>OX402005.1:10780570-13180570 GCA_947859395.1 Eupithecia insigniata
AGGTCTATGTCCACCTGTGGACTAATGTATGATGATGATGATTATTATTTTCCCAGTAATCAAAGTCTAAATTATTTGATGGCACATCTATGACCTCATTAAACATTGCTTCAGAAAAAAAGCACGTTAAAACATAAAAGTTCGCCTTCCCTGCCCTAGGGTATTCTTTGTCTACGTAGTAACCAAAAACATAAGAACCCTGAAGTTTCTACAAGCTTTTATGTATGTAACCTGTATGTAACTCTTGATGTAACTATGTTTTCACTTCTCTTGCTCAAAAAGTGTATCATAATAGTGTAGCTTAGCGGGCCTAAAACTCGAGTTTAATACCTCGGGCTAAAAAGTATTTTTTTTTTGTCTAAAATCATCAAAGCATTCGTTCTCTTACATAAAAACTCGACTTATTGGTGCTCCGTCAATCTTTTTTTTTTTTTAAATAGAACCGTCTTGGTGATGTTTTATGAAGGTTGATTCTTCACTTCACGGTAGAATGCGAAATGTTTCGTTGCGGGTTAAATAGAGATTTTAAAAAAAAAAGATGCTAAATCTCTAGAATTTTCCAAAGAGAATACAATACTGGAATTTTCTTCATTCCAAATCACAAACTTTTACGCATCTTTTACGTTTAACTTCCTGACTTTTATTTCCAAATTGTGAACGTGAAAAATGTCATCAAGTGATAGTGAAGATGCTAATATGCAAATGGAAATAATTATGAATCTGTTGCCGACAAAATGACGTGGAATATATTTAAAGAGTTGCGAAAATTTTATGAAATGGAGAGATGAGAAACGTGTGGATTCTTTTAGAGAAGGGGTTTTTCTCACTTATTTTGATGAATTATCGAAAAAATTCAAATCGTCGACTCTTTGGAGGACATATTCAATGTTAAGAATGACCTTACAAACGAAACACGATGTGGATATTAAAAAATATGTAAATTTAACGGCTTTACTGAAGAAATTGTCCACTAACAAAAATATAAAGTCTTGACGACACAAGAAATCGAAACATTTTAAAACATAAATAACGCTCTAAATAAACAATACTTGGCAACAAAGGTAACCTACTTATGTACTCTACTCAAACTAAATAAATAGATACCTACCTACATACCTAAATTATGTACCTAGGTTATTACGATTATTAACACACTTATTTTTTTGTTCAACAGGTTGCTTTAATTTATGGAATCAGCGGTGCATGCAGAGGAATTGAGCTTGCCAATATAACGCTAGAAGACGTAGAAACGGATACAAACCTACAAGCTGTGAGTCTGCCAAACAAAGAGCGTAAATTTGTCAAACAAACAAAGAGCGTAAATTTGTCATCAGTGGAGAATACCTTAATATAGTTAAAGCCTATCAGGAGTTACGTCCCACTAATGTTTCAACGAGAAGATTTTTTCTAAATTATCAAAATGGTAAATGCACAAGGCAAGTCATAGGCAAACATAAATTTGGTAACATGCCTAAAGATATTGCCACTTATCTAAATTTACCAAATCCGGAACTCTACACGGGCCATTGTTTCTGCAGAACATCCACGACTCTGTTGGCGGACTCTGGTGCGAATATAACGACATTAAAACGGCACGGTGGATGGATGTCCGATCAAGTGGCTGAAGGTTATATAGAGGACTCTATACAAAACAAGTATCACGTCACGCAGCGAATTACGGAAGGAATCAATATTCTACCAAATATTACAGAACCCCAAGCATCTACATCGCGGGATTGGATGAATATGTCAACTCAGCTGAAGCCGCACTCAGATCTTAATAATGCAGGAAACTCAAGCATGAGTCGAGTCTCTCCAACTTTTACTCCACAACAATCAACTCAAAATATTATCACATCCCAATCACAGAGAACCGAAATAAAATTGCCCGGGAAAAACATATCACTAAACATTCAAAACTGCTATAACTGCACATTTAATTTTAATAAAATTTCTGTATTTGACTATTTTGATTTTTTTTTTCTCGCAATCGAGGTGAAAAGTAGCGTGTTTTACTCGGGCCAAAACCACCCATTATAACTCGGTCTTGTCATCCTCCCTCGCTACGCTCGGGAGTATAACAACCTCGTATATAATGGGATGGTTTAGTCCCTTGTAAAACAATCTACTATTGTTGGGGTGAAATCTTGCAACTCAATTTTAGACCAGTTACCTTCAACCATAGTGTAAAAACTCGAGCCTTATAATTCTATGCCTTCAACCGATTGAGCTAAAAATTGGCATACTTAATTGCAAGGAATTTATATACGTTTGTATATAAATTCCTTGATGGCCATAGTAACTCCTAAATAAAACGACATAACCACGTCGAGTTTGGGTTCGTTAGATTTGTCTTCCCAAGCTCTGGTCCTAGATGATATAAATGCTTATAGTTTTTTAAAATATTAGTTTTTAATATTTTGACCCGCCCCATCTTCGCACGAGTGCAAATTATACATATAAAACTTCCTCTTGAACCACTCTATCTATTTAAAAAAAACCACAACAAACCCGTTGCGTTGCTCTAAAGATCTAAGCATATAATTATAGGGACAGACAGACAGCGGGAATCAACTTTGTTTTATACTATGTAGTGATTTATCTGTGTTTTAGGCGCATGGACGTACGAAATCAGTTCCCTCATAGCGTCCCTGTTCTCGTTTTCCACGACTGGGTCTGTGGCATGCCACGTCTGTGGTTACTGGGAAGTGAGGATAGGCATATTGTATTCTCTTTGACGGTAGGTCTGAGTAGCGATAAGCAAGCGGCGCCATAAAAGAAGAAGTTGAAGTTGAAGGTCTGAGTAGTCAAACGTTGTCAAACGTCATAAAAGGTCAACTGAAACCATGATCTAACTACATTTTTGAATATTTTTTTTATATTTTACATTTTTTATTTATATTTTACTTTAATATACTTTTTTTATTTATACATATTTTACCAATTTATATACATATACATATATTCAAAATGTGCGGAGGAGGTTGTTGTAATCCACTTGGGACATGCTTGGGGGAAATAGCATATACGATGGAAAAGTAAGTAACAAATTTTATTCTCAGGATATATTCAGGATTCGGACCCGAAACAGGCACAATATAATTAGATGAGAAATGGTCTGCAAAATTAAAGTGGATAAAAGTGGTAGCGACTCAGCTATGAAACTTTACGGCCCTGAGACCTAAGTTACTAGATAGGTATTATTGATCGGAGTGAGTGAAACAAACCATGATCCAAGAAAACAAGGTCTGCTCCTCTGGAAGTTACTCTAGGTGAACCCACTGTCCAGTTGCCAAAGGAACCATGATCCAAGAAAACAAGGTTTGTTCCCCTGGGAGTGACACTAGGTGACATCACTGTGGTTTTATTCTCATTGACATCACTGTCCAATTGCCACTTTATTTCAACAAAACGTAGAAGTTGGGTCAATTGAAAATCAATAAAAAAATGTGAATCGTAAATTATGACCGACGTCTGTGGCGCGGCGGGCGAAGGTCCGCCTGCGACGCAGGTGGTTGCGGGTTCGATTCCTGCCTCTGAACACATGTTTGTACGATCTGCTAATATTTGTTCAGGGCGTTCTGGATGTTTTCTACGTATGATAAAAAAATATCTATGTAGTCTATTATATTAAGTATATCAGTTATCTAGTACCCATAAAACAATCGTTTACTGGATCCGGTATACTGTCAGGTGCGTGAACTCGCTCCTGCAACTACATACGCATCACGGAAAAATAAACGGATGCTGTGAGTATGAGCCCTCATCATCAGGGCGTGGCGGCGCGGCGGCGGCGGCGGCGCGGGACTGGACAGTGAATGCGTTAAGTCATTTCTTTATTTATCCCGCAGGTTAGCGGCATGTTTAGCAGCGTTGGGGATCGTCTCGTGCATCATATTTACAATACTAGTCATGTTAGGGGCTGGGGTTGGCCTCGGGTATAATTACTGCTTCGTGGAAACCAGGCTGAACGCTACCCTCAAAGCAGCAAGTAAGTTCTACAATCTACAAATACAAATAACTTTGTAACGTGACACTTTAGGAATATGGTGACTTAGCTTTTTTTGTTTATTTATGTGTCTCCATGCGATATATGTGGGAATTATCGTGTGCCGCCATTTTGAAAAAATATTAAAATGGCGGACGTTGACTAAGCCAAAATCTTCGAACCCCTTTAGAGGAACGCAAAAATAAGGTAGAATAACAACGGAATATTATACGATACCGACAGACTAGTCCGACAGTTTAGATTGTGGTCAAACGAAGGTCTATTGACGATAAAAAAAACAATGATGATTGGGGAAAAGTACTCTTTACTAATGACTCCAGGTTCTGTCAGAAGGCAGTTGATGGAAGGACCAAAGTATGGAGATGACCCGAAAAAAATATGCTCAGTGTAACATTGTTGGAAGAGAGCCTTATAGTAGAGAGCCTCCATTTGTTGCTTTTGTCCATGAGTGTACTTAAAAAAACAAACAAACAAAAAAAAAATTTTTTTTGAACCTATTTTTTTAACATAGCAAATATCGCGTAGGTCTGAATAGGCCTTGAACCGAATTTTGTTAAGTATTTATTGTTTTAAACAATTTATTAGTTTTTCCTTGCTCTATTCCGTGATTGGTTAAAACGCACAAGATCGCGCAGAGTGGAAAAAATTAAGGAAGGCCTTTGCCATAGAAATAATAAATAATCCTGGAAAATCCACACAACACTTATTTATGCCAAAAATATTTATGTCAATGCCAATTTATGGCAATACCAACATAACATTTAATAAAAAAAAACATTGTATAGAATGAGTGCTCACACACTGGCTCTAGCCCCAAAATAAGCACAGCTTGTTTAATGGGTACTACAACATTGTTTACCGTATAGTATTTTCCTTCTCTGAGGTCATAATAATACATTATGATAGATATCTTTTATTATACATAGAAAAAATCCAGATCTGGATTCTGGAACAAGTTTCGCAACAGCTTTTTCTTACACTACGCACGTGGAGTGGAATAGTTCAATAATATTTTTATATCATTCCGCCTCTAAAACACTTATTTTACTTTTAATCACTATTTTGGTGTTTGAATTTAGAACACACCAATAATATTCGATCTCCATCTCAATGCTATACAGCCTCCTTGTGCAAAAAATACTCGATACAAACTCCTTGCACAACGAATACTCGACATACAAACTCCCTTTGCAAAAACTCAAAATTTGATTAGACGACATTTTCGAGTGGAGCATTAGAATAATGTCTATTTTCGCTTAAATCTTTCTTTTTCTTGTAGTCATGATATAAATAAAGTATAGTAATATGCAACTGTTAAATAAAGGACGGATTTATGTACATATATCTAGGGCCATGAATCAATCGCGTCGCTCAGGATTCTAACACTAGAATCACTTCGTACGGTCGTCATTCAGTCATTAGAATCATTCGGTTGCTCGTGATCCATCTATGGCTCTCGCTTTAAATCCGTCCTTTATTCACTAATTACTGTATACTATAAAATAACTGTATACTATAATAACTGCATACTGTAATATCTGTTTGCAGAATCGCAAAGGGCTCCAAGAGTCGTAGTCGGCACTCCTCCAAGAACAACTATAATGCCTAATGTTCCAACGACGGTCCCACTTGGACGGAAAAGACGATCAAAAGACCTGATTACGACTTCCCCTAAAAGTCCTCAGTCAGATCAGATCTACCACTTAGACGCGCAGGGTAACGAAACGGGTCAGACTTCAAACGAAGATTGGAGGAAGCAGATGTCATCGAATATTGACCCTGAGGTAGAGATTAGGCCAACTATGGTGATACCTTTGAAATATTCTGGTTTGAAATCATTGATGGACAAACTGCAGAAGAAGAACAGAAATTTCAGGATAGAGTTGTTAGCTGACATATTAATTCAATAAGAGCACAAAAACGAAAAACTATAACGATTACCTATCTACAACAAGACTATTAATTACTTTATACGAGTAATATGGTCTTATAGTGAATACCCAAAAGAATTTAAAAGCCATGCTACAATTATTGTGGCGTGGCTTTGAGCGGAACGATATTTATATACATATATATCAAATAATATCATATACTTTGTGTTTTATTTATCCTTCCTACTCCAATAATTTTATAGAAGACTGTTCGCATAGACGTATATATTAAAAAGTAAAGTAAAAATTGTTTTTCGACATATTATTGTTTCACAGACAGTAGCGAGTCCAATTAATTATTAATTCATTTATTGAACTAGTACAGAACTAAATTCTAATTACACTAGTCAGGTTACATTATAATTCAATTCAGAATGATATGCACTAAAATAAAATAAACAAAAATTACATGTCAAGGTAGATCAGTTATGTTTAACTAATTAATCAGTTTTAAAATAATCTATCTTTGTTACTCAAGGTCTTTGCAATTACTGAACAGAATTAGATATAGTTACAAGTAAGTAGAGTTTGTACGAGTAGAATAGAATCCAACTTAAAGTTATAGGCTACTTTTATATCGTATCTATGATAATATATTTACAGTAACTTAGTGTTAAAACTTTGATAAGCAGTGGCTGGGAGACTAGCCATCTGGGTAGCATGCGTTTATTAATAAGAAGCGTAAAAAAACTCAAACCGAATTCCGATATTGCTTACGCACTAATGTGTGAAGTATCGCTTAACCTTGTTTATGATTCCTAGCTTCATGGCTGCTGTTTTAGCCTTCGACTCGATATCAAATAATAATAATAAGTACTTAGTAATAATAAGTACCTACATAAATATTAGCATGCAGGCAATAATTATGAATAACAAAATCTAAGTAATATCTAGGTTTTTGTTTTTACAATAGTTAGTTAATTAAGTTAATTAAGTGTACCTACCTATCATGTTGTATATACCTAGGTATTCATTATTCTAGATTAGTTACTATCACCGTTAAATTATTTGTTAAATTGTCGTTGAGTAGTGTAGTTAACGTATCGTTCACAAGAATAACCTGTATGTTCGCAAAGAATGGGCGAAATGAAATAACACGTAGTCAGATTTTTCTGGTCCATTGAGCAAGCCCAAATAAAATTACTTAAGATAGTGTTTTTATTTATTTTGGAACTACTAATACTGAATACGTAACTAAAAATCACTAAGTCTTTGTTTATGTAACCCCCCTTATTCATAAATCTCAAAGTTAAAAAGTTGTAAAGCAATGTTATTTCTAATTTCAACTTAATAAGTTCTTTGTCTGGCCGTGGGGCCGCGGCGTATGAATATCGATCCCTCCAACTCAACCCGTGGATGTCGTAAGAGCCGACTAAGGGAACCTACCAGACGAAGGGCAGCAGCTTCCTTCTGAGTATTTTTAAACACCAACACTGCGATCACCAATCCATCTGCCAAGCGTGGTGATTATAGCAAATCCCCCCCTACATGGGACCATCCACTCGATGGACTGACGACATCGTAGCGGTCGCAGGGAGTCGATGGATGGAGGCGGCTCAGGTCCGCTATTTGTGGCGTCGTACGCGGGAGGCCTCCAGCCAGTCCGCCAGTGGACGTGTATTGGCTGATGATGAAGTTCTTTGTCTTCTTTTGTTAACCTAATATGTCAACAGAAGAAGACAGAGTGAGATTTAGCAATATTTTAAGTTGGGAGACTATAGGCTGCTTGATCTTAGGCAGACTAATGAATATAACTGTTGAACGACCAACTACGAGTTTGTAACCCAGTTGAAACGTGAAAAAATCCTAACTCTATGATTGAAACAATAAATAATACTTATTCTTAAAGGGGTTAAAATTTAAAACGTTATAAACTTCACGATGAAACTTACCTACCTTAAATAAAGACTCTTTTCATAACTAAAACAGAAAAACTGCTGAAAGTCAGACCTTTCTTTGGACTTGATTCAACTTGATTGACACAAAAAGTCAGTCAATCTTCTGCAATTTTCGACGAGCAAAAAATAATTTACATTTTGCTCTTACATCAGTAAGATAAATAAAATTATTAACATTTTTTAGGTTTTCTAAAACTACTAAACTTCATCAATGTGTGGAGGATGTGCGAGTACTATCTCTTCTGCTTTATATTATTCGGAAAAGTAAGGCATTTTTTATTAGATCAGAGCCATATATTTGACGATAGCTAGTAGTATTAAGTATATTAATCTGTGACGATAGTAACGAGATGTGATCGTGAGAGCGTTTCCGCATTATTCGATACGATATCAGTATCGGACGCAGCCGATACGATATCGAGGCACGTAAAATGTATGACATATGTACCTGCCTTTCACACTCTCCGGCCCGATATCGGATATCGGAGCAGACACCGATATATTGGCGCCATCGGACACCCGTGAGCTGTCGAACGATAATGTTTGTATGTATGTGTGCATAGCGTGTAGATACATTGTCTTTATTTTTATACAGGGTGGAAAGTTTAAAACACCTGAAAGCAATGGGACCACGAGCAATAACTATCTCTTGTGGTCCCTTTAATGGGACAAAATAATGGGACCTCGAGAAAACACCCAACCTTAGGCTACCACAGCCATTCGAAAATGTGTATCTTGTTTCTTGATACTGTTTGTTAGATGAATTAGCAAATAATGATTCACCCGTACTACGAAAGTAATTAAAAACTATCGGTGCGTTTTGTAGCTTCCTAAAAAGAGTGTAAAATGCTCCCTCTGAATATCTAGCTCGCACAATGGGATGTATCCACTACTGTCTGTGGACAGATCTTTTTCTGTGTCTCAATGTAATAGAACAGCAAATAAAGTTTTCTATTATAGTCTGCCATGACATAACCCTGCCCGCACAAAGAGAAAATTGTAGAAATCGGAACGATTTAATCGGGAATTATGTAAAGATACCACATGATATCGGATGTCGGATATCGGCTACCGGTATCCGACAACGACATCGGATCTGATAATGTGGAAACGCTCTCACGTCGGATTTCTCCATAGGTTTTGGTACAGCGCCTGTATCGTGCGTTCAGGGAACTACGCAAATCCCATTCAAATACATATGAGACGTCACGATCACGTCTCGTTACTATTACTGCTATTACTATCGTCAAATAAATAAATAATGTTGGACAATGCACACAACATCGTCTAGCCCCAAGCTAAGCAGAGCTTGTGTTATGGGTACTAGATGACTGATATACATAATACCCATAATACAATATATTACATAGATAGATATTTTTTATTATACATAGAAAATACCCAGAACACTGGAGACAAATATTTGCAGATCGTACAAACATTTGTCCCAAGGCGGGAATCGAACCCGCAACCTTCTGCGTCGCAGGCGGACCTTCGCCCGCCGCGCCACATTGGTCGTCAAATGGAGTCCTTTTGACAATAGTAATAGCAGTAATGGTAACTAGTCCATTTAATGGACTCGGGCTCTCAGGAGGCCTACTTTAATTCTTCAAAATACGCAACTGCGTGTTTTGTTTCGTTTTTTTGTTCAGTTTGGTACTCCGATTCGGTGTACGCTTGTTATATACAAGCGTACACCGAATCGGGTATGTACATCTGAAGAATTAAGAGGCCTCCTGGTACTAATGGCTTCTCCTCAGTACACTGCGGCTTACCAGCAGACTCCGTTTACATGGCACATAAGTAGATTTTTCCATGATAACGTATTGAAAACAGTACAAAACGTATAGTTTACCACAGTTTATCTTACTTTTTATTCCGGAAAAATGCCGCGCTCAGAAACAAGTAGCAAATAATAAACGAGATAATAATATTTTATCCTGTTAAATATTCGGATTCTAAAAATAAAGTCATTCAGACGCTTCAGTACTTTATCATCATCATCATCATATCAGCCCATACACGTCCACTGCTGGACATAGGCCTCCCCCATACGACGCCACAAATAGCGGTCCTGAGCCGACTCCATCCATCGACTCCCTGCGACCGCTACGATGTCATTGGTCCATCGAGTGGACCAGTGACCTCCCATGTAGGGGGGGTTTTGCCATAATCACCACGCTTGGCAGACGGATTGGTGATCGCAGTGTTAGTGTTGAAAAAAACCCAGAAGGAAGCTGCTGCCCTTCATCTGGTAGATTCCCTAAGTCGGCTCTTACGACATCCACGGGTTGAGTTGGAGGGGTCGATATTCATATGCCGCGGCCCCACGGCTACTACTTTACAGATACCTATAAAGTAATAGAAAATGTTGAGCAAAATATCAAAATCGATTAGGTACAACTTTTTCCTAAAAATAATCATAGATTGACAAAGATCTTCATCAAATTGGTAAAGATTTAGGTCATGACTATTTGAATGTCAGTCAAATTACCAAAAAGAAAGTACAAGGGCGTGGACCGAGTAAAGTTGCATATTATTCATATTGATATCATTTATTGTGATTTTATGCATACAGGTATTGTTCTGAAGGTAGTCTTAGTAGGTACACAATGCATAAAAACTCTATCAGGGCGCAACAATTATTTAAAATTATTTTGTACAATAAGTAAAAGTAGGTGTTCTTAAACCAGGAACTAAGCAAAATAACACCCAAATTCCGGGTACGTTCACTTACTTTTACTCCAATTTTTTTTTTTATGATTAACGGAAACCCACCATCACACATAATAAAGTGAAGATAGTGCCTACAATGGAGCACGCTTTCCCAGAAGGACTTTATTCACTCGGCATTTGAAGACTCAAGATTGGGATATTCGTCTTACTTACAGACTTACGTATACTTTCAGATTAGTAGCGTGCTGCGCCGTTGTTGTTACGACATGCTGCTTGGTCTCCACAATCGTCATCGTGCTCGCGTTGGGTATAGGTCTTGGATACAACTTCTGCTACGTCGATATGAGGACTCGGCGTAGATACAGTAAGTAGATAAGTTACATCTTAGTAAGAACAACCTTTTATTCATAATCAATGACATCTTATAAACTAGGACTTACATGATCTCGTGTCTTTATTAGTATCACTTATCAATACATTAGTTATCATAGTAACCTATCGTCAGATAGACGTAATAATCTAATCACAATCTAAACACGTATGTATATATTTCCATATCTCAAAGGAAAGGTAAGGGCCATAATTCCCACGCCTAGTATGTGGGCTGACGATCGCAGTGTGGTGGTAAAACTATTCTACAGGAGGCTCATCATCTGATGTACCTATCATAACAACAGAATATTTTAATTTCAGTACCACAGAGATACAACTATCATGGAAGTCCACGGAAAAAAGGCTTTGATTCTGCGTATGCGGACATCAGTCGTCGTAGGATGGGCAATGATTCAGATTCCTTCCAAAGCATTGAAGATACCACATATCATATTAATATCACAGATGCTACACTTCCCCACCTTGGGGGGCATGCTAGACATGGCCGCTTTACTTATTTATCGGGTAATAACACACTCATAAATACAGCGACCAGAACGACCTATTTTAGTCCCACTCCATTTAAAATAATTGTACCAACTTTGACCACTGGATGGTGGAACAACGTTACGACCCCCATCCCTGCTCTGTCAGATATCTACAAATCCATCTCTAATCTGACTGCATCGTTAGATCAACTTACAAAGCTTTGGAATACCTATCCAGAAAGCTCGCCCCAATCTACAGAAGAAGAGAATAATCTAACGGAATGGTGGAAATCCTATCGGTCTCATCTAGAAAGAGTTAAAAATGATGAAGCAAATGTAGCGAAGTGGTGGAATATTCCTCCATCTCAGCTGGCGAGAATTAAAAAAGAGGAGGAAAATGTTTTGTCGCTTCTCCCACCACAAAAAACGGAAAAAGAAGAAAATATAACAAGGTGGTTGAAAAACTTTCCATCTCACTTGCCGCAGGTTATTGAAAAAGAAAATAATTCGAAATGGTGGAAAACTTTTCCGTCTCAACTACCACCACTAAGCGAAGAAGATTTAAAAATATCTCGCCTTCCTCAAGACATTGAAAAAGAAAATAATAAAACAAAGTGGTGGGAAAATTACCTGCCGAAACTTAAAGATGCAGAACGGTGGAGAAAATTTATCTCTCACCTGCCACAAGTGATAGAAAAAGATGATAATTTAACTAAAAGAGGGGAAACTTTGACCCGAACACAATTTGAAGAAAATAATAATAGTTCGCGGTGGAAAACTCCTATGCCTCTTCACCTGCCACGAGAAATAGCTAAAGAAGATGATATATCACAATGGCTTAAAACTTTTCCACCTCACGAGCCACATATAAAAGAAGAAGTGGATAATGCAACAAAGTGGTGGAAATCTTTCCTGTTACGCCTACCAGAGGTAGAAGAAAAAGATAATGCAACAAAGTGGTGGAAAAGTTTTCGGCCAAATCTTCCAGAAATTGAAAAAGGAGAACAGAATTCTAAAGAAGAGCAAGATGGCACTACAAAGTGGTGGAAAAGTTTTCTTTCTCATGTACCCCAAGTAAGAGACAACGAAGAGAATGCAACGAAATGGTGGAAAACTTTTTTGTCACGCCTGCCAGATAAAGTGGAAGAAAAAAAACTAAATGCAACAAAGTGGTGGAAAAGTTTTCTGTCTCAGTTGCCGCAAGTAAAAGACAACGAAGACGACTTAACAAATGGGCAGAAAAGAATTTTTTCAAACAAACTAGATGTGGAAGAACAAAAAGAAAATAGTACAAAGTGGTGGAAAACTTTTGGGTCTCAAGATCCAATAGTAAAAGACGACAAAGATAATGGAACTAAGTGGTGGAAAACATTTTTGTCTCAAGTCCCTCAAGAAAAATACAATGAAGTTAACGGAACAAAATGGTGGAAAACATTTTTATCACAACTTCCAGAGAAATTAGAAGAAGAAAAACATAATGCAACACAATGGTGGAAAAGTTTAGTGTCACACGCGCCACAAGAAATAGATAATGGAGATAACGAAACAAATTGGAAGACATTTTTTGCACAACTTCCAGGGATAATTAAAGGAAAAAAACATAATGTTACACAGTGGTGGAAAAGTTTTCTGTCTGACATGCCAGTCTTGCCACAAGTAAAAGACATTGAAGATAACGGAACAAAATGGTGGAAATCATTTTTGCCACAACCGGATGAGAAACAGGATAAGGAAGTAGAAAAACATCTTACAACAAAGAGGCTTAGAACTATTCAGTACTATGAGCCAGACTTGATAGAAGTAGATAATGAAAAGAAATGGTGGAAAACTTTAACAAAACCTGCGACACAAGTGAACAAAGATGAATATACTACTGAGAAATCGATTCTAAATAAAACAGCATGGTGGAAAACGTTCACAACACCTTCACCACTAGAAAATGAAGAAGTTAATATAACAAAGCGACAAAAATCTTTTCCGTCTATCACGGCACAAGCTGAAGAAGAACAAGAAAGCACTCAACCTTTAATTTTAAACACACGAACGACTATAGAGGAAGTTCCGACACGGACAGATTACATCCGATTTACAGACATACCAGTGGAAAATGTGAAAAAGAACATTCAAAATAATGTGCCTCCAAGAAGAAACGAGCAGCTAAACTTCGACGGTCCAATAACCATACCTATCAAAGGTTTTGATCTGATCTCCCTGTTGTCAAAGTTGAGGGCTGATGACAGGAACTTTACCATTCAAATTGTAACTTCGTAAGATACGAAAGGTCGTCAGTGTAGATTGCAAAATGTTTCTTTTTTGTGATGTTTGTAACGCGATATCTCCACCGGATCGACTAGGAATCGACTAACCTATTGCATGAATTTTAAATAAACTAGGACTTAGGGTACACGAGTATATTATATATCATATATGTAGTGGTATAAACCTTAATTTTACTAGTTTATTCACTTGTGTTCTAAAAACAAAACATACAAAGTTTGAGACAAAATGGTATTACCATGGTGTAGCCTCGAATCACCCATGTTTGCCGCCCATTAATGGGTGGAAAGCTACTTCCAAAAATGACTAGCCGCGTTTCGCCCATTAACGAACGTGCTTCATAAGGGTGGAAATGGTTTTATGTTGGGAGTTTGAAGTGGACAGCAATTGCGTCATCCGGAATAATGTGATTGAAGAACTTGATTCATGCTTGGAAACAGTTCTTAAAATCAGTGAAATACAGTAATCTCATCCTTTTCTGTTTCATCGTATTAGAGAAAATGACGATGTTAACGATGGTACTGACTTGGGCCCGTATTCTTAGAAACGAAATCAATGTTTCTGGGGGCCTACGGTAAAGGAAAAGCGAAGTTTCGTTTTCGTTTTCGTGCAAAACCAAGTCTTAAGTCGCTTGCATAAGATTAGCGTTTGCACGAAAAATATCAGAAACTTCGATTTAGTTTTTACGAGTGTAGGCCCTGATTTTTAATTTGAATTCGAGAAATTTGGATTTTTCTTTTCCAGGTAGGGCCATGGCCCTATTTAGCTTTTTATTCAATGTTGAATAAATATCTCTTTATAGAACTGGTTTATATAAAAGCTTTTGAAATAGTTCTTGCTTCCTCTAAGTATATGTACTTTTATTTCGTACAAATCAACGGGGGAACCGACAATTTTCGAGAGTGCAAATTCGCATTCGCCATTTCGCGAATGTGCATAGACATTAGAGCATTTGCCTGCGATCACAGATTATACGTTCACAGGCTCTTGCAATATACATATTATTATATGCGACGATCAAGAGGTAGGTATATGCACCTATTATGGATAACTACTGGTCAGTTTACAGGCTGTCTGACCAATTGATACTTTTTTGATGTCGCATTTCAGTTTTTTGTTACCAATATTGTTATGTTTTAATTATCTTTAGGTTTTTTACTTTTAGATGTATGTTTGATTATATTATTGATTTTACATAATTGCTCTTTTACTTTAGAATCCTGCGCACCTAAATACTAGGGTGGAGCGAGTTTTTTTTTAAACTAGCTCTTCTGAATACCGCCTAAAAGTTGCAGCTTATTGCACAGATTAAGAAAAAAATAAATAAAAAAATATTTCAACCCTTTTTTAGCCCTCTACTGCCCTTTGAATATTTCAAAATAATGAAAAAATAGGACTTATTAATAAAAAAAATTATTTAAAAAATTATTAACTGTTTTTTTATGTTTAATAACGTATTTTCGTATCTCTAAATATAATATAGATAGATAGATAGAAGATAGAAAATTCTTTATTGCACACTTATTGGTAAGAAACAGAAATACAAAAAGGACAATTTTAAAACTAAGTTACAAGTGGCGGTCTTATCGCTCGAGAGCGATCTCTACCAGACAACCGTGGATGGATAGGATTGTTGGATGGTACTAGGGGATCTGTGTGCTAGTATAGATTTAATAAAGAAAAATACTCATAATAAATATTATGCCTAAAATAAACTACATATATAAATTTATATATATATCAATATATATATTTACTTATATACATAGGGACACAGGTATGCGTTCAATGACAACAGCCTAAATAGTGCCCCTTCACCATGGTTTTGAATAGTAGTAGCGACTTTGCTCGCCTCACTGAGACAGGTAATACGTTCCATAGTTGTAAAGGAATGGGCGAAGAAAGAAGTAGAGTGAACAGGTACTAATATACGTCGTATATAATAATTTGAACATCATTCTAAGCTTGTCATGAAGTCAAACGATACATATCAAACGCGCCGATTTTAAACAAAATTCAATGATACATAACAGTCGGCGCGTTGCTTTGCAACTTGAACTGTTGGTAAGAATAGTTCAAGTCATCTATTTTTCAAACTACCTTCGTCTTATGAATATATTTTATTTGTTTAGTTCAGTAATCAATAAGGTAATCGTCGTTGTGAGTTGGGTGGTCTGATTGTGCTAATATAAAATAATGCCGAATAAAAGAACACGAAGTGAAATAGACTGTCCTATTTATGGATCTCCTTATTGTTTAGTGAAGTTAGGTAGACCAGTGCAATGGTTTATTTGTCAACTACACGCAAATGAACTTCCTCTGCGTCATTTATTCACTACATTGGATGGAGCAACAAGCGGACCTCAACTTTACTCAGGACCAATTGGAAAAGCATTAGAAAACTCCACCGGCCTTCCTGTCGTAGAGTTTTCAGCGATACCTTAACCAAATTTGCCAGATTTACTGAAGGAAACAGAAGGAATATTAAGCACTGATCAGAAATATTTGTATCAAATTTGTCATGCTGTAAGTAGTGGTACTTGTTCTCTAGATTTGTCACGCAGGAATCCTGGAAAAATGGCTCACTCATGATGGTTGACAACGGCTAATAGAATATTAAGACTGTATGTAGCGACACCCAATCCTTGTTTGAACCTAAAGAATCTTACAGAGTATATAATAAAAACTTATGCACCGCGATAGTTCATTCAAGCAAGGCCCGACGCATGTTTTTAAATTGATTGCATTATCAAGATGTTTGAGTTCTGATGTAAAGTAAATTATAGACCCAGTAATTCAGAGAAATGCGTTTTTTGCACACCCCGAAAACCTGTTTTGGCTATGCTGTGTGATGAAAAAAATACTATCAGAGAACTGGGCTTGAGACGAATAATCGCAGCTAGAAATTATCTAAGGCCTGGTGTTAGAATATTCAAAACTCCAAAGTTGAACTTTAATGCCAGCGACTATACTGATATGATAATATGGTCTGAGTTACAAATTACACCCCCTCCTATGTTATACAAAGTCAGTGACAAAGAGTTGGAAGATTTACTCCAAGCACAGTCACATATTATCTTGGAGTTTCCGGATTTTCCTTGTCATATTCAAGCAGTTGAACGATGTGTTAAAATGGTGACTGAGGCATCGATGACTGTGTCTGGTGGGAAGGCCAAAGATGGATTCATTCGACGTAAAATACAATCAAGGGCAATAATGCCATCATTTGATACCAAAAAAAATTTCAATGCTCAAAAGAAAATAACAAACTCACGATTTTGTAATAAAAAAAAAACTATTGTAATCATTAAATAAATGTTTTATTTACCCCATCCCTTTAAATTAAATCGTAATTTATCATTGTGTTCAGTAGTAGAAAGATTTTAGAAAGTTGCGTAAAAAGAAAAATATATCAAATTTTAAACGACGGTAGAGGGCTAAAAAATATATTTAAAAAATAAAATAAAAATATACTTGTCATTGTCTTGGCCCTATGCAACTTTTGGCAGGTATTCGAAATCGATTACGCTACTTTTTTTTTTCATACATTGACGCTCCACCCTACTAAATACCTTATTTCCTAAGCATGTAGGTAGGTAGATATATTTTAGGTAATCGTTAATATAAATAACATAAGTTAGGTACGTTAGGCAATTTTTTTTTTGTTTAATTTTATTTTGTTCAAATTATACATGACTTGATCTAGCCTAGATATGTCTACGCGCCTTGCCGCCATAAGTTATGTACCATGAAACTCATAATTTAGATTCTGTGCCACAGACATTTGTGCCACTATGCCTCTGTGCACGTTACTCTAATCTACGGCTACATAGCGTAAAAACTCGCATATACGGCTATCTTTAAAAAAACAATCAAGCTATTTATTTTGACAATAGATGGCGCTGCACAAAAGTCAAGTGTCAATGTCAAGTGCATAAAATAAACAATTTTCTGTTTCCACTTAGCAAAAATCATCAATCTACGGTTTCCACCGTTTCCATATTTTGACACTTGAGTTTCATACAGCACCATCTATTTTAGTCTATGGCAACCACTTTTTTAAAGGTCTTTTTGAAAAGCCCTAACTCAATGATGTGCACCTTCATGTTGTCTATGATCAATCCCATGGTATAAGAAAACAAGGTATGCTCTTCCGAGACACGATGGTCACGTGGGTGACGTGGGTGTCTCCAGACTACGTCATCGACGCCATCGGCGAATGAGAAGACGACTCTGTTTCCTGGTGATACCAGTACCGTAAAATCATAACTCACCGAGCTCCCGTATGAATCTGATAAAACTATGAGGTTTTATATTTACCCATCATTTATCACATTGACTTGTAATTAACTAACGCTGTTTTGACTGATCTAACAACCATAATTTTTTATTGATTTTTCAATAGACCCTCATCACATTTGTTTCCCAAATTGTACATTTTGTTGAAATAAAGTGGCTACTGGACAGTGACGTCACCTGGCGACACTTCCGGAATAGCAGATCAATCCGAAGACGCCATCAAGTACCATGTGTAACGATTCCGTTCTCGTCTCTCAACATTAAACTTTCGCGCCACTCGCCGCATCGACAACTGAACAGAACGTAGCGCATAAAATTAATACTAAAAGTTGGCAGCATTGTGCCTATGCGCCGCCCGCTTATCCTTCACGGAATGGGAGGTTACTTGTCACTTTCTCGCGGACAACAAACTCACTAACCGAAAACTTTTATTCCTTATTTGAAACATTAAATAACTTACCTAAAACTATTCTACTGTGTACCCCATATCGGGTGAGTGTTGCATTATTGTTATTAGTGTGTATTTAGTGTAAAAAGTTGTGTCCTAGGTAAATCAAAGCACCGGTCAATGACCTTTCTGACCGTTGCCGTCATGCCATCCTGCGGGTTACCGCTGCACTACATCGCCGGCTATACTGACGCCGCTCCTTTTTGACGATCTCGCCGCCGGTACCCGGAAGGATTCCCTACCTTAACGCTGCCATACACCATCGGCCACACTGTCGCCGTCCGTTCCCGATCAAAGATTTATATCGTTAGATAGGCCCTTACCGTAGTGAGACCGCGCCCGTTTTGGTGCCATATGAAATGAGATAGCTCGCTCATTTGGAATCAGTGTACATCTAAACACAGTGTCGTCAGCCGGACGAGCTGTAACATTGCCATTTTTTGTTGAAAAGTGTCACAAAATGCCATCGTGTGCATTTCGCAAATGAAACAATAATTCTAAACATACAAATAAAGACAAAAGCGTTACATTTCACTCTTAGGTATTGCGATATAATTAAATAACTATTATTTTTTATAAATCTGTGTTTCCGCTGTTGCGTTCTGACCGCACTACAAAGTAACATTACCAGCTAATCTGTGGTACAACCCAGATTGCACACTTTTTAGATTTTTCGATTTCAGGGCATGATAGGACCTTTATTTTTTCACAAATTTGTGTGCAGTATGATTGCAGACAATATGGTTATAATAACAGATAAGTACGTGGTTAAGTTTACTGGCAAAAACACAATTTTTAACTACTCATTAGTGTGCGTGCGTCGACATTTCGTAACGCACACATTCGAAGACGGGACCACGGTTTTTGGTGCCAGGGCATATCTAACGATGTAAATCTTTGTTCCCGATATTCTCACTACCAGTATCCGGAAGAATTCTTGGCATCCGCCAAGATTCACAAGCCAACCACTGCACTACGCTTGCTGCCAGCCCACGTATCCGGATCCACTTGTCGCCCTACTACGTCGGACCTCTCAGCTCAGGCCAGTGGCAAATAGTTTCTAGTACCGTATTCGGAGACATCGTACTCAGACCCTACTTCTAACTTCACTCTATATCTATACAATATAACTGTAAACATTCCTTCTGTTTTTCTTTTTGGCCTAGCCACTCTCCATCTTAGGCAGGTCACTAGTAAAACGAAAGTGTTTCACATGGACGAACGAAATCACCCAACAAGTTCAATCGCTCTCTCTCTCGAAGTCTTGACCGTAGCACAATCGTAGCTAGAGAGAAGGTACTTTTCTTTATGACATCCACATACATGGATTTTAGGCAGTTCCCAGACCCAAACTAGCGCCGCCACCTATTTTATCAGTTCCCAGACCCAAACTAGCGCCGCCACTTATTTTATCGTATTATTACGTTAAACAAACGAATTTTCAAATATCCAGCCAGTTTGTGATACCTATCATAAGCTTTTTTTAATGTCTCTGTAATAGTTTTATGTTGTATAGTTTAGGAAGAGATACGAAGTTGCACTTTTTGCCCACCAAACTCTGTTTTCGCATCTCCACCTAAGCTATACAATATAAAACTATTACAGAGGCATCAAAGAGAAAGACATAATGAATAATACAGAGGCATTAAAAATAAGCTTATGACAGGTATCACAAATGGGCCAAGGGATTTTTCAATTCCTTTGTATATCGTAATAATACGATAAAATAGGTGGCGGGTTTGATTGGGTCTGGGTTGCCCCTAATATGTACTTAGGGCCGGTAGCCGTACCTATAAATTCTTTGGACAGCCAGCAGCCTGGGTTTTCTCTGCGGTTAATTAGAGTAGCCTTCGATGAACGTAGGCTGCTATTAGAATACGATCTTTGCTTCGATAAGGGAGATGTCCCATAATGAGTGGATTACCTTAGAGGTGCTGGCTTGGCACCTTTAAGGTAACTTGGGCGGGTGGCTCGGCAAGGCCAAACAGAAACAAAAAAAAAAATAAAAAATCCTGACTTTTGGGAGATATTCAATTTTATTTAAATTTGGAGAAATTCGTACTTTTGTTCACATTTTTGCGAATCATGGCCACAATTTAAATAATTTCATAGGTTTTATTTGGAATGTGTTAAAGAATAGTAGATTTTATCAGCTCTTAAAATATTGTGGTAACTGTGACCAGTAGTTTTCAAGACATGTAAAATTGAAATATTTATTTTTTACATTTTATCATGCAAAGTTTGAGCAACTGTGGTGTAAAAACATGTATGAAAACCTCGAATGCCATGTACGTTAAAAACATTTCCACTTCAAGAGGATTCAAAAATGGTAATAAACTATGATGCCTACGAATTTATCAAAGTTAAAAAAAAAAAAATCCCAAACGGGTCAAGACTTTGTCTTTGTTTTAATTTGGCCTTACCAACAAGCACCTTAAAAGTTAGTGACTCATTATGGGACAAGGAATTCATATACTAACGTAATTGAATATAATGTAAATTCCTTGGGTTTGACACTAGGTACTAGCTGCACCGTAGACGGAGGATTATGCAAGGAATTTATATACTAACGTGATTATGCTTAACTCTATCCTCAGTCTACAAGCTGCGCCCGTTAGTATAAAAATTCCTTGGCTGCGCCTAATTTTTTCCCCGTGGAAGTAACTCTATCCATAGAGCTCTTCTACAAGTAGCGGAATAGAGCATGTGGATAGAGCTAGAAAATTTTAGTCTTTATCCGTAGACGGAGAATTTTTGCTTACCCTCAGTCTACGTCCCTACCGTACATAAAATAAGAAGCCAACATCTACGCTACCCGTAGACTGAGAATAAAGCTTAAATTCTCGGTCTACGACGCTATCGTAGATTTAATTCTAAGGTCCTTACTCTATCACATACTTTTTACTCTTTGGAGCACAGATAAACTTTGGAGCAAAGAGGATACAAATACTTTTGGAGTAACATATTGTTTATTGTAGGATTTATTTGTTTGAGTTTGTTGTTTGTTAATTAAATTGATCGTGAATTGGCTTTATCACATAATAGGGTTTATAAACTACTTCTAAACATAGTTAAATTGGCGAGTTATAAGATATCGAATTTCCTATGGATTGTATTTTGGCTAGAAGTAATGCTGCAAGCGAGCACCTCTCTTCGATAAGTTATGTGGTAATGTATCAAGATTAATTTGTTATGAAAACAAAGTAAATTCATATCGGCACTTTAATGGCGTGGATATTGGTGCCTGCCAGCTGCCAGCTACTTATGCAGCCAAATCCCCTAGAGGTATTTCTATTCACCGTAGTCTTGAAGACCATCTGGTAAGTAGATAAAGTAGATTTTCACGTACGCTTTTATCCAGCTCATTGGATTTATTTTTACGAAAAAGTCAAGCACATTCTTGCCAAGTATTTATACCTATCTACTAGTAGTTCATCCTGAATTTTAAAGTTTTATTCCAATCATATCCGTGCTATATACTTTACTAGCTACTTCCCGCGCCCTCGCCCGAATTTTATTGAGAAAAAAAACCTCATAAGTTATTCCAGGTCACAAATTATACCCATACCAAATTTCAGCACCTAACAAATATCCATACATCCATCCATACAAACTTTCACATTTATAATATTAGTAGGATTGGTAGGATAGGATAGTAGGATAGGATGAGAAAACTGTTTGTGAAAATACATCTGGTACTTCTGAAAAACGGTAGGCAGGAAAACCACTAACACCATCGCACGTTCGATTAATAGAGGACGAGCGGTACAGATTTGGCTACACAGAATGAATGCAGATAATGTTAATAGCACGTATCTTACATGATCATAATGATAAGAAATTTTAATAAGATCCCAATCTTTTTTTTAGTAAGAATCCAAAAAAAATTCGACTTCAACAGGACTTGAACTCGCAACCCTCCCTCAGTACGGGATGCGCTACCAATTGCGGCACGAGGTCATGTAACGTAGAAATCCGGTTTGGATAACTTGAATGTCTCCCCTATTGGAGCTAACGGCGCTTGAGACCGAAGGAAGTCCCAGAGTTTCTACGTCACATGACCTCGTAGCGCAATTGGTAGCGCATCCCGTACTGAGGGAGGGTTGCGGGTTCAAGACCCGTTGAAGTCGAAAAATTTTTGGATTTTATTGAAATTTCTTAGAAAATATCCCCAGTGTAATAACCAGCTTACGCCCTATAATAACAAAAACCTTAGATCATATAATTTTACTTACATAGTTCTAACTCATGTACCGATTAAACACATACTTACAATAAGTCAACTACCTTGGTTGTATTATTCTCTCCTGAGATCAACCCTTTTCAGCTCGAAGCTATAGGGGAGCAACCCTTAGCTTCTACTCAGCTCTAGCTATCAGCTTACATATGTACCTTCCGTTGGAGCACACTGCTCCAACAAATATTAAAACACAATCACGACCAAGTACAGTATCGGTGTTCTAATCATTCCCTGTGGAATCTCTGCAATAACACTTAGCTCGGCGTTCAAAGGTGCTGTTAAGCCGGTATCTGAGCGGTAAAATAACATTTTAGCGGCCATCCGCCAATATTGGTTCTGCACCGTATTTCGGGTTGAGGGAGAGTTGAATGGACACTAAAATACGGAAAATACCTACTGGTTTTAGTGATATCAGCTATGTTATGATGGGTTGGTTTATGATAGCAGCTTTTAAAATGAACTGAGTGCAAGTTGGTGGCATCTACTTTCTTTTTAGGGTTCCGCACCCAAAGGGCCAAGTGTCATTGGAACCGTATTACTAAACCCTCACCGCCACGCCAGCGCCATCTGCCGGTCTATCTGTCCGACCGTCTTATCAGCCTTTATCGTTGTAAACATATTATGTAGCGGTTCAGATTATTTACCTTATCCAAACTCGATGTAGAATGTTTGTTAACAAACCACGTCACAAATAACTAAAAATCACTTGCTTGGCCATCGAGTTTCAGACATAATTGTAAGCAACATTTATTGAAGAACAAGAAATGTAAATCGCCCATGAAAAGGCGCGACAACAGAGTGAATTTTGGGTTAAGTTTATTTTAGGTTACGTATGGGCGGATTGTTTACAAAAATTCTACATCGAGTTTGGATATGGTAGAGATTAAAAGTATCATTATGTTTATAAGTCAGGTGGCTTATTTATTTATGCAAAATCTGAACTATATTCGATGAGCAGTTTTGGCACCACCGCACGCACCAGTAAATCTCCACATATGTACATACTTTCGTCAGAATAATCAGAATAATCAATTTATTGGTAAATTTACAAATTATAACATAATAATAGAATTATATTACCTATATTTAAATTATTACCTATATTGAAAAAGCCGTGGGGTCGCGGCGTACGAATATCGACCCCTCCAACTCAACCCGTGGATGTCGTAAGAGCCGACTAAGGGAACCTACCAGAGGAAGGGCAGCAGCTTCCTTCTGAGTATTTTTAAACACCAACACTGCGATCACCAATCCGCCTGCCAAGCGTGGTGATTATGGCAAATCCCTCCCTACATGGGAGACCATCCACTCGATGGACCGACGACATCGTAGCGGTCGCAGGGAGTCGATGGATGGAGGCGGCTCAGGACCGCTATTTGTGGCGTCGTACGGGGGAGGCCTATGTTCAGCAGTGGACGTGTATGGGCTGATGATGATGATGATATTTAAATTACATAAAATAATTAGAATTAATAATATTGTCATATTGTCCATAATAATTAATAATTAAAATATCATTGTATTTTCGGCACAAATTCTTCTACATTATATGTAGAACGCCTTCTCGACCAGCCACGATTTAAGTCTCCGCTTAAAGGAGGAGAGGCTAGGCGCAGTGACTATCTGGTCCGGTAAGTTGTTGTAAAACGCGGGTCCTAGCACGTGCGTGAGTCCGTCCGACTTAGCCAGTCTGTGGGATACCGCAGACAGCTTACCAGCTCCGCGTATGTTGTAGCATCGCGAGTGATGATCTCCGCGCGTCCTAAACTGCCCACGTCTTATACTTTTATTATTACAAACCTAAATATAGAGTCCAACTGCAGTGCAAAGGCAAGACCTTTGTCCTCTATTAACTATTTATTTATTGCATACATGTCCAATATAAGATGTTACAATATTTGGTGGTATCAACATGAGCCCTGTAAGGTCGTTGCAACCTTCAGATTTTTATATATGAAATAAATGTTTACAATAATCATTTAGCCCTCTTATATGAAATATGTAATAAAGGAAGAATAGTAGTATTCCTATTTACCTATTTACCGGTTTTGTCACTGATAAATTAGTTCACTGTATAATAACATTTGCGTACAAGAAATAACTTTAACCTAGTCTTATAACATATTGTCCAGTATTTTATTTTTTATGTCTGCAGATAATTTGTTATAAATAGTAATACAATATTATATTATACATATAATTAAAAAAAATACATTCTTTTTATAGTCTATTTCACATAGAACCATACCAGAAAAGTTGGCAGTAGCTTCGTTTCATGCATTATATGTTGACAAAGGTGGAAATTACAACATACACCCTATAAATCGACGAAAAAATTACAACTTACATTCTGTTAGACGACCGAGATATTTTTTATTATACATAGAACATACGCAGAACACCCAGTACAAATATTTTCAGATCATACAAACATTTGTCCCAATGTGGGAATCGAACCCGCAACCTCCTGCGTCAAAGGCGAACCTTCGCTCGCCGCGCCTCATCGGTCGTCATATGTCTTAAACTGTTTTAGTTTTCATAACATCATAATCGGCGGTGGAGGCGGCTGTTGCCCTACGCCATTCGACTTCTGCTGTCGCTGCTGTATGCAACTATTACTAAGGTGCTTTTGCTGCTTGCTGCTCGTTGCGGCCATCATAGCTGCCATTTATTTCCTTGCTGACAAAGTTTTTGGTTAGTCCTGAGTACGTCCGTCCTTGATCTAAGCTATATTTAAGTTTGCCGTATTTATTATCAGGAACGTTTCAAATTTATTAGTCTGAAATAAGTTTCATAAAATCTGTTTATCGTGACCTGAAGTTTCGAACTTATTATATAGCAACTCAGAAGGGGTGGTTCAAATCTTAAATTGCTAGTCAGTTGCTAGTTGCCATAATTTATATACTACCTACCCTACCTAATGGTAGTGATTATTTTGGCACAAAGAACTAAATTGTTTCCTTAAAACTTTTAGGATAGTTTACATCTTAAAATTGTTGACATCCTTTTTTTTAGGATTGAAGTAACGGAGCGACGGCAATTTTAGGCAATTTTGGTTTAGGTTTTGCTGCCAACAGAAACACTACCAATGCCGTTTTTCCACTCTGGCTCAATGAAACTTCGCCCTCGCATTTCGCCTACGAGCAGGACAACGCCTAAATCAACTTCGATGTTTTTATCGTCCCATTTTTTTTAGGTTTTGATTCAAGCGACTCGCTGCAGCTAAAAGAAGTAAATGAAAACGATCCAGTAACAAAAATACCTGCAGCAGCAGAATATCTACGTCTTGTAACTAGAAGACGAAAAAAATACCGCACTATGTATAAAGTACCGAGCAGACGAATCCAAACACAGCATTTTGAAAAAGGCCTCGATATAAACCTTGTGCTAAAAGGACCAAGAAGACATAAACGTCCTCTCATTACTGAAAAAGGACACGAAATAAATGACCTAGGAATTCCCCAAGAACCGGTTCGTCCACGTTTCTTTACAAGAAAAGTACATCATAGACCCCTAAGAATCGACAAGGTTGAGGAATATGAATGGTATGAAAGAACAAAAGAAAGGTGAAGAGTATAAAAAACAGAGTTCGAGCTTCGTTTCGCTCCAAGTTTGCATTGGTCAAACGGTATGTACAAAATAGTATGTTTTTTATACCACAAAGGTGGCTGACTAGGGTGCGGCCCGCCTGATGGGAAGCGGTTACTGCAACATAAGGACGCCTGTTAGATCATAAACATCTATATTACTACTACTAAACAACCTACTCTTAAGTAAAATGTAGTACTCAATTAAAGAATTTATGGACAATACATTAGATTAATATAAACTTAGGTCTATCTTAATTATACTGTGCAATAATTTTAGAAAGTAAGTTAACTTTGGTTGTGGTACTTAATTGGAGCAAAGCTATCTCTCAAATTACATGGCCCTCTACAGGGTTACTAATACCTATCCTAAGTGAGATTTTTAGGACCTCTCACATTGTGTGTTTTGGGATCGCAAAATAATTACTGGAATATTTTATCCGCTGCCGGTCCGGTGTAGCATCGTAGCACGCGCTACGGGGGTCTACGAAATAACATATATATTTATCTACTGGGAAGGTAGGTAGTGTCTACGAAATAACATATTTATCTACTGGGATCGTAGGTAGTGTCTACAAAATAGCAATTTATCTACTGGGATGGTAGATAGTGTCTACGAAATAACATATTTATCTACTGGGACTGTAGGTTAAGGTTAGTGCATTTAAATCAAAGAGCATAAGCTTTTATTTATTACACTGAAACCGGCAGCAACTCGTCAGGTCTACTATTTCCGGACCTAAGAGGAATTTAGTGTGTAGTAGAAAAGTAGGTGTGCGTTGAAGTCTTTTGTATGGCGGTACGGCGGCGGTCCCTCGTAGCATCGTAGCACGTGCTACGAACAATGAGTATACAACGTAAACTGAAGATTTATACCCTAGGGGTATATATTAAATAATATAATGTGTTTTAAAAAACATTTAACCGACTTCAAATTCCCTTACTTTTACCCTTATTTTAAGTTTTGCGGGATAAATACTAATCCCCTGGGGATAAAAATGTTATGGGATCATTTTCTATACAATAGTGAAAGAATATTAAAAATCGATCCATTTTTAGCGGAGATGTCGCGTAACATATATACAAAAAGATAAATTTAGAACCTCCCATTTCATCATGCGAAGCTATTTCCATACATTTTATACCCATTTCATCATTCTTCCCATTTCATAATTTTCCCATATCATCATTCGTTCTAATTTCATACTTTTCATACCCGCTTCACCGTTCTTCTCATTTCATCATTTTCTCATATAATCATTCATTGCATTTCTATACTATTTATTAACTATTTTGGGACTCGGTCGTCTTATATGGCCACCTTCTGGAAACTGTTTCGGGATAGGTACACATACACCTTTGGTTAGAACCGGATCAGGAGCATGCAATTCATTAGGAGAGACTTATGGGATTCTAGCTTAGTAGAGGCTGACGATGATGATGATTGTGATCATATTTAAAAACTCTTCAGTTCTATTGCAGCAAATACTCTTTATATTTTGTGAATAAAATAATTGACGTTCTCACATGTGTTATCATTTAAAAAAAATATTTTTGAATAAATATAGGACTATACTTATTTATCTGTGAATAAATATATTTGGCACCAATATGACTGAAATTGACATTAAAATAAAATTTTTAGAGACCAGCAAAAATAAAAGACTTCTGTTCTACGGCGATTATAAATAAATGGAAAAAAAACTACATTCTTGAAGTGTACCAAATCATTTAGAGTCCGAGGGGCAAGTCTGGCAAGGCGTGATCGTGGCGTCGACGCCACGGTCACATCTCGACTGTTGGTAGTCCGGTAGCTATCGTGGACGTGTCGAGTAGCTATCGAGTAGAGACGTAAGGAAAAGGTTCATATCTGAAACGCACCTCAATTACGAACCACAGATGTTCACCACCTGACGATTCAAAGGCTGGAATAAGACATTTATTTGCTTATTTTATTGTATAACAAAATGAGTTACCTATAAATTCTTCGTTTTTTTATTACATCGGTTTTCCTACATGTTGTAATAACAAAATAAACAAGCGATTTTAGCGCCATTTTTGGGTAAAATAAAGAACTTCACTGTCTATGAACCTAAGGGGTAGTTGTAGTTGCATTACTAATAGATGGCGTTAGAGTCGCGATTCTTCAAAAATATTATTTACGCCTTTTTTTACATCGTGCTTACGTATTATTTATCACTTTATAACACTCCGACAAAAGTAACATACCACAAATCGATTTATCACTAAACATGGGTCACATGTAGGTAGTGTAGGTATTTGTTTAGGTACCAATGTAGTAACCTAAGAATTCTTAAAAAATGTGTTTTAGCTACTGTTATAACGACAAAAATAAAAATCTAAGTAATAAAACAGTCTATTGTAATTAAGGTAGGCATGGATCATGTGTGGAGGATCCACCATGTAAGATTGTAGCATCTACGAATTATTTTAAAGCTAACTCAACAAACTCTAAAATAAGGTAATTCTTAGAAAACTAGCAGCGTTATAATAATGCAAAAATAATATAAATAATAAACTATACTAAATCTTCATTTGAAATCAATCGTAACAATTTATTTTCTCATTTTTACTACGAAAAATGCAACATTTTACAAAATATTATTTTGTGATTGACCATAGAGAAAAAATATTTTCACGTCAATTCTTGCTCCTAAAAATGTGATAAGTATTTTGAGATATTATTTATACCTCTAAACTGTTTTATACTATTTTAAATATAAATAAGTAAATCTTTACATTCGGACAAACTGGGTGAGCGATGAAGTGAAAGAAAATGCAAGTGGGTGAATGGTGAAATGGGTAGGTAAATGATGAAATGGGATGTAAGCATCGTGTTCTTATATCACATGGCAAGAAGATAAATGAGGTCCGTCAAATTGTCATCCATTGACATGTAGGTATGGATAGAAATAAAATCTTATTGCTTTCATAGAGAATAGAGCTTTCTTAAAGTATGTTTTTATTTTGGTCTGCGTCGTGGTCCTAAGTTACGTTAGTATATAAATTCTTTGTTCGTAGTATTGTATTCTCTTTGGTCTCCGCCAAAAGTTACTCTATGGTCTACGCGGTAATATTTTTACAAACAAAAAATTTGCAAAAATTCTAGTATGAAAAACCGAGAGTTTCCTCAGAAAATGGTTCAAAACTGGAGTGATGTGGTAGGTACATTTTTTCTATACTAAATAGAAACGGTATCTACTAACTTTATGGACAGGCGATATACCAATGAATACGTTATTTTTACAATTCACATGATACACACGATAATCTATTCACCAGCGGCATACACGTTAGAGAAATACTGCCCTCCTTATGAAAAGTGCAATAATTAGTTATAGTTACTGCACTAGTTATCGCACTTTTCATAAGGAGGGCAGAATAGTGCACTAGCGGCCCAAAAATTCGGCCACAATCGTCAGTTCTACTGATCTCGCGCGATCTCGTAGGCCGTTGCGGTTCGGTGTGGCCGCACGCGGTTTTTTATGTATTACATTAGTATGAAATAGCCAGCGATTTCATACTAATGTATTATCTCATGGCCGCTCAAAAAAGAACTCAAAACTCAGTGCTTTATTTCCTTTAGACCTTACAGGACTCTTAGACACGTCACAAAATTAAAATTACATGAGAAATAAAGTGATCTCTTTAATTTTTTATTCACTTTAATCTTTGTATGGTAAAATAAAGAAGCGAACAAGAAACCTTTACCTTTTCAGGTTGTTTTTGAGTTGGAGCAAAACTCGTCAGAAGCTTTTTTATCCTCTAGATAAGCTTGAGGCTTGGCCGCTAGTGCGTGCCTGGCGTTAAGCTTATTATACATATGTATGTACCAGTACCATATGAGTAGACAAGAACATAAGCCAGTACCCAGTTTCACCAGGAACCATACCTTCCACAGTAGACCACAGACATGCTGCTTGACAGCTCATCATCTCTGAATAAGCTCCTTTAAGAGCTCTGGAACCTTAAACCCACATTTTCTTCGGTGTTTATTGTGATTGCAGTTGGGGTAATGTTATAATTCAAAGTGACGTCTTGGAACTTGGCGCTTCGGTCATCCTCTGGGTATTCCTCTGCATAGCTGCAGTCTTGATTTTGGTCATCCTGGTGGTTGCTGATATTATATGTGAGTTATTAAAAAACGATGTATGTGAGATGTACTATAGACCTTTTATGTTGGTACCTTTTATGTTGTTACCTTTTAAGTTGGTACCTTTTATGTTTATCAGTCATTTGATACTTGGATAAGACGATGCTGTGTGAAAAAGTCCCAAAAGTATGAATAACCGTTTATTAATAATCCTCCGTTTTTTTCGCCGGACAACGGACCGAAAATAAACGGATATTATAAGATATTTGCTGCTGGACAGGCGCGTGAGTATACACAACCTTATTATAAGCCATACAAAACGGCGATTTCGGCAAAATAAACGATCCGTTGGTTGTCCACACGGTATACAGTATCTCCGTTTATTTTCGGTTAGTTGTCCGGCGAAAACAACGGACGTCTACAAGCGCTCTAAACTAAGACTAAAGGAATCTACCAAAGGAAGCTTCCTTGTGTGTATTTTAACACCTCTACTGCAATCACCTCCCCTTATTTGGGGGAGGCACGTGCAACAGTGGACGTATGAAAGCTGATAAGACACATACAATACGTACGTAATACACAAAAAAACATGACTCGACCTCATGTAGGATGTCATATGGCTTGTTAGAAAAACGAGCACCTGTTTTTCTAACAAGTTGATCTCAAGCGCGGTGGAATCACTGCTCGCACGTGATTGATGGATCGCCCATAGACTTCGATTTTTTTTCCCGTAAGTCAGTCACCCATGCAGTGTGGCGGCTGTCGAGCCATGCAGCGGACGGTGATCATTGTGTGCGTGACCTACCGCAGCACTTCCTAATAAAATGATCATCATTGTGATTGCTAATTCTAATTTTCTTTCAGAAATATTTGAAGCCAATGGCCGCTTGTGCAGAAAAGCCCGACTCACAAAATATGAATAAATTGATGACAAAATTAAGTAACGAATGTGTTTGTGAATTTTGTGGCGGTGGGAAGACAAATTGTGAATCGAAAGTGAAATGTGACCGTGAATCATTTCTAATGATATATCATAAGCAACTATTTATAATATATCGAATTATGCAACAGAGTTCACAATGTTATTTACATTATTTATAGATGTGGGGAGGTCTGCGTCCAGCTGTGGACAAGTAAAGGCTTATGATGAAATTATATTATGTAGCAGAGCCAAATCCGGCGCCGTAAGCCCTATATGAATGAATGAATACTTTATTGTAATAAAATTAATATCAATATGTATAGAATCTAATATCTAAGTCAAAATAAACAGTACAAAAGGCGGCCTCGTCGCTGAGAGCGATTTCTTCTATGGCAACCTATACTTTTCTTCATATTTCCTCAATGAAGGATTATAATTATTTCCCCGTAGGTAGGGCCCATAGACTTAAGGTTACATAATTTTTTGGGGAGTTGGGGGGGTCTTGGGCTACAGAAATATAGCCTTTCCAACTCCCAAAAAAAATTATTTCGGCCCCAATACCAAACATCCTCTATATTCTCTGCCATGAATCTATTATAAATAGCTAGCGACCCGCCCCGGCTTCACGCGGGTGCAAATTATACTTATAAACCTTCCTCTTGAATCAAATTAATCCGTGCCATATCGGTCGTCAAATTATAGTATACTAGCCGCTGCCCGCGGTCCCAAACTATAATCAGAATAATCAGTCTCTTCTTTTGCGTCAGTTCAGTAGTTTTTAGGTGAAAGAGGAACAAATATCAATACATCCAAACATCCATGCAACCATCCTTACAAACTTTGACTTTTATAATATTAGTACATATGTATAAGTATATTAGTATATAGCACAGACGTAATTTATACATACACACATATGTCTGTAAAGCAGGGGCATATCTCTATGGTAAGCTAGTACTGCCACTGAGTTCCATCATAATAGGTACTAGCTTTTGCCCGCGACTTTGCATACGCTTTTCAAGTAACCAATGTCCGTTTCCGGGATATTGTTTACCTTGCTCAAAGGACACCTCCATTTTGGTCCAAAATCAAAATTGCCGGCTACAAAATAAGTCCGGTACACTGATAGAACACGTCCGCCTTAGCACTTGTTACTATGGCATCACCACTGTACTTCGTAGTATTTGAGTTCTAAAAGTCCGTATTTTTAGGCGCAGCTCTACCATGTCTGTCGTATTTATATACATTTTCGAATAAACTATTAACAGTAATTAGAATAAATATGCCAAACAGATTGAACGGACAGACGGGAGCACTCGTAGAAGGTCACAATTACAACCGGAGATGTGCTTAAAACAAGCAAAGACCTATTATTTATTTATTTATTTTTATTAAGGAAACATACAGCTTACATGTTGCATAAATGTTTTGGTTATGTATTATGGCGAACATATTATCCTCGACAACGGTTCATTTTTTTTCTGATTCTTATTCTGATAATAATTTGCTCTATTACCCGTACGAAGCCGGGGCGGGTTGCTAGTACTATAGTAACTCTATGTATCTGCCTACTTCGTACAACAATTTGACCCTCGATCAAGGGTGATTTCGTTCGTCCATAGTTTGACGATGATGATTGCTGATGGATTGGTGATCATAAAGCCCGGAGAAAAAGAAAATGGATGACCAGTAAAGACGTGTAATTTACAGTAATTTACACAAATCTGAAAGAAAATAAAACTAGGTAACGTAAGACAAGGCAATATGGCTAATAACGCTATCGCCTGTTCATTTATAAAATGAACAATGTAACAAAAAAAAATTATCATAAAGTCCATGCATAACGTAGATTGAGGATTTTTGCTTACTATATGCATAAAGTTATTTCAATCTGTTTCAATCACCTACTAATCTATGCTTCTTGATATAATACAGCGTTCATTGGCATTCAAGTAGAAGGCATAAAGTTATTTCAATCATCTACTAATCTATGGTTCTTGATACAGCGTTCATTGGCGTTCAAGTATTTTTACTTCTTGTTTACTTCTGTTTATTTTCCCATGCTGCATTTTTATATTCAACACGTAAACTAAAACGTTTATATCAGAAAAATCTATTGATGTAATATAAACAGAGATATAGCATAATATCAAAGGGAAAACCTGAATGAAACTGAAGATATCTTCAAGAACGTATTCAACTTCTTGGTGAAGTAAATACAAATAAGGCTCAAAGATTAAAAGTGAAGAATTGAAACAAATAGTATCTACATAAAATGTGGTAAGGCTTGTTTGTAACTTTTGCTAGTTTCCAATTCTCACATCGGCTTAGGGTGTCTATTCTAGCGTAGGTGAAAGACATTACTTATTCCTACATTTGAACAAGGATCTTAGAAACTGGCGCATAATTCGGTCCCTACATATCAGCCATACTTTCAAATAGATCAAGGTATTAAGGTATGCGTTCACCGGCCGGCATCGGACAATCCGCACTGACCGCATCAAACTGATTTTAGTATTCTTTTTATGGTTTGCCATATACGTGTGTTGACTGACCTGCGCCGCACGGAGCAGACACATCGGACTATTGGCAATGCCGGTGAGGTTTCTCGAAGGGTGTACTTTTCCGTTTATTGCGAATGACGTCATTCGGCCGTTATTGCCGATCAGTGGACGCACGAGTGTGCCCGCTCCGTACGTCTTTCCTTCCTTTCCGTTTTAGCTGAACACAAAATTCGTCTCTTGCTAAGAAAATCCGAATGACAATATTGAAAATTCGTTTGCAAATGGCGGGCGCGTCGACGATCGGGTTGCTGCGGTTATAGTGCACGCAGCACCCGGCATGATGCTAAAAAAATCGTCTGATGCTATAAGCACGAAGAGTCCGATGCTGGCCTATCGACGCTAGTCTTAAGCCACCGCTCGCGCCGAATACCATGATCAATTATGGTAGACAAAAAACCAAAACTGATTTATGCTTGACTCTACCAGAAATAGAGTAGATATCCATGAGCTCCCCTTGGGTATACTGATACCATAACATGCATCTATCATAGGGAGATTGCAATCAAAATTAAACTAAAACACAAAATCGTTTATTTGAACATGAACACAAGTGTAACAGGTTCAATGTTGAACGAAGAAACGACAAAAGTTAAAAACTGCGGCGTAGTCTCTTCTCTTGTTTCTAATTGATAATTTAGTGTGAGAAAATCCGGGAAACCATCGAACCATAGACGAAGAGATTAAACATAGTGTTAAGTATTCCACACTTATACATTATTAAAATACATTCTCAACTCTTACAAATCGTTGGCCCCGTTCGACAACCAACCGTGGATTAAAATATAATAATAATTTCTGTCACAACGTCTCGTCACGGTTTAATAGCGCTCGGCGAAAGTGGAGGGGGGTTCTGCGCAGGTGTAAAACGGTGTAAAAATCTAAAAATCGACTTCTGCGTTCAAGGTCATCGCTATTAAACCGTGACGCGACCTGTGCCTGAGTATTTAATCTGATTATCTGATAGCATTGTTAGGCTATTGTTTCCTTGTAAACTAAACTACGATATCATGCTTGTAGAGGCTAATAATGCAACATCTTCATTGGCCTCTGTTACAAATGCAAGCACTCCATGCCACTTGGCTCGTGATTGCTGATTATAAAATAGATAGGTACTTATATTCGGTACCTAGTTCCTACTTATTTAAAAGCAATGTGAACTCCCATAAACAGTGCCTAGGGCCCCTATTAGGAAAGCTTGCACAGTCGTCGTCGAATTAAGCTTGAGTAACGTTTCAGCCAAAATAGCAGAAAAGTGTTACTTTTTAGTAACACTTTTGTGGTTAGGTGACTGCGCGACTTTTGTATTCCAATTAATATATTTAGGTACTTAGGTACACAGTTCTATTTAGTATTTTTGAATTATTATTTCTTTCACTGTTAAGAAATACGATCTTTTGCTTATTTCTTATTAATATTTGGTAAATTATATAATGTAAATGAAAATATTTTTTTCCCTTTAGCGTGTATGCAGTCATTGCAGTCAGGATTATTGTCTTTTTTGCAATATTGGTTGTTGCGATGCTCTTAGCTAGATTAATTCACGCTGAATTGAAGAAAAACTTCCCGTCTATCCCGTAAAATGATAATGATGATTCAACGATTCATAACACCAATAGAGTAATGGACATATTGTGTATAGGTACGTAGACATTTTGAGACATGTCGATCTACCGGACACAGCAGGGCTATTCAGACATTCCGTTACTGAGTCTCCGACGCAAAATCCGTCACAAATTCCTACAAAATTCAAATATTTTAACGGTTTTAAATTTTCTGCGTTCTGCAAGGAATATAAATAGAAGAAAAGTAGTTTTCCGTAAATAATAAAACATTATCTATAAATCAATGTTTTTTATAAATTTCTAGTATGTGCTACTTTTGGAGGAATTAATCCACTGAACCGATGAGGCTGAAATTTGGTATATGTACATATAGTTTGGGACCTGGAATAACATAATAGGCTATTTTTTATCCCGATAAAATGCGGGCGAATGCTCGGGCAGCAGCTAGTACTTAATAAAGGAGATTTATAACTGACATAGACATAAATATACATATCATTTATTTCCCACTACATTTACACACAGGACAATTAACGATTTTGAAATAAAAATATATTAATCATAACCAACAACGCAACAAAGAACAATACGTTCAAAAACTAATTAATAATAATAATCGTCATCAGCCCGTACACGTCCACTGCTGAACATAGGCCTCCCCCAAACGACGCCACGAATAGCGGTCCTGAGCCGCCTCCATCCAACGACTCCCTGCGACTTAATTAATAATAGGTAACTAAAAATCAACTTATTACCTTTATAATCATGTTTTATTGTAACATGGGTTCATAAAAAACGACGGTATTTCAACAAAGATTTTTGTTGAAATACTTTTCCACTTTTCTGGTAGTTTTATTCCTAGCAGAACTAGAAAACATTGAGAACTGCAAAAATATTTGAGTTTCGTGCAAATTCGTGTCAGCAGGCCTACTCGAAAAAGTAAAATCGAAGTTTCTGATTCGTTTTCGTGCAAAACCAACTCTTATGTCGCTTACATAATATTACCGTTTGCTTGAAAACGAATCAGAAACTTTGATTCCGAGTAGACCCTCAGATTCCTTGTCGAGTTTCTGAATAGCCCTGCAGGTAGCGCGTTCTATTCCCGCAAACCTCTGGTATTCTCCATACATACTGCTCTATACTAATCTCAAAAACCCAGGAGCACGAGTACGGACTTCGATAAGTACTGGTTAGTACCAATATTGTCTCTGGTGGTGATATAATTTGTCAAAAACAGTCATTACCAAACCAAATGTTACCAAGTTATGTACTTAGCTGTGCCCGCGACTTTGTCCGCGTTGAATAGTGACAGTGGGTAGCATTTTTATATCTAATCAACAGCCTAAAAATAAATTCCAATCTTTTAGCTTTAAAAGTGACGATACTTCTATACAACCTTTCAACCCTCTTACAACCCTTTTTTCGCATTAAAAAGTAGCCTATGTCCTTTCTTAGACTCTAATTTTATTTAAATCATTTCAGTAGTTTTCTCATGAAAACTTGACAGACAGAGTTACTTTGGCATTTATAATATTATATATAAATAAATATATATATATATACTATATTATAGTAAGAATTGGCGTAGCGCAGTGACCCGAAGTGGATCTTTGCCTCTAACACCGGAGATTACCAGTCCCGGTCCGTTGTCGTTTCGGGAGGGCATGAAGTTCTTGTAGATTTTTCTCAACTTCGTCGTTCCAGCGGTGCCTTAGACGACAGATAGGCAATTGACCAAAAAAATGAATTTCCACTACAGACAACATCGATGCTCGCATCGGTCCTTATCGACGTGCACGCGCTCTGTTAGGCAAAGTGGGATAGTGTTTTATGTATTATTGTTTTGTAAGGTCAACCGTCAAAATCATTAATAAAATCAGCTTTGCACTGGCTTTGCATAATACTTAAAATATTTCATCTTTAAATTAAAGCTATTTGTTCCCATACGATGCGGACTAAACCCACCATACTTGGTGTTGTTGATCGGAACATTTCTTTAACACTTTTGAATACAAGCTTTTATATCATCTAGGACCAAAGTGCTTTAGAAGACAAATCCAACGAGCCCAAACTAGATGTGGTTAAGTCATTTCGTTAGGAGTTCCTATGGCCACCTTCGGTTTCCATCATCAAAACAGCTCGATGGTTCCATGACATCGCATTGTCACCAAACTTACATTAATATGCCAAATTTCAGCTCAATCGGTTGAGGATATCTGGTCTTACCGGAACCAACATAGTTACATACATACATTGCAAGTTAAATAAAAGCTTGTAAAAATGAGACTTCTGATTCTCATAGCTCTGCCTACCTCGTGACCCAAAAAACGTGTGCAAAACCCCCAGATTTATTCCATACCTAACCCATACGTCCACTGGTGAACGTTACTCTCACAAATGAGCTATTGGCATAACCACCACGATTGACAGGCGGATCGGTCAGCGGTGTTAAATAAAAATAAATTATTAGAAAACAGAAGAAAGGGCTGCTGCCCTTTCTCTGTTGGGTGGCTCCCACGGCCGACTCTCACAACATTCACGGGTTTAGTCGGCGTCGATTCTGAAGGCGGCGGCGGCCATGGCAAGCATTTTCAAGATGAGTTTATCTACTTGTTTCCATGGTATATAACCAGTATGACTGATCGGTTTATTCGCGTCGGATACATAAAGCATTTAGCAGAACTAGGGGTAGGTACTTAATTGTTTTCCTGTAGCTAATTAAAAGTTTTTTTTTTTTCTCTTTAGCTGGATATGCTTCAATATTGTGAAGTCACTATGCTTCCTAATACCATTGGTTATCGCTATGGTATTAGCTTTAATAATATACAACGCCTTGAAGAATGAAATTAGTGGCTTACCGTAGTTTTTAACATCACAAATTACACTTAAAATAACGGACGTAAAGTATAGGTACGTAGATACTTTGTAACCTAGGTGATATAGGGCATATTGTCGCGTAGTAGGAGAAATAGCCTAAGACGCAGTAGGTTGCGGGTCCTGCGAAGATAAACAATGCAAAAAAAGTTTTCAGAAAGCGCGAAGAGGTAATTTTTTCCGTACAGCAGCTTCACGTTAAACAAGGGACTCAGTAAATTACATAGGCATACATATGTATAGGAATAATTTTTCCTTCTTACCTAGAGTTTTAATGTTCTTAGGGGAGCTCCGTGAAAAATGCTCTATTTTGCCCTCACCGTTTTAAAGATTTCTGAAACAAGAAACTGATCCTAAACAATTACCCATATCTGATTTACACGATACAATATTTTATTTCACAAGATTTTATGTAGTTTTGTAATAAATGTTTGTAGAAAATACAAAAAAAAATATGCGAGGTTTTTACCCTCACAGAAAACTAAAACATTAAAACTACTTCTATATCGTGTCTTTCCTTTAAAATATACATATTTTCGTGCATACTATAATATAATCCTACTATATATTATATATAATATTATAAATGTGAAAGTTTGTATGGATATTTGTTACTCACGCAAAAACTACTGAACCGATTAAGCTGAAATTGATATGGGTATAGTTTGGGACCTGGAATAGCATATAGTCTATTTTTTATCCCAATAAAACACGGGCGAAGGCGCGGGCAGCAGCGAATAATATAAATGTTTATTAACCCCAAAAACACACATTTTCGTTTTTCATTATATTAGTATATTTAGTAAAACACTTTGCGAAATAATTGGAGCATAATTAGATTTTTCCAAAACCAATTGCAACTATTGGTCATATTTTGATATGATATTGGTTAAGTTTTGTAATTTGTTTCATTAAAATAAATATATAAATATTTTGAACGATGCTGACAGAATCGGGCAATTTTTCGCGGATTCCCCTTAAATATATTTTCTTCTTTACCTGCAGTGGCTGCGAAGTATGCAAGTGCATTTGTTTCTTTATAACAATTATCTTCGCTATGTTGCTATCTATATTAATATACAACACATTGAAGATGAATTTTCCGGAAATCCCTTAATATTATCAAAATCATTTACAATTATTTGTGTACATATGAATATTTAATGCAGGTGCGACTGCTTTAACTATGTTTCGAATTCAATCAATACATAGTATGTTTCAAAATAAATATACGGCCGATTTTTTAAAATATCCAATTCGGTCATACGCCGATAAAAATCGACTTGTATTATGTAATCCTAACATTGTCAATCAGTTATTACTTATTTGTTATTTTTCAATCTTATGACATGGCTTGTGATTGTGACTAAATGTTATATAAATAAACTCATGTATTTTTTTAGTGTTTTCGCAATGAACTGTCTGAAGTGTTTATGCTGTATTATACCAATGATGGGCACATTTTTGCTAGTTGTAGCCATATACACCCTCGTGAAGAATGAAAAATAAATTGATTTAAGAAATAACAGTCTGTTACTTAAATAGCTGTACAAACTTTATTGATTAAACCTAAAAATTATAATTATATGATAATGTTAGTCAAGATATTTCTTTTTTGAATCTCAAAAGAAAAAATAATCAACTTCTCTTGAAAAATTCAAGTAATAGACAAAAGCAAGAAGATATGGTAGTTTAATGTAGGTGAGACATATCTATCGGGTATCCGAAAGACGTGTCTGAAAATAAAGAATAATACACCCATGAAAGTTAACTGAATGTAGAGTTAGATCGAACCAGCTCCGTGGTCGAAGCTGAACCATGTTTCATAATTCAGGATAAATCACCAGGATATCAGCACGGATATTTGATCCTGTACTTGTACGTATATTATGTATAAGCATACTTATCGACCTTGACATTATGTAGATAGATTCATCTTAAAATCTACTCTATATTCTCGTGAAAAAAGCCTAACTAACTCTTTTGGTGAATAATAAAATAATTACTGAAAGCGGCATCAATATCCGTGCCGACGCCTGATGGATATTGTTAAATACTACATAGTTATATACGTTAAATATACTTTTTATTTTGATTTAAGCCCGGGCCTTAGTTTGCCCAAATTGCTTTGCATTTTGTCGCTGGTACTCGGAGCGTTGTTCGTCCTACTCTTATCCAGTTTGGTGAAAAACTATCATTGACATATTATAATATGTATGTCTCAAAATACATGCAAACACATCAAGATGCAAGTGTCAAAAAACATAGCAATCAGTCTTATAAAAGATATCCCGCATATGTTGTTATTTTTAAATGCAATTTTGTTCAATGTTTATGTTTTACGATTTCAATAAATGTTTTTTATAAAGATTTTTGTTGGTGCTGAATTTAAAATAGAATAATTGCGAGCTAGGGAAGCCGATCATTAAGTATTTAGATATATCGAGAAAGTCTATTGGTGAAAAAATTTAATCTTCCTTGCTAAAAGAGGATTAATACAACTCTCTTTTTCTAAAGATAATAATTATGATAGGTAGTCTCTAATAGAGACTATATTTAATGATGTAGGCTCAATCAATTAAAACCTCGTAAGGATGTGGAGGATTATTGCAATGTTTGTATACATATAATTTAAGGATGAGAGTTACTGGATATTTTGGCTACCGGTTATTAGTTGGGTATTTTGTTTCAATACCGCTAGAACCAACTGGTACCCAATAACGTTAAAATACACCCAATATATTTCTAACCGATTTGGTTAGAAATACCAAATACTTGTTGCAGCTACATAACTTTACGGGTGAACGGTCCGCTAGTACCTATGCGTAGATGATAGTTAGGTAAGTATAGGTATTGAAGCGTTGGGTAGTTATGGCTCACGGTCGGTTAGGCGCGATGCTCGCTTTGCACAGTTATTCCCTAGCGGTATGCGGATTTTACAATATCGTTAGATATTTTAGGACCATGCTAACAGGTACTGAGTTAGTTATTGAATACCGGACTCATCTCTAATATAATTTATTTCATTACTTACTAGCTGACCCGACAGACTTTTTCCTGTTATTCAACTGACTGTCAAACAACTAAAAGTTATTTTAAACATGCTCAGCAAAGAGTACATAAATAACGCTGGGGCTAAGGTTACATTAAAAAGTTTATAATAAAGGTAGTATAATAAACGTTTATTTTATTATACTACCGCGCGCAATGTTCTTAATTTTTTTAATATAAAATACTTGTACTCGTACGAAGCATGTTTTCTACATTTAAAAAAAGATAAGTACAAGGGTGGCCCACGCCAAATTAAAATATTAATTTTTTGGACAATTTTTATTTTTAAATTATTTATATATTTAATAAATTAGTAATAAATTATTTATATTTATAGCTATCTTCAACCCTCAGTGGTCGATGGCAAAACAACGTTTGCCGGGTCAGCTAGGATAATTTTATATAGATTTCCAATAAAAAAAAAAACAAAAGTAATAAAAGTAAAATACCTGAAAATATAAATAATTGACTGGGTAAATAAATACCGAATACCTTCACATCCTTGACGTTGATACCCACTACTTTTTGTATCTACCAAATCCGCACCGGGCCAACTGACTGTGGTACCTACTTTTCTTTCTTTTTTTTCACTCCTAATTTTTCTTTATTTCTCTTCACAAAGGTATTGCCAATATAACAATGGATAAGCTAAGGATTTTAGTAGGTAGGCATTGGCAACACCTATTTTGTGAAGACTGGTCCCTGAATACTTCAGGAACCTACTTCAGGCTGAAGTAGGCTCTAAGAACCTGTATTACAGGTGACCAAGACTTTACTCGGTACAGGTCTCAGGACTTTACTCAGTACTGGTCACCAGGACTTCATTCGTGCTAACGGGTAAAAATATAAAACACTGATTCATTACTCTGATTCTAAAATCTTTATGGAAATATTTGAGAACTTTTGTCACTTTGTTTACGTACATAGGTAGGTAGTTTCAGTTACCTACTATATTCACCTCAAAGCGGATACAGAATTAGGTAACTTCCTATTTAATTCAGCCAATAATGTATTAAAGCAAAACTATTTTCTTCCATAGCTGTGTACTGACCAGGTTAATTCTGCTGTTGATCTGCTTGGTGCCATTTTGCGGCATTGCGTTGCTTATCATGATTATATATTACGGCGTGAAAAGCCTCGACTAAAACGGTTCGTCAAACAGAAGTAACATGATACTGAATCTGTAGCCAAAGAGACGCATCGATTAACAGTGCAATGAAGGGAATTACATAATTGAATTGATCATCATCAGCCCGTATACGCCACTGCTGAACATAGGCTTCCAACTAACGACGACGCAACGAATAGCGGTCCTGAGCCGCCTCCATCAATCGACGACCGCTACAATCTCGTCGGTCCATCTCCTGGAAAGTGTTCCCACTCTCCGTTTTGCATGGAACCGTAGTCCGAAAACCTTTACCAACAGTTATCGGTTATGCGAACTAATTCAATTAATTTAATTCAAGAAATATTTTTCTTCCATAGCTGTATCATGTGGGTGGTCATGTTGTTGGCGATTGCGTTGTTAATCATGGTTTTAGTATACGGTTTGAAGAAATAATGTTTCTTCAAAGAATATTAGAAGTTATCAGGAGCCTCTACAACCGCCAAAGAGATCGTCAACGCAACGCTACGTGGCACCGCAAACCGCGTCACTGCACGCCGCGTCAGTGCACGCCGCGTCAGTGTACGCCGCGTCAGCGCACGCCGCTGGACTAAGTTGCATCGCAAAACAGTAGAATACTCTTTTCATCAGTAACTGCCTCGATATTATGCAATTTGAGCGGTATAATACCCGCTTGCTGCTTATACTGATTGTGTTCGGCATAATGTATGGTGCGAAATACAGAAATTGACGATGATGATCATTTGACCTGTAGTATTTTTCTAAGCTGATATAAACACGTATTTGTTTCTAATATTTAAATAAATGTTGTTCTGAAATAAGCTTTGCCAAATTAATAACTATCACATTTGAATCACCTAGGATAGGAAAAAACAATCGAGCGTGTGATCAGTTAGATGAGATGAACGACTGAACGAATGAATGAGGTAATTATTGCGATGACCACCAAATTAATTATGTTTCGTCACACAATAGCACAGTTCACCTATTAACGCCGTAAGTACCGACCGCTGGCGAGAAAAATTGCGCTCTAGTGGACGAATAAAAAAAAACAATTGATTGCTATCTTCAAATACATATAAAAGCATTTTTTTTTCTTAGATACATACTCTGTTTCAGATGAATATTTATACTGTTGGCCTGCTTGGTGGTTGATTTAATTATAAGCATGGTTTTAAAAAGTGTGAAAAAATAGGTAATAGATATGTTTCTTCATACAATAGAAGCAGTCAGATGCCACCCCACCAAAGGTCAAAGACAACGGCAATGCTATGCCGTTGCATTATTAAAAAAGAACACAATTACATATTACAAATATAATATTACAAAAAACGCTGAAATTAAGAAAAATATAAAAATCATGGTATAAGAAAACAAGGTATGTTCTTCCGAGACACAATAGTCACGTGTGGGTGTGTCCAGACTACGTCATCATCACCATGGGTGAATGAGAAGATGAATCTGTTTCCTGGTGATACCAGTAGCGTAAAAACGTAACTCCCCGAGCTCCTGTATGAAACTGACAAAACTATGTGGTTTTGTATTTACGCCTTATTTATTGACTTGTATTTAACTAACGCTGTTTTGACTGATCTAACAAACATAATTGACGATTCACATTTTTTTAATGATTTTTCAATTGACCCTTATCACACACATTTGTTTCCCAACTTCTACATTTTGTTGAAATAAAGTGGCAACTGGACAACTGGCAACACTCCCGGAAGAGCAGTCTTGTTTTCTTGGATCATGATAAAAATGAATGCCAGAGAAATATCCGTGCAATTTACCAAATAGTAATGCCAATGTGTAAAACAGTTTGATTATATTAGTTAACACTGCGGAGTTTGGCTTGTACGATTTCTTGATTGATTATTGTGCAATTGTTTTAAACTCTTGCTTATTTATTTACTTTTTATACTTGTAAAGATATCATTTTAAGAAAATTGCTTTTAGAAACTGTTGGTTTCTCCTGAGAATAATTTTACGAAACTTAGCTCAAAGAGGTCATATTCAAACTATAGTGGCGCTGTTGCGTCTTGGACTTATACCTACAACTTAAATGTAGAAAATATTTCTATCTATCAGCAATAAGTACTTATCTATCTACCTGCAAAGCCCTAATTTTAACTGTTTATTATTTATTAAAAGAAAATTTATTTTCTTCCATAGCATAGTAATCAATGTGATCAAGCTGTTGGCTTGCTTGTTGATAGGCATCATCATTATTGGGATTATATTATTATACGGAATGAAAAGTATAGTATGCGAGTCATAAACGAAATACTCGCTTCTTTTCTATAAGCAGCTGTTATAATGTTTCGTCCAGCAAAAGAAGTATTCAAATGATAATGCACTGTACCTACCTGCAAAGAGATTGTCAAAACGCTACATCAAGGCTACGCAGCGTCAAAGCTATGCTACGCCAAAGCTACGCAATGTCAAAACCACGCTGCGTCAAGCGCAACTACAACACTGGATGGAAATACGAGTCAATGTCAAAGAATAAAACCATTTTGTTATATACATAGTTGTGTAGAATTCTGCTTGCTGCCATCTTTTATCGTTGTCTCATAATAATACGGTGTCCGACAACAATTTTCATCATGATACTCAGATTTACAATACTAAATAGAAGTTCAAAGCTTTATCAACTTACCGTCCTGTATTTAGTAGAACAGAATAGTTTTTTCTGCAACTCATACAGAAATATACTGTAAAAATTAAAAGTTAGTACTGACATACGTATCTTTGCAATGAGTCACAAAACGATATCTGTCTCAACATGAGCTGGCTGTACACTCGTAACAACCAACGCTGGTCTTCTGACAGAGCCGTTCTGTAGGTAGCTACTTTAGAAACTTGTATATTAATAAATGATGTTTTAATAATTAAGTTTTGACAAAATAATAAATATGCGATGCAATATTTATAACCTTAGATACAATACAATACAAATACAAAATATTTATTCAGAAACTTAAAATACATTATATAACAGTGTTTGAGACCCCCTTTTAAGTAAAGTATTTACCCGTGTTAGGGGAATCTCGCTCTGCCGCAAACAATAGAATTTGGAACGTACATTAAGTTCGGCTAGTAGTTATTATATAAGGCTACTTAAATTATAGAGCTTATTATTTACAAAAAATAAAGTTTATTTTTATTTATTGTAGCTTTTTGGAAAGCGCGCATGTAATTATAGAGGTGTGCGTGTATGAGTGGGATGTGGGGGTGTGTGCGTGTGTGCTATGTGTAGTGTGTGCGTGTGATTGAAATTGGTGCTCCTGAGGACAACGGTCTCTTAAGATTCCGGGCAACAGAATACAACCATTTGTGTGTGTGTGGTGTGTGTGGGGTGTGTGTGTGTGTGCGAAGGGGTATGTTTGTTACTATAGGTGAACCTGAAAAATTAAAATATTAAATAGTAAAGTATGTAGAGATACATGAAAATTATAGGAGAAAAGACAGAGGAAAACCTTACATAACTTGTCTTCACACAGTGCTTCAAACAGTGCTTCCGTTTCGTCATAGCTTAAGTAGAGTAGCCATTTGGTTAGTTTCTTTTTCAATTCATAGCTTATGACTGATTCTGCTAAGGAAGTGTAAATTTGGTTTAGTAAAGGTTTGGAAGCGGAATTTCTTAGACCCTTAAATATCCAAATAAGTTTCCTTACTCTACCCGCCAGCAGTTCTATTTGTGCATGCCATGACAATCGCTGATCAATCATTATGCCCAAGTACTTGGTTGTCTTAAATTTAATGATTTCAGGACAGGGGCATACCAGATCGTTACGATTGCAGGAGTGAATTTTTATACTGTAATCAGTGGGGGGCTGTGTGTTATTATACATTGAAAAAGTCATAAAGTTGGTTTTGGTAACATTAAGGGTGAGAGCATTGTTCTTGAGCCATTCAGATACCAATAAGAGTCCATCTTCAGCCTTCTGTTTAACATTGTCCCATGATTTGCTGGTGAAAACAATGGCAGTATCATCTGCATAAAAGAAGATTTTGGCGTCAATGAGTTCTAGGCTGCAGAGGTCATCAATGTAGACGAGAAACAGGGTCGGTCCGAGTACGCTACCTTGTGGAACCCCATAGTAAATGTCCTCGTCCTCACTAACAACCCCACCAATCTTAACCCTTTGTTTTCGCTCTTGGCGATAGTCAGACAACAAATCTAGGGGCTTACCACGAATACCCTTATTTTTTAGTTTATTAATAAGAGTGGGAATAGATACGGTGTCGAATGCTTTCTTCAAATCTAGGAAAACTGCTAGGCATTTCTGTTTGTGATCTACTTGATCAACGATATGATTGGTTGAAGCAGTTGTACCATCAATGGTACTAGTAAGACAGACTTGTACCAATTGTACCATCAATGGTACGAGTGTTTCGGCGGTCCCACCACGCTTGGCAGGCGGGTTGGTGATAGCAGCAGCGCGGTGGTGTAAAAATAAAGATACGGAAGCTGCTCCCTTCCTATGGTAGTACAAAATCTACCGGCGCTGTTGAAGGGGTCGATTTTAATGCTACCACCTCCATTTCCACAATAAACCGTTTAAAGAGGGCTTGAAATATTGCCCAATTCTGTCCTCACCGTTTTAAAGATTTCTCTGGAACTAATCCAATATAAGAAATGAAACTAATCACAAAGTTTAACTAATATCTGATCTATACTAAAAATATTTCATATCACAATATTTTGTGTAGTTTTATAATAACTCACTGTAGAAAATACAAAAAATGAGCACGGGGTTTTTACTCTCACAGGAAATAGAAAACACCGAATGAACAAACAAACATTAAGGCTACTGCTTCAATAACATAATATATTTGCTATAAAATATAAAGATTTTAGAAATTATTACTAAGTTCGATACAGAAATAATAAAACCCAAAAAAAATCACATTTTTGTAAAACGCTTTACAAATAATTGTAGCGAATTTACATTTTCTCAAAACAATTTCACCATAAGGTTGAAATTGTTTGGTCATATTTTGATACGATATTTAATGGTTATTTAATTACTCATAAGAATCATTTTAGACCTTTAATATATTTATATTAAAGGGTTCGGACAAAATTGAGAAATTTTTCACGGAGCCCCCCTGAAGGAGTAGAATTATTTAATACAAAGCCAAATTATTTTCTTCCATAGCTGTATAGCAGTCAGGTTGATCATGTTCTTTGGTTGCTTGGTGTCATTGATCATCATTGGGTTGATAATCATGATTATAGTGTACGGAGTGAAAAGCATATCAGGCTCATAGAAAAAATGCGCTGGATGCTCTTACAGCAGCTGCTGCAATGTTTCGTCAACAATATAAGTATGCAGATGGCACTGAGCTAACCGCCAGAGATCGTCCAAGCTACGCGACACCTCGCATCATCATAATCAGCCCGTATACGTCCAATGCTGAACATAGGCCTACCGCCGCCACGAATAGCGTATCTGAGCCGCCTCTATCCAACGACTCCCTGCGATCACTACAATGTCGTCGGTCCATCGAGTGGGAGGTCTTCCCACACTCGATTTCACATTGCATCACGGTCGCCAATCGAGAACCTTTACTCCCCAACCAGTTCTACGAGCTACATATATGGCCTGGCCATCGCCATTTCAACTTGATAATTCTGAGAGCTTGCTTGAGTGGAATGAATTATATTGCCCAAGACTGGCAGACAGCATAACACTCTGTCAAAGACGTATCAAAGTCGTTAACTTTCTGCCTATTTGATTCTTAATTCTTTTTTAATGTAAGAACCTTCTACGAAGTATTAGAAATTTAAAAAAAAAAGATATATGAAATCGGTAAAACCGTTCTCAAGTTATAGCCAGACCGGAAGAAATAGGGGTTCATTTTTATAAATAGATTAAATGAGCCAGGAGTGTCCCACTTTCGCCGGCTGTGGTCTACATCGTCATAGAGTAAATCATTTTTCTTCCGTAGCTGTATTGTGTGCAGTTTGATTCGGCTGCTATGCTGCCTCCTGCCAATTATTATCATTGCACTGATAATCATGGTCATAGTATACGGTGTCCAAAAATTATGATCTGGGCATTGATGTTGAAGAAGAATAACCCCTTCGAAAAGAAGTGTAGGTAAGCGAATGTTTAACGAGAAATGTATGTGAATGAATTGTAGATGAAGTTCAAGGTTTTTAAAACCTCTCAAAATGCACTGGTTTTTATCTAAGAATGATTGTTTGTGTACGTTTTAAATTTAAAATAAATGATATTTTGAAAGTCTAATGACAAAATTGCTAAATTAAAGTCCTACCTAGATACACCTAAGTTTACAGTTCTCAGTCAAATATGTCATTTTCAGAATACAACAACTTTCAATTGAAATTAGGCTTAAGAACTTTTTACGAAGTATTAGTTTTTTTTTAAAAAAGATGAATGAAGTCGCTAAAGCCGTTCTCAAGTTATAGCCAGACCAGGAGGAACATTTCGAAATTTCTAAAATCCTTCCACCAAGAAAAGCAAAGTAGGTAAAACCTTCCATGCTTTTCATAGTGGTATGCTGGATCTCTAAGGTGTATGCCAAAGACATAAAAGATGGGGTCGTATAGGAATACACCTATGGAATAGCCCAACCAATTGTTTCTTTTCTTGCCTGTCAAATAACTCCGTGAGCTGCGTAGTACAGGGGCTTCACTAGCAAATGAAAATGGACCTGTTATGAAACAGACTTATTTATGAGAAAGCCACGCAATCGGAACCTTTGAACATCCCGTAGGAGGAGTAAACTGTTGGAGGAGCTGACGTTGAAGATATATACATCATAATTCAAGTGTAAATGTTTTTTTATACATATTCACCTTCTGCCCGCGATTTCGGATACTAGCTTTTAGTAGCTTTTAATGGTAGGTAATCTAATTTTAAAACTACCTATATCAATGAAAAATTCAGCCCGATTTGTCCAGTACTATCAGCGTAAAGAAGTAAAAAAACATCTAAATATACATGCATACGTAGGGTACATGAAACACCCAGATTCTCGCATTTACTTACAAAAGGATGGTTTTACGTTTGACTTGGCCAGACCACCTGGCTCTCTGGATTCTCAAGGCTCAGGGCAGAAGACGCTGGCAAAATTACAAGGAGGCCTATACTCATCAGTGGGTAACATTTAGGGCTGCTGACATGATGATGATGATTTTGTTTATATTAAACAAGCTTCCAACCGCGGCTTCACAATATGGTTTGTGAAACTACTTTTGGTAGCTTATATTTTGTTCCAAGCCTAGAACTGCATCTATGCAAAATTTCAGCCTGGTCTGTTCAGTAGTTTTGGCGTGGAGAGTTTACAAACATCCAAACTTTTACATTTCTAAAGTATGATGTGATAGTGAGACTTCTTGAACCACATTCTAGAACCGTCTCTTCTCTTCCAAAAACTTATTTAGAAACTTACGATGCATGAATGAGAGTCAATAACTTTATTTCTTTAGGCTTACAAAATAAAAAACACTTAAGTAAAATTTTTGCACTTAGTCTGTAAAATTTTATGTAAATTTTCATGTGAATATCTACAATATTTTGCGATCTCTAATAAATCAATGGATAACCCAGTCAATATTGTCTGTATGTTACATTGTGTCCGGCTCTTTGACTAGTCGATCTCTTGAGAAATTACCAGTCCTCATATTTTCCGCAGCCTCCACTTCTAATCTGTATTGCGTTATTCGCCTGATAAGCACTGAAGGCTTTGGCAAACTGAACCTCTGCGTAGGTACTTGTATACAAAGCTAGGTAGTTCTAGGTAAAGGTAAATTTTTGAGAGCTGGCGCGTTACTTTTGTTTTTCATAAAATGAACCATGCTGACGTCAAATATCTATCTATACTGGAGGCCTACACTGGTGCGTCTGGTGCTTGACATCCGCAGTTGCAAAGTACGAACGCAAACCCAACATGTAGCTATAGCTATAAATAATAATAATAAATAATGCTGGACAGTTCACACATTTATACCAAGCTAAGCAGAGCTTCTGTTATGGGTACTAGATAACTGATATACCTACTTAATATAATGCAATACATAGATAGATATTTTTTATTATACATAGAAAACATCCAAAACACCCTGAACAAATATTTGCATAACATTTGTCTCGAGGCGGAATCGAACCCGCAACATCCTGCGTCGCAGGTGGATCTTCGCCCGTCGCGCCACGGAGGTCGTCAATATAATCAAGCTATACTTGTGAAAGAGCCGTTTTCGACTGTACCTACCAACATAAGACCAAGAAAGTTCCATCTTAGTTCTGTGGGGACAGTATTCTGGAAGTGGGATGAAACTACAATACTTTTTGGGCAAAAATGCTATAAAATATTATTTATTTTTGTCGTGGGTTGAATTGACTGTATATTTTGGGTCGAAATAACAATTTTATATTCGTGGTGAGAAACTGTGGGTCCAAATAACGATACATCGTCCAGACACCGTCTGGAACTTTAGTAGTACTACACCTGATAGCTACAAAATTGATAATTTTGTTCAATCTTTTTATTCTTATACCTATGTATATCTAGTATCAATCATACATAATTATATCTTTGATAATGATCCATTATTAAGGTTCCGAGATAGCGCCGGGTAAAGCCAGAGGGCCGGCGGGTTCGGTGTGTAGAGACCTTTTTACATTACGACTTATGAAATCTTAGTTACGAACGTCGATGCAGGGTTTCTCAAGAGTGTACTCTGTCCAGTTGCTAATCTGTCCAGGTGAGAATTCGTCCAGCTGAGAATCTGTCCAGTTGCGGATCTGTCCAGTTGCGAATCGGGCCAGTTGCCCGTAGCAACTGGCCCGCGTTATGTCGTGTCTGTCTGTCTGTTCTTCTTGAAATGAACTAGGTAGACATCCATTATATGGTGGACGCAGCATTTTAACCTTCTACAATTATGAACAAGTATTTTGTGAAAAAACTTAACTTATTTCTAACTAGCTGCTGCCCGCGCCTTCGCCCGCGTTTTATCGAGATAAAAAATAGCCTATATGTGGTCCCAAACTATACCCATACCAAATTTCAGCCTAATCGGTTCAGTAGTCTTTGCGTGAAAGAGTAACAAATACCTATATATACATCTATACATCCATCCATACAAACTTTCACATTTATAATATTAGTAGGATTTGGGTAACCTAAACGTAGGTCGTTGAAATGTAATAAATGAAATAAGTTTTCGATGATAGGTATCGTTTTCCAAATCTCTAATCTCTACTGGCTAAACCATTGGCTAAACCTTTATGATAGTTACTACATACGTATAATATAAGAAAATTAAATCGGATGCGATAACTTAAGACCGTGAATCTATAAAACTTTAAACCGTTAAAAACGAAAATGCAATGTCCTTTCTATCTATCAGGTAGGTAGGATAGGTATTTCATCCCAATTTAACGAAATTGTGTTTCCATTTTGAGGTCAGGGTAAGCGACAAACCGCAGTTTGGCATCCACTACTAGGTCACTACACACATCTGATCTGATATACCTAGGACCTAGGTAATCGGTATTTGGAAAACGGTGAAGCGAAAAACCTAAACAAGAAGTTTTAATTTTATATTTTCATTTATTGGTAAATCACAGCTTCACATTATAACATATATGATAATACTAATGAACCCAGAAAAGATTTACACCTTATTACTAGGTAAAAGTTATGTTTGGGAATCGACTTGATAAAAAGGAGAACATCAATACGACTCCGTTCATATAAATAAATAAACTTGGATTATTCAATGTTGCTGCCTAGATCTCCGTCTTCAAAGACAATATTTTTTGAAAACCTTTGAGCTAATTTATTTGATATCATGAAAAATTAATTAACACTATTCCATGACATTACATATTCCTTTTTGGTAGATTGGTCGAAATGGTCATATCCTTAGAGTAAAAGCACTCGCTGCAGGATAACACTAAATCTGTCGTGATAATTACAATGACTTGTGTTGTTCATAATTTTTCTATACTTCGGCACAGATCGATCAAGGAATATCACACATAAAAGTTTCACATGATAGTTTCACATGATGGTTTCACATGATAATTTCACATTATAGTTTCACATGATAGTTTCACATGATAGTTTCACATGATGGTTTCACATGATAATTTCACATGATAGTTTCACATGATAGTTTCACATGATAGTTTCACATGATGGTTTCACATGATAGTTTCACATGATGGTTTTACATGATAGTTTCACATGATAGTTTCACATGATAGTTTCACATGATAGTTTCACATGATGGTTTCACATGATAATTTCACATGATGCTTTCACATGATAGTTTCACATGATAGTTTCACATGATGGTTTCACATGATAGTTTCACATGATAGTTTCACATGATAGTTTCACATGATAGTTTCACATGATAGTTTCGCATGATAGTTTCACATGATAGTTTCACATAATAGTTTCATATGATAGTTTCAAAATGTATATCTATACTTATAATAAAACTGTAACAAGTCCAATTCTGTACATTGAAGATATTTTGTAAATTTTTTTGTGAGGGCACTCAGTTATCGATACTGATGCCAAAAATGTATTTTTTTCCCATCATGTCTGTCTGTCTGTCTGTATCTTGGCCGCGCATAGCGCCGAAACTATTGAAATGAAACTTGGCAAGATTTGAGTTCTTACTACGAGGAAGGACATAGGATATTTTTTTATCCCGGATTTCAATAGGATTCCCTTGGGAGAGGGGATAGAAGTAAAATTGGTTGGGTGCGCATAGCGCCGGAACTACTGAATGTATTCAAATGAAACTTGGCAGGATTTGAGTTCATACTATGAGGAAGGATATGGATACTTTTTATCCCGGATTTCAATAGGGTTCCCTTGGGAGAGGGGATGAAAGTAAAATTTAATGGCTGCGCATAGCGCCGAAACTACTGAAGGTATTCAAATGAAATTTAGCATGATTTAAGTTCATATTACAAAAAAGGGCAAAAAATACTTTTTATCACGGAACTCAGAAGGGTTCCCTTATGAGAGAGGATGGAAGTGAAATTTTGCGCGTTGCAGGATGGCGCGCGGGGCAAGGGCGGTAGAGAGCGATACCACAGTAGCCCCCCGCAGTACCCCCCGCAGTGGGACCCACTCAGGAGGCCCCCACAGTGGAGGGCACCGGCAGTGGGGGCCCCCGGCAGTTTACCCCCGCAGTGGGCCCCCCAAATTGCCCCGCAGTGGGACCCTCAGTAGCCCCCCCGCAGTAGGGTAAAATTTCTTGGCTGCGCATAGCCCTGAAACTACCGAATGTATTCAAATGAAACTTGGCATGATTTAAGTTTATACTACGAGGAAGGTCATGTTATACTTTTTATCCTGGAATTCGTTAAGGTCTAAAATAGCGCAAAAACTACTGAATGGATTCGAATGATACTTAGCATGATTTGAGTTCATACTACGAGGAAGGACATAAAATACGAGTCCATACCCCAAAGCCAACAAAATGATTACAAAATTGTTATTAGTGCCGATAAACGACCTACTGGACAGCATCCGGTTTGTACAAACTCTCGCTCTCGCGACGGCAACATCATTGGTAGCGAGAGCGCGTCGTCCTGGTAGATCAGCACTGTGACAGGTGGGACATTTGTGCTGCGTACCCGGGGATGACCGCTTGCAATACATTGGCGAAACTCACCAGGCATTTGATGCTCTTCAGCCTCTACTCGCTTATATACCTACCTACTGTCGTGGCGAAGACACTGGTGGAAGTGGATACACCTTTGATCTTCGAGTTGGTCTCACGGTTCGGTTCGGTTCACTAAAAATGTTTACCGCCCAACGAAGTGGGCACGGGTCAGCTAGTTATAGAATATAATAGAAAAAAAAACATATTTATTTGGACGGGACGGAACGGAAAACAAAAACAGTACCTATACCTAACATGGATACCTCCATGTTATAGTGACACAAAAGGGTGGTGCAATGGTGGTAAAAGTAAGGTGGCTTACGCCTTCACGACCCTGCGCATTAATCATGTCCATGATAATTCTGCATATATGTACATATACTTCAAGCTCCAGGTAAATATGAAAGTAGTCAAACTGCTCTAGACAGTCCAAGACCGACCCAAAGTTAAATGAACTAGAAAGGGATCTATCTCTATAATTTAAATTTAATATATATATATATATATAGGTTCAGCTAGTATCATGTCTGTGATAAATACAGATTTCGAATTCCTTGATTTACACAGTTTTTAAGTTTTTCGGAACAAATAGTAATCGTGAATGAATTACTGTGATAATTCTCTATACAAAACCAAAAGAATAAACCGATTAAAAAATCAGAAAACAAATAAAATGAAAAAAAAACTGTTCTATGCATAAAATCGAACATAACCTTCTCATTTTTCGAAGTCGGTTAAAAAGCGATGAAAACAGTTGAAATTCACTATTCATTTGAAAACAAACACGTGTCACCGCGCTGACCTAAAAAGCCTGAGTCGATAGAAACAGGAAATAACTAGAAAGGTATGAATGTTGTGGGATTGGCTCTCGCTAGTTTTTTCCGGTAACGAAGAACCTCAGCAATTTCTACCTGAACCTACTACGATTTCTTGGAGGTATTTATACGTCGTAATGTATTTGTGGTCTGATTTAGAATAAATCCAATCCTACTAATATTAGGTATAAATGTCAAAGTTTGTATGGATATTTGTTACTCTTTCACGCAAAAACTAATATAGGCTATTTTTTATCCCGATAAAACGCAGGTGAAGGCGCGGGCAGCAGCTAGTAAATATATAATGCTGGACAACACACAAAGCCTCGTCCCAAGGGCCCTGGGCCCCAATTCCACTAAATTAATGGCTTCACCATAACAATGGTATAGTTTCAGAATACACATTTTGGCATTTTACCCATGATCAAAGAAACTAAAAATGGAGGGACACGTATCTAAAGTGGCAACATTGCCTTCTATCAATATCTCCGTGCAAAATGCACCGCATGCACTATCTACCTTATTTCATCTATGGACGATTCTGCGACGATGATACCATCGTCATAGTAAAGCAAACGGTTAGCAGAATTTGGCCCGTCTTTGGCGATCCCAAATTTGGGCGTCAGAGCTTGTGTTTTGGGTGCTACTACTCTTCTATGGCTCACAAGTAAACCTACCCAAGTGTGACCGCCCGACTCAGATGAATCTTGGTATACGAGTAGAACATTGCAAATTATTAGACTCGTGTTTTAGCTTTTTGTAGAGCTGCTACATTGAGAACTTCACTACAAATCACGGCAATCCTAATACGAAAGTGTGTTTGTTTATTTGATTTTCCTTCCTTCACGCCCTAACTAAGCAACCAATGGACTTGATTTTTGGCATCGAGTTAGTTGCAAGGATGGAAAGTAACATATGCAACTTTTTGACCTGGTAACGCGGGTGAAACTGCGGGGAACAGCTAGTTATCGATAATTCACGAGTCCGCAAAGCTTACCACGATAGAAACTAAAATAATAACAAACTTTAAAATCTGATCTGTAAATTAGTTTATTTTGAAAGAGTATAGATATAAAAGATATTTTAAAAGTTTTATAGGTAGAGTTAGCATTTCAAGACAGTGAGTTTAACAAAATATGAATACCTACCGATGTGGGTGGTATAACAATTTTACGAGGTTGTTGCAGGGAGGCCGCCAAACGGAACTGCGCCGCAACTTATTGCAATTCACGATAATTATCTAGTAAAACTGAATTTATCACCGCTCCTACAATCGGCTACTATTCTTGGAGAATATGTGAATGTTTGTTGATTCTATGCAGTTTACTTTGAACGTGGGTTCAATCAATTTGATGGATAGTTTCTTGGGCGTGTTAGTTCTGGCAATTTTACAGAATTATGTTTTCTTAACAGAAAATGGTGACATGTACCTACCATTTGTCGACGTGGGGCTAGTTGTACAGCCATTATCTAGAATGGAGTACCGAGACGTGTTATGATTCTATGCAGTTTACTTTGAACTGTAATGATGTACTTAGTAGTAGGAATATTCTATTCTAATAAACAGTCTATCTCCAGTATCCGAGTGTTTCACTAGTCGTCCCAACACCCGTCCTTACATGGCGACCCTGCCAAATATGGTGTTGAAGCGCATACCTAAGCCTCGAAATGAAATTCGGTAGCGCTCCGTCATAAATAATTTCGATTAACAAAAATTCAGAAACAGTATTTTTAAAATGTAAATTAATAGTCTTATGTTAAATAAAAATCTTCACACAAATACGAAAAAATGGGGAAAACATATTCAAAGGAAGAAACAATCATTGCGCAAACAGCAGCTGGTGACGGAAAAAATTCTGCAACCGCGGAGACCAGTTACGCGAGTGTTAGCACCACCAACATTCTCCTGACGATCATCACCATCCTCCTGCTGGCTGGAGCCGGGTATGCTTTGTGTCATTTTTATAAGAAGGTGCACATCCAATGGATGGAACGGCACATGAATCGCCGTTCCCTACGGCGTAGAGATGCCTCGGCCCATTTCAAGAATGGTCGTGGACCCCGAGACGAGCCCGTTTAAGTGCTACTTCCAGAACGTGCGTAAAGTGCGGTGTAGTGTGTCCTCAACCTAATAAGGTACGTGTATTAAACAAAAAAAATAAGTGCAGTAAACTAATTATTAAATCGAGTGATAAAACTTTTGTTTTACGCGCTATTTACTACAGTAAATAGATACTACGATATTTTAATACGAGTATGACTTTATCTCAAAACTTTCAAGAATTTTAATTTAAATGGGACATTTTATAGAACTTTTATTTAACTCTTAGTGCAGTGAATTTTAGTATGAAATTAGTATAGTTATAATTGAGACAATATTATTAAGTGCTACTCGTAACCTTAAGTTTAGTTTAAATGTACCAAGACACTCAATGAACATGATATCGCTTGACGTATATGGTGCGGTATGGCATGACTACTCGTTACTTTTAAGCTAGTGCAATGCGTCGACTTTGTCCTTTCAGATTATTTTACTATGGCTGAAAATTTTATGAAGATATATGATGATTTGATAACGATTAGAAAATATTTAATAAAAAAAGGACAAGGTAGATATAAAGGCACGATTACTATAGATAAGTACGAACAAGCTGAAGTCTTATATAACAAAGCTTCACTGTTACTGTCAAAGTTATCACAGGACGAAACTGTTGAAGTGGTAACTACTCTAACTACCACCTACGATAACATAAAAATCACATTTCAGGAAATCAGTCAATTGTGTAAAATATCTCAAGATAGTAATTCGAGTGTCAAAATGGATTTTGATATTAAAACGGCATGTAGTCTAATTCCTCTTCTAGACGATAAAGAAGACACCACGAAACGATTAATTGATGCTGTAGAAATGTACGCGAAAATGATTGATGAACCGGGTAAACAATTATTAATTAAATTTGTTCTCAAAGGGCGTCTTTCCGAAACTGCAAAATTGCGTATGATAGGCGATTATGGAACAGTTACGGATCTACTGCAAGCGTTAAGAAAACATCTTCTTGTAGGAAAATCGTGTACTGCGATTCAATCAAAACTGTTCCGTACTAATCAAGGTTTTAGGTCAATCAATGAGTATGGAAGTGAAATAGAAAAACTTTTCACTGAACTGACTGTTTCGCAAGCTGAAGGTGACTCTGCGAAATATAACGTCTTAAAACCACTAAATGAAAAGATGGCTATTAAGAAATTTTCAGATGGATTGAAAGATTCCAGACTGAGCACCATCGTTGCAGCTCGTAATTGCAGCAACCTCAAGGATGCCATACAGGTGGCTAAGGATGAAGATACATCGGCAGCCTCAACGTCTAATACGAGTACCAGGTCAGACGTATTCCAGTTTTCACGCAGACCTCGAGGTAAGTTTAGGCAAAATTCTAGATCCAGGGTTCAAGGTCATCGTGGACAATTTTATAACCACTCCTACCAGCAGAACCGTGGCAATAACAATAGCTGCTGTGGCAACAGAAATAACTTTTACCCACGAGGTTCGAATCGAAGTTTTCAGAGCTATGGCCAAGGTAGATTTAATAATGGCCGTTATAGCCGACGTGGTTATTGGCGAGGAAATACTAAAAATTTATTTTCGGGTCAACCAGCCGAAGGAGAAGATAATGCTCAGAACAACCACAGCCAAAATCCTAATACATCAGGAAATACAAATCCTATGAATCAGTTTTTTCGGGATTAAGGATTATGTCTTAACTTGTAACGGACAATGCAAATTTGTTTCATTTTGTGTTAATAACAGGAAGTATACATTCCTATTAGACACCGGAGCTTCAATATCAGTTATAAAAAAGAATGAAATTCCAAATTATGCACAAATATTTTATGATGATACTATTATTAATGGAATCGGAGGTAAAATAAAATCTTCAGGTCATGTTACATTAGAACTACAACTTGAAAATGATGACATATTACTACACAAATTTCATGTCTTCGAAAAACTTCCATTAAAAGCTTGTGGTATTATAGGGTTAGATTTTCTTTCCCTTTATAACTGTTTTATCGATTTGTCGCGAAATATTTTAACAATAAATAATAATACAAACAAAGGAGAGCCGTTTTGTCTTCCACTTTTGGATAGGCCTGACTTTAGTAACAACTTAATTTTACCCCCAAGGAGTGAATCAATACATTATGTGTATCTGAAATCTGATGAAAGTGACGAGTTTGTTGTAAGTGCGAAAGAACTAGCGAAGGATGTGTTTTTAGCAGGAACGATAGTAAAGCCAAATAATGGTAAAATACCAGTTAAGATACTTAATGTCAAGGACGAAGAGGTCAAATTAGTTAATTTTGTACCAGATATTCAACTACTTAATGAGTACAACCTTTTCTCTTTTTCAAAAACGAACTCCAATGCACACAGAGCTCAGAATTTACTTTCGTTATTGGACTTGAAACATTTAAATAAAGAAGAAAAATCTACTATTGAGATTATATGCTCTAAATATTCTGACGTATTTTTTTTGCCGGGTGATCAATTATCTACAACAAACGTTTACGAACAATCTATAACACTAAAACCAAACGTTAGTCCTATATATGTTAAACCCTATAGATTACCCCAGTCAATGAAACCTGAAATTGATAGACAAATAAAACAAATGTTGAAAAATAATATAATTGAAGAAGCGTCTAGTGAATGGTCTAGCCCAATACTTCTAGTACCTAAAAAATCAGAAACAGGATCAAAGTGGAGATTAGTAGTGGATTATAGGAAACTTAATGATGTTATTGTGGATGATAAATTTCCTCTACCTAACATCACAGATATTTTAGACTCGCTCTCAGGTTCAATATACTATTCACATCTAGATTTGAACCAAGGCTATTTTCAAGTCAGCCTTAGCCCTGACAGCCGTAAGTATACTGCATTTACCACCAGTACAGGTCAATATCAACTAAAAAGACTTCCAATGGGTCTTAAGACATCTTGTAGTAACTTTAGTAGAGTAATGTCAATAGCTATGTCCGGTTTGACTTATGAAAAGTGTTTTGTTTACATGGATGATTTGGTTATTTTTGGTCGTAGTTTGGATATACACAACTCTAATCTAGTATCTGTACTTGAACGATTGAGGAAAGTAAATTTAAAACTGAATCCCGACAAATGTCAATTTTTGAAGAAAGAAATTCTATATTTAGGTCATATTGTATCTGCTGAAGGTGTGTTACCAAATCCAGAAAAAACCAAAGTTTTACAAAATTATCCTACACCCAAAAACGCCGACGAAGTTAGACGTTTTGTAGCTTTCTGTAATTATTATAGGAAATATGTACCCTCTTTCGCTGAAGTAACACTACCATTAAACAAGTTATGTAGGAAAAACGTTCCATTTTCTTGGACAGACGATTGTCAAAAGTCATTTGAATTCTTAAAAGAATCGTTGATGTCACCACCGATACTACAATACCCAATATTTTCCGATACTAATGAATTTATACTGCAGACTGATGCATCTGGTAAAGCTGTTGGAGCTGTTTTATGCAATAATGATTTGAGACCAGTGGCCTATGCCAGTAGACCATTGAATAAAGCAGAATTAAATTACCCAACTATACAGAAAGAACTTACTGCTATTGTATGGGCTGTCAAATATTTTAGACCATACTTATATGGCAGACATTTTACAATAATGACAGATCATAAGCCTTTAATCTATTTGTTCAATATGAAGGATCCCTCTAGCAGACTTTTAAAATTCCGTTTAGTACTAGAAGAATATGATTTCAAAATAATATATTTAAAAGGAAAAGAAAATTCAGTTGCGGATGCATTATCGAGAATCTGTTTAACATCGGATGAGTTAAAGAGTATGAGTGAAGAAATATTAGGAGTGAATGTTTTGACAAGAGCACAAAGGAGAAGATTGGATGATGATAGTAAAAGTGAGACACAGTTACTTAGTAAAACCAACGACAAAGGGTCTGATCAGCCAAGAGTTGTGGAGTTATTAAGGAAACCGTGTGATCTAGCGGAGATGATTTTAATGGAAAATAAAAGAATTCAAAAATATCGAAATGATAAGGAAATTACAGATGAATATGAATGCTTTGCATATAATTCTAGTAAAAAGGTACTATGTATTAATCTTAACTTTAGGGCACAATACTCGCGAGCCGATTTTGTGACTGAGTTAGAGAAATTTAGTGAAAAGATAAATATAAATGAAATATGCATAATAAAAAATAAAGAAAATGAAGAATTTATAAAAGGATTATGCAATGAGCTGAAAATATTAAAAAAATGGTCCGGTCCAAAAATATGCATTTTAAGAGGAGTAAAGAGAATCGACGATGATAACGATAAGAAATTTATTTTAAATGACTTTCATCTGCTTCCCACCAGTGGCCATGCTGGGATACGCAGAATGACTAATAATATAAAAAGACATTTTTACTGGCCAGGACTTGAAAAAGATGTTACTGATTTTGTTAGCAAATGTCCTCAGTGCCAAAAATCAAAGTATTCTAGATATACTAAACAACCGATGGCGATCACAACAACGGCTTCAGTAGGATTTCAAAAAGTTTACTTAGACTTAGTTGGTCCATTAGACAGGGATGACGAAGGGAATTGCTACATTCTTACAATTCAATGCGAACTAACGAAGTTCATCGAAGCATATCCAATATCTAATAAAGAAGCAGTAACTGTTGCAAAAGCCTTTGTACAAAATTTTGTTTTGCGATTCGGAATACCCGATGGCATTGCCACAGATAGAGGATCTGAATTTATCTCTTCGACTATGGTAGAAATCTGTAAACTTTTGCAAATAGAAAAGCTAACTTCTACCGCCTACCATCATCAATCAATCGGTTCATTGGAAAATGCTCATAAGCATTTAGGTGCATTTTTAAGGACTTATTGCGGTAAGAATGGATATACTTGGTCTCATTGGTTACCATTTTGGTGCTTTAGCTATAATAACACTGTACATACAGAGACAAAGTACGCGCCATCAGAACTGATATTCGGGAGATTATGTACAATACCTAAGACAATATGCAGTGACGAAATTAATCCTTTGTATAATCATAATAATTATGTTATTGGTTTAAAGTATAAGTTAAAAATTGCCCTTAAAGATGCTAGAAATAATTTATTATTAAGTAAAGAAAAGAGGAAACAGGAGTATGATAAGCAAATGTAATATTATTAATTATAATGTTAACGATTTAATCTTAGTAAAGAATGAATCATCAAAAAAGTTGGACAATATATTTGATGGTCCTTATAATGTCTTAGAAGATATGGGTTCTAATGTTAAAATAAGTAAACTTAATAAAATAGAAATAATACATAAAGATAGAACTAAGCTATATGTTGTTTAATCACATTTAACCAATTTTAGTATTATAATTATGACACTATAATCAATTTATTTAACAATAATTTTTAAAATAATGTACCTATACAAAAAAAAAAACAAATGCATGTATTTGATTTTTTTTTTCTTGCACCCCCGGAGGTGTAATGATGTACTTAGTAGTAGGAATATTCTATTCTAATAAACAGTCTATCTCCAGTATCCGAGTGTTTCACTAGTCGTCCCAACACCCGTCCTTACAGAACGTAGGTTCAATCAATTTGATGGATAGTTTCTTAGGCGTGTTAGTTCTAGCAATTTTACAGATTTATGTTTTCTTAACAGAAAATGGTGACATGTACCTACCATTTGTCGACGTGGGGTTAGTTGTACAGCGATTATCTAGAATGGAGTACCGAGACGTGTTGATTCGATGCAGTTTACTTTGAACGTGGATTCAATCAATTTGATGGATAGTTTCTTGAGCCTGTTAGTTCTGTTAATTTTACAGAATTATGTTTTCTTAACAGAAAATGGTGACATGTACCTACCATTTGTCAACGTGGGGCTAGTTGTACAGCCATTATCTAGAATGGAGTACCGAGACGTGTTGATTCTATGCAGTTTACTTTGAGCGTGGATTCAATCAATTTGATGGATAGTTTCTTGAGCCTGTTAGTTCTGTCAATTTTACAGAATTATGTTTTCTTAACAGAAAATGGTGACATGTACCTACCATTTGTCAACGTGGGGCTAGTTGTACAGCCATTATCTAGAATGGAGTATCGAGACGTGTTGATTCTATGCAGTTTACTTTGAACGTGGATTCAATCAATTTGATGGATAGTTTCTTGGGCGTGTTAGTTCTGGCAACTTTTCATAATAACATTTTCTTACTAGAAAATGGTGATAGTGTCGACGCTAGTTGTGGGTTAGGGTAAAAATGTCACCGGGTAAAATTGACATCGTAAAAATCTCGTGTAACTTTGTCATCGCTCAAATAATTTTAATATTTTTAGGTTAAGTTTGTCACTGCCTACTTTTAAACCGCTACAGTACAGTTAGCGAAATAGTGAAAGACCTTTTAAATGTAAAATGCGGTTATTTCAATTGTATTATTTAAACTAGATTTCTCGCTCTTCATGAACTAATGACTGATGATGGCTTATTTAACATTACTAAACTACTGACTGCAATTAATAAAGTCCCAAAATTACAGCTTTTATCTAGAATGGAGTATCGAGACGGGTTTTGTTTTCAGCTCTGTTTTGTTTTGATCGTCGATAAAAGTCCATGTGAGGGTAGCAATTTATCATAATAATATAAAAATACACAGTTCATTCTTTATTAGATTCACATTTTTAACACATACAATAAAACAGCTCTTTGACTAGAATAACAATTCGTAATTTCTACTTAAACATTTATCATAGAACAACGACGATCAAATAATTTGTATCTATTACAATAATAACTATTTTATTTCACACTTAAGTTTTAATACATCGCAAAGAAAAATAATTTACTATATTCCTAGTGGATGAGATTCCCTGGAAAATTATAATAATAGATTCCCTCATACAAGTAGCGGCACTTAAGTCTAGCGCTGAGCGATACGCGGAGGGGATAGCTGCGCATGGGTAATGTACCGCTAGCCCCGCCCAGGTACCTTATTTTTTACTTCTGCGCAATAACGATCAGCGCTAAAGTTACGTGCCGCTACTTGTAACTTTGTTTTATTTAATACTAAAACGGTTTGCAACCGCTGTCTCACTACACCATCCTGTCTAAAAAGATAATTAATTACCTTTTATATAAAATAACTTTCAGTATTCAAAAAGTACCTACCTACTTATTGTAATGGAATTCGTGTTGATGAAAATATATATTTTTTTTGTGTTAAATAGAAAACTTATTAGAAAAGATCACTTGGCAAACTGTTAACCTACTTTATAACTACTTAACTAGGATATACAGATTAAAGTTCATTATGCAACGAAACCAGTTGTGTAGAAGAGTATAAAGTTTATAGAAAAATAGACAATTCTATAAGTAGGATTAGTGAGAAGGAATATTTCATTATCCAGTTTTCTGGACGGCTTACAAATGCAAAAAGTAACAATAGCAACCATTGTTGAAAAAGATACGAGACTAGGCCTTTATTTTACGTCTATATAGGCACCAATCAGATCAGCAGAATCTTGTTAGCGCATTCACTGCCCAACCTACGCCTGTACGGAGGATGTGAGCGTATTAGGCCATCTAAGTGTTTAGGTTCCGTGTAAGCAACTTAGACCAACTAAATACCTAACGAGTATTAGAATTTTACCAAGACATTCACTACCCTATGGAATAATATCGGAAATTATATTTACGATACACTAACTAAAGTAATACTTCAGTAGGTAAAGCTAACGATATGGAGGAACCCTGTAGGGAGTCATACACCTACGTTTGTAAATATTTGGTCACTGCAGAAGGTCGAGTAGAAACGGGCACAGTACAAAGCGTTTAAAAAATAACAACTCTCAAAACACCGAAGCTACCTCGACTACGCACTCTCATTATTGTCTCCATGACACTATTCAGCGAGACTACTAAGCTAATACCCGTTTTATAAAGCGTCTTGTTCGGCTGGCGGGCGGGGCTTTGGCCAGGACAGCAGTAGCGCCTCGTCCGCACCGTGGTCCGCATGGATGCTCTCGGAGATCACGGGCGAGTAGGAGAGGCCCACGAGTAGAGCCCCGCTGGAGCGCGACTGCTGCCGGCAGAGCGGCCGGCGGGTCGGCGAGTCGCTCTCGTCAGACATCGCCCTCGTTACGGTTATGCGCGGCGATTGCCTCCGCCGTCTATCCCTCGCACTCAAACTCTCCTCCAAGCCCAGCGCCCGGCCGAGCACTACGTGCGGTGGAGCACGAATCATAGGAATAGCCGACATCCGCTGGCGGGGAGGCGGGTCTTCCTCTTGAGAGTCCTGCAGCATATTGCAGGAAGCGGCTCTCTGTGCAGGTCTCTCCGACCCTCGCATGCCCATTGCAGCCGCGTCGGACAGTCTCCGCGTGGTCGGCGGTCGTATACACCCTGATCCAGCAGACAGAGACGGCCGACGCGAGCCGCACGCGCTCGGCGTCCGCGCTTGTATCTCCTGCGTCACCTCGCTTTTCGTATTCTTCTTTCTTCTATAATTTCTAAGCGAATCCCGAAGCGCTCGGCTTCGCACCCCATACATGATTCCATTGACCGGAGGTGCCGCAGCAAGAAGAGCCGCTGATATCGCCGCTACCGATTGCGGCGGAACTGCGATTGCTGGCCATAACAAAACGCAGTAGTATGGAAAGTACAAAATCGCCAACGATCCCAGCGGTTGAAGAACTGCTGACAAAGCACGTCGTCGCGGCGGGGGAGGTGGAGTGAAAGGATTTCGTTGATGAGTCACGGTTACTTGTGCGGATATCGTCACTTCGTATATCGCCGCTGCGATCCTATGTCTGTGGTATCTCGCGATGCGGAGTATCTTCAAGCTGCAGATGAGGACGAGGAATGTGGGCAGTAAGAGCGTGAGCACCGCGTACAGGATACAGAACGAGAGGCCCGCTGGTCCTGCGCCGCAGTCGGGGGCACAGCCTCCCAGGCCGTTGCTGTACGCTAAGGGAGGTTGTGATGCGACCAAGGGTGCAAGAAGAGCAACCGTTGCCAACCATCCACTCGCTACGCAGATCATCACCTAGAAAGATAATTTTATTCATAAACTTATTATCTATTGCAGCTCAAAATGTACTTCTAGAGTTAGGTTCTCGAGTTGTTCTCAACTTTAACTTCTTAATCTTAAAAATCTCACATCCTTAGAAAATACAACATTTTAAAAGTAATTCTCTTCTGGTAATTCTAATGTTTCATTGTTCTTCATTCCTAATTTGTGTTGTTGTTTGTTGTTCCTAAAGTGCTAATTTTGTAAGCCTAAAGAAATAAAATTGAAATTTGGAAATCTTCATCCTCATGTTGGCCGAGTCATCACAAACATTATTGGTTTTATTTAAATCGATAGATAAGTTAATAGGCAGCATGTGGATGCGCTTTAAAATGCACCGAAACTGTAAGTTGACGACGAACGCTAACGGTCTTCAATATTATCTGAATCAATCAAAATACCAGCGTTAAGCTGGTATAAAAACCTACGGAAACAATAATGGTAAATCAAGACTACTGCACTAGAAGTAGGTGGTTGAGAGTACTTTGGCTACTTTTCTGTTCGAAATCTTAAAATAGGACGAATGCAAAATGAAATCACGACTGATTTTGATTTTTGGGCTACTTTGGGCCGAAGCTAGTGGGACGGACACGGAATAACTCCAATCAAATAGTCTCACCTTCTTAGCAGACACAATAGCCGCATAATGCAATGGTGCAGCGATAGCCGCCGCCCTGTCTGCGTGGAGTCCACACACCGTCCACAGCTGCAGCGGATGCAGCGCATGCAGTAGGGCTCCACAGGCACATGCGCCTCCGCCACCGCAGAGCGTCGCGCCGCTTGCCAGGGCTCCCACCGCGCCGAGGTGGACCAGGAGGACTGATGACGCTGATGCTGGCTGAAACAATATATGTAGATAGATGGAAAATTCTTTATTACACACTTAAATCAATGTTAGTTTTATTTTTTCAAAAACCAGCTTTGAAACTTAGTTATAAGTGGGGTCTTCTCGCTCAAGAGCTATCTCTAGCAGACAACAGTGATTGGATAGCATCGTTGGATAATCTGTGTGCTAATGTAGGTTTAATAAACAAAAATACCTACTCATAATAAATATTATGCCTAAAAATATACTACAAATATAAGATTGTAATGTAGGGCTATGAGCTCCGTGGTAAATGGTAGTCAATCTTAGTACAACGAAAGTATGTCTCTGTATTTATTTTATCATCTGGTCACTATATAAGCTCTTGTAAGTTTGGGGCGGTTTTAAGGGTGTTTTTTCTCTGAAAGCAGCGATCTTTTTTACGTATTATAATAATTTTGTATTCTGTCCTTGATACACGTGTCATTATTTCGTAATTTTAGCCACGTTTTAATAATAGAAATGTACCCAATAGTCTGTGAGTTTACTCCATGTTAATCATAAATTCCTCAAAGGATGCGAACAATGTTCTTTGTTTAGGTACTTCTGAGGCTCGCTCTTTGTACATTCACATTTTTACGCAAAATCCCGAAAAGTTTATCTCTCAGCTTTTGCGGAGGCTTAAAAGTATATATTTTATTTAATAGCAAGGTTTGTAAAGGTACTTTTATAACGAGTTTTGTAACATACATAATGATTCTAGAACTCGTAGGTAAGGGTTTTTAGGCCCGATAAGCCTTTATTAAAAAAGAAAATGTAATCAAATAATATAAACAAATTATAACTACAAAGTATTTACCTACAATTTAAACAATTGTATTGCTACCTGTAGACTGTAACAAACAGTCTACAGGTAGCTCAACTGGTCCATGTCAATACCAGTCGGAAGTGTCCCCAAGACGCTTGCTCCTTTGTCCTTCTGTATGGTAGCTTAACTTGTCTAAACTTAATTCCATAAATGATCTTTGAATAAAACTTATGTTGTTTTTCTACACATTTCATTCCACCTACTTTTTTTGAATACTTAGTAATATTATAAACGCGAAAGTTTGTCTGTTATTCTTTCATGCAAAAACTACTGAATGGATTGTAATGAAACGACAATAATATAGCTTATATACACATAAGCTACAATTTATAAAGATACTAGCCAGTGCTTGCGACTTCGTCTGCGCAGGATTAGTACTGTATTTCGAGTAGCTTATTTTCTTGGGCTTGTAGCCGCGGACGGGTCATTGAACTATGTATATAACGTAGCCACTAGAATAGCTATTATCTGCTTCATGAACACAAGCTGCGTGGTCATGAAGTGGCCCCTGGTCACCAGTAAACCCCTAAATAAAATGCGTGCGAACCAACGACTACAGGCACACAGAGGTCGAGGTCGCGTCGGTATGAATGAGTAACTAAGGATCTTCAAACATCGCATAAGGTTCCATAAATTTCTAATGAAAAGCTAACCCTGACACATAAATGGGGACTTGGCTCTGTCCTATTTGATTAGTGTATTTGTAGGACGTAAAAGGTCCTGCTATATTTTGGGTCCCTAAGGCGGGGCTCTGATTCCGATAAATAATAATGAAGCTTGACCAACTAGTAACGTTTGAAGCGCATGGTGGGATCAGGAAGTAATTTCCCGGATTGGAGCATATCGAACTATAGACATATCCTATCCTATGTATGTATTTTATATCTCCTTATAGACTCAGATCTTATAGACTTGTATCTTGTATGTATGGATGGTAGGTAAACAATATGGAAATTTCAACAGATTTCATAAAAGAATCTATTTTATTTCGTTAATTGAAACACAAAAAACAACTGTACAACTGCACAGAACTTTTCAAATAAGGATAATTCTATAATTTTCTGCAAAAATCCCTTTAGTTGAAAGGTAAACTGTGATTTAAAGCAAAAACCTTGGAAAAAGCCTGAGTTGCGTATTCAGAAACTCACTTAAATAGCACCGCGGTAAGATGGAGATATGAGCCCATTCAGGGCAGGTCACGTGCGAGGCAGCCCTGAGGAGATAGAAGCTTTCCTTCACCACTAAGGGCCACTTGTTGATACGCGACTTAGGGCTGACACTTTTTAATAATATTCAAGCTTCGGGCTGCGGGTAACCATCTAAAAAGTAAAAAGTCTTGGCTACGGCTTTATTCTAGCTATCGAAGAATAGCTGTAGGTAGTCCTGTCTAAAAAAATCATAGAAAAAACGGACTTTTAGTTATACCGTGAATTTTCCAGGAAACTTTTTGATTTTACTTTTTCCAAGATTCTTGCCCGGACAATTACGAACATTTGGACACCTTTGTTAAAAGCAGGTTCATGCACTAGTAACATGAGGCTAATCTTTTTGGGGATTTTTATTATGTACATAATGTAATGACTTACTCGTAGCTGTAAATTGCTGTAATGTTACACATTCTGTGATTAATTACAATAAATATTAATTGTTGATGTAATTGTTGGCATGATATGATCCTATGATAACCCTGCTCGCGACACTATGGAAAACGCTGGTTAAAATTTTCAAGTCATTTCAACGCAAAACTCTCACCCAATAGCGTGCTAAAAGTGCCGGCCGATGGACACGTGCCTATTCCCTACGTCGTCGTCGCCGGCACGTTATGACGTATGCATGTATATAATTCACAATGAATTTGGGTCAGCAAAACAAATATCCCTATTCATAGGTGAATTTCTCGTAGGTGGTACCTACCTATCTTAACTGTAAGGGATATAGCTCCTTTTCAAACGGTTTTCGTATTACCATATTACCAGATAATATCTCAAAAATTACTTTGGTACGTAAACCTTCAACTAGTAGATAGTATTTTTAATATTGTGCTGGTCCGTAGAGTGCCCTAGTGGGCTTCTCCGAACCTAATTCATTAACCAGTATTCACAATCATAACACAGGTGTTGCCAATAATTAATTCTTAATTACTTTTCCCTAGTTTTATCCATTGTAAACTGCCTTTGTGAAGAAAAATAAAGAAACTTCTTACTATTGTATTAGTTCCGCCAGCGACAACCCTACAATGCACCGGAAACGCCCCCACATCCGGGCGCGCGATAAAACAGAAATCGCTACGTTCCGTTAATTATTAAACAGAAAAGGTTATTCATGATGTATACGCCTCCAGGGAATAGATTGAATGGTTCTGCTTTGATTGGAACGATGGAACTTGTACTTAGGTATAATAATTTTTATCTAAGATTGGTGATCCGTGAACTAGTACGTGAAGTTGGGAAAAGTTTCCTCAAAACTTCAAAGATGAATAAAATTGCCATAAAAAAAATACTTACGCTACAGCCAACCTAAACTTAAATTTTTAGCCAGAAAATAGGCTGTAGAATGAAAAGAAAATTAAACATATATTTATTTGAATTAATTACAATAAAATAATTATTGTACCCTAGTTGCCAAGTTAAGTTTGTAAAAACTTGCGTATTTTGACTAGAAATGCTCTTCCTTTGTTCATTACAGCGTTGTACTCATAATGGTAAGTAGTACAGTAAAATAAGGAAAAATAAACGAATTAGGTGCTTATTATAAAAAAAATACGATATTCTACACATTTTAAATATAAATAAACTTAAAATAAATAAGTATAGTGATATAAGTGAAATCATTCAAGTGATGCCTTGGACTTTTCGATCATAGTAGATAACGAATACCTTGATCAGAAATTAAAAATAAATTAGAAATTAATACTTAACGTTTATTTCTTTAGGAAATCACAAATAAAATTTATTTGTCTTTACAAAATAAGTGCATAATCAAATCAAATTGTAAACCTTCGAGAAATATTTTGACAAAAGTAGAACTGACCCTGTTCATCGACTTTTGTTAATGAATTGAGTTCCATTATTTTTATATAACGAATCTCGTAATAAAGATACTCCGGGATCTAAAGTAAATATGACTTTACTAAGAAGTCTTTCACAAATGGCATACTATAAGCATTTACGAAAATCCGTAACGCCAGTGTAATAAGCCCGGCTACACGCTCAAATATTTGTGCATGCATGCATGCATGCACAAACACAGTATGCGCAAGCAAGATGGAGCGTGTGGCCGGGCTCAAACCAGTTTGCGCAAGCAAGATGGAGCGTGTGGCCGGCTTATCTTGCTTGCGCAAAATGTGTTTGTGCAATCTGCATGCACAAATGTTTGAGCATGTAGCCGGGCTATAACGTCTTTTGTGTTACAGGCGTCCTAAGGGTGCGGTAGGTAATCGCTTCCCATCAGGCGGGTCCCAGCTTTTCTGCCACCTTTATCCAAGTACCAACGTTTTCGGTGATCAGACGGTAGGTACTCAACGTGTGGTATGGACGTTGGCCCCCTTATACTTAGGTTTATTTTTATTGTTCAGAGGTGCCACTTGAGATGGAAAAAATAAAAATAAAACATTTATTTCGAACATATAATGGTAAAATTTATTAAAATAACTTAGATACTAATTGGATTGCTGGGCAGGTGTTGTTCACAGCAGTGCCTTATGTATGGGCAGTCCACTCTAGCGGCTATCATTGCCAGGACGATGTTAGAGCTAGCCCACAACCTGCGTACCAGGCAAGCTGCGCGCTTGGACATGGTGGTATGGAAACAGTGCACTCACGCCGCCGCAAACATCCCTGAAGGTAGCATCTTTTAAAACCAACTTCCTTTAGAAAACTTGTATATCTCTCTCAAAAGGTTTGCTGCAAGATAACACTTTTAAGGGATTAGTTGTCTTTGCCATAATCTGTCTATACTCCGATTTAGAATCCAAGATATTTTATGTAAACAAAGACATTTATGAATAAAAACTTAAAAAACTGACAACAATAACAGTAAACAAGAAGGTACAGCAGAGTTATCACTAAAAACTAACACACAAACTTCAACAACGCATAATCCCACATAATGTATGTAGCAAAAAATGTTAATCTTTGTATTCGAAAACGAACAAGAGATCAATTAAATCATGAATGAAAGCTTTCAATAACAAATTGTATAGATCTTCTGTGCTTTGCTTCGATGATACCAATGTTGTTAAATATTTTCTACCAATATTCCTTGGGTTTTGTGGGTTTGGTATACATAAAATATTCAAGTTTTTGGATCGGAGTATACCTAGTATCCGTTCCTATAACGTTAATGTTTCACTTCGTGCAATAACGGAGAAAAATTAAAACCTTTGTTATCCCGAGCTTAGCAACAAGCAGAATAAAGGGGCATCGTTCAACACGGCAGAATTATTTGTTTGCTTGTAAAACCAATCAACGAGGAATTGCAAACGAAGCTCGACCCCACCGTTTAATTACTGGATTTAGGACAGGTAACTATTAAAGCCCTTGTTTTATGAGACGGATATCGTTACTGGTGCTCGGATGGATGCTGAAAATGCCTATTTGTTGCGATTATTGCGACCTTTTATTTTTCATCATTGTGGGATAGGTACTATTAGGGAAAACGAAAACAAAAACATATAAAAATACCGATATTATAGGTGATTTTGCAAAGCACTGTTAGAAAACGTGTTTTTTGGGATTTACTTTTTGTATTGCAGAACTATATATAGCTCGCAGAACTGATAACCGCTGGGGAGTAAAGGTTCTCGAGTGGCGGCCACGACGCAATGCGAAACGGAGTATTGGGAGACCATCCACTCGATGGACCGTCGACATCGTAGCGGTCGCAGGGAGTCGATGGATGGAGGCGGCTCAGGACATGCTATTTGTGGAGTCGTATGGGGAGGCCTATGTCCAGCAGTGGACGTGGATGGGCTGATATGATGATGATAATTGCAGAACTACCTGCCAGATGGTCAGGATATCGTTGGGGTGGCAATAAGTTAATGCCAGTTATACCTATTTTGGAGTCACTGAGTTTAGCCAACAATTATACTGTGAAATTATCGTTACCTCTGTATCAGATCAATAAGCCACCCACAGCATGTGAAGATACAGCACATTATGTATCAGAAACAGAGCACCCTAAGAAAACAACACTCATTGCCGCCCCAAGCAAAGATATCTTCAATTAAATCACTGTACCCGAGTCGTTCGTAACGACTGTCTTCGTAATTTGTCACGCATAGCGAGAATTTAGAATAAACTGTATAATTTCAGGATTTTGCTTGAATTCGTAATTTCATAATTTGTTTCGGTAATTTCACAATGGGAGGTTAGACATGCTCACGCATTGCTCACGTAGAGATTGACAGTGCTACGCTGACTGCTGACGTATCTTGAAGGCATTAGACGAAACGTCATTATAGGGCTGCCTCTCTGATCCAGGCATGGACAAATAAAATTCATAGGATCCAGGCATAGAGCTAGTTGCTTTATTTGATTGCCATACGATGTGCCAGTTTGGGTTCCTTATGGCTGATGATAATGATGACGGTTGAGACGTCTCTCAACCGACGTCATTATCATCAGGCTTATAGGTACGTGCGGAATTTTGGACGCACAGTCTATCATGCGGAATTTCAAATCGGTGAAAACTATGAACGGGAAACTACTCTATGTACCTATGTGATAGTATACGTTCATAGATGTCCATATATTTGTATTGATTTACTGGGTTCGAAATCTCGAATCGATATTCCGAAACGGATTTTCGAAACGGAATTCCTACCCTATGTTTCTGGCCGCCGGGTGGCCCCCCTAAAAGGTATTTCTATCAGATGTTTTAGTAACTAAATTCTATAATATAATACTTCATTGCCAAACGGGACCTGAGGTGGCTCGGCGGTGACGGCCAATTACCAAAGAACTTATATGTACTGCCGGGCGTAGGTATATGGGACGAGTTTTGCTCCAACTCGAAAACTAACTTTTGTGACGTGTCCAAGGGTCCTGTAAGGTGTAAAGGAAATAAAACACTGAGTTTTGAGTATACCTCTTACTTCTTACCATATCCCTGAAATTTACCTGGGAGACCCACACGGTTCTGTCATTATCATCCTATTGACACTTACTTAGATGATGAAACCCACTACTGGCTCTTCATTCCACGCCAGCTAAATCGATCCTGTGCGAGACGTCGTCACCACAATCTTCGAGCCACCCCAACGATATCCTGACCATCTGGCAGGTAGTTCTGCAATTATCATCATCATATCAGCCCATCCACGTCCACTGCTGGACATAGGCCTCCCCATACGACTCCACAAATAGCATGTCCTGAGCCGCCTCCATCCATCGACTCCCTGCGACCGCTACGATGTCGACGGTCCATCGAGTGGATGGTCTCCCAATACTCCGTTTCGCATTGCGTCGTGGCCGCCACTCGAGAACCTTTACTCCCCAGCGGTTATCAGTTCTGCGAGCTATATATAGTTCTGCAATACAAAAAGTAAATCCCAAAAAACACGTTTTCTAACAGTGCTTTGCAAAGCACTGTTAGAAAACGTGTTTTTTGGGATTTACTTTTTGTATTGCAGAACTATATATAGCTCGCAGAACTGATAACCGCTGGGGAGTAAAGGTTCTCGAGTGGCGGCCACGACGCAATGCGAAACGGAGTATTGGGAGACCATCCACTCGATGGACCGTCGACATCGTAGCGGTCGCAGGGAGTCGATGGATGGAGGCGGCTCAGGACATGCTATTTGTGGAGTCGTATGGGGAGGCCTATGTCCAGCAGTGGACGTGGATGGGCTGATATGATGATGATAATTGCAGAACTACCTGCCAGATGGTCAGGATATCGTTGGGGTGGCTCGAAGATTGTGGTGACGACGTCTCGCACAGGATCGATTTAGCTGGCGTGGAATGAAGAGCCAGTAGTGGGTTTCATCATCTAAGTAAGTGTCAATAGGATGATAATGACAGAACCGTGTGGGTCTCCCAGGTAAATTTCAGGGATATGGTAAGAAGTAAGAGGTATACTCAAAACTCAGTGTTTTATTTCCTTTACACCTTACAGGACCCTTGGACACGTCACAAAAGTTAGTTTTCGAGTTGGAGCAAAACTCGTCCCATATACCTACGCCCGGCAGTACATATAAGTTCTTTGGTAATTGGCCGTCACCGCCGAGCCACCTCAGGTCCCGTTTGGCAATGAAGTATTATATTATAGAATTTAGTTACTAAAACATCTGATAGAAATACCTTTTAGGGGGGCCACCCGGCGGCCAGAAACATAGGGTAGGAATTCCGTTTCGAAAATCCGTTTCGGAATATCGATTCGAGATTTCGAACCCAGTAAATCAATACAAATATATGGACATCTATGAACGTATACTATCACATAGGTACATAGAGTAGTTTCCCGTTCATAGTTTTCACCGATTTGAAATTCCGCATGATAGACTGTGCGTCCAAAATTCCGCACGTACCTATAAGCCTGATGATAATGACGTCGGTTGAGAGACGTCTCAACCGTCATCATTATCATCAGCCATAAGGAACCCAAACTGGCACATCGTATGGCAATCAAATAAAGCAACTAGCTCTATGCCTGGATCCTATGAATTTTATTTGTCCATGCCTGGATCAGAGAGGCAGCCCTATAATGACGTTTCGTCTAATGCCTTCAAGATACGTCAGCAGTCAGCGTAGCACTGTCAATCTCTACGTGAGCAATGCGTGAGCATGTCTAACCTCCCATTGTGAAATTACCGAAACAAATTATGAAATTACGAATTCAAGCAAAATCCTGAAATTATACAGTTTATTCTAAATTCTCGCTATGCGTGACAAATTACGAAGACAGTCGTTACGAACGACTCGGGTACAGTGATTTAATTGAAGATATCTTTGCTTGGGGCGGCAATGAGTGTTGTTTTCTTAGGGTGCTCTGTTTCTGATACATAATGTGCTGTATCTTCACATGCTGTGGGTGGCTTATTGATCTGATACAGAGGTAACGATAATTTCACAGTATAATTGTTGGCTAAACTCAGTGACTCCAAAATAGGTATAACTGGCATTAACTTATTGGCCAAATTGTTTACAAAAATTAAATTATAAACCGAGTATAAACAAATGGGTTAATATTTTATACCTTTATCCAGCCAAATCGGATATTGTTATTTTAATGTTTGTAACAAATCGCCCATACTGAACCTACGGTATAGTATCTATTTTTCATTAAAAAATCTGAATTATGCCACCGGACACAAAATAGATTTATTTTTATCGTACATACATATAAAATATCAAGAACACATACATATCTGCACATCGTTCAAACATTTGTCCTGAGGCGGTAATCGAACTTTCTACCTTCTGCGTCGCAAGCGGACCTTCGCCAGCCGCGCCACAGAGATCGTCAAAAGTGTGTCACAAATACATTTTTCACTTCTCTAGCTCAAAAAGTGTATCATAATAGTGTAGCTTAGCGGGCCTAAAACTCGAGTTTAATACATACCTCGGGCTAAAAAGTATTTTTTCTTTTTAATTTTTGTCTAAAATCATCAGCCCGTACAAAGCATTCGTTCTCTTACATAAAAACTCGACTTCTTGGAGCTCCGTCAATCTTTTTTTTTTAAAATAGTACCGTCTTGGTGATGTTTTATGAAGGTTGATTCTTCCCTTCACGGTAGAATGCGAGCTGTTTCGTTGCGGGTTAAATAGAGATTTTAAAAAAAAGTGGTATTGGCGAAGTTATGGCCGTTTCAATTTTGACATATGTCATTGTGAAATTCTATAACAACTTTGACTGGAACAACTTTTCCCCATGAGTATCTTGCATTTGTGACAGTTTCTGTCACATGTGACATTTTCTATCAGATCTGACAATAAGTGTCAATTTGACAGTTTCTGTCACAGTTTATAAAATTGAATTTGATATTACTTTAGTGTGCACTATTACCTAGTCTACTACTACTCTGTGAAGTCGTTTGAGAATAATAACTGGTTATAAAATATAACCAAAACAGAAAATAAGTGTTTATTATTAACTGATGATTACAAAACAGTGAAGAAAATTGTTTTTACGTAACTGGTTACGAATCAGTCCACTTTGGTAACCAAAGTGGCTGAAGGGATATTTTCAGGAGTTAGTAAGTTGTATTGCGTTAAAATAATAACTAGAGTTAATAAAGATGTCGAAATGTTTAAATTGAGCAGAGAAAATAAAATCGTTGGACAACTAACAGGTGCGACGTCTCAGTAACACTTGACTATTCTGTGTGCTAACGAGTTTTGTTTGTCTCCTGTCTCATATTTAAGTCGGGAAACTTTTGTATTTGCAGTAAAGGGGTTGATTATTCTTTCGTGGTTAGACGGAATTTTTAATGAATTACTTAATTTCATAAATTTTTACGTTCGTACCAAAGTTATAAAAGTTGTACTTACGAAACTAAGTTTAAACAAATGAGAAAACAAGACTGCAATTAGCTGAGCACAAAGTAAACTCGGAACCCAATCATTGGAATGAATTACACAAACCGCAAGTCATCTGTAATGAACGGCATTACTACAAGAGTATGAGTAAGAGATGATTCGGTACAAAAAACAGACAAAAAATTACACTAAGCAAAAACAGCATTGCTATAAACCCAAGGAACGAGCGGTCGTCACCCCCCGAGTTGAAGCCGGGGCAAAGAGGCAAAGCCTCGACGCCCCCCTCCGTGAACCCAACAAAGGCCGGAATGAAGTTCAGTGTGTGAATGGTTCTGGAAGCGATTGAAAAATGATAAAGAAATAAACTAGTTTCAATCGTTAAGACGGTTTCAGACTCTCTTGGTTATAGCTAAGTGTACTCGCCGTAGACCTGTTTCTTAGTGCGTCACGGACACTTAGACTTGTGTGTCGTACAAGTGTGCAGGTGGACACGCCTAGTTGCGAAAACCAAGTGAGGGTAGTTACGAATAATGCTGCCCCCGCTTCACGGAGGAGGTAGCTGCTCTTGCTCCAGTCATCCCGTATCCACGACAGTGTGTAACCTGTGTAAACCTGTCGAAACGTCCGGAAAATAGGCAAATAAACGTGTAAATACCCGTTAAAAAGTAATAAATTATAAAAAATAAATAAATTATTGACGGAACGATATGGAGAGTCACAGTTTTTAATGATCTAAAAATCATCACAGATGAATTTCGGCAAATAGGTTTAGACCTAAATCTTTCAAAGTGCGAGCTTTTTATTTCGGACTCTTGTGTAGACAAAAACAATATCATAATAAAATTCAATAGTTTGACTCCCAACATTACAGTTGTAGATAAATGTTCACTTCGCCTCCTTGGTTCTCCAATTTTTGATGAGTCTTTTCAAGCATTTGTAGATGAGAAAATTCCAAATTTCAACAAAACCTCGGACAGACTTCTCAAAATTAATAGCCATATGGCTTTTACAATTATTCGGTTTTGCTTGTTTGTACCTAAATTTACGTATTCTTTGAGATGTTGTCAACTGTGGAAACACAGCGAGCTCTTAGAAGGCTTAGACAACATAATAAAGAATACTTTATCATCGGTTTTGAATATCTGCTTCGATGACAAGGCATGGTCGCAGGCCTCTCTGCCTGTCAAATTGGGAGGCTTAGGTATCCGCAAAATTTCTAATGTCGCCCTGCCAGCTTTTTTGTCTTCTGTCTACAGCACTTGTTCTTTAGTGGAAAAAAATTTAAAGCCGTCTTTGGTCTCACCTGGAAATTCATTCAAAATTTCGTTTTTAGACGAGGCTCGAATGGCTTGGCATAGTGCTTGCCCTGATGCGGCTCCCCCAAAATCTCTTTTGTCCCAACGGCAATGGGACGGGCCTCTGTGTGAGTTGACACGGAATTGTTCGTTACAAACGTGCTCCAGCTCTGAAGATGTGTCCGTGCCCGTCTCCGGGCCGTTTCTAAATGGGAGTCAGGACATTGCTTGCAAGCACTTCCTTCATATAATACTGGCACTCTATTGGATCCCGTAACTTTCCGTATAGCAACATGCCTTCGGTTGGGTGCAAGGTGTTGCGCGCCTCTTCAATGCCAGTGCGGTACTGTTGTCGAACAGCTTGGTCATCGCGGATTATCGTGTACTAGGGCTGCCGGTCGGATTTTTCGCTATGCCAGCCTTAACGACATCATCCGACGGGCCTTTGTCACCGCTAACGTACCAGCTATTCTTGAACCGAATGGTCTGTTGCGTGACGATGGTAAGAGGCCCGACGGCATGAATTTAGTCCCATGGGAGCTGGGGAGGCCTATTGTGTGGGACGCTACATGTGTCGACACACTTGCGCCTTCCCATCTTTCAAGGACATCCGTGAGGGCTGGTTCGGCGGCAGATTTGGCCGAGGATCTCAAGAGGCGCAAATATGCAGGTCTCGACAGAGCCTACGCATTTGCTCCCCTTGGAGTCGAGACCCTAGGTCCGTGGGGTACCAAGGCTCTCCGGGTTTTCAAAAAAATATCTGAGCGCCTGGTCGAAGCGACGCGTGACCCGAGAGCTGGTGAGTGTCTGGCGCAGCGCATTAGCATTGCCATACAGCGGGGCAATGCAGCCAGCCTCTTGGGGACGCTTCCGACTGGTATTGATATGGACCAGTTGAGCTATCTGTAGATCGTTTGCAACAGTCTGCAGTTAGCTCAATTGTTTCAATTATAAATACTAGTTTAATTTCTTTATATTATTTGATTGTTATTTTCTTTGTCAATAAATTATAAAATAAATATTAATAAATTAGGTTAGGTGCCTTACCTACCATCCTAACGGAATTGCGAATTACAACTAGTAAGCTATGCTATATTTTATGTGTTCAACCGCAGAGTATGGGTGTTTGCGATGTCCTTCTGCATGAGCGGAGCCGTCTGCTGCGTGTTGATGATCGGCTCCATGTCAGGAGTGGCTCTTGGGTACAACTACTCCCTGGCCGAGTACATGGACTTGAAAGGTAACTGATCACTTGCTTTCGAATATACCATTTGGCACCACCACGTACCGAAAAGTGCAGCGACAGCAGACTCCCATTAAGTGGACTCATGACCTGGGAAAGGTTCCGGGAAACTGATGTTTGCAAGCAGTAGCGTAGTCTTTATGGCAATCTATGGGTAAACCTATTATGTAGGCGTTCCAATCTATAGCAACCCACCACCATCACCATAGGATTTGTTAAATTGACTTAGGACTTAAATTAAATTGACCTTAAGACTCGGCGAAAACCTGATTGGAACGATCACCAAAAGGATGAAAAATAGTATAAAAAGTCCAGAAGCCAACTGAGAAAAATATTCTTATCGGAGGAGGCTGGGAAGCTGTGCTAGCTGTATCAACAGGCAGTTGAAGAACATGATTAATAAATATGTATATTAGAATGTTATTTATAGTTATATATTATACAATACAATACAATACAAAAACAATACAATACAAAAACAATTATTGTACACGAGAAAAACAACATTACAGAGAGATATTACATGGACGGACAAGTACAATGGGCGGCCTTATTGCTTAGAAGCGATCTCTTCCAGGCAACCATTATTTATAGTTATATGTCATATTTATTTATTTTAGGTATTTTTCTTTCTTGTAATTTATGTTAGCTTTTCATGAAGATTAGTTTGTTTTATTTAATATTCGTCTCTGTATTTTTCCCCCTGTATCTTGTAGTTCACATGAACTATCCACACCTTGTTTCATAAATACTGTGTATATCAGTAGGTTTGCTGTAAGAAAACTCTAAGGGTTAAACACGCCTTTGTACTTGTCCTTTATTTATTATTTTTTATGTATGATGCAATCTACACTGTGTGTACCATACAAATTTAAGATTAATGTTTTGTTCCATGTTTGGGGTCGTCCATTAATCACGTGATGTTTTTTAGCATTTTTTAACCCCTACCAAAAATGACGTGTATTTTTTTGTTCGTACAAATCATCTTTAAAATGAATATTATCTTTAAATACCTACAGGTAAGTATAATATAGCGGTTGTTGCGGCAGGGGCAGGGGTAACGTTGCCTGGCAACGGCGACTCAAGCTCACACGCCAATTTTCGGTTGTTTAGAAATCGCGCGTTCAACGCCAAAATAAATACGATATCTCTTGTAATTCATTTATGACTAGTGTTATTGGAAAGCTATTTCTGTACTAGATCAATAAATAATAAATAAATAAATCTCACTACACCCCCCCTCCCTCTCTCCTCATGATATTTTCTGATTTTTGTCGAACCCCCTCCCCCCTTTCGAGCGTCACGTGATTAATGGACGACCCCTTTCCTTATTGTACTAAGTTTAATTTGTACTATCTGCTTTTGTTTTTCCTTGTGTGTCTTTTTTATCATAATTTATGTTGGTACTATTCAAGGGTGATACGTTAAAATAATTGAACAAATCCTAAATAAATAATAGAAAAACAATTTTCTGTACATCATCATCATATCAGCCCATACACGTCCACTGCTGGACATAAGGCTCCCCCATACGACGCCACAAACAGCGGTCCTGAGCCGCTTCCATCCATCGACTCCCTGCGACCGCTACGATGTCGTCTGTCCATCAAGTGGATGGTCTCCCAATGAGGGGTATTGCCATAATCACCACGCTTGACAGGCGGATTGGTGATCGCAGTGTTGTTGAATTTTCTGTACGTAATTCATAATTTCAATGGAAACTAAACTTTATTTTTCTCTGTGCAACTCTCTTCTAATATATTGTGTTTCTATATGGGGCGGCACTTATAAAACTTATATGATTCGAGTTGAGAGATTCGAGTCGCAAAGAGCTGTCTTAAAGGTTATGCTTTCTAAATCCTTTCGTGATCCTACATCTACATTATTTGCTGAAATGAAAGTTTTGACCGTACGGCAAGCATTTATTATGAGAGCGGTTCTTATTGCTCACTCTCAAAATAAGTATAACAGAACATACTATAATAGTCTAAGACGAAAGGATCGCATTATAATACCTGCAAAAGTAAACTCTGAATATCCGAAAAGACATGTATACTACTTGGGAGCATTTCTTTATAGTAGAATTAGTAAACATATTGTGATCTACCCTCTAACTTCATCAAAAGTTAAACGTGTCTTGCACAGCTTCATACTTACCTTCGGGTATGAACAAACAGAAGAGTTACTAGTACACGAGACATAATACAGACGTTTCAAAATACATCATGAAAATACATACATATTATTAATATTGTCTATAATACTAATAATTATTCATCAATACCTACTGTGCAAACAAAAAGTTATAGTTAATAAGTTGTCCATCTAAATCTGCTCATTGCATGTTATTGTTAGCTACCTATCTACGATAAATATAATAATATAAATATACTTATTACTTTTATTACCAGTAAAAACAGCTTTTAACTTTCACCAGACAGGAATATGGTCCATTACGAATGAAAGATGTTTATTCATTGCACGTTAGTTATTATTTATTGTGCACGTTAGTTATATATAGTTGTCATATCACCTTTGTTTGTAAAAAAAATTACCTATCTACGGCGTTATAATAAGTAGAGGAACACTTAGCAGTCCGTAACACAGGCTCGACCTAGCACGGCTGCTAAAGCTCATGTTATTGTAATAAGTTATGTACCTACTTACTTTCAAGTATAAATTTAATTTAAAAGGAACTAATTAGCCTTCAAATGATTACCTACTGATTATCTGTTTATGCTTGTAATTAGCTCATTAATTTGTAACTATTTTAAGTATGTACCTGTTGTCGTAAATAAATCTTTAAATCTTAAATCTTTAAATTTACGTTTCAACAGAAACCAATGTGTCGGTGTACCTGAAGCGAGGTGTTTTCGATGATGAGGGTATGAGCGATGACATGAACTTCAGAAGGAGTGGAGAAGAAGAAGGGATCGAGCAAATACCAAGCCCACAGCGTAGTAAGTAAAGCAATTTGTTCATTTACCTCGGTTCATTATCAACATCAGCCCGTACACGTCCACTGCTGAACATAGGCCTCCCCCAAACGACGGCACGAATTCTTGCCATCATATTGGGGGGGTTTGCCATAATCATCACGCTTGGCAGGCGGATTGGTGATCCCAGTAAGGTGTTATTAATACACAGTAAGAAGCTGCTGTCCCTCCTCTGGTAGGTTTTCTTAGTCGGCTCTTACGACATCCACGGGTTGAGTTGGAGGGGTCGATATTCTATGCCACGGCCCCACGGCATAGAATAACAACTACTTACCTAGTTTAGGTCTTCATATTTGTAGTTATGTAATTTTTACATTCGCTGAATTTAATTAATAAATAAAAAATAATTTAATGATTATTATACATTACCTATGTATAATAATCATTAAATTATTTTTAATATAATCATCTTCGACTTTTTTTATATCGGCATTTATAAACTTAGTTAATATATGTCTCCAATTTCATTCTTGGCAATATCACGTTCTAGTCATTTTTATACCTGGTCATTTTTCCTGATAGTCTAAGTCGCCAATATTTTTTTTGCAATTATAATATATTATGGTGCACAGAACAACTGGAACAAATTTTGTCCAGTAGTCTTAAGCACAGGACAACTGGGACAAAAGTTGTACTAGTTGTCCTGTAAAGAACTACTGCACTAGACAACTGGGAATAAGTGATATGGACTAGGTATAAGTTGTCTTATTTGAGACAACTTATACCTAGTCTATATCAATAATTGTAATTTGATTGTGATGAAAAAAAAAAACTAAAAACTGATTTCGAATCCCTTAATTTTACACTGTTTTTTATGTTTTGCTGGACAAATACCCATCAGGAATAGGCGCAGCTAGTATCATGTCTGTGTCAGGAATAAACAACAAACATACATTAAATACATACATAACGTCGAAAACAAAACCTCTTCCTGTTTTCGAAGTCTGTTTAAAATATATGCATTAGGTACTAGCCGCTGCCCGCGCCTTACTCATACCAAATTTTAGCCAAATCGGTTCAGTAGTTTTTGCGTGAAAGAGTAACAAATATCCATACATCCATCCATACAAACTTTGACATTTATAATAATATTAGTAGGATTGAAATAGCTCCATCTCGCAATGGTATATAACTTGAATAAGGTAATTTATAACCAAAACCTACCAAAAAGTACACTAACTAGATGGATATTTTTTCCACTGAAGTACCATTTTGAGGTTGAATTCATCGGCTTCTTTTCTCATAAAACTTATGACATCGAACACCATTTTCCATGTTTGACGACGCAGTACGTTACTTCGCCCGAACCAAACTTTTAAGAGAAACAGGTAATATCAGGGAATACTCCACAAAATCGCAAGAATAAACTATCAAGTCAACGCAACGAACACCGAACAACCGTTAAAGACTATTCTGCGTCATTGTACTCAAAAACATTCATTCGACAGTATTGCCAACTAGATTATAAATAAATTTGCTTCATAGTAATTATTTCATTTTCATTGCGTTAGATAAAAAGTTTAATTTCTTCTAACATTGTAGTTTTTAATTAATCTGTCATTGAATATAAGATGTTTTTGCATATTCTATAAATATTGAATTGAAAAATATAGTAATGCATAACAAAATGTGCTAGACACAATAAAAATACGCCAAAACTCTTGCTGGCAACCCTGGTTTGACAGTCAGGTCTCACCTCGCTTTTTCCCCTCAACGCCTTATTTTTGGTTCAGTGCGCAGCCGTTGAAGCCAACTTCACAGAGCTCATAAAGATTTGCGCGTGCTCTACCTCTTTTAGTGTATCTAGTATTGTATTGGTAGGTTATGGAGAAGCTTTACCTAAGAAACATCTTGTACCTTCTGGCCCATTTGCTCCTTAAACACAGTTTTAAACTAGTTTAGGAACCTATGGACTCACTACTGCATGTGAAACTATACTACTTCAATAAAAAAAAACTTCTTACATGACAAGTCAGGCTAGGTTAAACCTACGTTTCTACAAAGAGCTCTTGGAAAGTAGTCTAATGCGGCTGCAGTCTTAACTAGACTCTCTCTAAACCCGGGCCTAATAAGCCAAGCTTGACCCTAATAGCTTGAGAACGACTGCTGTTTGACTCTGGATCGTACTGACAACACTACAAGATTTTCATAAAAAATTAAAATCGACTTTTTCGAAAAAAATACCTCAAAACTTTTTTTAAGCTTTACGGTACAAATAGAATAGAAAATAAACTTTTATTTGGACACAGATGACTATAAAATAAATAAACGGTATACAAAAAAATTGTAACAACATGGAGGTAAGTGACACAAAAGGCCCAGCCACCCTATTTTTACTATCAAGTAAAAATAAGTTGGCTCCAGTGGTAGTAGTCTCCATGATTCTGCAAATAGGGGTCAATGGTAATCCTTCTGAAATTAATCATACATGGTAATTTAACAAAGCATTTTAAATAATGTCTGTCTTTTTGTTTTGGCTAATTATGACACAACTAGATCGGTTTTTACGGGCTTATCATTGGCAGATAAAATTGTTAGATTTAATGCGGTAAACTAAAGCTACCTCTTATTAAAAATAATCAGTAGGGTTCCTCGCAAAATGTAAAACGCAGGGCGAGACTGCGGGCAGATTGTTTCAAAAATTGAATCCATATGCGGGTAACGGTGTTGATTACACTTATAGAACATCACATAGAATAAGTATCAGTTTAATTAGGCTAAGAGTGTTATTGTTTGTTACCCCGAATAAACAAAATAAAATAAAATAGAATCTACTTTTCAAATTATAAGTTCCTGTTTAATTTCAAAAGCGGAATTGCTATTTGGAACGGTAATTCCACGAACCATTTTGTTCAGAATGAAATTGGAATAATAGGCTAGAAGAATAGAGACTGGATCAGTTGTCAAGTGCAAACACCCTGTTATCTAAACGAGAAGCACGAGTTCAGGCCAGAGCCAGCTTTGAGCGCATACTGATTAGAGACTGCTCTTTGTAGGGAAATAGGGATTTGGGTTTCCAAACGCTGCATAGCCTTTGAATGTTTATTATTACCCCTTTTATGTTCTTCGAGTGTTTTTATGTGATTATCTGATACTCTATTTCCTCGAAACATCAAAACGGCTGAAGTGATTTTGATGATGAGCATGATTCCTTTATATTTTCTTAGCTACATTTTGTAGACCACATTTTGCGGAAAAAAGTGATAAAGGGGACTGATTAGTTTTTTTAAACATTATAATTGAAAAATTGTTGATTGAAAAAAAATATACTTTTTACGTTATCGTGACATTTCAATCCTACCGTCAAACCGAACCCAAGGCTCTGTGCTATGTATAAAAAAAATGAATATAATAGGTCCTTCTGGTCCTTCTAAGATACGTATTACGAAACTACGCTCAGTCATCGATCTATGCTTGAATAATTGAAATTTGAAATTGAAATGTATTTATTCTACTAATATTATAAATTCGAAAGTCTCTCTATCTCTATATCTGTCTGTTACCTTTTCACGCCTTAAAGGATGATTGGCAGGGAGGTAGATGGTATTCCGTAGACAGACATAGGGTAGGTAAGGTACACGAAAAGCGCGTGCGAAGCCGCGGGCAGCAGCTAGTTTCTCATAAACCACAATATAAATCAAAACATTGAAAATTAAAACTACTTTATTTAACTATACACAGAAGAAGTAGAATAGTATGAGGTCTTTCAAACAGTAGGCCTACTCGGAAAAGGAAAATCGAAGTATCTGATTCGTTTTCGTGCAAAACCAACTCTTATGTCGCTTGCATAAGATTACCGTTTGCTTGAAAACGAATCAGAAACTTCGATTTCCGTTTTCCGAGTAGACCCTCAGGGCATGCTAAAGTATTTACGGAGTCGGTAGCGCGCGTGTAACGTCTCTGACGTTGCAGGTGTCCATAGTCAAAGTCAAAGTTTATTTATTTCCGCAAATACAATAAATGTACACTTAGAAAAGGTCAAATTATTAAAATTAAAATTAAAGGGACTGCTACATTTGTAGTATAAAAAAAAGATCCGAATTCAAATCAGAAGCTTACATTAGTTATGCAATACATTATTGTGGCAGTCGTACAGCATGTCGCTATGCTGTAACGCTGATATTCTGTCAAAGGGCTGCATTTAGGTCATGGACACATTGGACACCTTGATCAACAAATACCAATAAAGTAATGCTTTTGCCATAGAAAATCGTAACTCAAGCAGGTCAATGACCGATGATTGAGCAAGCTTTTATAATACAGGCCTAATAGCCCGGCTACACGCTCAAACATTTGTGCATGCATGATTGCAGAAACACAGTTTGCGCAAGCAAGACGGAACGTGTGGCCGGGCTCAAACCAGTTTGCGCAAGCAAGATGGAGCGTGTGGGCGAGTTCACCTTACTAGCGCAAACTGGTTTGTGCAATCACGCATGCACAAATGTTAAGCATATAGCCGGGCTATAAGATTCTGTATAACTTTTTACAAGTCAACGGATTTTACTAGTCTAAACTTTTGCATGCAAGCATTGTTGATAAGTATTACAATTATAGGATTCGGAGCGGGGAAGCAGGATGATGGTTCCAGCACCTTGAGTTCTGGCCGTCGACTGGACGACTCGCTGCTGCAGTCGAACCAGAACCACGGCTACGAAGGTGGGCTGATAAAACTGACGATGGCACCTCCGTTTGCTATCACTACAACCACTCCTATACCGTTTCAAGATGCAAGAATAGATGACGTGAGTAACTACCTACACTTTTTGATAATTAGACAGACATATCATTTATTTATGTTACACATTAATTACTTGTTATATAATATTAAAGCTAACCTAAACCGTAGAAAAATCCGGTTTGTACGTAAGCCTGTCTCAATTGGTGAAATATGTTTATATTAAGGCTATATACCTAAGTAGTTATATTTGACCCGTACACTCACTATACTATTAAATAAAAAACAATAACCAATAGTGTTAAGTCTCATATTGAAGGTAGAAAGCATTAGACGCCAAGCAGGCCACACCCTGCAAGTACAAGTACTAGGGTAAAATCACGTAAACATTCATACATACACACAGGATAAACAATTTTGAAAAACAAGTAAAATACTTAATCTTTGATTACATAATAAAGAACGTACGAGCAATACGTTAAAAACTAATTAACAATTATATGTAAGTAAAAATAAGTCATCATCATCATCATCATCAGCCCATACACGTCCACTGCTGGACATAGGCCTCCCCCAAACGACGCCACAAATAGCGGTCCTGAGCCGCCTCCATCCATCGACTAAGTAAAAATAAGTATGATGCATATATTTATTAACCTTCAAGACAAGAGTGAATAGGTATCTTCTAGACCTTCGTGATACACTGTCGGCCACATCGTCATTTTCCATCAGGTGAGATTGTGGCCAAACGGTCTATAGTCCATAAAAAACCTACCTCAATGGTATTTATTTATTTATGTAAGTTATTTATGTAATTGTATTATGTAAGTTGTATTTTTGTTAAATGGTAATTGACTGTCAGTATTTGAAAGTTTATTTTTATAATATAAATCTTTAACTTAATAATCTAACCGTAAGTTAGATTATTAAGGTTTGAATTGCATAGATTTAAAGGTTGTAGATTTTGTTAAAATAATAAACAAATATATTTTTCTTGTCTGACTGATTTTTTTAGGACTAAGCTTGTTGACCGGTTGTAAACCTTTATTGTACTAGCTTCTGCACGCGTCTTTGCACACGCTTTTCAAGTAGCCTCTTCCTCCCCCTGCATATTCTTTACCTCCCTGCGGAATTGGTTCTTGGCTTAGGCATGAAAAGGTAACAGACAGACAGACAACAGGAACTTTTATTGGACAGTCAGTAAGTTCATAAGAAATTGAGCATTCAAAGATTTTTTCCGGATGTTCTTGGTATTATCATAATAAAAAATATCTGTCATTAAGTAATGTATTGTACCTATTATAAATATCATAGCTTAGCTTGGGGCTAAATGATGCTGTGTGGATTGTCCAGCGTTATTAATACGAAATATTTTTTTTTAATACCAAAACAATACTCAATGCTCCTTCCTGCTGCTTGCAGATTTTCATGAAACACGCACCGGGCTCCCTCGACCAGCTGAAAGAAATCCAGAGCCTCATCAACTACAGGAAGGCTTTAGCAGCACGCGGGCCCGGCAAAGTAAGAACAGCTAGGATCTAAAACTAAAACTGTATAAACGACTATTTCTCCGTACACGCACACATTTATTTTCTTTGACAGAATAAAAGAATACAATATTTCATAGAGGGCCGCTGGGGCCGCGACGCTCTAGAGTGGCGACCATGTACTGGAAGGCGCAGTGTGGGTAGGCCCCCCATGCGATGGACCGACGACCTAGTGAAGGTCGCGGGAAATCGCTTGATGCGGGCAGCGCAAAATTGGTCATTGTTGAGATCATTGACCTGTGAACGTCGATCGGCTCATATGATGATGATGATGAATATTTCATAGATACGGTATCAGTCAGCTCGATAATTCGCAGCTGAATCTCTGGTGTACAATAAAGAGTGTTTATTGTATTGTAAAAAGCTTTAAATACTGTTATTTTAACAGGAACAGAACGGCAGCGAAATCTCGGTACTATCATGTTTGCCCTTGTTGAAAATGCAAAATAATGTTTATGTTTTTTTAATTTAACTTTGTGGTGTACAATAAAATGTTATGTATTGTATTATTTCCAGCCTGGAGAAACACTGATGGCAGGTTATCCAGCCCATCTAATCAGCGAGCAGAACTATGTGCCACACCATATACTTAATGCACAGCCGTCGCCTGGACGAAGGGTATATCAGGCGCCGTCCACATACCCTGATCAATACATCTCGTGGCAGGACTATTTGCCTGGAAAGATCCACCCGGCACTCATGGCTGTACCACCTAAGGGGATCCAAGACCGGGAGTATTGGGAAGCATTTAAGAAGGTAATACGTACTTGTAAGTAAGAGAAGAAATATATATGTATACGTATATCGTACGAATATCGACCCCTCCAACTCAACCCGTGGATGTCGTAAGAGACGACTAAGGGAAACTACCAGAGGAAGGGCAGCAGCTTCCTTCTGAGTATTTTTAAACACCAGCACTGCGATCACCAATCCGCCTGCCAAGCGTGGTGATTATGGCAAAACCCCCCCTACATGGGAGACCATCCACTCGATGGAACCACGACATCGTAGCGGTCGCAGGGAGTCGATGGTTGGTGGCGGCTCAGGACCGCTATTTCTGGAGTATGGGGGAGGCCTATGTCCACCAGTGGACGTATATGGGCTGATATGATGATGATGATATATAAACACAGGGTGTCCCATAATGAGTGGATAACCTTAAAGTGAACGAAAACAAGGCCGAAGTGAAACAAAAAAAATATAAACAAATCTTAACAGGTTTGGGAGATATTAAATTTTTTTAAACTTATAGAAATTAGCACCTTTGTTCACATTTTTGGGCATCATGCCCAGAATTTAAATTATTTCATATTTTTTTTTGAATGCATTAAAGAATAGTAGTTTTTATGAGCACCTATTAAAATATTTTGGCAATCAGTAGTTTTTAAGACATGGTTAAACTTGACATATTATCACAACGCAAGCAAAGCTATAAAAAGCTGCAGTGACCTTATTCACACGTAGCCACTTTGTGTCGCTGCGATGATGTGGTGGGATAACCCATACAGCATCATCTACCCTTAAAGCTGGCATGGCTTTGAGGCTAGGCTAGATGATGCTGTGTGATTTATCCAGCTACACTACATACACATATTCTAAAATATGTAGTGAAATTATTTAAAGGCAAAAAGTAATGCGACACTAGCGCCACTCATAATTTTTTGTTTGTTTTATCGTTATGGAAAAGAATTACCAAAAGTTCTCACCGCCAATTGATAATACCCAGTATAATCTATTTACTCACAAATTTTCACTATTTTTATATATGAATAACACTAGGCCAAACCCGTTCGATGAATTTACTTTAGAATTTTATCAACCAAGTTCTCAAAAACGAGAAGGTTCTATCTATGTTTACCTATACGTATGTTTTTTATGGATGTTCATCCATTTCAATTATGGACCGATTAAGATCATTTTATTATTGTATAGAGAATGACCCCAATATAGTCCCATAGATATTTGATTACTGTGGGATTTTGAGCAATAAAGAAAATTATAATGGAATAATACCAAACACAAATACAAAAATACAAAAAATATATTCAAGTAAACTTAAATTAATATACATTGCATGGGTTAGGGACCCTCTTTTAAGTATAGAGATACCTGTGTGAGGGTTCCGCTCTTCCGTAATAAACAGATATGAATTATGATATTATATTATAACATTGTAAGGTGCGAATTTGAAGAATTATTAGGAGCTAGTTTTTCAAATAATAGAAACATATTCGAACTAGTATTTACAATTGAAACAATTGAGTTAACTACAGATTGTTACAAACAATCTACACAAGTAGCTCAACTGATTCATAATATCAATACCAGTGTCCCCAAGACGACGCCGCCGCCGCGCCGCTGCATTGCACCTCTGTATGGCTAATATGGGTATACTGATGCGACTGCAATTAGCATTACTATTTTTGTCCCGCAAAACTTATAATAATAATTTGGCGTGTTTTGCAAAACGATAAACCGACTTCAAAATCCTGAACCTACCTCTTGTTTACGCATCATTGTGATAATTTTATTGTTTTCAAAAACCTACTAATCGACTTCGAATCTCTTACGTTTACACTGTTTTTAAGTTTTGCGGGATAAATACTAATCCCCCGGGGATAAAAATTTTACGTGATCACCTCGGAATCATGTTCTATACAATAGTCAAAGAAATTTCAAAATCGGTCCATAATTTGCGGAAATATAGCGTAACATACATACAAAACAAAAAAACTGCCGAATTGAGAATTTCCTCCTTTTTTGAAGTAAAAAGTGAAAATAGTGAAAAATTTGAAGTCAGTTTTTAGTTTTTTCAAAAAGATCAAATTGTATCGTGACCTTCATTTGACCACAATGTCACCCTCACCTCATAGTAAGTGACGATGCGGCCGATGATGTATCGCGAAGGTCTAGAAAGCACCTGTTCAATCTCATATCTACCTATAGGTACAACGGTTTTATTATTAGCCCTACTCGTCCAACAGTGAGAAAAGATCTATAATACAGAAATATATCGAGATAGAAGCAAAAGGTGTGTGTACTTTGAGTGCAGAAATTGCGGTCTGGAGACCTCAGTTGCTCACCGCGAACTTCAGTCCGCTCTCGACCGCTTTCTGCGTGCGACTCGGCAACGTCAGGTTATAAAAACAAAATGCGTAGCTGTTTAATAATTAACTGTTCAAACAGGCTTATGTTTTAACATCACCAATTTAACCTCGTGACGTCAAAGTACCTTACCTACGCAAAATGTTACACGCTCGGTTTCAATCAAATCGACTAACTCTTAGCTTCTATCTCGTTACATTTCTGAGGTCTATAAACTCATTCTAAATGTAACCGGGCTGTCTACGAACCTTGTTTGTGAACAATGACTGAAGATATTCCTCAGGGTGAAATTTTGGTGTTCTACCAACCCAAACAAAACTCGTTGTTTACCCGTTTACACTCATTAATACTAAATTCGTCAAACTACGATGGTTATATGACCAAATAATCAAAAGTAACTCAAATTTATGCAGGTTTTTCGACAGATTTTCTTTGAAAACTGTCTAAACATCGCACCTTCCGAGACGTGCTTAATTGTGAGTTGCATTTGAGTATTTGGGGGTAATCTTCTAGTCCTAAAATAGCAGATCTATAAACTTCTTAAGTCTGATAATTATTTTGTTGAACCGACAGAGTACTCCAGGAATAGATGGTGAATACTTACCCAGTGCGACTTCCCCCCAAGCAATCAGATTGAATACATTGGGTGACTATATTTTTCCCACGGAACCCCTGAAAGATCTAGTTTTCACGGAAGAAACAGAACCTCCGTCTACTCAACAGGCTCCACCTCAGAAATTTATAAATCTCGGCTTGGATACCGGTGGAGATCAATTTGAACAAAAAATTATTCTGGACAAGTACGGAACGTCAAGGTTAGAAATAGATAAACATTATTGTTCTTGAAACGAACACACGTCTCCTCCCAATTTGCTTTGTGTAAACCGGCTCTGAGTCTGAATATTTTATACATTCTAGGTAGGTGACAAACTTGACACACATATAGCATCGTGGCCTGTTGCCGCGTCAGATCGCGAGGAGTGGAAGGAGAAGAGGGACGCCTTTGCCCTGCACCGGGAAAACAAACTAAAAATATATGTATAATAAAGTCTAGAAACAAGCGGAAGTCCCATCTGCTATCAGTCGTATAACTATCGTCTATAACAGAGCAGTACCTCGTATAGCACATTTGCCGATCGCTTTACAATGCACCGCACCTTCCCTGTACCCCTTACCCTTGTCGCTCACTGGACCAAGAGTCGATGCGGCCGAATTGAAACGCGGGCGCAAAAGTGACGCGCAAAATCTTCGTTTTCCTAAAATAAAAGGCATTGTATTATACTCATAAACCTACTAGAGTCGCGTCATGGGTAGGTGAAGGCACAGAGAAGTCGAGGGGAAAGCGCGGCGGGGTTAAAATAGAGTCGAGTCGAGGCGGGGGCCTTTTCCCAGCCCGCGTCCGACTCCGTCACCATTTCGAAGGAATTTCTATGAAGGAAGCATAACCTCCCGCACCTCGACTCTACATAGATATCACGCCAACGACCCATGAATAACAGTGAGCGACACACCTCACTGGTAAGTCGAGTCGTTCATGCCAAATTCGTTCCATATAGTCATTTTTCAAAAAGAAAGTTTCCCTGTTTACTTTAAAGGGCAATGTAATAGAGGGCAGGGAACTTTCGCAGAATAATAGAGGTTCTCATTGGGATGACATGTCAAACAAACAATACCAGGTCTATGCAAGATCTATGCCATTCTATGGGCCCAAGCCATGGACATAAAAGGCCGTACCTACAAGTTCTTTGGCCCAAGCTTCTAGCGATATCTCATTTATCTGGTCGATTTTTTTTAAGTGACTTCAAAATAGGCGGAGGTTTTCAATTCGGCTGGATGTTTATTGACAAACACGCCTCATTAAGGCCAGATCAGTTGTACCTAAGGTTATAAAATGACTGCGACCATGTTTTTTTTCAGAACGAAGGCGTATGCCAGGATGGAAGGTAAAGAAGATACACCCAAATCTGACAACGAGTACTACGATGACGATATAAAAGGTCTACCAGTTCGGAAAAAGAGACACATACATGGGATCAAAAGGAAGTTAATAGGTCAAAATGCGCCTAGAACTGAACAAAAAAAATCGGTTGGTGAACATTCTGATAAAGTTTTTAAAGTGAATCATGACAATGACATAGATAAGACTAATACTGATCCAAGCGTCTTGGTAAGCAAGCTAGTTACGAAATGTAACTTAAATACTAAAGCAATGGATTTGATAAGTAAGCCAGAAAAGACTCCATTGTACGACCAACTTAATAGTAAAGTGTATGAATCAGAATCAAGGATCTTGATAAGAGGACTATTGGGAAAAAACAATGTAGGTTTGAATAAAAATAATTTTAAATTAAACGATGCTAGTTTAGCAGCCCCAAACTTTATTAAACAACGTCGTGTTTTGTTTTCGTTCGCATAAGTACAGTGTTTGTTATGTAAAATAATAAAGGTTTGTGAATTCTTTTGTTTTATTGTAGCCGCTGAATGTAAAAGACATAAATGTAATGGACATAAAGTGAGCAAACTGACATCATAATTCTACTTTCACAACATCAGATAATAAAATAACAGCTTCGTTGCACTCAGGTTTTTGCTACTATATATAGTACGACCTCACTCTGGGGGTGATTTCTAAGAAAAAATATATAAAAAACAATCGACTTCAACGGCACTTGAACCCGCAGCCCTCCCTTAGTACGAAATACGCCAACTAAATGTTCCGCGAGGTCACGTGATGTAGGAGACGAAAAACTGCGACTTCCTTTGGACTCGAGCGCCGCCGTTAGCTCGTTAGTTGCACTCGATTGAAATTAACCTGACCTTTACTTGTAGGTTACGATATCATAGAGTTATTTTATGTTATAAACTAGCAATCCGCCCCGGCCTCACATGGTTAACGTAATGCAGCGCGGATTATTTTCCATGGACACAAAACCTTGAGATGCTTTCATTTTCTATTGATCCCCGCCGTGGTTTCACCCGCGTTAATTTCTCATATTATAAAGTATGTTCTTAACGTAGTATAAAAGTAGTAAAAAACATATGAAGACGTATTATTGTATAAAAACGATAGAATGAATTATTCGTAGCCCGTGACTTGAAAGTTTGTACAATAAAGAACCTTGTTTATGGGTAGTTTACGTTAATTCTTTTGCTCTGTTGAATAGACTATAAGAAGTTTATAATACAGACCAAAATTCACGTACTTACTTATCGACTTACTACTTCTCCTTATTAACAGGTTAGCTGTCCCGAAGCAAGTTTCGATCTTCTTTGTACACGTCCTCGTAGTAAATAATGATGAATCATGAGCTAACGCTCATGAAGTTTCGTATTAAGTTACGTCATTCTCTTCAAGTATTTTATGATACTTTATGTGTCCTAGTGATTGAAATTAATTATATCGATAATTGCTAATGTTAGATGAGTATGATAAGAAATTAATTATTTACGTTTAATGATAAAATGTACGTTTATGTTCGTAACACTTTAGACATCTGAAAAATATCTTTTTGAAAACAATCTTCTGTTATTGAATTGCACCATTCAATTAGGTACCCTTTCGGCCACCAGTTTCCAAACAAGAAAAAAATTTAAAGAAATCAAATCTATGACGGTTCCTCACTTGAGAAAGGTCCTACGATTAGGCTAATTCCTTTACTGGCTTCGTTATTGTCTGGACGGCTTGTATTGATGGAAAAATTACCGATCTCCTTGGAAAAGGTTATCAAATCTTTTTTAAAAAGTTATCAAAAGTGACACTTAATTGAATTTATTCAATAGTCCGTGGTGTCATCAGTACCATTTGTTTCTTTTGAATTATTATCAGCTCATAAAAATAATGAATAACCTTTCAATAATAATAAAATCGATCTTTTCAAAAAAACCAAAAACACTTTACGAAATTTGTCTGTCGAATATCATGGATCTCATGAAATTCAGCGTGGGCAATTGTTTGGAGGATTATTCAAAGTCAGATCTGGAAAATGTATGTATTTGGTTTAGGTAACTTTGTTCGGTTCTACACTAATTTATTAGAAAAAATCCTCAACGAGGATGCTATTTGTACGAATACGAAACGCAGTCTTGAATATTACATTTTTTAAACGGAACATGTCAATGTCGGCTAGTAAAATTCTAATACCTAAAATAGTACCTACTGTCTACGCTACTACTTGACACTTGTGTTTGTTTTCAGGCTGATAATATTAAATTACTTTTATACCGGTTGAATTTACCAAGAACCATATTTACAGAATTATTTTTTAGAACAATCCCTGATGAAGCGATTTCGCTCAGGGATGAAGGAATGATTCCTGCAAAAAGGTGCCAAGAATGTGTGAACCATTTTTGTTACCACCTACCTAGTGATATCGTTGAGTGGCGACAATTATATTGCCGCTGTTGTGCAGGAGATTTATTTTTCAAGATGTAGAAATGTGAAGTATGTAATAGGGAAACGATGTAATTTCTTGACAGCCTATCGTAAAACCACTCAACATATTCGTAAAATAGGAAATGAATCGTTCTAAGTACGTACGTACTTGAAAAAGTCCTCTTTCTTTAAAATAAATACTCCTTACTAGTAAAACTTGTTATTAGTATGCATCGAGCCGCTCCTGTCATTGTTTGTTGTCATTCATTTGAAAATGGAGGAGAATATGGATAACGAAGTTCTTCGTAGAATTCTAGAAGAATCCGATACAGAGGAAAATTTTGCAACTTCAAGTGGGCCGCGAGTGAATGAAAATGAGGATCAATGGTCTACTCAAATAAAAGATATAACACGAGAAGTGTTTAAAGTATCACCACAACGTAAACAACAAGAATTGTTTAATCATAGTACTTCGATATTTACTATTTTTCGAAATATTATAAATGACGATGTTATTCAGCTAATGATAACACAGACAAATAATTATGCCAGACACTTAAAGGAAGATCGATCTCATAACACCCATAGTCGCATACATAGATGGACTGATGTTGATGAAACCGTAATTTTGAAATTCATTGGCATTTATTTATTAACAGGTATCATAGTAATGCCGTCATTAGAATCGTATTGGAAAAAGGACTCCCTGTATTATCATCCTCTTTTTCACAATATTGACATGTCGTAGAACAGGTTTACAAATATCTTGAGATGTTGGCACCTTTGTGATAATCTTGCGGTCAGAGATCCAAATAATAGACTCTACAAAATTCAACCTCTTGTTGATCTCATTATAGCAAACTTTCGGAAAATTTACACACCAGATGCTGTTGTTTTGGTTGACGAGTCAATCGTGCCTTTTCAAGGAAGGTTGTTTTTTCGACAATATATACCAACGAAGGAAATATGGGTTAAAAATTTACAAACTTTGTACATCCGAAGGGTATACATGGAGTTATTTGATTTATTCCGGCGAAAGTGAAAAACTTTTCAATCTTGATGTTTCAGGGAGCATTGTAGTAAAATTAAGCGATGATCTCCTGGATGAAGGTCGTCTTATAATAACTGATAATTTTTACACTAGTATTCCCTTGGCGATGTACATGAAGAGCCGAGGCACAGATTTGTGTGGAACAATAAGGACAAATAGAAAAGGTCTACCTAAAGACGTAATGGCTGCAGAACTCAAACAAGGTGAAATTGCTGCACAACAAAAAGGAAATATTACAGTTTTAAAATGGAAAGATAGACGAAACGTGCATATGTTGTCTACCTGCCATAATCACGATGTGGCAATAACGCCTGGTCGAAATTCAAAACCAAAACCACTCATGATACTGGACTATAATAAGGGCAAAAAGGGAATCGATTTATCTGATCAGCTGGCAAGCTATTATACGCCCATAAGAAAAACAATCATCTGGTATAAAAAAATAGCAGCTGATCTTCTCTGTATTTCGATTATAAATTCCGTGCTGATTTACAATGAGTTTCGTGAGGACAGTAACAAACTATCAATTCTTTCTGGTCAAGAACAAATTGTCAAAGAATTATTGCAAATATCTACGTCATCGTCATCACTAATGAAAACAGCAAATCCGTCCACAAGTCATTTTTTGACTACTATGCCACGACAGCGTAATAATAAAATAAAAAGAAAACGTTGCAGTGGATGTTACGCAAAGAAACGCAATGAAAATTTATCATCCAAAGATGCTGGAAAAAAGGCTAAAATGGTATCAACTGAGTGTACAATATGTAACATTTCATATTGTATGCTATGTTTTAAAGAAAAACATACATGAGGGAATATAATCGCAGGTCTACAATCGCCATTTCGGTTTTGATGATAATAGGCTAGTTTCCTAATTTTTGTTGGCAACCCTAGTTCAAAGGGTCTCACAATAATAGTAACATCGGTGAAAGAATAATTTTGTGTTTGAATAAGGTTAATGTTAATTTTTAAGTGAAATTTATTTTTTGTTTAAGTTCAATAATAAATTGATTGGTAGAATTTGGTTGTAGTATAATTTACTAATGCTACAAATAATATAATTATTAAAAAAAATTATCGATAGATCGATTGCATTATCTACATCATTGGCCATGAGGCACATATGCCTCATGGACGTACCAGTGCAATCACCCATGAGGCACATGTGCCTCATCGGACAGCTAACCTGTTAACTTCATTACTACGTCATGTTTACTTCATTTGTAACTGAACGCAATGTGTGTGTCGATATATTATATTCTGTTCTATTATATTCTGTTCTGGTTTATTCAGCTCTGTTCTGCTCGGCTCTGTTCTGTTCTTTTGTTTTCTGTTCTGTTCTATGCTGTGCTGTTCTTTTCTATTCTCTTCTCTTCTCTTCTCTTCTCTTCTGTTCTATGCTGTGCTGTTATGTTCTATTCTGTTCTGATATGTTCTGAACACGATAGAGAGCTTGATTAAAGATATAAAAAAATATTTGCTTCCATAACATTGATGGACCGATAAAGTCCCGTTTAACAAAATGTAAACACAATTGAGGAATTAGGTAATGAGGTGGAAAAACTATCAGTTGAACTAAACATTGCGCAAGCGGAAGGGGGAAACGTTTTATACCTGGATTTAAGGACAATAAACGATTATTGCCATAAAAAAATTGCGGATCGTTTAAATAGTCAAAACTTGAGTATTAATACTAATAAAATTCATAATATTAATACCTGCCAGCGTCCCCAAGACGCCGCCACGTCGCTGCATTGCACCGCTGTATGGCTAATATGGCTATACTGATGCGATTGCAATTAGCATTAGAAACAGAGTATTTTTGTCCCGCAAAACTTAAAAAAATTATTTGTCGTGTTTTAAAAAACGACAAACCGACTTCAAATTCCTGAACCTACCTCTTGTTTACACCCGTTGCCATGGAAACTATTTGTTACCACTGTGATAATTTTATTGTATTAAAAACCTACTAATCGACTTCGAATGTTTTTAAGTTTTGCGGGATAAATACTAATCCTCTGAGGATAAATTTTATGGGACCACCTCGGAATCACTTTCTATACAATAGTTAAAGAATTTTAAAAATCGGACCATAATCGCGTAATATACATACAAAAAAAATCTGTCGAATTGAGAACCTCCTCCTTTTTTGAAGTCAGGTAAACTGAAAATATTAAAAAATATAGAGTCGGGTAGGCCATATCCCTCCAATGCCCTTCATGCTTTTCTGTCTCCGGCTTGTCTCATCCATTCTGGTCCGATTTTTTTTCGAACTAAGTCTTCCCAACATGTCCGTGGACGTCCTCAACTTCTCTTGATCAGTCGTGGTATCTCATTTACAGCATTATCTAGTCACAAATATATCGGGACGTGAAAATGGCGTGCGTCGGACGGGTGTTGTGGCTTAGCCAAAATTTTAACTAAAATAGAATATAAATATTATTTTTTATTTCATTCACAAGTGGTTATCTTACATAATATTTTGAAGGGATTTATCTATTGATATTGTTGGCTTAAATACAAAGTTGTATAAGTAACATTTCAAAAACAATTTTCTTGAGCACACACCTGTTCTGTGCTCGGCAACAAATACCCAAGTCATTACTTATTAACAGCCCTGAATTATGACGCATAAAACCTGGCACACACCATATTTCACGATGAAACTCCATGGCTACGTAGATCTTCAAGTTATACTGCTCGGAACAAGTTTATAACTTCAAGTTAAGCGGGTAACCGCGGTGAACATCAGAAATGCCGGAGCATTCAAGAACTGGAGTAGAAATTGAACCATTACCATCTAAAACCAGATTTTATTCTTATTCGCTACAATATTGGGGAGGCTGGCACGCTTCACAATCTGGCACCGTTCTTCTCGCACTGCTGCTTTTCTGGTACATTTATCTAGGGACCGGAGGGTGGCACGCTTCATAATCCGGCGCCGCCGTTCTTCTCGCACTGCTGTTTTTCTGGTACATTCATCTAGGGACAGTCGTTAATTTAGTCCGTCCGGATTTAAAAGGGCCATACAGCTAGGTAGCATCCTCATCAGCACATAAGTCCACAGCTGATCATGACTTACCCAAACAAGGGGGAAGGGGGTCGCCATAATTACACTTAGCAAATATATTGGTGATTAGTGAGTGAGTGACGCAAATTCTGAAAAAATTGTGTGCTCGCTCCGCTCGATATATTTATTTTTTCATTCTCTTCTAAAGATGTGTTTCCGTTATATGTTTTGATTTCTGGCCGTTTTATCAAGGGTGCTTGGTAGAAAAACCGGGGGGGGGGGGGGGGGGGGGGGGGGTACCGGGTGGAGTTTTTTATTTAAGTTTATTTTCATTCTACATCCTGGTCAGAGAGAAATCAAAGTGGTCCCTGCTCAATAAACGATTGGGAGCCACTGATCTAACAGGTCTGGCACCACATCAGTGGTTACGGTTACAGAAGTAAACAATGGTGTGTGAACAATGATTTTCGCATTATGTAATGCAGTTTGATTCTCTGGTATAAGTCTACTCTGTCAGTTGATTAGCGAATAAAACGTCGTACCAATAAAGTTCAAAGTTCCAAAGTTACTTATTTTGAGGGGTAAATAAACGAAGTAGTTTTGAGATCTGTTTTCAAACAAATTAACTGCTTCATAAGAGTTGGAATGGTCAGTAAGTATTCGAGAAAGTACGCTTACCATAATTTGGGGCTAATGCCATGTTTAAATGACTTTTTATCCGAGACGCTTTTTTTCCCGAGAGCTGGTGAGTATCTGGCACAGCGCATTAGCATTGCCATACAGTAGGGCAATGCCAGCGGCTTGGGGACGCTTTCGACTGGTATTAATATGGACCAGTTGAGCTACCTGTAGATTATTTGCAATAGTCCGCAATTATTGCAATTGTAAATACTAGTTTAATTTGTTTATTTATTGATTGTTATTTTCAGTAATCTATAAAGTAAACGTTGCTTGGTATTCCACAACACTGGTGAGGCATAATAATATAATTACAATATTATATTATGGCGATAATGACAGTGTATTTTTCATGCAGCACGTTAAAACACAGTAAGATACAAAGAATTATAGCAGCGAGTTTTTACTCTATGGTAAGAAAAGTTCAATAATCTACGTGATAACTTTTTAGTAGCTGGGTAGATTTGTAGATACTTAATTTTGTAAATTCTTGTACCTATAATGAGACAAAATTTTGAAGTATTCCCATTTTGAGCACCGATTCCAAGAGCACCACAGTTAGGGCACCCGCAAACAAGTAGTTGCTAGTGATGGGGATTTGAAATAACTAGCGGTAACTTTTGCAATTAGATTTAGACACTAGAGAACTACTAGTGGTACTGGTTTTTCTAAAAGAAAAACCTACATCGTTTTAGAGCTAGGTACTAGGTCGAAGCATTTACCTAGGTGCAGTTTTGCACGCGTTTTTCTAAGACAAAAAGTTGCCTATGTGAGAATTTTCCCTCGTCCCTGCCTATGTGTTTATTCGGGTCTCGGAACTAATTTCAGCCACGCCCCGTTCAATAGTTCTGGCGTACAGAAGTGACAAACTACCAAACGTTGATATTTATATTATAAATGTAATTAGAGGCGATGCGATGTTTATAGAATTGACTTCGGTAGCGAAGTAGGTATGCAGGGAATAATTCATTGAAACTATTCTTGAATACCTATATGATCCTATATGATGAAAATTCTACAGATCTCTAGAGTAGCAGAAAGAAGAAGTTCGGCTTAGCAAAAGTTATAATATTTACTGATTACTACGTAATAGTTATTTAACCTATATTTCTCCTAGAAAAACTATAAAGATTTCTTTCCGAATTTTTTGCCGTCCGACCACTTGTGCCATTAGGAAGTACCAATGTTGGTACAATTAGTACCGATTTGTCTCATAGTACCTACCATTGATGATACAACAGGCACCGAACTGTACTGACTTGTCCCACTAGTACCATCAGCTCAAGTAGGAATTGTTGTTATGAATTCTTATCTTATATCTTTCTAAAAATACAATAGAATAAAAAATAATAGAGAAATTTAATCAAATAAAGATATTACATGTCAAGAAATGTCATAAAAGCTGCTATACAAGGGGCATAGTAAAAATAAACTAAAATCAAGCTAGGTACTCTGTTTCTCTTAGTATATTAAGGTAATGGGTACTCTTCCTATAGGTAGAGTACTTTACAACAAAGCAATACTCCAATCTGCCTACAAAATACCCCCCTTCATCCCATTATGATTAAAATCTGGACATACCAAGGGAAATGAAGCGTCAAAGATGGTAGTTGACTGAGATTTACTTTGAGTGGGCTTATCGCCCCCCGTGCCCCTACAGTCTGTAACTTGCCCAATTTGTCATCTCTTCAGATATTGAAAGGCAGCAAGATTTTCTCGACGATAGTCGATATGGGTCATAAATCTTTCCTCGCTAAATTATGAGGATATGTAAGCTGATACAAGACAGGTAGGTATTTTGTGCGTCAGTGTTTTAGCTTTGATAACAGGTATAGTGAAGAAAAAAAATCTTTAGCTTGGTATCTTTCAGGTAAAGATTTATGAATATTAAAAATTAATAATGCTGGACAATCCACAGAGCAACATCTAGTCTCAAGCCACGTTTTGTGTTATGGTCACTAGATGACTGATATATTTAATATATTAGGTACATAGATATTTTTTTATACAGAGAAAATACCCAGAACAACCGCAAAAATATTTACAAGTCGTACAAACATTTGTTCCAAGGCGGGAATCGAACCAACAACTTCTGGGGTCACAGACGGACCTTCGCCCGCCGCGCCACATAGGTCGGTATGTTACCTACTTTATATTTGTTAAAGTTGCAGAATGTGAAAAGTCTTATCGGAAGTTTTATGCATGAGGACCGATTTTTTTTATTGTAATAAAGATGAAGGTTCAATTTTTTACCAAACTAACTTTTAAACTGTTTTTGATTATTCAATATACCTACCGTCCTATTAAACAATTTAAAAATAATCGGTAATTATTGAATCGAAGCGTTTAAGTAGGTACGCCTCTACAAAAACGCTTTTGGGAGACTGAACCTATTTACCGAATTTTTTCATTGACTGCCTGTAGGTACCTCCGGAACGTAGACACTCACCACCCTAAGCACCTCGAAACTTTGCAATAACCGTACCGATTCAAAATAACACTTTCTATCTACAAGCATTTTACATAATCCCCCAGTGAACATCTGGTAGTCAGCCTGAAACACCCTCGCAATCCTCGGTAATATCCACTCACAGAAAACCAAGAGGCTAGGTGGGGTACATGTAAGTCGAGATGCTTATCCCTCTCCAAGCTTTGAATACAAGGTCGGACACACAACTGATTTCTACTCTACCATAGATTGTAGTACAGTCATATTAGGTTTTCACCTCGGAATTCCTAGACAACTAGCTGAAAACTCGTATACGCCTTCATTTTGGATTGAATAACATAGGAATTCAATACGATATTTTATTTAACTCTTAGTAAAGTAGACAACCAGATAGAAACTCGTGTACGCCTTCATTTTGGCATTGAATAACTTAAGAATTCAATACGGTATTTTATTTGACTTTTGAGACAACGTTTATAAAGCCTTAATGAAAACGTATACGAGTTTACAGCTGGTTGTCTCAGAATTACGAGATTGACCCTATTATTTGGCTTAAATGACTAGATAATCTTCTGTGACTCTATTGAAGTCAAAAGTGACTGTTCGTAAGAGTGAATGTCCGATATCCGATTTTGTTCGAGATCACGAAACGGAGCTGCTAACTAACTAAATAATTGCGAATATCTAAATAAAATAAATATAGCTAGACAATTCAGTTAACTGACTGATATAGCTTAATAATAAATTAAATAAAAAATTATGCTGGACAATTTATACACAGATTGTACTTTTTTATATGTCTTTTCCAGCTGTCAAATAAATCTGGCCAGTGGGAAAAATAATTCCCGTTGGCCAGACTAGTCTGACCACCAATCTGACCACTGGGAAACACTCAGCATTATCTATCCCCAAACTAAGCAGAGCGTGTGTTATGAGTATATGACTAATAATATATTAAATACAATAGATGGATATTTTTTTATTACGCATGGTATATACTCAGAACACCATTAACAAATATCTGCAGATTGTACCAACATTTGTTCCAAGGCGGGAAACGAACACGCAACATGCGATGCAGGAGGCACCGCAAGCGAACCTTTCCCCGCCGCGCCACATGTACAATACTCGATACTCTCTAACAGTCACTCGGTGTTTATAATGTGTAAAGTTTCATTCTTCTAACTGAAAGGTATCAAATTAAATGATGCATGATAAAAAGCAAACTTTCACCAACTTTTCTCTTAAAGAAAATTGCGAATCTTTCTAAAGATTCCTATCGTAAAATAACATTAGAACCCAATACACAAAATCATATTATCGAAATTTGTACTTACAATAAAAGCTTTTTCCAAGCAGACTTATTTTCTAGTCACATACAAAGTTAAATAGAAAACTGGATAAATATAACTTTAAAATTAGTTTCAAAACAAAGGAATATTATCTATAGGAGTTGGACAAAGGGACGACGTAAATAGGCTGGCTATTGTGGGCTTTGTGCAATTTTAAAAAACTGATTGAAAAGGGTAATTTGAATAATGTCTCTAGAAAACAAAAAGAAACCTAAAAAGAGCATTCCTAGAACCTAATATTTGGGAACCTATCTTTGGCAATAAACCAATTATTTTTGTCATCAATAGACCTTCGTTTGACCACAATTTCACCTGATGGAAGTGACGTTGTTGTCGACGGTGTATCACGAAGGTCTAGAAGATATCTATTTACTCTTGTCTTGATGAGACCCAGATTGTAATTGGCCGGAAAAACAGAAGCAGGCAGCGAGTTCCAATCCGTAGCCGTGTTATGAATGTGGAGGAAAACCGTTTAGTACAAATGGATGGTAGGGTATATCCACCAGATAAGGATGGCATTCTGCCTGTCCTGGAGTGGAAGAGAGATGGTGGGATCAGTTTATCAAGTTCCTGGAAGCATTCACCGAAATGTATCATCCTATAAAATATCGAGAGACAAGCAACCTTGCGGTGGTGTTCGAGACTTTCAAGAGTTATCAGTAGAGTTGGTACTAAGTATATTTCTTGTATGGAGTTTGTACAAGTAGTTAGGAACACTAACTAATAGCATTATCATTTAACCGTTGTTTCATAGTCGTATAACAATCACACTCGGTAGGTAACGTACCTTCTACTGATCCTACTTCCTATTAATATTATTAAATGTCAAAGTTTGTATGGATGGATGTATGGATATTTGTTACTCTTTCACGTAAAAACTACTGAACCGATTAGGCTGAAACTAGGTATGGGTATACCCATACCTAATTTCAGCCTTTTAGTTTGGGACCTGGAATAATATATAGGTTATTTTTTATCCCGATAAAACGCGGGCGAAGGCGCGGGCAGCAGCTAGTTTAATCATAAAATACACAACACAGCCAGATTTAAAGACCAAACTTTGAATTGGGTAGACGCGCCTGTTACCACAGAATAGGGAAATTACTATCCTGACACTAAACTTGCACAGCTTCAAACAATTATTATGTAATACTAGCTGTTTCCTGCGGTTTCATCTGAGTTAAATTCGAATTTCATATTTCTAGGGGGATAAAAAGGAATTTGTTATTTTACCAGGACATAAAGTAGCTTATGACAAATTTAAATAAAGAAGACATCCACTTTCGAAATTGCTCGCCCAAATGACGTCACTCACACGAACGCATGAGCTGCCTTGTCTTGAAAGGCGAGGCAGTTCATGCGCTCCCATAAGTTACTCCATCCTTTCAACTAACTCTATGCCAATCAAGACGATTGGTTGCTTAGTTATGGCGTGAAGAAAGGACAAACAAACAAACACAATTTCGCATTTATAATATTAGTTGGGATTCAGCGCGCGATCAAAATGGGTCAGAAAGAACCATGTCAAAGTAAATATTTTACTCAAAGAGGAAATTTGTTTTAGTGAGAAATGGTTCCATCCTATTATTATCGCGCGCGGACCTGCTACAACTAGTTATAATAAATGATAATCAAATTGGTAGATAGGTACTAACTTCCCATTTTATGCTGTCTGGCTATAAAGGACAAAATGCCCGAGATGCCGAGACTATTGAATCAATAAATTATACAGGGTGTTTGGTACACCGACCAACATAGATTTGGGGGTTGTGGGGGTCATACATGCACTACATATTCCTGTAGACTCACTGTCCTGAGTGTCTTAAAAAAATAATATCTCAACAACCGTTATGTTTAAGAGACATTGGGTCCACCGCGAAAATTTAGCGCATAACCCCTACAACAAAAGTAAGGTCAAGACAGGAAAGCATGGAGTAAAATGGAAGAGGCCTTCACTCGATGAGAGGCGCTTAGTAATACATATTATTAATTTCAATTAAATTACCAAATCTCATGATTACATCATCATCATCATCAGCCCATACCCGTCCACTGCTGGACATAGGCCTCCCCCGTACGACGCCACAAATAGCGGTCCTGAGCCGCCTCCATCCATCGACTCCCTGCGACCGCTACGATGTCGTCGGTCCATCGAGTGGATGATCTCCCATGTAGGGGGGATTTGCCATAATCACCACGCTTGGCAGGCGGATTGGTGATCGCAGTGTTGGTGTTTAAAAATACTCAGAAGGAAGCTGCTGCCCTTCCTCTGGTAGGCTTCCCTTAGTCGGCTCTTACGACATCCACGGGTTGAGTTGGAGGGGTCGATATTCGTACGCCGCGGCCCCACGGCCACATGATTACATAAATTAAGTTAATTCTCATTACTATTTATCATTAATATTTGTAAATTTAATTTTATTAAGGAAATAAAAGGGCTATAATATTATAATCCCTACAACACCCCAAAACCATGTTGGTCCATATACCAAACAATTATACATATGTACCAAATACCCTTGTCTAGGGTAGCGAAGTCACCAAACTATAAACAATTTATAATTTGGTGACTTCACATCCAAGCTGTAATTATTATAGCTTGGGTCGATAGTAGTCACGTATGAAGTATGTATACTTATTAGTCGATAGAAATCGAACAATAATTTTCATGCTCATTTTTATAAATGTGAAAGCGCTTTATTCAGTCGCTCTGTCTGTATTTAACTTTTTTACTTCTAAAAGGCTAAAGAATCTTATTGAAATTTTAGGTGTTTAGGTTTGATAGGTATCACGGTGAGAGATATAGTTTTTATCTCGGAGACGCACGTAAAAAGAATTGGGCTGTAGGTTTAGATAGTTTTTGTATGTACCTATAGTTTCATAAAAACCCTAATTCTGTTTAATTTTTCATCCTTATGGCGGTTTCCGGACCCAAACTAGCGCCGCCACTTATTTTTAACTGACTTCAAAAGGAGGAGGTTATCCATTCGTCTTTTTTTTTGTATGTATGTTACGCGATATCTCCGCCATTTATGGACCGATTTTGAAAATTCTTTCACTATTGTATAGAAAATGATTCTGAAGGGTTCCCATAAAATTTTATGCCCAGGGGATTAGTATTTATCCCACAAAATTTAAAATAAGTGCAAAAGTAAAGGAATTTGAAGTCGTTTTATCGTTTTTTAAAACACGCCATATTATATCTTATATTACGTTAAACATAGGAATTTTCAAAAATCCCTTGGTTCGTTTGTGGTAACTACCATAACCTTAGTTTTAATGCCTCTGTAATAGTTGTATAGCTTAGGAGGAGATGTCACCGGAGACGAAAACCGAGTTTGGTGGCCAAAAATTGCAACTTTGCATCTCTTCCTAAACTATATAATATAAAACTATTACAGAGGCAGTAAAAAAGCTTATGATAGATATAAAAAACAGGCCAATGGATTTTTGAAAATTCCTTAGTTTATCGTAATAATATGATAAAATAGGTGGCGATTATTTGGGTCGGGGTAGCCCCTTAATTCTTGTACTTTAAAATAAAATAATGTATCTGTGATATCAAAAATGATGATAACGATGAAGCTAGCTTCGCTACTTAGCTAAAAAAAGTAAAAAGGTAAGTAATAGTAGATTGTTACACAAGGGTAGTAAGGGAGCTATTACAGAACAAGATCCAATTTGGCGCCAGTGCGAGCTCAGCTCGCAAAGGGCCCTAAATTGGATTGAGTGCACCCGAGATATTTAGACGCCCGAGCGTAGCGAGGGCGAATATAGTTCGAGGGTGCACTCAATCCAATTTCGCGCCCTTGCGAGCTCTCGCAAAGGGCGCTAATGGATCGAGTGCACCCGAGAACATAGTTCGAGGGTGTAATAGCTACTTGCAACCGAGGTAAGCATTCTACTTTACATCATAATGGCGAGACAAATAAAACATTTGTATACTTAGGTATGACAGAATGTAATTTTTATTAGAAAAAATAATTATTTATTAAAGGATTTTGTACAACATCTTCTGCTTCGAGATGTCAGAAATCACCAGTTCTTCATCTGATGAAGTACTCAAATCTCATTACGTCAAACAAAGTGTGACGTAATGAGTTTTGAAAATGGAATTCCTATAAAAATGTACTGTGTTGCGATTACCATCTTACACAGCCTCTTTGCTTGATTTGTAAAACCTTCTTGCCGAGTATTATGATGTAAAATAGGTTACGACAGAAAGTATCACTTGAAAACTCACCCTTATTGAAAATTACATTTACGAGTAGGTAGGTAGTTATGAAGATTCAATATGATATTATCATAGAGGACCTTAATGCCTTATTTGAATCACGTAGACTTTCTCTCAATAGAGTAGGTAAAGGGGACGCACTAGAAAACTAAACTGGAATGGATCGTTGCACAAAAGAAACGTTCTAGCAATATTCTTTGCAACTTCTTTGAAGCCATTTCAATAAAACTGAATAGGTATGTTTCAAAATACCTACCTAGAATCGTGAAACGACATTTACCTTATCTCTCTCTCTTCGGGTTTCTATATTTCTCAAAGTAAAATCATGTCTTTCATCGCTAAGATCTAAAAAGTAAATATTATCTCAGTTACCACTCACATTCAGGGTTATTGGTCTTAGTTAATAATACATTTTTATTACTACAAAAAACTTTTAAATACAAGCTTTTATATCATCTTGGACCAAAGTGCTTGAGAAGACAAATCCAACGAGCCCAAACTCGAAGTGGTGGTTAATTCGTTTCGATTAGGAATTCCTATGGCCACCTTTGATTTCCATCATCAGACCAGCTCGATGGTACCATGACATTACACTGTCACCGAACTTACATAAGTATCTTTGCCAAATTTCAGCTCAATTAGTTGAGGATAACTGATCTAAAATTTGCCAAAGTTGCAAGATTCCACCCGAACAAACATATATTGCAAGTTAAATAAATGCTTGTAAAATTGGTAAACAGGGCATTATTTCCCGTTCAATCATCATTCGTTAGAGTGGTTTTATTTGAAACTAAAGTTAAAAAAGGGTCTATATAGGGGGAGAATTATCAGTATGTGCTAGCAGACAAACTAATGCCACTTAAATTATCTTTCGTAGATGTAAAATAAGCTAATGATGATCATGTGGATTCATAAGGGAGTGAAAGGTCGGTCTTTAGTAATTGAATAAATGTTTTCGTGAAGATGGGCAGAACCTGCAGTTGACGCAGTACCTATCAGTGAATTACCAATATCCCTGTAAGTAGGTATATACATGAAACCTTTCTCAGTTTAGCATGACTACAGAACAATATTCCTGAGCATGAGTAAGTAGGAAAAAAACAATACGTATGCAATGTTTTTTTCTATTGACAATACTTATTAGGTACAGGGTACCGTCAAGTTGTATCCACTGATACCGGGATCGGTTTCGAACAAAAAACAAATATTTTTACTCGCTGATCCCGGTATCTGTGGCGAGAAGAAATGAAATAAAGTAGTTTTAGAAACGGATCCCGGGTAGCAGTGTTTAGAAGTTTAAATAAAAACAATATGTTTAATATTGACTCTGATAATAATCAACAATAAATTATTTTAATTAAATCTAAAATGACAGGAATCATCACATAATTATTCTAGTATAGTATTATAAACTGTATATAATATATAAGTATATATCCGACGACATCGTAGCGGTCGCAGGGCGTCGTTGGATGGAGGCGGCTCAGGACCGCTATTCGTGCGCGTCGTTTGGGGGAGGCCTATGTTCAGCAGTGGACGTGCTGATGATGATGATGATGAGTATTATAAAATCTGTGCTCTTACTAATCCACAATTGTTTTATTAATAACTTTACTTTACCATACACACACATTATTACACAGCGTAGTCAGGCTTTTAATAAGCAAAATTAATGAAATCGTACAAAGCACAAAATTTATGAAAACCGGAAAATTATACGAATATTTTACGTGGAATGTAAGAATTAATTTTACCGTTGCTAGTATTCCGTAATTATGACTTGAGTAAAAGTTTTGTCTACGACCGTAGTCAATATTATTTTTGTCAAAATTACTTACAAAATTAGAATTTTTATTTGTTAATTATCAAAAAATGTACATAAAAAACTAAACTGAAATTGTAGCACATGCAGGGGGTCTATTCTATGTAGACTCATGTTCAAAGGATCTACATCTTACTTTGTATAATCAAGAATCGAATCTGCGTAAGTGGAAACTAGATACCCAGATTTCCAGAAGAACATACTTCAATAGAACGTCCATTTAACGTTAAGCTATAACCAGGCTATTGTGGAGTGGTGTGTTATGGCGCATCAGACGCAAATAACACACACAATTTACTGGGTGTGGTGTGTTGTGTTACTGTAATAATAAAATTTTAATTAGAAAAGACTGACGGAATGAAACATTCATAATGCTTCTGAAGCGCCACAATACAATAGTCTGGTTCAGAATCAGAATCAATAACTTTATTCCTTTAGGCTTACAAAATAAGCACTTAGACCAGTCAAATTTTATCATCATCATATCAGCCGATCGACGTCCACTGCTAGCCATAGGCCTCCCCTAAGGATCTCCAATGACCGATTTTGCGCTGCCCGCATCCAGCGATTTCCCGCGACCCTCACTAGGTCGTCGGTCCATCGCGTGGGGGGTCTATCTACACCGCGCTTTCCGGTACGTGGTCGCGTGCCTGTCATGTTTTGGGGGGGGGGGGGGTTGCCATAATCGCCACGCTTGGCAGGTGGGTTGGCGATCGCAGTTTTGGTTGTTGGTCCGTTCTACAGGGGGCGCTGCTGCCCGCTCCCCGGTGTATAACCCTTAGTCGCCTCTTACGACACCCGCGGGAAGAGGTGGGGTGGTGCATATTCTAGGCCGGCACCACACGGCAGTCAAATTTTATACATAGTAATTATTATCTAATAAGAAATAAGGTGTTGTTGATATTCTCTTCAGTTTTGGTTCCAACTTAAATTACCCTTCTAATTCTAGAAGATTCTTTTTTAAAGTAATACATTATTTCTACGAGAGAAGAAGCATGTTTACCGTCAAGGTACCTATCTTCTTTGGGATAATAAGATCACCCGTAACCAGCTAAATCTAATACTAATTCCAAATCTAATCTGACACGCCCCGTGGCTCCCTCATTGGGTCAATTAGGTAACAGTGTAATGTGTACCTAATATAATTTACCACATTATGATCGATTGCCGTTGGGAATTGCCGCGTGGTGCCAGATTAGAATTTGATTCACCCCAACTCTTCCCGCGTGCGGCGGATATCGTAAGCTCCACCGGGGGCAAGCAACAGCGCCTCCTGAAGAACAATTCTACCACTGAATTACGATCTCCGACCCGCATACCCAGCCTGGGGATTATGGACATTACTTACCCTTCATGAGATTAGAATCAATAAGGCCTGCGTCCAGCAGTGGACCAAAATATGCTGGTGATAGGCAGGCTGGGCTTGCGGACGGAAAGCAAGTTAGTAAATCAGTTCCTAATCTCATTCTTCTATGTGTAATGTATAGTATAATGTATAATCGAAACTGCAATAGCATTTTAAACACACTTTATACAAAATGTACCTAGTACATATAACAGAAGATTTTATTACTTAACTATTTCTACATTTATAATTATTTCGCTAGCCCATTTGCGCCAAGCCTCAAGTGTTTGACCTTTAAAGGGGTATATTACCAGTGCTGCAACAACGCTCTTAAGAGCGCCGTAACACATTTATCTAAAACACAGAAGCTTTCAAACGGTAACAACAACCGCCGCTGATTCAATATTTAGTATACTTGCAAAGTAAGTTACGCGAGACATCGAAGTTAGTCGGCTGGAGCCACGAGGACTGCGAGAGCGACTCCTTTTTTTAATCGTCGTTAGAACTTCGTTTGACCACAATCTCACCTGGTGGAGACGATGTGACCGACTGTGTATCACGAAGGTCTAGAAAACACCTATTCAATCTTCTCTTGAAGAGACGCAGATTTTAATTGGCCAGAAAATCGGAAGCCGGCAGCGAGTTCCATGGCTTAGCGATATTGTAGAAGGACAAAACTCAAGAATGTTGAAGACCGTTGCTTTGTTAAATCATAATCATAATCTTTATTTGCATGAATGTATGTACAAAAGTTCTTAATTTCAAGTATATTTATCCAATTACAAACTACCTTATAAGGTGTGCAAAATCTTATTAACTACAATTATTAATCTCTCTAAATGTCAATACAATATAATAATATCTAATTATAATCCAAAATTAACAATAACATGTAAAACAATAAAATTAAAATAAGTTTGTCAAAAAAGTATGTCAATCAGTTTTTAAAATTCAAATATTTATATATTTAAAGTTTATTGAAACCTGACCCTTAAGGTTGGTGCCTACACCACTGCCTCACAATACAAAACAAAGCCTTAAACTCACAACATTTAGATGAAAAAATTAAATCTATTTTATCTATTTACAAAATAGATTTTTTTTAGTTGTCCTCTCAATTCCCACACAATTATGATAACCGAATTTCGACCACGGCGGCCGGTACAAAGGAGACTAGCCAGATGCGCAGGACATATTATAGTGCACAAGTGCGTTAACAAACACAGGTGCACTCCCTATTCTCGCACTCTTATAATCTGATGGACGGAAGATCGACACGACCGGAGAGAGGTCAGGCGCAGGACCAACGGCTTTACGTATTTTTAGAACAAGGGACCCACTCAATACACGTAGTATTTTTTAACATCCTATCCTACTAATATTATAAATGTCAAAGTTTGTATGGATGGATGTATGGATATTAATAAGTACGTGTTTAGTTATGTAAGTACACTCGTGCTCAAATATACATTAAATTAGATACTTATAAGTATGTACCTATTAAATTAGTTTTACTCATTTAAGTGAACTTATTGTATGTATGTTCTTTGAGAAAATAAATAATCTTTAAACCGATATTTGTAACTCTTTCACGCAAAAACTACTGAACCGATTAGGATGAAATTTGGTATGGGTATAGTTTGGGACCTGGAATAAAAATTCCAGGTCCCAATGGAATAACAGGTCCCTGGAATAAAAATTCCAGGTCCCAAACTATACCCATACCAAATTATATAGGCAATTTTTATCCCGATAAAACGGGCGAAGGCAGCAGCTAGTGAGAAAATATTAGATACATAACAGTTCTCCTTAATTAAATCCAAAGAACAACTCCCTTGGCAGTTAGAATGAATACGGCTTCCCACATTTATCTATCCTCAAAGAATTTCGCTTACGTGTAAGTTAATTAATTCTAAATTAATTAAAACTTTCGACTCAAGATCCTCAATTGGCTTAAGGGGGCTCCGTAAAAAATTTCCCAATTCTGTAAGCACTGTTGAAGGTAAAACGAATTAGAATAATCAGGTTATTGGTAAGAATTTTACAGATCAAGAAATAATCATTATACTTAATTGCCAAACCAAGGAGACGGGCGATGAGGCTGCTGCACAGTTTTTAACCTTTGCTGCCTCATCGTTCATTTGGAATTTATGTATTTAATAGTACCTTATTCTAAATAAATTATTTTGTTTTTTTTTTTTGTAATTATAATAATAAAATTACAAGTAATGAGAAAAAAAATACAAAATAATTTATTTAGAATAAGGTACTATTAAATACATAAGTTCCAAATGAACGATGAGGCAGCAAAAGTAAGTATATGTATGTGTACATATTATATCATACTTGTATGATTGAAATTGTTTTGAAATAATAAAAAGTTAATCCAATTATTTCGCAAGGCGCTTTACAAAAATGTTGTTTTGATGGGTGTTAATTTTTGATATAATATGATATATTTTGTGATTCGTTTTATTACTTATACTATAATGTAGATCAGGTTTAGAAACGGTGAGGACAAAATTGGGCAGTCTTTCACGGAACCCACTTAACACCTGAAGGTATACTTACAAAATGGTAGTATAAGAGGTTTATCAGTACCGGGGTGTGTCTAATCTTTCGATTATACAGGCTGATCGAATCTTAGGATAGTAACAAATTTAGAGGTTTGGTATTATAAATGTCAAAGTTTGTATGGATGGATGTATGGATATTTGTTACTCTTTCACACAAAAACTGCTGAACCGAGTAGGCTGGGTATGGGTTTAGTTTGGGACCTGGAATAACATACCAAATTTCAGCCTAATCGGTTCATTAGTTTTAGCGTGAAAGAGTAACATATATCCATACATCCATCCTAACAAACTTTGACATTTATAATAGTAGTTTGGAACCTGGAATAACATATAGGCCATTTTTTATCCCGTTAAAACGCGAGCGAAGGCGCGGGCAGCAGCTAGTTTGTCTATAAAAAGATAGCTCTACGTATTTTCAAATATTCCTAACGCACATTCTAAACTTACTTCGTTGTAAGAAAATAATAAATAATGGCCCGAGAGCAGCGAAGCAATAAAACAAATTCCAAACACATGTTCCGCGACGGCAGTGACAGAGGACAAAATACCAACAGCATGTTGTTATAATAATGGCGGAGATTCAAACGTTGTAAATACTTGGTTTTTATATTTTTCAATTATGTAGTTTTATTTTTATTTTTGAAACTATCATGGTTATTTACAACACTAAAGTTACTAACGGGATATTTATCATGATTTGAGTTTTGAGTTCTCCGATATTTCGGCACAGTTACATGCGCCATGATCACGGCATGATGCGGGTTAGTTTTTATTGGCTGATATACCGATCTACCCTCTTTCTTTGCCCACTCAAAACATGGTAAATATCCCGTTAGTAACTTTAGTGTAGTTTTTTTAAATATCATAACATGAATTGTAACAATAGGAATGGCTAAGACCCAAAATATTTAATAAAAGTTTAATTATTAGGATTTATTTAGGCTCCAGTCAGTCAGAGGATAGAAATAATACTAATGTGGGTAGTGTGATCGTTCAAAATGTATTTTAATTTTAATTTAAAACTCAACCGGACACTAAACGCAACTCAGATTTAAGCACATCTCAAATTACGAATTTTTGTCAAATTTTCATTGAGAACTGTCAAAATATCTCGACTTGAGAGTTGCATTTGGGTACGAGATACCCGAATAGCTAATAAACAGTGCTATTGATGAAAGTTTCCATACAATATGTAAACGTGACAGTTAACCGATGACAGCTGAATTAGTTTGATACTTATTATATACTAGCTGCCGACCGCGCCTTCGCCGATTTAAATTTTTGCCTATACTGTCCTAATTGACGCCATTGTAGCGGTCGCAGGGAGTCGATGAATGGAGGCGGCTCAGGACCGCTATTTGTGGCGTCTCGTCCAATGAGGGAGGCCTTTGTCCAACAGTTAATAATAGTAGGTAGCTATTACTAGTCCTAATAAGAGCCTCAAGGCATGTGCACAGGTGAGCTTCCGCCGCGACGACGAGCGATGGTAATCGCGGCATCGCTCGTCGTCGCGGCGTCGTCGTGTTGCTCTGAAATCGCTCGGAAATCGCCCGTATGATACGGCTCTGGAAGGCAATTATCTGTCAAATATCTCCTCGATAATTATGGTAAGAACTGTCAAAATATCGAGTGATAAACAAGCGTATTCTCAAATCTGGAATTCGATATTTATCGTGAGGTTTTCTTTGATGAGTTACTCGATAAGTCGCACGAGATTGCAGTTTTGGCGGTACTCGATATGATGATATTTTTATTCACTTAAGATTTTTATTCCGTCGTAATGAGTATCACTCGATAAAGTATCACGTGATACGCAGAATTGCAGCCGTATCGCACTGGTGATTTGCGAGCGACTTCAAAGCAATTATGTGCAATACACTCACAAATAGCGCTCATGGCGTACTCGCCCCGCTTTAAAAGACCTCGTATATCTCCAATGTAATAAGGTTCTAACAATCAATCAATTTTGTCCTTTCCAACCTTGCAGCATGGTTATTTGTCAATAGATAGAATTAAATACAGTGGAGTTCTTGAATTATTCAACCTCAATAATACCTATTCGAGTGGCCTTGTATATCTTTTAAATGACATGCCATGTAAAATTCATGGCCTCATTCTGTTCCATGTCATTGATAGCAAGGTTGTTATACTCCCGAGCAGCGTAGCGAGGCAGGATGACAAGATCAAGTTATAATGGGTGGTTTTGGCCCGAGTGAAAAACTTCATTCACTTCAATTACTAGAAAATAAAACAATCCAACTTACCTTCAGGAAAAAATTGCACGAATAGATAGAATCACTTTAATTATTTCTTTGCGCTTATGTTCCAATTACATATCATGAACTTTAATTTAACTTTAATTTTAGCTCGATGATATTTGAATAAAATGAGTCACGTTCACCTTCAGTTCCATAAGTAGTAAACAAAATCCAGATATTTCGCGCTAATACTAACTTTTTTTGTCTTTGTTACGCGCAACGCAAAGTACCTACCTACGCATTCCATCAACCTTTTTATAAAAATCCAATTATTTATAAAAAGCCAACCAAGGAGCGGTGTTCAGCTCCATTTTTAAAAATAAATTCAATAGATAATGTATGTTCTTTGTAATTGGAACACCAAACAGTGACAAGTAGACGTGTCGTGTTGATGTGATGTGTTGACGATTTCACACAAAAATTTAAAAGAAAAATTATTATAATCCCTAGGACATGCCTAGGACATATATTCTAGTTTTACGCCCGCTTAGATACTTTTTGAGCACGAGAAGTGAAAAGTACTCTTGTGATCTTTTTTCTATAGGAAGAAATAATCTAAAATAATTGGATCGATTGGAGTTTGTTATGTTTCAATAGAAAAGTAACATGTACCCTGAGGCGCGTTTGTCTTTTGGTTTTTCATACAATTATCCATGCTACCGTCACAAATCCAGACCTCTTATATACAAAACAATGGGGATCGCACCAACGCCATTATTATCTCTATCATGTAATGGTTAACAGGTTCGTTGTATTCACATACTTTACGAAGTCAGCCGCAGGCAGCCGCTAGTTCTGTACAGGGTGTTCCAGGCATCGACGTCGATTTTGCTAGAGCGGACACCGACTTGCATCAACTTGACCCCCATATGTGGTCAACGATTTTTTTTATTTTTGAAGCTAGGCTCAATTTACTCACCATTATTTGAACATTTTAGTAGAAAATTCGCTCTCGTATAAACCGAATTTTAGAAACAAATACTATATGGACGTCAAAATTTATATTTTATTATTTTATGAAATTCATAAGCTGAAATTCTATTCGTAGAAAAATATTTATTTCCGGCAATGTTTGGAATACTAGAGTTTGTCTTCAAAGTATGGTGAGGTATATTTTTCTTAAATTTCCTACTTCGGACGTCGTCGTCGGTGCCTGGTACACCCTGTATAAAATGAAAACAAAGCTATTTTTATGCTACGGCGTTTATTTACTCGTAATTCGTTTTAATCAAAATGCCAGAAACAATTTACGAATTCCTTGTATTCTAATGTAGATGTTTCTCGTTCTTCTTCTAAAATACCGCACATTATTCGATCAGAATTATTCCAACAAGCCCCATTAATTTTTGGATTCCAAGGTTGCCAGCGGGATCCTGTTCACACAATAGATAATATTTAATTACAATCGGTCTCTTCAGTCTCTTTTAGGGTTAAGATCGCCTTTGTACATGTCCAATAGTTGTTAACATTTATGTATGATGTTATTTGTGTGTCATCATCATCATCATCAGCCCATACACGTCCACTGCTGGACATAAGCCGCCCCCGTACGACGCCACGAATAGCGGTCCTGAGCCGCCTCCATCCATCGACTCCCTGCGGCCGCTACGATGTCGTCGGTCCATCGAGTGGATGGTCTCCCATGTAGAGGGGGATTTGCCATTATCACCACGCTTGGCAGGCGGATTGGTGATCGCAGTGTTGGTGTTTAAAAATACTCAGAAGGAAGCTGCTGCCCTTCCTCTGGTAGGTTGTGTATTTGTGTGTACAATAAAGAATTTATGAATCGGTTCTAACGAATCCGTCGCTACTTGACTACGAGACTAAAACGTCGTCCTAATTGGCTAATGATCGTGCGACTGAATGATACGATATCGTCGCGCAATTAAAATGAACGTGCAATGGTCCAAGAGGTATCCATAGGTCGCGCAATGGGCATCTCGCAATGTCAGATCTCAGAAAGTATCTATGTCAGTGTTCGCGCGATGATGCATGACCAATTAGGACGTTCACAAGAGATTTCTAGTCTTGATTGCATGATCGCAAGATCAAACCCCTCGTACAATCGTTTATTAAGCATGGCCAGTGTTTGTGCTATGATTTGCAAGACACAAAAATGTGTGTGTGTTTAATCTCGTCGTGCGACGAAATCAATCAATTTTTCAATTTTAAATGCTCTTTATTATTGAACTTAACATATAAAAGTAATACAAATACATTAATCCTAGAAAATATTGAACATAAATTTAAGCACGTTTATAAGCGCTGTACCTACGCTTTTTCATACTTATATAAAGGGAAGAATAGGTAAGTTCTGCGATCACCAATCCGCCTGCCAAGCGTGGTGATTATGGCAAATCCCCCCCTACATGGGAGACCATCCACTCGATGGACTGACGACATCGTAGCGGTCGCAGAGAGTCGATGGATGGAGGCGGCTCGGGATCGCTATTTGTGGCGTCGTACGGGGGAGGCCTATGTCCAGCAGTGGACGTGTATGGGCTGATGATGATGATGATGATGATGATAGGTAAGTATCATACATCGGTTATTTAACCTTTTAAAACACTTTATCTTATTTGGGCTTCATGCAAGCTTTAGTTGAGCATTACATTTTATATGAATAAAATTAGAGTTAAAGATTTATAGCAAAAAAGCCATCTTAATTATTAATCGTTCGCTCGTGCGATCTAAGTCAATTAGGACGTGATTTTTTCATACAATCCCGAAGAAAATATAAAACGATTGCATTCTAATTTAAAGAATTTGCTGTGCAATTTCATACACCTTTACTACCTGCTATCTGCCAAAACTACGATGATCGAAACATCGTCATCGCTGACCGTTCCTATCTACATATGTTGAGGAACGCAGAGAAGATTTTTAGCTTATATAAAATAACAAAGGTCTGGCCGTCGCAGACTCTAAGCCTAACATCATCGTTACGTATTTACGGGATCCGAAAGACTGTCGTGTATGTGAACTTGTGCTTATAAAATCATACGGCATCGCCGAAAAAATATGTATGTATATCGATAGCCCCATCCTGTTAAACTGAGCACTGTACACTGTTAATATATAAATAAATAATGCTGGACAATTCACATAACATTATTTAGTCCCAAGCTAAGCAGAGCTTGTGTTATGGGTATTAGATAACTGATATACATAATACAATATTGCTTATATAGATATATTTTTATTATACATAGAAAACGACCAGAACATCCTGAACAAATATCTGCAGATCGTACAAATATGTATTTGTCCCGAGGCGGGAATCGAACCCGCAATCTCCTGCGTCGCAAGCGGACCTTCGCCCACCTCGCCACATCGGCGGTAATGCGCCTTTACTAAACCTATGTAATTTGTTTTTTGTTTTTAATTTGGTTTCCTATCCCTGTAACCATTATTATGAATTTAGTTTTATTTTACTACCGTCCCTGCGTCCCACTCGAACTTGGCCAGTTTATCAAAAAAGCTAACAAAATCCATGAATAAAACGCATGTACCTGTTATAATTCGATTGACCAAATGAAAACAAAAATTTTAACAAATATTTCGTAGCACTTTTCGTAGCACCGTAGACCCTTCGTAGCATCCTGGAAAAATTTGTGAGGTAGCAACTATCTTTGCAGTTTCATGTTTTATCCGGAAGAACCTTGCGGAAACGAAGTAACGGAATTGTGACCTCACGTTATAAGAGACTTTTTCAAAAGCTGGCGCAATTGTCTTTTGTTTTTTAATCCAGGCCTCCAGTATACTAAAAACGAGAGGACCGTGTCAGCTTATTTTTATTTACGCTGCCAGCATTTATTTAAGACATACAATCTCTACTTGGATTTTAGATCCCAGAAGATATAGGCCTTGTGATAGTGTACTTTAGTTAATAAATAAGCATTACCTGTTTAGTGATAACAATAACGACGAGTATATAGGCATTCAGGAGCAGGCCGATAGCGGAGATGACGGTGACGGCCACGCTGAGGAGCAACGGCGCGGCCTCCTCGCCTTGCGCCGTCCCGTTCACCTCCATGGGAGGCGCTATGTCTGTCCCGCTCAGATCAGCGCCATGGATCTATTGGTGTCACCTCACTGCAGCTGCTGCGTTCCATTGCATCGCAGGGAGTAGCTGTAACAATAGGGCGGTTAATGAACTACGGCAGTTTGAGGGAATTCTGTCTTATAGATAAATAAATACCTTATCTAATATATTAATAACTCCATCATTCCCATACCTTATATTCTTATATAATGGCACCGAAGTACTCCTATTTTCGGCGGCCGGATTACGGCGGTGCAGTGTAGTGTACAGGTGGCCATAGTAAGTATGTATCGCTACTTCGTCAACGTCATTTCGTTCTCGGGGATGATGTAAGAGTGACGGTGACGGTGGACAAACGGCCATAAGGTTTGAAACCTTGGTCTGCCTCTGATAGTGGGAGAAATGACGTCGATGATGGTTTTGACGCTATTCTAGCTTTGACACAATTATAAGTTTGATACTCGTCCACAAACCGTAGGAATTTGATCCTCAACAAGGTAGAGATCGTAACAAAGTTCGTTAACTGTTAAAACTTGATAAATTACTTTGCATCCTGACTGTAATTAACTCTTCCTTCTTACTCTTCCTTATGAAATGAAATAGTATTTATTTGCATAATATAGGTAAACAATCAGATGGTTTTGGAAAAGAGTATCACTATACTTGACTTTTAGTCGTGCAAATGTTTAGTAGTTAATATACATTGTAGTTGGAGTACCAAAATAATATATTCATAGAGTTGTACACAGAATAGGTAGAGATACTGACGGTTGTATATAATTCTAAGCTTGCTATAATTGTATTCAAAGTCAAATTGTCAAAGAATATAAGATTTAATTATTAAGTACACGTCAAAAAATAAAATTAGATAAATTTAAATTTCAAATAATCACTTATACTATAAAAACAGTTTTCACATAGCCAATTAAATAATTTACGATTAAATTCATTATCTGACAGTTCTCTCATTTCAGGTGGAAGTTTATTATATAGCTGTATGGCCATTGCGTAACAGTTTTTTTGACATAGTTCTAGTCTAAATTGAGGTACTTTAAGTGGTTTTTGCACTAGTTTTCTTCTGTATATGGACTTTTCATCCCTCTCAAACAGTATTGTGTTATTTCTGACAAACTTTAGCATAGAGTGATGGGAAAGTTAACAATTTATGCTTCAAAAATAAAGGTCTGCAGGAGTCTCTTCGCTTTGAGCCATATATGGCCCGAAGACACTTTTTCTGCGCAACGAAAGCTCTCTGAGCATCCGTGGAGTTGCCCCATATTATGACGCTATATCTCAAAACAGAGCAAACATGGCTATGGTAAACTGTTAGAGCGGTTTCAATATATATCTATAATAGATCTCTTATTCTTCTCAGTGCAAATACAAATCTATTAATCTTCTTACACACAGTATCAATTTGTTTCTTCCAATTCATATACTTATCAATAGTGATTCCTAAAAATTTAATGTCAAATACTTGCTCAATGTCATTGTTATTGTAATTAATGTTAATGTTATCCTTAATTTTATTGTTATATGTCGTTGGTATCATGAATTTAGTTTTTGTTGTGTTTATTTTTAAGTTATTATCACCTAGCCATGTAATTACATTATTTAAAGATGTGATCCCTATATTCATGGCATTTGTAACAGATTTTTCTTTCGTCAATATTGTGGTATCATCAGCAAACATGATTGAGTACTGGTCAGTAGCGTTTGGTAACTCGTTAATATAAATTATAAATAGTAAAGGACCCAGAACCGGTGTTTTTTTCTAAAAACGCAACGAATTTCCGGCTCATGATCTTTTCAAATATTTTTGAGATGATTGGCACTAGTGTAATGGGACGATAATTCCCAGTATCGGATCTAGAACCTTTTTTGAATAGAGGTTTGACCACGGATAGTTTAAGACCTTCCGGGTATACACCGTTTACAAGAGAAAGATTTATTACGTGTGTCAGAGGCTCTAGGATATGACCTATGTTTTGTTTGAGCAGTTTGGTTGTTATCTCATCATAGCCAGCTGAGTTTGTATTACGTAAACTCATTGTTATTTTAAGTACATCCAAGCATGTCATAGATTCAAGATAAATTGAGTTAACTACTTTATTTTTAGTAATATTGTGCTTATTTCTGGTTGCCTTTCCGTTGTTTGCAATGTTTATAAAATGCCTATTGAAACAGGTTGCAATTTCAGCACCCTGAGTAATAATATTGTCTCCGTCAACAATTCCTTTTATTTCATTATTAGTTTTGTCCTTTAGCTTGTCGTTTATGATTTTCCATGTGGCTTTACATTTGTTGTCTGCACCTGAAATATATTTCTTGTTTCTATCTCTTTGTAAGTTAACTGCACACCGTTTTAATATTTTACTGTAGTTCCTATAAATTAGCTCATAGTTTTCTGATTTTCTTTTATAAAATATATACTGTAGTTTTCTTTTCTTATCAAATGATCCTTTTAAGCCTTTTGTGGTCCATTTAGGGTTCGAAGAGTTTTTATTGATTTTTACTTTAATGAGTGGAAAACATAGTTTATACGCTACACAAATCCAGTCATGAAGCATTGAGAAGGCCATATTAGTGTCTGTTTCTAATAAAACATCAGAATATGTTAACTGGCTCAAACAGTAACTAAACTTCCCTATATTTTCAAGACATATATCTCTCCTATATATGAACCATTGCTTAACCTTATGTGTATCAGTTTTAATTGTTAAAGTTTGACCTGTATTGTGATCAGATAGACCTAGCTCATGGACATCACCTTTCGCATCCTTTATATTATTAATTATGTTATCTATGCATGTCTTTTGTCTGGTGGGTACGTTTATATGCGTTTTTATCTGATAATTATATAATAAATTAATAAATTCACTCTTAATTTTACTATTACTTAAAATGTCAATGTTAAAATCTCCACAAATTTTGTTAAAATATTTATCTTTTATATCAAATCTATCTAGCAGAATACATAAATGTCTAAAAAATATATCTATGTCAGAATTTGGTGTACGGTATACACAGAATATGTTAATATTATTATTTTTAAGTTTTACACCACATACTTCAAAATGTTTTTCAATTGCAATACTATCTAACCAATTTATGCGCTCAAATTCAATGTTTTGTTCTACCAGTATGCATACTCCACCTCGTCTTTGACTTTGTCTAGAAAAGCTACTTGCCAATTCGTAAGACATAAGTTTCATATTGTCTTTATCACCATCTCTTAGAAATGTCTCCCTTAAGCATATTATGTCAACTATAGTATGTTTATCTACAAATAAACTTAGTGCAACTTCTATATCATCAAGTTTATTCAAAGCGCCAGCAATGTTCTAATGAATAATTACGTGTTTATTTCTGTTAGGCACGAAAAAAAGTAGTTTTTTTAAACTGTGGATCCTCTTGTTGTTCGATGTCATTGATGAGGATTCCAAGGTCATTAAATAGAACCCGTACGCCAGTATCATTTAGCCCTCCATAATATTGATTGTACATGGTCGAGTCATATTTTAAGTTCGCATTTGAATCCAGAAGGTAAACATGTTCATGGGTCAAAACATCTAGGTAAAGAAGGTTGTTGAATGCTTCAACTCTCCAGTTGTGCATGTTCATCAATTCACCACATTTATAAGTTGGCAAACATACTATAATATTTGTATGGCATACGTTCATCAAAGTATTTCGAATGTCTTTGATTGTGCTAAAATAGTCTTGGGTAGTTTTGATGTCTTCATCTCCTATCATTATTATACATTTTCTCGTTATCATTGCTCGTGAAACCTTCTAATTTAGTGTCAATACCTTTTAATAATTCTGTTAAGTTCATTTAATTTAACCAAATTCAGCATTTTGGTGAGATTTGCTGGATACAAATTATTGATATGGATTCTGCCATGCCTTTTATTTGTAATAAGTATAGGTACTTTTCTTTTGAAAATTAAATGAAAATAATTGAGATAAAAAAGGTTCGTAAAACTGTATGTTATTAAAAGATTTATAATCTTAAAAAATCTTTAATTTTCTCCTTGCACAATTTTGAAGACTCATTTTGAACACAAAACAGTGAGTACAATTTTGACTACTTATGGATATACAAGAACGTAAATAAAGCCGAAAATTGACTGAAACAGCTGTTTGTTTACAAACTGAAAATTAACTGACATTAATATCATCTGCCAAACTGACTGATTGTCAAGTATAGCTGTTACCAATGTGTTATCAACTAAAAACAAAATCGTACGATTTCGGTGCGTATAATATGTATATACTAGAAAATGACAAAACAAAAAGAGCAAAATAAGAATAATGAGCAAAATGACTCAGGCAACAAAAAATCAATTCAAGGCGACCTTAATAAATCTTTGAAATTAAATCAACAACTAATCAACGAACAAACTGAATATGAAAATGAATTTTGCTTACTACTAGAGAGTAATAAAAGCTTAAAAACAGAAATGATTACCATGGAGAAAACGATAGAAAATTTAAAATCTGAATGCGAAGCACACAACATCCTACTTAAAAAATGCGAATCAGACCAAATCCAATTTGAAAAAATTTGTTCTGAAAACAACGAGCTTGTTCAACAAGTCCAGAGAGTCACAGATAAAATTGTACAAATGGAGAAAAATTGCCATATAAATAGCGCCAAGAAAAGTGAATCTGACCAACAAATAAAACAATTAGAACTTGAAATGCAAGAGATGCTGACAGAGATGCTGACATTAGTAGAAAATAAAGACAGAATTATTAAAAAATTGTCTATCGACCCCAACAGGACCGCATGTGACATCAAAAGAGAGCTAGAGAGCATTCGAGCCGAGTTGCGATTCAAAAGCGCTGAATTGAAAGTACTCAACTAACAAGAAAAATAAGTAATAACCGCAACGCGGTTGAACTACTTGGCCTGCACAAAAAATATAACGACCTGGTTAAGGATTCCGAGAATAATATAGCTACACTAGAAACAAACTCTCAACAACTGAATACAAAAATACAGAATCTTGAACAAACCTGCAAGAGCATCAGAAAATCATAAGATGACCTCAGCATCCTGTATTATAGAAATGAAAGCGAAAAAGAAGAGCTCACACTTACGATCGCCGAGATGGAGATGAACTTACAGGAGACTGAAGAAGAAAACACAGAAAATAAGGACACAAGGAGCCCTTCCTTAAAAGACACAATAGCCTCACATGATGAGACGAGGAACAAAAGTACACTGACCATAGGTGGTCAGACCAAAAAAAGAAAGCCTAAGCTGTAGTATGTATATTCAGTTCAAACAGGCATATGAAAATCTTGGCAGCCGCTGAAAAAACACTAGATTACTCTAAAGTATGTCACTACCTAAAATCGAACAGCAACTTAATTTAACCAAATTCAATTTCAGAATTCCCAACCTGCTTCGAATGCTGATTGAAAATACAAAACTATTATTAGATCGGAAAGGTACAATTTTTTTTCCTATAAACCCTTTTTACATCAAGTATTTACCATCAAAGTGCCTTGTTGTATCGGCATCGCATGTCGAAGGACGGCACGCCATCGCTTGCATCTCCAATGAACATAATAAACATGTCCAAATTATTGCCGAGCGACACGATATTGCAAAAACTTTTTTAGAACTATTGACGTTTAAGCTGTGCGTCCACCAAATCGGAATTGGAGCGTACGCAGCGTCAGTATTAATACATATTATAAAACAAAGTCCTCCGCCACCGCCACGTCTGTCTGTCTGTCTGTTTGCGATAAACTCTGAAACTTATTGAAAGGATTTTCATGCAGTTTTCACCAATTGGTAGAGTAATTCATGAGGAAGGTTTATATATATATATATTTTGTCAAGGTTTTATGTAAATTGGTTGAAATATAACGATAGTTATTGGAAGTGTCTTAAAAAGCCAAATCTCGAGTAAACCGGTCATAGGCAAATTATTCTTTTGTAATTTTTTTTAAATCTTCCGAAAACCTGAATATCTTAATTTTTATTTATTTTCAAAATTTTAGGAAAACTTACTACTAGGTCTTATAAATACTTATTTACATAATCATCATCATCAGCCCGTATACGTCCACTGGTCATCACTTAGGCCTCCCCCAAATGACGCCACGAATGGGCGTCGTTTTCACGCCAATATATACATAGTATATACCGGTATATACTAGAGCATGTTTGCTGAGGTTCAATTAAAAAGGTTCCGCTTATTAGAATAACTAATGATGCACAGTTAAAGTAGTAAACTAAAACGAAAAACAATTCACAAACCAAAATTTAAATAAAATAGGTATCTTAAAAATAATTCACCGCTAAGCAAGCAAATGGATGGTCTCCCATGTAGGGGGGGGCCCTACATGGGAGACCATCCACTCGATGGACCGACGACATCGTAGCGGTCGCAGGGAGTCGATGGATGGAGGCGGCTCAGGACCGCTATTTGTGGCGTCGTACGGGGGAGGCCTATGTCCAGCAGTGGACGTGTATAGGCTGATGATGATGATGAAGCAAGCTTTTAGGCTAACTTGCAACATCGTTAGTTTTTTTTATCCCGAAAAGCAGAAGCTAGTGATGCTATAAAATAAGCTATAGTGAAACAGCTCCTACCAGTTTCGTTATTACTAATATTAAAATGCGAAAAATTGGATGGATGGATGTATGTTTGTTACTTCTTCTCGCCAAAACTACTGAACGGATCGTGCTGAAATTTTGCATGGATAATCCAAAAATCTGGACAGATGTCTTCCTAGCCAAATTTCGTCCAGGGCGGCCAGTCTCGGAAATTAGCCAGGTGCGCAGGATATATTATAGTGCATAAGTACACTTGCGAGCTATAAACTGGAATCACTTCATCGCTGGTTTCTGCAGACCATATTTTACAGTTTCCATGGAATAAACTGCAGATTGGTGTATACCATTTGAAAAGAAATTTTGTTAGCTTTCGAATGGTATAAAAATTATTTAAATTTAATTAAGTTTCCTACCTTCATTGTGTTGTTTAAATTAATAAGAAGTAAGTGGATGTTTAAATTAATAAGAAGTAATATGAAAATATTAAATTTTATTTAAAATCTTTGTTATTGCCCGCTTAATATTTTGTATTGCCCCCCCTGGCGCTAATGACTGCTTGTAAACGGTTTTTCATTAACCTAATGAGTTTCCTGATGGAATCCTGTGGAATTTCCTGCCACTCTTCGATAAGAGCAGTTTTTAGGTCTTCTATTGACGCCGGAGCAGGAGATCTTCCTCGTACCCGCCTTTTCAGCTCGTCCCACAGGTGTTCGATAGGGTTCATGTCAAGGCTGACGGCTGGCCAGTCTATTGTGGGAATCCCGACTTCTTCCAGGTACTGTCTAGTCGCACGAGCGGTGTGGCAGCGGGCATTGTCGTGCATTAGCAGGAAATTTTTGCCAATAAATCCGGCGTAAGGGAGTACATGGCCCAGCAGAATGTCGTTGATATACCTTTCTGCGGTTAGTCTTCCTCCTTGACCTCCACCGGGTACGAATACCAGCTCCGTTTTAGCTTCAATTGAAATCCCCGCCCACATCATACAAGACCCACCCCCATATGCCACTGTTTCCGCTATACAGCATTGTGCGTATCGCTCTCCCGGTCTCCTGTAGACTCTCCGTCGACAGTCGCTGCCATGCAGGCACATCCCAGTCTGGTCCGCGAACAAAACTCGGCTTCATTGCTGTATATCCCAATCTAAGTGATCACGAGCAAACTGAAGTCGGGCTTGTCGGTGGGCTGTAGACAATTTGGGTCCCGTTGCTGGCCTTTTTGGGGTCAAGTTAGCTTCTTTGAGTCTTTGCCTCACTGTCCACTCGCTGACAGTTCTCCTTCAAACTTCTCCGACCTCCCGCTGGACGTCAACGCCGGTTAGATGTCGATTTCGGAGAGAAGTGCTGACAATAAATCGGTCATCTCTCGCCGAAGTGCATTGCTGACGTCCAGATCCTGGTCTTCGGACTAAGTATCCAGTCTCTCTTAACCTCTTGTATACTTTGGAGACACAGGACTGGCTCAGATGAAGCTGTCGAGCGATAGTACGCTGAGAGAACCCTTGCTGGATTAGGGTGACGATTTAAGCGGCTTCTATTGGTGTAGTTTCCATTTTCTTGTAATTCCAGTATTTTGAGTGACGTGATATATTGGACTGATGACAAAATTGCATAAATTCCCAGTTTTTATAGGGATTCAGGAGTTTGAAAAAATTGATGTTTCGTTCCAAAAATTTATGTCTTTTGTTTTCACGTTCCATGACATATGATGAACATTTTTTTCGCTATGATATCGAAAGAGTTTGAAAGCTAATAAAATTATCTTTAAAATAATATACCACAACCTACAGTTTATAGCATGGAAACTGTAAAATATGGTCTGCAAAAACCAGCGATGAAGTGATTCCAGTTTATAGCTCGCAAGTGTAGTATGTGCGCAAACATTACATTACGTATTTCATTATACACTACATTGTAAAACCAAATTATAATGTTAAATATCTATGTATGTACTACTAAGACTTCAGGAATTTATATTTTTTCCAGACAGCGACCGCTAGTCACCCTGTACTCTAAAACCTTAACGACAAAATAGCAATTTTTAGTAAACTGTGTTGGTGCCGTATCCTTTAGTGGTAGATATTGGTACCATTTGTTTCAACCGCTCACATAGGTACTTAGACTAAGTATGTATGTTTATTATATAATATTGTTCGATAACTTCATGTCAAATGTGTGACAACTCGTAACCGCATACACTAAACAAACCTTCTCTGGTTTAGAGTGTCTTAATAATTATAAGATTAGATTATGTTTGATTAATAAAGAAAATACAAAATACAAATACAAAACACAGGTGCACTCTCTATTCCCTCAATATCATAGTCCAATGGAACGGCAGACACATACGACCGGAGATAGGTCAGGCGCAGGACCAACGGCTTAACGTGTTTTAAAAGGCACATATTTTGTTTTCCATAAATCAGTTCCCATGGGTTAGAAATAACCTTGAAATGGTTTCATAGGAACAAAGCGTGCGAAGCCGCGGGAAAATGCTAGTGGTGAATATAGGAAATATAATGTGAAATAATAATGTACACAGCAAATAATTATGTAGTTATGGCTGTTTTGACAGATAAATCAAAAACTGACATATTTCTGTTGCTTGCAGTACTATTCTGCAAAACAGTATGTATACATTGTCTCATTGATTTGTGTAAATATATAATAATAAATGACATAATTGAAAACGGTGATCTAAAAACAACAAAACATTCATATAATATTCAACAAAACATTTTCAGTTCGCTGGCCAATGAATTCCTGAAATATTCAATACTATTTTCAGTACCTACCGTTGACGATTTTATTATTGTCGCTTTGTAAGTACTGTACAGACAGTGCAACCAACTTAACTGTTCAGGGAGACAAAATATCATTGTGATAAAGTTTTAAGATTAGGTAATTTTTTTTTTCCTAGCCATCATCGCAGGGTGTCAATGGATGGAGGCGGCTCAGGACCGCTATTTGTGGCGTCATATGGGGAGGCCTATGTTCAGCGTGACGTGTTTATATGGGCTGATATGATGATGATGATTTTTTATGACTGGGGCATTTTAAAAGGACCTTATAATTCAAAAGCGTTGTACTCCTGAGTCCTGAAAGCTTTGAAACGCTCAGGTGAAAAATCTCGTCTCGTGATTGACTTTACCAAACTTGGCAGGTGAATAAGTGATCACAAAAGTGATAAATGTACCATTGCAATTTGCTGCCCTTCCTCTGGTAGGTTCCGTTAATCGTTTCTTAGGTGTTTAAGGGTATGATTATTTACGGAATGGTAATTATAAATATAATGTATTTACAAGGCGGATGACTTAGGGGCTTGCAACTGCCGTGGACACAGAATCACTAAATCAAATCGCAAAGTGCTTTATTTCCCTTAGATCTTACAGGACTCTTGGATACGTCACAAATTACAAATTACATGAGTAAAAATAGGAAATAAACTGATCGCTTTGATTTTTTGTATACTTCAATCTTTTTATGGTAGAGAAGCAAACAAGAATCGTTTACCTTGTTTGGTAGTTATAGAATACTGACGTACGTACATATAGTAGTAAAAGTAAAAATTACTTATGAAATATTAGTTTAAAATAATAATGTCAAACTTGTAATAACGGCGATCATTTTGAGTTAGCCCTAACCCAAAATGATAGAGGCTAAAAATAGACAATCATGGTAAATAAAACAGAAAAGTTGGTGGCATTGTACGGATAATTCCGCGTCCTTGACGGTGTTCTCATAACGATCGACATTGTTACATTGAACTACTAGCGGGCCGGCCATAGCTGAAGTTTTATGAACAGCTGTCACAACAATAGGTAAGGAGTTGTCCATTAATCATGTGATGTTTTTTTTAGCAACTTTTAACCCTCCCTCCCTCGGTCAGACATGGAGAGGTTTTAGTCTACCATAATACACGTAATTTCGGCTACGGAACACGTGACTTTGGCTCGGGGAGGGCTAGCAAAATCACGTGTCCTTTTTTAGATAGAAATTATCATAAACATTTTCAGAATATTGTCTCTAAATACAGTTATAATCTAATTTTTTCTGGAATAATAAGCATCGTGATAAAAATCTATGTCTGATGAAAAAATAATTACACGTTATATCTCACTACACTCCCCCTCCCCTTTGTGATATATCGTGATTTTTCTGAACACCGCCCCCTTTCGAGCCTCACGTGATTAATGGACAACCCCTAAGCACCTACATATTTTCACATTATCATTTACTAGTTCCTGCATCGCATAAAAATACCGCTTATGTCCCTTCCCGCGCCGTCTACCTTCCTGACATATTTCTTGAAAAGACAACTTAAATACATACCTATATATAACAAAGAGACAGGAATTACTTTCGAATTTATATTATGATGGATAAGTATAGATTCTGAGGTACAACCAATTTGTAATGACAAAGCTTTTTATTTTATTTACTTTAATGTAAATTATATAATATTATTATAGTTTATTAAAAATTAACATCTATCTTATCTTATATAGATTCGAGTAATAATATCAGAAAGCTAATTATAGATTCTAATGTATAGTAAAAATAAACATAGGTATATGCCGCAGAAAACATTCCGCGCAGTTTAAAATATGTACCTACTTAAAAATATTCAACAGCTAGACACTGAAAGAGCTAAACATCGAGTGCTCCTGTCTAAGAATGAAGATGGTGTTATTCTAATTAGACAAGTAACGTAAAACCGTAGTAGGTTCATTAAAAAATAAAATTATACGAAACTAAAACGGTCTTCAGGCATTTCCTTTCTACTCATACCATGTCATAACTGTTTTGTAAAATCTGCGGAAACATTGAGGTCAAGAACAAGTACCTAAGTCACACAATAAGAAGTTGCCATGAATTCTGTAAAGAAAACACTCTTCAGCATTCAACAATGAATTCCATTCGGGCTATTCTTCGCAAATTGAAACGCTCTGAAGTTACCTTATCGCAATTCTTTATTTATATTTCAAGGATGAATATAAAACTGAAGATATGAGGGTCTGCAAGGTGAGAGGAATATTGTATCACTTTCGATAACACCTTCATTTTTAGGTTTCTTTTACGGAGGTGTGGTGTTCGTAGAATTGGGGATGATTATGTTATGTATGAGGCATGAAAACAAAAGAACATAACACGCCATATTAGAAAAATCTGACATCAAAGCAAATTTCATATTGGAACGTCGTTTGTCCAAAAGCTGCCAGGTGCAGACCGAAAGCTCCTCCTAAAGTATTAATAGGTCGGTTTAGCATACAATTTAATTAAGTTTGTACGCAAATGTTGTATGGAAAACTGCATCAGCTATGCGAACTTAACCATAACGCGGAATTGAAATTCTTTTATTCTGTTAGTGTTTTTTCTTTGTTACTAAATATTACACTACAACCAAAACTGAATTAGCTTAATAGCTCACCATAATGTAAGCTTCAATTCATTTATAGTGAGGGTTCCAACTCAACATCTTTCGACCTTCATGAACGAAGAGTTGTGGCCGAAGGGTAGGAACGTGTGACGCATCAGGGTGTCAAGTTCCGACGATTCACCTGGCTCGTGCAAAGGGAAATCGCCATGCACCGTCGGTAGATGACACCCTGATGCGTCACACGTTCCTTAAGATTTTATATTCGTATGCATACATACATATGTTAGTCAGTAAGGTATTTGTTTATAGAATAAGTAGAATAAGTTTATTACCATCCATAACTGTTCTTACGATGTCTGAAATAAATGATTTATTTATTTATTTAGCTTTCGTTTCATAACCCGTATATGTAAATCGAAAAAAAATCTAAACTAAATAATTTTATATAAGTACGAAAAATAATACTTTACGGCCAATCAAATGTCTGCGAGAAACTAAAAAGTCAGCAAACTCTCGCCAACGAGCAAATAAATTCTAGGCGTTTTGTCAACGTCCAATAACAAGCTTAGTTATTACTTCGTAAGGTCAAGGAAACAAAATGGAAGAGAAAACAATTTGTTAGCGGGAAATATTCCATTCTTGGAACGTGTAAATAACACTCGTATTGCCATTGTCATGCAGTAGACGGTGATATTGCTGTGCTTGTGTGCGTATATGCCCACCTCATTGTCCAATGCTTGCTTCACTTGCTTCGTCATATCAGCCCACACGCGTACACTGGCTAGAATAGGCCTCACCCATACGACACAGAGGTCCTGAGCCGCCTCCATCAATCGACTCTCTGCAACCGCTACAATGTCGTCGGTCCATCGAGAGGATGGTCACCCAATATGTTGCTTTCTTAAAAAAATATAATTATTGTATTTCCTACTGTAACGTTAAGAGAAACCTAGTGTTTAGCTTCTTCTTCTTATTTTTTGTCGTATTCTTCATTGTTCAAGTGGTGGTCGAGGTAGTGGGTAGTGTCTAGCTAGATGAACCTAAACTTAAGTTTTTACACGCTATAAGCATCGTTTCAACATCACTAACGACGCACGGATGTCTGGTAGAAATCGCTCTTGAGCGATAAGACTGTCGTCACTTGTAACTTTTGTATTTTAGTTTTTTACCATTTTATTGCAATAAAGAATTTTCTATCTACATATCTATCTGACGATAAGTGATGGGTTAATAACGTAACTTATCGTATCAAACAAGGAAATGTAACATCATTAGATAAAAAATATGTACGTAATATGTACATATTTTCCTATCATCTACCTATTAGTTCACCGTGTAAGGACCATTTATCATTGTAAGTTAGTATTTATCGGTATACTGCAAGCGAAAATTTATGTCATTTGTGTGCAAGTTCCTGAGCAAAAGGGCTTAATATCCATGCCAATACAAACTATCTATTTGATATATCAAAAACAGTTTTCTTTCTTTCTTCTCAACTAAATTGTGCTCTTCACTTCGTTTGCACCTCATGAATTTCCTGATTATTTTTCATAAAAACAAAGAGTTTTGCTGTAAACATCATTATCCAGTATTTAAGATTCACAACTCTGTAAACTCATTGTATAAATTGTTTTATAATTGAGTTACGTTTTTATTCCTCTCCTCGGCTACGTTTGTTACTATAACTTGACATGAATTATTCTGTTAAAAATTGCTTCAGAAGGTAAAGTGGAGGGGCTTTGTATTAAAATAACAACCGAGAAGTTGGGGATTATCAAAGCTTGATTCGCTTTTGTGTCCAGTCTGCTTGACAAACTATAGTTCTTATATATGCACCAGAACGTTCTGTTTTGGTACGTATACCTACCTATACTTTATGTCAAGTGTTTAGTGTTCAAGTGTCTATTTATAGTTAGATACGTGGGTGTTTCAAGACGAAAGTCTTCGACCAGTGTGTATTGCCAGTGATGACATATGGCACTGAAATGTGGTCCTCTACTATGGGCCTCGTCAGCTCAAGGTCGCCCAGAAAGCAATGGAGAGGGCTATGCTTGGAGTATCTGCGAGATCGAATCAGAAATGAGGATGAGGAGATCCGCAGAAGAACCAAGGTAACCGACATAGCTCTCAGAGTTGCGAAACTCAAGTGGCAGTGGACAGGGCACATAGCTCGTAGGACCGACGCGACGGCCGCTGGGGCCGCAAGGCTCCAGAGTGGCGACCACGTACCGGAAGGTACTTTAAAAATGTTATACAATGGGCAAAACACGATCTGAAAAAATTTCACACCTTACACTCCAAAACTCCCATTCTCCAAATTTAATTATTTTGTGTAAAATAAAAACGAATAATATAATAATGCATAAAAGTGAATTTTAATGAACTCCAAGTCAAAGGTCACATTCGATAAGATTATTGAGTAGAAACTATAAAGTACAACCTCATTTAAACGGCTCTGCCTTCGTGGATCTACTAATAGCATCCTATATCTGTATCTAGGTTACCAGAAAATGACACCTGCATCTTTTATAGTGCGGCAGATGGTCGGCATATTAACTAAGTTATCTAAAAATATTAACTTAGTCGTTCTGAATGGCGATCTTTGCGAACTCGACGTTATTAGCTTGCTAGGAATAGTTTATAACTGATATTCTTAGAGAAGACTTGGGTAGGAAGCCAAGATCGACTTTGAATCGCCGATCCCGCGAGTCCCATTTTGTGCAACTGATTTCTATCCCCATTTACTCAACTGCGAATAGTTAAGCAATGGAGCTACCCTTTTGCGCAACTCATTTTGTTCCCCATGGGCTACACGAGTAACGATGATCTTTTATGAACTCTACCTTATATGGATAAGAAGTTTGTGTCTAATAAATAATGTTCTTGCTTATTTTTCTTGAAGTGTTTATTTGTCAATTTTATAGTTTCATCTCCAGTAGTACGTTCGAGCATCCCAATTTGACATTGACGAGAGATTTGATTATTAATTGCTTACTTACAGGGAATAAACGAACGTAATTTTTTTATTCGAGTTCTTGCCCTGGACGGCATGAGGTACTCGAAATACTGAAGAAAGTATTTAGTTTTCGTAGGAAATATTCCTATGTATAAAAAAAATTAAAGACTCCATTCATGCAATATATATCCAAACATATTATTCAATAATTTGATTATTTTCTAATAATAAGATTATTTTTAAAAAACAAAACTCTACTTCGAATCCCCTAATGTACGCTGTTTTTGAGTTTTGCGGGACAAATACTAATCCCTCGGAAAAAATAATTTAATGAACCACCTCGGGATCATTTTCTTTACAATAGCCTAACAACTAGTACCTTTTCAAAATCGAACATAGAACCTCTTCCATTTTCAAAGTCGGTTACAACATCTAGCGTGTCTTATAACTTATTATCTCGGGTTCGTGCCCTACGGATAACTTTTTATTTATATACTAGTACTGTTATCTACTATCGAACTTCTTTATAAGATTTTGGAAACTCGGAAACCTTTTATGAAGTTCACTATATTGCTACTGGCTGCTGTACTATCCTCATATTGAATTCATAGGGTTCGATGGAGTAGAGAGCTAAAACGTGCCCTTTTTCGATGAATATATCAATCTACATACTGTATTATGATTTACTAGCTGATCCACCCGTGGCTACGCCGCGTGGACTAAGAAAACTATCCCAGCATACATTGTTTTGATATAATCTCAAGGGATTAGGCAGCATTTTTGATGAAAGCTCCCAGGCGCTAGGCGGCTTGACTTCCAACAATTGTCGTTATATTTCAACCAATTTACACAAACTCTTGACATGTTATATACATAAACCTTCCTCATGAATTAATCTATCTATTGTTGAAAATTGCTTAAAAATCCGTTCAGTAGTTTTTGAGTTTATCGCAAACAGACATACAGGCGCGGTTGAGGACTTTATTTTATAATAGGTAGTGATATTTAATAGACGAATTGTTTAATTGGGTATTCAAAGTAAATAAATTGCGGTTTTGTCAAAATTTTAACACCTTAGTAAGTAACTACAATACTTCTTTGGTTTTTTATTTATTTTTAACTCTCAATAAAATTTGGGTCGAAATAACATTTTTATATTCGTGGTGAGAAACTGTGGGTAAATAACAATACACCAAAAGAGAAGTGATTTAATGAGTTAGACATGTGTTTGAGTTTAGTAATTTTTTTAGGTTCTTTTGTTTTAACCCCCAACCCCCTCACACTTAGGGATACTTCTAAGAAGTCGAGAGTCATCTTTGGGATATTATCGTTATATTTTGTGTTATGTTTCAAAAAAGAGGTTTAGTTGTTCTACTATTAAGATGGTTTTTCGTCAGGGATTTTTATTTTTTTCATTTTAAAGTGTATTTTTAAACTGTAAATCATTAATTTTCGTTAATGATTTACAAACCTTCCAATTATCAAGATAGATAGATAATACTTTTATATCATAGCTTTAAAAAACAGGTTGTACCAAATTTTACTTATTCCTAGATTATATATGTATATCAAAAAAGTGGTTGTAACAAAAAAAAAAATTTCTATAGTGAACAGCCTTATCTCATAAAGTTATTTCTTTCAATTCACTGAATTCAGAAGATTTAGTGCTCTACACGTACACACGTTCAAAGCAAAACGATAAATCCGAAAAGGTAGGTAGAAGCTTTAATTAATCTAAGTGCGCCTGCACTGCACTCGGCCACCTTTATGCATATTTCAGTAATTTCCATTTTCTCCTCGTTTATTTAAATTTCAGTCCTTAAACTTTGCAGATATATCTTCAGTTTGAATTGAATGCGATAGTTTAGTTTCCTTGCCAGTTTGTATTAAGGCTCTCCCGCACCACGACCATTCGTGTGTTATGTAACGTTCCAAGGTTCGTTTCTGAACCTTAAATTACATACTGTCTCTCCGAGTGGCGAGAATTCGCCTGACATGTAAACGTGGGCTTTTCAACTAATAATAAAGGTTGCCTGGGAGAAATCACTCTTAGCGATAAGGCCGCATTTTGTACTGTATTTATTTTAATTCTAGATATAAGAGTTTTTTTGTAATTTTAATAGGTACAATAAAGTGTTCATTCATTCAATAAGAGCTAAGATTAGATGAAGAACGATATTTTAATCTTCTATATCTTCTTTTATGTCTATCTGATAATCTATCTCTATTAACAGAGATATAATAGCATCTGCTCTGTCTCTGTTTTCATAAAAAGAATTTGATGGAGTTGGCAAAGAATGAGCGCTCGTTTGGTCTAAATCCACCTTGACACTCCAACTAATTTTGATTTGAGCAGTATAGTCAATTCAGGTAAAGTAAAAAACAAGGTAAAGTTAGGTAGAAACTTTTATGATCTCAGGCGCAACAGCTATCATTACTGGCTGCGTACTGTAATGCTCGGTTCTCCATTACAGGCAAATACTCCCGGTGAGGGAATGCCTTAAAAGTTATAGTTTCTTTACACATATGGAGCTGAAACTTAGTAATAAGTACACCTACAACAGTCTGAAATATCTGTGGACTTTCACAGATATTCACACAAATACCTAGAGTCAGTACGATTCGCAAAATAATATAACTTTTAACATTTTATGTCGATTTTCTACAAAAAAATATGCATAAACAGGGTGGAATAAATTAACGTGAACAGGAGAGCAAGTACTGACTACCTGAAACATTGAATAAGATAAATTATGACGATACTCAAAGGAAAGTAAATAAATAATAAAAAATGCTGGTCACAATTAACTCAGGATCATCTAGTCAATTCTAAAATAAAAGACACAAAATAATACTGATTTGAGTAAGTTCGGTTACCGGTTAAGCCAGTTTTTTTGCAAATCATCCTATATCATTAAAATAACATCAAGTTTTTTTGGAGACTGGGCCCTAGAGCCCTCCAGGTAACGTTTGTTTATCCATCCCGTATAAGGGGAATCGCGTATACTGAAATAACTCCTATATGTATTACGTAGTAATATTTATTTTACCATAAAAAGATACATATAAGCCGCGTGCCTACCTAGTACTCAATATAAAACCATTATAAGAATCATTTAAATTAATTCCTACACCATAACAATCGTATCGTATCCATGAAAAAATTTAAGACTATAATCGCATCAGAATGACAAATTTTAGCAGGAAAGGTAGGTTACCGAAAATCGTAAAACATTTTCTATGAACCCATGTTTCAACTTATTTCGATTCGACTCTAATTTTGGAGAAATTAATAATTTATGAGATTTATTACTAAAAATCAACATTATTACCAAAAGCCCCATTAATCGTTTTTAATTTGAAAATGGGTTCATACAAAATGTTCAATGATTTATGTAAACTACGAAGTTTTATTCCTTGTAGAACACAGAAAATATAAAAAACCGCCAAAATATATGAATTTCGCGCGGATTTGTATCAGATTCCGAGTCACGGAAACTTTTCGATCGAGTTAGAATAGCTCTGCAGGACTGAGACAACACTATAACAAAAATTGCGAACAGCACTTTGGTGTAGTCAATTAGACTCTTCTTATTTACTGCTGCGAGTAGATTGTGAGTTGAATTTCAATGTCTGGGTTTTTACGTTAGATATCGTTTATTGTCTTAGATTTTTTAATATTATTAACACTAAGCTGAAAAGAGTTTGGGCTGGTTAAGTATGCTGCATGCCAGGAGAGCTGTGGGCTGTTTAGCCTGACCAGGCGAGAAGACGACGGTGAACCTAGACGGAGATGGCCGGCGGGACGAAATCAACAAATTCTGGTCAGACTGGACGGAGCTTGCTAATGATCGTGATTTATCGAGGGAGTGGGAGGAAGCCTTTTCCCAGTAGTGAGAGCAAGACCACGGCTAGTAATAAAATAATTATCAATTATTAACACAAGTTATACTTTGTTCTCGGCGACTTTGAGAACAATTCCCGTGCTACCATTCCAATTTTCTTTAGAGAACCATTCGGTTCTCTAGGGTAGAATCCCACTATCCTAACCTACTAATATTATAAATGTCAAAGTTTGTACTGATGGATGTATGGCTGTATGGATATTTGTTACTCTTTCACGCAAAAAACTACTGCAACGGATGAAATTTGGTATGGTATAGTTTGGGACCTGGAATAACATGTAGGTAGGCTATTTTTATCCCGATAAAACGCGGGCGAAGGCGCGGGCAGCAGCTAGTAGACAATAATGGCATCGCATCGTCATACTGTCATGTTGTTGAAGGAATTAATTACAAATTATTTACGCATTCGATGTTGTGACGTAATTTTTCTCTATTCTACTCTAGACAACAATCTTCGTGCTAGGGGGTTCCCATTTAACAAAGTCTCGGTTGCCAAGGGACCAAGAACTTTGGCTGGTCATATTACACCCATCTTATGTAAGAAGTCACAGATATTTTCTTTACACAATGTCTAATCTATCATCTGGCACCTGGAAGAGATATTACAACCAAAAATGACTGCTATTTTCGAGTGTTTTTATTATTTTTCGATGAAATCGAAAGCCTCGGCTGTTTGATTTTGATTGTTTATCTTCCATCTGAAATACGTGCAACCGTGTTTCTGAATCAAGGGCGTTTCTGAACTTTGGCGTCTTCAGACTTTCGTAATAAGACGTTGGACATATCGCCAATTATAATCAGTGAAACTGAAGGTAACAGTTTATCCGTGATTTAAATATATTTGTTTAAAAAAACAGTTTTTTTATCAACCTATCTAACCTAGAAAGACTACAGACAGATATTGGCAAGCTGAGGACAGGGCGCTGCTCATTCAGGGGAGGCCTATCATACAATACAATACAAAACTCTTTATTGTACACCACAGAGTCATATAAAAAGATAGACATCAACATGAACAAGTTCAATGGGCGGCCTTATCGCTTAGAAGCTTCTTCCAAGAAACCTTTAGATGCCTAAGTCCAGCAGTGGACTAATATAGGCTGATGATGATGATGATCCAACCTAATCTACCTACATTTATCATGGAAATTAAATTCGTCGGGGCCTTCCATGGCCTAACGTGGCCTAACTTTGGAATTCAAAAATCCTACTAAGATATACTCGTAAATGTCAAAGTCTGTATGGATGGTCAAGGATACATCCATCCATACAGACTTTGATATTTGTTACTCTTTCACGCAATAACTACTGAACCGATTAGGCTGAAATTTGGTATGGGTATAGATTGTGACCTAGAATAACTTAATGGCTATTTTTTATCCCGATAAAACGCGGGAGAAGGCGCGGGCAGTAGCTAGTATACTAATAAAATTTATGCTGCCCGTATAAATGCCTGGAGCTAGTCATTTTCTTTGGTATTGTAGGATGTAAGATCCACAAATTGTTAATTTATTTTGAATTCTACATTCCCTTTGTGACCTTTTTGCGTAGTGAGCGTGGGTAGGGGCCGCCTTCGGTTGTACAAGGAATTTTTTTACTTCTTTTCTACAGTGATATAATAGTGATATTTTTTTCCACTTTCTCGCGTTTTTATCAGCTTGCCTTAATAGGAATTTTTATTTTAAGTAAATTACCGTAAGATGAGTCAGAGATCAAATTTATTTTTTTCTTTATACAAGTACCAATAGGATTTTTAAAAAAGTTGTAATAGATTGATTGTCGAATACAAAATGAGTAGAGTAGACTATTTAAAAATAGCACTTGGTTTAAAAACTAGTTTTTCCTGTGCTGATGCCAAAAGTCTAGTTTATTTGAGTTTTTGCGAGGAATACAAAACAAGCTTTTTAAGATTTGTTATCTACCTATCATACATTTTGCCTTTGTTTTATTTCCCGGCATTTCGAACGCCGTTTTGCCGGATCTTTAGTCAACTGATCCCGCTCTAACCTCATCCCACGGGATGAGTTGACCAAAGAATTAATTTTAATAATTTTGATTGGTCAACTCGTCCCGCTTTAAATAAATATAAAAAGTAATGTACTATTTGAAATATATGTACAGACGAGAACCAAAAGCCATACTAAGCGCATGGACGGCTATGTCCTTCAAAATGTCGAGAAAAAATATATTAAACTAAAATAAATATACTTTTCACTTCTCTTGCTCAGAAAGTGTTTCATAATAGTGTAGCTTAGCGGGCCTAAAACTCGAGTTTAATACCTCGGGCTAAAAAGTATTTTTTCTTTTTAATTTTTGTCTTAAATCGTCAGCTCGTACAAAGCATTCGTTCGCTTACATAAAAACTAGACTTCTTGGTGCTCCGTCAATCTTTTTTTTTAAATAGAACCGTCTTGGTGATGTTTTATGAAGGTTGATTCTTCCCCTCACTGTAGAATGCGAACTGTTTCGTTGCGGGTTAAATAAAGATTTAAAAAAAAGATGGTACATATTGGCGCTAAATCTCTAGAATTTTCTTCATTCCAAATCACAAACTTTTACGTTTAACTTCCAAATTGTGAACGTGAAATTCATCAAGTGATAGTGAAGATGCTAATATGCAAATGGCAGAAAAGGGCAAAGAAATAATTATGAATCTGTTGCCGACAAAATCACGTGGAATATATTTAAAGAGTTACGAAAATTTTATGAAATGGAGAGATGAGAAACGTGTGGATTCTTTTACAGAAGGGGTTTTTCTCACTTATTTTGATAAATTATCGAAAAAATTCAAATCGTCGACTCTTTGGAGCACATATTCAATGTTAAGAATGACCTTACAAACGAAACACGACGTCGATATTAAAAAATATATAAATTTAACGGCTTTACCGAAGAAATTGTCCACTGGATACAAGGCAAAAAAATCTAAAGTCTTGACAACACAAGAAATCGAAACATTTTTAAATAACGCTCCAAATAAACAATACTTGGCAACAAAGGTAACCTACTTATGTACTCTACTCAAACTAAATAAATAGATACCTATTAGGTTATTACGATTATTAACACACTTATTTTTTTGTTCAACAGGTTGCTTTAATTTATGGAATCAGCGGTGCATGCAGAGGAATAGATGTTGCCAATATAACGCTAGAAGACGTAGAAACGGATACAAACCTACAAGCTGTGAGTCTGCCGAACACGAAAACAAACAAAGAGCGTAAATTTGTCATCAGTGGAGAATACCTTAATATAGTTAAAGCCTATCAGGAGTTACGTCCCACTAATTTTTCAACGTTTTCACAACAGGCCATTTCAGCTTTAGATCTCAGGCCTCCAAGCCTGAGATCTTGAGAGCGCTTGAAAAGTTTTATGGGCAGCTCTACACCTCATCGCAATGCCCTGCAAATAGCACGGCAGGCGATGCAAGAGCCCGTTTAACCCTACACTATACCGAAGATATCCCGGACGTCAGCCTCTACGAGATAAGGACGGCTCTCAAACAGCTTAAAAACAACAAGGCACCCTGGGATGACGGAATAACGACAGAGCTTCTGAAAGCGGGTGGATCACCAGTACTTAAAGTCCTTCAGAGGCTATTCAACTCCGTCATTCTCGAGGGACAAACGCCAGAGCCGTGGAACAGAAGTGTGGTGGTACTGTTCCATAAGAAGGGTGACAAAGCCCTTCTAAAGAACTATAGGCCCATCTCACTGCTGAGCCACGTCTATAAGCTGTTTTCGATAGTAATCAACAAACGTCTCGCTCGAAGGTTTGACGACTTCCAGCCGCCCGAACAAGCCGGGTTCCGAAAAGGCTTTAGTACCGTAGACCACATACATACGCTCCGGCAGATTATACAGAAAACAGAAGAGTATAACCGGCCGTTATGTCTAGCGTTTGTGGACTACGAGAAAGCCTTTGATTCAGTCGAAACCTGGGCAGTCCTGCAGTCTCCAGCGGTGCCAAATCGACTACCGGTATATCCAAGTGTTGAAGTGTTTGTACAGCAAGGCCACTATGGCAATTCGTCTCCAGGACCAAAGCACAAATCCGATCTCACTGTAAAAAGGGGTGAGACAGGGAGACGTCATTTCTCCGAAACTGTTCACCGCATTGGAGGATATTTTTAAGCTTGTGGACTGGGACGGATATGGCATCAATATCAACGGCGATGTAATCGCTCACCTTCGGTTTGCCGACGATATAGTCATTATGGCAGATCACTGGAAGACCTTAGCAGGAAGGATTACATATTATTTTACAATTTTATGATAAAACTCGTTTGGTTTTGGTGAGCAAACAAGCAAAAACAAAAATATTTTTAAATAATGTTAAATCATACATAGTGATAAAAATATACGTGGTACGGACATTGTACGTATAGGAAGAAAAAGAACAAAAATAATACTTTTCTTTTTTAATTATATTACTTTGAAATTCATGGAATTGTTATCCACAAAATCCCCTTGGGATCCAGAACTATCCCTTTTCGATACATGTTACGTGGCAGCCTGTATAGTAAAGTCAAAGAAAACAAGCAACAAGAGCGCAACTCGAGTCAACAGCCATTACCTTTCAGCCGAGTGCGAGACAGGACTCCAACACTAATTACATTGTCCTTTTATGACGTCACAGGGCGGCATGTGGCTTGGAAATTGTAATGGGGCGAGGTAGTTACCCGCAGACTGTTGCACAAAGCATTCCTGTGGGATTGTTCTTTTGGGTGGAAAAATTTCTGAATCTGGGAAACACTTGGTTTTGTTTTGTTTAAAACTGTTTTTTTTTTTTTTGTTATTGAGTATCCTATGTCCATCGGCTTATGTAATGTACTGGCACGTTTAACAAACTAGATACACGTCTCGTTACGTTTTAATAGCGCTCGGCGAAAGTGGAGGAGTGTTTTGCGCAGGTGTAAAACTGTGTAATAATCTAAAAATTTACTTCTGCGCATCAAGGTCAGCGCTATTAAACCGTGACGCGACCTTTAATACATTAACGAATTCACAAGCATAATCTGATCTCTCAACATCACAAACTTTCTTGGAAAAATCTAGACCACCCTCGGTATGCACAAAAACGTCAAATTAGAGATTATGGCTGTACGCCATTTGGTTTTATGAAACCTACTCAGTTTATCGTTGACTGTTCAAATACGGAAAGCAGTAATAAAAGAACAGGTAAAAAAAAAAATTTTGCAATTAATTACAAAGGCTGACTCTTGGGAAATGTAGCGTGTTATGAAGATTTGATGGGGCGTCTCCCTTCATAGGACCATTGGGGTCGTTTATCTTTCACCTCTAGAAAAACAGGTATTTACAAACCTTAAAGGGGTGTAGAATTACCCTACAAATTTTTCCTCTTTTGTTATCTTTTGCCTAGATAACAATGCATATAATGTTTGCATGCATGTCATACGGAATTGTCTCCTGGGCTATTGTAATCACAACACAGCACCGCAACATGCCACAACTTCGTATAAGTTATTATTTAATATGAGACATTCTGCTATCTAATTGAATACATGTACGTACGCACGTATAGTAATTTTGAGACAAATCTATTCAGATTTCAATAAGTTTAATGTTTAGGCTTAGAAAATAAGCACTTTGGAGAAATTAAATTTTATACCATAAAACCGGCTTCGCACGCGTTGATTTATGAAATAAAAAGTATTCTATGTTTTATGCCCTTAGAACTAATAAATAAAAATTTCAGCTGATCCGTTCAGTAGTTTTGGCGTGAAGATGTAACAAACATCCATGCAAACATCCAAACTTTCGCATTTACAATATTAGTGTGATATGGTTCTTTAATTTAAGTAAAAATTTGTTTTGTAAGTAGGTACACAATAATGAAAATCTATTTAGTATATACTCGCAAAGGTAACATAAAAGTAAGGCATGAATAGGAAGCTATGGCGTGATCAAACATACCTGATCCATTAGCTATTTTCTTATCCCAGTTGATTACGTTATCAAACGAACCTGTTTGGCGTGATCATATGACGCGTGATCAGTTTCCGTGTGATCAACTGGGACATACCCAGATAAGTAAGTATCATAACGTTTTGTCTTGAAACTTAAAATGCTTTGGGATGATTCAAGCATTGGTTAGAAGCGAGTTCGTTGCTCCCTCTTAGTATTCTGCGGTTCCAAGCCGTATAGTGTTATATTGTTAAGTCTAGGTATAATAAAGTCTTAGCAGACTGGTTGTGGCATCTTTATGAGTTCACACACACATTTACACTTACTTGGAACCTAAGACCGCAGATAGACAAAAAGACGCCTTTATGAATGAATGGTGTACCAAACAGACCGAAGTGACGCGGCGGGCGTAGGTCCGCCTGCGACGCAGGAGGTTTCGATTTCCGCCTTGGGACAAATGTTTGTACGACCTGTAAATATTTGTTCCGGGTGTTCTGGGTATTTTCTATGTATAATAAAACATATTTAACTAATTTAAAGTATTCTATTAAGTATATCTAGTACATCTAGTACCCATAACACAAGCTCTGCTTAGCTTGGGGCTAGATGATGCTGTGTGGATTGTCCAACATTTATTTTATATATTTTATTAGCGGCCCGCCTCGGCTTAGCACGGGTATTCAACAAAATTTTTTTTTTTAAATATAGTATTATATAGCCTCACCCGAGGATAATGTTGCATCCTAACCGTGAAAGAATTTTTCAAATCGGTTTAGTGGTTTCGGTGCCTGTTCAATGCAAACAAACAAAATCATCTATAGCAAGTATAGATTTGCTTGGCAGGTGGATTGGTCGTCTCTTTACCTATCTTTCTATTAATTAGAGACCTGCGATTAAAAACGTTCATCGTTAGGTAATTAATTATTTTTTAATTAGGAGAAATTGGGAAAGAAACGCGAAAATCCTTTCACTGTAAACATTTTCTAATTTCCTTTCAGACACTTCTTTTTAAAAGAAATGTTACTCTGTAATTTCGCACAAAAACTGCAAAGGCTAAAATCTTCACGGATGCTTTGATAATGAAGCCGTTACCTTTTACAATGTTGCTTCCTTTACTTAACTTAAAAACAATCAGTGCTCACTGATTTCTCTTTCGGGTGAAATAAAATACAACTTTTTTGTTATTGTTATTTATAAGTCTTCTACTTGTGGATTGGATTTGGAATAAAAGAGTTTTTCCTAATTGAGTCGATTCAATATTAAAATACACGAGTACCTATATTACGATATTCTAATCCAATATTACAAATACATTTACAAAATTCTTTATTGTACACCACGAAGAAAACATTAAAAATAGACATTACATGAAACATGTACAATGGGCGGCCTTAGAGCTTAGATAGAAGCGATCTATTCCGGGCAACCTTTGGATGGAAAGAATTATACGAATATAAGAAAGGCAGGGGTGTACCTGAAGTAATATTAGGATACGTGCTTTCTCTTTGGGGGTTTAGAAGGGACTACGTGATCACGGCATAACTAATGAAACTGAATCGGTGAAACGCATTTGCGCCGCGTATACTATCAGAATCAGAATGAATAACTTTATTTCTTTAGTCTTACAAAATAAGCACTTACACAAGTCAAATTTTATACTATGAGCAGTTATAAATATAGTTATTATTATAAAAAAAGAGAAACAAGGTGTTATTGATTTTCTCGTCACTAAAATTTTTGGTCCACTCGTGGAAGAAGTGAGTTATAATTATAAGCTAAACTATATCACCACAAACTCTTTTGGTAGGTACAACATTAGATAGGATAGATGATGCAAAATGGGTTCTTCTAAGGAACTAAAGGCATCATCTTCGGAAATAATTATCGCACATCAGTATTTGATGCTTATGATGCCTTCCAAGCCGAATTTCAGTCATGGGGCGGGGCGGCCAGTCTCAACGAAGACTAGCCAGGTGCGCAGGACCTATTACAGTGCACAAGTATGCATGCAAACACAGGAACATTCTCTATTTCTTCACTCCCATAATCCGACGGGACGGTAGACCGGAGGCATTACGTCCAGGGAGAGATTAGTCGCAGGACCAACAGTTTAACGTGCTTTCCGAGGCGCGGGGGTCTAAAGGTGCGTTTGTTCCATCCAGTCCTACTGGTAGTTCGATTATCTAACTGTTTGGACAGAAATATTCCAAATAGTTAGACTGACTAATTGAACTTATTGGATACGCAGATTTTATTCCAAATAGAACTACTGCTAGTGAAGTACAGTCGAATAAAAAATACAAAAGTAACTTAATCATAGTTATTTTTATTTCTTAACCTATTGAGTATGCACTAGAGAGAGCATTTACTTGTAATGTAACAGAAGATCGATCATTCGCTGTTTTTTTATTTAATCGAACTAACTTGAACTAACGTTCAATGTTTTGTTACTACCTGATTTTAAAAATCAACGAGCTCGAGTATCGAGCAAAGGCGCGGGTGCCGGGGGATGACGGGGTGTGAGGTGCGGGGGCCGAGGGAAAATGAGAAGATCTCAAAAACTCACTCGCCAGCATTACGTCGAATACAGCAATGAGCATTCGCAAGAACGTTACATAATGAAATGATCCAATAAAACAAGGTCTGCTCCTCCGGGAGTAAAACAAGGTGACATCACTGTCCAGTTGCCACTTTATTTCATCAAAACGTAGAAGGCGGGAAAAAAAGATAGTGATCAATTTAAAATTCAATAAATATGTCGATCGTCAGTTATGTTTGTTAGATCAGTCAAAACAGCGTTTGTTAAACATGAGTCGATATGTTTAATAAATTGGAGATATAGGTAGAAAGAAAATAACAATCAAATAATATAAAGAAATTAAACTAGTATTTACAATTGAAACAATTGAGCTAACTGCAGACTGTTGCAAACAAATTGGTAAATACAAAACCACATAGTTTTATCAAATTTATACAGGTTACGATTTTACGCTACTGGTAACACAAGAAAATATATTCGTCTTCTTATTCGCCGATGGCGTCAATGACATAGGCTTGTGTCACCCACGTATCATCGTGTCTCGGAAGACCATACCTTATGTTATTATAACATGCGTTAAATTTCATGGAAATGCTCTAGGAAACTGAAAATTTGTTTGTCTGTATTGTACCATTCGTAAGAAAGTTACATTACACAGTACCTAATGCTCTACCAAAGGCTCTAGTCTATACTCACTACCGCCAACTTCCTGATTTCAGTAAATTCATTTAATGAATCAATACTATAAAAAGGATTTCAAGCCAAAGCCCGGGTGGGTCGCTAGTTGGTAAATATCACTTTTCTATTTGGTTGTTCTTGCGCAGTTTTACTTCCGTGCCTAAGATCACAGAGCTCATAAAGTTTTGCGATCACTCTAAATACTCCAAGTAGATATTTTGTCACAGTTTATTCGTACTAAAGTAATTTAAATTTTCATATAATCCAACCATAACTCGATACAAATAAAATACCTAAGTATCTACCCAATAACATATTATATATTAAGCTCATGTCCCTTGGGCAAAAAACATTGCTTAGCAGGTACGTAATTTCAGTTTCACAGACATTTTAAACTAGGTAGGTAAGTTACACCCACATTATGCAGAGAACTTTCCGTGGGTGTTCTGTTTGCTTTTTATTCATTGTGTATGATTTAATAATTTTGATATCTTTATCATAATCTTTTGATCTATGTTTTTCTATTTTCTTCTAACAACTAGCTGCTGTCCGCGCCTTCGCCCGCGTTTTATCGGGATAAAAATAGCCTTTATGTTATTCCAGGTCCCAAACTGTACCCATACCAAATTTCATCCTATTCGGTTCGGTAGTTTGTGCGTGAAAGAGTAACAAATATCCATACATCCATACATCCATCCATACAAACATTCACATTTATAATATTAGTAGGATAGGATGCAAACAATCTGAAACATTCAGTACATAATTATTCCCTTCATTGAGAGTTGGTCTTATCATTTTAACTGAAACCCATTATCATTTTGCTGAGGAATCGACGAAGCTTCAAAACTTTGTGCAATTTCCTTCGGTATCTTGCTTCGGTTTGCGTCCTAAATAAATATTGAATGTTATTATACTGCGATATTAACATGAATGGAGCTATATTTAACCACCCCAATGATTAATTTCGTTGTTAAGAACCCACGGAATAGTGAATTGCCCATACAAAAGTACTACCAAAATGATTTAATATTTGAGCATATTTCCATATAGAGTATTTCCACTATACATCTTATTCCCTTTTTTGTATTTGAATATAGTTTGTATTTACCGAGGTTAGTAACCACCGTCTTTTTTTTTCAAAATACTTACCTAAAATGAAATGTAGAGGCCAACCAATCGCATTTTGTACCTTTTGTACGTCAAAATAGACAGGATTCATCATATTTGTTTCTTATTAAAAACAAAGATTTCTCACGTTTTATTTGGTAAGAAACACAGTTTATATGGTCTTATTGCACAATAACAACACTTTATGTAAAGTACAAAAAGTTTTCAGTCATAATTTTTGGTATTATGGAACACAAATTCGCCTCGAATTGAATTGTGGGACGCTGTCACCGGGCCCTTAATACTTACTGAGTGTACTAATAACTACAGGGTACTTGTCTCTATTTCCTCACTCTCATAATCCGATGGGATGGTAGACCAACACAAACGGGGGAAGTCGAGCGCAGAACCAACGGTTTAACGTGCTTTCCGGAAGGGAGTATTTCTAACACCGCCAAATTCCAACTAATATAATTATTATATTTTTATACTTAGTTTATTACCTAAACCTAGCTGCTGCCTGCGCCTTCGCCCGCGTTTTATCGGGATAAAAGTTATTCTATATTTATAGGTTAGTTTATATAAAATAACGGAAATAGTGAAATTTCAATGGACACTAACACACTGTTGGCGATGTCTCGGCAATTAGCAATTATGTCCGTCTTGATACTGCCAGTTAACTTCCAAATTATACGTACACGTGTCTGAATAGAACACTGATCATAATTAACTACCTGTGTATGGCTATTGTTACAGGTAATCATAATTAATATCATAGGTAACACCTAATTGTGAATAAATATGCCATTTTTAGGGTTCCGTACTCCATTTTTGTTAATAAAATTATTATTTCTCTAAAAAGAAAAATATCTGCCATCGGACACTTGGTAAATGCTCATACAAGGAATGAAAATTATAGAAAATCTTTAGAAGACACATAATGTGGCCATTGCATTTTTCTTCGATAGTCGTCAGGCTTTAGCCGCAGCACAATACTTTAATCACAAGCTGGTGTGAAGACCTAACTCAAAACTCGTACCCATAAAAATACCTGTCTCAGGATTATTTTTATAGTTTAATTAAATTAAATTCAAATCGAACGTTCAATTCTAATAATCATCATCATCATCATCAGCCCATACACGTCCACTGCTGGACATAGGCCTCCCCCGTACGACGCTAATATTTAATTTTTTGATTCTAATAATGGAAGGGAGAATTTCTATAACGTCCGTTTCAAGATGATAATCCCTCGACTGGGTAAATGAAGCATACCTAATGGTCCTGTAATTTCACCGACCATATCCTATAAAAGCTATAACCATAGCGCAATATTATTTTCCACAATACCACAATGTGGGAAATAGAGGCATGGAAATTTCTACTCATCCCTTTAACAAAAAGCCCTGTTTACAACCCTACTACTTATTAATTTTATACATAATTAAATTACTTCTATATATTATTATTATACATAATTATTTGGTACTAGTTTCTGTCCGTGCCTTCGCACGCGTTATTTCTATGAAAATATTTAAAAGTTATTTCTATCCCATGGGAACAGATTTATGGGATAAAATGTTTGCCTGTGTTCTATTCCAAATATAGAATTACATCTATGCAAAATTGCAGCCCGATCCGTTCTAGTTCTGTAGCTTTGGTGTGAAGAAGTAACAAACATCCCTCCAACCAAACATCCATCCATCTGAACATAATTATGCATTTATAATTATGCATGTTACTACATCATACTAATCCTGAATTAACATCACACGTTTCCACAGCGAACGCGCTTAGGCTGAAATAACATTAATTCCAAGAATTCTTTGAACAAATCGGATATACGAGTTTTCATAATTTATACAACGAATTATATCGATGAGTTTAATCGGAAAGGTTTTTTATCGTGAATAGACATGTGTTTGATCACAAACTAAGTAACGATATGGTCAACGATGTATCACGGCCTGGAAGACTATTCACTTTAGCCTTGAAGAGACCCAGGTTGTCGTTTGTAAGACATAGAGAAGCAGGCAGCAAGCTCCAAACTTTTGCGGTAAGAAAAAGGTATAGAGAACAATTGCTTAGTACAGTACCTTTCATAGTAAGGTAGGTAGATTAGATATGCACCTCAGAACAATGCATTTGCAGCTATAACCATCTCGCGACCTAGTTGTCTACAGACTACAATGCTTCAATGAGGTAAAGAAAGGCATGAAAGAGAGTATCGCGAAGGTCTAGAAGACCTATTTACTTTAATCTTGAAGAGACTCAGGTTGTCGTTTGTAAGACATTTTGTAGAAGCAGGCAGCGAGCTACAAACCTTTGCGTATGAAAAAAGTAGAGAAGAACCTCTTAGTACCGTACTTCCGTACCGTTTATAGTAAGGTAGGTAAATTATACGCTTCAGAACAATGCGTTAAACAATTTGTTGCAGCTCAAAGCCATAACGATTCACGACATAGTCACAGATTACATAATACTATACATTGTTATCCACAGCAACAATGCTACAATGAGGTAAAGAAAGGCATGAAAGAGAGGTTTAACGAACTCTTTCACAACAAACAGGGCAAAATAACCAAAGTAGGGCATTTTAGTGGCAGGTAGTGCCCCTTTCTACCTATCACTAAAATGCTAACGACACTTTGACATCACCACCGTTATTACACAAAAGTTATTACAGTGTTTTTTCTGTCCTAAATAACTCCATTTTCGATGCCGACCTTGATATTGAACTGTTTGTAAGGGCGAGCCACAATCACGCCGCCACGGTCGATTTCACTCCTATAGGCAATATAAGCTCCGTCCTATTGGACATTATAGACATTGAGGTCAAATAGCATAACTACTATATAACCAGAACCACTCATCGTACTAAATACCTTCATGAAAAAAAAACCTATTGGATTTTTTTCCTACTGTACTTCATGAAAATATAGCTAGGATAATCGCGTAGTTGGCTTGCCGTTCTGCAGGCGACGTTACGATAACTTGACCTGGGGGCCAATTCTGCGTATCACGTGAAGCTTTATAGAGTGATACTCATTATCATGGGATAAAAATATCATGTGATAAATATCGAGTACCACTAAAAACAGCCGTGGGGCCGCGGCGTACGAATATCGACCCCTCCAACTCAACCCGTGGATGTCGTAAAAGCCGACTAAGGGAACCTACCAGAGGAAGGGCAGCAGCTTCCTTCTGAGTATTTTTAAACACCAACACTGCGATCACCAATCCGCCTGCCAAGCGTGGTGATTATGGCAAATCCCCCCCTACATGGGAGACCATCCACTCGATGGACCGACGACATCGTAGCGGTCGCAGGGAGTCGATGGATGGAGGCGGCTCAGGACCGCTATTTGTGGCGTCGTACGGGGGAGGCCTATGTCCAGCAGTGGACGTGTATGGGCTGATAATGATGATGATGACTAAAAACTGCATTATCGTGCGACTTATCGAGTAGGTAACTCATCAAAGAAAAACCCTCGATAAATATCGAATTGCAGATTTTGAGAATACGCTTGTTTATCATCTATATTTTGACAGTTCTTGTCATATTTATCGAGTAAATATATTGCCAGAATTGCCCTCCTGGTAAAACGCCCTGTTCCAACACTTGCCTTAGAAAGAGGTCGACGAAACGAGAGTCAACGTGGCAGGAATCGACTTCAAAGGAGTCGGAATGATAGGAACCTTTCGGTACAAATACAAAATCTAGGAGGTTGAAGATGTTAGTTATAACTACAGAAATCTAAATGGTTACAACTTAACTAAACGGACATTTTGTAAGTGGATAGTACTAGATCTGGATGATCTAATAATAACAGGAAAGAATTAAAATCTACTAAATGAATCAGGCTGACATTTTGTCTTCATGTAGTTCATGGTCTGTAATTCCATAGCTTCTTCCACTAACTATTCATGGCTGATTAACACGTTCACATTATGGGTTCACATTGAACAAGTGAGGCATACAAGCCATGTACATAAATAAGTGAGGGTATACAACCGATACAATGAGGGATTTTTCGTCTAGTTCGATAAACACAAACGTTTGCTGCCTACTTAGCTATATCCTACTAATATTATAAATGTCAAAGTTTGTATGGATGGATGTACGGATATTTGTTACTCTTTCTCGCAAAAACTTTTCCGGTTAGACTGAAATTTGGTATGGGTATAGTTTGCCTAAAACAATTTTTTATCCCAATAAATCGCGGGCGAAGGCGCGGGTAGCAGCTAGTATTCTATAAGTCTTTATTTATAAAGAAAATTACAGTCAAATAATAGAAACAAATTAGAACTGGTATTTTCGATTGAAACAATTGTATTTAATAATATTAAATCATACTCTTATTATCTAAAGATATAAGATAAGTAAAGATAGTAGATATAAATATCTATTATCTTCACTGTCCAAAGGTAAAAGATATTGGGAATCGACTGAAGACTTCACAGATTTTTATTAGGTAATTATCTGGATTCTATGTAGTACTTAAAGATTCCGGGTAGCTATAGGTACTAAATAATATTAAGAGGAAGGTAACCTTAGTTAGACCTGTGACAAAACTTTTTGAAATTATTTTGGTCTAGGTAAATCACGTGCCTAATAAACCCTTATAAGCTAATAATTTTTTTGACTGCACACATTATTTTTGCCATTTGTAATAAAATGTGCTTGTTAAGTAACCGCTACAAAGTAAACTAACCTTTATGTCTATCAAACGACAGTTCAATTCAGCTGCATTAGAAAATTACACTCCATATCACCTATTATTCCGTCTCGCACCCAATTAGCAACATTCTTTCTAATTACCTACACAAGTTCCATTTCTAAATGTTTACTGTTTATTAGGTAGAGCACGCGACATCTGGCAACTTGCCCGGTCGGCGAGTGGGCTACTCCGTGACTCACCTGGTGTGATTTGTCATAAGGTAATGCCTGTAACCACTGGCAACCCAGCGGCATTTGCATCTTTTGAAATTATACCTACTAGTAAAACGCCCCGTCTTCGCACTGGTAGCAGAACAAGTAGATTTTCTTCAGGGAAATAAGGTCATTATCATCATCATCATCATATCAGCCCATACACGTCCTCTACTGGACATAGGTCTCCCCCATACGACGCCACAAATAGCGGTCCCGAGCCGCCTCCATCCATCGACTCCCTGCGACCGCTACGATGTCGTCGGTCCATGTCGAGTGGATGGTCTCCCATGTAGGGGGAGATTTGCCATAATTACCACGCTTGGCAGGCGGATTGGCGATCGCAGTGTTGGTGTTGTAATGTCATTATACTTTTCTGAAAACTTTATTGGTTTACGTGAGACACGCCTGCAAAGCTCTCAGTCAGCATGACTTTTTTTTCAACATCTACAACAATCATCGTCTTGCTTCAGCAAATTTACACAAAACCTTAACGAATTACTCAATGAATTACGTACATAATTTAAACCTGCTTCATGAATTAATTCTTGGTTTTGGCGAAAACCGTATGAAAATCTGTTCTGTAGTTTATTGCGTTCAGACATCACTTTCCATCAGGGCCCGTACTCGTAAAAACGAAATCGAAGTTTCTAATTATTTTTCGTGCAAACGCTAATCTTATGCAAGCGATATAAGAGTTGGTTTTTCGCGAAAACGAAAAAGAAACTTCGATTTTCCTTTTCCGAGAAGGCCCCCAGGTGAGATTGTGGTCAAACGAAGGTCTACATACTATAAAAAAAAAGACATAAGACGCGGCGGGGGACTTTGTTACAAGCTTTTATTTAACTTGCTCATCATACGAGTACGTTTGTTCGGATGGAATCTTCAACTCAATTTTAGACCAGTTATCCTCAACAGATTGAGCTGAAATTTGGCATACTTATGTAAGTTCAGTGACAACGCAATATAATGGTACCATCGAGCTGGTCGGATGGTGGAAAGCGAAGGTGGACATAGGAACTCCTAAGCGAAACAATTTAACCACATCGAGTATGGGTACTTTGGATTTGTCTTCCTAATCACTTTGGTCCTAGATCATATAAATGCTCCTATTTAAAAGTTTTTAAAATATTACTAGTTAATTTTTCTATATATAGCGATGTGTAGTGACTATATAGAGTTTAGTTTGCGTTTTGTATGAATGAATAACTGGGTTCTAGAAACTAGAAACATAATGGTTTATTGTATGTTGAAGGCCAATAAGAAACAAGCCGCTTGTATCGTTTGATATTCTCTGCCACTGCCACGTTCTAATTTCGTTTCGATACAGAGCCACGGTTGCTTTACTGAAAGATTAGTTCTATTCAAGTTCCATTAATAATTGGCTCATATTATTGCTTTGATATTACGCTCGCGACGTCCGCCTGCGACGCAGGAGGATGCGGGTTCGATTCCGATGATCTGCAAATATTTGTCTCGGGTGTTCTGGGGTTTTTCTATGAAACAGAGGGTGGGGAGACTATCCACTCGATGGACCGACGACATCTTAGCGGTCGCAGAAAGTCTATGGATGGAGGCGGCTCAGGGCCGCTATTTGTGGCATCCGTCGTATGGGGTAGGCCTATGTCCAGCTGTGGACGTGTAGGGCTGATATGATTATTATTATTATTCTTTTACAATCTGTGTACCAAATGTTTTCTGGACAATATCCTTTATGAGCACGAACTAATTTTACGCATCTATGATTAATCAGAATCCATTCCGCCCGCTCATTCATCATCATGTTCAATTGAGCCTCATTTATAAATAATAATAAATAAATAATCCGTTTATTTCTGTAGGTCTTACATACATATACATATATATTGGTACCTACAATAGTAATGTGATTTAGACCTATTTCACCATTTGGTTCAACTCCTCGCTCTAACTAAGTTTAGAAAACTTGTAGAACAGACGCGAGGGATCTCTACCTCTCGGCAAATAGCTTACAAGCTAAGGTTTAATTACAGTTCAGATACTACGATTTTAAAGGTAATAGAAAAAAATCGAAGATTTCTTTGATCCACTGTTGCTAAGGTGACAGACACAAGATACTCTGCAGGTGGCAAACCAGGCACAACTTGCCAATAACACAGTAGTCAAGTTCGATTAACGGCTTGGACACTTTAAGGATCCGTAGGCTAGAGCGTGACAAGGGTAGAACAAAGTTTTGAAGTCAATGGTTAGAAGTTGGAATCTTAGATTAGTTTGATATAGAAGTATCAAGTTCGCTGAGAAGAAGCAGAGGTGAACTATTTGTCGCAAACGATTGCGTTAGGCCGGACTGACGGCCCAGGATATGCGCCCCACTTCAAATAATATTATAAACACCAACTTCTGAAGCATGCAGTCACGAAGCATCAAGTTCGCTGAGAAAAAGCAGAGGTGAACAATTTTTTGCAAACGATTGCGTTAGGCCGGACTGACGCCCCAAGATATGCGCCCCAATCCAAATAATTAATGCAAATCCAATTATGGCAAATCCCCCCTACATGGGACACCATCCACTCGATGAACCGACGACATCGTGGCGGTCGCAGGGAGTCGTTGGATGGAGGCGGTTCAGGACCGCTATTTGTGGCGTCGTACGGGGGAGGCCTATGTCCAGCAGTGGACGTGTATGGGCTGATGATGATGATGATGTAGCTTCGAAAATTAAGTGATTATCCTACCCTTGTGATTTTTGAAGATTTTTTGACGCACGTGTGCAAGTTTCCCTGATGTGACTATTTTTTGGTGAGTTGCACTACTTGCACTTAAGAACGGAACGGATAGCCTTATTCCCTATACAAACGTACTTTCCGCTTCATTTGGAAACTATGTCCCCGATCTTATTGAATATTTCTATACGTAATCGGATTAAAAATAGTTATGTTTGCAGCGGTTTAGTTTTTGAAAAAAAAACATAATGATATTTAAATGAGAGCGAAACTAATTTTGACCACCAAATCGAATCATCTTCAAGCGATTTTTTATGCATGATAGACACCTTTATTTGAAAATCTGTCGCGCTGCGGATATCCTGAATATATTCAACATTATAAATAATCAAAAATATTTTTGAAATCAATCGTTTACTCAAAATTAATCGGAAAGTACGAGTGCCACACCAAGCACACGCACACAGCCACATGACAGCTTTGTATTAGAAGGTTAGACGCGCTTTCTCACTCATAGCGCGCCCTATTTCATTCTACGTGAAACAACAACAAATCTGCATGGGAAAATACGTTTCCGTATGGCGTTGTTTCGTAGCCTTCTTAAGAAAAAAAACATGTAGTATTAAACACCTAATATGATACAATATAAATGTACCAATTAGTGGTTTCTTTTTCACTTATTCCACTTGTGGCCGTGAAAGTTGAAGTGAAGAGAAAATCAATAACACTATTATATATATGAAAATAATTACTATATTTATAACTATGTACTGTATAAAACTTTACTTGTCTAAGTGCTTATTTGGAAGCCTTAAGAAATAAATTCTTTAATTCTTTGATTCTTTATTGTACACAATAATACATTTTATCAACTTATCTAAAAAGATTATGTACATAGGCGAGCTTAAAAGAGTTTTCTTCCAGCAAACCTTAAGAGTTATAGGAGAGGCGATTGAACAGGTAGAGGAAGTGTACAAAAATAAAATAAATCGAACAATAGATAAACAGTTTATCTATTGTTCGATTTATTTTTTAAGTTGATAAAATGCTAACAATAACTAATAGTAGCTTAGCTACATACAATACATATAATTATAATAAACATACATAAACTAAAATAATTATGACTAAATAAACCTAAAAAATACCTAATCTTCAATATATACATATATACATATATAATAATAAAATAGAAACGATTTATGATAGTAGGAAGTGCTCTTTTAACTTAGTTTTGAAAATGTTAAGCGATGGACTGGCTCGAATATCATGAGGACGGGAAGTAGAAGACTTTGGGCAAGGATGACTTTAGTCTCAAAAGGAAGGAAGTTTTGTAGACGTCTAAGAGAATAAAATGTTTAATTAACCTTTTTACTAATGTTGTTTACGTGACTCATCCAAGATAAATTGCTTTCAAAAATTACGCCCAGGTTCTTAGCCTTCGTAGAGAGAGGAATGATATTACTGGCCAAAGTAATAGACGGAATTGTAGAAAGAACTAATGATTTCAACATAAAATTATTACCACAGATCATGGCTTGCGATTTCGAGGGGTTGTCAGAAGACCATAGGCCTTAGCCCATGAGTTTATGTTGTATAGATCCAAGTTAATCTGATCAACACCTTCTAAGATCTCATTCACTTTAAAATTATGGTAGATTTGCAGGTCGTCCGCGTAGAGATGGTAGCTGGAAGAAATTACTTTATTAACAGAATTAATGAAGATGGAGAAAAGGAGAGGTGAAAGGACACTGCTTTGAGGTACACCCGCAGAAATGTTACACCAATCCGAGTATGAATCATCAAGGCACACACGCTGTGAGCGACCACTTACGCAGAAACTTTAGGCAAAGGGATGACATTAGCAGATTTCCACAAAGTAGGAAAGCAGCCAGACTCAAGAGAATGATTGATGATGTGGGATATTGCAGGACAAAGTTCTAAGGAGAGAAGCTGGAGCATCTGGATGTTAATATCATCAGTGCCAACGGCTTTCGTTGATATGGAGTTAAGAATCTTTTTAATGTCGTCCTCGGCAATCGCTTCAAAAGTAAAGGGAAGGCATAGTGGGAGAGCATAAAGTAATTGAAATCGGAAAAACTGATGAGACTATCGACTATCCCTTATTTACCGAACATAGGTAGAACCCCGAGATATCACCCATCAGAATAATCAAATCCTTCAAGTTCAGATTTCGAGCTTGAAGTATGTACTTCTACATACAGATTCAATATTTCTTATTGAATCTCAGTAACTGGCCAATAAACGGTCCTCCCTCTTTTATCACTGTCGCGAGGCAGTTGTCACTACTTATCCGGGTTGCAGCAAAATAGATCTTTGTACAGGGGGCTTAGGTTGTTATTGTTACCGACATTTTCAGAGCAAAATGAGAATTAACTGGATTAGGTAATAAGCCAAGCGTCTACCGGAATGCCTTACAAGTACTTAGGTAAATCTTTAATTTAAATAGGTACATGTATGTATCTTTGTTCTGTAAATCTTTTCTCTTACGAAATAAGGAAATAAATAGCACTCGCCATAGTACCTACCTACATAAAAAGTTTGAATATAACACATATTTGATTCTGATTCTCTAGCTAAGTGAAAGTCATATCTCATAATCGTGACGGTTTAATTATTACATACTAGCTGCTGCCCGCGCCTTCGCCCGCATTTTATCGGGATAAAAAATAACCTACATGTTATTCCAGGTCCTAAAGTAGACCCATACCAAATTTCAGCCTCATCAGTTCAGTATCTTTTGCGTGAAAGAGAAGGAAGTTTATGAGTATGGATGTATGGATGTTTGTTTCCCTTTCACGGAAAAACTACTGAACTGATTAGACTGATATTTGGTATGGGTATACTTTGGGACCTGGAATAACATAACAGCTATTTTTTATCGCGATAAAACGCGGTCGAAGGCTCGTGCAGCAGCTAGTTTATAAAATTAGTAGGATTGCGTTAGTGATTTTGCGAGACAACAGTGAAGAGCCGTCACAATACATATTTATTGAATGATTTCTACACTATGTATTGGCGCTAAGGATTCTGTCAATTAGCGAACGTGAAGGGCAAAAACGGAAGCTTAAGCTTATCTAACACTTGTTTCTGACCGCGGCCTCGCACACATTGTTTCTATGTAAATGTTGAAAGCAGACCCCTCGCCCCCATGGGATTTCCCCCATTCCCATCAGTATTTATGGGATAAAAAGTAGCCCATATTTGATTCCAGGTTTAGAGTGACCTGTATGCAAAATTTCAGATCTGATCAGTAATTTTCGTTTGAAGTAGTTGATTTCCGTAGACACAATTTTACTGACAATAAGTGAAATATCCTCTTCAGCACTAGGCAGTTAGAGAACTAATAAAACGCTCTGAGGACACTTCAATGAAAATTCCATCTCTATGCGAATATCATTGCGATTTATGCGTAATTTTCATGTTCAGTCTCGAGGAATGACGATAAAGAAGGATGATTATTTGAGAGCCATTGTGGAGATTTAATTTGGATCCTTATTGGAAGACAAGATGCTTATCGGCGAAATGCGTATGACGTCTTATCTATTTCAAAGAATGTTATAGGCGAACAATCGACAACGGAAAATGGACGCATGGCACTATGTGTATGCATCCAGTGCTTCATAGCGCAGTTTAGTATAAATGGTACGAAAAAATTTTTTTTACATAACTTTCGTCATATTTTAAGGCGCTTAGTAATGCGACACTCTAAATTTTTTCTTGTATTATCGTTAAGGAGAAGAATTACCAAAAGTTGTCACCGCCAATTGATAACACAAGAAAAAATAAAGAGTGACGCTAGTGTCGCATTACTATGCGCCTTAAAAGTATAATTAGGGTCTTGTGGCGGACATCACAAATGAACGCACCGACATAACAGTGCAGACCAACTGTCAAACCTACAGTTGGTCTGTCGAACAAAAATGACTGAATGACTGTGGACAGACGAGACAAATGACTTGACTGACACACAATGTGAGGAAAATTTTCTACCGGTCTCTTGCCTTCTCGGTTTTACGCAGATATACCTATATTCGTATATAGAATTGTGTGAAGCGAATATCAATGACACCTTATTTCTTCTTTGATAATGAAAATGTCTAAGTGCTTATTTTGTAATCCTAAAGAAATAAAGTTATTGATTCTGATTCTGAGTCTCTCAAGAGTTCTGTAACACGTGCTATAAACGTTCTACTTTGCTCGTGGTAATGTGAAGAATAAAAATTCATTGGACAGAACTTTTGGTGTACCTACAGACCTTCCCTACCTAGATACCAATACTCCAAAGTCTCATACAACTCGTGTATTCTACGTAAAAAGATACGGCACAGAAACCAACAAAATTCATATTCAGTTCGCATTTGTATTCAGTCTAATAGTACCTACCTAACCCTTGTTTATTTACTCGGACAGAAACAAAAAGAAGAAAATTCTCATGTTTCGCAGAAAACATCGTAAGAATTTCATTTAAGGTTTTTGACAGTAACAAGATCAACTAAAATTGTGTTCCGAACTTTTCGAAAGTTATTCGAAATTATTTCAGACGAGATTCCGCCCATGACTTTGTGCATGTACAAAGGCGAAAATTACTCCCATCTTAAAATACTTTGACTTGAACTGCTTTTTTACTGCATGAATGTCGAATATCCATGCTTGCATTTAGGATATCTATCTAAACTTTAGTATATTCCATGACAAGACAAGGCAGGTATGTATAGGTCGCGTCATGATTTAATAACACTGATCTTGATGCGCAGACTTCGATTTTTAGTTTTTTACACTGCTTTACACCTGCGCAAAACCCCTCCACTTTCGCCGAGCGCTATTTAACCGTGATGAGACGTATAACTAATATAAAAATGGGTACCTAATAAATTTTCCTTACTCATACTCAAAACATATATACATAGACGAAAGTCTTCAATCAATATGTGTTGCCAGTGATGACCTACAGATCCGAGACGTGGTCGCGAACTATAGGCCTCGTTGATAAACCCAGAGTCGCTCAGCGGGCTATGGAGAGAGATATGCTTGATGTTTCTCTACGTGACAGAATCCGGAATAAGGAAATCCAGACATAGCTCTCAGAATTAATAGGCTGAAATGGCAGTAGGCAGGTCATATAGCTCGCAGAACTGATAACCGTTCCGCGCGAGTAAAGGTTCTGCAGTGGCGGCCACGATGCAATGCGAAACGGAGTATTGCGAGACCATCTACTCGATCGTACCGACGACATCGTAGCGGTCGCAGGGAGTTGTTCAATGGATGGAGGCAGCTCAAGGCCGCTATTTGTGGCGTCATATGGGGGAGGCCTATGTCCAGTAGTGGACGTGTATGGGCTGATTATGATGATGACTCATCAATGCCAGTGCAGTACTGTTGTCGAACAGCTTGTTCATCACGGATTATCGTGTAATAGGGCTGCCGGTCGGATATCTCGCCATGCCAGCCTTAACGACATCATCCCACGGTCCTTTGTCACCGCTAACGTACCAGCTATTCTCGAACCGAATGCTCTGTTGCGTGACGATGTTAAGAGGCCCCACGGCATGACATTAGTCCCTTGGGAGCTGAGGAGGCTTATTGTGTGGGACGCTACATATGTCGGTACACATGCGCCTTCCCATCTTTCAAGGACATCCGTGAGGGCTGGTTTGGCGGCAGATTTGGCCGAGGATCTCAAGAGGCGCAAATATGCAGGTCTCGACAGAGCCTACGCATTTGCTCCCCTTGGAGTCGAGACCCAGGTCCGTGGGGTACCGAGGCTCCCCGGGTTTTCAGAAAATTCTCTGAGCGCGCTTCGAGTAGAGTAGGCCGAAGCGACGCGTGACCCGAGAGCTGGTGAGTATCTGGCGTAGCGCATTAGCATTGCCATACAGCGAGGCACTGCAGCCAGCGTCTTGGGGACGCATCCGACTGGTATTGATATGGACCAGTTGAGCTATCTGTAGATTGTTTGCAACAATCTGCAGTTAGCTCAATTGTTTCATTTGTAAATACTAGTTTAATTTGATTGTTATTTTCTTTGTCAATAAAATGTATGATGACGCATACTCATATATTTATTCGCCGTAGGAGCACAAAGCACACTTGGTTACGTATATTTACTTAGGTCTTAAATCTCGAACCTCGCTCCTTTCGAATACCTATTATCAACCCAGAGCGTCCGCCAACCTGGCACACGGGTATCGGTATGAATAAAGCCTCTTGCCCGTAAAAGTAATTAACGTTAATTTGTTGCTTTTACTACGAAAGTGTAAGCAGAGGCTGTAACATAAATAAGGCAGAAGCAACCTCACTCCTCTCTGATACTTAGTTATAATCACCGGCATTTTGTTATCAGACCTAAGCAGAGGCTATTCTGGCCGTTCAGGTAATTCCACCATCTCGCGCGCTACGTGAGAGAAATACGAAGAAGCATTTTGTTAATTGACGAAGATGACTGGGCTACATTGGGCTATTTGGAAAAAAGGAACGTCTATTTGTTTTCAAGGGCATAGAGTAAATAAAGAAACCATTTTAGTAAGTCTACACTGCACACCAAAGTCGGTGGGCTGCGGGGGCGGCGGCGGTGGCGCGGCGACATGTGAACAAATTCTACTGTGTGATAATTTACTAGATTTTATTATTGCAACGGAAAATAAAATATGCGGAAAATTAAGGGCGCATTACATTTGTACGTAGATGTAGGAATACCAATTACTTTCGCATGAATTTCATTCCATCTTATTGTAGATACGTACGCCTGTTGGCACATGAATTATTTAACTGGTGAAATTCATCGATCCAAATGCACATATAATTATCAAAAATAATAATAGAATCCATTTGATTAGTTCACGGATCCGAATGCAGGTTATAATCATCCTACTAATAAATGTGAAAGTTTGTGTGAATGTTTGTTACCACGTATCTCCGTAACTACTTAATTTATTGAGATGAAATTTGGTGTGTAGATAATGTAAGTTTTAGAATAACACATTAGTTTATCTAATTTTGAAAAATTAACCTCTGAGTGGGTTAAAAATGGTGGTAAAGTTTGTATGGAAAATTATTATTTCTTAGTTGATTCACTCAAAACTCGGTACAAATAAACAGAGGCCTTTGTTACTAATTGTACCCTAGGTATATGGGGTGGGTGCCTCCGACTACCTAAGTATCAAAAAAAAATGCTATGGACAATAGGTGAACGCTTGTTTAAGACTTTTATGTAGTCGGGTTTTAGTTTTTAACTATATTTTTTTTTTACACCTTTTTACTAATAGTTTGAGTATCGTTAACCTCACAAAAGTTTGAGAAACGAACAAAAAAATCGGCTACATACATACATACATAGGGTGTCAAAATCATAACCCTCTCGTAGTCGGGTAAAAAAATGTACCTAACGAATTAATTTTAGGATAAATACTATGTATTGTGAATTAAATAAGTCAATTCTATGGTTTGTAGATTTAATGACATTTCAATTGTTATTTATTATGTATTTATTTATATTTTGTGACCTGTAACATAATCGTTATGAATATGAACTAATGCTTCCCGCGTTATCTGGATGAATTTCACTCGCTGTCACAAGCAAGACATGTGACTCAATTTGCGCGTAAAATAGCTATAAAAATATCTAATTATAACCCGTGAGTATGTCGATCGCTACCGGAATATTTTCATGTCATCGTTAATATTCTAATACAGGGCAATAGGCGATCCGACATTTGATTTTTATCTCAGCTAGATATGTAAATAAACGTAAGACCATTGGCCGCGGCTACGCAAGCATTGTAAGCGGCTAAAAATATATTCAAGTAGGTATGTTATGCCCGCAATATTTTTTTATTTAGGAGTCATACATCACATCTATACAAAATTTTGACATTGAATTTGCATAAACAACGAGAAATCAACGTTATATTAAACAAAAAAAAGGTTTGATTAGGGGCTTCGTTTTGAGAGAACGTATTCCTGAATATAATAAAATCAGTGTGGAAAAAACATAATAAATTAATGATAACAAAAGCCTAAAAGAGCCATGGGGAAGCCTTATAAAAGTTACGTCTATAAAAGTATTTCATGCATCGTACCTCCGCTCTACAACATTATCTAATCTGTGGGTCTACCTCCAAGAAGTTAAAATGTGAGTGCCTAAACTCATAAAGTTTGGAGTTTTTCGTCATTTATCAATACGACACTGGCACCCCATTTATGTAGATTTATATTGGTCCCGTTTACGAGAAATTTAATTTTATCTTCTGTAAGACGATCGAATGAATATTGAATGAAATGAAAATTGAATATTGACAGGTGCACGAATAATAAGATAAATGAAAAAATACGTCATTTTTATTATATTGTAGGAGTAGGGATATTTTCATCGTTTAGAATAAAAATAGGCACCAACGCCAACGCCTTAGCTAAGCCAAGACACTGATTAGATTTTATATTTTTTAACAAATGCATACTAATTGTGGGTACGTATTCTATTTATTTATACATTACGAGCTTCTGCCCGTGGGTTCGCATGAGTTTTTTCGATATAATACACGCTCCATAATTTTACTAGAGCAAAAATTCAGACAAATCCCTATATTTTATCTTTATTTTATTTTATCATTGTGTACATTTGTAGGTCTTAGTCTTATCTAGTTAATGTAAGAGTATATCTTATCTATTTAATGTAAAAGAGTATTTAGTCTTATCTATGTAATGTAAAAGAGACACAACAGTTACCCAAGCAGGGCGTTGCAATAGGTACCTAGTATCTACGGAGAGTGGAAGATGTCCGGGTTTCTAGAAAACCCTCTAGTTAGGTTTCATAAGAAAAATGTAATTCAATAACGTAGTTTCAATTAAATAAATAAATAATAATAATTAGCTATTAATAAAATACTTCAGTGGCGTTGTCTTCGTACAAATTAGCATCCTTATATCATACCACGCACCAGGGGTCGAATTCCATTAAATTATTCGCTTCACCCATTATAAGTTTGTCTCAGAATGACACATTTTGGCAATTTACCTTTGATGAAAGAAACTACAGATGGAGGAACGCATATCAAAAGAGCCAAGGCTGAAACCAGCACCTATTCAGCCACCTATTCTATCAATCTCACCGTGTAAATACCAACGCACCCACTATCCAGAGTTCCTTTCGTCTATGGACGATTCTGTGACGATACCACAGTCATAGTATCGCGATTGGGTAGCAAAATTCGGCCCCTTTCTGGTCACAAAACCCGGCGCTCCACAAGTTGTTAAAACACTGTCGGAGGGCGGCCTAAAACGTTCATACGCCGAAATGTCACCTGGCCCGGGTAGTGATGTCAATGCTGCGGACTCGACGGGCTGTTTCGGCGGCGGCGTATTTAATATTTAAGTGTTAGGTAAGAAGGTTTGATATTTGATGTTTGGTACGGCTGATAGAGGAGAGTGAAATAAAAATAAAAATTGTGAAGCCGTGGGAAGGTTCCTACCTTCCTACGGCTTCACAATATATATTTATCTAATATAATTTAAGATTTGTTAAATATAAGAATAACTAAATAAATATTAGAATTACTAAATATTAGAGTTACTTTGCGGAAATCCATTGCTAAATATTTTTTCATTCTAATATTTTGCAATGGATTTCCGCAAAGTAACGCCTGAATCTATTATTTATCAAGATTTGCTATAATCATTAGGTAAAATCTTGAACTCTATTGCTAGGTCATAAATTCTGCGAATGCGCCTTTCAACCATCCATCAATCGGTGTCTACAATGTTCATTATCTAATTAAAAGAGCTCGCCATTACCGCGAAGGCAATGCAATGAAGTCGTTTCGCGTGACAATCGCCCATGAAATGATCTAATGAGATTATACGAGTGAATTATACGCAGCTCAAGTTAATGAGTTCTTTTATCCGATTTGCAAAAGATGGAATTGTTATTGACGAATCTATAAAATATATACCTAGGAAAGAATTGTTTTTAACCGACTTCGAAAAAAAAATGTGTATGTTTGTCGATTTCTCCAGTTGGCTGTAATTATAAACATTGGCGAGTAATTATTATTTTCTGATCTGAGGCATTATAATAATAAGGTGATCTCTGTGGGGGCGGCGGCGCGGCGGCGGCGCGTGGCGGGCGAAGGTCCGCCTACGGCGCGGGTTCGATTCCTACGATCTGTAAATATTTGTTCTGGATATTTCTATGTATAATATAAAATATCTATCTATTTCATGTATTTTATTATGAAGATAAATCAGTAAACCAGTACCCATAACACAAGCTCTGCTTAACTTGGGGCTGGATGATGCTTTGTGGATTGTCCAACATTATTCATTTATTTGAGAATGCCAAAGGTATACCAAAAATCCACAAAGCAAAAATAAAATGGTAACAAAGTACAAGCTCAGCGTTAAAAATTTACGTTAACGTCCCAAACCTGAAAAAAGCAAACCCTTTGCACGCCTTCTTTGACATTGAAACATTTTGTTTGAACATCCCTTACCATTTGCATATAAACAGGTTTTAAATTGGGGTTTAAAGTTTACACATTCGTTTTTCGCTTTATTCCTACTTATGTTACCTTTTTCGTATTTTTAGGTTTCCCTATTCACCCGAACATAATCCTTACACTATTTAATACTCACGACTTTACACGCTTTGTTTCTCAAGAAACGTTTAAAATATGTACAATATGACGTGTTTTTAAAAACGATAAACCGACTTCAAATTTCCTTACTTTTACATGCTCTTACACTGTTTTAAAGTTTTGCGGGATAAATACTAATACCGGGGATAAAAAGATATGGGACCACCACGGGATCATTTTCTATACGATAGTAAAAAAAACAGGTCCATAATTGACAGAAATATCGCGTAACATACAGACAAAAAAAACAGGGTCGAATTGAGAAGTTCCTCCTTATTAAGAAGTCGATTACAAATAAAAATCGTTTATTGCAGACCCGTAATAGTGGTCAATATGAAAATCCACAGTTATAAATACAATCGACAGCTTAATTACGACATGGATAAAGCAGAAAAATGAACAAAAACTAATAAGAAACCCTGATGACACGGGCAGGTTTGCACTCAATACCAGGTGTAGGTAGCAAGCACTGAATGCACCACTACCGAATGGAATCTCCCGTTTAGGTCTTCGGCAATCGCTGCTGCCAAGAGGCACCCAGCGCTGTTTAACCCTTTGAGCGCCACGCCAAAAGCACATTCCCGTGTACTCTACACCATAGCACAAAATGAACAAAAGATATTCTACACGATGTTGGCGCTAGGGATCCTCAAGTGATTTGTCATGTATAAGTGATTAAGGCGGTTAAAGGTTAATTCTATGCCATTTAGGGGATAAAAAATTGGCTGCATCTATGCAAAATTACAGACCGACCCTTTCTACAGTTTTGGCGCAATTTTTGGGTGAAGACATAACAAACATCCATCTAAACTTTCGTATTTATAATGTATATTGTTGAAACGGTTTATAAACGTATAAACCGTTTGAAGAATCCTACTTATATTATAAATGTGAAAGTTGGATGTCAAGATGGATGTATGGATGTATGGATATTTGTTACTCTTTCACGCAAAAACTACTGAACCGATTAGGCTGTATGGGTATAGTTTGGGGACCTGGAATAACATTATAGGCTATTTTTTATCCCGATAAAACGCCGGCGAAGGCGCGGGCAGCAGCTAGTTCACATATATGTAGGTTAGCGTTTAAAATTATTATCTTACTAAAATAATACTTATCAAGAGATTGTTCCCGTGAAAGATTTCTAAAACCCATCTGCAAAATGAGACGCAGAGATTACGTTTCGCGTGCATCCGTCAAAGCCTATTTCCACCGAACGAACGTTCTAGAAACTGTTTTTTTTTTAATATCGAATTTCCCATTTATGATGACTTTACCCGGAGTAAAGCGAATTTTTAATAAGTTTACTATTATGGACAAATACCTAACTCATCATCATCATCAGCCCATACACGTCCACTACTGGACATAGGCCTCCCCCGTACGACGCCACAAATAGCGGTCCTGAGCCGCCTCCATCCATCGACTCCCTTCGACCGCTAAGATGTCGTCGGTCCATCGAGTGGATGATCTCCCATGTAGGGGGGATTTGCCATAATCACCACGCTTGGCGGGAGGATTGGTGATCGCAGTGTTGGTGTTTAAAAATACTCAGAAGGAAGCTGCTGCCCTTCCTCTGGTAGGTTCCCTTAGTCGGCTCTTACGACATCCACGGGTTGAGTTGGAGGGGTCGATATTCGTACGCCGCGACCCCACGGCCTAATATCTGTATTTTGAGCACAGTAGTTAGGCAAATACCTAACTACTGTGCTCAAAATACAGTATAACAACATAATAATAATCTACATAGAATGTTAAATTAACATTAAATACCTTTATTGACAAAGAAAATAACAATCAAATAATATAAACAAATTAAACTAGTATTTATAATTGAAACAATTAAGCTACCTGCAGACTGTTGCAAACATTCTACAGATAGCTCAACTGGTCCATATCAATACCAGTCGGAAGCGTCCCCAAGACGCTGGCTGCATTGCCTCGCTGTGTGGCAATGCTAATACGCTGCGCCAGATACTCACCAGGTCTCGGGTCACGCGTCGCTTCGACCAGGCGCTCAGATAATTTTTTGAAACCCCGGAATTATACATTACATTGAATAATAAATAAGTAAATAATAAAAATAAATAAATAATGCTGGACAGTTAACTCAGTGCCAGCCGCAAGCTAAGCAGAGCTTGTGTTATGGGTACTAGATAACTGATAAAACTAAATAGATATGTAGATATTATCATACATAAAAACACTCACAAATAAAAACACAAAACATTGAAACAAACATTCGACATTTGAACATCCTGAACAAATATCTGCAGATCGTACACATTTGTCCCGAGGCGGGACTCCAACCCGCAACCTGCATCGTAGGCGGACCTTCGCCCGCTACGCCACAGCGGTTTTATGCAAAACACAACTTAAAAGAATCAGACTCATAAATGTATGATTCAATATTCAAATTTTCCACGTCTTGTTATGTCTGAAAACTATTCCAGCCATTAAGTAAGAATGCGAAAAGCGGAATATGAAAAAATATTCTATGATCATTGCCCTCAGTCAGGCTGACGAAAGTATTGAGACGTGATTGCGACGAGCACGATAGAGGATCACTACATATTATAAAACAAAGTCCTACGCCGCGTCTGTCTGTCTGTCTATTCACGATAAGCTCAAAAACTACTGAACCTATTTTCATGCGGTTTTTACCAATCGATAGAGTGATTCATAAGGTTCAGGTACATATATAATTTGTCAAGGTTTTGTGTAAATTGTTTCAAATATAACGATAATTATTGGAAGTGTCGGAAAAAGTCAAGCCGCCCATCGCTTACATCGAAAACACTGCATTATCCCTTTGAGACATATAAAAAAATGAAATGAAAGATTTGATCGAAGACATATCAAAACAATGCATGGTGTGATATTCTTCTCAGTCCACGCGGGCGTAGCCATCGGCGGGTCAGCTTGTGGTACAATAAAGTGTTCATTCATTCATTCATTCAATCATTCATCCATTCCTAGATAAGATAAAGATAAAGATCATTTATTGTCAATAGGCACACAAATAACAAATATACAACATACTTAATTAGATGCATAGACTATGACTTGTCAAGAATCTTAAATACAAGTTTGCTGTAGAGGGGAAATAGATAACCGTAAATAATACGATCTATAAATAATATTTGACTCTATATCTTATCCAAACTTGATGTAGAATGTTTGTAAACAAACCGCCTAAACTTAACCTAAAATTCACTCGGTTGCCGCGCCTTTCATACGCGAGTTACATTACTTATTATTGCAATTGAAGTCCAAGTGACTGTAGTCCTTTTATAAATCTTTGATAGAGGTACTCTACCGAAGTACAGCACATTGTGCGGCCAAGGGACTAAACAGGTCATATAATATTTAATAATCAGGGCCTTGAGTCTGGTTGTTCGTCAAAAGACTTGATTGTGATGTCTTCTTTTTTTAATAGGATTTAGAACAGCGCCTTTGTTGTGCGGACAGGGAACTACGCAAAAACAGGACTACGGAACGAAAGAACGGTAAAACAGAAATAAAATCTCAAATCAATACTTATTTTGAATTTGAAACCCTAAAATTCAGTCCGATTCCAATAATAAAGTACTTTGGTGAAATCGCATGACCAGTCGTTTTGAATCCTACGCAAGAACGGCTAAAAAACAGAAATTCAAAGCAATAGAAACAAAATAATACCATGTTAATTTGAAATTGACATCTTTAACCCCGAAAATCAGTCCGATTCCAATAAATAAGTGGTTTGGTGAAATCGCGTGACCAGTCGCTTTGAATCCTGCATGACTTGACCGAGGGGTAAGGTCGCACTCACTTATGTTAAAACCACCGACCGCTCTATAAACTTTCTTTTTAATTGCATTTGTGCATTGGGTGGGGCCGCGGCCGGTAGAGCCAGAACAAACGGTATTTATTAGAGCGAGTACCTACACACTGCGTTTAGAAACGCGCGCTTTGGTAATATGCGCTTTCCCACGTAATAATATTATTTATTAATGTTTGTTTTCTTTTCAAAAGTATTTTATAATATATCTGACTAGCTGCTGCTAAATTATCTGGATAAAAAGTAACCTATATGCTATTTCATACCCCAAACTATACCCATCCATACCAAATATCTGCCCAATCAGTTCAATAGTTTTTGCGTGAAAGAGGAACAAACATTCATACATCCATCCTCGCAAACTTTGACATTTATTTAAGTAGGATTTAACCGTACTGTGAAAGCAAATAAAAGCATATCTATGTCTTGAGTTTTAATACCCATCTAGCTATTCCGATACATCCGTACCGTACACATTTCAAGCGCACGTTTGAATACCTAGAAATATGTACATACGCTTTCGGATGACTACGGATGTATCGAACCAGCAGAGTTATTACGCTTAACCATGGGAGATTGGGTATAAACAGTTCCGATTTCCATGGATGCGACAAATTGAATTACATAAAATTTGATAGCTTGATGGTCAATGTGAGTGAACCGTTTTTGCTAAAATGTTGTCTTTTCATAAAAAGGAATCTACTTGTATTGTGAATCAGAATTACAGTAGGTAATGAAACTTTATTGATAGCGATTTTGTGTACAGGTTAAAAACACTAATTTCGTTCATTCATGGGCATTCAATTTCGGCTGGCAATGTCAATCGTCACTTGATAGTATGTAATTGAGATTTCGCAATTAAATGGACATTGGATGCGCGAAGGCTGGCTTTCAAGCGTCACTAGAACTGCAGATGGTTCAAAACGCGCGTTAACAAAACGCGCGCTTCAAAACTCAGTTTACTCGCTCTTATAGAGGGTAAATGTACATTGCGTAGCCTGTGTTTAATAAACAATAGCTGTTTGAATTGAACCATGTTTTGTTTCGGTGGACCTTTTTTGTTTCTTCCCTGAAACTGACATTGTTTAAATTTGAAACAAACATACATACCTACCCACTTAGGGGACATTTGTTTATTATTAACTAGCAACCCGCCCCGGCTTCACACGGGTGCAATGCTGATACTAAATTATACATTATAAACCTTCCTCTTGAATTAAATGAAAATTAAATCGAATAATTTATTTGACACGAACATTCACCATTACTAAAAATGACCACATTGTTGCATATGTTAAGCTTAAAAGAGTAGGTACCACTCAAACACGAATCACTCTATCTATTAAAAAAAACCGCATCAAAATCCGTTGCGTAGTTTTATAAGCATACATAGGGTCAGACAGCGGGAAGCGATTTTGTTTTATACTATGTAGTGATTGAACAGGTAACATCTGTACAAATTCAGGTACGTACGATACCATCTGTCACAATATCACCTGGTCGATTCTCACAATGAATGTACATTTCTAGGCGAAAAAACCATTTTGCCCCATTCAATGCCATCCTTTCTTGAGGAGAAATGGCTTTCCTTTCAATTGTCAGTCAATAAATAGCTCACAATAGAGTGAGTCGGTTTCACTCGGGTTTGTTCACTGCCGAGGTCGAAAGCACTCGAGGTCTTACATATTTCATGAAGGGCGGAGACGCTTAGCCGGCTACACCCGCCCAACTTGAACAAGCCCAAATGTCATGGTGCATTTTTATTCTGTCTTGTGTGGAAAAATCTTTATTGACAAAGAAAATCACAATCAAATAATATAAACAAATTAAACTAGTATTTACAATTGAAACAATTGAGATAAGTGCAGACAGTTGAAAACAATCTACAGATAGCTCAACTGGTCCATATCAATACCAGTCGGAAGCGTCCCCAAGACGCTGGCGCTGGCTGCATTGCCTCGCTGTATGGCAATGCTAATGCGCTGCGTCAGATACTCACCAGCTCTCGGGTCACGCGTCGCTTCGACCAGGCCCTCAGATAATTTTTTGAAAACCCGGAGTGCCTCGGTACCTTGTGTGGATAATTCATTGCTTGGATAATTTCATTGCGTGGATAAATTCACCAATGTTAGCATGGCATTACACAAATAAAGTGTGTTTGTTAACTTTTTACTACCAAACGGTTGATTGAACAGATATCTATGAAATTTGGCAGGGATTGAATATTAAACCAATCTAATTTACCATTTAACGGCTGAACCATGGCTGCACAGAGCTTGATTGTATCCTACAAAATTACTCGATTATTCTGCAAAATACTGTACCTACACCACGTGAGCAAAGCCACGGGCGGCAGTAGCCAATTAATAAAAAACTACGTACGTGTTTTCATCAGAGCCTTAGTTGTCTATCTAAAATCAAAATTATTCCCAAGAATTATTCAAAATTATGTCCAAGAATCTACAAAAATTATGAGCCATAATTTGATTGTTTTTAAAAACAAAAAACCTACTTTGAATCCCTTTGTTTTGCAGGATAATTAGTAAATCCATCGGGAAACAATTTTCTATGTTACCACCTCGGGATTATTCTCTATACAGTGGCGAAAGCGGAGAAATCGACGAACATTCATAAAAAATATATTTATAAACGTCGAACTAGAACTTTGTCTTTTTTCGAAGTCGGTTAAAAAGGACGTCCTGTTTTCCTACAACGACCCATTCTACGAAAAGTATTACCAGCAGTACTCTAACCTCCATAGAAGCCAAACTCTAATAACTCATTTTAAAACCATACAATCATAGTGATTTATTGTGATCTTCCTTAGAAGTTATGGCACTAAATAAGAATAAGCTTATGGATGCCATAAATCAAATTAACTAGAAGCATTTGCCTTAGATCAGTGAACCCGGGATTTTTATTTTTTTGTTTGACTAACTGTCAATATTAGTAATGTAGATGGATCATATAAAATCGGGATGAATTATAGAAAAAATCTCGTGTCACAGTGTTTGTAATAAAACTCCTCCGAAGCGGCTTGACCGATTTTTGTTTTTTTGTCTATATTTGGTAGGTCTGGGAATAGGTTGTTAACTATTTTTTATACCCCTAATAGTGATAAGGGTGGCCCATCCCAACATATTTTTTAATTTTTTGGCCAATTTTTTTCAATAGCGTTATTAGATAGCACTGTAATAATCTTCAACCTATGTTCAGCAGTGGACATGTACGGGCTGATGATGATGAATCTTCAACCTTCAGTGGTCGATGGCAAAACAACTTTTGCCGTGTCAGCTAGTTAACTATAGAATTAAAGCTTCTTTATTGGTAGTAAGTACATATTACGTAATGTACTGTATGTAGTAAAATTATTATTTTTCTATGTTTATACGAGATACATATTTTTACAGATCATACTTTATTATTAGATGCTGACTTAATGTTGAATGATTTATATGAGTATTAGTGTTTTTTTCTGGTTTTGTTTTTTAACCGACTTCAAAAAGCGGAGATTCTCAATTCTTTTTGCTTTTTTTGTGTGTATGTTACGCGATATCTCCGCCAATTATGGATCTATTTTGAAAATTATTTCACTATTGTATAGAAAATGATTCCGAAGGTCCATAAAATATTTATTCCCAGGGGATTAGTACTTATCCCGCAAAACTTAAAAGTAAGGTAATTAGAAGTCGAGTTATCGTTTTTTAATACGGCGTGTATTAAAAAACGATAACTAGACTTTATTATTATTTTATAATTTAAATTTATTAATTAATAAATTGCGAAAACGTTTAGTGACCCTCCCTAGGTAGGAAAACTAGTTTGCATGCCCTAGACTAAGGTGTACGGTACTTACCTACTCTTTAACCAAGACCTTTGTGACCCATGTGTGCAAATAAATTATCTGTATTTCAGTACTCGTTACAAAAACGTTTGTATCTAATATAACCATAAACTAACAAAACAAAAGGAGTAACACTAGAGGGAATTAGTCTATGCTATAACTAAGTTGAAGTAGACAAACATTTTAAGTCTTAGAATGTTGTTTAGTTATGTACTTATTCCTATAAAAATTTAAATAGATTTCCAGATTTTCTTATATAACGACTGAAGCATTTCTAGCCTGTAAAGGGATCAAATTATTGGATAACACTGATACTTACTATAAATCAACAAATAGTTAAATTTTCATATTTTTCATCCATAGGAAAAATCGAAATCAGAAATCAAAATTCTTGGATTAAAATTATCATTTTTTATTTAAAAAAATCATACCTTCTGAAATTATCCCAGGCAATCCAACCAAAACAAAACTACACACACTTATAAAGTTTATACAGTTACAAAACTTTTGTATGTTCACATGTTGACTTTCGCGCGCAATGTCGACTGGGGCGGGCGGGACAACCGCCCAAGTCCAACCGCGGCTAGCTACTGAGCCAAACTGTCTTCCAATAGTTCTATAACGTAACCTGTGAACCTAACCATAGCACGTGAATTTGTATATGCACAAAAGATGCTCTATAAAAGATTTTTGAAATTATAAGTAGCTTTCTTCGACCAGTGTATGAATGGGTCGTATAACCTTGTAAAATACAAAGTGAAAAAAAAAGGCGAGAATCACTGCAAACTAGAGAGAGAAGGGAGAAAATCAAAAACTTTAAATGCCTTGCATACCCGAAGCATCTAAGGAAGGCGTTTTCGATGCTTTATTACTCCCAGGATAATTTCGTTCGTCCGACCTTTTTCACCTTGAAAATTAATGAGAAGAGGGAAAAAAACGTAGCTCTACGATGTCTGTGGAAAATAACTATGAATAAACCTTATACCATGTATCAAAGGAGGATGGTGGAAAAAATCTAGCGCCAACATGTACGATCAACCCACAGAAATCAGGCGCAGCTGAGGGCGCAGCTAGTATCATGTCTGTGGATCAACCACAGACATGGTATTAGCTGCGCCTGGATCAACCTTATTCTGCCAGCGTAGGCGTAGTAACATTACCTAATCTGTGGCGTAGGCTTCCGTCCTAGAGGCAATAGGCATAGAGTTAAGATAGTACAAGAGGATATCACGGAATTGTCCTTCTTGATTTCTATAAAGATCTTAAACTTCTTGACATTGAAATATTATTGATAGTTGAAATTCCTTTGCACTATTTGAGGTTATTTTTGTGTTGTTTTCGTTTGTGTATAAATTTTCAAAAAGCTTTTTTCTGAACAATTTCAATTTACTCACAGATTTAATCGTGGTGTAATTACCCTCCTTTATATTTAACGAATAACTGCACCTTATAAATTATCAAACGGTTAGTAAATATAGTAATATTTATCAAAACAATAAGTTATTAAATACCTGGGATGAGTTTACCAGATAATATACTAATATTCTACACAAACAGGATCCCTATTCCAGCAGCCTATTGCTCGGCATAGGTAACGAAACCTCAAGGTACCGTTGTGTTACGCTAATAATCCTAGTAGGTACTTGCAAAGAGAGTATAACCCGAGGTCCGAGGCACACAATTATTATTGCCGATCCTCCTGCCAAGCTGGGGAGGCATATTATAATGATGGACAATCCACACAGCATCATCTAGAATCTAGCCCCAAGAATACGAATAAAATATCTTTTTTTTGTAAACAGAACTTACGTAGGTACTAACTTACTACAAGCCATGGTATGAGAAAACAAGGTATGCTCTTCCGAGACACGATAATCACGTGTGGGTGTCTCCAGTTCACGTCATCAACGCCATCGGCGAATGAGAAGACGAATCTGTTTCCTGGTGTTACCAGTAGAGTAAAATCGTACTTAACTCCCCAAACTCCTGTATGAATCTGATAAAACTATGTATAATATGTTGTTTTGTACTACCAATAAATCATCACATTGAATCGTGTTTAACTAACGCTCTGTTTTGACTGATCTAACAATTTTTTTTTTTTATTAAATTGACCCTTATCACATTTGTTTCCCAACTTCTACGTTTTATTGAAATAAAGTGCCATCTGGACAGTGACGTCACCTGGAGACACTCCCGGAAGAGCAGACCTGTTTTCTTGGATCATGGTACTGCTGAGTTGAGGTACACAATGTTCTTTTGGTACTCTCATTTACAAACCCCTAAAAATTAAAGAGACAGTATGTGCCACAAAAAGCTGAACTTATTTAAACTAGACATCGTTGCCAAAAATATTGAGGCCCCGTGCCAATTCGCTGTGTTAGTGTGAACGAGGCATAACTAATTTGGACTTGGTTAGGTCCCGCTCCATAGCATGTACTACAAAATACATTGTACGTAGTCCGCACAATGGTACAAAGGAATCGCAGGGGAAAAAATAACATGGTTCGCTCCGCTTGCCTTTATTTTGTGCTCTTAACTTAACCATCATATAAAACGCTATTAACTAGAACAACGTCGTATAATAGAAGATTTTATTCCCAATCTTTGCAAAATAAGTATGTATATTTGAAATTATTGGAGGCGCGCTTCGCGAGCCGTTGATTAAGCTTTGTTGTGTTTTTTGCAGTAGGTAGATTTTAGGTTACTTTTATTTCGTTTGAAGCCAGAGTTCATTTTTATAGTTCCTATTTTATATCGCAATTTTTTTCGAAACATCTTTTATTTCACATTTCTTAGACATCATAAGTTTGACAATCACCACAAGGCATTTTCGAGGTTAAATTTGCTGTCCTTTGTTATCCTTGGCCCCGTGAGTGTTGTCGTAGCACTTGCTACGAGCGCGTTATTTTAAACACCATAACATAAAGTTTAAGAGTATTTATTTAGCTACTATTATTCTAAACTCCTGAAAAATCCCAGAAAGTCCCGGCCCGCTGCGCTTGCCAGATGATACTGTGTGAAAATAATTATTATAGCGATTAATCTACCTATTATTGAGCCTGTACAGTCCTACTGAAAAGTGTTTTTTTTTTCGAAATGATTATTACGATCTGGACCGCAGATGGCCATGACAGCGTTACCGGACTTTTCTTGCCAGCAAAGACCGCTCCTTCCTCTTATTTATTTATTTACATATTATCTAAAAGTGAATCGTACATTTTATAATTTCCTAAGCACACTAATCACCAAAGCCTATCAGGAGAAAATCTCAAACCTAAAGTTTAATCACTTTATTGAATGAAACTACTTGTCCATCTCTAGTAAAGCAAAATTACGGGCAAAACTACTCCGTGGCCTGTATACATTTTGATTTATTTAACATTTTCATACCGAACTAAGCTCTAGCATGTGTAGTTCCACGTTTTGTTCATAAAATAGGTACCTTATACCGTTGTGTGTATGCAGTATTCAGAATGTGAATTTCACATAATGCATAACAATGTTTGAAGGTCCTCAGGGTACTTGGAATATAGCCAGTTTACAGATTGATACCTACTTCATGTTAGTGTAAATAAGTAAGTACTACCAGTTTTTAACGCACTTCGAAAAAAGGAGGACGTTCTAATCTATGTTCGGCTGTATGTTTATTTACTGTATGTTTATTTATTATAAACCGACTTCAATGAATATTTTCGTCGAAATGAACGTGGGGTGGTATCATGTAATATATTCCCGAAGGAATTCATGAATTAATGAATGAATGAACACTTTATTGTACCTACTAAAAATTTATATCTAAAACACAAATAAAGACGTACTGTCTTTATTTGTGTAAAAGGCGGCCTAATCGCAGAGAGCAATTTCTCCCAGGCAACCTTGAAACCTTAAACCTTCGAAGGATTACTATTTGTCCCGCAAAGTTTAAAAAACAGTGTAAATGATAAATTCGTTTTTGATTTCATTTGATTTCGTTGTTAATAGTTTAATTTTTTTTTTCAATACCATCTCGTTGTTCGTTGTAAGTTCGTGTTCAATTAATCAGTGCAACATTTTTTTTACCTAGGTAATATCGAATATTTCGGAAATTTTCAGAATAAATTTAATGTTATATAATAATGTAGGTATTTAACTCACAACGTAGCCTACCTTTATAACTCTTAGTACCTAATCAGTAATCACACTAACACCTAGAAATTAAGCTATTATTTATATATAACCTATTCGATAGTTACTCGGCTGACTCGCTAATAACACTCCTTTTACAAACCCCTGTGGTTTACATAGTGTTATTGTTATAAGATTTCAAAAAGCAACCCCATCATATTTTTTTCCCTCGAATTTTTTTACATCACCAATCATAACAAGGAAATTCGTTCACTAATCCGTTTTGCGTGACTGTCAGTCTTTCCAAATAAAAAGAATTTTAATGAATAAACTTGTAACAATTGACTTTACGACTTGCGATTTATTTTATTTTCGTAGCGGAATAAAAATTAACTCTGAGCTATTAAAGATTTTGATAGTAATGCAGATTAATGCACTAATTTTACTTAGGTACTCATACATAGGTCTAGCCTAGGTTCTTTATCTAACTCATTTTTAAATTTGAATATTTCTATGTATACCTAATGTTTGTATGCGTCTACGCTAATAAAAAATATTAGCGATTCCACTAAATTTGACTGTCCCATCGTATGTTTTTTAGGGTTCCGTACACAAAGCGTGAAAACGGGAACCTATTACTAAGACTCCTCTTCAGTAGGCGGTATCTCATGAACCTTAAAGGTAGACAGGTGAAATTTTCACAAAAAGTGTATTTCTCTTGCCACTTCAACAGAAAATATAAGAAACATAATAAATAGTTCAATTAAACGGGCCTCCCATACAAAAAAGTTTTTTTGCTCAAAAAGGCAATTTTTTGGTCTACTTTTGTCTCGATCGAATCGTAGACTATTGGGACCCTTTAATAATTAAGGGAGATTTTTCCTATTATTTTATTATTCTTTTTTAAAAAATTGTGTTTTTGCGAAATATTTTTGTACGATGGTACGGAATCCTCCGTGTGCGAGTGACTCGCACTTGGCCGGTTTTATTTATAACATTGAATGTAGATTCAAGTGATTTTTGATAAAAAAATATGTAGAAGGGACGAAAACCTTTTATAAGTAGGTTGTAGACTTAATATAATAAAAAAAAATGTTAAATTATTTATTTTCCATAAAGGACTTATTCTATGTGTAGTTAATGTACAACCATTACGGACATATATGTATATATTATGTACATACCTGGCAGTATTTAAAATTTCTTTCACAACCAATTTCAACAAATTACCAATTGCGTATGATAACAAAATTTGTATGTTTTTTTCAGGAGCTCATCTAAATGTACAAGCTCGAAGGTGGCTGAGACTCTACGTACGAATTTCACATGTTCGGGAGACATGGCTCGTGCTCTATCGTGATGGACGAGTAATTCATAATGTGCTACGTATGCTCCTGCTTTGGATGGATCCTAGATTTAATCCAAAGGTAAGGTTATACAACATTACCTATCATTTCTTGGTTATAGATACATTTTTTAAAGCTGGCGCGATCCATTTTTCTATTTCGTATACTGGAGGATTTATGACATCAGCGTGCTACGAAAAAACCTAAGACAAACGCACCAGCTTTGCAAATTTACCTTGCTGGTAGTCTTATTCGGCTATTACATCATCCTCGAGCTCACATGGACGTATGAATTTCAAATTTGTGAGAAACATGGCTCCTGCTCTATCGTGATGGACGAGTAATTCATAATGTGCTACGCATGCTCCTGTTTTGCATGGATCCTAGGTTTAATCCAAAGGTAACGTTATTACCAACATTACCTATCATTTCTTGGTTATCTTTATATACGAGTATATAACCCCAAAAGTAAACTGTGAAATTGGTGCCGTATCCTTTAGTGGTAGATATTGGTACCATTTGTTTCAACCGCTCACATACGTACCTAGACTAAGTATGTTTATTATATAATATTGTTCGATAACTTCATGTCAAATGTGTGGCAACTCGTAACCGCATACACTAAACAAACCTTCTCTAGTTTAGAGTGTCTTAATAATTATAAGATTAGTTTTTTTTTATTTAGTACAAATAAACTCTTTATTGACAAAGAAAATAACAAACAAATAATATAAAGAAATTAAACTAGTATTTACAATTGAAACAATTGAGCTAACTGCAGACTGTTGCAAACAATCTACAGATAGCTCAACTGGTCCATATCAATACCAGTCGGAAGCGTCCCCAAGACGCTGGCTGCATTGCCCTGCTGTATGGCAATGCTAATGCGCTGCGCCAGATACTCACCAGCTCTCGGGTCACGTCGCTTCGACCAGGCGCTCAGATAATTTCTCAGATAAGATTAGATTATGTTTGATTAATAAAGAAAATAGAATACAATCAATATAAAAATCTCGTGTCACACTATTTGTAACCAAACTCCCCCAAAATTTCTCCGAAACCGATTTTTATGAATTTTTTTGTGTGTTTCTGTAGGTTTGAGAATAGGTTGTTAACAACTTTTTAAGTGATGGGTGTCCCGCGGCAATTTTTAATATAATATTTTTATATCTTCTGGCCTTAAAAAGTACATATAACTCTCAATTTTCACTTTTCTCACTCAATTTTCAACCCCCAGTTTTAATAGCAATATTACCTAGTTAGTAGGCCCTGTAATAATCTTCCACTTTCAGTGGTCGATGGCACAACGTTTTCCGCGTCAACAAGTAGACTTTTAAGAATCGCGCGAGTTCCATTTCTTCTTCGTATCTATCGTGGAGGCCTAGATTTGTAACGTCAGTGGGTAATTCTATAAAAAACAAAAAAATACAATCGCTTTTAAAAATTTACATTTCCATGTTTGTAGTTCCCTTAGTAGGCTCTTACCTCATCCATAGGCTGAATTGAAGGAGGTTGATTTTAACGCCGTGAGCGTCACGACCATTACCAGAGGAAAGGCAGCAGATTATGTGTATTTTCAACTTTTTTGCCTATTGTTTTCAAAATTTAACAGAGCTCTACATTGTGTCTGGCTTTCTACGGAGAGACAACCCAAAACTAAACTCATTAGTCAGCACTAAAAATAATGCCATCTTTTGCCTATTGTATTCAAAACTTAACAGAGCTCTACCACAGACGTAAACACGATGTAAAGTAATGTCATTACTTTTTTTCTCATTTATTTTATCAATTATTTTACTACGTAACAGATACCTTACTTAGTCGTTTTACCAATCAACTTTGAGCCTTATTAAACGTTTGAAACTAAACTCATTTGTCAGCACTAAAAATAATGCCATATTTTGCCTATTGTATTCAAAACTTAACAGAGCTCTACCACAGACGTAAACACGACGTAATGTCACTACGTAACAGATACCTTACTTAATCGTTTTACCAATCAACTTTGAGACTTATTAAACGTTTGAAGAAACAATCCAAAACTAAACTCATTTGTCAGCACTAAAAATAATGCCACCTTTTGCCTATTGTTTTCAAAACTTAACAGAGCTCTACCACAGACGTAAACACGACGTAAAGTAATGTCACTACGTAACAGATACCTTACTTAGTCGTTTTACCAATCAACTTTGCGACTTATTAAACGTTTGAAGAGACAATCCAAAACTAAACTCATTTGCCAGCACTAAAAATAATGCCATCTTTTGCCTGTTGTTTTCAAAACTTAACAAAGCTGAAAGCCGCAAATTGTGTCCGGAATAGATTTGTTTTACTCGAGTAACTCTTGCTTTAAACTGATTCATGCTCAAGACAGGTCAAGATTAACAAAACTTCTCAGATCCCTGCGAGAGGTCGCAGTTGCTACGTTTAGCTGATTGCTTAAATGGCAACTATATTATTTACTAGCTGTGCCGCGTGAAAATTGATGTCAAATCTTTGATAATAACTTTATGACCCTGTTTAAACCCCTTAAAGGGTGTATTTCGAAAAAATAAAAATTCGTGTCTATCTATTTACTTTGTTGTTTATTTATACTGAGTTTTTAGTGAATCAAACCAAGGAATATAGCAAGGTATATAATTTTCAATACAAACTTTACCACCCTCTTTAACCCCCTGAGAGCTGAAGTTTTCAAAATTAGATTAGCTTATGTGTTATTCTAGAACTTAAACTATCTACATACTAAATTTCATCTGAATAAGTTAAGTAGTAACGGAGATTATACTAACTTATTTTACTAATTTTGACTATCCTAATCTGACGTAAATTTTCAATCGTTTTATCACATTGATAACTTAATGTTATTAAATTGAGCAATTATTATTTATTCTTGCCTTATACAACCAATACTTATTTTAAATATGAGATTCCTATTTAGGAATCTCCATGTATAAAATAAGTAAAGTAGTTTAACCGACTTCAAAAGGAGGAGGTTCTCAATTCGTCTGTATGTTTTTTTTTTTTTGCATGTACGACGATATCTCCACGATTACGCGATATATCCGCCAATTATGGACCGATTTTGATTTTTTTTTCATTATAGTATAGAAAATGATCCCGAGGATATCCCATAGAATTTTATCCCCAGGAGATTAGTATTTATCCCGCAAAATTTAAAATAAGTGTAAAAGTAAGGAAATTTGAAGTCGGTGTATCGTTTTTTAAAGCACGCCATAGTGCTGACAAATCAGTTTACTTTAGTTTTGGATTGTCTCGACAACGAATAGAATATTATTGCATTCTATGGATATAGCAATAATTATTGACAACCGATGTTGCCCAGCGGGCGAAGGTCCACCTGTGACGCAGGAGGTTGCGGGTTAGATTCCCGCCTTGGGACAAGATTTGATTATTTATTAAATTATGTAAAATTTCAGGGCCCTTACCTTCTGCTTGTCCTGTATTATGAGCTGCGTCGTTTGCTTTGGCCTTGCTGTTGTCATCGCGGCCGGGATCGCCTACGGCTACAACTATATGATGGCAGAATTCCTCACCTTAGCTCGTGAGTATAAAATAGATATATAGAATATACATACTTTTTTGTACAAAAGTTGTACATACTCGAGCATAATGCTAGATGGCATTCTCTACCTGCTAACCTTTGGGTAGTGTGGACACCAGTAGGTAGTGCTAGGTTACAAAATTTATAGGAACACTAAAAATAAAAATAATATGTAGGTACAATAATTAATAATAAGTATATAAGTAAGTAGTCATAATAAATATATAAGTAAGTATTAATTTACTCATCCGCATATCCTTATCACACTGTAGCTGAGTGAGATCGGCACAAGATTTACTTCCGATCATCGGTCGGAAGTAAATCTTGTGCCAATCTCACGCATAGCGCGGCGAGCGAAGGTCCTCCGCGACGCAAGAGACGACGGGTTTTGGTCGATTGGGTTCGATTCCCGCCTTGGGACAAATGTTTGTATGATCTGCAAATATTTGTTCCTAAGTATTTTCTATGTATAATAAAAAAATAACTATACATGTAGGTAGTGTATCAGTCATGTAGCACCCACAATACAAGCTCTGCTTAGCTTGTGGCATTTTTTTTTATTTTCTTATGTTTTTCCACTCTCCCAATCAACTCGCAACATTCAGATTGTATCACATACCTTGGGGCGATGTCGACGCCTGAATTTTAGAATCAACCCGTTAGAATGATTGACCCGATTATAATATGGTGCAGACGGGCGTTTACTGCCCCCTGAGATACAGTACCAACTAGTTCGGGGGATAGTGAACAACCACAACCGTCCGACTCACAGACAGTGGCCTAGCCTAACTACTACACACAGCTAGCTAAAACTAGCTAGCTCATAGGTAGCCTTAAATAATAAGGTGCCTTGAATTATGGTCGTCTGGTAGAAATCTCTGCAAGGGATAAGACCGCCAATTGCAGGATACGATAATTAGATTTTAAGAACCTCCTGTACCTACTATACTGTATTTTTTCCCGCAATAAAGCTTTTTTATTTATTTATCTAAAATATGAATACCTAATTCATTACATTCGACGAGATGGCTAAGTGCCCACCATAATGTTGAACGTTGATCGTTCAACAATCGGCATAGGCGCACTTCACTGAATTGCGCACCGTTTTGCAATCGGCCTATCTAGCCATTCTGGAAACTGGCTGATTCTACTATCCTATGTCGACAGCGATACCTTATCAGCTGTCATCTCCGTGCTCATCTTTCTTATAAAAAGTAGTCCTTCACCCAATCCATGCATTATCGATATCTCACGCGTGACGCGAGTCTCTTTATCTACTAATGGTTATTATTTCTTTGTAGGAACGAGTTGTGAAGGTCAGTGTTACGTGTGTTTGGTCTACCAGTACACGTAGCATTCATGCTCAGCCGGTTCCTAATTTATACCTATAATCCACAATCATCATAATCATCATCAGCCGTGTTACTGCTGAACGTAGGCCTTCCCTAAAAGACGCCACGAATAGCGGTCCCTGAGCCGCCTCCATCCATCGACTCCCTGCGACCGCTACAATGTCGTCGGTCCATCGAGCGAGAGGTCTTCCCACATTTGATGATGCTATTGTGGATTACAATAGCATCATCAACAATAGCATGATGCTATTGTGGATTACAATAGCATCATCAACCCGTATCCGTCCACTGCTGAATATAGACCTTCCCCATACGACGCCACAAATAGCGGTCCTGAGCCGAGTCCATCGACTCCCTGCGACCGCTACAATGTCGTCGGTCCATCGAGCGGGAGGTCTTCCCACAATACTACTTAATATGCTCGTTTTCAGTTTTTGAGTAGCTGTGTGATTGGTTGTAGTTAAAAATAAATTACTTTTCTTTAATTCTTCCATTCTTTCGTTATTTTCTGAATAACGCTTCTAAATTACTCGTATTTATGATCATTGTCGGTTATTTATCCTGTGTATTTATTTTCTTTTCATTTTAAAAAAATATTTAGGTATTGTTCGTTTCAGGTTCTGATGTGTTCGTTTATATCCGCCGTGGTCAGTTCTACGAGAAAGCAGATTTGAAACCTCACTTCGCCAGGAGAACTGGGGGCGGCGCCAGTCAGAACGAGAGTGAGTATAGATATACATAGCGGCACGTAACTTTAGCGCTGACCGTTATTGCGCAGGAGTAAAAAATAGCAGCTAGCGTAAGAACACTCCCGGATATCCTACTAATATTATACATCTCAAAGTTTGTGAGAATGGATGTATGAATGTTCCACTTTCACGCAAAAACTACTGAACTGATTGGGATGTTTGGTATGGGTATAGTTTGAGACCTGAAATAACATATACGTTACTTTTTATCCCGATAAAACGCGGGTGAAGGCGCGGCAGGCGCAAGAAATAGGGAGAGCTTCATATAGCCCTGTCTCGCTCTTTCATTGTTTGCATGAAAGATTGTTTGAATTTTCCACGTGACTGTCCAAGAGCAAGCCGCCTATCAATTTGAGCCTAAAATTGCGTTCTTTTCTTTGTCACGTGGCGTGGTTCGCCAGAGGACAAAAAGATGGTTATAATACAACTTCTTATCAATTTGCTAGTTACTTTGCGGAAATCCATTGCAAAATATTAGAATGAAAAAATTTCAAATAAACAATTCCGTGTATAGTCCACTCGCTTTTCTTTATTCTAATATTTTACTATAAAAACTAATCATACCATAAACCTCACACTGAACATCGCAGTTCTGCAGAAGACGCTCCAGCGCGCCCCCCGGTAGATTTCCTTGAGTCGCCGCTATAGTCGCTATATCGCCTCTTACGACTTTCGTGGGAATAATTGGGGTGGTGCAAATTCTAAACCGGCATCACACGATCATTCTAAATTATTATCAAAAGGCAAAGACGCCGAGTCTTCTTCTTTGTCCTGGTACATTTACTATGATTTGTGGCGATTTCAGTTTTCTTGTAGATATTTTGGCACATTTGGAATAGTTTAAATCACTTTCACTTGAGGTTTTAAAGCTCCATACTTAAGTTGATTCAATATTCATTACTAGCTGCTGCCCGAGCCTTCGCCCGCATTTTATTGGGATAAAAAATTGCCTATATGTTATTCCAGGTCCCAAACTATACTCATACCGAAGTTCAGCCCAATCGGTTCAGTAGTTTTTGCGTAAAAGAGTAACAAATATCCATACATCAATCCATCCAAACTTTGACATTTATAATATTATATAGTAGGATTAACAGGCTAACTAGGAATCTTGTTTGTGGTTTAATGTGAATCGTGAGCAATGAGCTCCCCACGCAGTGGCGCGGAAGGCGCACGAGTCGAACAACACTCACCCTGAAGAAGTCCTTTGTTAACGGATGAAACGTTGTTATTCTAACACAAACAAGTTTCGTTGTTAACCCACTTCTATTATGAATGTTCATAATGAATCCGTCAAACTACGATAGTTTTATAGTAAAATAGGTATCAAAGTTTTAAATTTTCTTGACTTATGCAGTGTTCAGTTCAAACTCAACCGACTACCAAGACACGAAGCCTATAGCCCGGGATATAAAGCCACTCCCCAATACTTGGCGGAAAGCGATCGACAGGCGGAACTATGCAGAGAATCTCGTCAGTTTCTCAGGGAATGTCAAGAATCAGAGCATAGACAGCTCTGCGTTCGTCGAAGCGGATCAAATCCGACCAACGCTACCTGTTAGTACCTACTCTAACACTATCTTGTTTATTGTGCCTCTATTACTCTACGACTCTACGTATCCTATCTTTGTCTCTTCTCGGGGAAGGTCAAGAATGAGTGTAACAGCTCTGCGTTCGCCGAAGCGCGATTTCATTAAATACAGGCTCAGAGACGAATAAACAGATAATTGATTAATCTTTTGACTTATAATATTCATTTGTAGACCAATTATTTAAAATTTTACAAGTTAAAAACAAAATGGGAGGCCACATTACCACCTTCTCCTCTATTTGCTTCTTATATTTTAGCGAGAGACCCCTATCCGACCTATATAACATTATATCATCGGCTCAATCTTTATTTCAAACCTATGGCAACTATTTATAGGTATGTAGAGGTCGCGTCATGGTTTAATAGCGCTAACCTTGCAGAGCAGAAGTCGTTTTTTACACCGTTTTACACCTGCGCAGAACCCCCCTCCACTTTCGCCGAGCGCTATTAAACCATAACGAGACGTGTAACTAACTAGGTACAGGTCGGGTCACGGTTTAATAGCGCTGACCTTGACGCGCAGAACTCGATTTTTAGATTTTTACTCCGTTTTACACCTGCGCAGAACCCCCCTCCACTTTCTCCGAGCGCTATTAAGCCATGACGAGACGCGTACCTAACGTTATTTTTCTTTTCTCAGCCGACCGAGCCACAAATGGAAGCTACAGTGGTTCTTGTCCGTGGTCCACCAACGGGCACACCAAAACCAATAAGAACATCCTTAAAACCCGAAAAAATATACATAACCCCAGATAAATTAACCACCATAGTGATGAGAAAATTCTATCCCAATCCACAAATAACAATGCTCCCAGAAATAAGTAACGATGATGAATTCTACCAAGAGGCTGACCGGCCTGTGATAGATCAAAAACCTACAGTAACTCATAGTGTAACAGACTGGTCTCCGCAACGTAAGAAAAAAGTGGTCAAAAAGGCGTAAGTAACAAAAATCACACTATGATACGTATAAGGCTAAACGACATCGTAGCGGTCGCAGTGAGTCGTTGGATGGAGGCGGCTCAGGTCAGGACCGCTATTCATGGCGTCGTTTGGGAGAGGCCTATGTTCAGCAGTGGACGTGTACGGGCTGATGATGATGATGATACTTATTTTTAAGCTACTATACTTGTTATCTGTCACATGATTGTAGTTGTAAATAATAGTACATTGTATACCTAGGCGAAAAAGTGCCCAATTCTTATCGAGTGTGTTATTTGAGCCTTAAAACACACGAGGTAGGAATCGCACTTTCTACCGAGTGATACATAGTGCTTTATACTACGCCTTTGAGGAAAATAAAAATCCGAATAAATTATTAATTGATATTTATATTCAAATTATTACAGTTATTGAAACTCAATGTTATATTTTTTTCAAAGATATTTAATAATATCCCAAAAATTTCCTCCTTGACTCCGGCGGGACTTGAACCCGCGACGTTCCCTTGAATACGGGACTGCGCTAACCAACTGCAATTTTAATTTCTTTGAGATTACCCCATGTGCACGCAAGCACTATAATAATAAAAACCTTATTTTTATACTATGGTATCATTCCAATTTTCTTTTCAAAAATGCTCAGTTTTTTGCAGTCTTAGTAGTCAGTTTTATTGATGTCGTTTCGTGCCAAAAGCGTACTTTTCAACATAGAATACAAAGACTAAAAGGTACTTGGCTTGTATTTTTTCGCTTTTTCACTAAGTGGGACAGCAAAACATTTTCAGAAAAAGAACTTGCTTTTTTCTCGTTTTTCCAAGACACAAAATCTTCATAAGTCTTGATGTATTAATTTCTGGACTTCTCGGGCAATAGGTTCTCAATCACTGTTTGAGCAGTTTCTTTTATTTCTGGCGGTGTCATAAAACTTGAACTATCACTTGACGGACGACATTCTGTAGAATTAATAAAATTGCCTACACCAAAATTCTAATTTAGGAGAACTTCCCACGCCTTTATCACTTGGGTTCTTTTTTCAAAATATTGTTCGGAAATCGGAAGAGGCATAAGTGGACTTGGAGTAAAAACTTTTTATCGTTTGACCTACAATGAAAATAAAAGAAAGTGCTAAATAAATAACTAATAGCAACCGGCCGATCTTTTAGGAAATTAAAAAAAATAACACGTTGGAAATGGATTTCCATACACTTTTCCCTCCCGCTAAAACGCGTGAGAAATGAAATTCCATGGAGTTTTTCATCCCGGATTCCTATACGCCTGCAATGACGAGCAGGTGTAGTATAAATTGTTTTTATTTTTTCAGTAAAAAGGGTCACCGGCACTTACGCCAAGAGCTGAAATCTGGAGGTTCTGTAGATTATAGTCAAGAAGAGGAAGAAGACGATGTAGCCTACAAACCTGTGTAAGGTATAAATAACCTAGAATAAAACTATGGTAAGGTGAATATGTGGGTTTTATTGTTTACTAGCTGTGCCCGCGACTGTCCGCGTGGAACATTGACAGTGGGTGTACATATCTAATCATCATCATCAGCCCGTACACGTCCACTGCTGAACATAGGCCTCCCCCAAATGACGCCACCAATAACGTTCAGAATAATCAGAATAATAGGTTCTTCTACGGATTTCCGTATTCCGGACCCTATCGCGCAGAGAAACTTCGAGCATAGCTCTCTCCATAGCTCGCTGGGTGACTTTGAGCTTATGCACAAGGCCTATACCTAGAGCGACCACGTCTCGGATCCGTAAGTCATCACTGTTAACACACATTGGTAAAAGACTTTCGTCTTGAGGCTCTGCGGTATCTGTGGTGTATGATGTGTGATATCTAATCAACAGCCTAAAAAATAAATTCCAATAAAAAATAATTCTATACAAACTTTCAACCCCTTACAACCCTTTTTTCGGATTAAAAAGTAGCCTATGTCCTTTCTCAGGGTCTAATCTAGAGTATCTATGTACCAAATTTCATTTAAATCGTTACAGTAGTTTTGGCGTGAAAACGTGACAGACAGAGTAACTTTCTCATTTATAATATTAGTAAGGATAGTAAGGATTGAATTAAATGCCCGCTATGGAACTGGTGTGATGTTGTCTTCCTAGCCAAATCTTCGGCCATGGCGGCCAGTCTCAACGGAGACTAACCAGGTGCACAGGCAGGACTTATTATATTACTCAAGTGTATGCGCAAACACAGGTGCATTCTCTATTCCCTCGCTCTCATAATCCGATGGTACGGCGCGGCAGACCGATTCGACCGGGGAGAGGCCAGCCGCAGGACCAACGGCTTAACGTGCTCAGCAGCCCGGAGTCAGGAAATTGGTGATATTATACCTCGGTACTCGGTAGGGAACTAACTATGTAGTTATCTAGTCTGTATTCACGCCTTTTCAAATTTCGTCCTCTTCTAACGGTTTCCAGAAGTTTTCCAGAGGGTTCTTTTATATAAAAAAAAACGAAGGAGTATTTAGTAGGTAAGTGTAATTACGTATATCTTCGCAATGTTTTATTTGCGATAGAGTTAAAACTACTGCTATGTTGTATGCTAAAACGCTGTTGAGAATCTATTAATTACACGCACAAACCGAATGGTCAGTGTTTGTTTGCACACGTTAATGTATGTATAATCGACACGTTAATTGAGGTTATCTCAACCCCCACGCAGTTATGTAATTTAGGAACCTCGTGAAACCCTTTACGCCCGTAGGTACATACGGTTTAGTTTACTTTGAGGTCTGCTTGCCTAAATATATCATTATTTTTTATACCTAATACTTTTTTGTTGCTTTTATTTGCGGTTTTGAGTAAAAGCAGATGAGTTACGAGCTTTTGGCATGTAGGGCGCTGCCCCCAGCGGAGTCAGGTGGGATTACCTTTACCAATAAATGAACATGAACATGAACAGGATCACTGTATAGATGACGCTAGGGAAAGAACAAGAATGTAATTAGTAGTAATAGAGATGTGTTTTGATATAAAAAAATAGAGGCCAGAATGAATAAACGTTAATTAAATTGTATGACAGTGTTTTAGTGTGAAACAACAGCCCTTTCGTCTTTAAACCATCTGGTTCATTTCCTGGTCAAAATTTATCCTGCCGCTTTTTAAGCCGACGTATGGTTTCAGGCTAGCTGGTTCGGGTGTTTAGAAACACCCGAACACACTACAAAGTAGAAACACTACAAAGTCTACAGAACTATAGACTTTGTAGTTGGTATTAAAAATAAGCTTATGATAGGTTACTCAAACTGGCCAAGGGATTTGTTTAAACCCAAATATCTCTTAAACCACAGGGGAGACGCCCTGTGGTTTAAGAGATATTTGGGTTTAGATTTATGAGACTTGCAGGGGAACTTGATACCGTAGGAAACAGTTTATTGGCATAGTTCACGATTCATATTTCGATACGGGTTCGTCGAAATCAGCGGGGCTACTAACTAGACGTCAAGATAGCAGCCACAGTGAAACACCTAAATATCTCCTAAAGTACTGGGGTACTATTTATTTTACTTATGGCACCGGGATTCTGTCCGGGGTCTATTTAGGGTCTATTTATTGGCATAGTTGAAATCACCAAATTCCATGGCGGGGCTGCTAACTAGACGGTCACAAAATATCTTAACATCTAAACAACCATATTCGCATGTACATATTATACACACGTGTGATGAATAAACAAACGCAATACAATACAATAGAAAATTAAAAACAATGAAGAACTTTATTGAGAATTTATTAAACACCTAATGACCCTAATTCTTTCTGTAAATTTCATTGTCAGCGATATTTCTCGATGTAATCTCTCTCTGAGAATTCCCTGCCATTGGCATGGTTCTAGTTGCTTTCTTTTCATTCCCTCGTAATCCTCGCTTTTGTTGTTTCATGTGCATCTTTTTCATCCTTCGTAGTTGTTCGGCTGAAGAGAGTGTATTCTCTTGTAGAACGTACATCTTTTTGGAATCGGTGGGATCTTTGCAAACGGGAACATCAGCAGCATTTGCATTTTCGTACTCCGAAGGTACGTCAGTGTTGTCCTCGACTGGATTTGTTTGCGACTGGGCATTCTTGAGCATTTCCATGACGGTTCTGTACTCGCTATCCGCCTCATTGGCCGCATCATCGATGATGGCGGTCAAGTGATTTGTCAAATAACTCGGTACTCTAGAAAGTAGAAATCCTGCCACAAATGATTCACCGCTCCTATTGTAATGCCCAGGGCAGGAAAATTGATAATCTCTGTAAAGTTAGGTTTTATTTAATCGTTGACAAACTTCTGTTCTGTACTTCTCAATCATAATAAATCTAAGTTTTTACCAAAAACAAAACTAACGACACTGTCAAACATAACCTAAAACGTCATAATTATCAGTCAGATAGGACCTTGAAGAAGCAGATAACTTTATTCCTCTGTTAGGGGCCTTATTCGACAGTTATCTACTATCTGACAATTGAAAAATACAAAATATAGCTATTCATCGAATAAAGGCTCTCTGGTTGTTTATCTGACGATTAAAAAATCGGCCCTAATTCTTATAAATTTACGTTCCGAATCTGAGTATGAAGCGAATTTACTTTAGTAGAACCTATATAATATGGATCTGCCTCAGTGCGTCAGTGTACTCACTCTTACTCTAACTTCTAACGTACACCATTACCAAGGATGAAAAGTCAAAATCTGTTAGTATAACGTTGACCTACAAGCTAGCAAAAGCATGTTACCTCCATCCTTTGAACTCGAGGGTATGCAAGTATCTGGATTTCTCATTATATGGTGCTTTTATGTCGATTATCAGGTCCACTGCCACGTCACTGATCTCAACGCCGAACTCGTACATTCCTTTAGTCTCTGAGCCAACTTGGTAATCTAAACTTCCACGTACCTGTCATATAATAATTTTACTTAGGTATATACAATAAAATTACCTCGTGATATCACAAATACATATGTATTAGGTTTATGATGATTATTCTACTTACGAATTAAAAGCTTAATTTTTGGCAGGCTAAACGCAGTTAGTATGTCAACTTAATGGGGCATGGTAACTAAACTGCAAAGTAATTTTGCGATGGCTTTTCTCCCCCAACTAGGCAGTGCTAACAATTACTTAGAGAGCTGGTGGGAACCTACATATTACAGCCTGCAATGGCAACAGAGGCCAGGATAGATGGCGGGTCACTGCGCTGAACCACAGGGGTAAGTAGGCACTGTATTACATTCGAAGATGAGCCTAGCATCACATCAACGTCTAATAATATACCTGCAAAGTTGCGTATCTCAGTTCCTCGGAAATTTTGAGCGTCGTGAGCAGCATAGGCCCTCCTGTGTGAGTGGAGTATACGGTCTCTAAGCCCGTTACCACTACATCGTATAACGAATAGGCAATATCCACCAGTAGGCCATCAACCTGGAATAAAGCAAAACATATTTGACAACAATAAATGACTCTAATGGTGTATCCACACAGCCCGGTGGCACGAGTCGCCAGTCGAGCCGCCGCCGCCGCCGTCCATGCCGCCGGTGTATGCCGCCGCGCCGGCTTCCTTATCGGATTTGCTTGTGACCAAGTTGCCGGCAATTTGTGACCAAGTTCCAGACAATACCGCTGGGCTATGTGGATGCACCATAAATTGTTCCGTGGTGCATTTGGCGATGATTCTGCAGTGACGCAGTACCGCTGAAACACTACCTCATTCTCTAAGAATGAAGTATTTTCTATAAGTAATTCTACGTTACGCCGCCGCCGTTGTGAAAATGTTTGTCGACAACGCCAAAACCATTGAGTGGATTGAGCTGAAGTTTTGCAAACATGGAATTATTACTTTATAGGCTACTTTTTATTTCGAAAAAATGAGTGAAGAAGCCGCGTATAGCAGCCAGTATTAATATAATTTCAGCGAAAAGAAAACATAAATGTATTATGGGCATTGATACCCAATGTTAGTAACATACCATTATTGCACAACGAACGCTATATTTATCAGAGACCACATATTTTCCCATGTCTCTATTTATCGTTAGTACATTCAGATTTCTCACTACATTGTTCATGTAGTTCTTTATCCCTTCAAAAATACTTTCTTCCGTGGAGCTGAAACCAAAAAGAATATTATAGAAAATCTCAGAATTGCCTCAAATTTATTAGCAAAGTCTGACCAAGACAATTGATAGTCTCAGTTAATATAAAAAAATCGTCTGTATATTCAGATGGCAAAATTTTGACGATTTATTTATGAACAATGTTTACAATTCTATTTAGATATAATGAGTTGTTATCTTAAAATTAACTTACTAAAACGATTAATGTGATTATATAGAAAATTTTATACATTGTCTCTTATAGTGGCGTCGTTTGGAGGAGGCCAATGTTCAGCAGTGGACGTGTACGGGCTGATGATGATGATATCTCTTAAAAACTAAAGAATACTATCAAAATTGGAGGTCGCTTGCATAGTCAAAATTTAAAGTCATCTAATGAATACAAGCACCTTTCCAACAAAATCTTTTTTAATTTGGATTTAAAAATATTAGGACTATCAATGCTTTATGAGTCAATAGGCAGGGAGTTAAATAATTTAACAGCTTGGTACCTAGAGCCATGCTTCACAAAATTTAACCTAGGCTGAACAGGTGTATCGAGATTCTTCCTTCTTATACTTATCCTAATTGCCCTTTGTTCAGTCGATTCATACTTATAGGGGTGCCTTACAACATCCGTAAGAACTACTTATATAGTACTATAAAGACTCGGTATGGTCAAAATGTTAAGAGACTTCGAATAATCTCTACAAGACAAGAGGAATTTGTACTATTGTCCTAATTGTCATTTTCTGCAGAACAAAAGCCTCTTTAAGTTATAGTCATAATCATAACTATTCCCCCAACCTTTATACTATATCTGAATAGTCACACACAGGCTACCTATCCTTATGCAGAAGTCTACCGTATTTCTGGAAGCCTATCCTCGAAGACTGCAGAAGTGTTGACATAGCTGGTCAACGCAGCTTGCAGCTTTGGAGCCAAATCCGATTCCATCGTGTTCATTATGAGACGCTCCATGGGAATTCCTGTAAGTCCATAAAAGATTATTATGCCAAATAAGGTATCGGTGAAAAAAATACAGATTAATATGGGGTGTGTGCTTATGACCACTCGATTGGAGTGCACAGTTAAATCTCTTAATACTTTCATTGCCCACAACGTACATGTCCATCTGCAGGTCGCACCGCCAAGGCTGGACAGTAAACGCGTTATGTGGCGGTCTGGAACCGAGTAAACATCATCCAGCGTAACTGGCCCAAGCGTGACAGTTTGGTTTCGTTCAATAAGCACCCTTTGGTTTGGAGCTGATTGATGGTGAATGTTTCTAGCCAGTGTTTCAAGCAATATCTACGTTACTTCTTAAGAAATTAGTGATAGCGACTGTAAGTATAGAGTGAGTAGGTATGCGCACCTCCACTGTTTGGTAAATAGTTGGCAACCACTGGTGGCCCTTGTGTGCCATGGCTGAATATCTGTACAGAAAAGCAAAATTATCGTTTAATCTTTGAAGGTTGTTGCTCATAAGTCCAACCCCCTGCCAGTCCCAGCGCAGTATTGGGTAAATGCTTTAATACTACAACATGCTGAGGCAGGGACCCTTTTTTTCCCTTAAATTAAAAAAAATTGTTAAGTACCAATTAACCATTTCATCATCCTTTAATGTTACCCACTATATGTATTTTAGTACCTGGTCTATAAGATGTTTATGTACATATTTCTGGGTAAATAAACTCTCTCTTTCTCTCTTTCGCTCTCTCTCTCTCTCTCTCTAACGAACAACTCCAAAATTAGCATTCACAGTGACATAGGTACCTAATTACCGTAAGGTCCAAGCAAATAGCCTGCGCGCAGTCTACTAGTTTATCCTGTCACTGGAAAATCTTTCTAAATATTACGAGTTCAAGCCCATATTTGAATGTGTTGTGCGGCAGTTGGGTTGAACGTGTGAGCGCCCACCCTAACCTATACAGTATTAATCGCCTACATGAAACACTTCGAGCAATTTTGGACCCTTTTCTACACAAACCTTATACATGTCTTTTCTCGTAATCCAATACCACCAAAAGGTCAGCGCTTATTTATAGACACATTCGCATATTGACCGAGATTTCACCCTGACAAATCTGTACCACCAAAAAAACTATGGTACCTTCTAGATTATTCTCTTACCTCGAAGTTGAAGTGGCATTTAGATAGTCTGAATATTGCATTGCCTAAGGTAACCGAACGTCCTGACAACGTGACCACTGCTACGCCTGATATTTTGCATCCATCTACTTGAATCCTGTGGGAAAAATCATAAAAATAGTAATTAATCTAGACCTAAGGATCTCCACAATGACCGATTTTGCGCAGCCCTCATCCAGCGGTTTCCCTCCGTCGGTCGTCCTTCCCTAATTCGTCGGTCGATCGCGTGGGGGGCCTACCCACACTGCGCAATCCAGTACCTGGCCACTCAAGAGTCTTGTGGCCCCAGCAGCCGTCGTTTCTACAACCTATGTGCCCTGCCCACTGCCAATTGAGTTCGCAATTCTGAGAGCTATGTCGGTTACCTTGGTGCTTCTGCGGATCTCCTCATTTCTGATTGGATCTCGCAGATACTCCAAGCATAGCCCTATCCAGCTCTCTGTGCGACCTTGAGCTTTCTGACGAGGCCCGTTATTAATTTATATAATATATATATATATGTAATATCGCGGTACTCCGGGTAGATTGGTGACCTGACCAACGAACGCGATTCATGGAAGAATTTGGGGGCAACCTGTTCCTGTGTTGCAGGACAACATAGATTATGTAAAAAAATATATGGTGAGCTAAAATTAAGTATAGCTTTCTAGTGCTACGTGCTTTTTTATTTTTTTATTTATTAAAAATGTTAAATCGATTGACCAGCATCATCTCATATATAGAATAGAATAGAAATTTATTTATTTGCCTAAATCTACCATACATTACAAGCTTACGACTAATTAAACCTAATAGCCCGACTACACACTCAAACATTTGTGCATGCAGATTGCACAAACACAGTTCGCGCAAGTAAGATAAGCCGGCCACACGCTCCGTCTTGCTTGCGCAAACCAGTGTGCACGCTCAAACATATGTGCAATCTGCATGCACAAATGTTTGAGCGTGTAGCCGGGCTATAAGTAAACATGTTTATTGCCCAGAAGAGGCAAACTTGGCCTTCCCTCAGCATTGTGCTGGACGAACACTTATGAAAGTGAAGAAGTGGCCTAAGATTAATTATGCAATGCATTTATTTTTGCCAGTAATTGCATAATAATCATGACCTCCTAATAATTTATCATTTAAATCTACTGATATAAAGTGAGAGTCATATCCTAACATTTTCATGGCCTACGACGCTGTCTGTTTGCAGGTCCATGAGACAGCGGTGCGCCCGTTCCTGGCGGTTCACAGCACTATGCTACGCAGTGAATGCGTCAACAGAGCAATTTCTCGCAGGGCACACCCGATAACAACACGCTCAATTTTTTTTTAATTGACTTGTTACCGTACAACAATTATTTATTATACAAAATTACAACATAACAGACATTACCTTAGACACGTATAATGGGCAGTCTTATCACTTAAAAGCAATCTCTTCCAGGAAACCTTTGGATGGAAATAATTTGGAATGGAAGGCAGGAGTGTACCGAAGATGATCTAAGATATCTATAACATTATAAATACCAAATAACAATGGATAAATAAATATAAAATCAATACCGAATTGAAATAAACGTACCTACTAATAGTATGTTATGCAATTAGTGAATAAAGGACGGATTTAAAGCGAGGGCTATAGGTGAATCACGACCGTAAGGAGTGATTCACGTGTGAGAATCCTGAGCGACGCGAGTGACTCATAGCCCTAGATATAAATCCGTCCTTTATTCAAGAGTTGCTTACTATACTCATAACTATGACAAAAAGAAAGATTTACGCGAAAATAGACATATGATGATGACATATTGGTGTGCTCTTAATTCAAACACCAAAAAAGATTGATGCTTTTTATTCACTATTTTCAGTGAATAAAATAAGCTTTTTAGACGAGGAATGATATAAAATATACTAATAATAGGTAGAGACTTACGCAATCTGACCCGTTCTCTGTACTTGTTCGAACAGAAAAGGCGAGACTTCATAAACATTTTGCTCTTGCACGTCAAAAACAATGTCGGAAGAATTGCGTATCAGCATGTAGTCTGAGTGTAAGATTATTTTGCTAACCAGGCCGTCAATTTTAAATGCATTGTGGGTCAAAGGAAATGTTACTCTTATATCAAAAATTGCAGGGTAGCTATCCAGAAATAAATCCTCTAGGATGCTGTAATAAAAACACATTTTAATATTACTTTCTTAAAATCACTCATGGTGGATCAGGCAGACTCCACCAAAGCTTGGATATCCGAAGCGGAGACGAGAAGGGACATTTTTCAGCTAGGGTGTCTCCATCGAAGCTGTGAAGAGATGTGTACTGGCTCATTTCTTCTCGTCTCCGCTGCGTGACGTCACCAGCTTACGAGGTATAGCTCACATCTCCACTTCGATCTTTCTTTGTTTTCTTAGCATACAAATATGATAGGTACAAATCGGTGGTCTTCACTGAAGCTGAGCAGAGACGAGAGGTGTGAATAATGACGTTCTTTTGAGGTTTTTGTTATTATAGTGCTTAAGCCCGCACTTGGGGTAATCTCGAAGAAATTAGATAATATCCCAAAAATTTACGACTCCGGCGAGACTTGAACCCGCGACCTTCCCCTGAATACGGGACTGCGCTAACCAACTGCGCCACGGAGGCAAATACCCGACCTGTTGAAAATCTTTGAGCATTACTTACGCGCTTACTATAGCCACAGATTTGGTAATGTTTGCTATAGCGCCGTTAGCTCCACCTACATACAGGGGAAGGTCGCGGGTTCAAGTCCCGCCGGTGTCGTAAATTTTTGGGATATTATTTAATTTCTTTGAGACATTCTTTTGGTTGTTTATAACATATATTTTGTCCGCCCAGCTCAACTCCGCTTTGGTGGAGTCTGGCCCTCAAGATCCAATAGAAATAGACGATTGGCAGTTTCAATCTCATGCATTTATTAATTACTGCCCCGTTAAGAGGTTTAGTAGAGATTTTGGAGTAGTTACTTATTATGGTTAAGCTGATGATAGTTCTCCATCCATCACGTTTTGGTTATAAGCACTAACCCAATGCAAGGCAGTACAAGCTTATCTCATTCTGCAGTTTGTTTTAGTTGACAACACTGTGCCACAACAGTATAGAGCATGTTTTTATCGAATACTAGCTGGTGCCCGCGGCTTCGTTCGCATTTTTTCGGGATAAAAAGTAAAAGTCCGTCCCAGGAATGCCGTCTACCTCCATGCTAAATTTCAGGTAACAGACAGATAGACAGAATTAATTTCGAATATATAATACATACCTACATATATTAATTATAAAGTATGGAATCATTAGAATCAATCAGAAAATCAATGTAGAGCAAGCTTCTGCACGCTGGCCGTTTCCCGTTTCCAGGAACTCTACGTAACCTCAACTCCTTAGGGCTCATACACACAAGATCCGTGTACGTGTGATGGCGTATGTAGTTGTAGAAGCGAGTTCACATACCTGCCAGTACGGAAAAAATAGTTTACTGGATCCGAAAAACCGTCAGGTGTGTGAACTCGCCTCTACAACTACATACGCCATCACGGGAAAATAAACGGATCCAGTAAAACGGATCCTGTTAAACGGATCTTGTGTGTATGAGGCCTAAGGAGTTGAGGTTACGTAGAGTTCCTGCAAACGGGATACGGTCAGCGTGCAGAAGCTTGCTCTACATTGAATGTTAGGTAGGTTAAGGTAAAATACTCACATATGAACCTGATTATCTGTATGGTAATACCCTTTGGTAACAAATAGGGGGTTGGCCGGTCTCTTTATGTAAATATTCAAGCCTTTGAACCCATACGTCTGTTGCATGCCCTAAAAAATATGATTTGGTTAATGATAAACATATCACAAATCTGAGTGCCGTCACAGCCAGTTGGTATGTACATAAATAAATAAAAAAGAAAAATCTGGACAAATCACAAACAAAAACACTTATTTAGCAATAAAAAAATGCTTATACAGTTAACTGGTAGGTGGCACTAGTAATTGTTTAGTGGGAATTAAAATCTCATGGGAATTAATTTATGGGATAAAAAGTAGCCTATGTTTTATTTCAAATCTAGACCAAGGTTCATCTATGCAAAATTTAAAACAGCCCAATATATTTAGTTGGTAGTTTTGGCGGAAAGAAGCAACAAACATTCGTATTTATAATTTAGAGATGCGTGACCCGAGAGCTGGTAAGTATCTGGCGCAGCGCATCAGCATTGTCATACAGCGTGGCAAATGTGGCAATGCAGCCAGCAAGCGTCTTGGAGACGCTTCCCACAGGTATTGATATAGATCAGTTGAGCAACCTGTAGATTATTTAACAGTCTGCAGTTAGCTCAATTGTTTCAATTGTACATTCTAGTTCTAATTTGTTTCCATTTATAATATTAACTAGCGACCCGCCCTAGTTTCGCTCGGGTGCAATGCTGATACTAAATTATATATATAAACCTTCCTCTTGAATCACTCTATCTATTAAAAAAACCGCATCAAAATCCGTTGCGTAGTTTTAAAGATTTAACGCTACCTAAGGACAGACGCAGAAAGCGACTTTGTTTTATAATAAGTAGTGATATTAACGTGCGTCCACATTAGTGACAATAGTGAAAACTGTGACCGTGACAAAGGGGTGTTTGTACCGATAGTGTGGACGGGATTTGTTACGCGTACAAATGTTACGATTAGTTATCCGTCTCATAGTCCCATACAAAATATCAAGCTATGAAAGTACGCCTGAACATTGTAGGTACGTACTGCCAGTCACAAATGTGGCCGGTGTTTTGGTTGTGTCACGGTCAAATGACACGGGTCACGGGCCGATCCATCCAAAGAAGGTCCTTTTCAAAGGATGATCGGTACTGTCTTTGTATGCGGGAGACATCGACACTGCCATTTTTGTCAGGCGTACAAGCCCGCGTGTCGCGCTGGTATCGATGAATCGGGCACGGGATTGATGAATCGGGCAAATGTACGTCGTGACAAGAAAACAACCCAAAATGGCATCCATTGCTAGTTCGACCGTGTCAGAGCCAGCACTGGAGCTCGATCCGATGCAAACCTCTACCCGTCTACACTATCCGTAACAAGTCCACAGCGATATCATGGAGTTCGGTTTGGCGGAATGTCACTAATGTGGACGCACCTTTAGTTTGAAGTCATTTTGTACTATAAAGCTAGGTACTTACAATACCTATGGCAGTTTGAAAACCAATCATATGCGGCCGCCATATTTTGGTACTGTTTCGATTGAGGTCTGCAAATGAATATTATGTACATATATGTAGGTATTAAGATCACTTAACAAAAAGCGAAACTACTATTACATTCAGAGAAAATTGACTAGAAAGGAACCTATCTTGTTGTCCCGAGAAGTCCCATTTCCAGAGGTAGCAAATATGTTCCTTCATAGGAAAATGAAAGATAGATAGAAAGATAATGCTGGACAATCCACACAGCATCATCTAGCCCCAAGCTAAGCATAACTTGTGTTATGCATGTGACGAATTTACTTTCAATGTATGGAGTTTACAAAAATGTGACGTATTTACTTTGTGGCAAATGTACAACAACCCTGCGTACCTACTAGATAACTGATAAACTTAATACATTATATACATAGATATATATTTTTACTATACATAGAAAATACCCAGCCTACCCAAGACAAATGGTTATTAATAATTTTGTTAATAATACCTGTGTTTTGACTTTTTTACTTATGCCTATCCCGTTTATGGTTAAGCGCCATCATAAATCTTTGCAGATCGTACAAACATTTTTTCCAAGGCCGGAATCGAGCCGGTAATCTCCTGAGTCGCAGTATGTTACTAGCCAGCCGCACCACATCGGTCGTCAAAAATTCATGAGCTCAGTTCACTCGAAATTCCCGGATGTTTCCAAATTTTTTAGTTTTGTTCCTCTCTAATTATCATAATGTTTGTCTTATAAATAAAGCAGGATCTTACCACTCTCGTAGTATTCATGTAACATATTTTCTAAGTACGGCGTGATTTTAGCTATAGTTGCCAAAAATGAAATAATAAATAGCCAACCCATGATTCCTAGATTATACGAAACGCAAATTTCTTTATAAATTTCCTATAATACCTACTACTCTATACCTAAACAAAGTTTTCTAGTTTAATTTTATGAGTATTACCTTTCCAACTGACTGAAAAATGTTAATTTAGATAACACGAAGGATTGAGAAGTTAAAATTTTATCAAAACAATATTTTTCAATTTTAAGTATGATTTTTAAATTCAGGAAGGTCGTTGCTTTAGCAATAGTGACTACGGTTTTAACTTTAACTCAAGAAGCTTGTGAGTCTTTTAATAAGTTTGTTTAATTAGTTTGCAACAACATTATATCCTATCCTATATATTAATAATGATAACTATTTATCTATGGACCAGTGGAGCTATCTGTAGATTGTTTGCAACAGTCTGCAGTTAGCTCAATTGTTTCAATTGTAAATACTAGTTTAATTTCTTTATATTATTTGATTGTTATTTTCTTTGTCAATAAAGTATATATTTATCTATACTAATAATATTATCATGAGGAAAGATTTGATTGTTTGTTTGCATTGAATAGGCTCCGAAACTACTGAATCGATTTGAAAAATATTTCGGAGACATCGGCTATAGTATAAGTATTTTCAAAAAAATTAAGGATCTTGAACTTTTTTTAAATATCAGAATCAGAATCAGAATCAATAACTTTATTTCTTTAGGCTTACAAAATAAGCACTTAGACAAGTCAAATTGTATACTATAAACATAGTTATTATTATCAAATAAGAAATAAGGTGTTATTGATATTCTCTTCACTTCAATTTTTTGTCCACTAGTGGAAGAAGTGAAAAAGAAACCACTAGCACATTATAATATCACTTATGTGTCTAATACATGTTTATTTTGCCTATCTGAATATAAATTTAATGCAATTTAGATACATGTCAATATTTCTTTAAAGCTAAACAGAACATTGAATTTCTTACATACTACTGACAGTGCGGAACGGAGCGACACCTGGCCAAGCATTAACATCATTGATGTAATCATCTATGGAGTAAAAGGCCTTCCTATACTCTAATACTTCTAATACCCGTGCGAAGCCGGCGCCCGCCGCTAGTATACAATAACTTTAATAAAATTCTGCCTGATTCAATGTAAGCCAAAGTTTTTAACGTTTTACCCAACTTTTCCTTAGATGGAGATGCGGATGTTGATGATAATCATGTGGAAGACCAACCACAGCAGGCTGATGATGGCTCAGCAGACATCCAACTTGATGACCAAGAACCCAACCACCAACCGGGTGACGAGCAACTAGAGGACGCACAACCAGATGAGAATCAGCAAGGTGGCGAGACTCAGGAGCTAGATGAACAGATAGAAATTATGCCGTTAAACGCAGAGCAGGTAGACCCGGAGCATGACCAAAATGGAGACCAAGAAGTAGACCAAGAAGAAGGTCAAGAAGAAGACCAAGAAGAAGAACAAGAGGTAGACCAAGATGCAGGTAGCTATGAACCACCGAATGGTGAAGACGATGCGCTGCAACAGTTAGCAGCACCAGAGAAACCTAGTGAGAATGAGAATAAAACTGACTGCTGGTTGACACTAAATGGTATTGGGATATTCAAGGCATTGACTGACTTAGACTGTGAGTATAACATGGATTACCTACATAAATATAAGAAAAATATGAATGCCGTAGGTTTTACATGCGAGTAACGGCTTGACTGAGTAATAATAACCGACAGAGTGGCCGTTTCGGTGGATTTCTATGTGCTCTTTATTTTTATAATATTTTAATTTCTAGCAAAATATGCAAGCATACGAAAAGAATACGAAAATGCTGTGGCCGCAAAAATGGACAAACAGATGTTGGACGTAAGTTTTTATAAAAAAGGAATAATACAAAAGTACCACACACAAATTCACAGCGTAGGCACACGTTACGGTCGCAGGGAGTCGATAAACTGAGGAGGCTCTGTTCAGGACCGCAATTTTTAGAAGGCAGCAGGGAAGGGCTATTTCCAGCAATGAACGTGTGTGGGCTGAAGTTATTATGTCGATGGTGAATGAGTCACCATTTGTGGATAATTTTAAGGTTGCGTTAGCTATTAAATTACAACTCTAGTAAATAACTGCTCTGGGGTGGCATTTGCTGACGCATGTATTAAATATGCAAGTATCTTACCTTAAACCTTGCTAAGCGTGCTGTATCTATTGAAATAATAAATACTGTTGGAAAATTCAGGCACTGCTGGGCACCAGAGGCGCAGCATTTCGTGCCATCCGCAACTATGGAGGGATCTCCAGAGAAATACCCGCTGGTATCAACCTTGGTGGATACAGCATGATGCGCCAAAAAGACTCTTTACTGTAAGTCGTCTTTCACCCGCCCATAAAAATTACTCAGTGCGGAATGGAGGGTAAGAGTTCTCTTGGTTGTCCTCCAACTAGATGGTCGAACCTGATCACCTCTCGAACACAGTCCACCATAACCTACTGCTCCCACAACGCAACCAAGAGGGAACGATGGCAGTGCATTGCACGACAGGATATAGTCCGTAGTAGACCCCATCATAACACGACTACGCTGCCAAGATTGGGACAAAGATTCCGAATATTTTGTGTCCCAAATGTCACGAATAAACGACTACGAAGAGATGATTTTGAAACGTTAGGTCAGCAGAGTATCGGTTGGGAATCGATGGTCCATCGATTAGGAGGTCTGCTGACATCATCACTTGGGGTTCCTGTTTAGACACGGTTTTTCCGTTAAAAATTTACGGCTAATTCGCCGTGTGTATGCACGATCGCCAGTGTTGTATGGATCACTGTGGAAGCTTGTTGAATTAACGGCATAGCTATGACATGCCGCCGCCGTAGTCGTATGCGCCTCGTCTGCCCCTCTGCACGCCGCATCTAAGCACGGCGTGATTTTCATCATCATAGGTGTTGTATTGCAGTCAGCCTCTTGTTCACGGCACAATTTCTTAACCGTACAGCGGGCCTCTTGTTCACGACATGGTTTCTTAAACTATACACCTAGAATGCCGTACTGTTAAGAAAACGGGTGCCCACGACGTGCATACCGAAGTAATGTTCCCTCTGGAGCCTTGGCAGGGAAAGCCCTATCGCGGTTGCTGTGAGTCGATAAAACGAGGTGTAATGTGATATCTATGACGTCGGTTGGGGGAGGCCTATGTTAAGCAGTGGATTTATGATTGGTGATATTATGAGATATTATATGTGATATTATGGGAGTCGATGGATGGAGGTGGCTCAGGACTGCTATTTGTGGCGTCGCATGGGAGAGGCCTATGTCCAGCAGTGGACGTGTATGGGCCGATATGGTGATATTAGATAATGATGATGATGATGATATTCTGAAACGTTATTGCTAAAAAGCCTGATCTTGCGATTATCATTATCCACCCTACAATGAGAGAAGTTCTTGTCAACAAACCCTGAGCTAAATCATCACCAAATTCCATTGCTGGACAAAGTGCTTTCATAACTATAACTATATGTATGCTATCATATACGAGAACCTTTCACGTTATGGGTGCTTGCTTAGAAACCTGCTTAAATATTGATAGGCGCTAACCTCATCACACTATTTTTAAACCTACTTAACATGGTAGCTAAATTTGGTCTAAATCGATCGAAAAGCGATACTGCCTTAATTTTTATAAAGTAAAGATATAATTGACCAAATCCAGAATCCACTATTTGTATGTTTTGTGGGACAAATACTGATCCCATGGCAATATTTTCTGGGACCAGCTCGGGATTGTTCTCTATACAACAGCGAAAGAATTTTCATAATCCCTAACTGACTGAGAAATCGACAAACGTAGGTACATAAAAAATATATCTAGGGTGGAACATAGAACCTACTCCTTTTTTCGAAGTCGTTAAAAATCTATTTCGAACTGAGAACAATAATATTCTTAAGAAATTCCTTTTTGTTACCTTGTACGTATAAAAAGTAATTGCTGAAGACTGTTACTCCCACATCAAAAGACCGTGTGGGCATAAATATAAGTTTAGTACACCACAAAACGGAAACAACAATGTAAAACATGACCCGGATTACAATAAAAGCTAAACTTCCTTAGAATTTCCTTTATACCGATTCAAAAATCCAAGTTATTTATTGTTAACATTGACATTTATGAATAAAAACTTATTATAATCAAAATATCTTCATTTGACCACAGTCTCACTATTTCGAAAGTGACCGTGTGGTCGACGTTGCATGACGAAGGTCTAGATGACACAATAATAATAACAGAATAACAAGGCACAGTTATCATTATGAAAATTTTATTTTTCACACAATTACACAAACCTCAACACTTCGTAATTAAGTAAGTAAGTTTAAGTAAGCGAAAATGGTACAATTTCGAGTTCGCTAAACGACGAGAGACGAATGATATGATATATGAAATCTTGCAAAACCAAAAACTATTTCGATATTTGCGATTTGTCCGATGATACCTACCAGTCTCGTAAAATATTTTCCACTAGTATTTCATTGGTTTTGAACGCCTTTGTTTACAAAAAATATCTAGTATTCTAGAACCGAGTATAAAGGTATCGATCAGAAATGAAGGACAACTCGGATTGCTACCAAGACCTTGATACCATAACTACAGGCCTTTAATACGCGCTTACGACCCACATTGACCTAATTTTTTATTGCAAATCGCCAGAATTCCGAGGCTTGGTAAACTTTTTCGGAGCTTAGTAAGGGGATTTTTAGAAACTTGTTTTCTTGTAATAAGGGTATATAAAACCATTCTGTAAACGTTACAACTTTCGAGCTTAGCACTAAATAGAGATATAGTATAATACATCTCCCCACGACACCATGGATCGCTTCATTTTAGCTTTGCGATCCAAATGTTTGACACACAATAACAGCTTAGCTTTCTAACACATCCGTTTTAACACGTCCCTTTTAGATTTTATGACGTTATTCCTTTTCTTAGGGCAGGTTAGGCTCCAAAGTGGAGTAAGTAGAGTGGCGTGTAACAAGAACAAATAGATAATTTTGAAGTATGATAATCCCGACCATGACATATTCGATATTTTATGGGTTGAAAATATCTCGGGAAACACGTTAAGCCGTTGATCCTGCGCCTGACCTTATTGTTCTGTGCGCCTGCCTTACCTCTCTCCAGTCGTGTTGTTCTGCCGTCCGTGTATTCCATTATAATAAAATAAATAATCATTAGGTGTCCCGATGGTTTGAACAAAATGGAGGGAGGGAATAGTGAGTGCACCAGTGTTGGCGCACACAACTGTGCGCTATAATTTGTCCTGCGCGAAGACAAGCTATTAATCTTCGTTAAGACGCAATGGGCGTAATTCTGCTAGGAGGACATCAACATCATATTTCTCCTCATCACCTCCTTTTCTATGATAAAACTATTTTATAACATTGCAGGTTCTTCCATCGCATGAAACTCCGTAACAGCACCGTCTTCCAAGTGAACTACCTTCACAACGACTTGATGAACATGGCCCTACTGGCACACTTGAGCCTGAATGACCTTCATCTGCTGGGCGCCTACGAGCGAACTCCAACGCACACTGACCCTTCTGTGCTGTTCTTCAGACCGACTTTTGGATCATTGGAGTGAGTATAAGGTTCATCTATCTAATCTGGATGGCAACACACGCTACTAGGATTTGCAGTCCATACCTACCTTATTACAAGCCCTGCCTTCTGCATTTCACAACCCTTGCCTGTGCACTGGCAAAGATTAGCACCCTGGTGAAATAACATTACTAATCTGAATTACTTCACCGGGGTGTCGATTTTTGGCATTATTTGAATATAATTTATATGATCCCTTTACGATCACATTTCTGTTGTGTGGAATTTGTATGATTTGTTCCTAACGTAACTTATTTAACGTGTTAATTCGATTTCAATGATTGATTTTCAACAGTAATCACTCAAATAAGCAGTCACTTCTACTTTACAATATCGTCGTTATAAATCATTATTAATTTATTGATTTGCTGTGAAGTGGCGCTGTTGTTTATACAGATGGCTCGATTTGTTTTCTCATATCAACCTAACCTACATAGTATAGGTAGGTATACGAACGTTGATTGATAATCATGAAAGTCTGCATCATCTGCCGAAATGTCATTAAAATTGAGTCGTAAATCTAAAATTATTGGCATTATAATCCCGAAAATACTGCGTCATGTGGGTGGGACTTCCCATAATTAAATAATTGATGACCTGATGTTAATTTCAGACTTCTTCTGAAGAATGTGACCTACCATATGGAAGCCCGCATGCGCATGATGTTTGATAGAATCACAATTGAAGTTATCAATTCCGAACTGATTACGAAAGATATTTTGATGTCGGTATGTCCCAAAAGTCTGACCGGTGTTACAGAGAGTAATGTATCACACAGCGAGCGTTCGTGCAGGCAGTACGAGGAAAGAAAGCGCTCGCAACGAGCAACGAGAGGAATTTTTGACGTTTTCTGGTCGCTACGAATGCTACATTACGCCCCGTTACATCGTTCAGTACCTGAATTAACCAAATCAAATTTCAGCCGTATCAGTTCAGTAGTTTTTGCGTGAAATAGGAACAAACATCCATCCATCCATCCTTACAAACTTCGACATTTACAATATTAGTAGGATGTCAAAGTTTGTGAGAATGGATGGATGGAGGTTTGTTCCTCTTTCACACAAAAACTACTGAACTGATAGAGCTGAAATTTGGTATGTGTATAGTTTGGGACCTGGAATAAAACCTATACGAAACCGAGTGTTGGGAGACCATCCACTCGATGGGCCGACGACATCGTAGCGGTTGCAGGGAGTCGATGTATGGAGGCGGCTCAGGACCGGTATTTGTGGCGTCGTATGAGGGAGGCCTATGTTCAGCAGTGGACGTGTATGGGCTGATATAATGAGGTACACTACACATTGCCTTGCAACTCGTTCTGCATGCTTTCAATCTGGCTTTGGCTGAAAATCAGTGATTTAGCTTTAACACTGCAGTACACGCTCCCCTATTTGGTACACAAGTGCTCGCGCGGGGTCATGTGTATCCCAACTTTGATGTCATTTTACAATGTTTTTAAAAGTTTAAATAAAACAATACGGATAATAACAAAATAAGACCTTTATTTTAATCAAACTTTTAGTACCATACCTAATCATACCAATTAGATTTTGACAGTTATAAAATTTAATAAAACGCTCTAAAATCTTAAAGTTTTGACGAATTGGCTCTAAATCACCCTTATGCATAAAACAAAACTTTATTCACCGGTTTCATTTGTTGGTCCTACAGAACGGACGTACCATGAACTGATGTTTAGCACAAATCCACTAAGAACACAGTTCCCAGGAGGAACTTTCCCTTACGAGGAGTGTACTACCATGATCGCTCGCGCACTCGCAAAATCGGTTTTGCGACTGTGCGAGCGATCATGCTGTCACTGCACAAGCTACAAGCCTGTTCAAACGCTTGTATGCTACTAATTGCACTCATTGATTATCAAGCGAGGTATACATAGACGCTCAATATAGAGAACTGTAAGTCGCAAAGTTATCGGGCGAATTACAATCACTGGGGTACAATATACCCCAAGCGTGCACTCCAGTGTTAAAGCAAAAAATTCTTCAGCCACGGCCTTTTCATCGTCCACACGTATTGAACTCCTAAGTATTTAATTGTCATCAGACGACTCCAGTGGTGCAGCGGGCGAAGGTCCACCTGCAACACGGGAGATTGCGGTTTCGATTCCCGCCTTGGGACAAATGTTTGTACGATCTGCAAATATTTGTTCTTGGTGTTCTGGGTATTTTATAATGTAGGTACTATAGTAAAATATGTCGATTTATGTCATGTACACTATTAAGTTCAGTCATCTAGTACCCATAACACAAGCTCTACTTAGCTTGGGGCTAGACGATGCTGTCTGGATTATCCAGCAGTAATTTCTATTTTTTTATTTTAATATTTATTTCAGTTTTACAATGCTAATCTTACGGCAGAACCAGATAACACCCAGCAAATAGAAGCACGTAATATTGGTAAGTTTAAGACAAAATATGAGCAAGCGTAAAATATCTATACAAACAATATATTTGACGACCGATGTGGCGCGGCGGGCGAAGGTCCCCCTGCGACGCAGGAGGTGGCGGGTGTGATTCCCGCCGTGGGACAAATGATTGTACGATCTGCAAGTATTTGTTCCGGTTGTTCTGGGTATTTTTATATATAATAAAAAATATATATTTATGTAATGTATTTATATCAGTGATTTAGTATCCATAACACAAGCTCTGCTTACTTTGAGGCTAGATGATGCTGTGTGGGTTGTCCAGCATTATTTATTTAATAAAATATACAACAAATTAATATACTTCTAATAAATCTATTTTACCCACGAATTCGTTATGTTTTTCGAGATTTTCTATTAGGTTACCAGACATTCTTTATTACCTAACTTACCCACGAGCATGAAAACGGCTTAAGTGATTTTGGTGAGGTAAGGTATTTAAAGTCATCTAAATTCCAGGAATTTTTTTAGTCACATTTTTAAGGCTTTCACCCCTCGCGATAAAATTAAAAAAAGGGGAGAGACGAGTTTTTGAAAATTCATTTTTTATTAATTTACAACTTAAACTAAACATTAATAATGTTTCAGAGGATTTCTTAGAAAGATTGAAAACAGATCTAGATTTATGGTTGAAGGATTATTTCAACGACTACCTGATGTTCTACATACTTCCTGATATTGATAGCACGAAGTTCCAGTAAGAATCAGAATAATTTATTTATAACCCCAAACAGATATATGCAGGTCCATTAAACATGTGTCGAGTGACCGTTCGCCGAGATGACAATGACTTCATGATGTCATTTTATTTATATTTTACTAGCAGCTGCCTGCGGCTTCGCACGCACTTTTCATGTACCCTATGTCCGTCCCCGGGATACCATCTACCTCCCTGCCAAATTTCATTAAGATCCGTTCAGCAGTTTTGGCGTGAAAACCTGGCAGACAGACAGACAGAGTTACTTTCGCATTTATAATATTAGTAAGGATTTTATTTGACGAAGTTTAAGAAAACTTACAGCTATGATTTCACAATAAGATCTTTGTTTACCAAACATGCATGGTTTATGCACGTTATATTACTGAGTGCTAATTACATGTAATACCATGCATTCATTTGTAAAACCCATGTTGTTGATATAGTGCATTCTTTGCGCTATGCCTTCACCGTATCACAACATTTTAGTCAAGCGCAATACTTGCAGCCATCAGCTACCTGCTTTAGAGAAAACAAAAATTGTCCATGTTGTCAATTCACATTTGAAATTTTTACTTAAAACTAGTTTTTAAGCCTACGCATAAGGGAAACATTTAAACTTACAGTTTAAATCATCATCAATAAGGGAATTAAGGGAAACATTTAAACTGTAAGTTTAAATGTTTCCCTTATGCGTAGGCTTAAAAACTAGTTTTAAGTAAAAATTTCAAATGTGAATTGACAACATGGACAATTTTTGTTTTCTCTAAAGCGGGTAGCTGATGGCTGCAAGTGTAATCGCAATTATATATTAAAGATTATGTTAGTTAATTTAAGTGTTAATTAAGCATATATTGTAAATTCTTTTGAAAATAAATATTTTAAACTTTTTCAATCGTTATTTCAGGGAAAGTGAAAAGAAGAAGGCCCTGTACTTGAATGAGTACGCAAACTACGCTGTAAACGCTATTAGGCAGAGAGTGTATGACGTAGGTGGGAGTGAGGTTAAACTGCCCAAGTTTACTTTGTTCTCTGTGTCAGACATGGTAAGGTCTATTTTACTATAGCCTCTAGTTTTACCCGTTCAGTGCCCAAACTCTTCAATGGTGCACAAACTATCCGAAGGCGTTTGTCGCAGCTACATGGGGGTGAAACAGGCGTCAAACAGTCCCTAAGGCAAGGAATAAATTTCGGGATATATATAATTTCTTGAACACACTGCTCGCATGGGAGAAGCCTATGTCCAGCCGTGGACGTGTATGGGCTGATATGCTGATGATTGATGATGATGACTGCTCCATACTGTATCGATCCATAAGCTGTTCTTTGGTCATTGATTTATAAGCTCTCAACTTAAGAACTGAATTGTAGAGCATATTATTAAACTAGCTGTTCCCCGCGGTTTCAACCGTGTTAAATTCGAATTTCACATAATATTCCCGTACCTAAATCTCCCATGGGAATTTGATGTTTTAACAGGATAAAAGCAGCCTATGTTACTCTCCATCCTTTCAACTAACTCTATGCCAAAAATCAAGTCGATTGGTTACTTAGGGCGTGAAGGAAAGACAACCAAAAAAAACACACTTTCGCATACTTATAATAAGTTAGGATAATCAGTTGTTCATATGCAAGATTTCCGGTCCGTTACATTGAGTGCATTAGTTTCTTTTAACTACTTTTTTGCCCTCAACTATTTAACAAACTTCAAAAGAACAGGATCTTAATTTGCCATGAAGATTATAAGGATAAGGAAGACCATAGGCTACTTTTTCCGTAAAAGGGCGTGCACGGGCAGAAACAGGCAATTAAAAAAGCAAACACGAAACTAAAATTCATATATAAGTTTTTTTCTATTTTAGTGCGTAAGTCTCACATTACTTGGGCTAATTTCTAAGAAATTTTAATAAGATCCCAAGAATTATTTATATTTCTTAAATTCGCATTCTTTTCAGGTTGTCAGGCTATCGGAGGGTGTTCTTCATGGCTTGGATGCGATGCACCAGCGATCTGTTGCGACTGCTATGAGGAGGGACAAACTACTGCAGATAGACCTTGTCATCACCTTCAGTAGACTGAAAGTAGGTAAATAGAATATTTTTGGCAGAATAAAATATAGGTAGTAATAATTTGCACCGATAACCGTTGGGGAGTAAAGGTTCTCTAGTGTCGACCGCAATTCTATACGAAACGGAGTGTGGGAAAACCCGGGAAGACAAGACTCGATGGACCGACGACATCGTAGCGGTCGTAGGGAATCGTTAGATGGAGGCGGCTCAGGACGGCTATTCGTGGCGTCGTTCGGGGTAGGCCTATGTTCAGCAGTGGACGTATACGGGCTGATGATGATGATGATTGCACCGGTATTTCTCAAGTATATGCAACGACGTTGCTGTGTAGTCTCTAAGGCGTAGCAATTTATGTACTGTAGTCTCTACGGTGGCGTAGCAATGATGTTAGTGCTACGCTTTTGTAGCTGTGTTTCTACGGTATAGCAATGATATAGCTGCTAAGCATTTTTAGCGGCGTCTCTACGGTACACCATAGAGACCACTACAAAAGCGGATGTAGCAATGATGTAGGTGCTACGCTTTTGTAGGTTTATCTATACGGTGTAGCAATGATGTAGGTGCTACGCTTTTGTAGGCGTGTCTCTAAGTGTAGCAATGATGTAGGTGCTACGCTTTTGTAGGTTTATCTCTACGGTGTAGCAATGATGTAGGTGCTACGCTTTTGTAGGTTTATCTCTACGTTTTAGCAATGATGTAGGTGCTACGCTTTTGTAGGTGTGTCTCTAAGTGTAGCAATGATGTAGCTGCTACGCTTTTGTAGGTGTGTCTCTACGGTGTAGCAATGATATAGGTGCTACGCTTTTGTAGGTGTGTCTCTACGGTGTAGCAATGATGTAGGTGCTACGCTTTTGTAGGTGTGTCTCTACGGTGTAGCAATGATGTAGCTGCTACGCTTTTGTAGGTGTGTCTCTAAGGTGTAGCAATGATGTAAGTGCTACGCTTTTGTAGGTGTGTCTCTAAGGTGTAGCAATGATGTAGGTGCTACGCTTTTGTAGGTGTGTCTCTACGGTGTAGCAATGATGTAGGTGCTACGCTTTTGTAGGTGTGTCTCTAAGGTGTAGCAATGATGTAAGTGCTACACTTTTGTAGGTGTGTCTCTAAAGTGTAGCAATGATGTAGGTGCTACGCTTTTGTAGGTGTGTCTCTACGGTGTAGCAATGATGTAGGTGGTACGCTATTGTTGGTGTGTCTCTAAGGTGTAGCAATGATGTAGGTGCTACGCTTTTGTAGGTGTGTCTCTACGGTATAGCAATGATGTAGGTGCTACGCTTTTGTTGGTGTGTCTCTACGGTGTAGCAATGATGTAGGTGCTACGCTTTTGTAGGTGTGTCTCTACGGTGTAGCAATGATGTAGGTGCTACGCTATTGTTGGTGTGTCTCTAAGGTGTAGCAATGATGTAGGTGCTACGCTTTTGTAGGTGTGTCTCTACGGTATAGCAATGATGTAGGTGCTACGCTTTTGTTGGTGTGTCTCTACGGTGTAGCAATGATGTAGGTGCTACGCTTTTGTAGGTGTGTCTCTACGGTGTAGCAATGATGTAGGTGCTACGCTTTTGTAGGTGTGTCTCTAAGGTGTAGCAATGATGTAGGTGCTACGCTTTTGTAGGTGTGTCTCTACGGTGTAGCAATGATGTAGGTGCTACGCTTTTGTTGGTGTGTCTCTACGGTGTAGCAATGATGTAGGTGCTACGCTTTTGTAGGTGTGTCTCTACGGTGTAGCAATGATGTAGGTGCTACGCTTTTGTAGGTGTGTCTCTAAGGTGTAGCAATGATGTAGGTGCTACGCTTTTGTAGGTGTATCTCTAAGGTGTAGCAATGATATAGGTGCTACGCTTTTGTAGGTGTGTCTCTAAGGTGTAGCAATGATGTAGGTGCTACGCTTTTGTAGGTGTGTCTCTAAGGTGTAGCAATGATGTAGGTGCTACGCTTTTGTAGTGTGTAGTCTCTTTTAAGTTTTATATTTTTGGCTCTCTGTAGCATCATATGTTTAACTCCCGAACGGATGAACCGATTCGTTTTTTGGTTTGGTGACTGTATCGAGTATTTTTAGATTAGCTATGTTTTGCCCTAATGTTATTATATATAGTTCAATGGAAAATCGCTGGTTTTCAAATTAATAATATATATTTTTGTAAATGGATACAGATAATATTAGAAATACTCAGAGACCTCTTCCTTTTTAAGACAACACGAAAATTGAATTTGACCCACTTTTGTATTTATCTCCAGGTTGACTACGCCTTCGAGGCGATCCTCCCGGACGGTTCTCCGCCCCTGACTGGCTCAATGGTTCTGACAGCTGAGGATGTGGCAGCACACATGGGAATCACCCTCGTCGAGGGTCAGGATATCACTGACCTGAACTTTGACTTTTTGCAGCACATGAAGTAAGTTTACACACAGACAATCATTTATTTGCTGCTGCAATACAAAACAGACATAAAAATATATTTTGTAAATAAAAAAAAACGCGGTCGAGGGCGCGGGCAGCAGCTAGTGTTATATAAAGCCCTACGTTTCTATCTAAACATAGTTAAAGGAAAGGTTCTTTATCGAATCTAGATGTTTCGTACAAAGTCTGAGTGGCGAATGCCTGCTTGTATTTATACTGTAAAGTGTAGCATGGCTTTGCAACTCTCTTTTCCAGGCCGGAGTACCTAGTAATAGAAGGTCCAGTGAACCGCCTGATCGCAAACTACCAGCATCTTCTGGAGAACCAGGTCCTGTCTCTCATGACCAACGCTCTTATGCATAACATCAAGATGTTGAACTCCCTCCCTAGATGTGGTGAGTAATCTTTTTAAGTAAAACAAAGTCGGGTTTGTTCGAACACTTAGATACATATAACTTGAGAACGGCTGGAACGATTTTAATGATCTTTAATTTGTTGGATTTTTCTCCGTCCTGAATAGCAGAATAACTAAACAAATTGGTTCCGCGCAAAAGCTAAAATCCTATGCGGGCGAAGCCGCGGGCACAGCTAGTGAAAGATAAAAATCGCTGAATACCAAGCTATTTCATCTACGAGACATAAACGCATTAATTCATAAAGTGTTCAGTACAACTAGGTACCTGTTATTTTGAATGAACAAAGAAGGTACTTAGATAACTATTTTGAAGAAAAAACCACACTGAAATTACTTGGATTCTCAAACAACTACCTACATTTCCCATCAGGAACTCCAAAACTAATTTAAGAAATCAGTTTGTAAGGGTTTTGTAAGCTAAATAAATGCCTAATGCTGTTTTAGAGCCATTCCTACACTCTAACAATGATGTCGACGAACAAGAAATGAGGAGGAGAAATCTTCAGAAAAAGAAAATATCCAAGGCCCTCAGGCAAAATATGATGTCTCCTAGACACGTCACGAAAAGTATTAAGAAACAGTCATTTTATTAAATATAATATTAATAAGTATTATGTGATGTTGTTTTTATTTCAACGCGCTTCCTTTCTTTACATGCCACGTATGTAAGTAGATAGCCTATTTCATAGGTAGATTACTATCTCCTTTCTCACCTATGTCGTAATGTCGTATTCTTCAGTTCAAAAAAAACAAGTCCTGTTCAGTCATCGATTGATCATTTTATTAATCATCTAGGGGGGATCCCCTTATTTATATGGTCTGCTAATTTAAAACAGCTGCTAAGCAGTGCTATTTCTCACTGTGACTTTAGTCAATAGAAGAAGACAGAGTGTGTGGCCAATCGGTCTAGTGCCTAGCCGACACTGATAATAACCCTTCGCTTCGTCCAGAAAGAAAAATAAAAATAAAAGAATTTTTTTGGCGCCAGGATTTTTATATACTTGAGTTATATTATATACTAACTTGATTCTCTCTTATTGCATTTCACATTTTCCCCCTTTCTCTTTGAAAACCAAAGAGAACACACCTATTCTACCATAAACCACGTAGGCGTGCGTAGACGTCAAGTATCTGTCAATGTTAACTTGACAAATGACAGACAACACATCAGTTATCAGTTGCCTGTCAAATAACACGAACGCAGCACAGCTGCTTGCCTGCTTTGCAATGTTTTGAAACAAAATTAGATATTTTTTCAATAAAACTTACCGTATTTTTGTTTAGAGTAAGGTAATGAGTAAGCGAAAATGTGTGAAGAAGAGCCTATCGATATTGAACAGGAGCTCGATGACCACCTCACGAAGGTGCAACCAAATTTACAAGACGTTATCAAACGGGTAAATATTTACCAAAAAATATAAATTATTCCCAGTTATACACGCATTACAGCGTGATAAAACCTAGTGTAGCTATTTAGTACCAAAGCAGTGGTTATGGCTCAGTGCCTTTAAATGAAAAAACTATGCTCACATTAAGAACCCATTTGTGGTTCATAATGTGAGCATAGTTTTTAGTTCTGAAATCAGTGTTGGGGTGTTGTTTTACAATGAATTTTAGCACCGTCAGGGTCCGGTACAGCAGGTATCTTATTTTTATATGCTCATTATATTTTCAGAGTTTCACCAATGTTTTACTGCAGCAATGTAAGAATGGTGAACAGGTTAAACCAGATATATTGCCCGACACTTCCTACTTTGCTAAAAATACACAAGTGTAAGTATCTTATACCATACACCTTGCATCTGCTTATTACCCACTAGAGATAGTTTGTGAATTAACAGAATACACAGACCAGTCTCAGGTTACTACTATTGTCTGGTTAAATATTTTGATAGATAATAGTAGGTAACTGTGAAAAATTTACTCCGTAGAAAATGAATAATGATTTCTGAAGCCAGAAATTATCAGGACCTAAATTAGCTTGTGATGAACCTTTTAATAAAAGCAATTTACCAACTAAAATCTTGACTTACAGGAACCTATCAAGACTGGAGCTATTAAAACCCCCAACATTCCACATGCAGGCCCTATCATTGGACCTCAAATCCATGGCGCTAACATTCCGATGTTCCCTCGGAGAAGTCAGTGTGAAAGGTCTCTACAGTGCATTTAATGAGAACCTGTATAACCTGATACCGGTTTTGTCTGAAGGCCATTTAGTGTAAGTACCTTTTAATTAGCAAAAGTATGGTTACTTGGAATGCATTAACATTTTTGCATTATAATAACTGTCAGTGGAATTTTCCACTTCTTCCAATATTGGACAAACTAAATTTGTGTAGAGATTTTGTCAATTGACACTTTGTTTTTATTTGATTATAATTTTGTTAGAAATTTGACTATTCATTTGATAATAATTTCGTTTTAAATTTGATTTGACTATGAGCTTATTTTGTAAGACTAGAAAAAATGTTATTGATTTTTGAATGTAAAAGAGAACAAATTGGTTGTTTTCATGAAGCATATTGCAATAATATGAAGAAGCTTAGTAATTATTTTCAAATGTCTTCCTGTACTAAACACCCCACCAAATTCAATTAAAAAGAAATAACCCAATATAACGTTTTTAATTGTTTCAATAATGCTCTCCATTCATATCCAACACAGAAAACATTATATACAATAAATACATTGTAAATTAAAGTGTCGTTTACATTTAAATGTTTATTTTATAGGTCTGTTCTGTACATAACAACTGATAAGGTGAGGATGCATGTTAAAGTATCTATGTAGTTTGCATGGTTTTTTGTGTTCACATTTATAATTAGTAGGTTACTAGTTAATTTTCTTTACTACAAATTAAGTGGAAGATAATTCAGGGTTTTAAAAGCTACAGAAAAGACAAAATGTAGGAGTATCTTTGAATGGAAGAAGGCATAACGATGTAACTTATCATCATCATCAGCCCATACACGTCCACTGCTGGACATAGGCCTCCCCCGTACGACGCCACAAATAGCGGTCCTGAGCCGCCTCCATCCATCGACTCCCTGCGACCGCTACGATGTAACTTATACGAGGTGGGATTCTAAAACTAAGTAGAAATTCATTCTTTAAAGCAAAACCAAAACTAAAATTATTTGTTCATTAGATAGATAGATAACTCTTTATTGTATCACACAAATACAATACGGAAGGAATGCTGACAATAAATGAAGTACTGAGGGCGGCCTTATCGATTTGAGCGATCCATCCAGGCACTCTTGGGATGGACTGGATATAAAAGAACCATATAGACGGTGGCGTTTGAGATAAAGGAAAGAAAACAATAATAATTATACCTACATTACTACACAGTCATTCAAGGCGCATTTTAAAGAGCCTTAAAAATTACTAAAGATTCTGATTATGGTCATTTATATACTCAGGAATTTAAGAAAATAATGGTTGTGAGTACTCATTTGTTGACTATGTTTTTATTCCAGAATATCTTTAGCCAACATGACTGCTGACGTGACTGTCGGTTTGGCGCTGAATGACGACGCTTTCTCCTTCATAAACCCTGGGATCGACTTTACCCATGATGAAGTTCTAGTCAAGGTGACACATTGAATAATTTTTATTAAATGTAAGATATGCAATAGCTATCAAATAAATATTCCACTCTTTAGGAGGCGGTAAGCTAAAGACACACTATGGCTACGTATAAGAGAACGCTATGGCGCTCATTAGAGGGGGCCTATGTCACACATGTTCACCCATCAGAACTAGTTTTCTGTTAGTTTCCTACATTTCACCAGAAACGCGAGACACTCAGCGGCGACATGTGTTATGGGCCGGCCACACACTCGACGAGTGGTATGGGAAGTAGCGAGGAAAGAAGGCAAAGACGTAGTGTGGCAACGTTACTCGTCATGCTGCATGTCATGTTCCTCGTCCTGCCCATCGCTCCCTATTTGTCGGTTTTTTGAGCGTGAGTCAAAGGGCCGGCAATAGAAGCGCGAGTGACAAGTGAGGGCAGAGTGTTGGCAGAGAGGGTAACATCGCGGCAGCGCCAGGAGCATGGCGATGAGCAGCGCGAGGAGCATAGTGTGGCAGGTCTTTAAAAACACACAAAAAAAAAATTGCATAGAAGTTAATTAAGAGACCCAAGCTTGGGTCTCAATATTATGCAGCTTAGCTACATAGCATGCCTCTGTAGTTAAGCAACCTTGGCGTCTATGCAGACAGAGCAACTTTTGTTGAAGATACTGCCATTTTCTTTTTCATATGCTTTAAGGCACAATTTAAGAAGTTTATATGTAAACAGCTAGTTGCGTGCTGCCACAATAGTTGCTCTGTCTGCATAGCGCCTTAAGCTGCATTACTAGAACGCCTAGAACCTACTAATAAAATTGAATTTTTTCTCTCAGTTGTCATGGCCGTCGCCTCAACGGAACGGTGGCTACGAGTTTGCTACTACGGAGCAGTTAGCGAAGCATATCGGTAAGACTTGCATAACTGCATAGTTGGTGACAACAGACTTGTAAAGGACTTTCCTTATTTGCGGATATTTGCCAAAAACCAATAATTGGTTTTCCTTGAAAAGTTTTGTCAGTAAATAACAACATTGCTAATGTTTTTGCTATTATAGTTATATTATGCCTCATACAGGTGGTAATTATCTATTCACATTATTTTTGGGATCTTATAAAATTTCTTAGAAAATACCCCCAGTGTGAGGCTTACGGACATTTGTGCATGCATGATTGCACAAACCAGTTTGCGCAAGCAAGATGAGCCCGGCCACACGCTCCATTTTGCTTACGCAAACTGGTTTGAGCCCGGCCACACGCTCCATCATGCTTGCGCAAACTGTGTTTGTGTAATCATGCATGCACAAATGTTTGAGCGTGTAGCCGGGCTATTACTTTAGTCATTGAACAGGTTTGGATAAACTTCAATGTTTCCCCTGTAGGTGGCTAACGGCGCTTGAGTCCCAGAGTTTTTCGACTCCTGTGTCACTAGATCTCGTGGCGTGGCGTAATGGATTAGCGCATCCCGTTAAAGGAGGGTTGCGGGTTCAAGTCCCGCCGGAGTTGAATTTTTTTTGGGATCTTATTAAATTTCTTAGAACATTGCTAATATTCAACTACTTTAAATAATAAATTGGTTATGAATGTAGGCGGGTTAGCTACAAACCTTGTTTGTGTTGAAAGAACCCCTTAGGGGTCGTCCATTAATCATGTGAAGCTCTAAAAGGGTCGATAAAAATCTCGAAATATAGGAGGGAGGGGGGGTGTAGTGAGTCACGAGAGTGATATCACGTTTATTTTGTCGTTGAACGCGTGACTTTACAAAATGTGACGGCTCTCGCCGGATTGTTAATATTGCTTAGATAGGTAGAAACCCAAATATCGTTCAAGTGTCTCGGCGCAGGACCTGAAGCTTTTAGTTTTGTATCTTGCCTGTCAGGGCACCGTTAATTTAGCTAGCGCCTTACGCCATGCGCCAGCCTTTTCTTGTCCTGATACAAGGTGCCGTTCCCTGCCCATCTCCATTTTAATATAGGACAACGAAACTTGCACCTTCAGATCCAATTTTCTACTTACTTCAATCAATTTGCCCTATTTCAGATGACCTACAAGTCGGTCAACTTCAAGGTTAGTACATACTTGAATAATTATTCTCTATTTCAGACGACCTACCTCTAACCTCAGCTATATCGTTGCCACTCTACGCGTTACTACGAGACAAGTTACAGCGCCATCTAGCGATGACACTGCGGCAAGCCACCAGCGTTTCTGAAGTCGTCTGCTGCAACCCTAATCTTCTGGAAGCTTATAGGTGACTAATATCTGCCTGTGACTCACTTTGACTGCCACGCCAAAAACGCATTCCCGTGTTCTCTACGCCAATGCACAAAGTGAACAAAATATATTCTAACTTGAGAAATGTAGAGTTACAATACCAGTAATTGTTTTTCAATATGTTTATTGCATATTTTTGTAGGCCGAGTTTTTTGGCTACTAAAGACGTCGTTGGCGCTGAGGACCCGTAACTGATTGCCATCTAGGTGACTGTGGCGGTCAAAGGGTAAAGATGTTTATTTTAGCACAAAAACAAAAAAAAAACACTTATAATGCGATACAAAAACTTCGATCACTACCTGTAACTCAACCATATTGTTACCATTTAAAGCCATTACTGCCAGACCATTTACAGCGCCACCTAGCGGTCACGCTGCGGCACTTCACCAGCGTTTCTGTTCGTTTAAGTCGTCTGCTGCAACTGTAGCCGATATAGAAGCCTCCAGAAGGCTTATAAGTGATCAACGATCATGACGACCTCTGTCGGTAAAGGCATGCGGATGATTCCCATCGCGGGACCAAAGTTTATATCGACAAATATTTGTTACTGGTCTTGTCTAGCCTGTATGTATTTGTGGTGTCGTTTGGGGGAGGCATATGTTCAGCTGTGGACGACGTTGACATATACGGGCTCATGATGATGGCCAGTTTCAGAAAATTATTTAATGCGCCTTATACACACGCCCTATTTTATACATTAACGGCGCTTTCGCCCGCGTCTTATCGTGATAAAAAGTAACCTATATGTTATTCCAGGTCCCAAACTATACCCATACCAAATTTCAGCCAGTCAGTTCAGTACTTTTTGCATAAAAAAGGAACAAACATCGTTACATCCATTCTCACAAACTATGAAATATCAGTAGGGTTAAAAAAACCTTTCCTCATCTCAAAATTCGCTACCCCTGAGTTTATGTTTTATTCACGTAGGGTACCTTATGAACAAAGCCTTGAGCTTGAAGCTAGTCATGAATAAAAACAATAACAGCATCTTTATTACAGTTCAATGATAGACTGCCTGACTCGTAACGGTAACAAAGTGATGGATATGGTACTGATCAACATGCGTCGGACGCTGCTGCAGAACTGCAGAGAACAGCTCGAGTTACCGCCATTGCACGCCACTTTTATGCATAAGGTAACTTTTTTGAAGTCTGATAAACATAAGGCAACTTTACATACAGGATGTTTTCAAAGTGTAAAATACCTAATGAAGGATGATAATACAGGTTTGCTTTTTGAGAACGGAGTGGATTGCCAAATCCGAAACCATGAGAACTAGAGAAAAGTTGTGAAAGGAGTCATGGGCTCAATTTATGAGAAAATAAAACTGCATAATTATTTTTTTATTATAAGCAACCGAATCCGTTGGTGCAAAAATATATGTTGTCATATTTTTCACTTCCATCACAAAAAGCCATCCTGTATATTAACATAGCTAATAAGGCTATCGGAATCCGTTGGTCTACCATACAAATGTTTGTTTTTCTGACCCAGCGTAGCTCCTTTAGATGGCATTCATGAAGGGCATGGATATCATCTGGTACTTTACTTGTTTCAATTTAAATTGAATTATTAAGTAATTTCAGGATATCCTCTGGTATTTTACTTGTTCAATTTAAATTGAATTATTAAGTAATTTCAGGATATCCTCTGGTATTTTACTTGTTCAATTTAAATTGAATTATTAAGTAATTTCAGGATATCCTCTGGTATTTTACTTGTTCAATTTAAATTGAATTATTAAGTAATTTCAGGATATCCTCTGGTATTTTACTTGTTCAATTTAAATTGAACAAGTAAAATACCAGAGGAATTAAGTCATTTCTGGTCAAGTCATCCTACAAATATTATAAATGTTATAGTTTGTATGGATGGATGTATGGATATTTGTAACTCTTTCATGAAATTTGGCATGGGTATAGTTTGGGATCTGGAATAAAATATAGGCAATTTTTATCCCGATAAAACGCGGGCGAAGGCGCGGGCAGCAGCTAGTATGGAAATACATAAATAACTTTGAATTTGCTGTAAAAACGATACATTAGTTACTAAAGCAAACTATATTATTATTTCAGATAGGCTCACTATGGTACGTGGGCAAGTTCGAGACAGACACTGGCTGGCTCAAGAACCTGGCTACAGTGAACCGGATCAACGATGTCAGTGTGACGCGCCTCGACCCAATGAAGACCAGCTTCCACGTCACTCTGAGGATCAAGGATCTTCAGGTACAGACTGTTCATTACGTGTAGATTGTTCACTGTCATAAATAATTAAATATATGTAAATAAATAATGTGCCGTGTGGCCGCGGCGTACGAATATCGACCCCTCCAACTCAACCCGTGGATGTCGTAAGAGCCGACTAACGGAAACTACCAGAGGAAGGGCAGCAGCTTCCTACTGTGTATTTTTAAACACCAACACTGCGATCACCAACACGCCTGCCAGGCGTGGTGATTATGGCGAATCCCCCCTACATGGGATACCATCCACTCGATGGACCGACGACATCGTAGCGGTCGCAGGGAGTTGATGGATGGAGGGGGCTCAGGACCGCTATTTGTAGCGCCGTACGGGGGAGGCCTATGTCCAGCAGTGGACGTGTATGGGCTGATGATGATGATGAAATAAATAAATAATACTGAACACATCCACACAGCAGCATCTAGCCCTAAACTAAGCAAAAGCTTGTGTTATAAGATCTATATGACTGAAATACATAATGCAATACATTACATAGATATACAGTATGTCCCTAGATAAAGTGCAATCCCGAAAGGTGGTGATACTACCTCAAAAATTATAAACCAAAATTTCAAGTGCAAAATTTCAGCCCCATCCATTCAGTAGTTTTGGCGTTGTCTTAGCCAAACAGACACTGGCTGGCTAATTCAAAATAAATTAAATCGTTAAATTCAAATTAAATTAAATGAGCAAACATCTTAAAACGGGATTTTTCGCCTTTGTTTAGTAGGATTTTGTGATTCGATAATAAATTTTTATTCACAGTTTATTTTATACATCTAGATATTTTTTTTATACATCTAGATTGGCTACAACGAGTACCGTATAAAGGCGCTAGGCGTGTCCTGCTCGGGCCGAATCGCAGCTGCCTTCGCCGACGCATCGCTGCGTCTCGCCATAACCGTAGGATTGACGCACTGGGAGCCCTATGCACAGCTAGACGATCTACAACTCTATTGCATGGAGTAAGTAACTATTTTACACTGAGTATCGTATAAAGGACGCATCGTTGCGTCTTGCCATAACCGTAGGATTGACGCACTGGGAGCCCAACGCTCAGCTATACGACCTACAACTCTATTGCATGGAGTAAGTAACCATTTTACAGTGATTATCATATAAAGTATGCATCGCTGCGTGGCGCCATAACTGTGGGATTGACGCACTGGGAGCCCTATGCGCAGGTAGACGACCTACAACTCTATTGCATGGAGTAATTAACCATTTTACATTGAGTATCGTATAAAGGATGCATCGCTGCGTCTCGCCATAACCGTGGGATTGATGCACTGGGAGACCAACGCAAAGCTAGACGATCTGCAACTCTATTGCATGGAGTAAGAGCTATTTTACACTGAGTATCGTATAAAGGACGCATCGCTGCGTCTCGCCAAAACCGTAGGATTGACGTACAGCTAGACTAGGTATCTACAATTTTTTTTATATATATAAAATTGTACAATCCGCACACCGTCATTTAGCCCCAAACTTACTACAATAAGCGATGAGCGATAATAAATAGCAAATTCGTTTTAAGCTATGCTTTCGTTCTGAAGCTAAATACTAGCTAAAACGGAATCTTTATAATTCCTTCACGTCCGTCTCTAAGTCTATCTATACTGATTTTTTCTTTTGTTTTCCAGCGGAATGGACCTCCACATAACCGGACTGGGACCACTAAGCGTCCTCTCGCCGCTCGTCGGGGCGTGGACGCGCGGCGGCGTCGCGGCGCACGCGGCTCCGGCAATAACGCGCGCGTTGCAACTCGAGGCGCAGCTGGCACTCACAGAGCTGCCACTATGGGACATGGCCAATGGGAAACACTGAACCATACTAACAGGAAAATTTACACACAGTTACTCAATGAAGTGTGGTTTAAAGCTCTGCGCCTATTAATCCAATACCGCTTTTACACAGCACAAAACCGTGCATTCAAAAACTCGCTATTTTAAGAAACATTTTTCTTTCAGTGACAAAATGGCTTCCTACAATCTTCAAAAGAGGCTATCTGTCACTGGATGCTGTCAATATGAAATTCATCTAAATGTTACGAGTTATATTTGAATACATACTTTTGTGCTGTGCTGCAGCAGTGCTATCCAATAGGCCTAGCATGGGTATTGTTGTCTAGCATTAAATTGAGCAAAATTACGTCACATCGTCATCGAATGCGTAAAATATTTGAAACTCTCCTTCAACTTCAATATTTTACGCAATTAATGACGATGAGATGTCATTTTTCTCTATTCTACCCTAGAAAACAATCCCCATAGTCGGCGTGGGTATTGGCCTCCGACATATGTATAAGATCGCGATCGGCATTGCCAAAGGGAAAATTAACAGGGAAATTCTACTGTCTCGCTACTATATTATTTATTTATTTATTGTTCTGGACCATTAATACGTACGCGTGGGCACACACGATACAAGAATATAAATATTAAAACTAAAAAAGTGTTGTTCGTAAAGTGTGATCAAGGGTAATTAATTACTATGACGAAGAAATGAAACAGGTACCAGAATATTTTTTAGAATGGAAAGTAGGCAATAGCGACCTTATTAAGGGGTAACATGGCTGATACAAGAGTCTGAGGGCTTACCCACCATAATAACAATAACCTAAGGACTAAAATGTTGCCATCCCTTTCATAATGATCGGAATAAAAAGGATAGCATCATTTTTAGTGTTGTCAAATTAGTTTAAAGCGACAACTGAATTCACACCAACATTAGTAACTATTGTCAAAAACAGGGGAGTTTTTATTTTGTTTTCTGTTCAGAAGGTTTCTTTTTCGCTCTACTATGTTGTTATTTACCCATATGCCTCAGCCAAGTTTTAAATTAATTGTATTTATGTACACTGAGCAAGTAAAGATAATAAGTAAACAAATGATAAGTATAGGTACCCGATTCTGCGTAACTGGCCCGAGCGTGACGGTTGTTTTTGTTTTCTGTTCAGAGGGTTTCTTTGAAAATATTTTTTTGCTTTTTATAAGTACCTACATACTATAAATATGTTGTAGCCATTTATAGATTTGTATTTCGTTATGTAATTTGCTGTTGTGTGATTTTTTAAAACTAGTAAGACTATTTTGATTAAATTATAAGCAATAATTTGATATTTATTTGTTGTGTATAAATTTTATTGATATTTTTATAAATTATTAACCGAATTAGTATAAGAAATCATTTATTATGTACATTTTGTATCGGTTGTGAGTGCCTTGACTCTTGAGACTGTTGTAATTTTTTTGTTTATTTTTGACTGTAGGATTTTTGTATAATGTTAAACATTGTTGAATTATACTTTAGGTATGCACAAATATTCTTGGTTTTATTATGTAATGCTAATCTGGGGCTAGAAGTCAGAAATCAATAATCTTTAAGCTTACAAAATAAGCTCTTTGACAAGTACAATTTTAAACTATAAATTACCTAAGATCAAGCAGCCTACATTCCTGTAAATTACTATCAATAAAAAAAAACTAAAGTGTTATTGATTTTCTCTTTACTTAACTTTTTGTCCACACTTGGTAATAGTGAAAAAGAATACCTTAAATGATGTGTAGTAGGTAGAATGCATTTCCAGCAGACTTGTTGCTGCGTGGCTGCCTAAAATTTGAGAGGTCTAGACAAAAACCCCCTATTAATTTTTTTCTTAAACTTTGCTGCCGTAGAGCTAGGATATGTACCATCCTAACTCTATGTTTGTCGCACTGCGCAAATGTGCAATACATCAATCTTCTCTCGTATCGTCAATAGCAAAGTGACATTGATAGAATTATGCAAAGATCTATCAAAAACTGTTTATTTTCTTCCAGTCTGCTTTGTTATTGTTTTATTTTATTTAACATAGACGAAAGGACATATTTTGAATTCAGGCACAATCGTGTTATCTAGTATACATTTTTCACCAAATACCTTTAATGCCCTATGTACTGGTGAATACATATTTTTATATATAAAACATGGGTATAGTGCAATCAATTTTCTGTTCCATCACGTTTTGTGTGGAAAGGTACGTACATATTTCATCACCTTCGTTCTACACTACTTACCTACTAGCTAACTATCAAAGTAAGCACCTGTATTATGATACCGCCTGTTAAATTTGTATGAAAGGCTTTATCCTACTAATATTATGAATGTCAAAGTTTGTAAGGATGGATGTATGGATATTTGTTACTCTTTCACGCAAAAACTACAGAACCAATTAGGCTGAAATTTGGTATGGGTATAGTTTGGGACCTGGAATAACATATAGGCTATTTTTCCGATAAAACGCGGGCGAAGGCGCGGCAGCAGCTAGTAATAGATAAGTAATTATACCGTTTATTTATTTGCCCTGCAGTAGGCAACCCCTTTCCACACCGCCGACTTTTAGTATGGAGAACGGTACCAAACCAACGAATCAAGTTCGTTCTACCATCTCAGTCCGTTCCTGCCGCGAGGTCGTTTCTGCCATTGCGGGTTTATTCTAGACATAGACACTATACTATTCGATTTCTGTGACTCTAGACCTTCGTGGGGGAGTGGACGAAGGCCCGCCTGCGACGCAGGAAGTTGCGGGTTCGATTCCTGCCTATAATAGACAAATGAGAAATGAAATGAAATGAAATGAAAATATTTATTGAAAAAGAAATACACAATAACAATGGTTAACTCAATGTTAATCTAAAGTAAGGTGTTATCAGTTTCTCGTCAATTCACTTAGGTTTAAATTACATCTATTAATTTGAAATTGAATTAGGCATGTAGAGTTCAGGAAAGGTTCGTCTTTGGGGAATTACAAATTGTTTATAGTCATTGTCTAGAAATTCACTTACAGAGTATATGGTTTTATCTAGCAGAAGAAGTTTCACATTATTTAAAAATGATTGTTCACAAGTTATGAGTCGAATACACAATGGAAGTTTGTTAAAAAATTTAGGGCCAATAACTTCCGGTTGCTTTTTAGAGATGTATTTGAGTCTATGAGCAGTGATTCTAAATACATTTGATGCCTATTACTGTATTTGCTTTGGCTTCCTCTTACCTTGAATTGAGACATATTTTGTATTACAAACTTTAATATTTCGTAGATGTATAGCGCGGCAGAAGTTAGTATTTTCAGATTCTTAAAATGTTCTCTACAAGAGTCTTTAAATTTGGCGCTAACCAGCACCCTTATTGCACGTTTCTGCATCTTTAAGACTCTTTCACAGTCGGTAGAGTTGCCCCACAGTATAATGCCATAACCCATTAAAGAGTGTATATACGAGTAATAAATATCTTTCAGATTTAATTGGGATGTCATAGGGCGCAGTTGTTTTAGAGCATATATACCTTTAGCCATTTTTGTACAGGTAGAGTCTATATGATTTTTCCAAGTTAGGGCCGGATCTAATTCAAAACCCAACAGTTTTGTTAATTTCGCACTACCTATTGATCTACCACTTTTCAAGGGGATATTTAGTGATGGTCGTCTAGCAGACACTGCATTAAACACCATAACACTAGTTTTCTCCTCGTTTAGCATTAGTCCATTCCTTGTGAACCAATTTCCTAAAGTACTAATTGTGTCGCTAATGGTATTCAGTAGTCCTTCCATAGTGTCTGAAGAAACTACTATGGTGGTATCGTCCGCATACTGTATTATCTCCCCTGATATATTTACATGGGCAATGTCGTTCAAAAAGATTAAAAATAGAGTATTTCCAAGCGACGACCCCTGTGGAACCCCTGTACTTATACATTTCGGCTTCGATCTAAGATGTTTATCATTTATTTTAATTTCTATCGTCTGTTCCCTACGCTCTAGAAAAGATTTTAGAAGATTGTGACTACTGCCTTTAATCCCATAGACCTTGAGCTTCTCTAATAGTAGTTGATGGTTAACAGAATCAAAAGCTTTAGAAAGGTCTAAAAAGATACCTGCTACTTGCTTTTTGTTCTCCAGACCTTTGTATATGGTATGTATGACTTTCAGGGTTGCTAACGTAGTTGATTTACCGGGTCTGTACGCATATTGACAGTCTGATAAGAGTTTGTTATGCTGTAGATGCTTCATTATTGATTCCGACATGATTGACTCTATCAGCTTGGATAACGTGGGTACAATTGTAATAGGGCGATAGTTCTTGACATCAGAAATTTCGCCCTTGCCTTTGTACAGTGGAGTTACACGTGAACATTTCAACATATTCGGATAGGAATCAGAGTGCAACACACCATTAATAATGAAAACAAACTGATTTGAAAGAAACATTATCATATCGAATAATAAGGACCCCGATATATCCAATAGATCTCTCGTATTTGAGCCTTTTATTTTGTTACTAGCAAGTTTATGTAACTCTTCATTTGATATAGAGCTAAATTCGAAACAGGTCTCCTTCAAAGTAAGACTATGTAAGAAACTTAGAGCTTCTTCCGCAGTAGGTGGGCATGAAAGCCGAAGATTTTTTCCGATGGATATAAAATGATCGTTTATGTAGTCGGGTAAGTTATTTTCCTGGATAGGGACATTAGACATTGTATCTAATGAAGATGAGTAATCTGCAGTAATTGTACTGGGGGTTCTGGTTGTTCCTATGTAGGTGTAGTAAAAAATGTCATCTTTGTAATGTATTGTATCAGTTATCTAGTACTATGAACGTAGGTACCCGTAACTGAAGCTCTGCTAAGCTTGGGGCTAGAAGATGCTATGTAAATTTATTTACCAGCCCGCGCCTTCGCCCGCGTTTTATCGGGATAAAAAATAGTCTATACTCATGTTATTCCAGGTCCCAAACTATATCCATACCAAATTTCAGCCCAATCAGTTCAGTAGTTTTTGCGAGAAAGAGGAACAAACATCCATTCTCACAAACTTTGACTTTGTAATATTAATAAGATTGAATCCCGTACGAGCTATTTTCCAGGGTGCTGACATGGACATGCTGTGCCTTCTTACTAATGCTGCTAATGTTCACGTTAGTCCTTCTCATGGTGTACGGTATCTCTGTTGGTTACCATTACGCTCAGAAAGAACTATCAACGTTTGCCAGTAAGTACCTACTTCAATGGTATAAGAAAATAGGGTACCCATGCTCTTCCGAGACACAATGGTCACGTGGGTGGTCATGCTTACGTCATCGACGCTATCGGCGAATGAGAAGACGAATCTGGTTGTCTGGTGTTACCTGTAGCGTAAAATCGTTACTCCCTTAACTCCTTGTATAAATCTGATAAAACTATGTCTTTCTCGTCGTCTGTAGGGACTTCCTCACTTAAAAAATTGATAGCGGCCAGATTTTTGAAGCTACATCTGTCAAATTTCCTGCATTTATTCAGCCTATTTTGCCAAATCACCATGGATGGATACAGCGTTCAACAAAACGTGCAAATGATAAAATAATTTTATTTAAGTAAATAGGTTTTCTGTATGGGCAACGTTCCGCGTTCTTCGCCCATTTTACGCTCGCTCGAGAGCTATATCGATGATTACCAACTTCTTTTGGCCTGAATTGTATGAAATGGGCACCAACAACATGTGGTTCCAACAGATCGCCGCTACGTGCGCCACAGCTCATGTCACATTGGACATTCTGCGCGACCGATTTAAGGACATTGTTATCTCAGGTGGAGGTGATGTGAACTGGCCATCGAAATATATTAATACTAGCTGACCCGCTCGCGATTTCATTCGCGTGGACTTTAGTAATACATACCCCAAGTGGTTTCCATGTGCGAATTTCAAAAAACCCTGAAATATATTTCTGTTTTTATTGAGTCATCTTTCTACGCTATAAATTTTGACGAGCCCACAGTTACGATTCTGAAGTTATTGTAAAAATTAATTTTGACCAAGAATACGTTCTTACCGGGCCTGCCTTCGTTTTAAAAGAAACCTCTATGCAAAATTTCAGCTTCCTAGCTCCTCTTGTTGCTGAGATTTCGCGATATGTAAGTATGTAAGTGAGTCACTTAACTTCTACTCCACACTATTGACCTTTAGGGTGTGAATTTCAATAAACCCTGATACGCGTGTCTGTTTATTTTAAGTCATCTTTCTACGCTACAAATTTTGACGGGCCAACAGTTACGGTTCTAAAGTTATCATAAAAATGACCCCATTAGAATACGAATTTCCAGAAATCAGTTCTTAGCGGATGCCTAGGTACTGAAAGGAACCTTCATGCTAAATTTCAGCTTCGCAGCTCTTGTAGTTTCAGAGGTATCTTGATGGGTCACCCAGTTTACTCTTTTATAAATATAGATTAAAAAGGAGAAGCAGACCTTATTTTCTTGGATAATATTATTGTATATACCTATAATTAACCGGTATTTATTTGTATTTCAGTGGCGTCAAGGTCTACGACGGAGGCGGCGCTAGTAGCGAGGCGATCTGGTGATGAGGAATACCAGCCTGTTGTAAGACTGCTCGCCGTCAATCAGACGGAAGCTCAAAGCCCGAGGAAACCTCTTCTAGGTAATATTTATATATTACCTAAATTGAGAAACCTTCCTATAACAAAGGATATACCTACATAATTATATTCGTTTCCGCCCGCGGTTTCGCACGCGTTTTTGGAATAATAAATAAACCCCTAATGGCATATATGAAGCGTGTGGCCAGGCTCAAACGAGTTTGCGCAAGCAAGATGGAGCGTGGGGCCGGGCTCATATTACTTGCACAAACTGGTTTGTGCAATCATGCATGCATGAATAGTTTTTAATATTTTTAAAGAAATTGTTATCCGTATCATTAATCCTTAGACCGAATAACCTGTGAGACTGAATTTTGTAAATAGCTCTTTATTGCATAAAGTTATAGTGCGATTTACCAAAAACTGTCGAGGACCAAAACACATTTTCTACATTTCCCAAAAACATGAATTTTGAATTGAGCCAGTCTACGACTCGAGGTGGCTATATGATATCCGAGGTCCAGATGTTTGCTGTCATTTTGACATTCGACGAATTTCATTGGCTGCCATTTGCAATTATAATATACTAGTGGTTCCGCGGTTTCACCCGCGTTATATTCGTAAGCCGTCTAAGCCGTAAATCTCCTGACTATTCTCTTATATTTCAGAGGTGTACAGAACAGATCGGCCTAGCGAGAATGTCTACTTGGAAAATTCACCAACTCCTATCATTATGCTGGAGACGGAAAGGTAACCATTACTCCTCTTACACTTCTGAGAATCTTTGCTTCTGAGAAGTCCATTGTCCACAGAATATAAAATACGACAGGCCATTTTCTAGTAGGATCGTTTTTTACGAATTCCCGCTTCGTAGAGGCGGAACACGTCTCGTCACGGTTTATCGGAAATATGGAGCGAGAGGAACTGCGCAGGTGTAAAACGGTGTAAAAATCTACTTCTGCGCATCAAGGTTTATTATACGGTGACGCGACCTGTAGCTTCAGAACTCCAGTCATCCCGTGACCACGATAGGTGTAGGCCTGTTGAAACGTTGGGAAAATAGGTAGGTACTTATATAAACGCGATAAATATACGTAAATATTTATAATAATGGATTCTTTGCTACTGGAAACAGTCGTTTACTGGATCCGGAATACTGCCAGGTGTGTGACCTCGCTCCTACAACTACATACATATGCCGCCGCCACCATCACGGGAAAATAAACGGATCCAGTATATTATGTGTATATACTATGTATGTATAAATGGCGTTTTAAAAACGATAAATCGACTTCAAATTCCCTTACTTTTACACTTATTTTAAGTTTTGCGGGATAAATACTAATCCCCTAGGGATATAAATTTTATGGGACCCATTCGGGATCGTTTTCTATACAATAGTGAATTTTCAAAATCGATCCATAATTGGCGGAGATATCGCGTAACATACGTACAAAAAAATAATACAGACGAATTGATAACCTCCTACTTTTGAAGTCGGTTAAAAAAATGGTGGCACTACTTTTTGCTGGCACCTTCTCGCCTGCTTCAGTAGATGTGCATTTTTTCTGTAGGTTTTGACTCTCCTAAAACTACAAAGTTTTGTTTAAATATTGCTTTCCTCCGCAGACCACCCAGAGAACCGGAGCTGTCTCCTCACGAGAAGGAGTTTGCAAAGCGCCTCATCGGTCGAATCCGGCGATCCAAGAATAACACGGAAACTAAAACAGAAGGGCCTTTCCTGCGGCCCTTGAGGAATAGCGGCTAACTGTGACAGTTCAATGCGGCTTCAGTTTCTATATACAATGCGTGCGAGTAGGCTTTCCTTAAGCTTAGGTACCTACATGTTAGGGTTTAGTGGGCGTTGTGGTACCATAATGTTATTTGACACATTGCTTACCTACTGGGAACCTAGGTAGGTACGCTAAGATTCTCTCTTGGATAGCTTTGCTTCACTTTCTTTATTTATTACTAGCTGCTGCCTGCGCCTTCGCCCGCGTTTTATCGGGATAAAAAATAGCTTATACATATGTTATTCCAGTTCCCAAACTATACTCATACCAAATTTCAGCCTAGTGAAAGAGTAACAAATATCTATCCATACATCCATCCTTACAAACTTTGACATTTATAATATTAGTAGGATAGGATTGTAGCCGTTATAGAGTAAGAGAGCCATATATGGAGCCAGCCGTATATGGATTTTCTTAAATAATACTCCGAATTTTAAGAGTGTAATCACTGAGTAACCCTTATATTTTTTTAAAGTAAGACAGTTATTTGGAAGAAAACATTGACATCTTAAAAAAAAAAAAAACTATGATATGTCGTTTTTATGAACTTTCAAAAAGTGAACATAATTTGGACCACATCGTTTTAAACACCTACGGACGTGACCTATACAGCCCCAAAAATTATATTAGAATTTTACATATATGAATAATAGCAAACTAACTCGCCTCCACTCTGGTTTAATTCACTTTCACGTCAAGTAATATTTGTTGAAGTAATAATTTTACGCAGACCAGCTAAACAATTACATCGCAAATTGACAAAATAGAAAAATGGCTCCGGTGAATAGTTACATATGCGCTCTCTGCCTCTCTGACCACCTTTGCAAACGACCGGCAAACCTCTTCAAACGACCGGCGAACAGCGGGAGGGTGTAGCTTAGCGTGTGCTGACCGTCGACTCGATACAAAGAACGTTCTTTGAGAAACCCCGGTAGTCCATATTACCGTACTGGTCCATATATGGCGCTTTTACTCTACTATCGCACCGAATGGACAAATCCTCTCCTCCCTTTCCTCTGTCTACTCCTCGCAATCTAACTTAGCGACATGCTTTCGGCTTGGCTTATAAGTAGATGAAATTTGTACGTACTTATCAACTTTACCTAATCCGATTCAAAAACCTTGATATTTTTTGTATACAAATGAGTTACCAAAACCCAAGGAACATTCAAAATTGGGTTCATCGAAGCATAGCACTGAAGCTCGAAACCATTTTTGGTTTTGAAAGCTTTCATTCATCATTTGATCTCTCATTCATTTTCGAATCCAAATTTAAACACTTTTACTACACATGTGAGATTATGCGTTGTTGAAGTTTGTGTTTTAGTTTTTAGTGATACCTAACGTTGCTGTTACCTTGTTATTTTCTGTTATTAGTTTTCTTTAAGTTTTCATTCAGATGGCTTTGTTGACATATAATATCTTGGATTCTAAATTGGATTATAACTAGGTACCTAATGAACGACGTCGACTGTGGGGCGGTTGAAACTACATAGGATACTTTGTTTCATTTCTACCTAGCCTAGTTTATTATCGACTACTTCATAATAAAATAAAATTAATGTTTCAATTGTGTATTATGTTTAATTCCACGATTACCCTTACAATACAACCAAGACCATACCAAAAGCTACGCGCTCAGCGTCCTATTAAATGCCCTCAGAGAAGTTCTGTTGAATGCTGTTAAATTTGTCCTCAATGTTTTTAGATACGTTGAATTAAATTCAGTTAAATTTGAGCCAGTCAAAGCAAAAAGCGTCGAGTTATTTGTGTAGTTTCCGCTGATGAGCAAATCATTAATAGTGTTATTACTGGAAGGCAAATCGCGGCGTCCGCGGCTGTTAGGGCCGAAGTCTAGCGGTCCGTATGTTTTCTTCGCTGCTCTATTCAATGATTTCATGGCGGGACTTAAGTTGCCGGTGCCCAAGCCGCTGGGGCCTCGGCCGATCCCGCTGTTGCTCACCGGGAACTGCTGGCCGCTTCGCCGTGCGGGGCCCGAACGGACGGCCCCTGCCGCCTGCGCCGCCGCATCTGTTAGGTAGGGAAATTATAACTTAGGCCTTTACGTATTCTAGCTAGATTATGGATAGCGTCTGTTGACCTTATGCTAAAAGTGCTTTTAACTCCGTGATAAATTGTCTAATTATGTCCGCACTGCTTAAAATATTTATCTAGAATGAATCTAATGAAACAAATTCAAAAATATGAACAATGTTTTATCAAAATATGAACCATAATGTTTGAAATTGTTTTGTAAAAGTATACATTTTCTCCCATTATTTCTTGGCACTTTACATAAACAATAGAATACACTCATTTTGAGTGTTATTTATTTGTAAATTTATTATTATTATTTTGATTCTAATGATAATTTTAAAAATCTATAAAGGAAAGATATCATATTGAAGTAGCTGGTAGTAGTTTGAATGTTTTGTTATTTAATGGTGTTTTCTGTATTCTGTGAGGGTTAAAATCCCGCATTAATTTTTTGTATTTCTACAATGATTTATTGTAAAACTACACAAAATATTGTAAAATGAAATATTTTATCGTGTACCTAGATCAGATATTGGTCATATTTTGTCATTAGTTTCATTACTTATATTAGATTCGTTTTAGAAAAATCTTTAAAACGGTGAGGACAGAATTAGGCAATTTGTCACGGAGCCCCCTTAAGTCGTGACCAGATGCTACCCAGTGACGGGTAAGAACGTATCTTTGCAATGGGTTTAAGTATTTAGGTAGGTGTCTCAGTAGGTACACACACTTCTGCGATTCGGAGATCAGATTGACACATGACAATGACTGAAATACTCTAGGGCCGATTTCTCTTACCCATAGCTGCCACAGCGCTTTGAACAGTACAATATTGGTAGCCAATACCGATTCCCATTATCAGCATACTCATAACCGTGAACATAAGGCAACATACCAGCATAGCACATACTGTACATAATGTTACCCTGAAACAGAAAAAGACTTCAGCAATTACCTACATAGGTACCTACTTTATAACCAACTTTGATAGTAGGTAGTAGCCGCCAGTAAGTAACAAATCATACAGCTAGTACTGCCTCACCTGCGTACTCACTCGACATAAATTTTAAACTTTAGTGCCAGGAAGAGTGAATGGAATGAGTTTTCTCAATTATTGCTTTTCCACTGGCGCTGTAAATTTAGTCCACCGCGGGAATTTCTTGATTTAAAAAATATATCTGATAATATTTTCTAACTTACCTTTCAAATGCATCTAATACAATGGAGACAAATGAGCTGAGAGAACAACACACACATCCCATTTTGTAAAAACATTTGATTTCCCATTAGATTTCACGAATATTTTCGTATGGGTATAAATATTGCGTACGTTAAATTTAGGTCATTATTGTTGTTTAGTGTCCTACTTAATTCACATCTTACTAGATAGGAAGGTACATAAAACTACATAGAAATGTTTAATTTATTTACAAACAGACACGTACAAAAATTCATTGCACCTTACTACATTTACTTGGACTATTGGACATGGCTTGGCGCAAGCATGGCGCAAGCTAGGTGCCTAGCTGTCAAATCAAAACAATCAATCAGTCTCACTCAAAGAATTTGTAGGTCCCGTACCTACAAATTCGGGCCGCGGCCCGATTTAATAAGTACCTACGTACGTAAGTATCTACTTATTATATTCATGGTCTCACTCTAAGATCAAGCAGCCAACAGCCGTCTCACTAACTAGAGTACAATTATTATAATATTTTAAAATAAGGAGTATTAGTATTTTAAAATCGTAGAAACGGAATATTTTTGAATTTACCGCTTTGATCAAGGAGTAGAAGGAGAGTGATTTTCAAAATTTTACCGCCATTTACCATCTTTGTGTTGTGACTGTCATGACAATCAGAAGTTGCCATTGTCATGTCATTTCACTTCATTCGTACTCCGGTGCATTCCGAATTACGCTAAAATCAATATTATCGCGCTCACACGCGTTCCGTATTATCGTAAGCGCGACAACGTTGTCCCGTGTGACGTCATAGATGACATCATAACATGCGCCATTTTGCGATATCAACGACCATGCTACAAACTGAAATCTTTGTGAGCGTGCTGTCAAATCTGACAATTGGGTTTGTTTACTAACGGTTTTTTCTTTGGGTTTTTTCAACAAAACGTTCGTTTGCAAATTTTTACAAAGAAATGGAAATAAATATAGAAGACCAAATCAACGGTCGGAGAATAACTTTGATGCTCTCTTTTTGTATTGCAATGAGATATTGACATTGACACCACGACACGACACGTGACCGTGAGCGCGCTCATAAAAGTTCCGAATTAATGTTAGCACTCAACTGTCAATATCGTGATATCTAATTTGGAACGCAAAATATTTTTGTGATCGCTATCAGCGCTGTAATCGTAATTCGGAATGCACCATCTATGTTCCTTTCCTTCGATCGCGTTTCGATCGACTGACCAGCGGTTGCCGGTGCGGATCTTTTTGGTCAATTTTGGACTTTTTTGTACCTATGCGGATCTTTTGCGGACGGTGACGCTCTCCGGATCTTTTCGGACCAATACGCCCGCCCATCGAACCGCATATCACTTTATGTGTGCATAGTTTGTATTGTAGTAGCAGATAATCTTAAGATAACAATAACGTAGTAGCTACAGTAAGTTATATGCCGTCATAATATAGTTAATTTCTTGAAGAAAGATAGTTTGAATAACTCTGTATTTTATTGTATATGATATAATACCCAACGTAGCTAACTAATTTATGCATGTTAAGAAATCTAATAATTACGTCGTGGTTACGTGAAACGAAGGTTTACGTTACCACGACGTAATTTTTTTAAGAAAGAGATAATAATTAGTGTCAAACGTTCTTACACCATAACTTTAGACAATTTCGCAATTAACCCTCCACTCAAACTGGACTGAGGGTGCCTCGAGCATTCCGACAAAACATTCTCGAGTTTGGTAAGCTTAATCGTAATTTTTTTTTTGTAAAATAGTCTTAAACTGTTTGGGAAACTAGACACAGAAACAAGAAAACCCTACCAGTTGCGTAAAATCTTAGAGCGATTCGCACATCCAATATTAGCGTCAAAGGTAACCCACGATTGTGTAATTTTTATCGTTTTCCCAACAATGGCAATAGAATGTGGACTACCGAATCTTTGCCGAGACCTATCTTAATCATCTCTGTTCAGGCAAAATAAAAACCTTTTAACTTTTACTGTAAACTACTCTATTTTTTAAATATAATTGAGATAGTCTCCAAAATCCATTAGAATAATAGTCAACAAACTCTTCTGAGCAACGTTCAAGGTAGGTCGCGAAGTAGTAAGTTCGAATGAAGGAATTTTGTGCGATCAAACATATTAAAAACGCATTTAGAGGTAAAGTAGAGGTTGAGTCGAAATCGAGGTAACGATTAAAGATATGGGAGTACTTGTTGCTTTTGCTATTTAGCTGATACCTATCTTACAAAAAGGATCTTGTCATATTTCGGACCATTTGGTTGGGATCGGAGGTTTTTCATTTTCACTGCCAGCAACGGCAGCAACACTGCGTCTGACTGACGAGCATAGAGTAACTTTTATACTGGAGCAGTCGGTCGCAAGCAGGAATATAAAAAAATTTGTATGGAATTGGGGTACTTTCTAATGGCGAATGTCAAATGTAAGTGAATGTCAATGTCTTTCAATGACGTCAGTTCCCATTCACTCTTCCATTCACACTCACTCATTCTTCAATCGGTCATTTCCCACTCTTCCATTCACACTCACTCACTCTTCATTCAGTCACTTGTCAATAAATTTGAGGAAAAAGATTTCAAAAAATTGGCGGTTTTATGTGAATACATATTTAGAAAATACTACTACTACAGTTCAGTTTCACAAGAGTACTTATATAAACTAAATACCTACTGCGTTATAGAAACTTGTGTATCATTTAGAATTTACGAAGAAACTGTGAAATTTGTGGTTTACGAACTGCTAAGAAAGATGGCCAAAAACGTTTTTTTGTGGCCAGATTTCCCCTGGACGAAGTGCGGTAAGAAGAACATCAATGTTAATAACAGACCATTATATCTATTTATGCCAATATATCAAGAATTCTTGAATTTCAACAATAGGCTCGGCTCATCAATAGTGTAGTGCGACGATAAATATCGATATCGATGCCTATTCTATTCTAAGCATTTTGTTATATAATCCAGTGTTAATTAAAGCCCAATGACGATGTAAATGAAGAAATTCCACCTGCGCCACACATAGTAGCGGGTTCAAGGTTGAAGTGGAGTTACGGGACGCAGGACTTAGAAATTTTCTCCAATTTTATGTATATTTAACATCTGCTTTTTCTTGCGGAATGGTCGAGGAGGCGTCTAAAGGAGCAACTATTGTTCGGGTCATTGATCCCAAAGTTTAATGACTTCGGCGGCATTAGAGGTAAAAAAGGGTCGATTTGACAAATCTCTAATTCGCATATTGACCCATACGCGAATGAAGATCAGTAAAGTTATAGCAAAATCAATAGAACTAGTATTCAGGTTATTCGTTATGGCATAAGAGTGATATATCTTTTTGAATTATCCAAATCGGACCATTACTTGCGAAGATTTTAAGTAATAAACATAACGCCGTTCCTGCCGGTAAAAGCAATGTACCTACGAGGATGCGTGTGACGTCGCATAGTCCCAACCGAGCGCAGCCGGCACTCTTCACGATTCAACGGAACGGGCGGCGACACAGTTGGTCTATTTCATCATCATCATCACCAGCTCATACACGTCCACTGAACATAGGCCTCCTCCAGACGACGCGGACGCCACAAATAGCGGTCCCGAGCCGCCTCCATCCAACGACTCCCTGCGACCGCTACGATGTCGTCGGTCCATCGAGTGGGAGGTCTTCACACACTCCGTTTCGTCTATCTATTCTGGTCGATATATATTTTGCAATTTATTTACATAACATAGCATAGCATAGCATAGCATAGCAACGCGCCCCGGCTTCGCACGGGTATAAAAGAGGAATATCACACCTTGAATTGTTTTGTTAGATCTTAAACGGGATTAGGCAGCGTTTTCAATGAAAGCTCCCCGGGGGCTTGATCCGATACTTCAAACAATCATCGTTATATTTCAGCCAATTTATACAAAACCTTGACAAATTATATACATAAAACCTTCCTCATTAATTACTCTATCGATTGGGGAAAGCCGCATGAAAATCCGTTCAGTAAGTAGTTTGTTTTATAATATTACTAGCTGCTGCCCGCGGCTTCGCCCCCGTTGAATTATTTTTTTTCGCGCGGAACCCAAATTTTTTAGCGCGGAACCCAAATTTTTTTGTATCTTATGTCCTTTTCCTGGTTCCAAGCTACCTGCACACCAAATTTCAGCCAAATCGGTTCAGCCGTTCTCGAGTTATAAATAGTGTAACTAACACAACTTTCTTTTATATATATATAGATGTAGGGAAGTGTATGTTAGATTGTAATTTTGTGATATTTAGGTCTAGAACTTGTTTGTTTGTAAGATCTTTATGTAACAACATGACGTCGCACCCTCAGAATTATAGAGACCTAATGAAAAATTTAAGGTTTTTAGGAATCGTCAATTAAAGATCAGAATGTTCGTAAGTTCTATAATAACAAGTTAATAACAACTTTCAGCTTTATGAAAAAACTAATTTAAAGTTTATTACATAGTCAAGTTAGTTATCTATTCATGCAAAAAAAAAAATTGTTCTTGGAATTATAATTATGTTGATTTTATAGGCTTTTTTTTTATAAAAAGCCAAAAGGCAATTATTGGTCTCTGTTGCGCAGAAATGTACTTTTTTTAAAAGACTGATTATATTTTAGGTCCCTATAATTCGGAATCTTTGATCGTTTTTTTGAAATTTCAACTATATAATGGCTCAAAACTTAGTAAGTTAAGTAGTAAAAAAAATTTTTAGGCGGAGGCAGACCTAAATATTAAATAAGTCAATAAGTTATCAAAAATATTTGAGTTAAACTTACCATATCTTCAATATTCTACAGGCTCAATCCGCAACGCGGGAGTAGGGGATTGCGTGATAGAGACCGAAGTAAATTTTTGTCCTTTACTATCTAGCATAGCCCAGAAGGCCTGTGTTATAATATTCACGGCTAAAGGAGGAAGTCACGTAGGTCTATTTATGGAAAAAACCCGAAATCCCGAATTTTTGGGTAAGGTCACTATATTTGTGAAGGTGCGACGTATGCAATAAATAATTTGAATTTGAACGTACATACATAATCTATCTATACTTATAATAAAACTGTAACAGGTCAAATTCTGTACATTGAAGATATTGTGAAAATTTTTTTTGGAGGGCACTCTGTTATCGAGACTGATGCCAAAAATGTATTTTTTTCCCATCATGTCTGTCTGTCTGTCTGTCTGTATCTTTGCCGCGCATAGCATCGAAACTACTGAACGTATTGAAATGAAACTTGGCAGGCTTTGAGTTCATACTATGAGGAAGGACATAGGATACTTTTTATCCCGGATTTCAATAGGGTTCCCTTGGGAGAGGGGATGAAAGTAATTTTTTTTGCCGTAAATAGTAGACTGTTTAAATTTGCATACAATGTGTATAAACAAAACAAAAAAATTAATAAAAACACGGACAGTGTCCACACTAAGTTGAATTTCGATCACGGAAGTTAAATAACGTCAGGCGAATTCAGTACCAGGGTTGTTGCGAATATCAGCATCAGCATCCGCTGATCATCAGCATCATTTTGAAGATCAGCATCAGCATCCGCATTGATCGATGCTGATTTTTGATGCTGATGTTTGAATCGAGACATGACCCGAGGGAGTGAGGTTTAAAGGGCATTTTTGTACAAATTTGAACTTAAACAAACACAAACCAGTTTTCATCACACTTATAATATAACAGATTATGTGGTAGGTGAAATACCTACAGGTTTCATTGCTCGTTTGTATTCGTATTTATTGTTGTAAGTACGATCTTGTATTAGTAGTGGGGCGCGAAGTATTTTAGATTCAACAATGTTTATATTTTTTGTGGCGTCGTATGGGGGAGACCTATGTCCAGCAGTGGACGTGTTTGGGCTGATATGATATGATGATATATGATATGAATGTTTATAAAATATTATTTACCGGGTATTTATTGCTACCATGGTCCAAGAAAACAAGGTCTCCTCCTCCGGAAGTGTCTTGCTTACGTCACTGTCCAGTTGCCACTTTATTTCAACAAAACGTAGAAGTTGGGAAACAAATGTGATAAGGGTCAACTGAAAAATCAATAAAAAATTGCAATCGTAAATTATGTTCGTCAGATCAGTCAAAACAGCGTTAGTTAAACACGAGTCTATGTGATAAGTAATTCGTTAATACAAAATCACACAGTTTTATCAGATTTATGCAGGTAATAAAAGAAGTTTGGGGAGCTCCGGTTTTACGCTACTGTTATCACCAGGAAATAAATTCGTCTTCTCAGTCGCCGATAGTGCTGATAACGTAAGCAAGAGACACTCACGTGACCATCGTGTATCGGAAGAGCATGATTACCTTCTTTTCTTATACCATGATCGCTACGTTTTGCTATATTTTCCCCTACATCAACAATGTTTATTTTAATAGTAGCTTTTCCCGCGGTTTCACTCTCGTTAAATTCTAATTTCACATTTCTAGAGGGATAAAAAGGCCTTTTTCCGGTTCAGTAGTTTTTCGTGAATTAAGAACCTCCTCTTTTATACTATAACCTATTACAGGACATTTTCTACCTGTGTGTTAAATTTGAAGTAATTCCAAAATATTCCTGAAATTTTGATTTTCTTATATTCGAATATTCCTGTCACTCTACCTTGGGAATATATATATGTATATTAAAGATGCGCGACTGCGAATTATCTGTCTAGTCGAATGATGAACAACTACTAATTTCTTCATTCGACTTGAATATTAGTAATATACTTATCTTCAAAGTCGAATGAAACTACTAATTAGTAATTACTAATGTCTCTACGAATGTATCATTCATGGCTCCGATTCGACTTTGTTAGTCGACCGATGGTTTTGAGTGATGAATAAATTATTCGTCGCTCCAGCGGGGATTGAATGGAACAGATTAATAACCAATTTTATCATTCTTGTGCGGTTGATAAGATGTGTAGTTTTTCAAGTATAATATTTTAGTTTTTAGCTTTTAGTATAAATATGGTTTTAGTGTAAATGTTATAGTGAGGTAGACAGCTGGTGAGTCTCATGTTGAATCCGTTAATGTAACTACTACAGATAACCAGCTATCTACCATTGTGAGTGCAATAATACCTTTTCTGTGTTAACTTTGTTCAAATATTTTATGTTAAGGTGGTTCCCTGACCCAAACTAACGCCGCCGCCTATTTTATCGTATTATTACGTTAAATAAACGAATTTTCAAAAATTCCTTTGCCAGTTTGTTTGTTGTTTGAAATCGCAAAGAGTGAAAGGCATGTTCTACTTTTCAAGTAGGTAGGTAGTAACAAGTTCTATACCTAGTGATTTTTCGTATATAAATGCTATATTTAATGTCTAGATGCTGGAAAACGACGAGGTCTAGCAAAGAGCAAAAATGAATGTTACGGCCAGCAACTAACACATCATCATCAGCCCATACACGTCCACTGCTGGACATAGGCCTCCCCCGTACGACGCCACAAATATCGGTCCTGAGCCGCCTCCATCCATCGACTCCCTGCGACCGCTACGATGTCGTCGGTCCATCGAGTGGATGGTCTGGTCTCCCATGTAGGGGGGGATTTGCCATAATCACCACGCTTGGCAGGCGGATTGGTGATCGCAGTGTTGGTGTTTAAAAATACTCAGAAGGAAGCTGCTGCCCTTCCTCTGGTAGGTTCCCTCAGTCGGCTCTTACGACATCCACGGATTGAGTTGGAGGGGTCGATATTCGTACGCCGCGACCCACAGCGGCAGCTAACACCTAGAGAGAGAAAAGTAGCCATAAAAGTAGAAAAATACAAAATCAAGTTAAGAACGGAACGGATAGCCTTATTCCCCATAAAAACGTACTTTCCGCTTCATATGGACACTATATCCCCGATATTATTGAAAATTTCCATACGTAATCGGATGAAAAATAACTATGTTTGCTGCAGTGGTTTAGTTTTTGAAAAAAACAATGATATTTAAATGAGAGCGAAACAAATTTTGATCACCAAATTGTCCACCAAGAGTCATCTTCAAGCGATTTTTTATGCATGATAGACACCTTTATTCGAAAATCTGTCGCGCTGCAAACATCCTAAATATATTCAAAATTATAAATAATCAAAAATATTTTAGAAATCAATCGTTTACTCAATCAAAATTAATAGGCACCAAGCACACGCGCACAGTCACATGACAGCTTCGTATTAGATAGTTAGACGCACTTTCTCACTCATAGCGCGCCCCATTTTATTCTACGTGAAACAATAATAAATCCGCATGGGAAAATCCGTTTTTGTTTGGGAGAGGTTCGGAGCCTTCTTAAAGCAAATTCTAAAAAAGATTAAAATATTTGATAACATAAATTCAAAGGCGCTCAAAACAATGGTACTGGCTTCAAAAAAACAAAATCGTTGTGCTCGATGCAAGCGTTGGTCTAACCAAGATTAAACATTGTCATTGGCCATGTTTAAAAAATAACCATAATTATATAGATATCTTAGACAGTTGATACCCTTGCCTAGTCCACGAACCCTACAAATTATTTTGAGTAAGATGCCCATCCATCCTGGAATCAACAAGACCATTATAAATCACCTGAGAAGAAAGGCTAGTGAAATGAGTCGCCCAGAGAAGACATGTGTACTTCTGTTCGACGAGATGTCGCTTAAAAAGAGGCTCATCTTTAATTCGGCAAACAACATCATAGAAGGCTACCAAATCTTAATTTACTTAAGCTTACTTTCCACTACCTTCCATAAGGCTAAGTTTATAATGATCGCGAGGTACCGCGCGGTACTACTAACAGCGAGTTACAAGATCAAAGTAAACGGTGATTATCGTCTACACTACATCACCGCGCGGTACCGCGCAGCAATACGCCGCGCGCAAGATATTGAACTGCGAGAGACCGCACGGTTCAAGTACTACGAACCTGTAACGGCCTGTTCAGTTGATCCGCGTGGTTGATAGATGCAGGATAATTTGGCGCGTTTTAAAAAATGATAAGCCGACTTCTAATTTCCTTACTTTGACACTATTTTGCAGAATAAATACTACCACCGTAGGACCACCTCGGAATCATTTTCTATACAATAGTGAAAGAATTTTATAAATCGGCCCTTAATTGGCGGAAATATCTATACATATCAGCATAGAACGTTATTTAATAAAAACACATAAATCAACGATACCTTTTCAAATAAAACGTATGTTACTTCTCAAAATATAAACGATTTTGATGCAAGCGCACGCGTCCTTTCGTAAGCTAATTGTCCTATCAATATGAGTTGGTACAAGTAGCGGCACGTAAGTCTAGCGCTGAGCGATACGCGGAGGGGATAGCTGTGCATGGGTAATGTACCACTAGCCCCGCCCAGGTACCTTATTTGTTAATTCCGTGCAATAACGGTCAGCGCTAAAGTTACGTGCCGCTATGTATAGTGTTAGTGACACTGTTGTAACGAACTATATACCGAATATTCTCTCTTTCTTTCTTTGCTATTTTCAATAAATTCTATCGCTTTTATGATATTAGTGAGATTATAAGTGTAATTTAGTTCTTCTATTACATAGTTATTTCTGTGGTAATGTGTAGCAAGTACGATACATAAGTTTTTTTTCCAGGATTCGGGAGAACACTGCCGAACTGAAGACCTAGCTGACAAGGCTCTGGTGTTATTATTACAAGAAATTTAAGCAGCCACTTGCCCATTACTTTGTATCAAAGACAATATCATCGGGAAAGTTGACAGTCATCATTAAAAATGCAATCAAAATGGTTTCTGAACTCGGATTCAACATAATTGCCACAGTATGCGACCAAGGCCCGACAAACGTTGGTGCTCTTAGTTTACTAAAGAAATTTTCTGGGCAGCCTGCGGACAGTGACTACTTTTTAGTGGAGGGTAAAAAAGTATTCATCATTTATGATATACCACACTTATTTAAATCTATAAGAAATAACTTTTTCGAAGGAGGTGAAATTGTTTTCAACCAGATGAAAGCCAAATGGTCACACTTGATCGAGCTACAGGAAAAAAACAGGGAAACTCTTCATTTCAAAAAAATAACATCGGTTCATGTGAATCCGACGTTCCGTTCCAAAATGAAAGTTAAATTGGCAGCACAAGTTTTGAGTAATGAAGTAGCAGCAATTTTAAAATCTTTTGCTGAACATTTACAGTTGAACAAGAATTGGACGGAAGTTTAAAGCGGGATGCGATTTTACAAACTGCGAATGTGATAGAACAACTTGATAAACTATTCGATGTCACAAATGGACCTGCATCGAAAAAAGATGTGAAAAGAGGCGAGTACGAGTTAATGTGTCCAAAAATAGTATTCACCACAAACTTTGTCCCAAGTTTAAAAATAAAATTAAATATGCACTTTCAGGCGTCGGATTCACAATTAAAAACGTGCGTTGCTTAAATGGTAACTATTGTTTAATAGCCTCTTTACAAGATATCTGGAACTATGTACAATCCATTGGATTTAAATTTCTCAACCTGCGACAACTCAATCAAGATAGCCTGGAGAATCTGTTTGGGTTAATTCGGCAACATTCACCCACAAATAGAAACCCTACCTGCCAACATTTCACAGCCGCGCTTAAAACGACAATTTTAATCAAATTAAGCACACCTATTAGAGGCGCTAATTGCGAAGGTGACGAAAACCAGCTAATATTAGACTTTCATGACTTCGCAGTTCGCAATTAGAAATGATTGTTGAAGAGCATGAGTATGTATCTACGAATGGTGTCCAATCATATGATGATAACGATCGTGATGTAAGAAATTATCTACATAATAAAGATGAAGCAAGTTTTGTCATTTTGATGATGTTCAAAGAAGTACCTAGATTTATCATGGCTGTGTGAGGAGCATAACAAAGACATAATGGACACGTTGCTACGTCGATTGGGAGCGTTGTTAATCAGAAATGAATGTAAAAAAAATTACTCGTCAATTTGCGCTGTCGAGCAGCAAAATTCGGATATAAATAAAATTGAATAGTTGACCAGCTCAGCAAAGTAACAGTGATTCAAACTCAAACACGAATAATATGCAAGTAGGTAATTGGTCATAATTGATCATCGTACTAATATTATAAATATCAATGTTTGTGAGTATGTATGTATTTATTTATTTCATTTATTTTTGCTCAAATGTACATGTATATAGCTTAGGTCTTAATGTCAATAGCACATGCATCCTGTAGGGCACTGCAAAAGAATTTATACCGCGATGCAATGCGAAACGGAGTGTGGGAAGACCTCCCACTCGATGGACCGACGACATCGTAGCGGTCGCAAGGAGTCGTTGGATGGAGGCGGCTCAGGACCGCTATTCGTGGCGTCGCGCATCGTTTGGGGGAGGCCTATGTTCAGCATTGGACGTGATGATGATGATGAGATTTAATTTCGAATGGTAGTCAACATAACAATGGTAATGGCCCTACCATTATATATCGAGGTGATTGATCTTATATTATGTCATGCAGAAATTTATGGATGAATAATAAATGGATGTTTGTTCCAGGTTGAAACAAAAACTAATGAACTGACTGGGTTGAAATTTGGTATGTGTATAGTTTGAGACATGGAATGACATGAAGTTTTTTTTTTTAAAGTAAACAAAAAAATATATTTTTGATTGATATTTAAACTTTGCAGGATGTGGTTATAAAACTATATACGTAGGTTGCTCCATAAGTTTTGCAATATGAGTATCCTAGCAAGTTTGTAATTGTTTGATTGATTGCATTAATAAGTATAGATACTCACTAGTCCAAACCAGAGGGCCTACTCGGAAAAGGAAAATCGAAGTTTCTTTTTCGTTTTCGCGCAAAACCAACTCTTATGTCGCTTGCATAAGATTAGCGTTTGCACGAAAAATAATCAGAAACTTCGATTTCGTTTTTACGAGTACGGGCCCAGCATACAGCTTATTCCTGTATTCGTTGTTTTCGTTGCACGATTAGTGGAAAGTTGCTTAAAATGGCCTGTTTCAGTCACCGTGATTACCGAGTGATATTCTGCTACAACTTCAAACATACATTATCGTACCAAGAATGCCATGAAGAAATGTCAGAAACTTTTAGCGATAAGTGCCCTTCAGCCTCTACTATATTCCGTTGGTACCAAGAATTCCAACGCGGTAGATTCAATTTAGATGACTATGAAAGATCAGACCGTCCGGTGACGAGCAGTACCTACTTAAGAAAACATTTTCATTTTTTCAAATTCAAGAGATACTAAATATTGGTGCATCAACTTTGAACTCAATATTGCATGACGATTTAAGGGCTAAAAAAATGTGTTCTCTATAGGTCCCTCATTCCCTCAATGAAAGCCAGCGAGCAGTGCGTGTCAATTGGTGTAAAAATATGTTAAAGAAGTATAACTCTGACCATTCAAAGGATGTTGATTCAATCGTCACAGGCGACGAAACCTGGTTATATATTTTCGAACTTTCCAGTAAATCCAAATCAAAACTATGGGTGTTTGAAGATGAGTCAGCACCGACGATGGTTAAACAGCAGAAATCTGTTAAAAAAAGGATGATCGTAGTTTTCTTTGTTAAAAGAGGTCTCATAAAAAGGATAGTGTTGGATTGTCAGAAGGCAGTCACCGCTAGTTAGTATACTGGCGTTTGCTTTCCTCAAGTCGTAAATGAGTTAAACGAATTGCGACCAAAGTCACGTCTCAGTACCTGACACTTCCATCACGACAACGCGCTGGGGCGCATCGGGCAAGCTTGACTCAGAAGTTTTTGACCCAATCACGGCTCACACTATTGGATCATCCTCCCTATATCCCTTGCACCGTGTAATTTTGGACTCTTCCCTTTCGTCAAAAATAAATTAAAAGCACAAAAATTATGCAAAAGTGTATAGACTGTAATGGTATGAATTTTGAAAAATGTTAATAATTACATTCGTTTTGTAAAACTTATGGAGCAACCTACGTACATAACCATTGATGCAGCTTTCGCAACAAAACTATATAACCTTCGATGACGACAACCCAATGATACTGTATATTATGCTCTTTGATGCCAATAACGTAATGAAACTGTATATAACTCTTGAAGCCAATGACGACGTAATGAAACTGTATATAACTTTTGTAGCTGATAACAGGATAAAACTGTATATAACCTCCGAAACGATGTCCTAATGAAACTGTCAATGTCGATAAATGCATACACAATACACGTTTTCATCTGATGTCTTATGAACTGTTGGTATTTATCTATTTCAGGTTACCTGTAGAACAATCCCACTGCCGAACTGCGATCCCAACCCGCATACCCAGCGCGTAGGGATTAATTAGTATTCAGTATTTTTATTGCAGTTTTGTAAGCATTCATGCACCCAGTCAAATGGGATAGAAAGCTAATTTTTAAAATAATACCTACCTAGGTATCTCTTGCTTTAATTTAAAGTACTGAGTACATTACTTGCTGTGCTCTTTAAGGGTCCATATTTGAGACTGAAGAAATTTAAGAACATTTGTACAATAAGGTTGCAATAAAACATTTGATTTGAGTATAGGAACCTAGCTAATAAATAACATAGGTTGTAATCGGTATCTTCATTTCTAGATGTACTGTTTATAAAATTATTTAGTTATAATACCTATCTATGTAGTTTTATATTACAAATTGTCTTAAGTAGGTACATACGTAACACTATTTAAATAATAATAACTTTTATTTTGTGTGACACAATTTTTATAACATAAATAAATAAATATGTGTCGGTACCTATTACGTTCTAAAAGGCGCTTTGGAGCTCTTATAGTCTTTATTATTTTTCGATTGTGGGTGGTAAATTTAATGATAATGGACATTTAATAAATTAAGGGCTTTGTCTTATGCTTCGGATTATGGGACTACCTTATGCTTCGATTTGCTTATTGTAATAAATATGTAATGTTAAACGGTGTTTTCATTTTAATGACACAAGCTTTCGTTTCTATAGGAAATAAAATATTTTAAGAAATTCAACTGTAGGTAGTAAACTAGTAGGGCAGATAATTCATCGATATCGATGAATTTTATCGATATCGATAAAATTTATCGATATCGATAAAATTCATCGATATGAATTGGGAACAGCACATCACTATTATTATTGTTTTGTGTGTTGGTAGCCATGATTAGCGGATACATGTGTCATCTCGGTGTGTGTCAAAATTGTTGTTGCTAGGTTTGTTTTTCGGAGAACTAAGTCAAAGACAATGACGTTTAGTAGACTCATTTTGCTCTATGGATGTCCCGTCTCTTCCTCGTCAGTATTGTATTCTCTTTGTACTGGAGTGGAGACTGACGAGTTTTGTTTCGATTTCGAGAGTTATTTCTTTTTGCAAAAGATTTTAGTTTACAAATAATATAGCTATTTCGGTGTCTTTCAATTTCATCAATATAAACTGAAAAGCAAAGGACGAGAAGATGTGATTTGTGTTTGTGACGATGCTTCCAATAAATAGTCCCCAGAAAGGGCCTGAAAACCCAAAAGAAGGTGCTAAACGCAACCATAAGAATTATATTATCAAGAAACGTGTGCCCAGAAAACCTGTGGATGGAGAAAACGTGTTTTTTGTTACAAAAAAATCAAATTTCAAGGTAGGCTTTGCAATACATAGCCTAGCTAAAGTCTCTAAGGCCCATATTATGAAATTAAACTATGCTCAGTAACGCTTTTGCCATAGAAAATTATTAGGTACTCAAGCATACATCAATGACAGAACAAGCTTTTATAATATATACCTTAGAGTCATCTTGCATAGTACCTATATGCTTATGCTGTACCTGCAGATTACACTTGCTACCTGCGACCTAAAAGTATTCAAATTCGTATTATTATTTTTAGGTGCAACTTGACAATTGTATTGATCTGTTGAGCAAGGGTGAAAAGGAGATAGTGTTGCATGGCTTAGGTGCAGCGATACAAAGAACCTGTAACTTAGCAGTACAAATACAACTCGCTTTTCCAGGAACACATGAAATTGAAGTTAACACTGACACTATTGATGTTATTGGTAAGAGAAATAAGTGTTATCTTTGTTTTGGAATAGCGTGTCAGCATAATTTTTACTCAGGATTAAGATTATAGTAGGTCTTGTTTGTTTTTAGATGACTTGATCCCAAATGATCAGGATCTGGATTTGGACCATTCCTTCAGATTGCAGTCATCTGTACATATCCGGGTATTCCGCACTGCAATAGTTGTGCCCACCAGTAAATCATAATGTTCTTCTCGCTCAATGAGATAGTGCAATGGATTGGACTGACAGTGTTTGAAATATGGATAAACCTTATTACAATAACTATATTTACAGTGTTGCTAGCACTCAAACTAGATGGTGTCATAAACAGTGCTTGGTGGACTGTTTTTGCTCCTTTGTTTGTAAGTGATGCTATGAATGCATATTTCTGCTGCATTGTATGTATAAGAATGAATTTAGAAAGTGCATATAAAACTGCACTGTATAGGGCATCATGGAGTAGTATATTTCTAGGTTTAACATTTGTCTACAAATACTTACTATGTACTAAACTAGAAGGTGACTCTGGTATAGAATTTAGTGAAGTTTTTGCTCCCTTATTCATTCTGTTACAGTTGGTAGCTGTAAGGGCTTGCCAACTACACCAATGAATATTTACTTTTGTACTGTCTGAAATCCTGTATATTTAATTTAAGTGGGTGGGTAAATAAAACTGAATATAAAACTAAATGTGGCATTTATTAAGTTACTGAAACAGATTAAATAATCGACCTCCATTTTTACTTTTCTTCACCACTAAGTCAAATCAAAATTTTGTTTCTTAAGTTTGTTTCTTAATCTTCATAAATCCTTCATCAGCATCATCAAATTATTATACCAATGAAAAATTTATTTAAATTTACTGAAACAGGCTAAATAATCCACCTCTGTTTTTCTTGTCTTCACCACTAAAATTGAAATTGAAGCTTCCATTTCCTTGATTGCGCGAGGCAATGGAATCTGCATTTGAATCTCCACTAGGTAAGCATCCAAAAACTGATAATCCTGCTTTACGCAAGCCTGAAATTTTTTTATATTTGTAATGTCGATATATTGAATTTAATTACAGTCATAAGAAAGCTCAGCCAAAATACCTGAAAGAAAATTTGGAGCATCTTGAGATTGAACTTCAATATTATCATTTCCCATAGGAATATCGGCTTTTGGAGATAGAAGAAGGCTGGAATCTGAAAGTAAGTGCATAAAATAGTTATTATGTATTGACAAAGTTGACCTGGAATTGTTTAATTCAGATAGTTCAGCCTAGAGTATTTTTACCAATGCCATGAGCAAAGTCTATATCTCCATCTTCATATCCAGTGGTGTTCATTGAGAGATCCAGAGATTCTGGTAGACCCTGTGGTCCATGTCTGAACAGATATCCACCAAATGGTTTATCTGGTTTGAATATGTCATCAATCTGTAAAAAAGTTAGATATTTGTACTATTTTAGTGTTGTACTATCGACGCCTGCCTATTACGCCACGCCGCCGCCGCCGCAACTTTTTTCCCATTCAGTATGTTTTAAACTATGATTGCAATTCTACTACATTCCGAAATATTATTTCCATCAAATGTTCGTACTTTTGGTTTTTTTGGGCTAGAAACCATATCTTGTTCAACATCTAGTTCAATGACTTTTGAATTCATCTTTTGATTCATCATTATTGTACTGAATGTATTCTCCTGTTGAATTGCTTTTGGAACCTCTTTTCCAGTTTCATTTTTCTTAGTACGTATTTCAGTCCGATTCTCCTTTTCATTATCATTTGATTCATCTGCTGGAATATCTTTGTTTTTGAAAAACTTTGATGTCACGTCGGCGTTATTTTCGGTCTTCTGTAAACAAAATTAAGTGTTATTTCTCTTCCTCCAACCCACTATGACATCCTCGTTACATGAGTTATATATTACCTTCTGCAAGTTAATGTTCTTGCCATACACAAATGGTGGAGTCAAATCTAAATTATGTTTCTTGAGTAACATGTCTTTAATCTTAATAAGTCCTTCATCAGTGTCGCCTGAGTCCAATTCACTATTAATAGTTACATTGGTTTCTTTTTCCTTAACAATATTATCTTCATTTGTACTTCCAATCACAGTGTTACTTTGTGAGGTACTGGGCAAGTCAAAAGAAACTGTTTTCTTAATTTCTTGGGATTTCTGAAACAACCATTTTAAGCTATCTACGGATATTCTTGTTTTTTTTTTTATTTTTTATTTCGCTAGTTACCCACCCCAGCTTCAAACAGATATCCAAGCAGTCTATTAGATCTTCAAAAGAGGAACAATTCCGTAGTACATTGTTTTCGTATTGGTTTAAGAGTCCTCTAGTGGTGGCATATCATCACTAGACCCTATGATTATAGTACGTGTAACGACGTAAGTGCGACTTACTTGAGATTGTTGTGACCTCAATGACTCATCAAGGAACTGTGTTGGAGGTCTTACAATTTCTGTATTGGAAGATTTCATATCGATATCCTCAACTTCTTTGCTGTGGATTGGCTCCTTGACCTAATAATAACAGATAAGTTACCTGCTAATTGGTCTAGTTCTCTTTTCTAATTCATTTGAAGATAGTTAAGTAGGCAAACCTTATTTTTAACACATGTGTCTATATATGACTGAGGCTTGTCTCCCGCAGAAATGGAGTCAACTGGCTGAAGAGTATCCGGGTTAACTTTTAATATCATATCCATTGCGTCATTAGCATCTATCTCAACATCTCCTAGTATGTTGATCAATTTGTTTTTCGAGTAGTCATTTTTATTTTTATCACTGGGTTTGGAAAAGTATGACGAGATGCATTCGTCGACATCAGTTTTTCTATTGAATATGGTTGTACCAATGTCGCAATATGATTTGGAGAACGATTCGCTACGTTCCAAACCGGTAGTGTAATCGACTTTCTTCATCTTTACCTGAAAAGAACACGGACCAATATATGACCTTCTTACATAGGTTTTCTATTACCTACCATCTACCTTCTCACTAATTAACTAACTACCTATATCAAAGTGTGAAAATTCAAATCAAATAGTACCTCATCCAGTTTAACGCTTATCAAATCATCGAGGTCCAGAGAATCCAACTGCAGTTTAGGCATCTAAAGCAAAGTGAGCAGAAATTGAAACAGATTAATTGCTACCGAGACGTTACATGACCTACACTATCATTTTATAAAGAAACTTTGAGGACCCCCCTTAGGCTAGGTACTTACAATAAGAGAGCTCTCGTCAACATCCCTATTTTGATCAACGCTGGTTTTAGTGGTAGTCTTTTCAACTGCTTCCGCTTTTTCTTTTTTTGCTGTTTTCTCTTCAGCAATAATTTCGATATTCAGATTTTTTAATTTGTTACTTAATTCTTTTAATGATTTGAGCTTTTCATTGGCTCTTTGGATTAGCTTTGTTCTATCGTTTACCATAAACTCTGCTAGTTTAATGATCCTTTCTCTATCAATCTTCAGACATGCCTCCTTCTTTGCTTCTATTTCTTTAGCTAATAATTCAGCTTGCTTATCAAGAGCCGTTATTTGGTCCTTGAGAGTTTTCTCTTTTTCAATTGTTTCTTGCAGTTTCTGGACATACGGAAGACTTTCGTACCGATTCTTGCATTCGAGCCACATATTTTCATACTTCTGTTCTCCGGTTTTGAGTCTTTCAATTACATCAAGTCTTTTTTCTCTAGCAACAAGCAGCTCCTTTTTGAGTTCAACGTTGGCTATTCTGATTGTGTCCTTAGATTTTAAGAAACTGAAAACCAAGTGGTAAAGATACTTCAATACGAAGATTGAGAATATTTTCTGAAAACTGTGCGATCTAGCGGTGAAAGAAAACATCCGACAATGTAGAAATCGATCGCATTTTACGAACTAAGTGGTTTGTAATAATGATGCTAATATCACTTTGTTGTCCGTCTGTCTGTCAAGACCTTTTTCTCAGGAACGCGCGGGGCGTGAAGCTTTCAAGTTGAAATTAGCATCAAATACTCAAGTCTGTAACACCTTAGTGATTTGAAAAAATCAAACGTAACTTACCTACTATAAAAAAATATAGTTAAAAACTAAAACCCGACTACATAAAAGTCTAAAACAAGCGAGCAAGTGTTTAAGTGTTCACTTCGATTCAATCAGACTGCACTAGCGGGTGCGGGGGCGGGCGCGGGCGCTCGGGTCTTGGCGTCTGCGTGTTCAGTTCACAGTGCCGAACGAGCTACGAGTGTCATTGCACGTGTGTTTGATCGTTCTCAAACTTTGCTACGTATTTAGAAGACATGGATGAAGATTTGATTTTATTAATGGAAAATTCATACTTGAAATGGAAATTGCAATATATGAAGTTTGGCACACACGATTTAAATAAAGGAAGAGAAGAGTTTGGAGAATTTTATGTACTATACGCTGATTTACGGACGTATCCCGATAAATTCTTTGAATACACGAGAATGTCAGTACGCGCTTTTGACTACATATTAAATAAGATCTCACCATATTTAGCCAAGGTTGACACCAATTTTAGAAAAAGTATAAGACCTGAAGAGAAACTGCTTATAACAATAAGGTAAGTGCATGTTTCCATATTAAAACAATATTTGTTTTAATCACTTATATTCATTTATTTATTCTTAATTAAAATCTATAAATCAATTGAAAAATTACGTTTATGGAGTACTTAATTAATTAATTACTGTCTATCCATGTTGAAAGAAGAAGGGTTGTAATCCACGTTGCCTTGGGTATTATAGCCGTATGAGTCATATCGTCTTTCGTACTCCAATTTTTCCGTCTCTTCCTATTCTAATTGCATCATTTTGTGCTTTACTCGCAGTTTTTGTAATGGCGGAAATGCTTTCATTTGTGGAATGAGACTTTTAAAGAAATAATAATCTTCACATTTCTCTTCACCATCATTCGAAGATGTGGTTGCTTGCGAAAGTTTCATTTGAAGTAACTCTATTTTTTTATTTTCGAGTTCAATAAATTGCTCTCTGTAATCAGAAGCGTACTTGCGGTTTTTGCTTCCTGAACTCGATTGAGATACTGTATCAGTGATATCAGTTATTATACTAGAGTCATCTGTATCGGCATGGTCTTGTGAAATGTCGTGTATTACTGCATCCAAATTTCCGGAAGATTGTTCAGCAGTTAAATCATCTTGAATAAATAACATTTGTTGAAAATAAGGCCAAGTGGACTGCAGAGTATCACCTGGATCACCTGAGCGTGGCGGTGGAAACTTATTTAGTTCTTTACGAAAATGGTCCCTTAAATTTTTCCATTTTTTACGCAGCTGTTTATCTGAAAATAAAATATGTTTTTATTACTTTGTTACAGATTTTTATCTACTGGCATGTCTTTTACAGCATTGTCACACAGTTTTAGAATGGGTGTAAGCACAATTTCAACATTAGTCCATGAGACATGCATGGCAATATGGAATGAGTTAGTAGGTATTCACATGCCTCCTCCTACGGAACTACAATTAAAAATGGTAGCGGAAGATTATTATAGACTTTGGAATTTTCCTAATTGCATAGGCAGTCTAGATGGAAAGCACTGTCGAATTAAAAAACAAAAATATAGTGGATCTCTTGATTTTAATTATAATTTTTTTTATTCAATAGTACTTCAAGGAGTAGCCGATGCGAAAAGGAAATTTATTGCAATTGAAGTGGGTGGATGAGGAAAACAAAGCGATGGTGGTACTTTTCATGCTTCTGCTTTGCGACATTTAATAGAGGAAAATAAATTCAACATTCCAAAACCAGAAAAGTTACCACATTCTAACATTGTTTGCCCCTTACGTGCTCGTAGCTGATGAAGCGTATTCATTGAAAAATTATTTGTTAAGACCCTTTCCATGTAGCACATTGAACGCGCAAAGAAGAGTATTTAACAGAAGATTATCTACAGCGCGACAAACAACTGAATGTGCCTACGGTATTCTAAGCACGAAATGGAGGATATTACAAAAATCTATTGAAACCAGTCGAGAGAACGCTTGCTTGATTATTAAAACAACATGTTTATTACATAATATTATACTAGACTTAGATGGTTACGCTGATCCAGATTGTCATACCTGGGCTACAGCCGAAATCAACTATAATAACATGCAAAATGTAATGCGGAACTCGGATAGAAATCCTACAAGACAAGCAAAAATAATTCGTGACAAGTTTATGAATTACTTTTGTGAACATAACTATTAATTTTCCAGTTTAAACATATTTCATGTTGGTGGGTAGGTTAATTTGTTGTTTGTAAGTACCTAAGTACCTACCTACACATTAAATTATCACATTTATATCTTCCTACTTTAAAGTTATAGTTATAATCTGTAATTTTAACAATTAGGTATAAGAAAATAAACTTACCGTTACTTCCAGGAAAAAATTGTTTTATTTCTTCCCATAATTTATTTATGGCTGTCCTATTTAAATGTTGCAGATGTTTGCTTTGCCAAATAGCAGTGCGATGTTGTACAGCAGATATAAATTCTTCCGTATTGATATCCATGACGGACGAGACGCTTCGGCGAGTAAATCAAAATGGTTTAGAACCACACGCGTAGTCACCTAACAGACGCCATATCAGTGTGAATGATACGGGCGGACTGAGCCATGAGAAACACCTGCGCCACCCGCGCCCGCGCCCGCCTCATGAAGACGCGCGGCTCGCGGAAGCACTGTGAACGCAACTGGCGTCTACATACTTTGAATTTACACGCGCCCGCGCTAGCACCCGCGCCCGCGTTCACTCTGAAAGAGTACTAAGACTTATGTAGTCGGGTTTTAGTTTTTAACTATATTTTTATTACACCTTTTTGCTGAAAGATTGACAATCGTTAACCTCATAAAAGTTTGAAATGGTTTCGGAAAGTACAAACAAAGACCTTTGCAACGATACCACACACGAGCATATTACATATTTACTAACATTGGGATTTTTGATCCTTACTTAGACCCCCACTATCTCGTTAGACCGCCATTTTTATCTGACGTCACATAGCCTAATAACCATTGGGCTAATAATACGAATCATACGACACCTCATTTGTTGAAATCGGACCAGTAGTTTCAGCGCTACGTGGGAACATAAAAATCGGCTACATACATACATAGGGTTTCAAACTCATAACCCTCGACCTTTCGGTAGTCGGGTAAAAAACAAGTCATCGCAATCAAGTTACAGCCTAGCCGTTTAGTCTATGCCCTCATATTTGAATATAACACAAATCCCAATGAGTATAGAATATCATTGACAAATCCTACTGCTAATGTATGTACAATACTTCCCGTTGTCTTAGAATCATGAAATTGGGCAAGAAGCAATCTTACAAGGGGGACAATCCGAGAAACGTAAATTTGTAGCCGAGCACATCACACAAAAGCACACAGTATGTCTGAGTCATTATTTTTGCTCACAAGTAGGTACAAGTTTGTACGGAACTCTGCGTGAGTCGACTCGCACTTGATATTTGATTTCATTACAGATTCTCACTGAAGTATTAGTACCGATTGGTGTATATACAGGTGACTTTTGAAGATGGGAGTGGATGGCCAAATCCGAAACTAGAAGAGAGTTCGAGAAAAGTTGTGAAAGGAGCCATGAGCTCAATTTATGAGAAAATAAAAACTGCATGCTTATTTTTTAATTTTTTTATACTAGTTTTTCATTCATATTCCATTACCTTCAAATTCCATGCGAAAATCTAGCGCAGGTTTTTTTAAATTCTTTTATTATAAAATTAATATATGATCATTACTATGAAATACTTATTTTTTTTAAAGAACGATTGTTTACGTCTTATGGATCCCCTATCCGCCCACAGGCGTGGATTGCTTAGGCTTAGGGCATCAAGCAGTCTTAATCCGGCACTGGGTATACTTGTATAATTATTATGTGTTTGGTACTCTTGTGTTTGGTGAAATCGGTCCGCGTCCGATTAATTATTTAAGTAGGTACCTACTTCAATAGGTATGGAGAGTTAATTTACATAATTAATTACCTTTTAATTTCTTGCTCAGCTTGCGTTATTTCGGATTGTAACTTCATATTAGCGCTGCTGATATATTCGCATTTTTCCTTGCTCCGTTGTGCCTGCTTTTTCAACTTCCCGACAAGAAAAGCTTGAGCTGCGAGAAGTTCGCAAATGTACAGTAGATACCTACCTACTTATTTAGGTCAGTATATGTAGGTATACCCGGGTACCATTACACATGTGATTAGGTATATTTTAGACACAAAGTAGGTATTTGAAAGTAAATATATAACACATCAGATAACAATTATTATTATTGCTAGGTTATAGGAAAGTCAATAATATTGAAAACTTTTGAAAGCCTTTGTTCTTTACAGCCTACCTTTGATGCATTCTGTCGTTAAAATTACTTGATATTGGGCTTCATCCACTTCCGCGGAAATTGTATTTATAGCCTGTAGTTCACTCGGTTCTGCCATTGTAGCGTTAATTAATTAAGATTATCACAACGCCGCCGCCGACACGTCGAGAAAAAATATTTCAGATACGTTCTATTTTCAAAATTATAATTTGGTGGGAAATTGAAATGCTTCTTGACACGCGGCCTAACCTTTCCGCATTCTGCCATGCTATGCAAAAAGAGGTTTTAAAGTGCTAGTAGGTACCTTTTTAGTATTGTATTTTCTGACACCTCACTGAGCTCCAATGTACAAGTGGTTTCTTTTTCACTTCTTCCACTAGTGGACAAAAAATTGAAGTGAAGAGAATATCAATAACACCTTATTTCTTATTTGATAATAATAACTATGTTTATAGTATACAATTTGACTTGTCTAAGTGCTTATTTTGTAAGCCTAAAGAAATAAAGTTATTGATTCTGATTCTGATTCAGTATCTACGCCGGAGTTTATGCTATCGATGACAGATTTCAGAAGAAGACGTAGCAGTCTTCCTTGCAAATAGGAAATTTAGGATTTCGCATTCATAGGAGCGGGGTTATAGCATTTTTTTAAAAGGCGTAAGCGCAAAAAATCTAAGCTTAAGTCATTTCATTCCATATTCAACAAAATTTTCTCAATCGTGTTTTCATAATAACATGTTTTTTACCACGGAGATCCCGTAAGATCTAGGCATAGTTTGACCTTACCTAGGTTAACCAAACCTTTTAGATTCCCGTCATATGGTCATTTTATTTTGCGCATTTTGGCGCTGAGCGATTGACGTGTTGGTTTCGTCCAATGAAACGCCTCAACTATTATAATGGCGTAAACGGAGGATTTAGGTATGCTTACCTTAAGGCGGTTTCTTGACCCAAACTAGCGCCACCATTATTTATTTGTTCAATTGTCGTTTTAAAGTCTTATCAACATTATGTTGATATGAATGATAAATATCTTTTCTCTTACTTACCTCCTTATAATAAAGAATCTTGAATCTATAACTCAGATTTTACTCGTAACACACATTGTTGGTACATAATAACCTGTTGATGTGATAATTTGTTAAGAATTAAAGCTCTAATTAACTCCTTTTTATCAAGGTTCATGGTTAACCCGCTTACTTTCATAATTAATTCGTCAAACTACGTATCTTTAAAAATTTAAACACTTATGTTTACCCTGTTTTGTAAATGTATTTAACCCACTGATAACTAGCTATAATTTGGTTAACATACTTAAATAAAACAAATGAATAATACCTAAAATTTATTTAACAAAATAGTGTCATACAGTTATTTAAAATAACAGACCATAAATGATAATTTGCGATACAACCTAGCATCCTAATTAAACCAGGTACTTTTCATAAATGTATTAAACTAAACAAAAAGTATTAGGACAATGACGAATGCAGCACAGAGGAATGTTGGCTATTATCGCTAGAGATCACACAGTGTGACCACAGCTGTAATGTATACTTATCGACCACTTATAAACTTGCTATACTATGTACACAAAGCATTTAACACATCTACCTGGATATCTTGGGGCCCAATTCCACAAAATCGCTTCGTCACAACAATAGTATCATCTCAGAATGACACATTTTGGCACTTTACCTTTGATGAAAGAAACAACAAGGAGGGACTCGTGTCAAAAGTCTCAAGATTGAAACTATTCTATTCAATCCCTCCGCACGCACTATCTAGAGTTTCTTTCATCTATGGACGATTCTGCGACGATACCATTGTCATAGTAACGCGATTGGTTAGCAGAATTCGGTCCGGAGGAGTTTATCTTACATCTCATTGCCGATGTTTACAGATATCTTCTAATATTCCGACCAATATAATCTGGTCGTGATCTAAATAAAAACTCACAATTTTATAATACTGTTAGCACTATAAAAATTGCTTTAAGTTCAACGCCCGACTACCGAGCCGTATTACACAGTCATTCAGCACACATCTAGTCTTATTATTAAAAGCTCCCGTTTCAAAAGAACACAATATACTTCGAATTCTAAATAACATATCAATCTAGAGATACTGAAGATTCCAATACATACAATTTAATAAGAATATTTTTCCTGTTTTATGACAGAACAGTTGACTGTCCTTAAATTCATGTTAATTCTATAGTTAGCTACTTTGGCTCGTTTGACTGGGATTTTGTTTACACAATAGAGGATAAATATAGTGGAACTATGACAACATTCAGATTTTAAAAGTCGACTTATACACAATAAGCGGTGCAGAGACTTATATATATGTATACTTTTTAAATTTTGAGGACCATTCATACCCTAAGTGCCATTCTTGAGAAGTAATGTTTTTATCAGGTTACAACACAAAAATCCAAATTTCTGAGTTTGCAGTCGAGTTTTAAATAAAATTGTCAGCATTAAGTATCATAGGAAAGAGCGTAAATCGACAAGAAGTGCAATTACTGTCAAAAATCAATAACATTTAGTGATTTTTAGATTAATTTTTTTTAAATACATTTTGTCAGAGTGTTGGTGTTGTTGATCCTAAAGTAAAACATATCAACAAAAACGAGAGTCGCTACTTAGCCGCGAGAACAACTCAAAAGAACGTCAATCCGGAATAACTTAACAATAATACTTATCAATGGGCAGATTACAGCTTCCTTTCCCGCTTCAAAACTAAACACAATTAAATAATCGACATGTTTGTACCGCCAACATTCTCTTAGTGCAAATAACACCGTGCCGATCGACGAAACGCTACCGTGAGCGCGAGGCGCGAAGTACTTACGAAGAAAAGTACAAAATACCCTGCGTCCCTCCAGTGCCAGCGACCGAGTGACGTCACATCAGGCGGCAGTCGAACGGTCCACAGCGGCGCCCGCAGCGCGCGCGAACGCCGCAATTTTCGGCCGAAAGGGTTCGGGGAGGCGAGGATTAACTGTAGGGGGGCGGAGCGAGTATCTCAGTGAGGAGGCGCTTGAGAGAGTCAACGCCGGTGAGGAAGCCGCAGTCGGGGCCGTGGTGCGGGGTGGCGGTCGCGAGCGGGGAGTCCGCGGCCGCGCTGGCGTAGGCCGTGTGTGCAAAGTCTATCATACGGATGTCCACACGCTCCTCCACGGGGGCAGGTGTCGGTGGCGGCGGACATAAAGTCAGTCGCGGGAAGGTTGTCTCAGATTTTTCTGCGCGCGCCCGCTTGCCGGTGTCTGGCGGTGGTGCGGAGGCCTCACTCTCCCCTCGCCACGACTCGCTCGAAGTGCTGGAGTACGCCATCCAGCTGTCTCCGGAGTCTGGACTCGGTGGATGCGGTCGTTCTAGTCCGCCGCCTGCCACTTCGCCTTCCTCGTACCTGGAAATTAAGCATTACTTAGACCACTTCCAACTAATTCTAATAATTTGATTATAGTCTAAGGTTTATGTTATTATAGTGCGTAAGCCCTCGCACTCGGGGTAATCTCAAAGGAGTTAAATGATATCCCAAAAATTTACAATTTCGGCGGGACTTGAAGCTTGAACTAAGAATAAAATTTAAACTTTGATCTTAAATTAGGGGAAGGTCGCGAGTTCAAGTACCGCTGACATCTTACATTTTTGGGATATCATTTAATATCTTAAGTCTCTAATTCTGCCAAGGAACCAATAACAGCTGGGGTTAATAAGTTCTAGAATATAGGTGTTTTGAAAAATTCAGATGTAGCGTCATATTGAGGAGCCGTTGACTGAATTTCCAGCGGTTAGTGATGATGGCGGACCTTTCCTTTGCAGCTGGAGCCCGAGTAGAACTCTCTTAGTTAGTACTCACCCGCCCATAGTCTCCTCGGAGTGCGTGAACGGTTGCGGCTCGATCTGCAGCGCGGACATGTCGAAGTGCTGCGCTGCCTCGCAGCTGGAGCCCGAGTCCTCCGTGCTGCAGCCCGCCGCTTCAGTCTCCAGGGAAACGTCGCCTTCGTATACTATTAGCAGGGAGCTGGGAAACAAAACATGTTCACATAAGACATTGCTCGACATTACACACTTCATATTTGTAATGCGGAAAGTTCAGGAGGCTTTACACTGAGTACGCAGTAAAATTCGGCTGCAAAGATCGCTTCTATGAATGGGCCTGCGCTACCGGCATCCAGAGGTTTCCCGCGCTCTTCACCAGGTAGCAAGTATATAGCTTGTACTATTATGGAAATTGTCCTAGCCACTGAGAGGTCTCTAAGGCCCGTATTATGATAACTTGCTCAGTCATCTATTTATGCTTGAGTAAAGATTTTCTATGGCGTAAACGTAACTCAAGCATAGAGCTTTCATAATAAGGGCATTGAAGATTTTGATAAAAGTTACAGTTTTTTGGTTTTTCTGGTAGAGCACAGTCTAGGAGTCTTAAAATCCCGAGTGAATAAGTTCCTTCTGGGAAAGCGTGCTCCAACATAGGCCACATCTTCACTTTCTCAAGTGAACACACTTGAGAGACCAAACGCTTTACCATTCCAATAAAAAAATAAATTATTGTGTTATTCAATTTCTTAGCCGGACTCTTAAGAGACCGGTGTCCTCAGGAGCACCAATTTCAATCACACGCACACACTACACATAGCACACACGCACACACCCCACATCCCACTCATATACGCACACCTCTATAATTACATGCGCGCTTTCCAAAACTTAGATTATAGAGCTTATAATTTATAAAAAATAAAGTTTATTTTTTATAAATAATAAGCTCTATAATTTAAGTAGCCTTATATAATAACTACTAGCCGAACTTACATGTACGTTCCAAATTCTATTGTTTGCGGCAGAGCGAGATTCCCCTAACACGGGTAAATACTTTACTTAAAAGGGGGTCTCAAACACTGTTATATAATGTATTTTAAGTTTCTGAATAAATATTTTGTATTGTATTAGCATATTTACACACTTCTTTATCAGCAATGTAAGGCACACAGTAAAATAATAATTATAAAGATAATACAGGCGGTCTATTAAAAGACAACTCACCATGAGTAGAACCGATAACTAGTCTGCTTGGCCACGGCTCGCCTTAGTGCGTCTAAATCTCGCAGCACGCGACGCAGCACCCGGGCGCGGCGTAGAGCTCCGCCGGCCGCGAAGAAGTCACTGAGAGCCTCCCGTAAGCCGCCCTCAGTGAGGCTGCGCCCCCAGTACTTGTCGCGGCGGACGCAGGCGCCTGTTTCTGGTACGTAGACCTGGAAAAGATAGATCGAAATTTAGAAACTGAAGGAAAATTCAGCTCCACAAGTAGCAAAGATTATGTGGTATGGTTATGTAGCATGGTGTGTTTAGTTTAAGTTTGTTTTGTTTAAAAGCACTGTCACAAACGGCATTTATTTACTGTCAGAGAGGTTATATTTAAAAAAATCCTAATATCAAGAGATATATTTTATTTCAATTATTTTAATATCTTTCATAACAAAGAAAATTTTAATCAAAAAATAGAAACAAATTAAAAGTAGTATTTGCAACAGAAACAATTCCGCTAACTGCAGACTGTTAAACAATCTACAAGTTACTCAACGTATCCATATTAATACCAGTTTTAATGTTAACTTTAATTATTTATATTAGTAAATGTTGTGTGAATTGTCCAGCATTATTTATTTAATTTTACTAAGTATTAATTTTGCGTGTCATTCTACTGCGTTCTAATATTTGCTTTGCGCGTCACAGCTGTTTGTCACTGTTAGCAACGGGGAACCAATATTATACACCGGAATCTAACAGTGAATGACAGACACATAGCAACCGCGCCCACAACGGAATCACAACCTGGATATCTGCCACCAACCACTTCTTTGTATTCTGCTTTTTGTTGCTGTTGCTGGCACCAACAACATAAACTGTCCGTCCACATACTAAATAGAAACTGGCATAACAGTCCCTAGAGTAGGTATTAATTGCACTGCACTACCTTAGCTTGGGGTTTGATGATGCTGTGTGAATTTTCCAGCATTATTTATTACTAGCTACTGCCCGCTCCTACGCCCGCGTTTAATCGGGATAAACAATAGCCTATATGTTATTCCAGGTCCCAAACTATACCCATACCAAATTTCAGCCTAATCGGTTCAGTAGTTTTTGCGTGAAAGAGTAACAAATATCCATACATCCATATATTCATCCATCCTTACAAACTTTGACATCCTACTAATGTTATAAATGTCAATGATCCTCACCTGCATGCCACAAAGCCTCACGCCCAGCGTCCCTGACGTACTAGCTTGACACTTGGCGATCTGTTTGCTTCTCTTCTCCGCCGTCGCATCGTCACCGTGCTGTCTCGTCCCCATCTTGAGGTCAAGAACACACGGCCGCCGGTACGAAGATGTAATGTTCTCCATCATCAGGAAATCTGCAAGCCCACGCACTGTCATGTCGATGATGGTTTTGGGTGGTGGATAAACCGAAATTTAAGTGGTTTATTCACTCGAAGCGGTGTTATTGGCTTTGTACGCTATATATATGTTATTTGCTGTCAGATATTTGGGCTAGCTTAGCAAAGTTAAATACAAGTTTTTATAGAAGCGAGAAACAAAGTGGGTTAGTTAGGTACAAACACACAAAACTATGAAACAGACCAGTCCCACGTATGTAACGCATGATGAGATCTGGACGCGAATTTGCATTGTAAACAGATGGCCCAGGGACACATTTATCGTACGCCACGCCATCCGACGTTTCCCACATTAAGTAACACATTGCGTCACATACATACGTTGCGTGACGTGGGCTCAGTCAGTTCCTAGTTCATACCATAAGCTTACTTACATTGTTTATTCGAGTTGTCCATATGCGCAATGCTCTTAAGCACTTCGCTTGCATTGCCATTGCGGTGTACTTTGAACCTGCAACAGGAAAGGCGTCGTTCAAGCGAGCTGCCCAGAGAGCCAACAAACTACACTAAAGATGAGGAGCCAATTGAAACACATTGTCGGTGTTATCTGTTATATTGTTACATTGCAATCAAATATAATCATTACCACGACTCCTTGACAACTGGCAAGTCAGCGGTGGCTCGCAGTCGCGTTAGTAGGATAGTCATTTAAGTATGCGTATGAATTAATGGCGTCGGTCTGGGGCCGGCGTTACGGCGTACGGGCGTACGTCATTGTCTGAAATATGATAAAGGACACATGACAAGTGTCGAGGAGTGTCAGACAGCATCCGTTTGCTGTCATACGCACTTGAATACGTCGTCGCGCTTGCGCTTCCCGCCCAGGGACGCCTTGCGGCCGTTCTCCTCGCGGAAACATGGCGAGTACCGCGCCTCCATTTTGCTGCCGCCAGTGTTAGAGGCCTGCATCACGCCTGAAACAAACAGCCTCGCCATCAGTACACTGTCACTGAACGCACAACTCACAACACCTACGATAATACAATAATAACACTCAACACTTTAAATGTAAACGCGAAAAAGCTATTCTCTTTTGGTTCGTGTCAACTAATTGCTTTTCATATTGATAATCTGTCCCTGAGAGAAAAAGCTCGCAAGTTGATAGATAAATTGAATAATTCACTTTATATCAATTATATAACTTACAGGGTGCAAGTTGCTAGAGTTAAAATAATGAAAAAGTGAAATTATAAGGGTAGGCACATTTTGAGAAGGGTTTGTTGTATTTTATGTAGAGTGTCTGTGAAATGTGTAAGTGTGTCAACAAGGTAGATGTATGTTTGTATACTGAATGTGTCTGATGTGTCAATTCAATATGTACTATGAGAATAGTGATCCAATGATAGCTATACTTGCTATGGACAGTATGGTATCTCTGGTGTATGACCGTGTTTTTTGCAAATAGGGTTTAGCTTCGGTAGAATTGGCTTGGTATTTTGTATCTTCCACAATAATACTGAACCCGACCAACCTTTTCCAGCATCGGCGACTAAGAGGAATTTCTCTGCAGACGGGAACACAATACGACGAGTCGTTAGTGTGTGTTTTATGTTGGCAGCAATAGCGGGAGCAAAAACTCCCAAACTTCAGATACATTCTTTACACAAAAGATATCATGTATTATTTTATTCAAATATAACTAACATGAGCTGATCGCGTCGCTGCTGTGCCCCAAAAACGCACCTTTAAATCCAAGTCATGTATTCTCCTCTGTAGAATAAGTCCATCTTTGACGTTAATGCCAGTGCTAACACTTAGCTAAACCCCATTCAAAAACATGCGGATAGTGTGTATGTGAGTGTAGTTTAAGTAAAGGTACAAACCCAAAATGTAAAATTACCGCTAGGGCGCTATTAGGGCGGTCACAGGTGCGCCGCCGGCCGCTCCGTCCGCCGCGCCGCCGGTCCCTTGCGACAACAAGGAAACTAATATTGTGTTCCTGACCCCGTGCCCGCTCTCTCCCGCTAACATACACCCAGTCTCTCTCAAACTCGCCAATCCGCTATATTGTAACGCACCCTAACCGTTTTCGGCTACAGCAACTAGAGCATTGGACATAAATCCAACTATGGGCTTCTTGCATTTTGCTTGGACTCTGTCAGTTTCAAGGAACACTCCATTGAAGATTTAAATCCAGTTCAGAGACTTAAGAACGGAACGGATAGCTTTACAAACGTACTTTCCGCTTCATTTGGAAACTATGTCCCCGATCTTATATAATTTTCCATACGTAATCGGATGAAACATAGCTATGTTTGCAGCGGTTTAGTTTTTGAGAAAACCTAATGATCTTTAAATGAGAGCGAAACTAATTTTGACCAACAAATCGAGTCATCTTCAAGTGATTTTTAATGCATGATAGACACGTTTATTCGAAAATCTGTCGCGCTGCAAACATCCTAAATATATTCAACATTATAAATAATCAAAAATATTTATGTAATCAATCGTTTACTCAAAATTTATCGGAAAATACGAAAAAATATCAAAAAATGGTGCCAACACCAACGCGCTTTCTCCCTCATACGCGCCTCATTTTATTCTACGTGAAACAACAACAAATCCGCATGGCAAAATCAGTTTTTGTTTAAGAGAGGTTCGTAGCTTTCTTAAGACACTGGAAAGTAGCGAACCAAACGCATGTTGCCAGCAACAAAGAAGTCAAGTCAGAGACTTGGATGTTAAACCCTTAGGCGACTAACGTACTTGATTAGAGCGGTGAAAGAACATTTTACCCATCCGCTATAACATATTAACCCTTCGAGAGTTCGCACCAGGTGACCCAAGATTACTTTGGCCTCATTTTCCTTCCGTCCCAAGTTCTCAGTCCAATTTTGAACCTTGTTCTGCATGATTTATGGTTAGTGATCCCCGACAAAATAAAACAATATAAATAAATTCAGAAATTAACGTGATATAGCGGAAACCTTTTAACTTTCATGTAAACCTAGCTTAACAGTTAAATCTTATTTCAGCCATTTGAGGCAGGCAACTTAAAAAAATCTAAAATTTTATATTTGTTCCAGACTGGACTTGGTAATGTTAAAAATCCGTTCAAATTCTGATTTTGAATCTAAGATTTAGTTAGCCGACCCCACCTGTGTGGGATTTGGGCAGGAAGAAGAAGAAGAATCTAAAATTTAGTTTAAGCTAGATTATTGATCTTCTTAAATTTCATATGAAAATGGAAAAGAAACGTTGACAGAGCCAAGCCAATGCAAAGGTAATGTAAGTATTGTATTCAATGATCCCAATATAATTCTAGATATTTTCAGTGGATTTATTGACAAAAATGAACATAAATAACGATGGCCATCGTAAATACTTTGAACTTTTACTCCACAAATGCGTAAACAAAATAAACGAGACATTTCGAGATATTTATGGCTCATCACTGCCAGGACCACGTCACCTGTCACGATATCTTACCAAAGACAAAGAATTTGCATGGAAATAAACTCGCTCCCAACATATTGAGCTATTAAAAGAAAGCTTAATCTGTGTCAACCTCATTTTGGTATAATTTATCGCCTCGAAAAATACCATAAATGTCCTCAAAAAATGTCTCATATCATATTTTATCAAATCCTTTCCCGAATGATTACCTGTTCCGGTTAATGTCATGAGCTTTGTTTAAAGTCAATTTATATTGTAAGTCAGTTAAATGTTCATAAGAACAATGTTAATTAAGAAGTACTCAATATTATCGTTTTTCGTATAATCTTTGATCTTATTTTATTTTGGTCCAAGGGGTCATAATTTCTGCTTAACAATATTATTAGCGTGGGTGCCGAAAATATTTCCATAAGACTATTTATTGCTTGCTTTTAACATTCGTAAATTTTCTTAATAGGTAAACAAATATAATTAACATACTTTATTTAATTCTAGATAAATAATTGTTTATGCGGTCAGCGAGTTTGTTCAATTCAACATTCAAACAACACAATCACACAAATCGACATGATGAACACATTTATTATGAGCAGTAAGGAAAGCTTTACTTTAACATTTCACAGCTTTATGTACCAATACCTGTTACGAATCGATTAGATAAGGCCGTTATCAGTGGCGTGACGCAAAAAGATAACGTTAATTTACTACATCGAACTAATTAAAAACACGGTGTTTCCACCAAATTCCGTAACAACCTGTCAAAAGCCACTGCGATAACACGATAAGGTCACAAAGCCATGAACAAAAATCTCCTTTATGCTCGTAAATGTAAAACACATCAAAATACAATCAAATGAAAATAAAACTAGTGAGATCATTAAAAAAAGAAAAATAATAATGTAAGATGCAAATGCAATGAATTATGATGCATTCAGCGAATTGTAAAAGCATAACAGAGCATGACGAACATAAGATCGAATGCGGTGCTCACCTTTATATCTGGGAACGAAGTTTTGTATGTCTTCCGGAATGTTTTGGTAGAAATGCAGCTCGCGTATATTGAGCGGTTTGATAACGGTACTGTCATTGAGCACCAGAAGTCTAGTGTGCCCCCCCACCTGGAAAAGTACACATAATTAAGTCTCTCGTGCTATGCGACCACGACGGTTTCCTAGCACGCATAACGATTTCCCCGACGCGGAATTAGGTATTCCAACGCTTTTACTGATGCTAATCGATCGAGGCATAGCAACAGAGCTCTTTCTTTCGCTGTTGGTAATTTTTTCTGAATTAATTTAAAATACAGTTCTTTAAAAAAATCTGGAACGCTTCTCTCAAATATTAGTTCTTATTTAATGCTCCGTCTAACTACTAGGTTCCTACGCCTTCCTACTCCATTATTCAAAATTTCATCTTCACTTTCATAAGTGATATGTTAGCCAAACGCTTTACCATTCCCTATAAAAAAATAAAACTAGAGTAAAGTTTTTAATCTTATGCCTTGACTCTACCTTGTATAGGTGACCGATTATTATAATTATATAATTAAACGGAGAGCAGAGGAAAATAACGCTTAACTTAGAATTTAGAACAAACGGTTTTTTATTCCCGTTTCTGCCGCGCGAATTAATGACACTTTCGTCAAGTCAGTTCTTTTACTCAATTTCAACTTCTTCTTTTATGGTGCCGCTTGCTTTTGTCATGTTTACAGTTCAAAAGTTTGAATGCTACTAAGAATAAATACGTTTTATGCAGATTTTTGATAAATAGAATTTTGCTATATAGAGGTTACACTGTGCTTGTCTACTGTACATACAGTTTTAGCCTCACATTGAACAACTCTGAAGGTAAAGTTCCATGTACTCAAACAAAAATATGCTCTTGACATAGTTAACTGGTCAACGCCTGATAATGATTATCTTAGTTTTTCATAAAACGTTAAACAACAAGTTGAGTTACTGTAAAAGTTAAGAAGTACGGCTAATGTTAAAATAGCCGGGTAATTATTATCATTTTCCGTAACTATTAACTTTTACATTAATGTTAGGGTTAGTTATATACTATTCATAACTTATATACTTATAATAAGTCCGTAAGACATATTAATATTGTATAATAAGTACATAATTAAATAATGCTGTCAATCTACACAGGTCTAGCCCCAACCAAGCTAAGCATAATAATATAATAGGTCTAATATAATAGGTATAACCCTAATTTATGTGGCTTGTGGCGCAGCGGACGCAGGTGCCTGTGACCAGGAGGTTACGGGTTCGATTCCCCTGTTGTCGGGACAAATGTTTGTATCATCTGCAGATATTTATTGCGGGTGATTTCTATGTATAATGTATTGCATAAAGTATATCAGTCATTCTAGTACCCATAACACAAGCTCTGATCTGACTAACACCAAACAAGGGGTTAGTTACATGATGCTTTGATATTTTCCAGGAATATATTAATTAAAAACAAATAATAATACCTATAAAAAGAATATTTAAAAAAAATATGATGTGCACCATTTTCTTCAATATTCTTCAATTCTTTAATATTATGAAATCTAAGTCAAGAGTTGAATCGAAAATGACCAGTAGGTAATCTTCTCTGACCAATGAAAACTAACTTTCTCTCTTAACTTTAATTAACTAGTCTTATAAGTTAATTAAAGTTAAGAGAGGTTTGTATACAGTGAGAGGGATAAAGTACGATGTTTGTTGATGACACTAGGAAGGTATCTGCAGAGTTTCATTGTCTTTCATTACTTCCTGGCATCATGTTACTATCATTTCCTGCTTAGCATCTACAATCTACATAAAAGACAAGGAAATGTTATCTGATAGATAACGTGGAGTCGTTTTGATTTTCTGCTTTATATAATTATAATATTATCCTTTTCATAATCTCGGCACTACCTACTAAAAACTACTAAACTTTTCTACTACTTAATTATTTAGAACGCGACATGCTTGAATCTTTATTTGATAACCAACTTTCGTCGGAAGTATGGTATCAGTTAGTGTAATATGCAATTTGTTCAATTCACTGGTGATAAATAATAAAATGAAATAGCATGTCGAAAAACTATCAATTCATATATGATAATGTTTCGCAAAATGTATTTTGCAACTATTGCAATAACACCTGCACATACACACTTTCAAACAAAAAATGTAACATTATGTATAATATTATTTATTTGATAATAGTCGAGCAGCCTATGGGTGATGTGTCTTCACACACCACAGTGTTAAAATTATATTTCATTATTTCAATAAGAAAATTTCGGTTTCCACTCTATACCATACCACTAAGATCAATTTATTAAATATTTTATATAAATTAAACTATATATAAAATATTTCGAATCAGAAATTACTGGTCAAAAATCTGAGGTCCAATATGATATTTATCAATCAGTAGTATATTTTTGTATCTATGATTGGAGTTCCTACATGTAAAATCTTTCAGTTTGAATGTGTATGTTTTTAGTTTTTCCAATCAAGATTTTTATTTGTTGTTAATGTATCCATTTTAAAATTGCTTGGTAATGTATCCATTTTTAGAAACAATATATTTGATTCAACTTGCTATTTTGAGATCTGGGAGTCGAGGTTAAACTGCCTGTAGTAAATAGGACTTTTAATATTACTAACAGTAAAATAAGTTATGTTTTAGCCTAAATTTACAAGCTAGGAGAATAACCCCTGCTGTGTAATTATAGTTACTTGTATGTTTAATGATAACAACATTATACATTCAAATAGGGTTTAACAATGGAATTTAAATATACCTCTAGCTTCTTTCTTGTCTGAGCTACATAAACCTTATTGATTAGGGTCCAGTTGCAGAAAACACCAAAACAGGTGTCTGCATGAATATTTTATTCTTTTCATGAAAATACTTGAGAATATTCTTAAGGTTATCCTTATGGTGCTTCAGCCAGCGATTAGTAGATACAATCAAATACGAATAGTGGACTGGGTGCCTAGTCGTACCACATGTATAGTTCACTGTCATGACTTAACACGTGTCTCTACGTACATACGTCAGCTCATATTACCCATAGAAATAATCCTAACTAATATTATAAATGCGAACGTGTGTTTGTTTGTCCTTCCTTCACGCCCTAACTAAGCAACCAATCGATTTGATTTTTGGCATAGAGTTGAAAGGATGGTGAGGTAACATTGGCTACTGTCATGTGTACATTTTTGTCCTGTTAAAACATCAAATTACCATGGGAGATTTACGGGAATATCCGTATTTAACGAGTTGCGGTTAAGCAAGTGAAACCTCGGGGAACAGCTAGTAAAAAATAAAACTGTAGCCATTGAACTCCAGGCTGAATCTGAGCGCACGACGACCCGAAGCAGCCAGACCACTGTCAACGAGTCACTTTGCTTGATCTTCAACGTAAACTGGCCAATGGTGAAGGTCCCAGTCTTTTAGCAATCTATGATTATATTCATCGCTGGTTTTAGCTTAAGAGCGCAAACTTAAAAGAGGTTTGATTCAGCCCTAAAATACATCAAAGGTTTGCGTTTCCAGAGCGACACAAATACTCGATTTGATACCCTACCTATACCAACAATAACTTATGAGTAAATCAAAGATAAGATAAATAGCGCATGATGGCATATTTTGGAATGATTTGTGTGAATCGTGAATTCGTATTAATATAACAACGACTAATAATCACGTTGCAGGTGAATCAAACGAAGAATTTAAAGTTACAAAGCCACTTTAAAAAGAATATTTCACTGGACATTATTTACAATCACGTGTGGCGACTATTTATCAACCTCTAGCGTGTCTGCGCCTCTGGACGACCGATGACATGCAAGGCTAAAAACATGCCTAATCTTAAACAAAATCATTACAATTTACACTAAGTCTTAAACAATAAATAATCTGCTGGTGTTTTACAAAACAATACAATCTTACACCTGTTAGAATCTTTCATTGTATCATTAGTAAATCATCTTGGTAGTCAAATCGCCAGTGATTCATAGGTGATTTTACTCTAATTATTCAGCATTTTAATGCTTAATTATAATTAATCATGCAGATGAATGACTCCATGAATGGCTGCCAACAATTCCTTTATTAAAGCGTTTAAAGCAAGTAAACATGATTGTTTTGACGATTTATAAACTTATAGCCGTATAATTACTACACGAAGGAGAAATAAACGTCTGTTCCTGACGTCACCGCCGTAAAAGAAAACAATTTTAGCGAAAAGAAACGACCCAGTTTGCAGACAACAAATAATACTCTGACTGAACACTTAATATTTTTAAGATCCGATTAAAAATATTCCATATGATGGTTACCTATAGCAAGTATTTCAATATTATTGCTTGACTCATTGCACTTCTATTGCTACATTTTATAATTGCAAAATATAATTAGAAATAACGAACAAAGAATTATTCCACACAAAGAGGATGAGCCACGCCAATATTACAGTAAGAGAATTTAGCACAGGGTAAAAGGGAGAAAATATACACAAGGAGATCAAAAAGACAACGAAATAAAGCGATCAGTTCATGTTCATATTCGCTTCAGTTAGGTCGACATCAAACAAAGAACTCCGAAAACAAAGAATCCGTCAATTAAATGTATTTTGAAGCATGTACCGAGTTGGATCGAACAATGATTTAAAACATAAGTAGTGAGAAAGCCCACACATTTTCAGCGTAGCTTTGGCGAGACGTGATTAGAGATGAATAAATCTAGGAATAAAAGAACACAAAATAGCAGAAGAAGAAGCTGCCCTTCTAGCACGGGGATTGTTCTCTAGGTTAGAATAGACAAAATTCACATCACATCGTCATACAATTGCGTAAATTATAAGATTTGATGGAATGAATTTCAAATAATTTACATGCGATGACAAAGTGATGTAATTTTTCTCTATTCTACCCTAGACAACAATCCCCGTGGAGGCCTCGGCTAGCACGCCGTATGGTTAAGAAACCGTGCGAGCCTTTATATGACACGGCAAAATTACCGCACACGTAAACGGCCTTTTTTCCTCTTTTTTTAATGTCTAATTGCCATGGAAAACGTCCGGTGCTGGTCCGGCATAGACACGTCGCGCTAAGGAGCAAACACCCAAGCTTCCATAGTGATCCATACAACACTCCATGGCGAATAAACCGTAGATATTCATGACAAAAAATCGTATGAACATGAAGGCCCTTCAAGTTAGAGGAAAATGACAGTCGAAAACAGCTCCATTTAGTTTGGGGCTAGATGATGCTGTGAAAATTGTCCAGCATCATTTATTACTATCATTCTTGACTTTATGATGTGGAAGCTGACCCGCATCAGCTACTGAAGCTAAAAACTGGCGCGAAACTGTATAGAACAGACCAAAACATCGACTCCTCGGAAGACTTGGATGCTAAGACACTTCGGGGCGCTGAGACATAAGTGGTAGGTGGTAAAAGTAGTGGTACCTGATTATGGAGAGGCAGGAACTCGACCTCATGCCCGTCGTCCGGCGAGAGTTGCGTGTGCGCTGCGGGAGGCGGCTGCGCGCGCTTGCGTTCAGCGCCGCGCCGCTCCGGCTCGCCCATACCCCAGCCGAGAGAGTACACCATTACTTCGGCAGAGCCACCGCCGCCGCTGTCCACCTGAGAACAAAGACAACTGGTCTTAGCAAACCAAGAAACATAGATCTATTACGTGAGAGGATTTCTTCAGTTGCCAGAATCATTATGATAGGTAATACTAGCGGAAGACGGTTGGTTGTCTATAGAAGAAAAGTAAATAGTTGATTGTTATCGCTTGAATGGTTGGTCAGATTGAGACTCGTTAATCGATGATGTCCTTGACCAGAACAGTCAGGCTGGATTTTCCTTTAAAACATTCTAGAGATGCAGCAGCTACTGACAATGACAACAACAAGTCTAGCGAATATAAATATTTCATATAGGCGGCAAGGTTATGAAATATTTTATGTTGTTGATATTGGTATTTTTGAACAGTTTCATTACTTATACTTATTAGTTTTAGAGATATCTTTAAATAGATCAGACAGAATTGGTCAATTATTAAACGAGTCCCTTTAAATCAAATCAATGCCGCACATAATATGGGTCATATTATAACAAAACTAATAATACCATCCACCTCGACAGAGCTTTGCGGTACAAAATCATGTTTTGGAATATGTCCAAAATATATTCGTCATAAACATAATGTTAAAAAGGTCAAGATCTCTAATAGCGGAGAATAGAATTCCACAAGAATCGTGACTCGTGACAAAGCATCGTGAGGGAAATCATTTTATGTAAGGACACGATAAAAGCCATCAAGACAGACACGGACAAACACGAATGATGCAAACACAAAGCGAGAAGATTGCATTGTCTTTGAATAACCTGGAATCCTAAATTTGGATACTACCGGGATTTACTTATAGTTCGGCTGTATACTTAGCTCATAATTCATATCATGTCGTTTGATGAAGCAAACAATCCTTCTATTTATACAACACTGACTGACTTCACGAGATAACAGAAAAGAATACAAGAAAAGGAAAGTCAGTGTTGGTTGACTCGTGCTTCTATTTCAGTGATAAATTAGGTTTATACGAGTAAATATATATAAATGTTATACGTGATACTGATAATTGATATTATGTGTAAATAGTAGTACATTGTTATATTATATATAACAATGTATATAACTACTCTTATACATATCAGTTTTGTTCTAGTTCTTCTCATTTGAATCTTCTAAATTCGACGATTGTATAACTTTAAATTTTTTATCTTTCTAATGTATGAATGCATAGCGTACTTAATATTTACACTGTCACCTAGCCGTGAAGGCCATTTATTAGCTTTTTTGTTGCTAGATTCTTGTAATTTATTTTGTAATAGAATAAGCTGTAGGCCTTCCTTAAAAATAAATAAATAAATAATACAATACATGGTGTATTGTAAATTTCTAACCCTTTACTTGAAGGTAACCATGTTTAAAGTCTTCGATGAGTTGGTAATGGTGGTCGAAATGTAAAGTTCTCTCGTAAACTTTCCCACTCTTAATTTTAGTACTTGTAAAAATATTATCTGATGCAATAGTACGAGCGGTTGGCATATCTTTTTTTATTATGGGTGATTTCTTTATACAATCGACATGCGTAGTGGTATACCTACACTACCTATCGAAAATGTTAATAAGTAGGTAACTGGTATTAACTGCCTATTCCAGTAAGCAAAGCAAGATAAGAACAGTCAGTAAACTCTCAGTCGGAGGAACATTCAAGATCACGGCATGGATTTCGATCCAAAGACAAAAGCAGTGTTGTGCAAAAACTGGTTCGTAAAAGTAGCAGCGTCAGGTCAGGGAACTGGGACGAATGGTTCGAGCAGTGCTCAGTTGCTAACCGGCAAGTTAACCGACCCGACTTCAGTTTTTGTTGCTCTTCGCTTGAGGCGGTCACGTACGAAGCAGCAAGGGCATGCCGCAGTATCCATAACAGTAACTAAAGAACCCTTCAGAAAGGTGTTCGAAGGAAAGGCTATTGTACTTTTGCGTCTCCATTTGACCTTCACCGACGCAATCAAAATGATCTGTGAACCACAAAACCGCCCGCTTTAAACTGGATGATGAGCTTATATAACAATGCCCGATAAGGAACGTTCGTTCCAATTCCACCCAATAACGCCTCAATTGTTTTTATTTATAACACAAATTGATTAACGACTCCGGCCTACGCGTATACTGAAATTGAAAATATTATTGTTGTTGGGGTTCATAAACAATGCCTTTGATCGTCACGTCATTAGAAGAACTATCTAAGTAGGTGGTCTGTTTTGTAGCAAAGTTGTGACGCACGATTGCTTTCATAGCTGTGTTTGAGAAGAGGCGCGTCGGGATCCGAATTGCGTCGCCGACAGGCCAACGGCAGAGGCTGCCAGGAGCGGCGTCACCAAATTAGACGCGAGTGTCAGCCGACTCTGTTTTCGATAGTCTCGTGACGTGAGACCCCGCCTCGATGATTCTTCTATTGTGACAACAGCGAACCACAAAACAACACGACAGCAGGAATACACAAGGAAGATCAAAAATAACTCGCAAAACATAAATCTTGGGTATTTATAATACAATTTCAGTTTTTTGTAGCAATATCAAAGTAGTATAGTTATAACTACTATTGAGTGTACAAAGGTATGCAACAACTATGAAAGTTAGTGTGAAAGAAATAAAATACTGATTATGATTAATCTAACAGCCACCATTCGAGAGAAATATGAGTAGGTCATAAGCAGTTATAATATTGTACTGTAAATTGTATATACTAAATTAGCAAAAAGCTTTGTAATCACATAGTATCTATCATTCAAGAATCAAATTTGTGAACAACTCACGCGCGATCAATGCTTAAACCTTAGATAAATAAGGTCACGAATATTGAAAACCAAACAGAACCAGTTTCGAAACGAAGAGCTACCGTGTCGAAATAAATGTTGAATTTACACAGCAGAAGTACGTATAGGTAACTCTACCAAACGTATAAAACTGTGATTTTGTGACCAATACTCATGCCGTCCAAAATTAAACTACATAAATCTTGACAATGTAAATAAACCAAATTTTCTAGGGAAATCCCTATGACATTTAAGCGAGCAATCAATTAAGGCTTGGGGAAGAACCTCAATTACATATTTATTGGGGCCATTTAGTCATTGCATGTTGATTGAACATTAAATTATAAGCATAGATTAAAAGTAATAAAACGGGAACGAATTTACTATTGCTTACAAACAATCGTTTGAAGAGTAACGTTGCCAGGAAATGCAAGATCACTAACGAGGAAACGAATGAGCATGAGCCAGAATTATGGGACATATTGAAATGAGTTAAGCGTAAAGCATTCGACTACAAAACCTAATCAAATTAAATTAATGTTTTGAAAAATGTAAATAAAAGTTTGCAAACACGCAATCATTATTTCAGAAATAGGCGAGACGTTTCAAAATCGAAAACAATTCAAGAACTCTGACAACAAACATATGTAACAAGAATGCACGCGCGTGCATTCACCCGTATTTCGGTTTTTATCATTGACTTCTCCTTGTGCCTGCATTGGACATTTAATTTAAATCCTTGGATGCGATCGTAAAAGTCTGTTAAAATTATTCCTTCCTTAATATACTCAAACGATTTATATTCACCTTGACTTTGACCCGTGCCGTGAATGAAGTGAAGACAAAACAAAGTCGGTATTGATTGACGACGTCTACGATTGGCATAAATAACAAGTAACATCAGATATACATAAGATCTCCGAATAGGAAGTTGTCAACAGAATAACATTCTAGCCAACTCATAGACGTTATTACCAAGAGAAGTTTGTGTTGAAGTCTTACATGTTGGTTTACTTTGGTGGTAACATCGTCCAAGCGCATAAATGCAAAAGAATAGACACTAGGATAGGTAGGATCATGAACGAGTACAGAAAACGCTCGAGTAAATTGTCATTTGAAATCAATATTGGATCATATAGGAATATGTTTGAAAGTTGCACTTCACAATTTTAGGAACCTAACTGGAAACAGATTGCGCAATTTTGAACTTTTTCATTTATTTATTTGTGGTACACAATATACATAGGTTAGGTACTCATCAATTACGTTGCGTTACTTTTGCGGCCAACCTAAACATTGAAGGTATGTACATCTAAAAATTTCAATACGTGTGTGTGTATGTATTTGGCATCCCTTAACTCAGCAATAGTTCATGTTCATCAACTTAAGTTAATGAACATAAACTGCAAGAAGCGGCAATTGCAACTGTTGCCATGTCCTACCGAAAATAAAGAAAATTAAAACCATAGGATGATTCGTGAATCATCCTATGGTTTTAATTGACCGTCTATCAATCGATGGAACCGCAAGTGGAATATTGTTATCGTTACCAGAATACATTGATCCAGATTCAGGACCAAATACGCAACGCAGTTGCATTCGACGAGACGAAAATAAAATTGGCCTCAATAGTTCAACGCCTCCAACGCCTTTATTACAGAGATTTCATAAAACGCTGAAGAAAGGGCAATGTTTGTCATTATTCTCGGAATTCAATGAGAAGTAGAGAAGACATTGAATGAAAACAAGTGCCTGAACAGCGAGCCAAATCACTGACTCATCAATTTCATTCATGGAAACGTTTTTCTTAAATCGTATGTAACACGCAAGCGCAGAACATTATAAATACACCCTATAGATATATGGATATCTGTAAGACTGCCCGCGATGTTCGCCAATCAATCGGTCAACTACACACACCGCAGCATGGCAACAAAATAATTACTACCACTAGAAAACACATTTTGAATTCTTTGCGATCTTTTATTAGATCAGAAAAACGTGGATTTACACCGACGAACTACCTTGAGCTTGACCGAATATTGGCGAAACAAACTGAAAGAAACGATTATCGAACAATCGATTACACAACGAGGTAGATTTTATTCTAGCTTACAGGTGGAACATAGCATAATCTTGATTTATGTGGGCCAAAAGATTTGTGAGCCGAATTTTGAGCTCGTCCGAATGTATAACATAAAATTGTATGAATACATAGTTAGTGAGGAAACGATGAGAAGTGCCACTAACTGTTCTTGTTGGTATTAATAACGTCATAACGTGTCACATGGACTTGCACGCGCGAGAAGCATTACACCACACGTCTGAGCCAGAGCGATCTTGCCAACATTAAATCATTTAACGAATTAATTTAACTGATACTGATGGCTGTTTGTTTAGAATTTCTCAAAAGTGAACCTAAATGTGGCGTGAGAAAAGTATATAGAGTTATGATTTCGATATAGGAAGTGAATATTTGTTGAAGTTTTTCAGCATAATAAGGATATTACTAGAAAATGATGCTCCGGAATAACGAAAGTCAATGCAGAACGTTGAATATCGTAAAATACCAAAGCTTTCTAGAGCTACACGCTTGAACTTACGACATCGGCAAGCGTAGTGCTGACGTTGGCGGTGTTGCTTGGAGAGGCCAGGCTAGTCACAACCCGCATCGCACTTTCACTGCGTATACGCCGATCGATGCAAGCTAACGGCAACGTGCCTGCATGCGATTACGACCTTACAATTTCAATAGGTATACTTTTATCCAATAACAAAACATTTTGAAAGGCGTATAAATGAAATGCCTTCGTAATAACTGGAAGCAGTTCGAGGCAATGGAAAATTCTGTTATTCTTACAGCAAGGAGAGCTTCTACTAGACTTCTAGCCAAAATACACCTACTTTCCAATTGGTGGTGGAAGTTTAACATTTGTCTGGCCATTCTTCTTCGAATGACCTTACTGATGTGTAAGATTCACCAAAACTTTGGTTGATTGTAAAGTGCGTAGATAAAGTTTGAACAAGAAAATACAAAAAAGCAACAAGTTGAATTGACCGACAAATCTCTGATAATATCAGATGGTGAGGTGCTTCACATCATAGCACAAGCCAACGGGTAAGTTCATTATTGCGATAACGTACTAATTAGCATCGTTTGAGGGAGAACTTTGCTCTTAGCCAAGTTGTATGAAAGACCCGTATTGTACCTACGTTATTCGTATAACTTATTGTTAATAAATAATAATCAAGCTAGTTTGTGCCATTGCCATGTCTCAAAAATTAGGAATTTAGGATTATCCTTTAAGCTGATTGTTCAGCCTTCAGATTTTTCAATGTGTGTGATCGAATCATGTTATAATCTCGTTACTGTGAGAAAAGATAATATCATACTCATCAATCAGATTCTACATGCAAGCGCTTTTTGTAGTTATTGGTCTGTATTGTTCTCTTATCTCGTTGCTATGTAAAAGAAAAACATAATCAGCAAATCAGGTGATATTTTCAAACATCCCTGCATCCACAGTCTACATGTTTTTGTAGTTAATGGTGTCTGATTATTCTCATTGGAATCGTCAATGACAAAGCTGTTAAAAAGTATAGGTTAGGTATTTGTGGTTTAACTAATAATTACTGGTTTGATGACAATACTTCGAATGCTAATCACCATTGTGGATCTTATTTACATTTTTATATGTATGTACATATTAAAAATAATTCAAATAAAACTGGTTAAGTAGGTAGGTAATCCTGATAATAAATGTCAAAAATAAATTCAGTTTAAGTGAAGCCTAACTAACAAAAATATTTAAGATACAAAGGATTGCGATAAATTATCTACTTTTAACAACCAAAACTTATGAAGAAAAAAATCTTATATACTTTTAGTTGTAGTATAACTTACTAGGCTATATATTTCCTTGAGCCCGCTCGTGGTGAAATCCAAAATTGGAACACGTTCACGATGAAATCGTCTGATTCTATCACAAGCACAGCCACTACAACTGACACAGAATATTACTCAACACACAGGAACCAATCTAGAGAATAAACGTACATAAAACACTATACGGATACAGTAACTCTCTTTAGTCTTCAACAAAGGTTGAATTAGCAATTCTAAAACAGGTTTTCTTTGCAGAAGCTTTGACTTGGGCAAAAAATAACGCAAAATAAAAGCAGCACAGGGCGCGGAACACTTGCTTCTCTTTGCGTTGCGCACTAGTGACTGAGCTGAGTGAGATGGTCGCGCGCGGGCGAAACACGAACCACGAATCAATGTTACGCAGCGTGGTTGTGTGTGTAGTGTCAGTAAACGACAGCACACATGCAGACGAGGGACACCTAGCCTAGTCGGGCAGGACTGCGCCAGCGGGGAGCAGCATTGTCTCGCCGCAGCCGAGCCGGCATGATTGCTCAGTCGGGAGTTACCTGTTCTGGCGATAGCTAGGGCAGGTGAATCACCCTCTGTGACCCCTGTCCTTTTACGCAGACATCATCATCATGGTCAGTCTGAATGACTGATGCGGTCTTTCCTGATTACCATTTGGTAATCCATGAGAATATCATTAAATCAAGCCAAGTTTTATAGGATATATGAAGATATACTTAAATTTTTAACCAAATTATACATGTTTTGTTGATTTTATTTCTTAGACAACAATAAATACGATTTATGTGATTTGTATACATTTTCTTGAGAGAGTGATATAAATACCTGATCTGTATTCAGAGAAACCGCAGGCATACCTATAAGTTGATTGTGAATATAGCGACAAAGAAAATTTTTCAATGGTGAATATTTTTCTCTATGTGAATGGTGGTGAAAAAATCTGTGATTGGAACTCATTAAAATATCCTACTAATATTATAAATGTCAAAGTTTGTATGGATGGATGTATGGATGTTACTCTGTCACGCAAAAACTACTGAACCGATTAGGCTGAAATTTGGTAAGGGCGGGATAAAAAATAGCCTATATATATTCCAGGTCCCTGAATACATATAGGCTATTTTTTGAACTCATTAAAATATCCTACTAATATTATAAATGTCAAAGTTCGTATGGATGTATATTTGTTACTCTGTCACGCAAAAACTACTGAACCGATTAGGCTGAAATTTGGTAAGGGCGGGATAAAAAATATCCTATATGTATTCCAGGTCCCTGAATACATATAGGCTATTTTTTATCCCGATAAAACGCGGGCGAAGGCGCGGGCATCAGCTCAATATTTCATGAAATTGCAGTCGCGGTTAAACTACATAATTGCTTTGGAAAATGGAAAATCTGGGACCTGCATCATCCACTCCAAAACTCTCTAAGTATTTATGCTCTGTTAAGACCATCTGAAGTGTCACTAACCACGTGTCATCCTTGTGGCTCATCAAGAATCCGGTCCACTGTTGCAACCTGGTTGCGCCCCAATGTATTACTGGTCCTGATAACGGAATCTAATCCATCCGGTTCTAAAATTATAATTTATAAGAAACCAGGGAATACCGTTACTACTTCTAGCCGTCCCAAAATAGAAAAGACTGGGTTCTATAGATCTTATCTTTTATGAATCACAAGGAAAATGAATAACAAACAGCATAGTTAAGTGGTAAAAATATGGAAGTATCTTATCATGTATATCTACAGAAACAATAGCCAATAATAAATACAATGTAAATAAGTATGTATCCTTTAAAAGTACCGGAAAGAATCATGGAACACTTAAGTTCAAGATAGCTCATTTGCTGCCCTGCGAGTTTGAATTCGTTGGCCTAGCCAGGGCTTAACGAAGACAGAATATTTATTACCTCCGTCCTCCAGGTTAATAATTGTTCTAGAATAATCGAATTATTATCTTTATTGCAAACTTGTGACGCTCAAACGTTGATTGGGTACGGTACCTACGTAGGTATTGTGGTAAGTATGAGCAAATCAATCGCGAAGATTTATTTTGATTAGATTCATAATAATGTACCTACCTACAGCAAAGATTTTGACGTGGGCATATCTGTTTCACAGTGATAATAATCGCAACCAACGTCGTCGTTCGTTATAAAGATAAAAATTGATTACTTACCTAACCCACTAATGTTAACATAAATTTTTTGACCCAACCATTAGCAGCATATTGAATACTCGAATGTATTTCGGTTAGTTTAGTAGTCGAAATAAACAAATAATGTGAGGGTTTTCGGGGGCGACACAACACAGTTAGCCAGCAAAATGGAATGGCAATGGGCAAAACCCATTAAATTAAATAAATTTAAATCATTGATACTACTTTTTCTTTATTTATTAGTCCTTAAGCATCAGTTCGAATCAGCGCCTTACCTTGTAATCATCATTAGCAGATGATCTCGAGTAAAAGTTCTCAATGGAGCCGGAAACCCCGGTTAGGGACGTCCGTCGCACACCTGACACCAACATTGTTTAACGGCACTTCTGTCTTCTTCGCAGCCTTTGTGCAAGAATAGTATAGATAGAAGTGCCTACGTAATTACTTAGAGATAAGATTACACTGTATACCAACGTAGGAACGTACTCTTATGTACTAACAAACAATCATAGCCCTCGAAGCATTGGCCTCATCAAAATCCGCAGTATTATTGAACGATTCTATTGACAAAAAATAAAGAACAATATCAATTGATGAACACACTGTTAGTAGGATAGAGATAAAGGATATGGAATCAGGTATTGGCTTGGTATTTGATAGTTGCAGAGCAGTAAAATAAACATTGAGTATAAAAAACAAGATTGCTATTTTCCGGCAGTCATAGAATGCTCTGAGAGGTAAATAATTACCTAGTTAGAATCAGATGGTTTAGCTTGCTCTACTCTATCCGTACAAACATTTGGTTTTATATTTCTAGGGCTGGACTGTTGGTTCAATAAGTGGTTATCTTAAAAGACACCAATAGATATGTAGTCCCTAAATCCACTAAAGTACAACAATATTTACTGTTGATGCTTGCACAAAAGCTAATATTGATTTAGCACTAAATTCTTCATGCGGACTAGGTTTATTAGCTAATATTTCACAATAGAACCTATTGACTTTACAGAGATTATAATTATCAGTATCAGTTGGTAGTGATAACACCATTGGACGAAGCAGCTAAAATTTCCATTATAAATCAGAGAAAGATTACGTTAGTACCTACTCTAAAATATATTTTTTCCAGGTAAATCAGACAATTTAGATAAGGTAAGCTCTTCAAACAAGTTAAGCTACTGTGAGAAAAGCACAGAGAACCAAAATACAACATACAAACAAACAGTAGTGAGTGAGAAACAAGTTATCGTTCTTGATCTTGACTCTTTATGGATTAAAATGTTTGTCCTAACCAGCACTACTAAGTCTTTACCAAAATAATCGATCCATGTAATTGAACGATTTGAAGATAATCCCAGATTAACCTTCACCTTATCGAGGTTAAGGCTGCAATCTACGATAAATACCTGCTTATACAAGTTTTTTGACGTCACTTCTGCTGCCAAACCACAGACAGGTAATTCATTACTCAAACAAAATACGGATTCAATAGACGGGAAAGTTAGAATGGGAAACGAAAACGAATTTAAAACGCAAGATACAAATAAATCAAACAAGACTGGGCTATCAAAAGAATTGCATAGAACTGCACGCAATCACGATTTAATGCTAAACCAAATAGGCCACGGTATTAAGAATCAGTCTGCTTCAGTTTTGTTTATTTTTGTTGGAATTACAATTCAGGTTCCATGCATGCAAGGCTAGTCACAACCAATTTCATTGAATTGATAAAACAGAAAGCATCAGAATTAAAATAATGATGTCATTGACAAGATCTTCCTTTTCAAAATGGGTAAATTTCATCGTAAGATTCTGGCATATAGCCATTTCTTGCTGATGTAGCGCTAATAAAAGTTAATTTGCGCAAGATACTTACGATATCAAGACATAAGGAATTGTGTTAAAGAATTCCGTTTAGGAGCAAATTGCGCGTCAAACAGAACTACAAAGACCCTTGTTCTGTCTCTGTGGTGTTTGATAATACGCATTTGCCTTTGCGTCCTTAAATAGACAAGAGAAAATTTGCGTATTGAGTTTTGCGCAATCCTGGACACATAATGCTTAATTCGAGCACATTCAAATTAGCAGCAAACAAAATGGAGAAAACAGACAAAACTTCATCAGACCATTTTCTATGATGGATGACAGAACTAAATCAGTTTAGTAATAGAATTGTATCTCACTATACGTTTTTCTTTAATGTAAATCGGTTCAGTCAGTAATTCGTTCATCAGTTCCTCTCGTACCGTTGTAATGTTTAAAACATCTCAAATTATGGTCTCCCAGTTAGATTTAGTCTTCTTTGAATTTCCTCATTTTAGACCAATGTTTGTTTGGAATATGCTTGATTAAAACCAAGAGTTCGACGAATGTAATATAGACTAAAAGACCAAGGACTGCGATTCCTCTGTTAGCTGTTAGGTTTTTTTTGGAAGACACAGACAGCATCGCTTAAATTTCATTATCTCCAGAAAATCTAACAAGAATTTGCGAGGGACCTCCATTCTTAAAGTATAGAAAATGAGAAGCTCGTTAAATATCTTGAGTTCAACAAATGTGGGGTGGATTATTTCAAATTGCATAGGCGAATGCTTGAAAATACAGTCATGTTGCTCACAGGTAGAATTTAGAAAGTTAGTTAATTATAGTAATATCTAGTTTCTTTTCCTTCTTGAGAACTTGAAAATTAATAAGTTTTTCATTAAATTTAGATAAGTAAAGTATACCTAGTCACATACATACATATGTATATCATATAATAATACTGTACTAGTTAGTAACCTAGTATAGCTGTTTTAACTTTGCGATCTTCAAAGGTTTTCTATGTAACTTGAGAACAACAACCTTTTAGATAAATTCTTTAGATATTTTCTTTTAAACTTTTTCTTGTTTAGCTTCTCTTTGTTTTTTGTATAAATATATGTAGCTTAAAACAGACTACGAAAAACTAGTAAAAAAGAGTTCGTTTTAAAAATATATTTACCGCCTGTAATTCTCCATTTATACTTAGGTAGAGTTGGTAGAGTAGAGATATACACACCCTATATTCAACCTTAGATGAAAGAATAATGAGGGTAAGTGACTCCGACAACCGTATATTTTTAGTTCTAATCAACCAAATAATTATTGAGAGAATATTATAGAAAAGTTAGGCAACGCCTGCAAACAATAATATAGAGTGCCAACTGTCAACCGATTAAATCTATGGTAGTCGCTTCAAATTTTAAGATAGTTTGATTCTTTTTAAATTATCGCGATTTGTTTTTTTTGCCATGCTTTTGGTATGAGAATTAGAATTTTAAAGATTATTCATCGCGTACTTTTGTTAAACGTAGGGGAAAATATAACAAAAGGTACGCGATAAATAATCTTTAAAATTCTAATTCTCATACCAAAAGCATGGCAAAAAAAATATATTCATATGTGATATGTTTCGCGGTGTAGTACAAGAGCACAAGCACTGTAACACAGATTATGTAATGTTACTTCGACTGTACGCCGTCATTAACACATTTACACGAAAACATATGATTAGCACTAATTCTTGCAACCACACAAATGTATTCAGTGAGCTAAGCAAATGAACGACTCTAGCTCTGAATGTTAATGGAAGGTGTGGCTGCAGCCAACCTTTGGGGCTTACGTAAGGGTAGATTTTTAATTTATTCTTGAAGTTAGAAGCTTTTGAGTCTCACACGTTAATTGCTAGGGGAAAACCTTCAAAACCACAGTGAAGGTAGTAGGTAATCGGCTAATAAATATGTATATAGAAGGTGTATCTATATTGCTACAAGTATAAAGTATATTAACTTTTACTGGAGTGATAACTTGGTATGGTAATTAGGAAGTTAATTACCTAACATGTTTTTGACAAATATTCCCCAATAGGACTCTACTATTACTAAAAACATAGGTTTTTTTACCTATATTGACAAAATAGGTAAAAACCTCCATCAAGTTACCAAGGTAATTTTACTTAAACGCATAGGGTATTACATAGGGTATTGCATAGGGTAGTACATAGCTATTAGTTAACCCCATTTGTTAGATAAATTATCCAGTTTCATTTTAGGCTATATTTTAGCTAAAAATCATTAAAGTACTAAAACTAAAACGTGCTGCACGATTTTATAATTCTCTGAATTTATCGGTGGTACGAAGAATAGCTGACGCCCACTCACCACCCACGTACACTGCACCCACGCAACACTACCCTATTGAAAACCTCCCTGAGCTACATACATAGCTATAGCTACTACAGACTTGCCATCCTCAGGCTCTACTCGGCCTTCTATTATTGGATAAATAAATAATTAAATAATGTTGGACAATGCACACAACATCATCTAGCCCCAAGCTAAGCTCTTGTGTTATGGGATGACTGTTATACATATACAATAGATAAATTTGCATTAGCATTGCCATACAGCGGGGCAATGCAGCCAGCGTCTTGGGGACACTTCTGACTGGTATTGATATGGACCACTTGAACTATCTGTAGATTTGCAACAGTCAGCAGTTAGCTCAATTGTTTCAATTGTAAATACTAGTTTAATTTGTTTATATTATTTGATTATTTTCTTTGTCAATAAAGTTAGAGATAAATATTTTTTATTATACATAGAAAATACCCAGAACACCCGCGACAAATATTTGCAGATCGTACAAACATTTGTCCCAAGGCGGGAATCGGAACCGCAACCAATTGGATGTCTATTAATGTGAAATCAATGCATCTTGGTTGGCCTTTGTTGACAATGGTTTTTTTTTATTTAATCATGTATGATATTGTAGGAAAACATGGCCATGTATAATTTGAATTGTAACAAACAACCAATATACATCGCAAGCTCGGCAGATCTGGAACGCTTTGACGGTAATTTTTTATTAAATAATATGGCGTGTTTTAAAAAACGATAAACAGACTTCAAATTCCCGTTCTTTTGCACTTATTTTAAGTTTTGCGGAATAAATTCTAATCTCCTGGGGATAAAAAAATTATGGGACCCCTTCGGGATCATTTTCTATACAAAAGTGAAAGAATTTTCAAAATCGGTTCAGAAATGGCGGAGATATCGCGTAACATATATACAAAAAACATACAGACGAATTGACAACCTGCTCTTTTTGAAGTCGGTTAAAAACTAAGAAAAAATTTCTTGTAGAGCATATTATACGCACTGTTCTCCATCTTCCCATCAACAATTTCAGTTTGACTTTCTTCGCATGTGAAACTGCGTTGGCATCGCGCTGCTCGTTTTCAAGTTTTTACGTTTACACAGCTAAATATTCGCTTTTATAATTTCATGGTTATATTAGATACTGAAATTTCATGAAACCAAGGTCAAACTAGTAATATAAAAGAAATACCAGCATGGTACAATAGAAGATCGCAGTCACAAGTATTTCGAGTTTCTGGTAAATTACGATCAGCTGTCAACGTAATACTTTTGTGGAATGGCGCAATGCGTTCTCCCCCGATTTTCCCCAATAAGTCCAAGGTTATAACAAGATCCCTCGGGCGTGCCGAGGAGCGAAGGAATGTAATGGAAGACTTAGGTTCGTAAATTAGCAGCTTAGAAAGCGTAGAGTGATGAAAAATTCTATTAAACACTCAGTCGCTAATGACATGGTCTTTTATGCCATATACAATGCTCTTCAACTAAAGTATAATAATAATATAATAAATGCAAAATTACTGAACATACTTCAACATAAACACCTACTTACAGAATAATTTCTCAAAACACTTAATGCGTATATACCTATTTCAATTAGAAATTCCTCCTTGAGTGCGTTTATCCTCCATTCTTAAAGTATAGAAAATGAGAAGCTCGTTAAATATCTTGAGTTCAACAAATGTGGGGTGGATTATTTCAAATTGCATAGGCGAATGCTTGAAAATACAGTCATGTTGCTCACAGGTAGAATTTAGAAAGTTAGTTAATTATAGTAATATCTAGTTTCTTTTCCTTCTTGAGAACTTGAAAATTAATAAGTTTTTCATTAAATTTAGATAAGTAAAGTATACCTAGTCACATACATACATATGTATATCATATAATAATACTGTACTAGTTAGTAACCTAGTATAGCTGTTTTAACTTTGCGATCTTCAAAGGTTTTCTATGTAACTTGAGAACAACAACCTTTTAGATAAATTCTTTAGATATTTTCTTTTAAACTTTTTCTTGTTTAGCTTCTCTTTGTTTTTTGTATAAATATATGTAGCTTAAAACAGACTACGAAAAACTAGTAAAAAAGAGTTCGTTTTAAAAATATATTTACCGCCTGTAATTCTCCATTTATACTTAGGTAGAGTTGGTAGAGTAGAGATATACACACCCTATATTCAACCTTAGATGAAAGAATAATGAGGGTAAGTGACTCCGACAACCGTATATTTTTAGTTCTAATCAACCAAATAATTATTGAGAGAATATTATAGAAAAGTTAGGCAACGCCTGCAAACAATAATATAGAGTGCCAACTGTCAACCGATTAAATCTATGGTAGTCGCTTCAAATTTTAAGATAGTTTGATTCTTTTTAAATTATCGCGATTTGTTTTTTTTGCCATGCTTTTGGTATGAGAATTAGAATTTTAAAGATTATTCATCGCGTACTTTTGTTAAACGTAGGGGAAAATATAACAAAAGGTACGCGATAAATAATCTTTAAAATTCTAATTCTCATACCAAAAGCATGGCAAAAAAAATATATTCATATGTGATATGTTTCGCGGTGTAGTACAAGAGCACAAGCACTGTAACACAGATTATGTAATGTTACTTCGACTGTACGCCGTCATTAACACATTTACACGAAAACATATGATTAGCACTAATTCTTGCAACCACACAAATGTATTCAGTGAGCTAAGCAAATGAACGACTCTAGCTCTGAATGTTAATGGAAGGTGTGGCTGCAGCCAACCTTTGGGGCTTACGTAAGGGTAGATTTTTAATTTATTCTTGAAGTTAGAAGCTTTTGAGTCTCACACGTTAATTGCTAGGGGAAAACCTTCAAAACCACAGTGAAGGTAGTAGGTAATCGGCTAATAAATATGTATATAGAAGGTGTATCTATATTGCTACAAGTATAAAGTATATTAACTTTTACTGGAGTGATAACTTGGTATGGTAATTAGGAAGTTAATTACCTAACATGTTTTTGACAAATATTCCCCAATAGGACTCTACTATTACTAAAAACATAGGTTTTTTTACCTATATTGACAAAATAGGTAAAAACCTCCATCAAGTTACCAAGGTAATTTTACTTAAACGCATAGGGTATTACATAGGGTATTGCATAGGGTAGTACATAGCTATTAGTTAACCCCATTTGTTAGATAAATTATCCAGTTTCATTTTAGGCTATATTTTAGCTAAAAATCATTAAAGTACTAAAACTAAAACGTGCTGCACGATTTTATAATTCTCTGAATTTATCGGTGGTACGAAGAATAGCTGACGCCCACTCACCACCCACGTACACTGCACCCACGCAACACTACCCTATTGAAAACCTCCCTGAGCTACATACATAGCTATAGCTACTACAGACTTGCCATCCTCAGGCTCTACTCGGCCTTCTATTATTGGATAAATAAATAATTAAATAATGTTGGACAATGCACACAACATCATCTAGCCCCAAGCTAAGCTCTTGTGTTATGGGATGACTGTTATACATATACAATAGATAAATTTGCATTAGCATTGCCATACAGCGGGGCAATGCAGCCAGCGTCTTGGGGACACTTCTGACTGGTATTGATATGGACCACTTGAACTATCTGTAGATTTGCAACAGTCAGCAGTTAGCTCAATTGTTTCAATTGTAAATACTAGTTTAATTTGTTTATATTATTTGATTATTTTCTTTGTCAATAAAGTTAGAGATAAATATTTTTTATTATACATAGAAAATACCCAGAACACCCGCGACAAATATTTGCAGATCGTACAAACATTTGTCCCAAGGCGGGAATCGGAACCGCAACCAATTGGATGTCTATTAATGTGAAATCAATGCATCTTGGTTGGCCTTTGTTGACAATGGTTTTTTTTTATTTAATCATGTATGATATTGTAGGAAAACATGGCCATGTATAATTTGAATTGTAACAAACAACCAATATACATCGCAAGCTCGGCAGATCTGGAACGCTTTGACGGTAATTTTTTATTAAATAATATGGCGTGTTTTAAAAAACGATAAACAGACTTCAAATTCCCGTTCTTTTGCACTTATTTTAAGTTTTGCGGAATAAATTCTAATCTCCTGGGGATAAAAAAATTATGGGACCCCTTCGGGATCATTTTCTATACAAAAGTGAAAGAATTTTCAAAATCGGTTCAGAAATGGCGGAGATATCGCGTAACATATATACAAAAAACATACAGACGAATTGACAACCTGCTCTTTTTGAAGTCGGTTAAAAACTAAGAAAAAATTTCTTGTAGAGCATATTATACGCACTGTTCTCCATCTTCCCATCAACAATTTCAGTTTGACTTTCTTCGCATGTGAAACTGCGTTGGCATCGCGCTGCTCGTTTTCAAGTTTTTACGTTTACACAGCTAAATATTCGCTTTTATAATTTCATGGTTATATTAGATACTGAAATTTCATGAAACCAAGGTCAAACTAGTAATATAAAAGAAATACCAGCATGGTACAATAGAAGATCGCAGTCACAAGTATTTCGAGTTTCTGGTAAATTACGATCAGCTGTCAACGTAATACTTTTGTGGAATGGCGCAATGCGTTCTCCCCCGATTTTCCCCAATAAGTCCAAGGTTATAACAAGATCCCTCGGGCGTGCCGAGGAGCGAAGGAATGTAATGGAAGACTTAGGTTCGTAAATTAGCAGCTTAGAAAGCGTAGAGTGATGAAAAATTCTATTAAACACTCAGTCGCTAATGACATGGTCTTTTATGCCATATACAATGCTCTTCAACTAAAGTATAATAATAATATAATAAATGCAAAATTACTGAACATACTTCAACATAAACACCTACTTACAGAATAATTTCTCAAAACACTTAATGCGTATATACCTATTTCAATTAGAAATTCCTCCTTGAGTGCGTTTATCGCCAGTGAGTTGTTGATAAAATAAATAGGCTATTTTGGAATTCGAAAATGTGAAAAGCAGAGCATTCATGGTCATGAAGGAAGGAAATTGTTTCAAAGGTCGATATCTTCGCAAGTCCATGATCCAATGTCAAGAGAATCGGAGGGTAGAGGAGCTAGGCCTTGGCCATACGTAAGGGGGTATTGGGGGGTATTAGTAAGGGGATATTAGGGGGTTCGAGTGTGGCGTCACGCAGTCGATGACGTCACTCTCCCCAAATAGCGGTCATGCGCCCTCGGCCTAGAGACATGTATTCGCTTGAGCAAAGCCATTCTTTTCTGAGCCCCGGCACTCCTCACTCCTCGCACACCCGTAAAGGAAATAATGTTCAATGAGGGAGGTTCCAGACACAATGGTTAGTAAGTGGCCTTGGGTTACGCGTTGTTCGAGGAAACTATTGAAAAGTTCGTTAAGTAACACCACATTTGCGTTGCGGTTGAAGTTTCCGCGGTTTCTTTATTTAAACAATTGAACTAACAGTCATGCAGCATTAAATCTGTTTGATAAAGAAAATATTGTTATTTCGGCTTGGGGATTTAGAACTGACCAATCATAATATCCGGGTTTAGCTGCAGATATTTTTAACCTAGCATTATGAGCACATTGGTATCGTAATACGGATAATTTAATGATTTTCAAACGGAAATAGATAAAGATTCCAAAAAAAAAATCGACTTTAACCGGACTTTGAACTGTTTGAACCCGTGACCCTCCTGGTACGGGGGGAGACGGGTGCTCATTGTGGGGGAATTTTTACGATATCATTTAATTTCATAGAAATTACGCACTATAATAGCAAAACTAGCCTCATACTATATCTCAGATATTGGAAAATTTATTTAAAGAAAATAATGTAGCAATAATGTAGCAATGATGAACTTTCAAACAGGATAGAGTGGTCTGTTTCGTATCAGCCAGCACTCGTAAGCGTAAAACTACGGGCCTTCATTACATGTTCTGTTTAAAGTTTCCATCGGTCATTCGCAGATATTTTACCGCTAGAACGAGTGCATTAGAGTTTTGGCACGCGATCTAAGATTTAAAATTATCGAGATTATATCGTATGACGCTTTGTTTTTGGATACTATCCACATTTCTATGAAATATTTAAATGAATATCATATATTTAATTCTTTGAACTCTACCGCGATTTTGATACAATCGTATTTAAATTCTTCTCAGAAGCTCTTCAATATTTCTACGACATTAGATTGTGAATGGATGACTCAATAAATACCAAAAATCTCTTCTGGGAAGTTATATAATCATAACATTCGCCAATTGCAATAATATTATTCATTATCTGTAAAATATTGGGCCATAATAAGCAATCCATGTATGTAGTTTTACTCAAAACCATATTTTCCAAATATGGCAAAGCAGAGCACGGTTACTATAATATAATGGATAAGATTTAATATATTATATTATATCATATCATATGGAATAGTTGAGGTGTGTGTAATAATTACATTTATTTGAGACTAGCCCAGCAGTGGGCCATGATGAGCTCTTTCAAATAACTCTACTTTCTATTCTGTGGGTAGTATTAATCTTACTATAATATTATAAATGTCAATGTTTGTAAGAATGGATGAATGGATGTTTGTTCCTCTTTCATACAAAAACTACTGAACAGATTGGGCTGAAATTTGGTGTGGGTATAGTTTGGGACCTGGAATAACATATAGCTATTTTTTATTCCGATAAAACGCGGGCGAACGCGCGGGCAACAGCTAGTACTTTATATAAATGAAAATAATATATTCCGATAGGTACAGGTAAAAGAAAAGGTTAAGATATAAGTACACTATGACCTCTGTGGCGCGGCGGGCGAAGGTCCGCCTGCAACGTGGTGGAGGAGGTTGCGGGTTCGATTCCCGCCTCGGGACAAATGTTTGTACGATCTGTAAATATTTTTTCAGGATGCTCTGGATATTTTATATGTATGATAAAAATATCTATCTATGTAGTCTATTATATTAAGTATATCAGTTATCTAGTACCCATAACACAAGCTCTGCTTAGCTTGGCTTGGGGCTAGATAAATAAATAAATAAATAATACTGGACAATTCACACAGCATCATCTAGCCCCAAGCTAAGCAGAGCTTGTGTTATGGGTACTACATGACTGATATACATAATACAATACATACATAGATAGATATTTTTTATTATACATATAAAACGACCAGAACACCCTGAACAAATATCTGCAGATCGTACAAATATTTGTCCCGAGGCGGGAATCGAACCCGCAACCTCCTGCGTCGCAGGCGAAAAAAGATAATGTTGTGTGAATTGTCCAGCATAATTTATTATTTATATAAGTATCTACTCGTCGGAAGAGCGATCGACATCGAGTCGATTGGCAATTGATAAATGTACTATATTCGCCAGGCATGCCACCGAACTTTGACTCTCTTTTGGCATCTGTCGAAGCTCTGATGTGCCATCGAGAATTGGCTCATCTCCAATAAAATATGTGATAAAATAAAGATGCCCGGCGCCAGATCTTTATTACAATAAGACACGGATGTAATAATTGTATTAATCACTAGCTGCACCCCGCCGCTTTGCCCGCGTATCCAGTTCTGAGCGAATCGAACCAAGGAATAAACCCCTTTAAGGGTTGAAAAGAGTCGTGATTTTCGAAAAAAGAAAAAAAAAATTACTTTGTAGTTTATTTATACCGAGTTTTGAGTGAATCGAACCAAGGAAAAATAATTTTCCATACAAACTTTACCTAAAACTCCTCATGAGTATTTTTTTTAGTTAATTTACCTGTGTTTTATTCTAGAACTTAAACTATCTACATACCAAATTTCATCTAAATAAGGTTAGTTACGGAGATACGTCGTAACAAACATTCACATTTATTATATTAGTAGGATACCAGATGAGAAATAAAATGTTCAAGAAACTCGGTCAACAAGATTAGTTACTTACTTGTTAGTATTGATTTAGCAATGGACATTTCCAAATAGTTATCCGTTTAATTAAGTTATTGATATTTCAGCCACATTCGTGAAGAGGCCCCGATCAAACGCTATAAGAATGAACGAAAGTCTACGATACCGGTAATAGGGAATATAACTGCGCAGTTGGAACCCCAGGACTCTCGCGCAGAAGAGGTGATGGCAACTGCTAGAGTTACACTTGATAGGAGAGATAGTCGAGACCGTAGAAATCAAAGTCGCCTGCTTGCATGATAGGTTAACGATATTAAATTCAAAGGTAAGCCGATGCCAGAAGCACAAGGCAAATAAGGCTGACAGAAGCGAAATTACACCTGTATCCATAGGTAACCTGACTGTTGAGAGGAGGCAGAGAAAGAAATGGAGGAGGCAGAAGCCTTGCTCAATCTATCCAACCAAAGGGAAATATCTTTTGGGGAGGTTATGATCGGAGACAGAACTCTGGTTAATCCGTCCGCCGTATCACTAAGTAAAGCCAGATAATGCTTATCATAACATACCAGTCAAGAATTTAATACCTTAGCAATGAACTGTTTACGGATCCAGATGATATCGGTCAAGCGTTAAGTGCTGCTAGCGTTAACAATATCAACAAAACGAACATTGTGTCAGTTTCAGTTGGTATATTGTTTTGTAAATATGCAGAGACGAACCGCCCCGGAATGTTTGACAGTCATATTTCATCGATTATTATAAAAGCGCAACCGTGAGAATATTCAACACTATTAGATAACACAGGTGTAATGGCGTCATCTCAATTTACAAAAAACTTGATACGATGAAATGAGCCGAGTCAAACTCAATGTTTATCCAAAATTATACACCTAATAGAAAAATATATACCATAATATGAACCACGAAACGATTTAATCAAAAATCAAACAAGAGACGTTATCCAGGACGCGTAGCAACAGTATTTAGATGGAGATGAGCCAACTAGGGCGGATCACCAGTCACCACTGTCTTCCAAAGGGCTAGAGACAATTATGTATACCTCTGCTACCTATGTTATACTAACTACATAGAAACACTGCTTAAATACTCTCAAAGACTAGACTGAATGATGCATTATTCAGTATTGTGGCTTTTTAGGTGGGAGTCGACGGCCAAATCAGAAACCATGGGAGTTATAGAAAAGACGTAAAAGGAAGGAGTCATGACCTCAATTTATAATCTTTGGTTTTTGCAGGAAATCGAATCGACTGGTTTTCAAAAAAATATGATCTTCATATTGAATATTATTTTTGCACCATCGGATTCTGTTGTTGGATACGCATAAACCTTTGCAGAGAAATGCATTAGTGAAAATTACAAGAAATAACAATTTTAGTTTTAAAACTCCCCCTAGTGAGCATCAATATGAAAAATGTACTTAAATAATATTTTCTAACAAAAGGTATGCTTGCCGCAAGCTTACTTTTCTCTATACATCTAATGCATTTTATAAACTTTCATGTAAACTTCCGTGAAAAAGCGCCTATCTACTCCTGAGTGGTAAGGCATTTATGCTGAGTAGAGACCTTTTTGCTGCTGTAACAGTCTCCCTTTTTAAAAAAGAAAAAAAACATTTTGTGCAATTGTTTTTTTTCCTGTACTATAAGTTACTATGTTATGTTTAAAATGTATTTTTATGTCTGTTTTTGTACTGCAGCAGTAAATAAATGAGTGTCTATGTCTAAAAAAGTTTATATAAGAATTTTTAATTTTCATAATATATCAAGCCCATGACTCGTACGTTACCTATCAAATTTCTCTGACTCTCTCGTAGTTTCGCATTTGGCCATCCACTTCCATATCAAAAAGACACCAAAGACACCAATATAAAATATTAAAAAGGTCCTTCGTAGGTATCCAATTCCACCAGTAGGTATATTGTTATCTACACTGTTTTATTAATACCAGTATGTACCACATGACAATAATTAGTTTCAACTGGATATCTAATTGAGGATTATTTTCGTTAATAGCATCGTCAATCATACGTTTTATCACTAAAGTCTTGCAGGATAATTATATAAATGATATTTTATTTAGATCAATAATAATGATAAATCCTTCTTCAACATTCACAAGTAATTTAATTACCTACTTATTGAGTCAAGAACCGCGCATGAGTGTTTAGAGGCAAAAGATTCCATATCACTCTTGTCATTAAAATGGCTACAATGGCATTCGTAGATAGTTCACCCGTGTAATTATGACTAGAAGATACCTACTAGGTATACCTAGCTCGTGTAATCATTACGAACAATACGAGTACTAGGCGGAATGGAAAAACACCAAGCCATTGCGTTCAAACAGACAAAAGTTATGAAATGCGAGAACGTATCAGAAACACATAAATTCATGCAGCACAGTGAGCGTTTATAGATCGTCAATACCAAGTCGCCTATGTACTTGGTACTCCTTGGTAGTAAATAACGAAGTGTAATTTTCTGGCTCAGTCAAGCAAGATAACACGTATACGGAAAACCAGTGCAGTAAGTCATCCATGAATGAAAAGATTGAGTCTAAATCGTAACTTAACTACAAACTGCAAAGCCTGGTTTCTCACTGCCGATGCGGTCGAATGGCCGAGAACAACAGGCTTCGTCACGCCATTGAACGGTAATGAGTTACCGCCAGCCAATCTGTCGCCGACAACGGACAGCTTCGAATTAATTGACGCGGCAGACAACGCCTAACATTTAACTGCTTTTGCTCAAAACAAAAATAGTAGACCTAAAAGGTATAACGTAGAAGCTTCTCAAAAGGTAGCAAACATAGAGTATCGTAGCTAAGCAAAAATTGTACTCACTCTCTCATAACGGTCGTTTGATATTTGGGTTTTCATCGAGACTTCCACTAAGGATGACAGAATACTAAGGAGTAGACGAAAAACAGATACTAAATCCTATAAAGGCTCAATAGAGACGTATAGACGGTCATATGCCCATTTGATAAATGCCTACTAAACTAGCATCACGAGTCGAATTGCATCATGATCCCAAGAGAGCTACAGGCCTGGCGCGTCCTTCGAATTGTGCTCACTTGTTAATACTTTACAATTACAATGCCACATAAAACAGTACATTAATAGACGAATGATAAAACAAAAAGTACAAAAGACAAACCAGGTTTTACATAAGTACATCCGTTTTGCAAATAAAGTTATCGAAACCCGATTATACGCAGCGAATAAGTTATCGAAACAGGATTATACGGAGAAAAAAATCATCAAATTACAGACAATAGAGACAAATGTCGCGTTATACTGATAATTAAATGCGTCACACACCACAACCTTATTATCATCATAGAATAGATGAGGTTTATAAATCGCTACCATAAAATAAATTAAGTAACTGTTCATTGTTTGATAAAAAAAAATATGAATACTACATAAGTATTATACTATAGCAAAATATCAAAAGAATAGGTACCTACGATACAGCGGGTTTTTTTGAGTCCACCGTATTTTTACTCCGAATGTTTCTTCGTTTCTTTATGAAGTCCTAAGTTCCTAAGAAGAGAAGATATCGGCCCCAGATTCGCACGGAAAAAGCTAAAATAAGTCTGTAAAATTCCGAGTCGGTATGATATTTTTCCTAAAATTTAATAATAATTATTATATTTCAGCCAATTAACACAAAACCTTAATGAATTACTAAACCTTCCTCGTGAATCACCCTGTCCATTGGTAAAAACTATACGAAAATCCGTTCGGCAGTTTACGAGTTTATCGCGTTCAAAATGTTCAGATAGACAGACATACGTAGTGGGGGATTTTGTTTTATAATATGTACATACATATGTATGTATGTAGTTCTTTGTCCGTGTATTTAGTGATACTCGTAGGAGTCTACATCACGGACAAAGATGGACACTTGGACACACACACACGCACTTGGATGGTCAATCAAAGTCTCTACTAAAAGTGGAGAGTTTGATTGAGTCTCAGCCATCCAAGAGGTCTAACAAAAATCATTTTGAACCTCTAAAAAGCAAAGCATTAAAACCGAAATTAAAGCACCGAGTCAGTTATCGATCGGTGTTCGCCGCGGGCAGCTCCACGCTACATGATGTCATCCATTATGTATGATTTAGCTTGCATACGACAAAAACATGGAATAGTACAAGAACTGACTGTTTTTATACGAGACATCGCGTCGTCAGTGAACTAAGTTTTTTCGTCATACCTACGTCTACTTACTTATTTCTAATCCTAACCTACTAATATTATAAATGTCTTGTTGTTTGTATCGATGGATGTATGGATATTTGTAACTCTTTCATGCAAAAACTACTGAAACGATTAGGCTGAAATTTGGAATGAGTATAGTTTGGGACCTGGATTAACATATAGACTATTTTTTTATCCCGATAAAACGCGGGCGAAGGCGCGGGCAGCAGCAAGTAATTTATATCTTATAGTCAAGTATTTATTTCTATATGGTAGAGATATTAGGCATCTGCAGGAAGGTTGTGTTGGATATAACCTAGCTAGAGAACTTTTGTATTGTAACAGCAGAGGGATTTTTCACTTCTTCCACTAGTGCACGAAAAAATTAAGTTAAGCGAAAATAAATAACATCTTATTTCTTATTCATTATATAGTCATTTCAAATTGTATACTATATAAATGATTATTTAAGCTACAGAAATAAAGATATTGAAATCTGAAATCAGAATCCTTGTATTGTCGCAGCAGAGGGATGGATCTAACGTTCGAGGAGGTAGACAGATATAGAAATATGTTAGTGAAACGTTTGGTTTTGAATTGTGAAGTTTAATACTTATATGGTCAAAAATATTTAAGTTAATTGAGATTTAACATTATGTAAAAACTAGCTGCTAATGATTTATCCTTGAATCACACATGTTCGATCAATGATATGTTGAGGATAACTTCTAGCTGATTTGAAAATATAGCAGTTTCGTATTTATTTAAAATTTTATGATATTGTATATTACTGTTACCTAGTAATAATGTTCAAATTGTAAGTATACACAAGGAAATTTTTGACAAAATATACTGCCTATGCTCTAATTATAAATGCACGAATGTCACAAAAGCGGTAGAGGAATAACTAGCAGCTCCTTTGTATGAAGTCAGGCTACATAATTTACCAACTTATAACATATCAAACAATGAAAGTATGTATGTAAGTAGTAAACGAAAGTCTAAAGGATATGCTACAGAAAAACTTTGAGAAATTAGGCACCCGATTAAAAAAGACAAGTATAACGAGTATACAAGAACCTATAATTATTACAAGCGAGGTAAATAACCTTTCAACAGGGATAAGTAAAAATAAAGTGGTGTCATGATCACAAGATACTTCGCAGTTTGCACTTTAAACTAAACGACATAGTAGATGTTGAGTACGGAGCGGCTAAAATTAATAGCCTCGATTCTGCGAAATTTAATAAGCAGAAGACAAAGATGGTCGGTACCTACAAAGCATCGCCTATCGCTTTTACAAGCAAAAACAAAGCAGAGACGAAGGCTGATATGGATCATGACAGCAGGACCTTCGCGAATTGTTCAAAGTTTTTTTCAAAAAGGTTGTATAGGACTTGATCGAATGATAAAACGTGCGCTATAAATTCTGCTGTAAGTAGATCACTAAAATTATATTCGTTTTCGGGGATCAAGGAAGAACCTGATGAAACAAGAATTATAGTGATGAAAATATGATTCACAACTGCTCCACCATGGCCATAAGGAGACAACTGACCGTCCCAAGAATGCGAAGATTCTGGCTTTGAGCCATCAGCTCGGAAATACCATTTATTTGCCACATTGTCAGATCGTATAAAATTCGTAAGGCATGTGGTGGTGGGTGTGTGAATCAAACTTACATATTTATTCATTATACATATAATGTATAGCCCTGCTTTCGCCCATTGGCCGCACCTTTGGAAAATCAAGGGCGATTATGTACGTACGAAGATAGATATGTAGGTAAATATTCTAGTCTAGAATAATCACGCATATTTCAGTCTCTGAGGTAAATAGGCAAAATGCAAAGCACGTAAAACACCTTCCTGCTCGTATTAAGACGTAGAGGAAAAATGCATAATTTTATATTGATTGTCTCGTTCTGTTGAAATTGCGACATATGTACATAATAAAACTAGAAATAAGAATAAACTCGCTGTGCCCAAAAATAGTAGGGTTAAAAGATACATTAAACACACGATTAATGTATCTTTTACAGGGCAATGTATACGCTACTACAACAAAACTCTCTAGGAGTTTTGTTGTGTTGTTTGTGTAGAATTCTTTATTTCCATGTCAGTGTTTAATTTTAACAATTTTACCTTTTCTAAGTGTACATTTATTGTATTTACGGAAATAAATAATTTTCGACTTTTTACCCGACTACCAAAGGACGAGGGTTATGATTTTGCCACCCTACGTATGTAGCCGATTTTTATGTTCCCACGTAGCGCTGAAACTACTGGTCCGATTTCAACAAATGAGGTGTCGTATGATTCGTCTTAATAGCCCGATGTTTATAGGCTGATGTGACGTCAGATAAAAATGGGGGTCTAACGAGATAGCGGGGGTCTAAGTAAGGGTCGAAAATTTCGATGTTATAAATATACTCGTGTGTGGTTGCACAGGTCTTTGTTTGTACTTTCCGAAACCGTTTTTCAAACTTTTGTGTGTTTAACGATTCTCAAGGCATTAGCAAAAAGGTGTAAAAAAATATAGTTAAAAACCAAAACCCGAGTACATAAAAGTCTTAAACAACCGTTCACTTATTGTCCTTATCATTTTCTTTTGATACTTAGGCAGTCGGAGGCACCCACCCCATATACCTACAATTAGTAACAAAGGCTATTTTTGACTTGTAGGTAAGTAGCAGATTTTTTTTCAGAAACAACTTTATTATTTGCTTGTTTTGAAAAAAAAATAGCCGAATTCCTTAATTTTACACTGTTTTTAAGTTTCCCACACTAAGTACAATTTTTTTTATGGGATCACCCCGGAATCATTATCTTTCAATAGCGAAATATTTTTTTTAATCGGTCCTTAATAGACGGAGAAATCAACGATCATAAAAAACATAAATAGAGCGGAACATATAAACTCCTCCTTTTTTCGGAGACTGTTAAAAATTAAGCAATCTCTTTTAATACCTACGTAACCTACCTTTAAAGTCATATTTGCAGCCAGTGGGCGATGTCACCGACACCGTACGTACATAGATACGATATTTGTACGTTGGACCGCTTTATGAAGTTAACCCATAATTATCGGCATATAAACCAGTTCGAACCAGGAAAGTTTACTCTTGAATGAATTGACCCTGGAGTGATCAACTGATAACATACGGTACATTGCCGTATCAGATAGTGCGGAGATTTCTGGATAAAACAAGGGCCGATCATGTGCTCACAGAGAGCGAAAGGTTGTCACAATTTAGCTTCGAATTGGTAAATTCTTTAGTGGAAATAATTAAAGAACAATTGGAGGAGACACGAAACTTCTGCGTGAAATTAAACCCACTCTCTTGCATCAGGGTACATTTGACCTGGCAGATGGCCTTAGATCTGTTGTGTACACTTGTACAGTAAAATTTCCATTTCTGATCGATCTGTTGCTGGACTTTGGAAAATCGGCGTTTAAGGACATAGACATTGGACAACCCTGTCTCCTAGCCCGATGTTGGACAAAGAACAAAGGGAATATTAGGGCCAAGCCAATATAAGCTGAACCGACCATCGGACCGACACGTTTTGCGTCGCTTTTTAAGTCTAGGCAATACTTTTTGTTGAATGGACAGCTCACGTGCAACGCAAAGGAAATGTACACTACTTATTTTAGTCATAATCCCTGAAGTCCTTGACAAAGTTGGCAATGCGCTACTACGGAGTACTAACTAATCCTACGGTTATGTACTAGTGTTAACTAGAGAAGACCGACAAAAGTAAGACATTATAGACGTAGAAGAGTTCTTAATCGCATAGCCAGTGAGCTTTGTATGAAATCCTACAACTACTTCTATCTATTCTCGGGCATAAACGCCTAAACGCAAGTTGTTGACGATATTCATAGTAAGGAATCCCACACATCAAACGAATCCTACTAATATTATCAATGTCAAATTTTGTAATGTTTGTATGGATGGATGTATGGATATTTGTAACTCTTTCACGCAAAAACTACTGAACCGATTGGGCTAAAAGTTGGTACCTATGGGTATAGTTGCCTGGAAGAAATCGCTATTAGCGATAAGGCCGCCCATTGTGCAACTATTTCTGTGTTTGTGTTTTCCTGTCTTGTTATTCTATCTTGGTGTGCAATAAAGAGTATTTCTATGGTATTCTATAGTTTGGGACCTGGAATAACATATAGGCTACTTTTTATCCCAATAAAACGCGGGCGAAGGCGCGGGTAGCAGCTAATAATGTTATAAAGGCGAAAATTTGTATGTATGTTTGATATTGTTACTCATTCAAGCTCAAACAGCTAAACGAATATGGATGAAATATAGTAGCAAGATAGCTTGTATCCTGAAAAAAAAGGCTACTTTTTGACCCCGGAAAAGTGAGATTCCCGTGGGATGATCAAATTATGATGATGAAGATCATAGAGAAAAATTAATAGTAACTACCTACTGTATATAGAATAGTCAAAAAAAGTAAAAAATTGAATAGGTAGTGCTATTTAGAGAAATAGCTCTAAATACGTGTCTGTCTACTGTTTCAAGCTGCATTTGCTATTGTATAGACCTGATGCATAGTTGCATGAATGAAGTGCACAAATGAGTGGGCAGAAGTTTGTTTACTTTCAAACAGTCAAAACAATGTCTTCAATCAGCACTCTGAATGTGTAGGTGCGTTTTTAGTATCTAGCACAGACCATCTAGTTAGCCAGCGTGAGCAATATTTTAACCTTATTTAAAGGAGGTTCATGTTCCAATCTTTAGTTAGATCACAGTAACTTTGTTTGCCCAGGCAAAGCGCAGTCCAAATGGAAAAACGGAGTTGACTCCGTTTTTCCATTTCAACAAGAACAATGTTAAAGTTACATCTCATAATTCTTTTCTCTCGTTCTCATTATTTTATTTATTAAAGTACTAGCTGCTGCCCGCGCCTTCGTCCGCGTTTTATCGGGATAAAAAATAGCCTATAATGTTATTCCAGGTCCCAAACTATACCCATACCAAATTTCAGCCTAATCGGTTCAGTAGTTTTTGCGTGAAAGAGTAACAAACATCCATACAAACTTTGACATTTATAATATTAGTAGGATAGGATTTACACTCAGATACACAAATTAAATAATAAAAACTTGTTCAATTATTAAAAATAAAGAATAAGTTAATAAGCCTACTTAATATTATTTTGAAAGTAACTATCTGTCTGTTATCTTTTCACCCCTAAACGGCTGAACGGATCTTAACTATATTAGGCAGGGAGGTAGATGGTATCCCGGGGATAGACATAGGGTACATGAAAAGTGCGCGCGAAGTCGCGGGCAGCAGCTAGTAACTGAAAAGCTAAGAGTATGAAAAGAGCATGAAAAGTAGCTTATGAAGAGTCTTATATCTGGTATTGATTGGGCTGATTTATACAAATTACTTCCCGCGAACAGAGTTTATAATAAGTGGCACTTTCAAAAATCCAGAGGTAATCTCTAAGCAGTTATTATAAAACAGACCTTACGAGCTGACAAAGATAAACACTCTGTGAAAAATATCAGCTGTCCAGTTGGCAATGCAAATAATTATAATTAAACTCCAACAGAAGCAGAGTTATTTCTGAACCCGTACATACACGGTGCGGTAAATTGTGGTTAAAAATAATCTGTTTTATGGCACATAAAAGCGAGGAATCCAGACCTGTTTTGAAGGCTATTTGTGAGAGCTTGTTGTTAATTTATTAAGAGTAAAGATTTGGTCTTTAGATCGGAATGCGCAACGCTGTGGTAGGAGGCTCTAATGTAGCATCACAATGCAGCATAACTGTCTGTGCTGAGAAGCTGTCAGTTGATTTTGCCGCAGCTACAAAAAATACTAGCTAAACCGAATATAGCTGTGACGCGCACCGCAAGGTATGAAAGATCACGACGCCATGCGAGGAGAGTACCTGCTCCCCACTGCATCGCGCTTTTTCCTCACAGCTGACGCATACTGCGATAGAACCAAAGACCATTTTGGATGTTTTTCATATTATGATAATGTGTCCGGCACCCTATACTGCATTGTTGTGAGATCAAGATAGCAAAACTTTAGAATGTTAGAAAGAAACCAGTACCTACTTAATGGATATAAATCCAATAGGTGAAATGAAAAGCGAATTCTAGGACCTATTTTTTGAGATGACGTTGAAAGTGTCATATCTTCATTCATCATTTCTTCCTTTCATTGTTATTTATTATCAGATTTCATTAAACTGCCTAATGTATTGCAAGTTTGAAAATGAAATTCCCTGCAATTCCTATTAATGAAATTTTGTGTGCAGGTTCCTGTTAGAAACATGCATACCTACCTTACCAATGCATAAAATAAATAATGCTGGACATTTCACACAGCATTTTCTAGCCCCTACCTAAGCAGAGCTTGTGTTATGGGTACTATATACATAGAAAACTACCTGAACACCTTGAGCAAATATTTGCAGATCGTACAAATATTTGTCCCGAGGCGGGAACTGATCCCACAACCTCCTGCGTAGGTTTCCAGAACAGGTTAGGACCTAATTCAAGTTTTTTAGATGTGTTATGTGGGTATGTAGTTTGTGAACCTTAATTATTATAATCATATCTTCTACAACTTACATGCAATGCTAGGTTATTGCAGGGAAGATTGCTTATTTACGTATACAAACTTAATTCCTTGTTTATTGTTAGTTCCTGGATACATTGTTATTATCAGAAACATTATGTGCAGCTCAGGCGGATATAAAAATTGAGTTGGAGTATAGAAAAAACACCTTCATATCTGACAAAGATTACATACAAAATAGTAGGCAGTAGTAGTAAGTAACAACTGAGAATAGGTGATCATGAGGGGTCTACAAGGTGACTTCATTTTTAGTCAGCGTTCCAAAAATTATGGAGAATCAGAACATGTTCTACAATAAGTTCACTTACCTTGACTGCGTCACTGCGAGTGGTTCCACGAGCTTAGATCAATTCGAAACGGTGTAGTAAACACTGAACGATAGAAAGAAACTGGGTAAGGGCAATCAAAGGTTCGATATGCTCCTACTTGATGTTGGTTTTCATCAGAGATCACTTAGGTCTATCAATGAACGAATTAAGCTTTATTTGGAATTATTATAAAAACTAGTAATCAATGTAGGTAGTAGTCCTAATTCCAAACAAACAACTCAATTTCAAAACTAAAAAGGACAAGAAAATAGACTTTTCCCAGCTTGTCCTTCTCCCCGCGAAGCTGTGTTGCCAGTCAAGTCGAGTCAACATAAGTAACCAAACCACTATCACAAAGAAACCTTGTAGCCTAAAAGGAACCTTACTTAATTTTCTTTCCTGAAATTGAATCAGTGGCGGCAGGGCGTAGTGTGGGTTGTGATCACCCCTCCCCCACATTGAAAAGCCAATCCCGTCCGCGAGCACGAACATTTTTATGATGTTGCTATTCGTGTGAGTATCCATTGTCACCCAAGAGGTGCCAAGATAAATCCCTTGGGTCCCTCAACTACATGCCTTCATGTCAATTCTACTTATCCCGTTTTCCACTCTCTTTTATGGGTTTAGAAAAGATATACACTGTTTGAAACTTGTGATAGGTGCCTACAATAAAGTAAAAACTTTTCAACGGGCAACGTACTTCTTAAAACTAAACTAAAATAAACAAAACAAATTAACCACTCACTGGCCGAAACCAGAAACGCACGAAAATTGCTAGCAACCGAACCGGAGGAAGATACCATTGTATGAGCAAGTAGTAAACATTTTTTATTGCTGTATTTATAATTGCGAAAGAGAAACACGTGTTTTTGCAGTTGTATAGAAAAGATTTCGTTACTTATAGGTCCGTTACGTGTATTTTGTAAATGCTGAAAAAATCACATAAAAGAAACCTTTTGTGGCGTGGAACCTAGAAGGAACCTTGCTGTGCTAAAAAACATCTAAAAGGTTCCTTTTGGAAATTTCTGGCAACAACGCTGCCGCGAAGCATACCGCGAATAGAAGGAAAAGATGCAGGCAAGCAAGGTAAGCACGGGCAACAATAAATACAGCCAAGTGTGAGTTAATCGCACACGCACGGATGGTTCCGTGTATCATCGTATATACATATATAGGATGCGCAAATCTATTTGAATTCTTTGATCATAGCCTCGAATACGAAACTGCTGACTGCTACGGACTGCTCATAATACCTACAATTGAGTGCATATTCATTATTGTAAGAAAATCTATTTGTTATAGGACGGACCTACTCAGGCAGTGGGTAGGTATGGTTGTTTTTTTTAATTGCCTGCCTACCTAAAGTAAGTAAAAGGCGTAAGGATAAAACATTAATACCTATATTATTTCAGCATTTGCTTATTTTTATAGTGAAGCTAAATAGATACACCTTCCATAAGCAGTTCTTCCTGACTAATAAAGGGAAATCTTCATCAGATGAATAAAAAATATATAAAGGTTGCCTGGAAGAGATCGCTGGTAGCGATAAGGCCGCCGATTGTACCACACTAGATATAATAAGTATTAAGTTCTTGTATAAGTATTACATGTATTGATGGTGCAATAAAGATATATTCTATTCTATTCTATAAATATAAAAAAAAACGATTTGTTTATTGTTCTGATTTGAATTATCAAACACCATTTTACATGTCCATCAAACACAATTTTACGTGTTTGGCGAGGTAAAATAGTGTTTGATGCGTCCGCGAGGCATGATTAACGAAGATATAACATGAATAACAAGTAACAAAAACAAAACATAAATTATGACGCAAAAGATTATTTATCGGGTTTTTATCGCGTACATTTTGTTAAATGTTCCCTTCGTTTGCATTGTGAAAGTTTAAAAAGTTTAGCACTCTCTATTATATAATAATGTATTAGTAGGTAGGTATTTTATTTCACTTAAACTCATTATTTTCTTGTTTCATAATGTTGATTTGACATACATAGCCAGCACTTGGAGCGCGAAAAATAAATTGCAGAATAGGGATGACGACAGTAACTAATAACCACATAAATTAATACTTACCGAACTATACCTGAGCCATAGATTACAAAACACGTATTATATTTTATGTTTTGATCAGAATCAGAATCAATAACTTTATTTCTTTAGGGTTACAAAATAAGCACTTAGACAAGTCAAATTTTATAATATAAACATAGTTATTATTATCAAATAAGAAATAAGGTGTTATTGATATTCTCTTCACTTCAATTTTTTTGTCCACTAGTGGAAGAAGTGAAAAAGAAACCACTAGCACATTATAATATCACTTATGTGTCTAATACATGGTTATTTTGCCTATCTAAATCGAAATTTAATGCGATTTAGATACATGTCAATATTTCTATAAAGCTAAACAGAACATTGAATTTCTTACATACTATTGACAGTGCGGAACGGAGCGACATCTGGCCAAGCATTAACATCATTGATGTAATCATCTATGGAGTAAAAGGCCTTCCTGATAAGATTTTCTTTAATGTACTGATTAAATTTACGAATAGGGAGTTCAGTTGCTTCAGATGGAAGCTTATTATAGAACCGCACGCAATTGCCCATAATTTTTTTTACCTACTTTTCGTAATTTATATGCTGGGATGTGTAATTTGTTTTTGTTTCTTGTATTTCTATTGTGAACATCACACTTTTTCAAAAAGCTATATCTATTTTATGTGCGTATACATTAGATTTTCATAGATGTATTGCGATATTACTGTCAAAATATTTATTTCTTTAAATAATTCCCTCAAAGAGTCGCGTGGCTTTAATTTGTAAATTGCGCGTACAGCCCTTTTTTGAAGAACAAAGATAGCCTGGATGTCAGCTGTCTTTCCCCAAAGCAAAATACCATAGGACATAATACTATGAAAGTAACTGAAATATCGAGATTGATTATTATTTAGATAAAATAAAACTATAAAATCCGCCATAACACGTTGAACACCAATCAGAGAATACACAACTGTAACGTCATGCCGGGACAATATGTAATGTAAAGGCACAGAATAGATGGTAAAGCTTCTCTTGAAAATATTATGATCTTCTGTATCATCGGATGTTCGTGCATTTATGACGTCAGTCATAGACAGAAGCCACGAGTATTGTAGCGTTATTGAGCGAAATTGAAAATTTATTTTAAAAAGCTGTATTTTTTAGGTTACCTGGAAGAGATCGCTTCTAAGCGATAAGGCCGCCCATTGTACTTGTCCGTCCATGTAATATCTCTCTGTAATGTTGTTTTTCTGGTGTACAATAAAGGATTTTTGTTTTTTTCCTTCGAATTCTTTTTTTTTGCAGAAATACGATTTACTAGCTGCTGCCCGCGCCTTCGCCCGCGTTTTATTAGTATAAAAAATAGCAAAAATAGTAGAATGTTATTCCAGGTCCCAAACTATACCCTTACCAAATTTCAGCCTAATTGGATCAGTAGTTTTTGCGTGAAAGAGTTACAAAATATCCATACATCCATACATCCATCCATACAAACTTTCACATTTATAATATTAGTAGGATTTTGCATTCAGTAGATGTCTAAAAATATCACGGTGTAGTTTCTCAAAATCAGTCGTCATGCCTATTACAAGAGCAATTCAAATTGCAAGAGATTTTTTGTTAATATGATGACGTAATAAAAATAATAAGAAAAATAAGAACATCTATCGATATTTCTATGAGTGTACAATAAGTTTTCATAAATATATTGACATGGTCCTGTCAATATATTTATTTCTTTGAATTTATCACGCAGGGATTCTCTAGGACCCATGTTATAGATAGCACGAACAGCACTCTTCTGCAGCACAAATACGGTGTTAATATCTGCAGCGTTCCCCCACAGTAATATGCCCTAAGAATTTAAATAAAAAGGTGGTAGGAAACTATTTTCACGCAAAAATCGGTAAAAAACTATCGTACTTAAAAGGTTGAACGCAGTGCGTATGACGGAAAATAACCAAACTATCTCATTTACCCGCATGAGAATCCTGGTGTTAGACAGGAATGCCCACAAGTAATAGTTATTTAAATTAGCTACTTGTCTTATTTACTCGCAAGAAAATCCTAGGGTTAAACAGGGATGCCAACAAGTATTTGTTATTTCTAACCAAATCAACCACATAACTTTCCGGGTGGACGGTACGCTAGTGTGCGTAGATGATAGTTATTGAATTGCAGGGTACTTGGGTAGTATGGCTAACGGTTGGTTGTGTGCGATGCTCGCTTTGCACAGTTACCCTCGCGGTACGTGGACCTTACAATAACGTACCGTAATGTAACTTAGATATTTTAGGACAATGCTAACAGTTACTAAGTTAGTTATTCAATACGGGACTCATCTCTAGAATTGGGCTCCCCGCGCCTTTCTGTGTCACACCTGAAATTAAGCTACTTGGCAGCCACTCACACGTACTTTGCAAACTGCAGTCGGTGTCGTCGTGTCGGGGTCATCCATCCAAATACTGATTGCGCCCGTCATCGCCTAACTTCGCTGATTGGTACTCAACATGGTATGTCGTATGGGGGACCCCATGATTTTTAAATTTATAACATTTTTGTTATAGCGGCAATAATACACACCCTGTCAAGATTTCAACCTATTACGGTTTAAGTGAAATTGATATTTTTGCAATTACTTTTGTCATACAGTCTTGACGTATTGGCAAAAAATATATATTTATGGCGGCAGCTATTCTGTGCCTTTTATTTTAATATTTTTTTAATTGTTTATTTTGTTGTATTCACAAGGGAAATACAAAGTCTGTGAAAATTTTGTCTTCCTTTTACGGTTCGTGAGATGTAGCCCGCTGAAGGTCGGACGGACAGACGGACAGCAGCGGAGGCTTAGTAATATGGTCCCGTTTTCACCCGTTGGGTACAGAACCCTAACGAGCAAGGATCTCGGAGAACAAAAACAACTTTCAAAACAACTGCAACTTCTCCGTAGAAGTCAACGTCAAAGTCAAATACGTCACTGTCATAGAATAAATGAAGTTGCCAGGAAAAAATTTAAGCTAAGAAAGAGGAATAAAAATTAGTACAGGCGCAGCTAGTATCATGTCATTTGCGTACGTACTTATACAAATCCTAGAGTTTATTTTGAATGACGCCGCCAAAATGACACTTTGGCGAGTTTACCATTGGAGCGACGGTATCACCACAAAAAACTAATCAAAGCGGAAAAAAAAGCAAATGGCTGACCAGTAAATACTGTTAAATTCCTGTCGTTATTAATTGCACAAGGAAGTCTCCATATTCAATTATTATTGTTATATATTATAAGAAAAACGATCCGTGCACTTCATAAAACCTCATCAAATACGTGTATTTTTTCTTATTCTATGTGTATTTTACACAAAACTGAAGAAAATAAAACTAACGTAAGACAAGGCAATATGGCTTATAACGCTACCGCCTGTTCATTTGTAAAATGAACAAAATAACAAAAAAATTAAAACTAATCAAAGAGTTTGCGAGAAAATGCCGTCTAACTAATGGATAGGTCATGATTTAGTAGACTTTTTATCAGGGCCTCAGTTAGGTATTTCGGGGGCGAGGGAGGCTCTAGAAATTGCGGGTAAAGCCATTTTAGGCGGGGGTCGAGCACCCGATTACTGACAATAAAATTATGGAATGTTTTGTGATTTCGTTAAAGGCATGCCGCACTATATCCTCACGCTGCTCATTGCCATGCTCCTCGCGCTGCCGCGATGCTGCCCAGTCTGTCCACACACTGCTCTACTCGCGCGATTAATCGCGTAATTAATCTTGACGGTCCTGCCTGTGCTATAAAATGAAATCGCTGCACGAGTATATGGCCAACCACTCGCGCTGTCACTAACGCTTCTATTGCTGGCCCTTTGACTCGCGCTCAAAAAACCGAACAAATCGGGAGCGATGGTCAGGACGAGAAGCAGGACATGCAGCATGACGAGTAACGTGGCCACACGACGTCTCTGCCTCCTTTCCTCGCTACTTCCCATACCACTCGTCGAGTGTGTGGCTGGCCCATTCGTTTTTAGCCGTGTTTTGCATATTGGCCTCAAACGACTGTTCAGCTCCGGACCACACCAAGAAGGCGTGTTTTTGTTTTCATCAGTAGCGGGTGGCGGGGTAGCGCGGGTTGGTACACGGGGCAGATATTTACCAAGCACCCCCCTATAAGTCGAGAATAGACTATAAATCCACCCCTCAGAGCTTGGTACTCGGGGCGGACCGCCACCATGCCAGTGTGTTATTTGTATTACTGGTTGGATTGAATGAACCTAGCGTTGCTTTTGCGCTGAACATATCAAAATACCCCAAAAAATCATTAATAAAATAACAGCGAGCGGAGCGAGTCATGATTTTTTTGTGGCAGAAATTCTATTTTTTGTATGATGTTAGGCAGGGTAGTACTCGTTTACTTAATTATTTATTTAATGAATTTTATATTCCCAAACCAATTTTTTTGTACCGCTCTTAAGATTTTGGGCTTTCATGACTCCCTTAGTCCCGAGGCGGGTTCCCTCGGGACTACGCCTGGCTTCTCGTGGCGTAGATACATCTTAGCCGTGCTGGATAGGTTAGCTCATACGGTTTGGTAATTTGATAATCAAATTAAAGTGAAAAAATTTCACTATCAAAATTTCACACAGTACCTAGATAGTTTTGATTTTGTTATACCTACATTTTTTATGTTTTTTTTTAGTATTTTTGGTTCACTAGGTTTTTGAAGCAGCAATAAATATCCCACAAAATGTACGGGAAGAGTTTTTTTGCGATTTCTGACTTTTTTAGTATTCCAACCTCAGTTGGTTCGCTAGAAGTTTTTGATCACTAAAAGAAGATGGATCCATTGGCATAAAAAAAGTGTTAGTGTGAAATTTCCATTATCTGAAAACCTGTGAAAAGGGTTAAAAAAAATTCTTAAATTTATGGATAGTCCTCTAAGATAATTTTTCTGTAGCTACACCGGTTAAGGTAGCTCTCCCTAGGTAAATAGGTAGAAGTGATCGCAAAACTTAATGAGCTCTGTGAACTTAGGCACGGAAGCAATACTGCGCAAACACAATCAAATAGAAAAGTGATATTTACCAACTAGAGACCCACCCGGGCTTCGGCTAGAAATCCTTTTTATGGTGCTAATAGATACACCTGTTGCAGCTGCAGTCCGCTGAAGTACCATTTTGAGGTTAAATTAAGACAATGAAGGTCTTAATGTAGTCTTCTTTTCTCATTTAACTTTTGACATCGAACACCATTTTCCATGTTTGACGACGAAGTACGTTAAACCGCACGTGAGGCAGCTAATATCAGGGAATACAACACAAAATCACAATCACAGTATTGCCCACTAGATTATAAATAAATTTGTTTCATAGTAATTATTTTATTTTCAAACTTGGGTTAATTGCGTTAGATAGTTTAATTTTCGGTTCAAAATAATCCGTCATTGAGTGTAAGATGTTTTCTATAAATATTGAATTGGAAAATAATTTTATGGACAAAATGTGCTAGACAAAATAAAAATACGGCAGAATTCTTGCTGGCAACCCTGGTTTGACAGGCAGATCCCCGTTCTTTCCCCTCAACACCTTAGTTACGGTTCAGTTTGAAGCTAACTTCACAGAGCTCATAAAGATTTGCGTGTTCTCTACTACCCCGTCGAAAAAACACAACCTGTTACAGGTTGCGTCACGGCATAATAGCGCTGGTTTGCTAAGAAGGTTGATACTTTTTACCAAAGAGATTTTACCATGGTAGTTAATCTTTTTTGTAAAACAATTAAACAATTTTTGACATTTCGTTCATAATTTTCCTGATGTCAAAAATATTTTTATTTTAATAAAAATACTAATCAAATCCAAAAAATCCCTAGGTTCCATCTAATAACATCTCATGATAATGCCTACGGAGATTCCATGTTGTTGCAGCAACCCTGCAGAATGCGAGGTAAACTACCCTCAGTATAATCATAATATTTACAACAAAGATCTGATCTCTACAACGTGTGTATAAGTGTTAAATTGAAACCATAGAAGTTGAAACAATGTTGAAAATCACATATTTATCAACATTGTGCGCGCAGATGTGCTGTCAATGCAGCAATACTATTATTTTCGATAGACGATGTGATATGATCATACTGATGATGATGAGCTAAGGTTTAGGCTAAGATCTTGCTTTTTGAAAGCGTGGCGGCGGGCGGGCGGCGCGGCGGCGGCGGCGCGGCGGTGCGGCGCGCGGTGTGGCACGGTTCGGTTCTAGAATACGTTGTTGATGCTCTAAAGAGAGAGCTGTTTAATTTTTTTGTATGGCAACATTGGCAACTTTTCTTACTGAACCGACCGCATTTAGCGAGCGCTGAACGAGGTTGGGTTGAAAATTGCATGTTGATTTTTCTTTTTCCCACGAGAATCTATTTTTCTCTTGAAGACTTGATTTCCCAGCAAGTTTTCCTTAGAAGTGTAGATTTATAAATATCGCCTATGGATTTGGTCACGGATGATCTCGAGCAGAATGATAGTGGGATGGAATCTTTGACCGCGAGCAAAGGTGATACTCCGGAACGTAAACCAATGGATTCTTCGAGCCCCTCGACTGAGCTGGAAGTCTTTGGCTTTCCATCGGTACGTAAAGATAATCGCTATTAGGCTTTTTTGAACGCACTGCAAAGTATTTTCGTTACGTTACGCATGAAGTTATGGTTATTTTCCTACAAGAAGTAAATCAATAATTTCACTCTCACACAAGCAACAGCATAGGTACTAAGCTCTTTCTTTGGTTATTTTGATATAATCTATTAGAACACTGCTGGAACTTGAGCAGCGCAAGATTGATAATCTTTTGAATTACATAAAATGATTGCTGTGCCTGGGTACTGGAATGTTATTTGCAATTGTGTTTCTTTGTGTTCGAAGACCAGCTAAAATAACATTTATATTTACAGATTTCACCAACTGAAGGTGCCCTCAAAGAATATGATGATGTAAGTACAAAAGATAGAGACATACAGTAATAAACCTCATTTCTATGTCACATTTAAAATGTTCACTGTCACAGCTGATTTGCTCCTTAGCAAGGTATGTCCATTCTTATTTCGCATTGGCATGCCTTACATGTAGGGCATGGACGTCATGGCTAACATCACAGTGACCTATATGTATGCATGGACAGTTAACGTGTTAAGCTACAAGCTTTGTAAAAAGTAAAAAATCCAAGCATTGTTAAATTTGTATCCTGTGATAGTATAGTACCATAACAGGAATACAGTGTAGTAAAGCACATTTCAGAGATTTCTGTTTTGCTTAGGAACCAGATGAGACACTATCGGAGAGGCTGTGGGGGTTGTCGGAGATGTTCCCAGTTTGCGTGAGAAACTGTGCATATATTGCTTCATCCAAAACATAGTAAGTATACCATTCTTTGCACATACATCTATACTTCAAATTTCTAATAAGAATCTTATTGAATTTCATTAGTTTATTCAAAATAATGATTAAAATTATTAATTGACAATACTAACAGCATCATATAGCCTCAAGCTAAGTAGAGCTTGTGTTATGGATACAAGAAAACAGATATAGGTACGTAGTACATTATACTTCATAGATAATTTTTATTAGAGGAAACCCCCTGAATAAATATTAGGAATCAAACTCAATTTATATTTTTTACAGTTTGTAACCCAATCTGTACTCAAGCCATTTGCAAGGTATAATGTTTGTTAACAATCAACAACACAATAAATGAGCCTTCCCACTGTTGGGCAAAGGCCTACCCTTGACCCTCTATCAATCACAATCTTGAGCCAGTTGGACCCACCCTATTTCGAAGGTGTAAGCAATACATTACAATAATAGAATACAGGTATAACAAACTTGAGTGACCAAATGAGCAATGTAAATAAATTTTATTGTAGAAGACACTACATAGCTAATTTGTGGGTTATGATGAAAAATAATCAGAATTACCTTGAAATTTGGTCCTTTTCAAAACCAGTACTTATCTTCCAACAGCCAAATAGTGATATCAAGAAGTAATGGCAGATTATTAGCCAAAAGTAATACTGTAAATTATTTATTTTCAGTTGTGGCCTGAAATCCCTGTATGGTATCTCTCGTTCAGTTATGTGGGTGATTGCAAGCTCATCTGTAATCCTCTTCGCTCCTGTCATATTTGAAGTGGAGAGAGCCCAGATGAGTGAGATGGAGAAGTCACAACAGAAACAGGTAAAATATGTCAAATCACATTGTTATTATGAATGCAAAAGTTTAGGTAGATGTTGGTTACTTCTTCATGCCAATACTACTAATGGGTCTGGCGTAAAAGTTTGCAAAGTACAATAGTTACATCTTCATTGACTTAGAATAACTTATCTAGTGGGCTATTCATCAGGACCTTCCTTAATAACCACAACCACTGCAAAGAGTGCACAACCAACAAGAAAGAAGTTTAGACAAATATGACAAGTATTTTTGGTTAGCTTTTCTGGGTAGATAAAATTTGTTTTTGTTTTTCATTTCAGGTGTTACTTGGAACTAACACAGCATTATCCGGCCCCATGCCTGCTATGCCGCCGATGCCACGATAAACCAAATACCAAGATACACATAATTAAATCATACATTAATGTAATCACTCCTAACCTAACATAGGAATCCAACCTTATTATGCTTTAATATTAGTTAGTGTAATATTAATAGGTATTCATAAATGTTGCATTGCCTTCTCAAATATCAATGCATTTACAACATGGTCCTGACATAAAATTATTGACCCCTTTGGTAAATTTGCATTTTCAGTTTATATAATTTACATAAAATAAAATAATTAAGTTTTCTATATTTTAGATGCATTCAATTGTCTGTTTGATTACCTGCCTACAGTTTAAATGTGTTTATTTATAAAACATTTTAGGAGGAACTTCGTTGTTAGAAATAAACTGTTTTCAATAATATATCTTTGAATGGTTAAATGACACTTGACTTCAGGATAAATAGATCAGTAAAAAGTAGGTATGTAAATAGATTAGAAGTACGAATTCAAGAATAAATTCATGTTATAAAATATTCTTATTTTAATTTAACAAAACATCCCAACAACGCATAAGCTACTGTTTGCTTAACATCTGTAACGCGGTGGTGGCGGCGGCGGTGGCGGTCGGCCGTCCGCTGCAGTTACTCGCTGATTCGCGGTGGTTGTTCTGCATGTACTGGATACACTGGTGCCCATGATATAGGTACATCGTGCGTGGGACCAGTGGCGGAGCTGAGTAGACAAGTAGACAAAATAAAATTGGGGCCCCTATCTAAAATTGTAAAGGCATATTGAAACCTGCATTACCTATTTAAGCATTAAACTATAAAAGTAATGCAGTATGCATGCCTAACACCATCTAAAACCGAATATAAGACCCAGGGCCGTAGCCAGAAATAAATTTCAAGTCGGGATCTAGTCATAGACCCCACCAATTTTTTTGTGATAAATTGACACGGTCGCAGGACACGTAATAGTTATCTTATCATCAGCGAGCGGAGCGACCAAAACAAGTAGCTACGGTCTACGGTAGTAGTACCTACGGTCGGAATCATAATTGACAAATTATAATTCATTAGGAATACTTAAATAGGTAGAAAATAATCAAGAGTTGTATTCTATGGGTAGGATACATTTTCGAAAATTTAGTTTTTAGTTTGAGAAGTCGATTTTTAGATCCGTTTGGCGGGAGGAGTGCGGTGCGTCGGGGGAGGTGCTCTGCGCTGGCGTTCTATTGGCCGATTGGCCGCTCAGTTGGCTTAGTCGGCCTCCTTGCGTTTTGATTGGAGCTCACGTTTCTTACCGACCGGAGTACAGTCGCGCATATAATTTTCTTACGTTCAATAATAATAACTTGCGTTTCTGATGTAAAAGATTCCGAAAAAAAGTGGTATTTAGGCTAGCTAGAAATATGGTGTACGACGTGAACAATCTTGCCTCCAGCATAGAAAATTATTACTGTAATTTTGCATACCTAGTCAGTTTTGCCATTTAATTGAATATGACTTTACAGTTAACATAAAAAAAGAGAATTGGTTTATTGTTTACCTACCACTAGTGGTACGCATTAAACAGGGGGGGATGGTACTCAATGAACCTAGGTACAGACCTAGTGAGTCACTGTACTTGGTATGCTGTTAGTGAGCTTTGGTTACTAGATGGATGATTAAAAATGAGTTTTATTGTTTTGTTGTCTTTATATTTTATCACTGTTATCGACTAGACAAAGAAAAGAAAATGGTTCAATGTGTGCCACCCACGCCTTCGGAAATTCAAAAATTTACTGAGGCTAACAGAAGTCAATATTTTAAATGCAATTTTTATCATCATGCAAGCCCAAAACATTAATCTCTACAATCAAACTATTCACGATAAAATAGGACAGTACAAAATCAAACAATGAAAAATAGTACTAAGTCACATGTTTTTCGTCGTTTCCGATGGTGAAATGTAATCACAAAATCCCCCTCACACGTGCGTTCGCAGTGACGACGACGGATCGGCGGCGGTGACTGCGTGCAAAGTTGGAGCGCGGGTATATGGTTCCTACGTTTATACTGCACAAACTGACAGACAAACGTCGCGTTTGGTTACTATGAAGGTGGTTAATAGCGTCGCACTGGTTCATTGGTCACCATCCTACGATTAGAATAGAAATTAAAATATAGGTTCAGTTCAGAAGTCGCGGCTGATGATGATGTTATTCACAGTTTTATAAGTGGACCCCAGAGAGTACTTTTTTTTACCTACCCAATCTCTGGATACTCGCAATTGGCGCGATCAAAAAAAAAGTTGAACTCTGACACAGTGACAGTGACACTCAATTGACACTTCACACTTAACAGACGATCAGCGTTGCCGGTGCGGACCATTTTGGTCCGTTTCGGACTTTTTTCTGCCTCTGCGGAACTTTTGTGGACTATGAGTATTTGCGGACCTTTTCGGACCAAAACGCCTATCCCCCCCCCCCAGACACATCCCAGAGCATACCATGACATTTGAAAAAACATCACCCAGTACAGTACTAATGAAAAAGGCCAGGAAGTTATGGCTCAATAGGCTATAGTATGTGTAATATAATAAACAATATAGCTAAGTGGATAGATACTAGTGTTTTAATTATTATTGCTTTCAGCATTTATTAAACCAGTTTTAACAGCATGTACACTTACGAACCAACCTCAACTTACCTTCATACATTATACTGGATAGGTACTAGGATATTTATATTAATAAAGGGTGCCTTTTTGCATCAAAAACTTGCTGCTAGTTTTGTGAACTGTCAGTTTATCGTCTAACTTTTTGAAACAGACGTCGAACTGTTTTTAAGAGTAGGTAGTATGTGTTTGAAGGTAGGTCGGGGAATCATCAATTATCATTAAAACCCTCAAATATCTAAATTGTTGAAATTGAGGGTGGAACAAACTTTCGAGAGACATTATGGTACCTACCTTAATGTCTCTCGAAAGTTTGTTAACATATCATATATAGCTAGATAGCTACTTAGCACAAGTGTCCGAGTTTACTACCTTTCTATTTAGCTAAGTATGTAGGTACCTACCTTATCTAGTACACCGTACAGTACTTACGTACAACACTATGTACAACGTACAGTACTTACGTACAACACTATGTACAACGTACAGCACTTACGTACAACGTACAGTACTTTGACGTACAACGTACAGAATTTACTTGTGATTAGATTGTGAATAAAGAACTAGTCAACAGATTTCAACTTTTGATTTTTTTGGATGATTTCCTTCACTCGCATTAGGTCAGAATGAATGCTTCGTCTTCATATATAGTGCATAGTATGTATTTGAGTGTGGGAATATAAAAAAATGGCAATTCCGCGGGGAGGTAGTTATTAGCTTACAAATGGGGGGATAGTTTTTAGCTTACAAAGCAAATTTTTAAGCAATTCCTGGTATCTTAAGTCACCTAGCTTAAAACTTAAGTACTAAGTAGGTACTTATCTTGCTGTGCCCTAACGGGGTCCATATTTGAGACTGTAAAATATATAATATCTTTTTGTACAATATGGTTGCAATAAAAAATTTTTGATTTGTTTTTTTTTTGGTACCATTCAATGATATTTCTATTAGTTACCTAAGTCACAATAATAACGTTTTTTTTATCCCAGTCCTTTAAATATACATTTTCTTTCGATTTTCAGGTTATCCTATCTTTGTAGTAAAATTTATTCTATAAATTATGGCGTGTTTTAAAAAACGATAAACCGACTTCAAATTCCCTTACTTTTACACTTATTTTAAGTTTTGTGGGATAAATACTAATCCCCTGGGGATAAATAAAACAAAAGAATTGAGAACCTCCCCCTTTTGAAGTCGGTTAAAAATAAGAAAAATAAGCGAAGTTTAATAAAGTTCTCATAGATAAAACAGCATGCAGTAAAATTCATAAGGAAGACTTATTATCCCCGCTACGCCAAACTAGGTGAGTATTTTTGTACAGAAAAGAAAAAACACAGACGAATTGATAACCTCCTTCTTTTGAAGTCGGTTAAAAATGCAAAACCGGACCTTTTTGTCATATTTCGGACCATATTTGCGTTCGGATCGGACCTTTTTACGTTTAACTGCCGGCAACACTGCAGACGATTCATATTCATTTTTCTTTGGTGTGTGGGATTATTGTTCTAAATTTTAAATGAATTTTTACAAATAAATGGCTGTAATAATGGCTAATACAGGCTTACTGCCGTTTGTACGCGGTGTTGACTTTACGTGTAATGATTTTAGTGTGAGTATCAAGTGTTATTGCATGTTTGGATCGAATAATTTGCATTGAACCATGGGTACACAGGTCTCGATTACCTACAATCAAATTCTAAATATTATTTTCCTTTCAGGAAGATAAATTTCCTGATGCTATTCGGTATATGACTGGCCTTCAATGGCTAAGGCTAGACAAAACTAATTTGACTGAAGTTCCAGAAGAATTGGGGAAACTCATGAAATTGGTAAGTTAGAACTGTTGTTGTTTTTCCTTGATAATATGAGCAACAGGTTTGGCAAACTATAAACTTAATAATATTATTTACAGGAAAACCTATCACTGAAGAAGAACAGCTTAGAGAAACTATTTGGTGAACTGACTGAACTGAAAAGCCTGCGCTGTTTGAATGTGAGACATAACAAAGTTAAAAGCTCTGGCATACCAGCTGAGTTGTTCTACTTAGAAGACTTGACAACGCTTGATCTGTCTCACAATCGACTCAAGGAGGTCCCCGAGGGATTGGAAAAGGCCAAATCATTACTAGTTTTGAATCTTAGCCATAACAAGTAAGAACTGGCAAATTCTTGGCTACATAAAGAATTTCATAATATCCCAAAAATTTACGACTCCAGCGAGACTTGAACCTGCGACCTTCCCCTGAATATGGGGCTGCGTGGGGTACTTGCCTTGGTAGTTGGATAGCGCAGCCCCGTATTCAGGGGAAGGTCGCGGGTTCAAGTTCCGCCGGCGTCATAAATTTTTGGGATAGTATTAAATTCTTTAAGATTACCCCAAGTACGGGCATAAGCACTATAATAACAAAAATCTTGGCTACATATTATATCATTAGAAAGTTTGTTTTTAACATGTTTTTTGTTTCATATTGAAAACTTGTTGAATTAAGATAAATTGATGAGAATTTTCTTTGCGAAAAACACCACCATAAAGCAGAAGAGTTATAAAAATATAACTATTTGAAGTTCTTATAATAAATAAGATATAATAGTCATAAAAGGTGTAAACATGGAAATGTGCATTATGATGGGCATTGAAATTGTTAGTTTAAATTGTAGATTATTATGGAGCCAGCAATATACTTGTCTCTGTAAGTCTAAACATGAAACAAATAACCAGGAGAGCTATTTATTGCAGAATTGAAAGCATCCCACCCACACTATTTGTCCAGCTAACAGATCTACTCTTCCTCGACTTGTCCAACAATTTGTTGGAGACTCTGCCCCCTCAGACTAGAAGACTGGTGAACCTTCAGACTCTGGTACTGAATGATAACCCTCTTGGACTTTTTCAGTTGAGGTAATTTCTCTTAATTTAAGTCTGTTTAAGTGAGCACATTCAAATATTATAACTTGTACATTGCCAGTATCTGATATATGGCAAGCTGTTTTATTTTTAACCCAGTAAGGGTTAGATATTATTATTTACTAGCTGCTGCCCGCACCGTCGCCTGCGTTTTATCGGGACAAAAAATAGACTCTATGTTATTTCTAGGTCCCAAACAATATCCATACCTAGCTTAATTGGTTCTGTAGTTGTTGTGTGAAAGACATCCATAATCACAAACTTTGAGATTTATAATATTAGTAGGATGAATGATTTTTTGTTTATAAAAAAGTACTAATATTATAGAATGGAGTCTAGCTAGTACTAATAGTGTTAATATAGTAAATACTAGAACTCAGGGTCGCCGCACACGGGCCACACGCGGGCCACATGCGACATCCCCAAACGCCGCGATTTGTACGAACGATTCATATTATGTGGCGGCCACCGGCGGCGTCAACCGTGTGCGGCGAGTCCACATAAAATGAATGTAAACTTCAGGAAATATACCGGTGGCGGCGTTTTGTGGTTGTGGCCGGTGGCCCGTGTGCCCTAATACTATTATTTTATTCCACATACAGACAACTACCATCCCTCCAAAGCCTGGTAACCCTACACATGCGAAACACGCAGCGCACAGTGGCAAATCTCCCGACATCTCTGGACACGCTCTCGAACCTATCTGACGTCGATTTGTCTAAGAACGCGCTCACTAAAGTGCCTGACGCTTTGTACTCGTTGCTGAATCTAAAGAGGCTGAATTTGAGTGATAATGAGATTGCTGAGATATCTGCAGGTTAGTGTATTTAATAATTTTAGCTGACTTCATCATAATTATCGTACCAACCAACATAATGTCCACTGCTAAACTCTAACCCCTTATTCATAATGGTCCAGCTGCTAAGCAGTATTATTTCTCACTCTGACTTATGTCATTAGATGAAGACAGACTGAGAATTAGCAATGCTCTAAGTTAGCATACTATTATGAATAAGGGGGTTAATTGTTACGCCCTGACAGGGTTTATATGCGCTTTGTACCTACTTACTATAATAATACCTACCTGCATATAAGTAGGTACAATAAAAAATAAGAATATGAACATAGATCCTCAAAAATTGCCTCTATAAATCGTCTAGCGTCTCGTTACTAGCTGTTCCCCGCGTTTTCACCCGCGTTAAATTCGTAAGCCGTATGAGCCGTAAATCTCCCATAGGGAATTTAATGTTTTACTGGGACCAAAAGTAGCAAAGTCAAAGTCAAAGTTTCTTTATTTCCGTAAATACAATAAATGTACACTTAGAACAGGTCAAATTCTTAAAATTAAATATATGCCTATGTTACTCTCCATCCTTTCAACTAACTCGATGCCAAAAACCAAGTCGATTGGTTGCTTAGTTCATTCATGCCCGTGAAGGAAGGACAAACAAACAAACATACTTTCGCATTTATTATTTAGGATTTCCCTGACATACGAAGGACATACATATATGTATATAAATAATCATGTCTTTAATTTGTCCCATATTCAACCTTGTCTGAGGTAATCGCGATTATTTTGTGTCAAAAACTCGAGGAAGCATCTGTTAACTCGAGGTTAGCATTCAAGTAATCGTTGGACCAGTTGAGCTATCTGTAGATTGTTTGCAACAGTCTGCAGTTAGCTCAATTGTTTCAATTGTAAATACTAGTTTAATTTCTTTATATTATTTGATTGTTATTTTCTTTGTCAATAAATAAAGTAATCTTTCATGTCGTTAATAAATGAATCAAGTCACCAAAAGTTAAATCAAGTGGTTTACTCTTTTCATTTGCTTCCATCATGTTGTTTGGATTTGGAGGGTTACCTTCCCCTTTTCGGATTATTGGCCGCCGCTAACAATATCCCCCAATGGAAATTATAAAGGTTGGAACCGGGGTGCACCGGCCTGCCACCTACCTGTTCCCCAGGGACTAATTCCCAAGGACAAGTAGTAGTACGGGCTCACGAGGAGGTTTTCCGACCACAACACCCCAAAAGAATCAAGTGGTTAAGTAAATATTGTATTGTCCGTCATTATTTATAAAAATAGTTTAATTCCTGAGTATTGCTAATCGGTGATAGTGAAATCGGTTCAATTTGAAATAATTAATAAAATATTTAAAAAAAACATAGTTCGTATATTCTTATCTACTTTATTCATCAGTGAATAAGTAGCTTAGTACTGAAAACCAGCGCCGTACGGCATGTCTGTATTATGCTGAGCTTTCCCTTTTGCCTGAAAACTACTAATGTATAATATCTAGATACCTCCTTTTAATTATTCACTTAGTTATGTTACTTTTAATTAGTTACGTGGCTCTTTTTCTGTATTGTATACCTATTCATGCAGGTTTATATATATAAGCTGAATAATTCAGGCAATAAATGATTTCGATTTTTTAGTACACAGTCTTACGTCGACAGTACCTTTTTAAAAGAGTTTTCTTAAAACATCTCTAAAAAAACTTAACATGTATGCGCATGCGCCACCTGTCACCACTCATCTTGTTTTCACTTGCATTTATTTTACGCATCAAAGATTGATTTCATTTTCTAAACGCTATAAAGATGGTACTCTGTTGCCGCACTATAGCTGGGTAACGGTCATTTACCTTCTGGAGTGTCTTTAGTGCATTATTAGTTTCCGCCCATGACTTTGTTTGCTTGGTAATGGCGTGAAAGCATAACTAATGAACTCAAGTCGCTTTCATAATATTAGACCAAATATTTTTAGGTAAAACTTTGTGAAGTGGTATGTTTGGGCACAGTCAACGCCAGAAAAATTAAGCGCACAAGATGAAATGAAACAAATTGTCATATCGTATCAAAGAAAAAGAACGTAATGGAATTGAAAAGAAATTGTGAAACCATAGTCTCTTGACTGCCCATTATTGCCACCGGCAGCTTTGCTTGATATAGGTTTTGGCGTTGAAACTCTGTTGGTTCAAATTCAACGTACCTTTCAATAAAAACAGCGTGACCCGAGTCCTGACCATGAGACATGTTGCATCCATATGATCAGTCAAGTGGAACAGATCAGATTGTTATTAATCCGTGTTCATTGAACCGATCTGCAGGTTGTCCTTGAGTATAAACTATTGCTTATTTAAATCGCATGTAGGTATTTAGGACATTACTAATGACTTCTTTTAGTCTGTTTTGTAGTAACCTACCAACTGGTTGCCAAAATAAAAAAAACACGTGTTTTATACCTATGTATAGCGAAATAATAAAATCGAACATATCGAAAGTTGGTAATTACAAATTAAATTCAACTTACAAGACTTGCATTAAAATCTTATTTTCTATTCATCATCATCATCATATCAGCCCATACACGTCCGCTGCTGGACATAGGCCTCCCCCATACGACGCCACAAATAGCGATCCTGAGCCGCCTCCATCCATCGACTCCCTGCGACCGCTACGATGTCGTCGGTCCTTATCTTTATCTATCTTCGGATCGAGCTCCTTTTCTTACCCCTTTTTCTTTCCAGCACTTGAGTCCTGGCAGAAGCTAGAATGCTTGAACCTCTCCCGCAACAAGCTAACAGCTCTCCCCGCGACGCTCTGCAAGCTGCAGAACATGCGACGGCTGCACGTTGATGACAATAAGCTGGACTTCGAGGGGATTCCTTCGGGGGTCGGCAAGCTGGGAAATCTGGAGGTGTTTTCTGCTGCTAATAATAGCTTGGAGATGATTCCTGAAGGGCTTTGCAGGTGAGGTTTAGTGCCACAATATTTGAACCCAGACCAACCATTGTTACCTGGAGGCCTCCTAAGGTTTTTACAACACATGTGTCAGTACGTACATATTATGTACCTACCTATAGTTTGGTTATTACAGTGTAAACTTGCGTACATACTTGTGCGCAGCTGAGCGGCATTTCATTTACTATCTTAAATCTACATTCTGTGCAACTAAATTAAGGGAGGGTACTAGGGTAGGTACACCCGAAAATCTTTACCGTTACTACAAACCAATATACTAATTCCACGCATTTATTACCTTTGCGATACATGCACGCCTATGAACTTCCGCGATTGTTGACAGATGAGTAAATTAAGACTGAAAGAAATTATAAATATTTCGTAGACACGTTGACAAATAGAGATGCGAATGAGTTTAGATTATCATCGAGCAGACAGAGTATATAAAGAAGATTATTTTAGATGATTTTTCCATGATGAAAGTCTTGAAAATAGTATAAAAATTATAGTTTACCTCAGTAAGTCAATCAATCTTACTTTTTATCAGGGAAAAACGCGTGGTAATGACGCGGGAGAAGCAAGTAGCAAATATAAGAACAAAAATAATACTATTTTATTCTATCGAATATTCTGATTCTGTAAATAAAGTCATTTAGACCTCTGAGTATATCTGTAAAGTCACAAAATGTTGAGCAAAATGCTAAAATCGATTATAACTTCTTCATAAACAGAATCGATTTTCATGGAAAATCGAATCGGTAAAGCACATGTCTATTTGGTGCTCCGTCAAACTGACAGTAAAATAATAAATGCGTGGAATGAATACTCATACTACTTCAACTTATACATTGTGAATAATTTTCTAGTTTTATATGTAGTGCGTATATCGATCAAAAAAGCGGCAATTTCTATATTGTCTTTATAAAAAGGGCGTCCTTCACACGCCCGTCAAAGATGAGATGTTGTGTCTCGCTCACACGCGATCAACCTACCAAAAACCTAACCCAGCTTCTATTTCAGATGCGGCTCCCTAAAGAAACTGAATCTAAGCTGCAACAAGCTAATCACCCTCCCTGACGCCATCCATCTCCTAAGCGACCTGGAAAGTCTACAGCTCCATGGCAACCCAGACCTGGCGATGCCTCCTAAGCCAGTCGAGCGAGCGCGAGGGTCCGGCGTGCAGTATTATAATATCGACTTCTCGCTGCAAACGCAACTGCAGCTCGCTGGGGCTAATACGCCTGAGCCTACCAAGCCGACGAGTAAATATCTTTTTCTATCTAGAGTCCATAGAACCCAGTACTGGGCAAAGGCATTCCTTCCCTTGTTCATCACGATCTGAGGCATAAGTTCCAGACAAGGGGTCCACGTCCTCCTAGGCAGGCAAAAAAAGTCAAGAGGGGCGGAATAGGTTTGCATTTTCGAAAAATGAAAATAGCATTAGTCCCAACCTGGACATTAGCCGCCTTATAAAAATCTGTCGACTTGAAACTCTGGCTATGGTTTTGGGTATTTTGTTTGCTTATACTAACCTAATATTAACAGAAGAAAACAAACCATACCTATTTACTTAATGTGTTTTAAATTAAGTGATCAGGGTGTTAAGTTTCTCTCGCCATTTACGCCTTGGTCAAGGAAGTTAGGACTCGCTTAGCTCACTGTTCTTTTGCTCGTCCTCTCGCTACCTACCTACTTAGAAAGACTACAGCGCCTTGAACATCCAGACTTGGCGATGCTTCTTAAGCCAGTAGAAGGAGCAAGATGATCCGGAGTCATCAGCAGTACATCCCTTTATAAATAATTGGTCAATTAATCTTGTCTTCTAGGTGTGAAGTCAGACCCGTTAGCTCGCAAGCTGCGCCTGTGCCGCGGTCGACCAGAGCCGGAGCAAGGCGGGTCCGCGATCATACTGCGCGGAATGCAGGAGCAAGCCAACACGCAGCATAGCGACAACAAACTGGAACCGAAGAATAGCGAACTAAAGTTAGTAAACACTTCAGAAAACTAGGGTTGCCAGACAAAATAGACACGACTGGAGTAGTCGTGTGGCTCAGTGATCCAGTACATTTTGGCCTCCGAGACAAGATTTCTCAAAACGGACGTCACAATTCTGAAATTTCTCTCGTTTGCTAAAAACAAGTGGAGTCTAAAATATAAAATGCAGCCCAAAATGCTGGGATGAAAGCCTAGGGAATCCTCTGCTAAGCTACCATTTACTAAATTTCAGGTGTGCAAAACGCGTATATATGGTTGCCTTTTTTTATCTGGCAATAACGCGTGAGAAACCGCGGTCAGAAGGTAGTAAATGGTCCTTATCTTTACAGACCGAAACGCTGGGACGAGAGCCTGGAGAAGCCTCCACTAGACTACTCTGAGTTCTTCGATGAGGATACCGGACAAGCACCAGGCTTGCAAGTCTGGGAGATCGAGAACTTTATACCGGCGCCTGTTGATGAGGTATACTTCTCTAACTAGCTATTCGAAAAATCTATCTATGTATTTTATTTAGTATATCAATTATCTACTATGTACCAACCGTAGGTTACTTATAAATTTCTTTTATTTCCGTTTCCCCTTATAAATATTTTAATTATTGTGTACCTTCTTTGTCCCTGTTTTACGCGCGTGCCACAGCTTCTGCTGATGCGCCCTCTAGGTATCACATACAACCAGAGCACAGTAGCGTCATCCCTTATTTTTACACTGTTTTTAAGTTTAACGGGATAAATACTAATCCCTCGGAAATAAAATTATGGGTCCACCTCGGGATCATTCTCTATACAACAGCGAAAAAAACAAAAGAATTTTTAAAAGGGTCGTTATTGAGAATTCGACGAACATGATATAAATAAAATAAATATACATAAGAAACATACATAAGCTGTGGGGCCGCGGCGTACGAATATCGACCCCTCCAACTCAACCCGTAGATGTCGTAAGAGCCGACTAAGGGAACCTACCAGAGGAAGGGCAGCAGCTTCTGAGTATTTTTTAAACATCAACACTGCGATCACCAATCCGCCTGCCAAGCGTGGTGATTATGGCAAATCCCCCCTACATGGGAGACCATCCTCTCGATGGACCGACAACATCGTAGCGGTCGCAAGGAGTCAATGGATGGAGGCGGCTCAGGACCGCTATTTGTGGCGTCGTACGGGGGAGGCCTATGTCCAGCTGTGGACGTGTATGGGCTGATGATGATGATGATGATGATGAGTTGGATCAAAAAAATATCAGTACTTATAATTTTTTATAATCATGTTCTTTCTAGTGCGCCCATGGTAAATTCTTCGAAGGAGACTGCTACATCATACTGAAAACGTCTGTCGAAGAACAAGGCCAACTCTCCTGGGATATACACTTTTGGATCGGGTCAAAAGCTACTGTGAGTACCTCTATCTTGCACTATGAATGTGATTGGCATTTGTCCGTAATCTAAACAAATAACAAAGTGAACGCTATTGTTTAACTCGTCTGGAATAAATATTTATTCCGCTATCTTAAAAACAATCATTTCAGTTGGACAAAGGCGCTTGTGCAGCCATGCACGCAGTCAACCTTCGCAATTTACTTGGCGCGAAACGCACTCAACGCCACGAGCAAGGAGACGAAACGCCAGAGTTCCTAGCTTTGTTCGTGACCCCGCCTGTCTACATCCAGGGTAGCCATACTCCTTCAGGGTTCTTCACTGTGGACGACCCGGTAATTAATACATATTATTAGAATCATTAGTAATTGGAACGAAACGCACTCAACACAATGGGCAAGAGAACGAAACGCCGGAGTTCCTAAGTCTGTTTGTGACTCCACCTGTCTAGATCCAGGGCAGCCATACTCTTTCAGGGATCTTCACTGTCGACGATCCGGTTATTAATTTTACTAGAATCATTACGAAAATAATATTTTTTATTGTCCAATGTAAAGAGCTAGAAATTTTGCCTTATTAAAACCTAGGGCGCGGCAAAATACTATGGAGTCATTAGATGAGTTTACGCAAAAAAGTACACAATTGTAAAATATTATAATTCGAAAAAAGTTATGCCTTTCTTGTAAAAAATTTCAATAAATTAGTAGCTGGAACAAAACACACACAAAACAAAACAAACACACGCCACGAGCAAGGAGACAAAACACCGGAGTACATACAGAGGGACAAAAGTAGCGTTTATTCCCAATTGTCTTGTGCAGCAGTTCTGTACAGGACAACTGGTACAAAAGTAACAATTTAGAGAAAACTCTTTACTTCTTAACAAACTAGATTTGCTAGCTCATTGAAGAACTATCGAGCGATAGTTCCTTTACAAACTGTGTCATTGTTTAAGCTACCATTAATTCCCGTAGGCTTCTACATATTAGTTTACTTGGTAGCCACCAAGTAAACTAATATGTAGAAGCCTAGCAGCAGTTGAGAGACGCAGACCACAACATAAACACAAACGACTTAATTTCATTTATTTATTCCATCTAAAACAAAATACACTGTGTGTACTTCTGAGTACAAAAAATATCTAATTGGACAAACAAGTAAATTTAAAAGACAATCAAGACAAAAACTTGCACCCGAATACTAAAACGCAACTCAGATTTAAGCTGATCTCAAATGGTGATTTTTTTACTGATTTTCTTTGAAAACTGTAAGGAAATATTACAGTATAGTAGGAAAAGGAACCTTAACGGACCGGTCTTGCATCGTGCGGGTATCCAGCGGTAACAACCAGTTGCTCAAGCGATAACAGCCAACGTTTATTTTTAAATTCAAACAAATATGACAAGCCGAGAAAACAATAACAACTAGTATTTACACCTATATATCTATTTCCTAAAAATCTAAGACGTCACCAGAAGGCAGAGTGCCCAGAGTCGCTAAGGTTTAGTTTTATTTCAGCATTACGTGACACGATTATACCGCGTCCACGGCGCGGGAAGCAGCATCCACCTGGAAGTTGTGCAGCCCTGCGCCGCCTCTCTCGACCCGAGATATGTGTTCATACTAGACACAGGGCTCGTTATTTATCTTTGGTAAGTGTATTCATTCATTCATTCATTTATTTATTTATTTCATTAAAAACAAAATACATGGTGTATGGAAAATGGAAAACTAAATCTAAAACTCCTGAGTACACAAAAGACAATTCAAATAGAAAACACTACGTAATTGCATATTAAAAAGCTGTTATGAAAAATCTATGAAAATGGTATTATTATTTGTATATAATGTCAACTTAGATTTGATTAGATTGGAAATTTTTAATATTCTTACATTTTAATAATATTATTAAAAATGTCAAACTAAATATTAATTTAAAGAAGAAAAGAGGCAGACAGCTCAAAAGATGGGAGACGACATAAAGAAGGTACGAAGTTCTACGTGGTCTCAAACGGCACGCAGCAGAGAACAATGGAAAGGGCTGGAAGATGCTCATGTGTCACAGGAAACTCGAAAAATAAAAAAAAATTAGAATACGTGTGTAATTTTTTTGCAAAAAAAGCTTAAATAAAATAAAATATGTGTAAAGAAAAACTGCACATAGAAACTAAGGTACAACCCCGAAACAAAACCGAGGGAGAGCTCGTGAACCCAGGGTAAAAATGTCATACATGCTCGATGTCTTTGCGCCCCCAATAGGGGCGAATTAAAACGTTGAGAGAATAATCGCCCAGACATTAGTAACCACTCGAAAGAACTACGCAGGACGTCGGTCGCGCGTTTGCAGCGCTACAAAAATCGCTGTAGGCGCGCGCTCTATGATTATAAAATTGCCTCGAAACGCCACCATCCACTCGTTCCTCGTTTACGAAAAATTACAACATTCAAAGAGAAAAGCCATATTGCATGAAAAACATGTGTTTATTACGATATGGTACACAAACAAGCCTTTGAGCGCGCGCCCATGGCGACTTTTTGTATGTCGTCGATGACGTCTGAGACGGTCGCAGTCGCGATGACGTCGCGCATTTCCAGTCGCACGTTTGTATCGCTACAAAAATCGCCGTGTCATTAAGTTGACACTTACTTCTTAAGTTTTATGCTTGTTACAGGAACGGCAAGAAAGCAAAGAACACCCTTAAATCCAAAGCACGCCTGTTCGCCGAGAAAATAAACAAACAGGAGCGTAAAAACAAAGCGGAACTAATCGCAGAATCACCGGGGAAAGAACCGCGCTCATTCTGGGAAATACTCGAGTATAACGAGGACAATCCTTTTGTTCCGCAGGTTTGTTATTATATTACAGACTCTGAATCTACATATATTATTATCGCTCTTGTTCATATTAATCTATATTCACAAAAGAGAAAACTGGGTGACTCATCAACAGATCTCTGAAACTAGGTAGAAGAGCTACGAACCTTAAATTTTGCATGGAGTTTCCTTTCAGGGCGCATCCGCCGACGGCATCCGCTAAGAACGGATATTTGGAAATTCGTCTAAGGTAGTTAAAATGGTGTCAAAGGTAATTTTTATAATAACTTCAGAAACCGAAACTGTTGGCCCCTCACTTGTAGGGTAGAAATATGACTTACAATAAACAGACACGTGTTTCAGGGTTTTTTTTTGAAATTCACTCCTTGAAATTCATGATGGGATATTCCTCTTTTATGGATCTACAAAAAAGTTCCCGATGGTATCTATATATCTTTTAAGGATAGGTTTACTATACCCATTCTATCTTAGGTTAAAAAACTTATAAAACATGTAGGCATAAATGCTCTACTACCCGTGCGAAGCCGGGGCGGGATGTTAGTATGATGATTATAACACAGGATTAATTGTTTACAGGAGCATGTACCAGAAGACTTTGCCATAACCCCCGCTCGCTTGTACCGCGTAGAGCTAGGCATGGGCTACCTCGAGCTGCCTCAACCCGAGAACGCGCCGCTCGCGCGCACCGCTCTTGCGACGCGCAGCGTTTACATATTGGACGCGCATCTCGACGTGTTCGTCTGGTAAATACACAGTTCGACATTACATAGAAACTTCTAGAGTGTTCGAGAAGAGATGTGCATAACCGCACCACTCGCTTGTACCGCGTAGAGCTAGGCATGGGCAGCCTCAGTCATATATATAATATATACAGAATTCTGGACATTACATAGGATCATCAAGAATGTTTTAGAAGATTTTTGCATAACCACACCACTCGCTTGTACCGCGTAGAGACATACTTAATCACGTCATAACATGACCGTAGATCAAGCCAGCTAAAGCCATTAAATTAAGGCTATATCAAATATACTCATCGCGTTAGCGGGCTTGGTCTACACAGTCGTGAAAGTCTCTCCACATGTATAGACGTGGAACTGGCCTAAGTCGGTCAGGCATATAAGCGATTAGAAAAGATTTATGTCTACAACTTATTGGGCCGCCGCGTTACCCCAAGCCAGCCGATAGGCCCTGTAGACACTTTTTTTTAAATAAACATTAATAAATAATGCTGGATAATACATACAGCAGACCGTAGATTAATAATTAATAAGCCGTATAAGAAAAGCTTTATGTAATTCCTTGCCGTGGCAAACACGAGAAAAAGTTTCAACACTTGTATTAATTAATTAATAAGTAATTCTGTGGCACTAAACCTATGGAAACACATTTTTTTTTTATGATAGAAAAAAAGGTATGGCTACATCTTTAGGCTATTTAGTTTTAGTTTTGGTTCCAACAGAAATACTGCCATTGTTTGTTTTCACCAGGTTCGGCAAGAAGTCATCAAGATTAGTTCGCGCTGCAGCCGTGAAACTGGCTCAGGAGTTGTTCAACATGGTCGCGCGCCCGCCGCACGCGATCGTTACGAGGCTGCAAGAGGGGAACGAAACGCAGGTATTAATATCTAAAAACCCCGGTTTCCGCGAACGGAGCGGACCCATTCGGGAAAATAATAACCAATCTTATGTTTAATGTTTCCAAGGTGTTCAAAACATACTTCGCCGGTTGGGAAGAGATAATCGCAGTGGATTTCACCCGTACCGCAGAATCCGTCGCGAGAACCGGCGCCGATCTGGCCAGCTGGGCTAAACAACAGGAGACCAAGTATGTATCACTTCATATTGCGGCGGAAAAGTGCGTTCAAGCACTTTTCCTTAATTTAAGTGTTAATAAATGATATCTGATCTGAAATCCGTCCATTACCGATATAGCTCTCAAAATTAGCAGGCTGAAGTGGCGATAGGCAGGCCATATAGCTCGTTGAACCGATAAAGAAAGAAAGAAAATTAATTTATTGATAACCGTTTGGGAGTAACGGTTCTCGAGAGTCTTCAAGTAACGGTGGCGACCGCTATGCAATGCGATACGGAGTGTGGGAAGACCTCCCACTCGATGGACCGATGACATTGTAGCGGTCGCAGGGAGTCTTTGGATGGAGGTGGCTCAGGACCGCTATTCGTGACGTCGTTTGGAAGAGGACTATGTTCAGCAGTGGACGTATACGGCTGATGATGATTTCCCAGATTTCCAGGTTACGCAAAAGTTCAGCCTGATTCATTTTCATTCAATTTATTCAATAATTTTTGCATATAAAATATGATTGTAATATAATACAAGATTGAAAAAATTTGTAATAGATCCACCATGAAATAACTGAGAGTGAAACGAAAATTTGTGGAAAAGTTTTTCTTTACATATTCTAATTCGTTTTTTTCCAAAGCCGAAGTAAAATCATTACACAAGTTTCAAATTTACCTATCCGAAAACTTACTCTGACTGTTTAACATTTTGTACAAATATAAACTCCATTTTTGTCTGCTAACTTTGGCGCTGCTTTGCGACTTGTATATCTTTTTTTTTAAAGTTAATCCGAAATGGAAAAATCTCTTCTCTTTCTCCCCTAGAGCGGACCTATCAGCCCTCTTCACCCCCCGCCAGCCAATAATGCCAGCCTCCGAAGCTGCGAACCTCTTCGCCGAATGGAATGAAGACCTGTGTGCGATGGAGGCGTTCGTGCTGGAAGGCAGACACTTCGTGCGGCTGCCGGAGCACGAGCTCGGCGTGTTCTATAGTGGAGACTGCTACGTGTTCCTGTGCAGATATGTCACTGTGAGTTACGGGCTGTACTAGTGTAGGTATGTGGATCTGTGTGCGATGGAGGCGTTCGTGCTGGAAGGCAGACACTTTGTGCGGCTGCTGGAGCACGAGCCTGGCGTGTTTTATAGTGGAGACTGCTACGTGTTCCTGTGCAGATATGTCACTGTGAGTCCCGCGCTGTACTAATGTAGGCACTTGGCTATTCGAAAGATGGAGTACTAAAGATACAGTAACGGAATATCGGCCCAGAGACGCACAACGACAAAGAGACAGACCACCAGCCCGATGGTTAGACTACATTGATCCAAAAATTTACGACTCCAGCAGGACTTGAATCCGCGACCTTCCCCTGAATACGGGGAAGCGCTATCCAACTGCGCCACGGAGGCAAGTACCCGACCCGTCGAAAATCTTTGGGACTGACGGACTATAGCGCTGTTAAATTCTTTAAGATTACCCCAAGTGCGGGCATAAGCACTATAATAACAAAAACTTATTGATATGATAACACATGGTCAGACAAATAGTACCTTAAGAATACTAACGTTTATTATAAGAGATCTTTAGCATAAAAATTACTAACAAATTATGGATCTTTGGTAGTCCGAAATAAATGAATTTTATTTATTCATTTATAGTATGCCTGAGGCCATCTTCTACAGCGTAGCGTCAGTTCAGTAGAGACTGCAGCGGCGCATGTTCGGGTCGCACCGCGAAAGATAGCAAGTGAATGCGGTTACGCGTTTACTACCAAGCTTTAGCGATGCACGATGCGACCTCGAGGGGCGCCGCCAATGGCATCATCACAGAAATACACCTTTTGGTATTCTATCTTAGATGAAAGAAACTACATTATGTAGCGACACGCGTCAAAAGTGTCAAATTTACAATCATTATACCAATCTTTCCGTGCGTACGCACTATCTAAGGATTCTAATATCAAAGTGCTTTATTTCCTTTAGACCTTACAGGACTCTTGGACACGTCACAAAATTAAAATTACATAAGTAAAACTGGGATTTTTTTTAGATATTTATTCATTACAAAAACAATCATAATATACAAAAATTTACCGTAAAAACCTTGTGAGGTTTGTCTCTGTACTCACATTCGTTTACATTCTATTTGTAGTCTAAGTGTTAATATTAAATAACTTAATTTAGGTCTACCGTACTGCATCTGCTTTGATGTTCACTCCCTCTCGCTTGCGCAGAGTTAGTGCTATGCCCAGCGTGCGTTGCGGGAGGGAGCAAGCAGGTGTGCACAGTTAGTTGAATAAAGTGATCAATTTGATTTTTGGTTCACTTCAATCTTTTTAAGGCAAACTAAAGAAGCGAACAAAAAAACTACCTTGTTATGTTGTTAGTTTTCGAGTTGGAGCAAAAGTCGTCCCATGCTTTTTTATTCTCTAGATAATCTGATATTTTGTAATAAGCCTTTTTACAAAGGATATGTTTGATAGTTTGTTTGAATTTATTTATTGATAATTTTTGAAAGCTAAGTGCGTGATGATTCTGCTACGATACCATTGTCATAGTACCGGTCGCAGCACATATTGCGTGTCACACGTCGCCGATACTACGTGGTAGTATATATATAGGTTTATATTATGTATATTAGACAAAAGTATATATTTTATATGGGCCGTAGTATTTTAAGTATTTTACATCCTGTACTAATGTTGCCTGAAATAAATTATTTATTATTATTACGGTAAAGCGATTGGTTAGCATAATTTGGCCCCGTATATATTGGCACAAGAGAGTAGACCCTATTTTTAAGACCGTTTTGAAATGAACCGATTAACGTACAGTTTTGAATTCGATAATTAACCAAAAAGCTTGTTCAGTCTTCAATTATTTTCACCTTGTTCACAGCAGGAGGACGAAAGCGAAGGCTCAACGGTCGAACCCGAAGACGACGCTGAAACGGCCACCTGGGTGGTTTACTTCTGGCAAGGTAAAAGAACACAGGCAGATAATGGAGTCATGTCAGTTGTTGGAAAGTGGAGGATCAGTTCCGAAGTAATTTTTGTGAAGAAACCGAATCCGGGGGGAGTCAGAATTGGGCCAACACGTCAGGATTGTAAGGCATTTTTGCTACTGAGGTTATATACTGAAGACAAAAAATTTTTTTGGGGTTATTCTTTAGTGACATCATAATTACTCTTCCTCTTTAATTTGAGAGTCAAAGACTTCCACTACGATTTTTCTTCACGCCGATTAATTACTTGATCTGTCCCATTGTCATAATCATTGTCATAATCATGTCATAATCATTTGCATTAAATACTTTGAGACAGACAGGCAGCAACAAGCCACGGGCATGAACAAGTGTAGATTTTGATTAAATTATTTTTCTACGTTGTCCAGGCCGCCGCGCTCCAAACATGGGCTGGCTGACATTTACGTTCGGATTAGAACGCAAGTTCAAGCAGCTTTGCAAGCGGTTGGACGTAGTAAGGACTCATCAGCAGCAAGAGGGTCTCAAGTTTATGGCACATTTCCATCGTCGGTTCATCATCAAAGACGGCAAGAGGAATGTTAAACCGGTACGTACCTACTTAAATCCTAACTAATATTATAAATGCGAATGTGTGTTTATTTGTTTGTCCTTCCTTCACGCCCTAACTAATCAACCTATCGACTAGATTTTTGGCATAGAGTTAGTTGAACGGATGGAGAGTAACATACTTTTTGACTTGTCTAAGTGCTTAGTTTGTAAGCCTAAATAAATAATGTTATTGATTCTGATTCTGTCCTGGTATAACATCAAATTCCCATGTGAGATTTAAGGGAATAAAGACCTTTTTATGCCCCTAGAAATGTGAAATTCGATATTAACGCTGGTGAAACCGCGGGGAACAGCTAGTAATCAATAAATAAATAATGCTGGACAATCCACACAGCATCATCTAGCCCCAAGCTAAGCAGAGCTTGTGTTACGTGTACTAGATGCTTGATTACAATACATTACATAGATAGATATTTTTTATTATACATAGAAAATACCCAGAACACCCGGAACAAATATTTGCAGATCGTACTACAAATATTTGCAAAGCATTTGACCTAAGGCGCTAATCGAACCCATATCCTCACGCGTCGCAGGCGGGCCTTCGCCCGCCGCGCCACGTGAGGTCGAGGTCTCACTCGCACTGTCCGACGCGTCGGACAGTGCGAGTGAGACCGCGAGATTACTTAGATGATTGACAACCTCTGTGTCTTGCGACGCAGTAGGTAGAAAAACTGTGAAATAAAGTGCTCAATTTAATTTTTTGTTCACTTCAATCTTTTTTAAAGTCAACGAGAAAACTTTACCTTGTTAGGTTGTTAGTTTTCGAGTTAGAACAAAACCCGTCCTAAGCTTTTTATCCTTTAGTCTAGTCTAGTCTCTAGATAATCTGATATTTTGTAGTAAGCTTTTTAACAATGAATGAATAAATAAATAGCTTTTTGTAGGTAGGTACACATCTCGTCTCGGTTTAATAGCGCTCAGTGAAAGTGGAAGGGGGTTCTGCGCAGGTGTAAAAATCGACTTCTCCGTATCAAGGTCAGCGCTATTAAACCATGACACGAACTGTAATTGAATAAAAAATCTATTTAATATTGACAGGAGGGCGGAAAGCCACCGGTTGAACTATTCGAGCTTCGGAGCAACGGTTCAGCGCTTTGCACTCGTCTCGTGCAAGTCAAGGCGGATCCTTCGCAACTTAACAGCGAATTCTGGTATTTATTTATTCTTCCACCGCTTAAGGCGCAGAGTAAAGCGACACTAGCGCCACCGCCAGGTATCAAAAAATAGTTTATACTGGGTATTATCAATTGGCGGTGAGAACTTTTGGTAATACTATTCCATAACGATAATACAAGAAAAACTAAAGAGTGGCGCTAGTGTCGCATTACTATGCGCCTTAAGGGCCGACTATACCTCGCCAATTTTTTTTATATCATTAGTTTTTCAGAAGGATTATATTTTTCAGACGCGGCTTCGTATGAAAACTACGTATGAGAGTACGGGTTCCATTCTATCCATAAGTTGAAATCACTATGTACCACATCGTAGTGCATGTAGTAGACAATTTTGTTAAGGCGGTACCCCGACCCAATCAGAGCCGCCACCTATTTTATCGTATTATTGTGATATACAAAGGAATTTTCAAAAATCCCTTTTGCCCGTTTGTGATACCTATCATCTGAAATCCTATGCCTATCCGTTTCACACAATGGTGAGGTATAGTCGGCCATAACTGATATACCTACTTAATACAATAGAGTAAATAGATAGATATTTTTTATTATACATAGAAAACATCCAGAATACCAACAAATATTTGCAGATCATATAAACATTTGTCCCGAGGCGGGAATCGAACCCGCAACCTCCTACGTCGCAGGCGGACCTTCGCCCGCCGCGCTACAGAGGTCGTCCATTTATGTATGATATAGGTACCTCTTGTTTCCAGCTACATCCTAAACGTGCCTTTGGAAGGTGGCAACGATGAGTCATCAGCAATAGTGTACGCATGGATCGGTAGCAAGGCCGACCCAGATTCAGCACGTCTCATCGAACAGATCGCTGAGGAGAAGTTCAACAACCCGTGGGTCAGCTTGCAGGTAAGATTGAATGATGAGTCAGTAACAACGATGAGTCATCATCATCAGCAAAAGTCTATGCTTGGATCGCAGCGCGACTCTTCGAACAACAAGTGTCGTTTATTCATTGGTTTAAATAATAATAATGCTGGACAACTCACACAGCATCATCTAGCCCCAAGCTTAGCAGATCTCACATACGAATACCTACATCATTACATTAATAACTAATTTGTCATTCGACCAAACGTCATACAACCCTTTGAACACTACTGCCATTCAACACAAAAATGAGCACTAAATTATGAGCTTAAACTCGTAACTTTTAGATACATTTTACAGTGACGGCATAATCTAGTAGCAGCGCGTGGGCCACTCGCTTGAAGATTGCGGCAAGCAAGTATGACACTATAAAATCAAAAATGTATCTAAACATTACGAGTTCAAGCCCATATTTGAATGCTCATGTTTGTGGCAGTGGGGTTGAATATGTGTGCGCCAACCTTTTTCCATGAAAAGACGTTGTTCCATGCACCGTTCCTGCGTTTTTTACGCGAGTAGGTATCATTAGGAATTTGCAGAAGCTATCGACGACCGCGCGTGTCCTTGATTCGAACAGGGCCCATCCTATTCAGAGCGCGTCCCTTCAAGTAAAGGTATCGCAATCGCAACAATATATAACAAAACTCATTGGTCATCATAATCATATCAGCCTATATACGTTCGCTGTTTAAATAACCTCTTTAGTATAGGTCAGTTACATATATATGAGAATGAGATAGGATACATACTTTTATCTAAGTGACCCCGTAATCTAAGGTAATTTTATAGCGCTTTGACCCTGTTACTAGAAGTAGGTACCTAAAGCAGATAAGGAAATGAAGTGGGATTATTAGCCTAGACCCAGGCTATCATTTATAAATAAATAATAATAAATAATGCTGGACAATACACACAGCATCATCTAGCGCCCAAGGTTAAGGGCGGCCAACCCGTCTTACTTTTCATACAAACGCTCGTACGTGATTATGGCGCTATAACAGATCTTTCTTTGAAACTTTTAACTAATAGGTAATCTTGTACACTATATCTAGGTTTCTATCCTAACAAAAAATCGAAATTTGGAGAAACAAATTCAGTATAAGCCACCAAAATCTGCGTTTTAGCACAAATTTTACGTGAACTTTGAGCGTCTATAAGGTACTCATAAATTGTAAAAGTAAAGAAAATATTAAGATAGAAACCTTGCAAATATAATGGAGATTCTAAACGACAAAGTTTTATTTGACAAACTTGTAAGGTTTACTGAAAAACACGTATTTCCTGGAACAAGTTTTATGAAATTTTCGCACACTATTCGGTTACTTTCGCACTATTCGCGAAAGTAACCGAATGCCAACCGAGCGCTCAGGCGCTTTCTCTCTCTTTTCGCTTTGCCTCTTTTTCTAACATTGCGCTGGATGAAACAACAAGCTTTTCAATCACGCTCGCGTTGAAGATGGTAGGACCGGGAAGGGCCCCCTTAAGCAGAGCTTGTGTTACGCACACTAGATGACTGATATACTTAATAAAATACATAGATTTTTTTTTATTATACATAGAAAATACCCAAACATCAGGAACAAATATTTGGAGATCATTAACATTTGTCCTAAGGCGAAAATAGAACCCGCAACTTGCTGCGTCGCAGGCGGACCTTCGCCCGCCGCGCCACATCAGTCGTCAATCCATATAAATCATTGGTCGATAAAATCCAAAACACAGGCTAAAATTAATGAGAAGCGGAGCGGAGCGTAGAAATGTGTGTGGTGCATATTGCTATATGCTGTATATAGTATGCAAACTCTTTTGAGTGAATACTTGAAATGTCATAGGTACTTAAAATATCATCTTAGACAGCTTTGTTTGCTAAGATAATTTTGAACATCCTGACTGCTCATATAAATATGAAACAATGAGTATCGCCGTGGGGCCGCGGCGTACGAATATCGACCCCTCCAACTCAACCCGTGGATGTCGTAAGAGCCGACTAAGGGAACCTATCATAGGAAGGACAGCAGCTTCCTTCTGAGTATTTTTCAACATCAACACTGCGATCACCAATCCGCCTGCCAAGCGTGGTGATTATGGCAAAACCCCCCCTACATGGGAGACCATCCACTCGATGGACCGACGACATCATAGCGGTCGCGGGGAGTCGATAGATGGAGGCGGCTCAGGACCGCTATTTGTGGCGTCGTACGGGGGAGGTCTATGTCCAGCAGTGGACGTGTATTGGCTGATGATGATGCAAACTCTTTTGAGTGAATACTTGGAATGTCATAGATACTTGAAATATCATCTTTGACAGCTTTGTTTGCTAAGATAATTTTGTACACCCTGACTGCTCATATAAATATAAAACAATGAGTAATAAGGTATTTTGAACACCTTGGGTGCTTACAACAATATGATAATTCGAACTGCGTAAATCAAATTGCTTTTATGTTTTTCAGATCATTTTGACTACTCTAGACGCTCATATAAATTTGACGCTGACTGTCCATCTAATGCTATTTTACGCATCTCCTCTTCTTTTATATCACAAACTGTAAACTAAAGTTTTATTTTCTTTTATTAGATCCTGACAGAAGGCAGCGAACCAGACAACTTCTTCTGGGTAGCGCTTGGAGGTCGCAAACCCTACGATACCGAGGCGGACTATCTCAACTACACGCGTCTCTTCCGCTGTTCAAACGAGAAAGGATACTTTACTGTGTCGGAGAAATGCACGGACTTCTGTCAGGTACTTAAATGATAAATGCACGATGAATATTGTGCATTCAGGTACGTAAATGATAAATGCACTATGAATATTGTGCATTCAGGTACGTAAATGATAAATGCACAATGAATATTGTGCATTCAGGTACGTAAATGATAAATGCACAATGAATATTGTGCATTCAGGTACGTAAATGATACATGCACAATGAATATTGTGCATTCAGGTACGTAAATGATAAATGCACAGTGAATATTGTGCATTCAGGTGCGAAATAAATAAATAATGCTGGACAAACCACACATCATCATCTAGCCCCAAGCTAAACAGAACTTGTGTTATAGGGCAATGACTGGTATACTTAAATACAATATTACATAGACTAGCTGCTGCACGCGCCTTCGCCCGCATCTTATCGGGATAAAATAGCCTATTTATATGTTATTCCAAGTCCCAAACTATACCCATACCAAATTTCAGCCCATTCCGTTCAGTAGTTTTTGCGTGAAAGAGGAACAAATATTCATCCATCCTCACAAACTTTGACATTTATAATATTAGTAGGAGTAGGATAGTTATTTTATTTATTATAAATAGAAAACACCCAGAACACCCGCGACAAATATTTGCAGATCGTACAAACATTTGTCTCAAGGCGGGAATCGATCCCATAACTTCCTGCCCGCCGAACCACATCGGTCGTCAAAAATAATGCTGGACAATCCACACAGCATCATCTAACCCCAAACTAAGCAGAGCTTGTGTTTTGAGTATACTATATAACTGATGAAATGAATACTTACATAAATACATATTATTTATTATACAAAGAAAACACCCAGAATAAATATCTACAGATCGTACAAACGTGTGTTAGTAAATATTTGTCTCGGGTGTTCTGGGTATTTTCTATGTACAGTAAATAAAATATTCATCTATGTAAAGTATTGTATTATGTATATCAGTCATCTAGTACCCATAACACAAGCTCTACTAAGCTTGGGGCTAGCTAGTTGATGCTGTGTGGATTGTCCAGCATTATTTATTAATTGAATTAATCAATTTGTTTCCTGTAGGACGATCTGGCCGATGACGACATCATGATATTAGATAACGGGGAACAGGTGTTCCTGTGGCTCGGTGCGAAATGCTCCGAAGTTGAGATCAAGCTTGCCTACAAATCTGCTCAGGTGAGTTACTACAACCAAGATTTAAGATAAGACTTTACGAGATACGCAACGACGATAAGCGCGTGAACTACGAACCTTGTTTGTGTTGGAACAAAGAACCAACGTTTATAATGAACTAGCTTCTGCCCGCGCCTTCGCCCGCGTTTTATCGGGATATAAAATAGCTTATACATATGTTATTCCAGGTCCCAAACTATACCCATACCAAATTTCAGCCCAATCAGCCCAGTCATTTTTGCGTGAAAGAGGAACAAATATCCATACATCTAAACATCCATCCTTACAAACATTGACATTTAAATAGTAGGATTCGGTATTTCTGTTCGGATGAAGAGGTAGTAAAGATGAAGATAATGTCAGAAATATTAATTATTCTGCTCAGTCTCTTGATTCAAGTTGTCCCTGGACAGTCTGAACAAGCTTTTGCCCAGGCTAAAATCAGCTAAAATAGATAAAAATCACATCAAATGCGTATAATTTATTTGAAAATCAATCCTAAAACTTCAATAATTTACGCAATGCGTTAAATATTTTCTAATATAATAAACAGCAAAAGCTGGTCTAGGCTGCCCATGCCATGTGGTTGGTTTGATTTTAAAGCCCATCACAGACGTAGCTATTATATAGTAATATACCGTGCTATAAAGCAAGCAATATTGCGTATATAGCTTGGTGAAGTCATAGGAATATAAATTATAGCTGCGTGTGCGGTTACTCAAAAATTTGCATAGAAAATATATCGCGCTATGCCTTGCTATGATTCATATTACTATATATAAGGTATAGCTACGTCTGTGATGGGCTTGAGTCTCTGTCTTGTTTCATATATAATATGGCGTGTTTTAAAAAACGATAAAGCGACTTCAAATTCCCTTACTTTTACACTTATTTTAAGTTTTGCGGGATAAATACTTATCCCCTGGGGATAAAATTTTTATACAAAACGTTTTCTATACAAATGTGAAAGAATTTTCAAAATCGGTCCATAATTGGCGGAGATAAAGCGTAACACACATTTTGAAGAAATTTAATTTAAAAAAAAACATACATATGAATTGATAACCTCCTTCTTTTGAAGTCGGTTAAAAACTGATACATAAACTCAATGAAGTATTATATATGTACTCCTAAACTTTGGTGCGTGTGTGATTATGATTACGTCAAAAGATCTTGGCACTCGCAAAAGTTGGAATGTGCCAAGATAGTTTAAATTATCCAAATAATTTCTATAATAATCATAAACCATTTCCTTGTCCTCTTTCATCCTACAGGTATACATACAACACATGAAAACTATGCAACCAGATAGACCAAGGAAACTCTTCCTCACACTGAAGAACAAGGAGTCTCGACGGTTCACCAAATGTTTCCACGGCTGGGGGGAGCACAAGAGACCACCGGAGTAACTAGATCTGTCTTCTTTTCAACCCTACCCTAATTGCAATTCTACCCTATTTTAGTGGTTAATGCCATTTGACTATTAAATTCTATGGGGCCATTCAAGTATTGATCACCAGAATTTCAGTAAATTTCGACATCCCATCGTCCACCCTCCCCTTGTCAGCAAAAGCAAAGCTTCCCATGCTTACACATTACAACCTACATTTTATGAGGTCGTCAAATCCAATGAGACCAAATATAATTATACGGTGAAAATATTTCAGAAAATCCTTATTTTTACTTAGCATTATTTTTGCTTTTGAGCATAAACAAGTAGAGTTGACATAATATTTTAAAATCAGAATTTAATCGATTTTTCTGTAAAATCTTTGCTGATGTTATCACCATATAGACTCATTATCACGCCCAGATTCAGCCGTATTCACAGATAGTAACGTCATGTTAATTCCTTTGTTGCCTTCTACAACTTGACGAGATGCAATTCTCGTAGGACAGTCTTTCTTAAAGTGACAAACTTCTGTACAGTTGTAACATCTTACTTGACTCTGGAGTCACGTCACCCTTTTTAGTAAATTTATTTCCTGTTTTCACCGCTAAGGCGTCACAACTAGACTCACCGTCTTTACTGTTGTTACCAAGCGCCTTTTCATGTTTATCTGTATCTGAAGAACTGCAAACATAAATCGTACAGACGATCTTCGCTCACGCCTTCATATAATCTATGCAGCTCATCCCATACTTCCTTGGACGTATTCATTATGAATGTAAGCGGGTTAACTAAGAACTTAGTTTGTGTTGGAAGAACACCAACGTTTCATCCCTTAACGAGGGACTTCTTCAGGGTGGTTCCTTGGACGTTGTCGATCTGATGACTTTATCCAATGTGTCGTCAGCAATATTGTTCGTTATCAGTAACAATGCCGTACCTAATGTCCAACTTGTTGATTTCTTACATTTTCTTCATAAAGAACCACCAAATCTGCAGCAGCTGAATCATCAGCCCCACATGCAGGTTTTACCGGCTTCTTTATTTTTCCTTGTACCTACAATATCTCGAACATTCTCAACTCCTCGTAGAAGTGCCGTCATACGATATTTCCATTGTACCCAGTTGGTACCCTCTATTTTCGGGATCTGTATCTTAGTTAGATCCATTTTTGGTCAATAAAGGCCCATAACCTGTTAGATACTGTGCAATAGAGGATAAACTATATAATCTTTTCAGTAAAAATACAAATTTACGACAACAATTCTTGCTCATATTTTTATTTCATCTCTCAACTTGAACTTCTATATCTAATGAATGAGGCATATTACAATGACAAAAGCTTATTGATTTTTGCTTTTGTTAAAATCAGAATTTAATCCATTTGTCAGTAAAATCTTTGCTGATTTAATCAACATCTAGACTACCTGTCCTATTCCTCATGTCATCAAAAATAAGCAGATCTTTGCTTATTTTTGTTTACAAAATACTTGAATGACCCTACCCTATTTGTGGTACAAAGTTTACTGTACTAAAAGACAAGTATTTATCCTGCCTAAAATCATCAGTATTCTATTTTGGTTAGTTTTTTATGTTTCAGTACTGCCCTCCTTATGAAAAGTGCAGTAACTAGCATTTTGACAAAATTGAACTTATATACATATTCCACACACTTTTAACACATAAAAATTTTGATATGTGAGTAAAAATGAAATATGGATTTTTTTGGCGCGTCCGAATATGTGCATATATAACCCTAATTTTTGGCCAAAATACCAGTTCCTGCACTTTTCATACGAAGGGCAGAGTAGCACTGTTTCTTTTAATGTACCGTCATAGCTGATAAAGGCGGAAAGGTTGGTAAGGTTGGTCATGCGAGAAATAATCAGGTTTTACTTTTCTAGTTTTACAAGTAATTTAAATAGCAAATTGTATGAAGTTTTGTGCACATTGTAAGCCATTTGCTATAAACCCAGGCTAAATGTCAATAGACTTAATACAATAATTAATGCGTTTGTTTTAGCAAAGACCATAGCTAGCACTTACAATGTGCGCAAAACTTCTTATCTCCTATCTTAATTAGATTTTTTATGATGCATGACCAACCTAAATGTTAAATTTAGAAATTCCAGCTTATGAAGATTACAAAGTTTTATCCAGCTGTATTGATTTGTCTTAATCATAAGCAGCATTTTATTTCTTTCTAACTTCTAGCACAATTCATTTACTGTCAATGCTATTTCATCTGGGGCTTCCATGCTTAGATACAAAGGAATGTGTAAAATGAAAGACTGATATGTATGCCATTATATCAAGACAATTTATTAGGCATTTTTAATTAAAATGATTCAACTAGCACAAGTGTGGAGTGATATAGTGATATTACATACTGCATAAGAGTAACTTTTGACTAGATAAGCAGAGAATGCATTAAGTGTTACTCTATTTCGTAACCCGCAGAATAACATTGTCTTGTATAGGCACAGTCCTATTTGATTCTACGGGTTACAAAGGCATTTCACATCACCCATTATAATACAAATATTTAATGCGGTCATTGTTTTGACATGATGCATTTAAAGTTCACCACACAGTAACATTAATGTGGCGTTCATTTAAAAACTTATGTAAATCATGTATATAAGATCTATGTTGTATTGTAATTATTAATCAGATATTTATTTGTGCGAGTTTTGTAGTTAGAGCACAAAATTATAATAAAATATAACAATTATTGAGTTCTTCACTTATAATTACACCTGCAAGAAAAAACTTACATTAGGTAATTTCATATTAGGTAATTATTAAAGTTAAAAAATCTTTCTCCTGTAAGTGTAACTTCTATGGATAGGCTTATAAAAATACACTTGCCTGGACCTAAAATTAGTCATCATCATCATCGTCGTCAGATGGTACAAATAGTTCATTTTCTTCAAGAAAATTCGCAATACTTTTACTTATTACTGCGCCGACAAACAGCCCAGGGATGATGGTCATCACGATCCCAATCAAACCAAAAGGTTGCTTCTCGGGCTGCGGAAGAATTGCTCCAGTAGCGGTGGTGGTCGCAGGCCTCTTCTGAACCAGCGGCTCCGTTCTTTGGATGCTTTTAGATTGAGCTATTAGCCGTGTAAGCCGAAAAATTGCCATTTTATTGGACTTGCTAGGCTCTAAGGCAATAATATAATTTTCTACGTGATATTTTTAGAATTATGGGAACGGAAAAATGGAACAATAAACATTCCCCAAAAAAATGTGACATTGACACATGATATTTCAACGCGGTTGAAGTTGACAGTCGACGACCTACCACATGCTATTTGTTCGTAATCGTTGAGTACATAGATTACTAGAATTGAGCTTCGATTTTTCTAATCGGTCGCAACTTTAGTCGATTTTGAAACGAACTTACCCTAGCGGTCAATCATGAGAAATGTCAATTTCAAAATCGAAATGCAGTCAAAACTTGTCAAAAAATCAAACTAAAAATGTCTGACAATGCAAAAGTACTATGTATAGAAGTTTTAGTAAAATAAATAGAAAATAATTGATTGTTCGCGATATATGAGTAATTGGTCTACTAAAAATCATGAATGTGACGCTAACGAGTCTGGAAGCCCTCATACGTAAGTCTTAATCTGCCGCTTTCCTGTAGTTTTCAAAGGAAACAGTAACAGCTGAGCATAATTTTTTGTTGGCAGTGAAAGCAACAAACGAAGCTCTAACATGTCCAGACTCTGCTGCACTGGAGGCCTTCTGTGCCGTGATGCGACAGTCCCCGGACGGTCCCCAGATGGCAGCACAAACCTTGGCCGCTCGTATCCACGTCCCCCACACTCAAAAAGCTTTGCTCGCCCTGGCCATGACTGATAGATGTATGCGAAAGTGCGGTGCGGATTTTCATGCAGAAGTCGGCAAATTTCGTTTTCTAAATGAGATGATAAAGCTAGTCTCTCCTAAGTACCTAGCTGATAGGACTGCACCTGAAGTGAGGACCAGGGTAAGTAAAGCATGTTGTTATACTGACAGATAGTACAATTATTAAAATCAAAATAAAATTACAGTGAGCCCATGTGGAAATACCTCAGTTTCCCTAATCTTTATCATGTGATCATTTGTTTTGCTTTTTCGATTTAAAGAGTATTTTAAAAACCATAATTTCAGATGTAGGTACCCATATTAAAACATAATTTCAGGTACTGCAAATCTTACATGCCTGGTCCATTGAATACCCACAAGAGTTCAAATTCAAAGTTGCTTACGACATGCTGAAAAACCAGGGGGTTGTAAAGGAAACACCTCCACCATTACCTCCAGAAGAATCAGCACCTCCAAAGGCCAAATCTAAAAATCCAATCACAGAAGATGTAGAAAAAACAAAGTTGCTTCAAAAACTGCTGCAGAGCAAGAAGCCAGAGGATATACAACATGCAAACCGGCTTATCAAGACTATGGTTAGGGAGGTAATGAGGAAATCTTTTTATTTATTAAGGCGCTACCCCAATCCAATCAGAGCCGCCACCTATTTTATTGTATTATTACAATATAGGCCCCTTTTGTGACATCAATCATAAGCTTATTTTTAATGCCTCTGTAATAGTTATTATATATTGTATAGCTTAGGAGATGTGAAAACCAAGTTTTCTATGTATGTCTTAGCACCCGAAAATAAATCCAGAAATATCGTCTATAGTCTTGCCTGACAGTAAACATCTTAATCTGATTTTGTTCTCCAAAACACATAAATTTTCACGCAGGATACTGCAAGGCGCAGCCAGTAATGAATATGCATAAAATTTAGCAGCTGCATATGTTTATATGTAATATACGCCTAGTCAATAATAATTTTGTGTGTATATTTGTTTTTTATTAGTTTCATGTCACATCATTTACGGCTCCACTACAATGACCTCAATTACGTAAGCGTACAATATACATAGCTCTGTAAAACACATTCTACACATTTAGACCTTAACAATAACAAAACATTATTGTCATTCCAATATAAAAAAGATTCTCTTTATCAATCTTGCTATCACTTTTTGGACCCAAGCTAGTCCATGGTACCTAGAAGGCGAGAGGCGACATCAACGACAATCTCCCAAGTTTTAACTCAGACTGGTGGCAGTCTGCACCCAGGGGATCGTGACAATAGGAAGTCTGGGGAAGGAGGAGAGGAGTTGTCCCACTTTATCCTCCAGCTCAGCCACCCCAAGTGTATTTTAGTCTTAGTTATGAGATGTAGCTATTTCTTCCTGTCTTGAACATTTTCCAACCAGTAGGCTGTTTGCAACTCACGCAGGTCCGCTTCCAGTACATCTTTTCAGCGGTACCGCGGACGTCCCATGGCTCGTCGTCGGCCGGCGGGGAAACCGAGCATCCTCTGGATAAACTAAAAAAACATAAATGTGTATTCCAGGAGGAAAGACGCAGCGAAGCCTCCAGCCGCCGCGAACAAGAGCTAACCACAGCCCTCGACAGCGCCAGCCTTCTATCAGACATGCTTGAGTTTGGACACAGCGCATCACCAGAGGAGGTGCAGCTGATACACGACCTGCATTCCATCGTGTCGAAGATGCGAGGCGTGCTGGATGAAATGGCCTCTCATACTGCGGAGATGGAATGCTTGGGTAAGTTAATGGTAATGTTTTTATATACTCCTACGTTTACTGCCCATCCTCTGAAAAGCCAATCAAAGAAGTGCACCGCGCCACAAACAACTAGGAGCTCTACTAGAAGAATTATACTACATGTGCGTTGTGCACGGGCACTGTAAATGTTAATAACTGGCTTCTGCACGCGCCTTCACTCACGCGGTACCTGAATAGAACATAGCTTTCAATTAGTGCATAAAAACAAACTGCTTGTTTGACATAACTTATTTTTATTGGCCAAAATAAAATAAAAAAACTATAGGTATCTACTGTGTGAATGAGAACAATTTCTTTGATGTTTTTCAATTTACAGATGAAGTCATAAAAGCAAACGATATACTTGACGATATACACGAAAAGTATGAAGCATTTGTAGCGCAGCAAAACAAAAACAAATCTGAACATAAGCCAGTTACAAATCACAATAGTTTGTTGGATTTTGCTGGTTCAAATATAGAGGGCGCTGGTAAGAAGAGTGAACCAAAGAATGTTACCAAAAACGCAATAGATGAGCTGGGTGATATATTTTCTGCGGAAGGAGCGTCTGGTATTACAGCGCCTTTGCAGCCTGTAAATCTAATGCAGGGTAAGACTTTTTATTTGGAAACTAGAGTTAATCATGTTGATTCTTTGAGTTTCTATGGGTACAACTACAGTACAAACTATATACATACTATCTATAGACAACAATAACCAATAGTTAATACTGATATTGGTAGTTGGTATAGTTATATTAAGAATTGATAATGACTTTCACGATTTAAAAAAATATATGTGTAAGAAATGTACTTAGAGAAACCTCATCTCTAACATTATACACGAGTACACGGCGCCATTTTTGCGTTTTTTTTTCGACCATTTAGTTTAGACAGTCATCATTCTCAATGAAATAGCTAAAAAACGGATTTGGTGCTCACTAGTTAACTCTTTTATCTATATGTTTGTGTATTTATATGATATTTTTTCAGATGATGTTGATCTGTTGAGTGAGAAACCGAAAGCAGAAGGTTGGAACGAATTGGATTCATTAGGAGAACAACTGCTGAAGCAATCATTACCTGAAAACGCGAAACGAGTAGACGGCTTTAACGGGTAAGTAGGAATGTGTATAAACATTATTAGATAGATTTTTTTTGTGTTCTATTTTCATCTGCTATCAGTCTTCTGACTATAAGCAAATTTGATGTAGGTGAGAATCGTTTCAAGGAATTGGTCCAGCGACCATTTCCCCATTGTTTCCTTTTATCATGCATCAAGCTCTATGATGTGTTGTCTTCGCAGTCTCTTAGGGTAGCTTATAGTTGTCAGCTGTGATGCCAGTTGATTAGGGTGTTGGTTAAGGCGTTGTTAGTATTTGACTGAGAATTACTTTATTTCGTTGTTGACGGTGTTTATTTGCAGTTCGTTGTGTAGCTCAGCGATCATTAGGAACCACGGAGCATGGGATAGGTTTCTTAAGATTCCATTTTCAGTTCTTTGTATAATTGATACATTTGATTTACAAGCTGATCCCCACAGCTGTATCCCATGCGTCCATAACTGGTTTTAGCACCATCTTGTATACCAGGAGCTTGTTATCCAGGCTGAGGACTGAATTCTGCCCAGAAGCCATTGCAGGTTACGGTATCGGAGGTTCAGCTCTTCTCTTTTCTTCTGTAGGTGAGTCTTCCAGGTCAGTCTGCGGTCCAAGTGCATCCTAAGGTATTTGACTGACTCATTGTGTGGTAGTGTGTGTGCTCCCAGGCTGACAGGTGGACAATCTTTATATTATAGATAGACAACACTTTACTGTACCAAACAGAAAAGACAATACAGAAATAAATGCTAAGAATAGTGAACGTACATAGGGCGCCTTTAACACTATAAGCGATCTCTTCCTGGCAACCTTGGGATTGACTGGACATAACACAACAATATTGGTATTAGTAATTTTATAATCGACTAGCTGCTGCCCGTGCCTTCGCCCGCGTTTTATCGGAATAAAAAATAGCCTATATGTTATTCCAGATCCCAAACTATACCCATACCAAATTTCAGCCTGTTACATTTACAAATGAAAGAGCATTTTAGTGAAATTGCCATCATTTTGTTTAAAAGATAAAAATTATTTATTTACCCACAAAATTAAGTCACAAGAACAACAAATAAACAGTCTAAAATTAACATCGGAGACATATGTATATACATAGAATTCTATTAACTAACAATTATTAAAAAAAGGGGGTAAAAAGGGTCCCTATCTCAGCGTTATGCAGTATTGGGCAAGTAATTGTCCAATACTGCGCTGGTTTTCAGTAGGGCCCTGTTTCGTGTTATGAATAAAGATTTATTTCTATGAGCATGCTTTCCAATTTCGTGAAAGTATAACAAATATCCATACAAACTTTCACATTTATAATATTAGTAGGATAAGCTTTTCTAATAAGTTCTGGATACTCTTTCAGTCTGTCTGTTACCTATTCACGGCTTAGCGACTGAATTATAACGAATAATTAGTATTGTATACCAGGAAAAGACACTGACTTGACTACTTTTTTTACTATTATTTTGCCAGAAGCTTGTAACAAATAAATCACATTTTTTCAGAAAATCAACTAAACAAAAAATCCCGATGAACGCGCTAACATCTCCAAAACGTGAAGCACCAAGCAGCGCTCCTGTATTCGACTTAGATTTCTTCACCAAGAAACCAGAAGACGACAAACAAAGCCCAGAAGCAATACCCCTCAGCCCTGGCGCTTCAAACGATGACGTCATGGTCGATATAACCGTTACACCATCCGATGCAACCTCTAACATTCTAGACTTATCAACACCTAGAGAAACCTTTAACATTAATTCACCTCGAGAAACATCCTCTAATATTAATTCGCCAAGCACGGAGCATATGAACGGCAAAGTCAAGAGCAAAGTCGAGGTGGTCGCGCTAACTGGCATCCAATTGAACATAGAAAGTGTGTTTCCTAGTAAAGTTCCTCCGTTGACGGCGTACGAAGATAAGGATGGAGTGACTGTTGTGTTTCATTTCTGCAAGAACAGACCGAGGCCCGAAGTAAATGTGATTGTTATATCTACGACTAGTAGAAGCAGTTTGGAAATTGAGGATTTTAAGATACAATGCTTTGTTAATAAGGTAAGAAAAAACCTTCTTACACATGGTTAAAGAATCCTAGATATTTCGTGTAAACAACGGAAATAACCATTGTGTCGTAACTTTTTTATTTTGTTTTGTAAAACCATAGTTTATTACTTACTTATTACTTAGGTTATATTAGACCTAGAATTTGCTTTCTACGAAAAACCAAAATATATTTACGACACTGGTTTAATCAGAGCAAATCGCAGAAGTTCGCAATCTTACTAAAAATATCTTAAAATTCTTGATACAATATATGTAGATGAACTTATTGTAAAATTCCTAACAGCTTTGCTAAAGATATTGCTATTTTACAGGGTTGTAAGGTCCGCCAGCTGCCTGCTTCGGGCACATCTCTCGAACCATTAAATCCATTCATCCCACCTGCAGCTCTCACACAAGTAAGTGCATAAAATTATACTTATTTAGACGAGATAGTATTAACGCGTTAACTGTCCGTGCATTGTAATGCATGTTGGTCTGGCTGTGACGTCCGTGCATTACATGTAATGCATTAGCTATTAAGGCAATGGAACCGGAAAGGGAGCTATTACAGAACAAGATCCAATTTGGCGCCAGTGCGAGCGCAGCTAGCAAAGGGCCCTAAATTGGATTGAGTGCACCCGAGATATTTAGACGCCCGAGCGAAGCGAGAGTGCACTCAATCCAATTTCGCGCCCTTGCGAGCGCTCGCAAAGGACGCTAATGGATCGAGTGCACCCAAGAACATAGTTCGAGGGTGTAATAGCTACTTGCAAACGAGGTAAGCATTCTACTTTACATCATAATGGCGAGGCAAATAAAACATTTATATACTTAGGTATGACAAAATGTAATTTTTATTAGAAAAATTAATTATTTATTAAAAGATTTTGTACAACATCTTCTGCTTCGAGATGCTAGAAATCAGGGATTGCGGACCAGTTCTTCATCTGATGAAGTACTTGACATACTGAACTACCACTTTAAACTTGTTTATTAAAGTTTTAACTTTTATCTTTAGTTTATTACAGTCGCATAGATCAAATGAAATGAAAGGCCGCCATTTCCACAGTTTTTTTTCAGTAAAAAGTTTTCTTATCATTTTATAAGAAAAGAGATTGTTTCACCAAGGAGTTTTGCATAGCTTGAACTGTAAAGTCTTTACAATTCAAACAAAGTGTGACGTAATGAGATTTGAAAATGGAATTCCTATAAAAATGTAGTGTGTTGCGAATACCATCTTACACGGCCTCTTTGCTTAATTTGTAAAACCTTCTTGCCGAGCATTATGATGTAAAATAATAATAATTTATAAACATGTCTGCTGCTAGTATTGTAAAGCGTGATTGTACGTAACGTACCACTTGGGCTTTTATTTCGCTTCTGTTTTGATATTGGTTCTAAGCAAGACAAGCTAATTTTACGAAAATTGCATAACCCTGACGGGTTTATTTCCACCACACTGAACGAACGAACGGTGGGCGGAAATAATGGGCGATTCGATGCTACATGGGGGCTTTCAATAAACATAGCTAAAACGTTGATGAAGTCTCCTTTGGAACAATACTAAATCGATTCATCCGTTTAAAAGCTATGATGGCTACAGCGGATACCTATATAGTTTACTTTTATCTTATAAATAACACACATCTTTTTGCGTCGAGGGATAAAAATTAAAAGATAAATTATTTTGAGTGTGTTACTAGACTATTATATGTTTTATCAAGAGGCTCTGGCTGAAGTTAGTGTCTAATAAACCATTTCTTGTCTTCAGATAATGCTGATCGCTCGGCCGCCTGCCTGCCCACCAATCGACCTGAAATTCGTTATCACCTACACAATGGACGACGAAACGTTCTCAGAAATGGGAGAAGTCAAGAATCTACCATTAGATGAGATAGAGAATGATGAATCATGCTTTTGAGAACTTTCTTAAACCGAAAACGACTGTACTCAATGGTTATATTATAAGTAGCAAGAGCCTTGCTTATAATGTGCTATACTTATGCTGATTTATAATCGTAACGCCTTATCGATCACTGGCTATCACGAAACAATTAGACTGGACAAGATTACGTCTACAGAAGAAAACAAAATAGACTATGCAGTAGACTGTAAATCATAGTTTTCCATTTTACAGCTAACAAACGGTATTATTTTATTTCCTTTCTTTTTTGGTTTGGTGTCTTTTGATTTTGACGCACATATTTCTAAAAGCACTAATGAAAGTATATATCAATTACAAAAATGTCAAAAGACGATGCTTGCTTTCTGTAACCAAGAAAGAATATTCCAATAAATTTTAATTTAGCTTTAGTATCGAATGTCTAACTTCGCAATTGAAGCGTTTGACGAAAAGCTTGTAAATTTATATGACGCGGTATGTAATTCATAATTAAATTAGAAAAATTCAGTTCTGTAGTTTCGACTGAAATTATTAAAATTATTCAATGAAACTTATGTTCTAGTCGAATACGAATTACAATTCATTCCATTACGCTGTGCACACAAAATTATGTCTAATATATTTATCCCATCGTGTGTACAGTTGGTTTTATTGTTAGTGATTATTTTGTACTTATCGTTGTTATATTTGGAATTAGTGGCGTTCTTCTGAAGGATAATTCTCCGATTATCTAAATAATGGTGCGGCGTATAACTATCGACGCAGCCAAAGTCTTGCGACGCTTCCGACTGGTGTTTATATGGACCAGTTGAGCTACCTGTAGATTGTTTTCAACAGTCTGTCTCAATCGTAAATAATAGTTTAATTTGTTTATATTATTTGATTGTTATTTTCTTTGTCAATAAAGATTATTGTACTATTATTTAATCTTTATGTAAAAAACGATATCTCTCTCTATGAATAAAAATTTGACCGACCAATTATTGTTGAGAAGAACACCACCATTGACTTGAAATTTTATATGAGAGGATTATCCATTCCATGATTTTTATTTTATTTTGACATTATCTTTGAACGTCTTATATTAAGCAAGCTGTTGCAGCGTGGTATAATTTGATTTAAATTGCTAGATACTGCACAATAGGCTAGCTAGATATTGTAAAATACTACTCTGTAAAAGCCTAAATGTAGGTTAATTATACTAACGTATGTAAAAACAAAATGATCTCAATAAAGGACTTAATCATACATGCTTTAGAATTGCACCAATGTAAAGTGCGTGGCCGCGTTGTAAACTGCACAAGGCATTATGCTTTTCTATACATTGACTAAATGTTACAAAGTCCTACGTGGCCCACGGTAAAAAAAAACCGGTCTTTTTACTTGGCTGTTGTGCTGCGCTACAAGCATCACGCGATGATTCCTTCTAAAGGTTGTCGCACACATAATCAACTCTGAAATAGATAATGACCCCGCCTTCATTAAAGTACTCTTTGTATAGCCAAGCTTATTTATTTAGAACTACCAACCGAGGAAACACAAAAAAAGAACACATAAGGCATCACCAATTGTGACCCCCCCAATTATAGGTAGTTACAGCTCACGTATTAGCATTGTTTTGTAACGGTATCGCCTCTTTATTTAATTCCACGCCTTTCGCGGGTAGTTCGATAGGTTTTCGAGTAGTTATTTGTGCGACAACCTTAAGAAGTTGTTTTGGACTTATACGTCAGTATCATGCAGGTCTCGCTTGCATTTATATTTATAACATTGTGATAGCAACCTACAGTACATGTTACTGTGCAAAAAAGAAAGCTATTTGTAATTGTTTTTTATTGTATGTACCTATCTACGTAAATAAATATATATAATGATTTATTTAATTGTATTATTTATTTTAGGAAGACCTCCCACTCGATGGACCGACGATATCGTAGCGGTCGCAGGGAGTCGTTGGATGGAGGCGGCTCAGGACCGCTATTCGTGGCTTCGTTTGGGGGAGGCCTATGTTCAGCAGTGGACGTGTACGGGCTGATGATGATGATTATTAACTTCTACTTGCAGATAACCCTGAGTAGGTATGTATATTTTAGTTGATAAAATATTTGAAACAATGAATTATCTTCAATGCACGACTGCAGTTAAACTTGATAGGTCATAAATATGCGTCAAGCAAGACACGAAAGAGATTAATGACATCACTTATTCGAAATGCATAACTTTATTTGTACAAAATAGGTAGATAACTGTGTTACGGCTTACCTTAATCTAATATTTACAATAAATGCTTTTGATAAACACAATTCATGTGTTTTATACAACAGAACTTTATAAACGACTACGATAAAAGTTCAAAATGCCGAGATTATTACTATTTTTTACAATACCGACATAAAACAGAAGCCATTGATCTATAGGGAATCCCTTAAGGTGGTTCCCTGACCCAAACTAGCGCCGCCACCTATTTTATGGTATTATTATGTTAAACAAAGGAATTTCCAAAAATCCCTTGACCAGTTTGTGATACCTATCATAAGCTTTTACTTTGAGATGCGAAGTTGCACTTTTTGGCCACCAAACTCGGTTTTCGCATCTCCACCTAAGGTATACAATATAAAACTATTACAGAGGCATTAAAAATAAGCTTATGATAGGTATCACAAACGGGCCAAAGGATTTTTAAAATTCCTTTGTGTAACGTAATAATACGATAAAATTGGTGGCGGCGCTGATTCGGGACGGGGTAGCACCTTAATTTTTTGATCTTCTTAAAGATCAAAAAATGACGACTACGAGCATGGTTATTTTTACCCAGATGGTAGACAAAAATTTCATCACAATAAGATGTCAAACCAATAAACTCTACACAGCTTGATCTCTGAACGCCAGCGCCGTGATCGCCTTCTGATGTCCGCAGTATTCTCGCTCTAATGTCCCCTTCTCTATGTTCCAAAGTCGCGCGTAACTGTCGGACGAGCCTGGAACAAGAAATTACCGTAAAACGGGGTGAATAGAGATTCCAGGGTGAATAGAAATGTACGAAATACTGGACTAACACATTACCTGGCTTGTAGCAGTGGAAGTATCCTAAGACTACTAAGGCTGTTTATTTATTTATGTATCTATATTTTAATAGGTTTATATACCGATACCGAATACATATCGGGTCTAGATTCAGCAACACAGGAGCGCTATTACGGTTCTCAATAAGCACCGATTTTGTCTCTGGTGTTGTTAATATTCGGTAAAAACACAGCAGCTCTGTCTGTGGGTAAAAACACGCAGCTCTACCATGTCTGTGGGTAAAAATCGTCAAAGTTCGGGGTTAGATGTTTTTAAAACTTGTATTGTTGGTAGCAAAGAACTTGTATTAAAACGCTGGAAATTATATTCATTTCTACACATCTTCAAGGCTAGAGTGAAACAAGATTCTTCTAGGCAAGCGTGCTAATTCCTCGGCCGTATCATCACATACCAATACCATCTGGTGAGATGGCGGCCAAACGCAAGCCTAGAACATGTAAAAAAAACTAACACCTTCACTGCGATCGCCAATCCGCGTGTCAAGTTTGGTGATCATAGCAAAACCTGCCATGTCCAAACATGGCAGGGAGGCATGTTCAGCTGTGTTTATACATATATGTGCTCAAGGTTTTCTGGGAGAGGGGATAAGACCGTCAACTGTCGCATATTCGATAATTATTATTTTGTAAATTATTTCCAAGTATTATCTATTTCACCAATCACCAATCCGCCTGCCAAGCGTGGTGATTATGGCAAACCCCCCCGACATGGGAGACTATCCACTCGATCGAACGACGACATCGTAGCGGTCGAAGGGAGTCAATGAATGGAGGCGGCTCAGGACCGCTATTTGTGGCGTCGTATGGGGGAGGCCTATGTCCAGCAGTGGACGTGTATGGGCTGATATGATGATGATTATCTATTTATCTATGTTTGCTGACGAGGATGGCTCACCAGTAAAGAGATATCGTGACTCTATGCTAAAGGCTGCGTCCCACACCCAGCGCTGCGTGTCGTGCCGCAGCTCCTGCAGCAGCGACCAGTCGCTCGTTCGCCACACTTTCGCCGAGCAGTCGCCAGAGGTCGTCACCAGCATTCTATGAACATGTCATTATGAATACATTTCTGTCTTTACTAAAATGCGAGTCTTTCTGACTACTGCGAGTCATTCTCAAATACATTTGATTTTTTATTCTGACTACACGTCTGATGTGTAGTGATCTTTATAATAGGCAAGGGTATTGTGTCACTTTTATCTAGGATAAGGACGCGCAAAGCCGCGCGGCGAAGCTAATAATTGTCGGTTGTTGTTGCCCCAAAATTACTGATTTAAATATGAACAAAACAAACCGGAATATTAGGTACACAGGTATGTATGTATGTCGCATACAACACATGTATGTATAAAACTAAACTACAATCATAATTCACTTGAGAACTTGTCATAATCCAACCTGGCAGATTGTATGCTGGCCCTGCCTGGCATAGGCTAATGAGTTTTGATCCAAGAAAACGCGTACGTATGTATATCTATAGAAACTATAAAATAATAATGTCCTAGCGGAATTTCAACCACGGCGCGGCGGCCAATCACTACAGAAGCCTCTGTCAAGCCAGATGCGCAGGATATATTTAAAGTGCACAAGTTTGTGCGCAAACACGGGTGCACTATCTATTCCCTCACTCTCGTAATCCGGTGGGACGGCACACCGACACGACCGGAGAGAGGTCAGACGCTGTACCGACGGCTTAACGTGTTTTCCGAGGCACAGAGGGGTGTAACACCGCCAACTTCCTGACTCCGGGCTGCTACTGTGAACTTTTCTTGCTAGAAAAAACTCAAATAGCAACTGTTGGCACGACCCGGGATTTGAACCCAGTACCTCATTACCAGCGGTTGAACAAGCTGACCGCTAGACCAACGAGGCAGCTACACAAAGTTTTGTAATATTTATATGACTCCAACTCACGTAGAATCCAGGCTGAATTTACAGCGCAACGCGTATTTAGTGTGTGCCGCGATATGCTTCCTCGGGACGGGGTGCGGGGGGTCTCCGCCCAGGGACCACACGTAGCAGTTACCCTTGTTGTTTACCGCTGCCATCATCTTACCGGTCGGGTCGATGGCTATGTCTTGGATAGACGCCTCTGCTTCGGGTATCTGGTAAAATAAATATGTATATCCATCAAAAAGCGCGCCGAGGGGTAGAATATTTTTCGTCATCATCAGCCTGTATACGTCCACTGCTGAACATAGGCCAAATGACACCATAAATAGCGATCCTGAGCCGCCTCTATTCATCGACACCCTGCGACCGCTACAATGTTGTCGTACCATCAATTTATTGGAGGTCAAGGAAAATAGTAGAAGTAAAATAGATAATATGCTTTAGTTACCTACTTAGTCCTATGTCGAGGAATGGTGTTAGTTGTTATGTGTTGTGTAATGGGTTCAAAATAATTTATTTTCTTTCTTGACGACCTCTGTGGCGCAACGGGCGAAGGGTCGCCTGCGACGTGGGAGGTTTGATTCCACGGCACAAATGTTTGTACGATCTGCAGATATTTGTTCAGAGTGTTCTCTATGTTTAATAAATAATATTTATCTATTTAGTATATCAATGTATTAAGTTTATGCCTAAAACGCTAAGTTTATAAAATCTAAAAGGCAGAAAAAAAATTGCAACTTTTGAATACACATTGCGGCATTGTGCCATATGTTTCCATTGGCTGTGTCTCAAGAGAACTAAACAAAATAAGAGCTCACATCTCAAGTGCGCTCTTATTTACTGACAATGAGATGTATTTGTTGCGCTGATCTGAAATCTACGTAGTATCGGTGATCGAAGGGTCCAGCATTATTTATTTATTATTATTTTTTCCACATTGAATGCTAATCTAATTAGTGACTTTACAATTATTATCAAGCTTTTCACCATAAAATACAAGTACTTACACTTATTAATTTTACAAGTTTACAAACAAAAAATAATTAAGGACTTACCAATTGCTCATTTTGATCAGTTTTGAGATCCCAAATGTGTATGATGCCGCTCTGATCTCCGACCATGATCTGTGACTGATCTGGATGTAGCATAACTGCATTCACAGGGGCTGGCACTTGGAATATCTTTTGGCAACGGATGTTTGATGATACCCTTAAATAATTCACAAATGTAGATTGTTTGCAACAGTCTGCAGTAAGCTCAATTGTTTCAATTGTAAATACTAGTTTAATTTGTTTATATTATTTGATTGTTATTTTTTTTGTCTATAAAGATGTATATAATTCACAACTAAATTTTTAATTTTTCTAGTTTGTGTATGAATGAAATATACATAATTTCAAGAACTATTTCGTTTTTTTTTTACACATTTTATGAAAATCTAAAAATACCAAAATAGAGAAGTACCTTTTTACCTTGGATCCCATATCTTTGCCGTGCAGTCTTCTCCACCTGTATACATCCATTGTCCATTTTTCTAAGAAAAATTTTTTTTGTATGTATTTAACTTTTACTTACTATCTATAAATAAGTAATAATGCAAACTAAAGATTCAAATTATTTTATATATAACAGAGTAGGACAATCAGTTTTACTAAGCTAGATACAACAGATTAAGCTGGTTCTAAGGAGTTGAGCTCCTAGTGTACCCTGTAGACTTGTGTATCCTAAATGTAGTATGTAACCTAAATACATGAATGGATAACCATGTCATTTTTTGTGAGAATCTTAGGAATCTCTTTATCAAGTACCTAAGTTACTTCGTACCAGTTCCATATGCATACACAAGGCACAACCTTTTAACAGATCAGTGTTGTGTATAAAGTTCTTATGGCGTTTATATTAGTTATGATGAAAGATGGAAAATTTGAGTTATACATATGATTAGAGAAAATATAATTTTGCTGTGAAGTAAGGTATAAAACAACACAGATATTAGAAAATGCTACAAATTCTTCTCTTTAATTTAGTCTTATCCATAGACCTAGAACTTTTTTTCTACAAAATAAATCTATGGTCTTACCTGAAAACCAACTCTTGATACATTTTTGGTTATATTCTCAAAGTTGACAACCGGGTCAGGATTGGCACTAGCCAAGTCATACATGCGGATGTGCTGATAGCCACAAGCCGCCACCATTTGACCATTCGGAGATATTTCCAGTCCATTCACTTGCTGTGGAGACAGTATGATTGGTTTATGATAAATTCTAACACTTCTACATTATTTTTAGGATTATACATAAAGACAAGCTAAAGTACTCCGTTTTTATTTAAATTCGAAAGTATACAAACACTTTAAGAAACAAACTAGTGTAGTGAATGAGGAACTCTTATGTACTGTGTTATAGACATATCAGCTCTCAACTGCTTTGTCTTTATTTAATAAGCTAAAAATAAAATGTAAACATGTATTCCGTTGTTTTATCTTTACTACTTCGTAATTGAATGCGGCGAGACGAGAGAAGATTTGGTAGAGTTCTAGATTATGACAAGGGGTTAAAAGATCTAAGAAGTTATTCATACCGAGTCTGGGTGCTGCATAGTACGAAGACAGACCCCACTGTGTGCCTGCCAGAGCTTGATCGTGTGGTCGTAGCCCCCAGTGACTAGCGCCACTTGAGCACCACCGACCGAGCCGTCGCCAGCCATTTCTAACACAAAATCACTAAAGTGCGAGATGAAAACAAAAAGCCTAACCTCACAAAATTTTTATAAAACACTGTGCAATGTTTTATTTTTATACGAAGGAACTTGATCTAGTTGGAATATTAGCGCCGTATTTCCAGCGAAGATAATATTTTTTTCGAAAATAAACAAACACAAAGAGAATACATGGACAAACATAAAACAGATGAAACAGAAAGCAAACAAACTTCAACTTCTGTTATCAAAGAGAATACAATACTGACGACCAAGATAATATAATACAATTTCCTCTCGGATGAAGTATTAGTGGATGGCGCTTTTCAGTTCTACGCACTTAGAGTATCTAGAAAGGGAGTTGCCAAGCGCTACTTTTGGTACTAAAATGATTCTGCCAGTTTTCGCGGGAGGCGAGGTAGCACGGTACAGCACACATTAACATAATCATGCACACTAATGCAGAAAAATTAAGCGTCCCTATAAACGCACCCGCAAGTAAAAGCTGTACACAAACACAAAACAAGCACACAATTAAAGAATTACTGTTGTTACACTATTGTTTAGTTACACACTAACACAAAAAAGTAGTGATGGGGTGTAAAAAGACCGATAAAATGAATGAAATCAGGATTGTTCCAAATCATATACTATTCCTTTTTTTATAGATTTGTAAAGCGTAATCTCTTTAACTACTAAACCGATTTTAAAAATTATTCTACGAATAGAAAGATACACTGTTCTTAAGTAACACAAGGCTATATTCTATCTACGCAAGTAAAACAACGGTGCGCTAATAGTTATTGTATGTACTTACATAATTACAACAAATATTACGCAATTATGAATCTTAGGGTTCTAACTTAGAACATCTTCATAGAAATCGGTTCTGTCTTAGAACTTCTAAGACTGAACTGATTTCGATGAATCTTTCATGAATGCATTTTTTTGATAAATATTTTGTTTCTAAATTGGTGCGGTGGGGTGAGAGAAATAAAGAGCAGGAGAAAAATAGCGGCTGTTAGCAAATGTACTGCCCCAAGCGGATATGTAAGGCTAGCAATTAAAAAAAAATATGATTTTGTGGTGTTTAATATAAATGTATATTACATAATTTTACACTATTGGTTTTTAAAATGAACTAATTTATTGTAAATGTGACGTACACATTTCTTTGGATCTATTTTTTTTTCATAAGAAAAGAGATTCTAGTATCTGTATACTTTTGCATAACCAATCTTCCTAATTCCATAATGTGATTAACGAAATCATTATCATAGACATGTAGATCAATATTTGGAAATAAGTCTTTCCTTGGAAATAGTTCAATGTTTTTGAAACTGTATACATTGTAGTAATTTATATAAGCATTAGGAGCATCTTTGTATTATAAATTTAATATAATATTCAATCCTCTTTATTTCCTCTTTATTAGAATAACATAACATTGAATATAGCACTTTATTTATTATATATAAAATAGATATATTACATACAAACATAGATTTTTGCAGTAAATTGTACCTAGTATTAAATTTTATTTTAATCTACACTTTGTATACATACCTACATTCTAAAATATATTTATAAGCGTAAAATAGCTACATTTGCATGTTTTTTTATGTTACTTATTATCATTTTGTTTTGACATAATTTAATGATATTATAAGCTGGAGAAGCCACTGGCTCCTGAAACACAGTTTTAAACTAGTTCAGGAGCCTATGGACTCACAACTGTCTGTGAAACAATAATATGTCAATAAAACAATTTTTACTTTTTTTACTTTACTTTAATCATTATCTACTTGTATTGTATTGATATTTCAATCCACAGTCTATTTATAAAGAACTAGCTATGCACCGCAGTTTCATCTTACATACTACACCAGCTGTACAAAAAATCACGTTTATATGTTTCTGCGTTAAAAAGTACAGAGCAAATAGCAATAAACAAACGACACAAAACCACCAAAATGTTAAGGGAGCTTCATAAATCGACATGTTGAAGGCAGAATGACAGAGACAATCGCAGCAAACTAGTTTTTATAAACAGACACAAATGACTGTTCATGTACCTCGGACTGCGTACGCTCGGCTACTCCCGTTCTGAATGCTCCAAGTAATGTATTCCCGATAGAGATCCTTTCCCCGTGTTTCTGTGTAACTAATTTGAAATGATGTTGTATACATACATTACGAGTCCAATACAGAACCTCCTTTTTTAAATCGGTTAAATATGAGTACAAAAATAACACATGGCATTTTCTTCATTCCATCATTCACTCAATCAATTTCATTCAACTAGTCCCCACACTACGCCTTCTACCAACGAATTTATACTCACATTACTCACCTACACCCTCTACCAAGACGTTGGCGTCGTATTAAAACTGTCGCAACTGCTATTCCATTTAAATCTAAATTAAACAATATTACAAAAAACTATTGACAAAAATATCACTTACTTGTGATAGGAAATACCGTGGTACCTTAAGTTTGATGTCTCTGATCGTCTTTTACACCGTAATACCACAAAATTCACGATTTTCACTGAGCTACTTCGCGACACGAAACGACAGCTAATGGTCGCGGTTACGAGTGAAGTAGTTTTATATAACATGTATGGCCATATGGCCGGCAGAGGGGTACGCCTTGCGTTGACATCTCCGTTCTAGATACTCTAAGTCTACGCACAAATAAAGGTTTTTGTTCTAGGGCCAAGAATTTTATGGACTCCGCCTTTCAGTTTTACGCATGTCCGTTTTTATTAGTGTGCAGTTGCAGATTTGTAATAGTGTGCATGACTAGGGAAGTGACTTTCAGCCGAGCCGAACTGGCTTCGGCCCAAACTGGTCCGAATCAGGCAAATACACTTGAATGCCGATTTCATTCCTGATTCGTCCCATATTTATCAGAAACGTTTTAGTGACACATAACCTGATGCTGATTTTGGCCATGTGCGTGTCGGAATCGCGAGCCGAGTATGCCACACTAATTCAATGTAGATGATTCTGATTCTACCAATCGAAAACGAGTTTCGAAAACTAAACACATTTTATAGAAAAGCTACGCACTTTTTTAGGGTTCAGTAAACAAAAGGTACCAACGGGACCCTAGTACTAGCCCTTCGCTGTCTGTCTGTCTGTCCATCTATCGGGCTTTATTGTATCTCATGATTCGTAAAAGGTAGACACTTGCATTTTTCAGTATGTATTTCATTTGGCGCTATAATAACATACTAACAAAATAAATATTAAAATTAATGGGGGCTCCACAAAAAACATGTTTTTTGGCTATTTTTTTGCTCCACTCACGCGATGCAAAAATCTAAAAAAAGGGTAAGTGTTCGCTCCGCTTTCCGTTGCCTTAGTTTCTTGGTGATTTTGGGCAAGTGCCGCTATAAAACCTTAATTTTTTTGCTCATCCTTCCAATTCTTGCATTTATAGTCTAGAGCGCTAATTGACACTTGGAACTTATAGTCACGGGTGTGAAACATCCTTCATTCTGGGAGTCTAATGCATAGCTATAAGGACTTATTTTGCGTAAATCTGTAATTGTTTATTTGTTGTTTTTGCTCATAATTTTACATCGGTGTCGATGTCATTTTGTAAGACTAAGAATATAATATTGCAAAATTTATAAAAAATAGGGGCAATAAATATGATAACTATATTATTATATAGCTAAATGCGCGCGGCTTTGCCCGCATGGTTGATTTAACGTTGTTGTTTTTTGTAAATAATGTTTATATTAGTGGCATTGGAATTTTGATTGATGTATACATAGATATTTATATACTGTTAATTTTAAGGATATTGTATCGTTTGTGCATAATAAACCTACGAAAAATTGATTTTATAACTAAAATCAAATTACGTAACTTTTGGAACGAAAACTTACGGAAAAAACCGCGTGAAAATAATTCCAGGTTATTAAAGTTAATATCTTGTGTATTTCTATTTTCCTCGAACTTTGAGTTACATAAACTAGTTAAATAAATACTACGGAAAAATAATAATATATCAATGTATCATGATGCTCGAGAAGAGTGTGAAAGATATTACTTTCCTGTAAGAAAATTTTATTATCCAGATTCGGGCCAGTTTCGGCCGAAACCAGTGGGAAGAATGCGAAATAACCCGAAAACTAAATTTGACGGTAAGCCCATCACTAGCACAGATGCTAAAATGATATCGGCTAATTATTCATGGTTTTGGACATTATTTGTATCCTAGACTCATAGGGACACATGAACTAGATTGTTAAAATGTTGTTCCTACAGATTTCTAGTAATAAAAATAATTACTTTAGTATTTATACTGAGCGAAAAACTTACGCATTTAATGACAAATCCGGGACTTTTACTCCACCTTTTGTGCTTCTTGAAGGACAGAACACGACATATTTTCACTTTTTCAACAAAGTTTTAGGTAAAACGCAGTAATTTCATAGAATTTCAATAAAGTTCATCAGTCTTACCACAACTTTGAACTAACTAGTCAGTTACTAGCTGAAACGATTGACACTGACAGTGCAGTATAGCTATACGTACACCAGCAATCTTTTTTACTTATAGCTTGACTCCGACCATTGAGACTCCGACGGATAGACAAAGATACATGACAACTATGGTGATACATAGATATAAGACCGGAAATGACTTATGCTACCTCTACCTACTTATTTCTCTATGTTTTTGTTAGTTGCAGTTGCAGATTTGTAATAGTTGCGTGACTAGGGATGTCACTCCGCTGTCGAGCCGAACTGCACGGCTATTCTAACTCGATCGAAAAGTTGACTCGAAACATGACACAAATCTGCGCGAAATTTAAATAATCCGCGCGAAATTCAAATATTTTAGCGGCTTTTAATATTTTCTGCGATCTACAAGTAATATCAATAAAAGAAAAGTAGCTTAACGTAAAGTGCAAATCATTTTCTATGAACCCATATTTTAACTAATTTTGATTTGACTCGACTTTTAGTGAAATTATTAATTTATGAGATTTATAACTAAAATCTACATTATTAACAAAAGCTCCATTATCGTACTTCATTGGAACATACTCGTATGTTCATAGAAAATCGTCAGCACTTCATGAAAAACTACTTTTTAGATAGTTTTGTTCCTTGTTCAACGCAGAAAATAATAAAAACCGCTGATATATTTGAATTTCGCGCGGATATGTGTCAGATTCCGAGTCGCGGAAACTTTTCTATCGAGTTAGAATAGCCCTGCTGGTTTCGGCCCAAACTAATCCGAATCATGAAAATAAAATTGAATGCCGATTTCATACCTGATTCGTCCCATATTTCCTACGCTGTCTGTCTCTCTGTCGATCTATCGAGCTTTATTGTATCTCATGATTCATAAAAGGCTGCTAACCTGCATTTTTAGTGTGTATTTCATTTGCCGCTACAATAACATATTATCAAAACAAATATTAAAATTAATGAGGCCAAAAAACATGTTTTTTGGCCATTTTTTGCTCCACTCACGAGATGCAAAAATCTATAAAAGGAAGAAATTAGGAAAGTGGAGCGAACCTTGACCGCTCCGCTTTCCGTTGCCTTAGTTTCTTTGTAAGTTGGGAAAGTGCCGCTATAAAACCTGAAATTTCTAGCTCATCGTTATTTTCAAATTTCTGCGCGAACGTAATCAAAAAATATGAAAAGTGATTACTTATAGTTTTTGTACCTATTTTGCAAGCCAAATTAATCCACCATCATTCGCACCGCTAAGGAATGGTACCCGCTGCCTGCTCCTTGCAAATTGTCGTCAAAGAAGATATGTCGACTATAAAAAAAAGTTTGTACTACTTAGCTCACAGCGCGCCATACAAACGAAGAAGAATGTTTGCATAAAGGTAGGATTATGTTAGTATCAAAGAAGTTATTTCAATGGTATTTATTCACAGAGATAGGTTTACAAAGTAGGAAGCCTCGGTACCCCACGGACCTGGGGCCTCGACTCCAAGGGGAGCAAATGCGTAGACTCTGTCGAGACCTGCATATTTGCGCCTCTTGAGATCCTCGGCCAAATCTGCCGCCGAACCAGCCGGTACAGCACACATTAACATAATCATGCACACTAATGCAGAAAAATTAAGCGTCCCTATAAACGCACCCGCAAGTAAAAGCTGTACACAAACACAAAACAAGCACACAATTAAAGAATTACTGTTGTTACACTATTGTTTAGTTACACACTAACACAAAAAAGTAGTGATGGGGTGTAAAAAGACCGATAAAATGAATGAAATCAGGATTGTTCCAAATCATATACTATTCCTTTTTTTATAGATTTGTAAAGCGTAATCTCTTTAACTACTAAACCGATTTTAAAAATTATTCTACGAATAGAAAGGTACACTGTTCTTAAGTAACACAAGGCTATATTCTATCTACGCAAGTAAAACAACGGTGCGCTAATAGTTATTGTATGTACTTACATAATTACAACAAATATTACGCAATTATGAATCTTAGGGTTCTAACTTAGAACATCTTCATAGAAATCGGTTCTGTCTTAGAACTTCTAAGACTGAACTGATTTCGATGAATCTTTCATGAATGCATTTTTTTGATAAATATTTTGTTTCTAAATTGGTGCGGTGGGGTGAGAGAAATAAAGAGCAGGAGAAAAATAGCGGCTGTTAGCAAATGTACTGCCCCAAGCGGATATGTAAGGCTAGCAATTAAAAAAAAATATGATTTTGTGGTGTTTAATATAAATGTATATTACATAATTTTACACTATTGGTTTTTAAAATGAACTAATTTATTGTAAATGTGACGTACACATTTCTTTGGATCTATTTTTTTTTCATAAGAAAAGAGATTCTAGTATCTGTATACTTTTGCATAACCAATCTTCCTAATTCCATAATGTGATTAACGAAATCATTATCATAGACATGTAGATCAATATTTGGAAATAAGTCTTTCCTTGGAAATAGTTCAATGTTTTTGAAACTGTATACATTGTAGTAATTTATATAAGCATTAGGAGCATCTTTGTATTATAAATTTAATATAATATTCAATCCTCTTTATTTCCTCTTTATTAGAATAACATAACATTGAATATAGCACTTTATTTATTATATATAAAATAGATATATTACATACAAACATAGATTTTTGCAGTAAATTGTACCTAGTATTAAATTTTATTTTAATCTACACTTTGTATACATACCTACATTCTAAAATATATTTATAAGCGTAAAATAGCTACATTTGCATGTTTTTTTATGTTACTTATTATCATTTTGTTTTGACATAATTTAATGATATTATAAGCTGGAGAAGCCACTGGCTCCTGAAACACAGTTTTAAACTAGTTCAGGAGCCTATGGACTCACAACTGTCTGTGAAACAATAATATGTCAATAAAACAATTTTTACTTTTTTTACTTTACTTTAATCATTATCTACTTGTATTGTATTGATATTTCAATCCACAGTCTATTTATAAAGAACTAGCTATGCACCGCAGTTTCATCTTACATACTACACCAGCTGTACAAAAAATCACGTTTATATGTTTCTGCGTTAAAAAGTACAGAGCAAATAGCAATAAACAAACGACACAAAACCACCAAAATGTTAAGGGAGCTTCATAAATCGACATGTTGAAGGCAGAATGACAGAGACAATCGCAGCAAACTAGTTTTTATAAACAGACACAAATGACTGTTCATGTACCTCGGACTGCGTACGCTCGGCTACTCCCGTTCTGAATGCTCCAAGTAATGTATTCCCGATAGAGATCCTTTCCCCGTGTTTCTGTGTAACTAATTTGAAATGATGTTGTATACATACATTACGAGTCCAATACAGAACCTCCTTTTTTAAATCGGTTAAATATGAGTACAAAAATAACACATGGCATTTTCTTCATTCCATCATTCACTCAATCAATTTCATTCAACTAGTCCCCACACTACGCCTTCTACCAACGAATTTATACTCACATTACTCACCTACACCCTCTACCAAGACGTTGGCGTCGTATTAAAACTGTCGCAACTGCTATTCCATTTAAATCTAAATTAAACAATATTACAAAAAACTATTGACAAAAATATCACTTACTTGTGATAGGAAATACCGTGGTACCTTAAGTTTGATGTCTCTGATCGTCTTTTACACCGTAATACCACAAAATTCACGATTTTCACTGAGCTACTTCGCGACACGAAACGACAGCTAATGGTCGCGGTTACGAGTGAAGTAGTTTTATATAACATGTATGGCCATATGGCCGGCAGAGGGGTACGCCTTGCGTTGACATCTCCGTTCTAGATACTCTAAGTCTACGCACAAATAAAGGTTTTTGTTCTAGGGCCAAGAATTTTATGGACTCCGCCTTTCAGTTTTACGCATGTCCGTTTTTATTAGTGTGCAGTTGCAGATTTGTAATAGTGTGCATGACTAGGGAAGTGACTTTCAGCCGAGCCGAACTGGCTTCGGCCCAAACTGGTCCGAATCAGGCAAATACACTTGAATGCCGATTTCATTCCTGATTCGTCCCATATTTATCAGAAACGTTTTAGTGACACATAACCTGATGCTGATTTTGGCCATGTGCGTGTCGGAATCGCGAGCCGAGTATGCCACACTAATTCAATGTAGATGATTCTGATTCTACCAATCGAAAACGAGTTTCGAAAACTAAACACATTTTATAGAAAAGCTACGCACTTTTTTAGGGTTCAGTAAACAAAAGGTACCAACGGGACCCTAGTACTAGCCCTTCGCTGTCTGTCTGTCTGTCCATCTATCGGGCTTTATTGTATCTCATGATTCGTAAAAGGTAGACACTTGCATTTTTCAGTATGTATTTCATTTGGCGCTATAATAACATACTAACAAAATAAATATTAAAATTAATGGGGGCTCCACAAAAAACATGTTTTTTGGCTATTTTTTTGCTCCACTCACGCGATGCAAAAATCTAAAAAAAGGGTAAGTGTTCGCTCCGCTTTCCGTTGCCTTAGTTTCTTGGTGATTTTGGGCAAGTGCCGCTATAAAACCTTAATTTTTTTGCTCATCCTTCCAATTCTTGCATTTATAGTCTAGAGCGCTAATTGACACTTGGAACTTATAGTCACGGGTGTGAAACATCCTTCATTCTGGGAGTCTAATGCATAGCTATAAGGACTTATTTTGCGTAAATCTGTAATTGTTTATTTGTTGTTTTTGCTCATAATTTTACATCGGTGTCGATGTCATTTTGTAAGACTAAGAATATAATATTGCAAAATTTATAAAAAATAGGGGCAATAAATATGATAACTATATTATTATATAGCTAAATGCGCGCGGCTTTGCCCGCATGGTTGATTTAACGTTGTTGTTTTTTGTAAATAATGTTTATATTAGTGGCATTGGAATTTTGATTGATGTATACATAGATATTTATATACTGTTAATTTTAAGGATATTGTATCGTTTGTGCATAATAAACCTACGAAAAATTGATTTTATAACTAAAATCAAATTACGTAACTTTTGGAACGAAAACTTACGGAAAAAACCGCGTGAAAATAATTCCAGGTTATTAAAGTTAATATCTTGTGTATTTCTATTTTCCTCGAACTTTGAGTTACATAAACTAGTTAAATAAATACTACGGAAAAATAATAATATATCAATGTATCATGATGCTCGAGAAGAGTGTGAAAGATATTACTTTCCTGTAAGAAAATTTTATTATCCAGATTCGGGCCAGTTTCGGCCGAAACCAGTGGGAAGAATGCGAAATAACCCGAAAACTAAATTTGACGGTAAGCCCATCACTAGCACAGATGCTAAAATGATATCGGCTAATTATTCATGGTTTTGGACATTATTTGTATCCTAGACTCATAGGGACACATGAACTAGATTGTTAAAATGTTGTTCCTACAGATTTCTAGTAATAAAAATAATTACTTTAGTATTTATACTGAGCGAAAAACTTACGCATTTAATGACAAATCCGGGACTTTTACTCCACCTTTTGTGCTTCTTGAAGGACAGAACACGACATATTTTCACTTTTTCAACAAAGTTTTAGGTAAAACGCAGTAATTTCATAGAATTTCAATAAAGTTCATCAGTCTTACCACAACTTTGAACTAACTAGTCAGTTACTAGCTGAAACGATTGACACTGACAGTGCAGTATAGCTATACGTACACCAGCAATCTTTTTTACTTATAGCTTGACTCCGACCATTGAGACTCCGACGGATAGACAAAGATACATGACAACTATGGTGATACATAGATATAAGACCGGAAATGACTTATGCTACCTCTACCTACTTATTTCTCTATGTTTTTGTTAGTTGCAGTTGCAGATTTGTAATAGTTGCGTGACTAGGGATGTCACTCCGCTGTCGAGCCGAACTGCACGGCTATTCTAACTCGATCGAAAAGTTGACTCGAAACATGACACAAATCTGCGCGAAATTTAAATAATCCGCGCGAAATTCAAATATTTTAGCGGCTTTTAATATTTTCTGCGATCTACAAGTAATATCAATAAAAGAAAAGTAGCTTAACGTAAAGTGCAAATCATTTTCTATGAACCCATATTTTAACTAATTTTGATTTGACTCGACTTTTAGTGAAATTATTAATTTATGAGATTTATAACTAAAATCTACATTATTAACAAAAGCTCCATTATCGTACTTCATTGGAACATACTCGTATGTTCATAGAAAATCGTCAGCACTTCATGAAAAACTACTTTTTAGATAGTTTTGTTCCTTGTTCAACGCAGAAAATAATAAAAACCGCTGATATATTTGAATTTCGCGCGGATATGTGTCAGATTCCGAGTCGCGGAAACTTTTCTATCGAGTTAGAATAGCCCTGCTGGTTTCGGCCCAAACTAATCCGAATCATGAAAATAAAATTGAATGCCGATTTCATACCTGATTCGTCCCATATTTCCTACGCTGTCTGTCTCTCTGTCGATCTATCGAGCTTTATTGTATCTCATGATTCATAAAAGGCTGCTAACCTGCATTTTTAGTGTGTATTTCATTTGCCGCTACAATAACATATTATCAAAACAAATATTAAAATTAATGAGGGTTCCACAAAAAACATGTTTTTTGGCCATTTTTTGCTCCACTCACGAGATGCAAAAATCTATAAAAGGAAGAAATTAGGAAAGTGGAGCGAACCTTGACCGCTCCGCTTTCCGTTGCCTTAGTTTCTTTGTAAGTTGGGAAAGTGCCGCTATAAAACCTGAAATTTCTAGCTCATCGTTATTTTCAAATTTCTGCGCGAACGTAATCAAAAAATATGAAAAGTGATTACTTATAGTTTTTGTACCTATTTTGCAAGCCAAATTAATCCACCATCATTCGCACCGCTAAGGAATGGTACCCGCTGCCTGCTCCTTGCAAATTGTCGTCAAAGAAGATATGTCGACTATAAAAAAAAGTTTGTACTACTTAGCTCACAGCGCGCCATACAAACGAAGAAGAATGTTTGCATAAAGGTAGGATTATGTTAGTATCAAAGAAGTTATTTCAATGGTATTTATTCACAGAGATAGGTTTACAAAGTAGGAAGCCTCGGTACCCCACGGACCTGGGGCCTCGACTCCAAGGGGAGCAAATGCGTAGACTCTGTCGAGACCTGCATATTTGCGCCTCTTGAGATCCTCGGCCAAATCTGCCGCCGAACCAGCCCTCACGGATGTCCTTGAAAGATGGGAAGGAGCAAGTGTGTCGACACATGTAGCGTCCCACACAATAGGCCTCCCCAGCTCCCAAAGGACTAAAGTCATGCCGTCGGGCCTCTTACCATCGTCACGCAACACGTTCTTATTAAGTTTGCTAACTTTTATTAAGACACGAGGGCTCAGTCCTCTGGCTTCTTATAGGTTCACACATAATTTTATATTACAAATTTAGTTGCAGCAGTGAAACATGAAGAAAAGGAGATATACATAACAATATACCTCAATCAATCAATCAATCAATAATCTTTAATTACAAACTAAAGGAGTCAACTATTGCAAGAGTAGATTCTATCCGTGACTTAGGAGTGACATTTGACTCTCAGCTTCTCTTTGACAAGCACGTGGATAACATCGTCAAAAAGGCATCTAAAGCGCTAGGCTTTGTGATGAGAATGTCGGCGGAGTTTGTGCAAATAAAGACGTTTAAGATCCTCTACTGTGCGTATGTCAGGAGCCATCTCGAGTATGTTTCTCAAGTGTGGAACCCTAGCTATAATGTTTATATAAATCGGATCGAAGGCATTCAAAAACGCTTCCTCAGATACTTGCAATATCGAAGTAGAACTTATATACCCAATTATGTATCACGTTGTAGGAGGTATCACATTCTTCCGCTAGCAGAGAGAAGGCGTGTAGCAGACGTTTCGTATCTTCTCAGCATTGCGAGTGGGAGGGTGGACTGTCACCAACTTCTCGGTTGCAGAGGACTCAAAACGACTCCAGCAGCTCTAAGAAACCATAATCTTCTGCATATCCCATCATCTAAATCGCGATATAGACAGAACTCATATATTCTACGTGCGAGCAGATATTTCAACGCAATGGCGAAAGAAGTTGACTTGTTTAACACTTCTCCCAGTAGCTTCAAACGTATTTGTAGTAATCACTTCTTTACTTCTTAATTTCACAAATAGATATATTGTTTGTCCACCACTTATTGTCTTTAATACTCTTTTATACTACTTGTGAAAACTTGTAATTGGCCTTCCTTATTTATGTAATATTTTTGATTCATGTTTAGGCGTAAGTTTTCCTAAGATTAATAAATAAATAAATACCTAATACATATTGTATAAACAACATCTACCTAAGCCATATTTAGTCTAGAGCGCTAATTGAAAATATGAACTTTTAATCACGGGTGTGAAACATCCTTCATTCAGGGAGTCGTTATATGTATATCTGTAAGATCAAATGTAGTGACATAAATATATGTATGTCACTACATTTGATCAAAATTTTACATCGATGTCGATGTTTTTTTGTAAGCCTAAAAACTAAATTTTGTTAAATTATAAAAAAAAATTGGGACACTAAATAAAATTACACCTTACAATATTATTATACTTGCTAAATGGCGACTTTGTCCGCGTGGTTGATTTAACGTTGTTGTTTTTTGTATATAATATTTCTATTGGTGGGCATCTTGATCGATGTATACATAGATATATATATACTGTTAATATCATTATAACTACTAAATCTTATAACTAAAATCAAATTACATAACTTTTGGAACGAAAACTTACGGAAAAAAACCACGTAAAAAGAATTCCAGGTCATTAAAGTTAATATCTTTTGTATTTCTACTTTCCTCGTACTTTGAGTTGTATAAACTAGTTAAATAAATTCTACGGAAACAATAATGATAAATCAATACGACATGCACGAGAAGTGTGTGAAAGGCAGTACTTTTCTGTAAGAAATCTTGAAATGGACGAATCGGGAATGAAATCAGCAATCAATTTTATTATCTTGATTCAGACCAGTTTCGGCCGAAACCAGTGGGAAGAATACGGAATAACCCGAAAACTAAATTTGACGGTAAGCCCATCACTAGCATGCTAAAATTATTTCGGCTAATTATTCATGGTTTTGGACATTATTTATATCCTAAACTCATTGGAACACATGAAATAGATTGTTAAAATGTACTACAGATTTCTAGTAATAAACATAATTACATAAGCAGTAATACTGAGCAAAAAACTTATGCATATATTGACAAATCCAGGAATTTTACTCCACCTTTAGTGCTTGTCGAAGAACAGTACACATCGGAATACGACATAATTCGACTTTTTCAACAAAGTTTTAAGTAAAACGCAGTAATTTCTTTGAATATCAATAAAGTTCATCAGTCTAACCACAACTTTTGACAGACTAATCTGTCACAAGCTGACACGATTTACACTGACAGTACAGTATAGCTATACGTACATCATCTATCTCTTACGCATAGCTTGGTTCCTTGGGATAGACACAGATACATGACAACTTTGATGATACATAGATATAAGGGCTACCTTTCCTACTTTATAAATTTTTTTAACGAGATTTTGACAATTTTTAAGTCGTAACCATTGTCTCGGAAGAGCATACCTTATTTCGTTATACCATGGTACGGTACGTTATTTGCGCTAATTTTAAGGTGAATTACCCGTTATGCTAACACAGCGCGAATAACGCATTATTCACGCTAATTTTAACGCCAATAATGCTGTAACGTGCGTTACGTTATGTTAAATCGATAGTTAGCCCAGATTAAGTATCCACGTTGAAACAATATAACACTTCATCCGAGATCAATCCCATTTGATTTGATAATGCGATGTTCTGTTCTCAGTTCATGATAACTGTTGGAAGCTCTACTAATTGAACTTGTTTACCTACCTAATTTGTCTCGCCCTTACCAGCTTTTAGTCAACCCATAATCCAAGACCATGAGTCAACCTCGAACCCCCTAAGTAGGAGGAAGGACCTACCTATGTCGTCATGCACATCTTCCACCCATAGTCCTATCACGAAGTGCTACTTGTTGAACTAAGGAGTAAATCTACGATAATTTCGTAGATCGACGAGATGCTTATAATTTCAAAGAGTATATATTTGAAATCAAATGGCATAGTACCGTACGTACCAACAACCTAAGTAAATTGAATTAGGAGCAGAAATAATATTCCTTTTCTATGAAATTACTTTATTGAACATGTAAATCCGTATTGACATGAGGAATGCTAATTCTCATTACAAATTAACACAAATGTAAAATCTGAGAGACAAATCACATCCAAAACCCACCTATCAACCACAGAACAGCTATCAATAACTAAAAATACAACATACCTACACATGAAAAATCTTTAACACCAACTTGAATCTTAATACTGTACTGAGTAATTAACCAGGAGCTATGGCTAATCTCAATACAATGGCGCTACGACAAAATTTGCTATCAGTAAGACTTAGCATTCTATTTTGACAACAAATAAATTGAATTTTTGCAAGTTTGGTATGATTAAAGAAATTCCATTCATTCATACATCAAATTCCTAAATTAAAGTGCTCTGCAAATGAATTATGAACTTAGCTTACTGTTTGGTACCATTATCAACATTGAACAATACAATGAGAAGAGGTAGGTTACTTTTACAATAAGCTTTCGCATCATTCAATAGTCTCTAATTAATTTCACATATTGGTTAGTTACTCTTGATGTTCAGTGGATGCAGATGTACAAAAAATATGAGATATCCATTTAAAAGCACAGCTTCAAAACAAATAATATAAAATCAGGTATCTGAGCAGACATTAGGTTTTCATGAAACAAATCAAGTTATGTACATCAGTGCATCCAGAGTCACTGCGAACTTAACAAGGGAGGGCTAACTGTACAATTCCCCGGTGTATACATGCTAACACTTAAACATTATTTTTTCGAGGCTTAGAAATCTAGACCCTAGCCAGTGGCGAAACTTTCCAAACTCTGCAGTCTTTACACATTCAATTAACTATTAATACTACAAAATATTAGCTGTAGCCAAGACATCACAATATGGAATAATTCAACAATTTTATATGTAAACCGAAATTAAGTTGCGTACAATAAAAATTATAAATTTGACTTCATAAATTCTATAAATATCAAAAATTGCAATGTCGTACAGACTTTGGAAAGTCAGTCCATTTTCATTTTACTTTGTAATAAATTAAGTCCAAGTAAATTATTCATTATGAACATTGTTAGATCGGGAGATCACTCGCTCTCCTCATCTTCTTCATCCTGATCATCATCATCAGATTCTTCCTTCTTCTTCTTTGATTTCTGAAATTCAAAGACATTTCAGTACACTGTCCATGAAGCATCATAAATGGAATCCTTGATGTAATCAAGAACGAGTTGGGTAGGTACATTTTGTTGATTGTATAACTGAGAGTCCAAGTATACCTACTGCAGTATGTGGCTACAATGACAGAAGTATAATACAAGTACAAATGCCTACATAGGTATTTATTGATACAGCAAGTGACCTACTTATCAGCTAATAGTTAAAATCAATAGCAAGTACTTACAGCTGGGGCAGGTTTCTTGGCTTTCTTGCCTCGTTTTGTTGCCTTTTTGCCAGTATCTTCACCACCACCGCCATTCGCGTTGTATGATTCAAGGTCCTTTGCATATTGTTCCTTGGCTTCAGCAGCCTTCTTTTCCCATTCCTAAAATCAATACAACATATTGAGTTTCGTACTTTTGAGAATTTAGATAATGCAGAACAGCAGAACAAAGTAAAACCCTGTAAGGAAAATAAGTAATATACAAACTTACACTCTTGTCCTTCATGGACTTCCATAATTCACCACCTTTCTTGGCGATTTCAGTAACCTTTAGGCCGGGATGCTCTGATTTGATAGATTCCCTTGCGCTGTTCAGCCACAGCATGTATGCTGACATAGGACGCTTCGGCTTGTCCGTCATCTTATTTTTTTTCCTGTAAACAAAGAAATAAATTCGTACTGAGGTATATCAAGCGAAATAGCAAAGGCAACAGGTTAGGCGAACCATGCTTTGCAGGAAAAAGTTCTAGTCTAGATAGTTTCCACACGGCATCCTATCACACGGGTACAGTTAGGGCGTCGTTTTGGCGGGAACTGCGTTTACAGGTCAAAATCATTACTTCAGAGTTTCTGGGAGTAATTTATTTGTTGGATTGGAACAATTTGATGATAAAACAACACTTTTATATGTAAAATACTTGAAAAACGATACCGCCCCATATATCGAGTTCACTGTCCTATGCTTGGGTCGAACGAGCCATTTTGTTTTATCGGATTGTGACGAATATACGCAATAACTTTATTAGACTAGATTACCAGTTAATCCCACTAGTATTTCACTATAACTTGTAGAAGAACCAATCTTATCATCCAATGGAAATTATACGAGAAATAAATTATTGAAATACAGCGTCTTTCCCATACCCACGCTACTAGAAAATGTATGAAGATTCGATGGCCATGTTTGAACGCGAATTCCAACGTGGAACGAAAACGCAATATAAGAATAAAGTAGTAAATAACAAGAGTAATCCTAATGTAACACTTCTCTTTTATTATAAAATAGCTTGGACTTACCTGATGGCAAAAATTTTGAAAATATTTTTGAACTGGTGCACAACCAAACTGTAGACGTAGAGAACCAGAAGAAAATGTATGGAGCTCGAAGCAAATTCCCAAAGCCAGCTAGCTTGGGGTCGGCTCGCGTCGGTACGGCAGCGCCCTCTACGAGCGCTACCATTGGTGGATCAATTCAATAGTGCCAACAACGCGACTGTGTCTACATTTCTTGTACTACGTATATCCGCGACATGGAGTAAAAAAACTTCATAGTAAACTAAGTCTTATTTCTTTGATTTAGAGTTGACATTGATATGTAATTTTGTTTTTCATACATTTGTTCTAAAAAATATTTTCATTGAATTTGTGAAGTAAAATGTAATTTTAGGTATGCAATTTTATGCCAGACTATCAATTATTAATTCCTCTTTATTTTTTGGGAACATCTTCCATACAAAAGAGTTATGAGTACATCAAAAAATGACCCATTCCATTCAAGAGCCATTCCTACCAAAATTAACTCGCGGCTTATTTTGAATGCCGCCAACGTTTAATTCGGAAAAAGTTAAAAGCGCGGCAAACCATTGTTAGAAAGAGATGCCAATAAAACATTGCTCCTGAATGGCAGCCCGGCACGTTTGTTTACGATTTGGAAAATGTTCAGAAATGGTTTTTATTTCTAGAGATATAGGGTCTTAACAATCCTCAAGCCTGGTGATAAGAAATAAATGAATGATAAGAAAGAGTACGTTAGGTTAGAAAGAAATTAGAATCAAAGATTTATATCGATCTTTGATTAGAATATAATCACAGGTAGATGTGAATGAATAAATTGGTGGGGCTCGTTACCTCACATTTTTTTTCGCATAGTTTTACTTAACTGACCTATATCATCATCATCAGCCCATATACGTCCACTGCTGAACATAGGCCTCCCCAAACGACGCCATGAATAGCGGTCCTGAGCCGCCTCCATCCAACGAATCCCTGCGACCGCTGCTACGATGTCGTCGGTCCATCGAGTGGGAGGTCTTCCCACACTTCGTTTCGCATTGCATCCCGGCCGCCACTCGAGAACCTTTACTCCCCAACGGTTATCGGTTCTACGAGCTACATGGCCTGCCCATTGCCACTTCAGCCTGCTAATTCTGACTTTCTGAGAGCTATGTCGGTAACTTCGGTTCTTCTACGGATTTCCGTATTCCGGACCCTATCGCGTAGAGAAACTCCATAGCTCGCTTGGTGACTTTGAGCTTATGCACAAGGCCTAAAGTGAGCGACCACGTCTCGGATCCGTAAGTCATCACTGGTAACAAACATTGGTTATAGACTCTCGTCTTGAGGCTCTGTGGTATTTTTGATGAGAAGATATTGCTAATACCTATACTTACTTCAGATTACAGACATGATATTAGATGCTTCCCTATTAGATTTCTGTGCTTCAGACAAATTCGAGGTGAAATGTTTGCAAAAAAACTATAACAGAAAAACTAAAACCCTAGCGTTTCAGATTTAATGCTGTTTATTTCTTGGCAAAAGGTATGTACCTTTACTTACCTATTTATTGAAGGATAGGTAGAACCTACCTACATAATACTATGTATAAAATATATAGGATAGATACCTACACGGTGTAAAAGGGGTGGATCACCGGTTTAACCCCCATGCACCTAGGTAGGTAGATATGTTCTGCGATATCAGTGGTTCAAAAGTTAGTGCTCATTCACACGAGCACGATTCGTTTTTTTCGACGAATCGTCTTTTTTCACGATTCGTAATTTTTTTTAACGGCGCGGCCGGCGGCCCGGCGTGGCGGCGGTAGGTAATGCTTTTTTATGCCCGTGTTCACACGAATCGTAAAATATGACTGACAGGTCTTATATCACGTATCGTCTTTTAAAAATATTTTTTCTCAATTCGTTAACTTTTGTGACGGATTCACTGATGCGTGTTTAGCCGAATCGTGATAAAAGACGATTCCTTGCAATGTGAATGTACATCCTGAGTACATCCGTGTTTTTTGACGAATCGTCAATGACGGATGCCGTGTAAATGAGCTCCTATTGAACTTTGGTAAAATTTTTGTCAAAATCAGATTTCAGCCTTTTCGCAATTGCATCCAAATGAGCCAAACTATTAGGTCTGCGACCCTGTCTTTATTTTGAATAAGAGCAATAGTGGGCCTTTTGTATCCCTAATTCCCTATATGTAGATAGGCATGTTGCAATGCCCTGACAGGGTGCATGCTTGATACTATATTACTTTACTATAAGATTTATGTACAGCATGTCTCGCAATATCGCTCTTGAGTTTTGAATCTAGGTAATCAGAGTCTAAGATTTATAAATAAGTATAGACAATATTATTTTCAACATAATAGACTTACCATGGACTTACTATGTAGGTACTTTATCTACTTAATAACACCATGCCTTGCACCATGCATAGTGGGTGTGATACTGGTAAGAAAGAGGACGTACAAGCACAGATTTGTCCATCACGGACGATATTTTCCAAATTTTCGAGTGACCGCTCACGCAGTTATACAGTAAAATTTCCTTATTCGCGGGGAAATTTCCCTATTCGTATCCCTAAAATAAGCCGCGAATACAGAATCCGTGGATACGGAACGGTAATTTGTATAGGAATTTTATTCGACGTATCCCCTAGGATACGTTCCAAAACTTCTGAAAATAAAATAAAAAAATCATAGGTACTAAAAATCAATAAAATCACATAACGTAACTCGTTAACAAATTTTTAACAATACCTACTAATTATTGTCTGACTTAGACAAAGGTTTAAAAACTTAGTAATTTTCTCTTATTTTGCCGCTTTTAAAAGGTTCTTCAATTCGGATTATTCGGCAGTGGTGTTAGCATTTTTTCTTATTGATGGGTACATTTTCGTGAAAAAGTGTTTTTTTCATGAAAATTCGGTTCATTTGCCATACGTAAACCATAACTAAGGGTTTAAGGATGCCTTTTCGGAGGTTGTGGAAGGCTCTTCTTCAATGGAATGCAGGTTAAACATTAATTTCGTTTAATTTGGTTTCGGTTAAATCTTCGTCTTGCGATTCAAACAACTCATATGCAGAAGTTTTCCCTTACCAATGGACCTAATGGTTTCTGTTGTTTAGTTCCCTATAATTTTAACCTAAACCTACTCCGATTCAAAAACTTGGATATTTTTGAATACAAAAGGAGTTACAAAACCGAAGTCGTGGAAAATATTTAACGACATTGGTATCACCGAAGCAAAGCACAGAAGCTCAAAACAATTTTTGGTTTTGAAAGCTTTCATTCATCATTTGATTGATCTCTCGTCCGTTTTCGAATTCGTATTTAAACATTTTTTGCTACACATGTGCTTACACACATGTGAGATTATGCGTTGTTGAAGTTTGTGTTTTAGAGATAACTTTGTTGTTTTCTGTTATTGTTATTAGTTTTTTTTTAGTTTACTTTCATAAATCGTCTTTGTTGTCATGAAAAATATCTTGGATTTTATAACGGAGTATAGATCGGTACTAAGTTACCTACATATAAAATAAGTTGATAAAAATGTATTAATAAGTTCGTTCTAGTATAAATTATTAGTTATAAAAACTTACTAAAACATAAAACAGATATTTCCATAACTAAAATTGTTTTAAGGTGGTTCGTCACGGGTTGGCGCGAGATTTTTTTTTTGTAGTTTTTAATTCATTTTCAAGGTATAAAACTAGGTAGCGGAAAAGTAAGTTGGCGCAAATTGTAAACCATTTTCTATTTACTTAGGCATGAAAAAACGAACTTCCGCTCATTGATAGTTTTGGAGCATTTGACAAAATAAAAGAGATTTTCGGTTAAAAATCAACATTTTCCCAAATGCTCCCAAATAAAATTATATCGAAGTTGGTTTTATGATGGGTTCATAGAAAATAGTTCACGATTTGCGCCGAATTACTTTTCCATTAATTTTATTATTTGTAAAACGCAGAAAAAAAACACATAATACGTAATTGGAATCTCGCGCCAACCCGTGTAAGGTTATTATGTATAAGGAGTTAAGTATAAGAATGACCGTGGCTTCGCACGCGCTTTTCCGGGATGAAGGCCTAAGTAGACTCCTACCTGTCTTCGTATGCTGCTACTATATTTGCCTTAGCTATTTTTGTATATGTATAACCTGGTAATACATTAAAAGCTCCATAATTGCGGGGTATTCCGTAAATATGCCGCGAATACAGAAATCGTGGATACAGACCGGTAATTTTTATAGGAAAGTACGTTCCAAAAACTCAATAGAAGAATATAAAAACTTCAAGTGCGAGTTCGACTTGCGCACCGAGGGAGGGATATATAATAATAGGTACCTAATACAAAAAGGCAATCCTCGCGTAATTTTAAGTTTTATAATGAACGACGACGTATGTAGACTTAATTTCATCATCTCATAAAATGCCAACAATAACGCATTTTTTGTGAATGAATTACATAATATGGAACTTTCTCAAAGGGTGCCTGCGGAGCGAAGGGTCTTGTATTACATGTTCCATATTCTGTGACAGGGTCGCGTCTGGCACCCTCATAAACCGATCCTGGGAATTTTGCGCCTATAAATTCTTTAGAATGAGTTCCGTCAACAAAAGTTGCACAGAATTTTACTCGTCCCTGAGATGCACGTTGTTTTTTTTGGCGAAAGCTAGAGCAAGATAGTTTTTTGATGTGTGATTTTGGTTCCATCGACATACCCCATTGGTTATGTTAAGTGCTCGATGTTTTGATTCCCATGAGAAAAATAGAATAATGCAAGTTTATTGCGAGAATCGTTGCAGCTGTTAAATATAACTACCGACTGCTATAATCATAAAGCAATTAGGTTAGAAAAGCCGTTGATTTTGGCGCGCTTTTTTTATAGCAAAATTCTTATTAGCGTTAAGAGTTTTGTACACGTTAATTAAAAAAATTCATAAGATTTCATGAAACCTGATTTAATTTTATCAATGGAGCCCTGTGGGCATTGAGTCACTTCCTCTTATGGTGTCTTTGGAGCCCTAGCCCGGGACAAGCGCTAACCCAAATAGCATTTTGTTCTCTTTATTAGTTCACATTTGATTAGAGGATTCGATCCCGGTCTTTATTTTCAATCCCGGGATTTCGGGATTGTTGAAACGCGATCCCGGGATCGTAGACAGGTAAATAACATCGAAGTATTATTTGAAAATCTGCTTTTATTTATTTTCAAACATAGTAAAATTCAACTCAAACTTTCGTTCTTTTACGATAGACAGATAAATAATACGGGAGTACGGGTAAAACAAAAAATGATGGCTGACAAAATGACAGGTGAAAAATATAAGTGAGTGGGTTTAATTTCACGCATCTAGCAGTCAAAAATTTTGTAAGGATTTTGTATGGCTATTTGTTACTCTTTCACGCAAAAACAACTGAACCGATTAGGTTGAAATTTGGTATGGCTATAGTTTGGGATCTATATATATATAACATGCAATTTTTTATTCCGAGAAAACGTGGGCAGTAGCTAGTATTAGGTAAATAAAAATATTGATTACAAAATGTGATCCTCGAGTGATTATTTGGAGAATAGCGGCCTTACAAGTTGTTTAAAGGTTCATTTGTGAGCGTAAATTACTATCAAGGCTGTATACCTAATTGTTCTCTTGTTACTTCTTAAATATCTCTTGTCTAAAAGAAGAACCAACGGAATCTAATACAATGCAGTTAGATGCCACATGACATGTGGTATAAAAGCTGGTTTGCATTGAAGAGCTAACCGCTTGTGAACTCAAGGCTGAATAATTTGTACCCAAACCGGTGTTATAAGGGCTGGATAGCGTGCTACACAGCTCATATATAGCTTACATAGACAGCTCAAATAGTAAATATGCACCATTAGTCACCCACTATAGAACTCTCAATGTCACTTGGGATGAGAAGCGTCTCGCCCGCAGCAGTGTTGTCATGTGTTTAAAGACATACCTACTTATGTTACACCTAAGTAGGCTTATTGCAGTTTTTCCCTCTATTATTTTTAAATAGTAGGTATCTACGGAAACCCTCCTTAATTTTTTTTTATTCCAGTTTTCCATGAGATTTTCTTCAAGGGGGAAAACTGCTAGGTATCCTATAACGAGCAATAATAAAGAAAACTAAGACATAACTTATAGGTACTCAGTTTATTCTAAAATAACAGTATTTTAAAAATTCTTATTTTATCTGCATGTTCTAAAAAATACTCAGGAGATTCTTAGAACAAATCTTAGGACAAACATCTCATTTTCAACCAATCACATGATTAAAATATCCATGATTGTTTACAAATTTACATCATTCAATCAGATATTTTTTTCTCCAATAGGGATACCGATTTTCGAAAAAAAAATACACACCGTAGATTTGGAACGGAAATAATAGCGCTTTGATTTCTGTAGGTACCATCGTCTTTGTAGGTAAATTAATTAAGCCGAATAATTTAAACAACAACGACAAATTGGTAAACGTAAGAAACTAGTAACATTTTATCTCATTTAGCTATTTATTTACAAATACTAAAATAACTTAATTATTTTGTGATGACATGAGAGCAGAAATGGGAAATTGAATTAGATACAATTTATTTATTTGCAACAGTCAGCAGTTGCCTCAATTGTTTCAATTGAAAACTACTACTGTAGTTCCAGGTATCGTTTTATTATTTGATTATCTCTCTTTCTTCAGAGATCTATATATTCAAGTCCTCAAAATCGCGACGGTGAAAAAACGTTACTAGATCGTTACGCTTATAATATTTGGTCAGACATTTATTTAGCTAATCAATGTGCAAACCTATTTGTATGGAAATTGAACCGCCTTATGATATAATAATATTAATTCCCTTATTTATAACAGAATGGGACACAAGACAAAATACAGAAACAAACAGATTTCAACTTAAATTTATTTACAAGCACTACCTAGATAAAAGTACATTATATTACAATCATTCATTATTTTCAGTTGGGGCAATTCAGTTCCTTCTCATCAGGTATCAAATTTGAATTAATACATATACAAATACATAAATCTTTATTAGGAACATAACAATGTGAGTGTGGTTACAATTGTGGGCTGACTACCGCAAAAGTTATAAACTGTGTAGCGGAGTCAGCGCCCTCCTCCGCAAACAAAAATTATAAACAATCTAGTTTTTTGAATTTACACGACCAGCTAGTATATGTGCGCGCTGCAAAATTCGTCAACTGTTTTGTCTCGCAAATCAAACGCACGACAAAGTTATGTCTCGGTGTGTAACACATAAAAAAAACAGACCACCCGTCATAGTGTTCCATAAGAAAACACACAGTTATAATCGAAAGCTTAATTACTACATTGGACAAAGCAGAAAACTAAACTTAGTCCGGTGGAGCATTATGAATTATGATTTAACTAATACGGGTATGTGACCACAGGCCTATTTTAATTCTTCAAAAAGCGCAATAATTCAGTTTTTCATGTTTTTGAGTAAATTGACACTCTAATTCGGTGTATAAGAGTACCCGGTTGGCCAAAACAAATAGGGGAACCTGAGCCTTGAGTGGGATTTGCGTAGTTTGATGTCCGCAAGCGCGAGAGCGCTGTAACAAATGCCATGCAAAACTGGAACGTTTACTATAGAGAAACCGAATTAATGGCAACACTTGCATTGCAAGTACAAGCTCTGCTTATCTCGAGCCTAGATGATGCTGTGTGGATTATCAAGCATTATTTATTAATTTACTGGCTGTTCCCCGCGGTTTCACACGCGCTGAATTGAATTCGAATTTCACATTTCTAGTTTTACCAGGACAAAAATAGCCTATGTTACTCTCCATCCTTTCAACTAACTCTATGCACAATCAAGTCGATTGGTTCCGATTGTGGATTGGTGTGAAGGAAGGACAAATAAACACACTTTCGCATTTATAACATTAGTTAGCCTAGCCCACGAAAGGCAACGATTAAAAAAAAAAAAGGATTTTGTTGCTGTAAAACGGAAGTAATTGAGCTTCGATTTCTATTACTAATGCTATGAATAGAGACTTTCTGTTTCTTATGCCCACAACATTTTTAAACATTAACACTGTCATTGCCATTGACGCACATGCCGGGCCACCTGATGGGCAATGAATATTTTAAGCCATGGCAGCCTGTAAACTCAATGAAAGGCTGGTAAATAAAACGTGATAAATGTTCGTAAATAGTGAATTCCATTTTTCATTTTGGATTTTTAGATTAGTCGCTTCCGCTTTCATCAGCAGCTGACCCAGAGTCCTCCGCTTCAGACTCATCGCCTGAACTCTTCTTTGATTCCTTTTTGGACTCTTTCTTACTGTCCTTCTTGTTCTCTTTGCTCTGAAATAAAAAAAAACAACCGTGAAGTATCCCTAACCATCGATCGATCGATTATATTTTATTTCGTGTTTACAAGATAACGGGGACGTATATCAGAATAAACACAGTGGGGTCGATTCAAACAACCTCACATCATCAGTACACATTAAGTCCACTGCTGGACATTGCTGGGGTTGTGCCATAATCGAGATATAATTTATTGACAGAACCGGGATACAACACAGAACAATAAAGGTTTAATATTTAAAAAACTTTTAAATACAAGCTTTTATATCATCTAGGTCCAAAGTGCTTGGGAAGACAAATCCAACGAACCCAAACTCGACGTGGTCAAGTCGTTTCGATTAAGAGATCCTATGCCCACCTTCGGTATCCATCATCAGACCAGCTCGATAGTAGCACGACATTGCATTGTCACCGAACTTACATATGTAGGTAATTATGCCAAATTTCAGCTCAATCGGTTGAGGATAACTGGTCTAAAATTGTGTTGCAATATTCCACCCGAACAAACATCCATTTCAAGTTAAATAAAAATTTGTAAAATATAAAATAGTTCCTATATACTCGTATCTATCTACCTAACTTACATACTGAATACCAAATTGATAAATAAGCTAGTTAAGCAAGTAGGCAGGCTAGGTCGGGGATAAGTCAGCTATCGAGTGTGTGCTCTGCGCTGTCCAGGCTAAAAGGGTTCCACCTCAGCTTTATGCTACCTCACATTAAGGCGGTTCTCTGACCCAAACTAGCGCCGCCACCTATTTTATCGTATTATTACGTTACTAAGAAATTTTCAAATATTCCTCGGTCCGTTTGTGTTATCTATTATAAGTTTTTTTTAATGCCTCTGTAATAGATTTATTTTGTATAGTTTAGGAAGATGCGAAGTTGCACTTTTTGGCACCAAACTCGGTTTCTGCATCTCCTCCTAAGCTATACAATATAAAACTATTACAGATGCATTAAAAATAAGCTTATGATAGTATAAAAAACGGGGCAAGGGATTTTTGAAAATTCTTTTGTTTAACGTAATAATACGATAAATAGGTGGCGGCGCTGATTTGGGTGAGGGAAGCCCCTTAAAGCAAGGTAGCGCTGGCTTTCAGATGAGACCTGTTTGAGGTGACCTCACAGCCGACCAGTGGTTCAGAAGAGATGTTAAAAATACTCAGAAGGAAGCTGCTGTCCTTCCTCTGGTAGGTTCCTTTAGTCGACTCTTACGACATTCACGGGCTCTGGTGGATAAGTAGACTGTTACGCCTAGATCGCAAGCATTTAGCAGTACATCTTTGCAAAATTTCACCTCGATCATTTCAGTAATATTCGGCGAAACATACATAGATAAATAGGTACTTTAATGTACCACAAAAAGATCGAAAATAATATAGAAATAAATGCTATGAGTAGACGAAGCACAAAGGCGGTCTTATCGCTATGAGCGATCTCTACACACAACATATCACAACGGCAAACTGTCATATCCATTATAAATGTCAAAGTTTGTGAGTATCGATCGATGTATATTCCTCTTCCACGCAAAAGTTACTTCCAGGTCCCAAACTATACTGAAACGGTATAGTTTGGGACCTGGAATAACATATAGGCTATTTATTATCCCGATGAAACGCGGGCGAAGGCGCGGGCAGCAGCATAATAATAGTAGTACACTTGCATCTTTTTTGTCCTTCTTCTTCTTATCGCTATCGGAGTCTGAAGAGCTGTCATCATCCTCAATGTACTCTTTGCTGGTGAACTTGCCGCCAGAACCAGTACCGCTCGTGTTCTTGGATTTCTTCGCTGGTGATGGCTTGCTGGCTTTCTTCTCCACTGCCTTTCGTTCCTGAATGATATTATTATTATTACACTTCATTTATTTAAAATCTCGTTCTATAATACATTTTCTACTATAGAAAATATGTACAATAAAATATTACAAACCTATACTATAGTAAAAAATATATCAAAACAGTAGATCACCGGCCGCAAAGCCAGGCTCAAGCGGCCGGGGACTAGGGCTGCAGAGAGAGGAACTTCCTGACGATACGCGCCGAGTCCAGGAGTACCGCTTTTTAGATCTGGCCCTTCATCCAACTTCTTAGCGAGTCTCTTATATTTATTATTATTAGCACTGGTTATGTATATGTCAACAAAGACATTTATGAATGAAATCTTAAAAAAGAGTGATAAAAATAAATTAAACAACAAGGTAACAGCAAAGTTATCACTAAAAAATAAAACACAATCTTTAACAACGCATAATCTCGCATGAATAATAAAAACTATTTAAAATTGAAAACGAACGAGAGATCAATTATTAAATGATGAATGAAAGCTTCAAAACCAAAAATTGTTTCGTGCTTCTGTGCTTTGCATCGATGATACCAATGTCGTTAAATATTCTCCACCTATATTCCTTGGGTAGGTATTGTAACAGTTATGTATACAAAAAATATCCAGGTTTTTCAATCGGTCAATCGATCTGTATTATAAATAAAAAACAACGGGAATGGAATCAATATCTGAAGATCGTACAAACATTTTTCCCGAGGCGTGAATCGAACCCGCAACTTCCTGTGTCGAAGGGGGTAAATAAGTAGGGTTTTGTAGCCATTTTATAAACTAAGTATACTGTGCCGTTTTAGAAAAGTATACAAATTCATTTAATGAAATAGAAGTGTCGGTGTGTAATGTCAAAATAACAGGTTTTTACAAAATGCATGAAAGTTTTTACAAAATTTATAAAGTTATAACACCACATTTTAGATAGGTTGTATGTCTGTTACTTTGAGATAACTTCCTAAACGGCTGGACCGGTTTCGACCGAGATTTTAACTGCACCTGCCAGTGAAAGTCCCGTCTTTGGCTGATGTTTGCTAAGATGTTAGAAAATTAAAACCAATGAAATTGTGCATTATACGCGGGAGAAGACCGGCACAGTTAGTATAAATCATTTTATAATGTCCCAAGTTCTTTGTGATATTTTTTACTTTCCTTCATTAGCTTGTTTAGTCCCAGTGCCACATTTGATAAGAAAAAAAAATCTTCTTTGTCTATGAAATGTGAATATGAAACAAAAACTTTAAGATAGCACAAGTGATCCACAGATGGCTGTATCTATTATTGCATAAAACAAAGTGTCATTTCGCAGAACAAGAGCACAAAAACTGCGCACGGAACGGCAAAAGAAACGGTCTATCCAACAAGCTCAAAAAAAAAAATGACCATTGCTTTCTACCTGACTGCATTAAAGCCAAAAGGAAGGATTATGTTATCAGCAGTACCTAGCAGTTTCTGTATGTATACAGGGTGCCTTGCTGCCCCTACCAAAAAAAATGACTATAGGTATAACTATGTTTTACCGTAGCTCCCAAGTTACTGCCCCCTAACATAGCAGGTTATTGCCTACGCTAGAATAGAGAATTCTCCATTCATTGCGTAAATTATGCAAGTTGAAGGAATTAAATGTATATATTTTACGCATTTGATGACCTTTCCATGTCATTTTTGTCTATTCTAACCCTAGAAAAAATCACTATTTTGGATCCATTTTAATATTTCGATTGATTTAATAGGGTCAGGGCGATCTACGCTACATTTAAAACGAACAAAATCATTTTGAAGGACATTCAAAATAAGTATAGAATGGTTCAAATACCTACCGAATACTCAAGCGCAACGAAGCGCTTTAAGCAAGACTCAGGTCGTGATTTTTTATAGTTTTAATTCAAAATCAATGACAAAAACTAGTCACTTGAGACGTGCTTATGTATATCTCAGTTGCGTTTGAGAATTCCGAAGTAGGTACCTACTTAAGGCTGTTCCCTGAGCCTACTAGCGCCGGCACCTAATTTTATTGTATTATTATGATAAACAAAGGAATTTTCAAAAATCCCTTGCCAGTTTAAAATACCTATCATAAGCTTATTTTTAATGCCTCTGTCATAGTTTTATATTGTATAGCTTAGGAGGAGATGCAAAAACCGAGTTTGGTGGCCACAAAGTGCAACTTCGCATCTCTTCGTATATTTATTTATAATATAAAATAGGTGGCGGCGCTAGTTGGTTCAGGGAATCGCCTTAAGACGATCCCGACCGAATGTGGCGAGGCATCCGAAAGTCCGCCTGCGACGCATAAGGTGGCGGGTTCAATTCGTGCCTCAGGACAAATGTTTTTACAATCTGCAAATTTGATTTTGATTTGTTCCGAATGTACTGGGTATTTATTTATTTAAAATCTGTATTGCACTAACGTACCAAGGGATTTAATGCTGAGGCATTTTCTACCTGCCAACACATGTTTTTACAAATACGCACGCATGCATGCATGCATGTTAGCACGTTAACCACGTGCTAACATTACATAGTTTTAAAGATATAATATGATTATATCTATATAGAAACATATACCTAAATATCTACTAAAATATAAATCACTACATACTCGTCCTCCGCCGCGTCGTCTGTATGTAGTATGTCTGTTCGCGATAAATTCAAAAACTACTGAACGGATTCTAATGCGGTTCACCAATCGATAATGTGATTCATGAGGAAGGTTTAGGTATATAATTCGTCAAGGTTTTGTGTAAATTGGTTGAAATATAACGATATTTGTAGGAAGGGTCAGAAAAAGTCTAGCCGCTTTCATCGAAAATGTTGTCCATATACAGCGTTTTCGCTCCATAGACTTAGGATCTAGAGGTAGAATACGTCTTTGTTACATACAGAGTGCAAGTCGGAGGTTTTATTATTCCTTATAACTGATTTATGGCACCTAAAAGATAATTGTCGGAAGTGTCGGACAAAGTCGAGTCGCCTGGGAGCTTTCATCGAAAACGCTGCCTAATCCCTTTGATATAGTTATAAAACAATGCATGGTGGGATATTATTTTTATCCACGCGGGCGTAGCCGCGGGCGGGTCAGCTAGTATGGTATAATCATCAAACAAGAATAAAGGTATAACCTCTCAAGAAAAAGCTTGAGCACCATTTGCTTATAGGCATCTCGTGTCTCTGCCCTTCTTATGTCCAGAGGCAAGACATTCCACAACCGCACTGCTTCTACAGAGTATTTTCTATACATAATAAAAAAAAAACATCTCGTCTGGTACCCATAACACAAGCTCTGATTAGCTTAAGGCTAGATGATGCTGTGTGTATTATCCAGCATTATTTATTTATTAATATTTAAGAGTTTGAGTCAGAAGAGTTTACCTTTTCAGCTGCCTTCTTCTTCTGTTTGAATTCGTCAGCGGCGCCGCTGTCCTTGTATTTCTGCATCGCCACGTTGTATTCCTCCTTGGCTTTGGCTGCTTTTTCCTCCCATTGCTGAAGACAAACAATTGCATCAGTAATATAATTGTAACGTAGCTTATAACTAAACGCAACAGGTGGCTAGGGAGGAACGGAACGTACCTACTATATATTATATTATAACGTATATATAATATAATATACAGTATATTAATAGTCATCAAACGACAATAAAATAAAAACAAAATAATTATTAAAATGTTCATGATGTCATTATCCGAATCATAAATAGTTTTTAGAAAAATAATAATTACCTATTTACAATAGCACTGACTAAAGTACCTGACCAGACCCATGAAATACAACGGTCCTATTGGTCTTTAAAAACAAAAGAAATCGAGCAAGCCGGGGGTGGCAACCGGTCACTTCACAGAAAAATCACCCTTGTGGTGTCTAGGCAGATCCTGTGCTAGTACGCAGGCACCGAGACAAGATGGTGCGGCCAGATGCAGAAAAACAAAGTCTAATCTAACAAATTTTAATACTAAAGCAAAGAATAATAAAAGTATTGCCCAAATCGGCGTATTATTTACTAAACAATACATGGCGCTTTTAAGGTACAGTTTAAGAAGTTTGTATGTAAACAGTTGCCAGTTGCCGCAATAGTTGCTCACGTTTGCGCAGCACCTAAGGGGCGAACTAAACGGGTTTGGTTGTGAAACTAGGCCTAGATCTCAGTATTCATGGGATCCCCGCGGAAAAAAACAAAGATGTTCAAAGGTATAAAAGATAGTCAATGGATTTTAAATACCTTTCTCGTACCTATTCACTATACTTTGGACATGCAAGGTTGCAAACCTTGCAGCAAATGCAAGGTTGCAAGGTAAACAAATTTTACTTTTTTTATGTGGTAGATATAAAAAACACTAATAATTTAAGAAGAGAAGAAGATTATACATTTTATATTCGCGGACCTAAGAAGATCCAATAAGAAGTTTTGTTGCGTATTGGAAACTTTTCGTTTACAGTTCAAACAAGAATGTTATAAGAATCTTTTAAATAGTCTTACGTAGTTATTGTATTCTCATTGCTTTATAGTTTCGGTGTATCAAATCCCGATTTCCAATTTGACACGCGATTTTATTGCTGTCAAATGGTGTCAGCCCAGTTCCGAAAGGCATTCTTTATTTATCATTGAACTACAATCCACACTTAGAGCGCACGCCCACGGCGACTTTTTGTAGCACTGGACGACATCGGGGAAAAAGAAGGGTGAAGAGGGGCGCTCGCGCACCCTTCGTTCCCCCGATTTTGTCTAAGACGGTCGCTTGCATCGCTACAGTCGTAATGCTGTCGCACGCTTTAAGTCCCGCGTTGGCGCGCTACAAAAAGTCGCCGTGGGCGCGCGCTCTTATATATAATTTTATAAACCTAAAACCGACTTCGAATCCCTTAGTTTTAAACTTTTAAGTTTTCCGGGATAAATACTAATCCCTCGGGGATACATTTTTTCACGAAACCACCTAGGAATTATCCGCTATAAAATAGCAAAAGAATCATTCAGATCGGTCTTTAAATGACGGAGAAATCGACAAACAAACCTTAAAAACATACCTGTATGTAGGTATGTTTGTAGCCGAACATAGAACCTTCTTTTTTCGGAGTCGATTAAAAATAGGCCTCATTATCTGTGACTGGTGATGATTTAAGAAGTGCCGTGGAGAGTCTTGCGTTCGTGTTTCTTGACTATAGAGCCTTAAAGACCCAACATCCATACTACATACATTTCCACAAGGTAACAACATTATATAAAAATAAATATTCTGGTGTTTGTCCTTCAAATCTCTCCATAACTTGCTACCCTTCTTGGCAGGCCCTCAGTGAATTTGATCTCGATCCTGAGGTACTCTTATAGAATCTTACATGGTCACTGTTAACGTCAACTATAGCTTAATACTCAAAAGTTTGTCCTTCAAGCCTCTCCATAACTCGCAGCCCTTCTTGGCCACTTCAGTGACTTAAACCCCGGGATTCTCTTCTAGAATCTTCTTTCTATTCCACAAAGAAAGACATCTAACATAGTCACTGTAACTAAATACTCACAAGTTTGTCCTTCAAGCCTCTCCATAATTCGCAGCCCTTCTTGGCCACTTCACTGACTTAGACCCCGGGATTCTCTTCTAGAATCTTCTTTCTATTCCACAAAGAAAGACATCTAACATGGTCTCTGTAACTAAATACTCGCAAGTTTGTCCTTTAAGCCTCTCCATAACTTGCAGCCATTCTCGGCCATCTCATTGTCTTATACCCCCGGGGTTCTCTTATGGAATCTTCTTTTTATTTCATAAAGGCACCTAAAATGGTCGCTAGAAACGTCACATATAAATCCAATAAGCGGTTTTCCTCTACGTTCACCCTTCATACCGCTGAGGTTCGGAGCACGCTGTCTGTGGCTGTTCTGCCGGCCATTTACAACCTGGGTCTCTTCAAGACAATGTGATTAGGTATCTTCTAGAACTTCGTGAGTCATGCATGATGCAATATCAGCCACATCGTCACTTTTCCACTGTTCACTGTTCAACCCAAGGTCTATTGATAGAGTAAGAGAGCTAAATATGGACCAGCATAAGGATTTTTTTGAATAATACTCCGAATTTTAAAGTGTAATCGGTGGTGTAGCTTAGCGTGCTGACCGTTGACTGGATACAAAGAACGTTCTTCGAGAAACGCAGGTAGTCCATATTGCCATGCTGGTCCAATTATGGCGCTGTAACTCTTATAAAAAATAATACTCACAGGTTTATCCTTCAAATCTCTCCACAGCTCGCCGCCTTTCTTGGCGACCTCCGTGACTTTGATCCCGGGGTTTTCTTCTAGAATCTTCTTTCTATTCTCATTCAACCACAACATGAACGCAGTGGAGGGACGTTTCGGTGCGTTGACGTCTTTTTCTCGCTTCTTCGTCTTGTCCTTGCGTTTGCGGGGGGCCTCTGACTGCAATAAAAGTGTTATTTCAAAAAGGCGAACTAAAAAATTCAGTCTGTGTTGATATTGCTTACTCTACGTAACCAATTTCTTTTTTTATATCTTTTTTATATGTAACTAGCTGCTGCCCGCGCCTTCGCCCGCGTTTTATCGGGATAAAAAATAGCCTATTATTCCAGGTCCCAAACTATACCCATACCAAATTTCAGCCTAATCGGTTCAGTAGTTTTTGCTGAAAGAGTAACAAATATCCAAACAAACTTTGACATTTATAATATTAGTAGGATTAATTGAAAATTTAATTATTGTTATTTAAAGCTAGCAACAAGTCATAGTAAATTATTGTAAATCATTATTTTATGGGTTCGATTCCCGCCTCGGGACAAATATTTGTCCTATCTGCAGATATTTGTTCAGGGTGTTCTGGATGTTTTCTATGTATAGTAAAAAATATCTATCCATATAGTGTATTATATTAAGTATATCAGTCATCTAGCATACATAACACAAGCTCTGCTTAGCTTGGGGCTAGATGATGCTGTTTGGATTGTCCAGCATTAGGTATTTATTTATATAGTCTTACAATAGTGATAGCTTTCTTGGGTTTATCTTTCTTCTTCTTTTCCTTCTTGCTGTCATCCGAAGCGCCGCCGGAAGCGTCAGATTCTCCTTCGGACGAGGCGTTTGTGTCATATCTGCAAAAATAATTTAGTTTCTATCACTTTAGTACGAGATATACAGGCCAGAAATACAATGACAATCCTGTGTGTAAAATTATGCAAGCTGCAAGAAACTGAAAAATTCTTGAAAGTATACTTTGCAGTCTGTGCAAAATAAATGTACATCGTACATTTTGTAACGCTCTCGTGACCATGTACCGGAAGTTATAACGTAGTCAGACAAAGACTGATGATCTGTAGGGCTATTCTAACTCGATCGAAAAGTTTCCGTGACTCAGAATCTGACACAAATCCGCGCGAAATTCAAATATTTTAGCGGTTTTTAATATTTTCTGCGTACTCTATAACCAAGACCTTTGTGACCCATGTGTGCAAATAAATGATCTGTATTTCTGTATTTCTACAAGCAACAAAACTACCTAAAAAGTAGTATTTCATAAATCGCTGACCATTTTCTATGAACCCATGTTCCAATGAAGTAGTCGTACTTCATTGGAACATGGGGCTTTTGCTATGGGCTTTAGGTAATAATGTTGATTTTTAGTAATAAACGTCATAAATTATTAATTTCTCCAAAAGTCGAGTCGAATCGAAATTAGTTAACATGGGTTCATGGGAAAATGTTTTACGATTTACGGTAAGCTACTTTTCTGCTATTGATATTGCTTGTACTGGATGTAATAAATAAAACTAGAATATGTACTCCTAAGGAATCCATAGTAAAAATTAAATCGAATAATAATAAATATATATTGAATCCTACTGACATAGCTAATCAATTCAATGATTATTTTATAAATAAAATAGAATCCATTCCCGATCATGGAATAAACGTCACAGATAACATGATTCATCATGCAAAATCTATGTTCTTAGCACCATCAGTTCCACAACACATAGGATATATAATAAAAAATCTAAAAAACTCTAACAGCACTGGTTTTGACCAAATCTCTACAAAAGTCATAAAAGCAGTCAATGAAATAATAAGCCCTCATCTCAGTTACTTGATCAAACTAACTATCTCATCTGGCACGTTCCCTGATGATCTTAAACTTGCGGTTATAAAACCATTGTTTAAAAAAGGTAACAAAGAGTTAACTAACAGTTACAGACCAATAGCTCTCTTATCAGTCTTCTCAAAAATTTTTGAAAAATATATATATGAAGAAATTTATTCCTTCTTAGAAAAGCATAAATTACTATGCAATGAGCAAAAAGGGTTTCGACGTAACAAATCTATAAATTTAGCAATATATGAATTCATTGAAAATATTGTTTTCCAAATAGACAACAGAACACCTGTATGTGCTGTGTTCTGTGATATGACCCAAGCATTTGACTGCGTAGATCACGACATCTTGATTGACAAATTAGAGGTATACGGACTGAGAGGTAGAGTTTCTGAACTTCTTTGCTCATATCTTAAAGACCGTAGACAAATTACCGAGATTAAAAAACTGGATATCAAGACCAAATGTGAAACACCGTATCATTCTTTAGAGCGCGTAATCCAGTTTGGCGTTCCACAGGGGAGTGTGCTTGGACCTCTACTATTTATTATTTATATAAATGACCTACCTAGATTACTCAATCAACCAATGACCTTATTTGCTGACGATAGTACGATAACAATAAAATGCGATGACATAAATACTTACAATTTTGACATTAATAATTCAATAAAATCAACAATTAAATGGCTTAATAATAATAATTTGAAAATTAATATAAATAAAACAAACATAATGCACTTTAGTCAAAGAATTAAAAATTATCCTCAAATAGACCTACAATTTAATGGTAGTAAAGTAGATGTGGTAGAATCAACAAGATTTCTAGGTATTCAAATAGACTGTAAATTAAATTGGAAAGACCATATAGAACTTTTAATTAAGCGAGTAAGTAGCTCTACCTACGCACTCTATAAATTATCCTCCATTGTTAACACAGAAACACTACTAACAGCTTATTATGGAACAGTAGAGTCTATCCTAAGATTTGGTATAATTTTCTGGGCTAACTCTACCAATAAAGACTTCATATTTAAAAGACAAAAAAGATGTATTAGATCAATGTTTAACCTGCACGTTACCGACAGTTGCAGACCTTTGTTCATTGAGCACAAGATTCTAACGCTTCCGTCGTTATATATATTAGAAATGGCGCTATTTGTTAGAAAACATCCCCATCTTTTCCCACGCAAGTCTGATTTTGTAGTGCGAAATAGACGTGATAACAGTAAACTCCAAATACCTAATAGTAAAACAGCTTTCCTACAAAAAAGTGTAGTCTGTATGTCATGCAAAATGTATAACAAAATACCTAAATCATTAAAAGATCTTGACGACAATATATTTAGGACTAAATTGAAACAATTATTAATTACCAAATGCAATTATAATATTAACGATTTTATGACAGATAAATTTTGACATCCTCTTACTATTATTACTTTAAGATTTTTGACATTATATAAAATTATCTACAATATACCTAGGTTAGAACATTACTAAACTTTACTGTGACATTTGCATGCTATCTTAATTTTGCACGCCTCGATGAGGTAGTAATGTATTGGAAATACCATTTTTAATTAATAACTTTTGTACCTACATTACAGCAAATAAATGATTTGATTTGATTTGTGGAACGCAGACAATATTAAAAACCGCTAAAATATTTGAATTTCGCGCGGATTTGTGTCAGGTTCTGAGTCACGGAAACTTTTCGATCGAGTTAGAATAGCCCTGCGCGTAAATGTCACGGAAAACCGCTGAATCCGGGCAGCAGCGAACTGGTTCTGTGGCGATTTTTGAGGTCTATGTACGTATGGCCTATGAATTGAAGACTATCGGCTGAAAGCCTCTGATTCTTTAAGTATGTGTCGGGCTCGTATGGTCTATCAGTCGTCAAATAGTTATGTTATTTATAAAACATATCTTCCTAGCCGAATTTCGACCACCTCGGCCAATCCTAACGGAGACTAGTCAGATGCGTAGGACTTATTATATTGCACAATTAGTGTGTGCGCAAACACAAGGGCACTCTCTCTATTCCCTCACTCTCATAATCAGATGAGATGGCAAACCGACACGTGCCTCGGAAAGCACATTAAGCCGTCGGTCCAGCGCCTGTCTCCGCTCCGCTCATGTTAATTATGTTGTAAAAGTATATTAAGAACTCACTCCTCAGCCACATCGCTCTCTCTGTTCTTATCGGGGTTGAAGTCCTCATCCGTAGAGTCCGAGTCCTCAGAGTCTCCCGAGTCCCTCTCCTTAGCCTCTGCCTTGACGCGCTCCAAGTACGCGTCGGGCTCTTTTTCCGTGTCTGAATCACCGAAGTCATCGTCGTATAGTGCTTTGTCCTGAAAAACAAAGATTTTTATTTCATGACAGCTGAAATTTGTACCTAAATTTGAATTGACTTGACATCTTTGTTATTGGCAATATGTGTCTACCAATTTTTTTTATTGTAGTAAAAGCTTAAGATTTTAGATTGGCCTAATCATTTTGTGGGATATTGGCGTTCCTCTGCTATAATGTCATTAATTGTAAAAAAAAAAAATTGTAATAAGAGTCCGCTTTTCCAAAATTTTAAAGGCAAGCTTGCTTGCAAGGTCCTTCATTTAATTTGGAGCTTAAATTGTTGCGAAATAAAATAGTGTGTCGTTTGTTTTATCTTAAATTGACAAATAGAGCAAACTGTGTCTGGCAGTCAATACCGTTTTATTATAAACCAACAAAAAGCAGTGTTTATTAGCTAGATAAAAACCTTATAATGATATTTATGATAATTTGTATTCAACTAAGCTTATGCTGCGTACAGACCACGCAATGTAATTTGAAATAAGCATTTCATCAGTGTGGACGCACCGCGAGCACGAACCGAACTTGTACCTACACGCTTCTGTTTCCGACGTGCTCGCGAACGTAGCGTCAGTACCAGGGCCCGTACTCTTAAAAACGAAATCGAAGTTTCAGATTCTTTTTGGTGCAAACGTTAATCTTATGCAATGGACATATGAGTTGGTTTTGCACGAACACGAAAAAGAAACTTCGATTTTCCTTTTCCGAGTAGGCCCCCTGGTTTGGTCGCATTCGCGCTCGTCTCAGCACAACCCATCCACACTGGCGAACCAAGCACACTGCGAGCCCCTTTGTATTCGTTCGAAAAAACGACAAATCGTGGATAGCGCCGAGAGCGACTTGTAATGCTCGTAGCGTGCTCGTTAAACGCTGTTCGTGCTCACAAGGCGTCCACAGTATAGAATTGGCTTACATTGCATGATACATTACATTATTGTGGAGTGGACGACAAACTCATTCATTTATGGTACATTTCATGTTACCTTGCGTAAGTCTGTATGCGGCTTTAGACTTTTGAACACAGATATAAGAAATTTCTATAACTATTAGAAGAAAATAAATAACTACTTACATTTTTGCCGGTATTCTTTACGTGAAGTTTCTTAGACGATATATAGTTGAAAAGTTTATCGTATTCTCCTTTCTCTATACTGCTGAACGTGTGAACGTTGCCGGATTTCAGAGCGATCTCGAAATCGAATGACCTGAAATAACAGTATTAGGTAAAGAGAACTTCGAATTAGAAGTGGAATTAACTCAAAATAGTGTTTTGTGTGTCTGTCTCATCATAAGCCTAAGATATATCATCATCATCATCATCAGCCCGTACACGTCCACTGCTGAACATAGATATAGCATCTAAGATATATACGAGTATGTATATACAATAATATTATAAATGTCGAAGTTTGTATGGATGGATGTACGGATGTCTGGATGTATGGATATTTGTTACTCTCGCAAAAACTACTGAACCGATTAGGCTGAAATTTGGTATGGGTATAGTTTGGGACCTGGAATAACATACAGGCTATTTTTTTATCCCGATAAAACGCGGGCGGTGGCGCGGGCAGCAGCTAGTGTCTTATAAGATTACTTATTAGAAAATCTATTGTCTAACTAAACCTTTAAGTTACTACTTTAAGGCAAAAGTGGTACTCCACTTTTTAAGGAGGCAGGCTGCAGCGCGTCATGCTTTGACAGTTATATTGTTTGAAGTAGACAATCGCTTTCATCACAGACTAGCTGACCCTTAGAAAATAAGCTACTCGAAGTACTAATCTGCGCAGACAAAGTCGCGGGCACCAGCTAGTATCTTTATAAATTGTAGCCTATGTGTTATTCTGATGCTATATTATTCTAAAGTTTCATTAAAATCCATTGAGTAGTTTTTGCGTGAAAAGAGTAACAAACATCCATACATACAAACTTTCACGTTTACAATATTTGTAAGGATGTTTTGCTTTCATACTGACTACCGGAAGACGCTCATGCTGAGTTATATTTTTGTGAGTTTTGTTTTTGTATATGTGTCGGTTGTGTAAATAGGTGTCTTAGGCGCAGGCCACGCAGGCCTCATATAAATGGCACCGGGCGAGGACAGGTCGCGGACATGGCTCGGACATGACGCAGAAATGACGTGGCACAGGCGTAAGTTTCGAGAAGTCTGTTGAAATATTTCTGTTACAATAATCGGAACGACTATGATCATAAAGCGCTGGATATTTTTCAATCAATTCACATTATGCAACATTAAATTCGATGTCGTCACGCATTTTTTACATCAACAATAGACGTCCGTTGCAAGTACACACGAAGTGGCGGCGATCAGGCGCCGGGAGGCGCGGGCGCCGAAATGGCGTCTCATAACCACATCCGAGCATCGACATACAGTTTGTTCTAAATTGTGCTTTATTACCATGGATTTTGTATGAATTTTCAATAGAATAGGAAGCCGCCCGTGCCATGATATCGCCCGATGCCATTTATTTTGGCCTGCGCCGTATATAGCTAGTACCATTGTGATACATCAGAATCAATAACTTTATTTCTTTAGGCTTACAAAATAAGCACTGAGACAAGTCAAATTTTATATTATAAACATAGTTATTATTATCAAATAAGAAATAAGGTGTTATTGATATTCTCTTCACTTCATCGGCCACATCGTCACTTAAGGTTGTGGTCACACAAATGTCTATTCACCATTAAGACAATCACAAAGTGCTTTTTAATTTAATTATAAAATTTAAAAAGGATGGTAATATTAAATAAAAAAAAAAGAATGGTAGTACATATTGCATTGATACCACTGATACAATTGTAATCATTACTCACATTGTAATATTTGACATTTTCTATAAATAAATGAGTATATTCTTCTATACTATTCTTTTTAAAAAATCGGACGTAATTATAGTGCCCGTGTAATGTTCAGGATTACTTACTTGGTAGATGAGGCGCCGCCTCTCGCGAAGTTGACGGAGGCTATCTCCTCAAACCTGATGTGCACAGGAGGTTTGTGCACGTAGATGAAACCTTTCTCCAGTGGATACAGGTAGCCAGCCGCAGCTTTGTACGAACACGCTACTGCTGGGGTCTTGTGGTGCCTGGAAGAGATTCACATTTCCATTACTTTCATTAACAAAGAAAATTAAAATCAAATAATAGAAACAAATTAGAACTAGTATTTACAATTGAGAATCAGATAAAATGACATTTATAAATTCAAATTCAGCTTATGTACTAGTGAGGTTTGTCGAGTGCCAGCGGCCAAACAGCCTAGTCGGTAACGTGTCTATGTACCGTATGGGCGCTCGGGATTCGAATCCCGTGCTTAACTTACATTCAACCTTACGAGGGGGAAAGGGTAAAAGCAAGGAAAGAAATTTTTCTAAGTACACCCTAAAGAATTAATGAATGAATGAACACTTTATTGTACCTATTAAAATTACATAAAAACTCTCATATGTAAAATTAAATAAATACAGTACAATAGGCGGCCTTATCGCTGAGAGCGATTTCTCCCAGGCAACCTTTACCAAAGAAGTACAATTATTACACGAGTCTCATACCAAAATAAGTTCCAAAGGTCGTGCCCTCTTCTTGTGCGCGATATCTGCACAGGTATCATGTAATGGCCGTGGGGCCGCGGCGTACGAATATCGACCCCTCCAACTCAACCCGTGGATGTTGTAAGAGCCGACTAACGGAACCAGAGGAAGGGCAGCAGCTTCCTTCTGAGTATTTTAAACACCAACACTGCGATCACCAATCCGCCTGCCAAGCGTGGTAATTATGGCAAATCCCCCCCTACATGGGAGACCATCCACTCGATGGACCGACGACATCGTAGAGGTCGCAGGGAGTCGATGGATGGAGGCGGCTCAGGACCGCTATTTGTGGCGTCGTACGGGGGAGGCCTATGTCCAGCAGTGGACGTGTAGTGGGCTGATAATGATGATGATGATCATGTAATCAACTATGGAGTAAAAGGCCTTCTTGACAAGATTTTGTTTTATTACCTACTGCTTAAATTTACGAATAGGGAGCTCAGTTATATGTACATATATGATAGAAGCTTTTTGCGCCCATATTGACCGTGAAAATCGGTGCGCACGGTTTAATACACGATTCAAAAGGTCCGGTTTAGTTGTAAAAAAAGGATTTTGATTTGTGTTCCAACTTAGGGAACCTAGGAAACTTAGGGATTAATTCTTGTAAGCCAACTTACCCAAGGAAATCTCCAGGTCCTGTGACTCGCCGATTGATGATAACCTTCATAATCTTGGCGAGGACTTCATACGTCGGTCCTGATACCTCCTTTGATATTTTACCTTCATACTTTTCTTTCAGTTCTTCTCTGGAAAATACACAAATATTTCGTTAAACGAGGGTCAGTAAGCATAATAATAATAGCCTAATAGGTAATCTTCGATTCTCTGAGGGCTTCCAATGCCATTAAGTTAATATTTGGATTTCAACAAATTGAGTTTTAATGAGCCAATCACACAACACTTTCCAAATTAGGTAGTTACTTAGTTCTATTGATGTAGGTACTGGCATATTATAGACTTCATTCATAGATTTTAATTTCAAATGTTTCTAAAGCAGTATGTAAACATTGGCCCAATACCAATACGCTGGGCCAGCATGTTGGGCCAACTGATCGGATTGCGTTCACACATTGCTGAGCTTTCCACATTGGCGCTTCAACAAAGATCATTTGATGTGTTAAGGAAAAATCGACACTAGTCGGATTGGCGGCTAATGTTGGCTGCCAACATCCAAAATGCGCCAAGTAGGTCTTACAAATTAGACCAATGCGATGGTCGAGCGCATTTGCTCAATGTATACAGCAGCCATAATTCTGTTGTCATCTAAAAGAATGCGCGATTCGTATTTTCTAGACTGTCTGAGTGAGAGACTAGGCTGTCACAGGATGAGTCTCGAAACAAGAGAATAAACAATACTCACTCAGTAAAAGGCAGTTCTATGCTAGTTTCCTCCTCAATTCCAAACAGCAGCACCAAGTAATGGTACCTCGTCTGACCCTGCTTGATAGGCGGGTCTAGCGATACCACAAAGAACATCTGTCTCGTATCCTTGTGGGGTAAGAGAAAGAGACGCAGCACTGTCGACATGGGGATCTTGTAGTCAAACGTTTTACCGTGCAGTTGGAAGAATGTTTGGAATACTTTGATGTCGTAGCGACCACTGAAAAAAATATTATAAAGTTAGAAAAGTTTAAGCAGTTTGTATACATAAAAGGTTTATTATAATAAAACAAAATGTGTTTGGATTGGACTGTTCTTTTCTTCTAGAAACAACTGTTTGCACAACACATAAGGCGTTTTGAAGCGCGCTTATGCGCGCGCGGGTCCTTAGCGATCTGACTAAGGAATATCATAAGCACAATCCTGCAGGATCGAGGTTATCAATGTACGATAGTATAAAAATAACGCGCGCTATCAAAGCATGCACTTCAAAACACCTAACATGGTTGGTACATTGTATTATACGTGGTCTATGAATGTAGTAACTGTAGTAAGGTACAAATCTTTGTGAAGGTGACTGACAAAAATTTTTCAATGTAGTTTTGACCCACTGTGCACTCAATTTCTTTTAAAGAGCTGCCAAAAATCATAATCATCTCTTTCTGTCCTCCACAAATACAGCCATAGATGTGACAACAACTGCACTGGTTAAAATGAATGCTTACCGAGGAGTAAGGCACTGCAGCTCTCTGAATATGGCAATAGCATCACCAGACACGGAGATGACGCTGGCTTTGTTCATGACTTGCTGGTGGAATGCATCCACAGCGTCCATGTCTCCTGCCATTTCATTGGTGGGGATATGGAAACGCATCTCCATTAGAGATACAGGAGTGTCATCGTTCTGAAATTATATGAAGTTTTGTACCCAGCAAGTACAATGAAATCTTAGTTGGTGCGTTACGCGCACAGAACTGGCTATAAAATATTTGATAAATAGAACTGAGTGACATTGGATAACTACTAAATTTTAGACTGAAAGTGAATTCTTTCAGTAAGTAACTATCAAACAAGTTGAATAACTTGTTTCATTCCTTAATCCCAGTTCTAAAACACAAATAATGCTGGACAGCATTATGGGTACTAGAGGACTGATATACTTAATACAATACATTACATAGCTACCTAAAAAGAAAATACCCAGAACACCTGGAACAAATATTTGAACATCGTACAAAAATAACCAGACAGAAGTGTGCAGAAGTGGTAATAAACATCTTCATATTTCATTTCATATTTCAATCAAAACTTAAGGGTTTATAATATTAGTGACATGAGATTTAAATTTAATTTATTGAGTTCATTGGCAAATTCTCACCTGATGAAATTCAAGTGTAACCTCATTTTTCCCTGTATTACATTGAGACACATAATGCAGCGGGATCTCGAATGCTGTGTTGGAGCCAACGTTAAAGCTCAGCACAGCTCCATTGAACTTAGCTGTCCCCCAGTTCCAGCCTTTTAGGGAGAGTTCTTTCTCCAACATGTCCTTTTTGTAGCTTGACTTGAAGAACTTGGCTACTTTCTCTTGTTCCTGTGATTTAATGAAACTTGTAAGGGGTTTAAGCCTGAACATATGAGGAATGCTTCTAGAAGCTGTAATTAAATGAGCTTGGTTTCTAAACAGTTTACTTAACTGATACTTGTTATTTTCCATACTGTTGGGATATTAATAGCTAGTGATTTATAGTATATTTAAGTTTTGGTACTCACTCCATCTTTAAATCCACCGTATCTATGCAGAGTTCCATTCTTCAGAAATATTCTTAGCCCCCAAGAACCTATGAATTTTTGGAAGTTTACCAACTCTATATCATTGGCAGCCAGCTGCTCAACTTTGCCTGTTTTACTGTTCTTGAAGATGATGTTCTGGTCGGTCATCTTCAACCTTCCAGGAACCTAAACACGTGAGGAGGTGATGAGTTTTATCAGCTAATACCGAAAAAATAAAAGTTGGGAAAGTTCATGTTATACCATTGTCCCTTTAATTTCGGCTTGTACGTCGTTGTATTCCAAGAACGCTTCCATTTTCTGAGAAGGCTTCCAAGCGCACAATAAACTGGAAGAAATTATAGCAGAACACGCACGTTATTTCTTTTTTGTAAAAAAATAGCGGCTCAAAACTAAAAAACACGAGACGAGACAGAAAAAAACTGTTTGAATGAGTGAATGAATGATAAGCCCATGACATCTGATTGAACGAATGACAGTGAGGTTAGTGATGAGGTAAACTTTACGTAGCGCTTAGTTACGTCAAAAAAACACAGTACAAGCTGTGGTACAAGCAACTGCTTTGTAAAACGTTTAAAAAAAAATACAACAAAATTATCGACTTGAAAAACAATGAAACGAAAATCAAGATGTTTTTTACGAATATCCATTCTCCATTTAGAACGAGAAGAATTTAGAAACGTAGATAATTGCACAGACAATCCTGAGGTCTTCTCACAGAATTCTAATAGGGAAGCAGAATAAACATTTCTAAAACTATTTGTGCCAATTACACCTACATACAAATATCACGTACACATGGACAATCTATGGGCCGAACTCAGGGATAAGGGGGCGGGGGCATTACAACTGTGGCATTATAATCTATTCCAATAAATATGCTACCACATTTACGAATAAATAAACACAGGTTGTATGTTCTTTATTTTTAAACAAAATACTTGTTTTAATGATTTCTTTCCGTTGAATTGCTTTGCTTAGTATAAAGTTTTATTCTTAAATCTACATAAAATTTAACAATAGCCTAAATCAATAAATGCACATGATCAAAATAGTGTTCGTCACTGGACTTAAAATCACAAAAATACATAATTAGATTATTTAGCTATATATACATAATCACACTAATAAAGTGTATTTCCTTTAATCGTTTCTTCCTTTTCCAATTTATTCAGTTCATGTTTACCAACCAAGTATTCGTTTGGTTTTCATGCTGTGGAAACCTGAAAAATGATAATATAGTTAAATAAATACATATATTATTCAGTCTATTTGATACCTATCAAAAGGTTTCTCAAGAATGAATACTAAACCATAAAACTTCGTCACACACACTTCTAAAACAGCTAGACCCAGGCTGGACCTAGATGCGGCCCTTGAAAATCATACAAGTATATGAAAAGTCTCAACAAAGAAACAAAGTTTAAAAAACTGATAAATGTTATTACAGGACTATTTATAAGCGACCTTAGTACATTTTTACGAGATCCTGGACATAGAACAGTTAGTCACTGTATAAATAATGTCGAATTATCGCCAAATATCCACAGTAATCCAAAAACAATATGAGATATTATAAGGCACAACAAAACTTACCGATGAAAAGGAATTTAGGGTGTTTTTCAATACGATGCCTTGCCGCACAAAGGTGCACTACACTTCACCATTTATTTCAGTCTTTTTCGAACATATTTCACGAGATTTATATAAAATAAAGAAGTAACAACAGCACAATACTTTCATAACATGACAATTGGCTGACATTTGCAGACATTTGCCCTTTGTTGCTTAGCAACAAATCATGGAAATTTGCCTCATCTTCAATTTTTGTCTATGGTGGTGAGTTAGCGTTGTTACAGTAAAAAGAGGTGAGATAATTTTTAGTTAGAGAGAAAGTGACCAAAACATTATTTGATTCTTTTCTATGTAATAGTCTTTATTGACAAAGAAAATAACAATCAAATAATATAAAGAAATTAAACTAGTATTTACAGTAGAAACAATTCAGCTAACTGCAGACTGTATTGTGAAAATATGTTCAGTCTGCTTTAGGCGTAGCTCTACGATGTCTGTGGGTCTTCTCATTCGCAGATGGCGACGATGACGTAAACTGGAGACACCCACGTGACCATTGTGTCTCGGTGACTATTAGTTCATTCTATTTTAATTTTTTCGACACATTTAATTCATTCTATTTCATTCGCGTTCATTAAATTCATTCCTTCATTTTTTGCTGTGTGGGATGAAGACGAACGTGTGTGTTGTTGTTTTTCGGAGTATTTTGATAATAAAATTCGCGGGACAAATATTTAGTCGAATAAACTAATTTCATATCTTTGTCTGTGTTATAAACTTGTGGGATAATCCGCGTGCTACTTTCAAAGTGTGCCCTCAATAGTGTTCCTATTTTGTATTCCGGGTCAGACCGTAACTTTTTGCAGTTGATAAGTAGTCACTTGTGTGAACTCTATGGCGTCACTCTCCCTGCCCAGAGTTCTTCAGCTGAAGAAGAACAGCCTGGATGCTGAGCGCGAGCAGTTTGAGAAGTTTCAGGTCAGTACCTAAAATTATTTACCTATTAACATACTTACAGTCTTCCACCTATTATTTGCTCCTGTATACATGTTACTGTACAAATTGCGTCTGATTGGAATAACCAGAACATTCAGCTGTATAGAATTGTATTTCAACCATAAAAAAAGGACCGAATTTACCGGTAGATTCACAGCAATGGGCGGGCCAAGTTGGGGAAACTTATTTAGTCCATTTACAATCACATGACGTTTAAAATAGGTAGTTTACTATGCAGTAGGGTACCATACAACCTGACCCATTATTCTTTAAAAATCACAGGTACCCTAATTAACTACTCAATTAGTTATTTGTCATCATACATAAGGCTGGATCTTTTCATAATCATCAGGCTATCCCATTGCACTAATCATATGTAAATTTAATTGCTTTGCAATTGCTTGAATGCCTTACATTCTTTAGTTACATCACAATATTGCATATCATACATTCAGCTGTGTATACAAACACTGCCACAAAGTTAAGAATACTAATGATAAATTCTGACCTAGTAAGATGCTGTATTAAAAACAAGTCAAATTTATTCAAATTTATGTAAATGATTTGTTATCAGGAACCTGACTTTGTGAAATTATTTGAGCCAGTAGATCTGAATTTATTCAGTACATAATAAGTACTCAACAAACTACAATATGATGCATTAAAAAAAAATATATATAATTATATTACTGAATCACAGTAACCTAATTTGTCTTACTTTTTGTCACAGACAAAAGCATGTTATGCCGCAGGCAGAAGCAAGTAGCCAATAAAAGAACAAAAATAATATCTACTATTTTGTTCTATTGGATATTCTGAAAATAAAGTCATGTAGACACCCGAATAAAGTCAGTAAAATAATTGAAAATGTTGAGCAAAAACAACAAAATTGATTACAACTTCTTCATAATCAAAACCGATTGTCATAAAAAAATATTTTATCTGTAAAGTCCTATTAGGACATGACTATTTGATTGTTAGTTGAACTAAAAGGCAGCAATGGAAAGGTGGAATAAATGTATGGGACATTTCCTCAATATATATTAACACTGATACCTATACCAGCCACGGCCACTGTACGCTACAAAAGTGTTCAAGAGTTCATCTACTTTATGGATAGTACTGAAAGGTTCAAATAAATTTATTTTCTTTCTTCTACTTTGTCAAGATAAAAACAATCCATCACCAGACCCAGTTGACTATGTACCTAGTATAATTTACCCTTATCCTGTAACAGCCAGTGCTGTTGATTCATTTTATTCTTATCAACAGATAAAAAATATTATGAAGCATATGATAGCTTATCTTTTTGTGGTGTGACAATAAACCAAAGTAGTCGAGAATCGATTGAAGTGTTGGATGTATGTAACATACAAAGTAGATTTGTTGTTGTGTTGGGTCCTTTGTCTGGTAAGTAGATTTTCTGTGTGATAGACAGGACACTAATAAAAATAAATCGTCACGATCTTGAGCTATTCATTTATTATGGATAGTAAGGATTAATTCGCAGTTGAGTTTAATAATAGGGTGGAGATAATTTGTTGAGTCAGAGATATTCCTCATTCAGTTGTTTCTGAGAATGACTGACCATGTTAATACATTGAATTGGGGAAAATACGTGCGTTATCTCCAGTTCCGTCCTTTGCGCTTCATATTAAGAGAGAATCCTTTAAGATGAACCAAGGGAAGTTCGCTCTAAAAAAATAACAACTAGTAACCTCCACGCAATTTGAAAATATTTTATAACACTACCCACGCAAAGAAAGTTGTATATGAATTACCTAGTCATGGAAGCCATACGTTATTTTATTATAATAACTCGACATTGTCAGTTGGCTTATTCCATATTTTCAACGTCCGTCCTTAGTCTATTGTCAAGCTAAGTAACACCAGAGTTTTCGTCATTTACAATATTATCTAGAAGTCTTTGACCGTATGTCACGATTGGGTGCCATTATTGCGCCTAAACGTAATCTAAAAGCGACAAAATAACTCTTAACACGAGTGAACGAACTTTGTGTTGCGATAAGGTTTTCTTTTGTTTTCTACAATATGGCGTCAAAAACGCGATGATTTTCGAGACTATAGACGACAGGAAAGCTTCGCAACACATCTAAAATAATTTTCTTTAGTTGTCTTGTCCTTAAACTCGTTAACGATATTTCGTTGCTTAGAATCAGAATCATTTTCATTAATAGTTCAACTGAGTCGAGTTCAGTAAAACCATGGTATAAGAAAATAAGGTATGCTCTTCCGGGAGTGTCGCCAGATGACGTCACTGTCCAGTTGCCACTTCATTTCAACAAAATGTAGAAGTTGGGAAACAAATGTGATAAGAGTCAATTGAAAAATCAATAAAAAAATGTCAATCGTCAATTATATTTGTTAGATCAGTCAAAACAGCGTTAGTTAAACACAATTCAATGTGATAAATAATTGGTAAATACAGAACCACATAGTTTTATCAGATTCATACTGGAGCTCGGGGAGTTACGATTGTTCGCTACTGGTATCACCAGGAAACAGAGTCCTCTTCTCATTCGCCGATGGCGTCGATGATGTAGCCTGGCGACACTCACGTGACCATCGATTCTCGGAAGAGCATACCTGTTTTCTTATACCATGAGTAAAACGATCAAGATTGACAGCATCCGCCTACAACATGTCATGAATAACAATACATACTTATACACTGATCTCTCCTGTTTTATTTCCGGTGTTGCTCTTGGAATTCTCTACCACTAGGTAGGTACCTAGACCTTGTGGAATTTGTCAGGCAAAGAGATCAGCATAATAACACAATAATAATATGGTTCACACCATAGGGTTATTCACTAGGATTCTGATTGTAAACTGAAAGATGATTTGTGCCTGCGTCTCCTCAAGATGCATCCAGATTAAAATGATAATTACATTGTTATTTAACATGGTGCTTAATCTGAACGCACCTTAAGAATATCCAAATTCAGCCTCTTATGGTGATGTTCTTTGAAAGATAATCGGACGACCTAACTTGACTTCTTTGTTATTGGCAATATGTGTCTGATTTGCCACTTTTCTGCCAGTATCCAGTTCATGGAAATTTCTTAGTCATGGAATGGAGGCGGGATTACAACAATAATATGAGCGGTAAATTTGAAAAACACCAATCAGATTTTTACTAAGAACCCAAATAAAATAAAATTATAAACAGTTTAAAAACAAAATAAATATAGTTATTAAAAACAACACAAATATAATTAGTTATAGAAGATATTTATAATTCGTCTAGCAGTTTTGTCGGTTAACTTTGACGTATAACGCAAGAAAACGTCTTTCAAAACGTCGTCGTCACTTAAAATGTCAAATTTTATCTTTTGGGTGAACAATGACTATAAAATTTCCATGAACTGGACACTGGCAGAAAAGTGGCAACCTAGACACATTGCCAATAACAAAGAAGTCAAGTCATGCTTATCATACCTGTACCGAAAACTCAGCATCCCTTAAAAATATACATAGGTACCTACTCATTTCATTTACCTACCCCTACATGCTTTACATTGTTGAAGTTAAAGTTATGAGTTTCAAACATTTTACGCATTCGATGACATTTTGTTCCTATTCTTTCTTTTCAAAAGTTTTGCCTATGATATGTGCTCGCTTGACCCGCAGGACAATTAATTTAATCAACAACTCACGTTGATTCTGCTCAGGGGGCTAGATGTTGGCGTGTGAATTGTTCATAATTATTTATTTTATTCATTTTAGCATTCTCATCATAAATACATTATCACTATATAGTATGAAACAAAGTCGCTTCCCGCTGTCTGTATGCTTAGATCTTTAAAACTACGTAACGGATTTTGATGCGGGTTAGATTCAGTCATTCAAGAGGAAGTTTTATATGTATAATTTGCACCTGTGCGAAGCCGGGGCCGGTCGCTAGTTATATTTATGACTTAGGTATAAGAGGACTAAATGAATAATGTAAACACTTTAACTAATACCAGAGGGGTGAGTCTGGCCTGACGTTAGTAACGAGACGTGATCGAGACGTCTGCTTTTTCCATACAATTTAGTACAGCGCCTCTATCGAGAAATACTCCTATCTCGGTTAGTTTTGTGGGACAATCCCACTTCCTACTAATATTATAAATGTCAAAGTTTGTATGGATGGATGTGTGGATATTTGTTACTCTTTCACGCAAAAACTACTGAACCGATTAGGCTGAAATTTGGTATGGATATAGTTTGGGACCTGGAATACCATACAGGCTATTTTTTTATACCGCTAAAACGCGGGTGAAGGCGCGGGCAGCAGCTAGTAAATAAATCTGTTCATTTCTTGTTGCGTTACCGTCACATCTGTCCTCTCGTCGCAGATCTGGCAAGTTACTTACAAGTTACGAGACCGATTCATTTGAGGTAACTGTACAAGGTCGCGAATTCAAGTAAACCTAACCTTGTCATCTACAGCTACAACAGAGCGGTTGTTTACTCTTGGGAATACAGCGGTCTGCTGTTTATGACGTCAATTTTCCACCTTCCTACTTTTTTGGTTAACCTTTTTTTGGTGATAAGTATCTTTGGTTCGTTTGTGATCATTTAATCCTTAGTAATCCTAACTCATTTTATAAATGCGAAAGTGTGTTTGTTTGTTTGTCGTTCCTTCACGCCCTAACTAAGCAACCAATCGACTTAATTTTTGGCATTGGCTTGGTTTAAGAGTTAGTTGAAAGGTTGGAGGGTAACATAGGCTTTTTGTCCTCGTAAAACATTAAATTCCCGTAGGAAATTTACGGGAAAACATAAATTTTTTATTGGTACATAGATATATTTATTTAATTAAAAAAATTCTGTTAATAGCGTCTTAAATCCTAAGTTAGGTTTATCTAGACACTAGGATTCTCTTAATACTACTTATACAATAGTTTGCAAGTAAGCATCGGAATGTATTGCGGTAGGCAGTCCCCCTAGAAATCTGAAATTCGAATTTAAGCACCTTTATGTATGAACTAGCTGCTGCCCGCGGTTTCACCCGCGTTTTAATCTTTATTTCATCTATCTCTGCCTTGTTTCTTACAGCTTAGTCACCTTTTTAGGTAGAAATTTCTATCTTTAGCAACTGCGTCTTATTCTTTAGGTTTAGCTAGTTACATGTCTGTGGTCTTATCTAGTACATTACATTATCTAGTTTGCCTACATTATTCAAGGTAATGGGAGTTCTCCAATGTTATGACTTATGTATGACTGTGACAAATCAATCGCATATTCCGTAATGAATCTTGTACTAACTGATAAATAATCTGTGTTTACGTCTCCGCATTGTAAGTAACCGGTTTTCCTTGTGCAGTGCTGACCTAGTGTATGCATCTTTTGACCTTGGCGTTTGCTACGTCGTATTTAGCATCTCAAATGCAATGTGGGCAGGATTTGAACTGAAGTGAATTTTTTTATACAAAAGCTACCATAGGGGAATTTCAAGGGAAACGCTGCCGCAGCTTTTTTAAATTCCCTATATTTATTTTATAGTAGAAACTTTTTTCGAGTGTGTGAGTGAGTAATGGGCGAAAAATGGTTCTTATCAACACACCTCCTTTAGCAAGAAACAAGGTGTTATAATTACGAAACCCTCGGTGCGAGTCAAACTTGCACTTGACGTTTTTACTATAGCTATCAAGATCAACCAAATTAACCCATCGCGAACAATTTAATAACCTCATTCGCATAAGGCCCGAGAAGGCACGTTTTTGTATGCAAATATGCAATCGATTAGTCATCCTGGCTGAAGGGCTTAAAGCTTTTTGCACTTCTGCCATTGTTAAACTTTTTTAGGAGGCTGCTAACTTAACAATACATTCTGAAATTAGATTTTTTGTCACTTGACTTAAAGTCCTACTAATATTATAAATGTCAAAGTTTGTATGGATGGATGTATGGATATTTGTTACTCTTTCACGCAAAAACTACTGAACCGATAAGGCTGAAATTTAGTATTTGAATAGTTAGTAGAATAACATATAGGCTATTTTTTTCTCGATAAAACGCGGGTGAAGGCGCGGGCAGCAGCAAGTAGGTTATAAAAAAGTACCAAAGTAACTTTTAACTCTTTATCTACCACTAGCTGCTACCCGCGCTTTCGCCCGCGTTTTATCGGGATAAAAATAGCACAGGTATATTCCAGGTCCCAATCTATACCCATATCACAGCCCATTCAGTTCAGTAGTTTTTGCGTGAAAGAGGAACAAACATCCACACATCCATCCTACAAACTTTGACATTTATAATATTAGTCTACCATATAGAACGAAAAATTTGATAGTCTCGACCTACTCGCTAGCTTGAGGCAGATTAGCATCGGATTACAGCCAGAATGGACAGGGCAGCTCTCAGCCACAGCCCACACACAACCCACTCAGTAGCTATGAAATGATAATATGGCGTGTTTTAAAAAACAATGAACCGATTTCAATTCCCTTACTTGTACACTATTTTTAAATTTTGTGGGATAAATACTAATCCCCTGGGGATACAAATTTATGGGACCCCTACGGGATCATTTTCTATACAATAGTGAAAGAATATTCAAAATCGGTCCATAATTGTCGGAGATATCGCGTAACACAAATACAAAAAAAACATACAGACGAATTGATAACCTCCTTTTTTTGAAGTCGGTTAAAAAGAACAGCCGGTTTTTCGGATATTTTCCCAATAAAAGTAACGGCTTAAGCTATTTTAAATCTCCAAAGTCTTGGAAACTTGAATAGTAACAGTTAAAGTAACTACCACAACGACTATTAGTCGTGTGAGGGAGGGCTTATGCACTACTAGCTGCTGCCCGCGCCTTCGCCCGCTTTTTATCTGGATAAAAAATAGCCTATATTTTATTCGAGGTCCCAAACTATACTCATACCAAATTCCAGCCTAATCGGTTCAGTAATTTTTGCGTGAAAGAGTAACAAATATCCATACATACATCCATCCTTACAAACATTTGACATTCATAATATTGGTAAGATAATACCTAACAAAAAACCTTTACCTACAGCGCTGGTCTTCCGCGACTAAATGTAGTCAATAAACTACCCAACCTCAATGTAGAATATTTGTGAACAAACCGCCCAAACTTACTAAAATAACTACTACTTCCTAAAATCAATTCTGTTATGAATTTACATTACTTGTCGATTTGTGATCAATAAATATTGCTTACAATTATATCTGGTACTCGACGCAAAGCGAGTATTCATTTTTGTGCGTTTGTTTATAATCATTCCACATCGAGTTTGGCTAGAGAGAATAGGTATATCTAACTATAATAACTATTTCATTTATGTGAATAGTGAGTATGTGACAGAATGTGGAATCAGAATGATAAATGGCATCCGTATGAAAATACGGATTCAACTATGTCACAGTTGAATCTGCTTCCATGTTTACTATATGTACATCAAATTCGTTCATAGAATAAAACAAAAGCATAATATACAGCATGACATAATACAATACATCATGTCAGAGAGAACGGATGAGGATGTGCGGTGATTGCCCCCTCACGTCCCACTTCCCAGCACAGGGTCGAATATAACCATCAGACCACTTGTTAGAGCTGTCGACAGTTGAACGAACTTACCTACTAGCCGTAGATAAGTTGATAAAAATACATAAGATAAACATAATATAATCTGATGTATTGTATTAGGTATTTAAATTAATTACGTTACGATTATGGCGAACGATTTTTATGTTAATTCTACAAATTGTGAATGCCTGCTATTTAAAATCTTGTACGGTCGAAATAGTAGATTGCGTAGACCGAAAATTTTATTTAAAACCGTATGTATTACCACAATCAGAATGAATAAATGTTTTTAATAACTTTTTTCAATGAATACTGTCAAAAAATCGCGACCAAGTCGTGCTTAAATCTGGGTTATGAATTTCTTAACGTTCTGTTTACTTTTTTTAGTAGTACCGACCGAGCACAGAATTAAATCTGACAGTGGGAAAATTACACTCTCACGTATAACATGATATTATATGGTTGGTGATGTTGCTGCTCTACTTACCAATATGAAGATAACTGTAAATAAAAATAGAAATGATGGTAAAGCACGGAGGCGGTAACGTGAAAGCTGTTCACATAAAACCTGACGGCAATCTACCATATAAGGCAGCAACCCACTTGCACAGTATCGTAAACGTAACGAGAAATTGCGCGAAAATTTGTTTATAAGCAATTTTGTGGAGCATTATTGAAAACAAACTAACGCATTTGCTAATTTACAATTTGATCGACGAACGTTCAAAGATAAAACGAAGTCGGGTAGTACGACTATTAGAAACTCAAGAACGGCTGGTCCGATCTTTATGATATTCCGTCCGGAAAAGCAGAATAGCTATCAAACAGGGTTCCGCGCAAAAATTCAAATGGGCGAAACTGCGGGCACAGCTAGTAATAAATAAAAGTACCTACTCGCCTTTTTAACACATGATAACTGGCCGATTACAAAGTACCTACGAAAATTATTTTATTACGAAAACGTTTCACCAAGTTTCATATGCCCCATAAAGTTCGACTTCCTCCATCACAAAATTATTAACATCATATCAACGACCATATTGTTACTACATAGTTCTGTCTTTGTCACCCACTCTAGATAAATTTTAAAACGCTGGCGTGAATGTCTTTTGATTTTTCATACATACAATTATATCCAAGCTGACGAGAGTATAGGTAATTTTTTTTAAAGCTGTTCCCCTTTTTTTATTTTTTTCGTATACTGGAGGCTCCGACGACGCATAACAAATCTAGGCCTCCAGCATACGAAAAAGGGAAATAAAAGGGAACGCATTTCGTATATTACTTTAAAAAAAATCTTTTTGTTATCGAGTGCTCCACCGAAACTAATGCATCTATCGATAGCAGTATAATCGCGAGGCTTATCGATTCGTTACGCCTTTTGCATGCAATTGTTTGAGGCTGTGGCCGTATAATTTGCGGTGTTTCCTCACCTCACACCGTTCCATTACGCTCGCAATGACTTCCAAGTTCCATACAACTTCCTTAGACTTGGAGAATTTGCAGCAATGGTGTAAACTACAAAGCCATTTTGTTTGTCATAGCATGTTACGTATCTATAAGTATCAAGACTATACAGGATAGTTGTTTTGTGTTTCACAGTTTGGAAATTTTATGTTTGCTTAGGATATGACAGAAACTGAGTTATTTTTTGGTAGAAACTGAATTTGTTAGTCTATGTGGTCTACCAGTGGTATTACCGAAACCGTCTATAGACGAAACAAGGCCGATAATGATGATGTGGTCTACTGTAGTTTTCTTAGGCATAATTCATTTGTCTTACGATTTTATTTGAAGTTTAATGCTAGTGTGTGAATATCTCCAAAACATTGTGCTGAACTGCTGATTCAAATAAAACCAAATAAACTCGAATATCTTAGTAAGTTATCTAGTAAATTTTTATAATTGCTTTTTTGCCATATAAATGTCGCAAACCGCACAAGCTGTAAAAATCTACAGTGTAATAACCTGTTCAGTATTATCGAGAGTGCGGTTATCCGTGCATGAACTATTACGGTGCTAAAATTGAAATAGTAGATTGTTACACAAGGGTAGTAAGGGAGCTATTACAGAACAAGATCCAATTTGGCGCCAGTGCGAGCTCAGCTCGCAAAGGGCCCTAAATTGGATTGAGTGCACCCGAGATATTTAGACGCCCGAGCGAAGCGAGGGCGAATATAGTTCGAGGGAGCACTCAATCCAATTTCGCGCCCTTGCGAGCGCTCGCAAAGGGCGCTAATGGATGAGTGCACCCGAGAACATAGTTCGAGGGTGTAATAGCTACTTGCAACCGAGGTAAGCATTCTACTTTACATCATAATGGCGAGGCAAATAAAACATTTGTATACTTAGGTATGACAAAATGTAATTTTTATTAGAAAAATTAATTATTTATTAAAAGATTTTGTACAACATCTTCTGCTTCGAGATGACAGAAATCAGGCGTGCGGACCAGTTCTTCATCTGATGAAGTACTTGACATACTGAACTACCACTTTAAACTTGATTATTACAGTTTTAACCATAAACTTTAGTTTATTACAGTCGCACAAATGAAATGCCGCCATTTCCACAGTTTTTTTTTCAGTAAAATTTTTCTTATCATTTTATAAGAAAAGAGGTTGTTTCACCAAGGAGTTTTGCATAGCTTGAACTGTAAAGTCTTTACAATTCAAACAAAGTGTGACGTAATGAGATTTGAAAATGGAATTCTTATAAAAATGTACTGTGTTGCGATTACCATCTTACACAGCCTCTTTACTTAATTTGTAAAACCTTCTTGCCGAGCATTATAATGTAAACGTTTTATATATGTCAACTATATAACGTTTACACTGATAAACTGACGTTTATCGTCACTTTCCATCTGGAGAGATTGTAGTAAAGCGGATGTCTATTTGTCCATAAAAAAAAAAGTTTTTTTAAAACACCTAATTATTCTATTCGCATCTCCTACAGTTTGACTATTATCGTCGATCTCGCATACTAAACTTCCTCGAACTACGTCCTGTAGTTTTTTACTCTCTTTCTTCTTTCACTCTCTTATTCAGCATAGGCAGAGTCATATCGCCAACAACATTCTTGAGTCCGATGAGTTGCATAAACATATGAATATTAAATATTTCTAATGTTTATGTCATTATGTCACTGGCTGTGAATGATACTAAACTGATTATACTTGTTAATGCTACTATGGTAATTTGATTCACTACTTCTCGCTTTATATCACACTTCTTACGGAGTTAGCTATTTAGTCCAATTTCTATTACTCACCTGCAATAATATGTAAGTACTTATTAAAATTAAAATTGTTTACATCATAATGCTCGGCAAAAAGGTTTTACTAAGTAAGCATAGAGGCTGTGTAAGATGGTATTCGCAACACAATACATTTTTATAGGAATTCCATTTTCAAATCTCATTACGTCACACTTTGTTTGAATTGTAAAGACTTTACAGTTCAAGCTATGCAAAACTCCTTGGTGAAATAATCTCTTTTCTTATAAAATGATAAGAAAACTCTTTACTGATAAAAAAACTGTGGAAATGGCGGCATTTCATTTCATTTGATCTGTGCGACTGTAATAAACTAAAGTTAATGGTTAAAACTGTAATAAACAAGTTAAAAGTGGTAGTTCAGTATGTCAAGTACTTCATCAGCTGAAGAACTGGTCCGCACGCCTGATTTCTGTCATCTCGAAGCTGAAGATGTTGTACAAAATCTTTTAATAAATAATTATTTATTCTAATATAAATTACTTTTTGTCATACCGAAGTATAAATAAATGTTTTATTTGCCTCGCCATTATGATGTAAAGTAGAATGCTTACCTCGGTTGCAAGTAGCTATTACACCCTCGAACTATGTTCTCGGGTGCACTCGATCCATTAGCGCCCTTTGCGAGCGCTCGCAAGGGCGCGAAATTGGATTGAGTGCACCCTCGAACTATATTCGCCCTCACTTCGCTCGGGCGTCTAAATATCTCGGGTGCACTCAATCCAATTTAAGACCCTTTGCGAGCTGCGCTCGTACTGGCGCCAAATTGGATCTTGTTCTGTAATAGCTCCCTTACTACTCTTGTGTAACAATCTACTATTACGTTCTAGTCTAAGATGCAGGTAGTTTTGCAGCTTTGAATATGATAATTGAAAATAAAATTATTTTATTGCATAAAGAATAATTTTAAATCATTCAATTAATGTTTCAAGGTTTCAAAAATTAACATAAAATTTGTTTGTCTGATAATATGTAATAAGTTATGTACACAGTGAAAATCTTGTTCAAACTACAATATTATGTAGCCTCATCAGTTGCTTAAACTAGACTGAAAATTACACGATTTATGGTTAAATAAGAGCATAATCTGAAGAAACTGTCAAAGATAACGTTAACTAAAATATATTTATATCGTGTTTTTTTTCATCATCATCATCATCAGCCCATACACGTCCACTGCTGGACATAGGCCTCCCCCGTACGACGCAACAAATAGCGGTCCTGAGCCGCCTCCATCCATCAACTCCCTGCGACCGCTACGATGTCGTCGGTCCATCGAGTGGATGGTCTCCCATGTAGGGGGGGATTTGCCATAATCACCACGCTTGGCAGGCGGATTGGTGACCGCAGTGTTGGTGTAAAAATACTCAGAAGGAAGCTGCTGCCCTTCCTCTGGAAGGTTTTTTTCATGGTGAAGATATTACCGCTGCCGCGACGACAACAAGTAAATAAAAGTCTGTAAGAAACATGTTGCCTAAATAAATTGAAGCCAAGTAACATCAAGCTTATCGAAAATACGTACCTACTTACGAATATAAAGATATGGGTCAGACAAAACAATTGGTATTAAAAGTAATTAGTGCCTTTCATTCATTACAATATTCATTGTATCATGCATGAGAACTACGTTTATATACTTAGGTGTTTCATATCATACGCAGCAGTACAATAGTCTACTATAGTCTACTCTGTGGTTAAAGTTGTGAAATCGACACCATTGTACTGTACTGCTGAATTATGTTACTAGACCGGAATATACCACTATTTAACTTACAAACCACTTGATAAAATAAATAGTGCTGGACAATTCACACAGCATCATCTAGATAGCCCAATATACAGATTATGTAGTTCTGTGATTTAGCGTAATGATAGAACTTAAAGTAAGCAGAGCTTATGCTATGGGTACAATTTAGATAAATATTTTTTAACAGCAGGTGCGATATGCGGTAGTAGTTGATTCACATAAAAAATAATTTTTGAGTCTCGCTTTGGACCGAATACCCGTTACTTGGGTACTTCCCGTTAATCTAGAATCATGAAATTTTGCTAGAAGCAAAGCCTTATAGCACAAGAAAATGAGTTAAATCTGAGGAATTTTCTATGGAATCACCCACTGGGATATGAATGAATAAATATGATATGAATATGAGTAAGCATTGCTCACACACAGTATTCCAGCTGCTGATAATGCGCTTATGGTTGACCGAAACCACAAAAAATGTGGATCTCGCACCAACCCGAGACAATTACCCCTTAATTAAACGACACAAGAGGTAACTTTACCATCAGGTGGTCTTGAACATAATCGCTGCCATGTTCGTGTTATTTAAACGAATTTAGTAAAACTACTAATCGACGCCCCAATAATTCAAGTACCGCTGCTGTCAGAATCAGAATCAATAACTTTATTTCTTTAGGCTTACAAAATAAGCACTTAGACAAGTCAAATTTTATACTATAAACATAGTTATTATTATCAAATAAGAAATAAGGTGTTATTGATATTCTCTTCACTTCAATTTTTTGTCCACTTGTGGAAGAAGTGAAAAAGAAACCACAAGCACATTTATAATATCACTTATGTGTCTAATACATGGTTATTTTGCCTATCTAAATCTAAATTTAATGCGATTTAGATACATGTCAATATTTCTATAAAGCTAAACAGAACATTGAATTTCTTACATACTACTGACAGTGCGGAACGGAGCGACATCTGGCCAAGCATTAACATCTTGTCATCAAAGGCCTCCAGTCTTTCCTTCACTTTTTGCGATATAACATAGTTTCATGCCATTATAGTCACACGCAAGAGTGTGGCAAGAATGAGTAATAAATAATATGGCATGTTTGTAAAAAAACGATAAACCGACTTAAAATTCCCTTACTTTTACACTTATTTTAGGTTTTGCGGGATAAATACTACTTAATCCCATGGAGATAAAAAATGTTATGGGACCCCTTCGGGATCGTTTTCTATAGAATAGTGAAAGAATTTTCAAAACCGGTCCATAATTGGCGGAGTTATCGCGTAACATACATACAGACCAATTGATAACCTCCTTCTTTTGAAGTCTGTTAAAAATGGACCAGAATAGTAACAACTTGACAAGGACCTCTCGGTAAAAGAAAAAGAGGACGACCACTCGAAAGATGGGTAGACGAAATTTTAGAAACAGCTTGAAAAGACTGGCAAACTATAGCGACGGACAAAAAGAAATGACAAAGTCTGGAAGAGGCCTTTAATCGGATAGAGATCACGGAATAATCAAAATTAGTGTTGCCGCGCAATAGTCGAATGTCGATAGTCTATCGATAGCCAATCGATAGTCACGAAAAATAGATAGTATCGATAGTCCTATCGATAATGATTAATGACATAAACAGCAATACTATTGAATTTGTCCAAAACTATCGATAGTAATGCACATCTAATGTGACTAAACTATTGATAGTATCGATACTATCGATAGTATTTCATAAAAACCATCGATACAACAAAACTATCGATAGTAGCATGTATTTCGATAGTATCGAGACACTGCAAAATCCGTTTTTAGCTCTTTCAAGGTCAACTATCGATAGGCAAACTATCAATATTTCGGCAACACTAACAAAATACATACATAATATCTTATTTAATAATGTTATAATAATGTTCAATAATTTATACCTACTTAATTTTGTAATGTACCTAGTTTTAATTTATTCTATGATGATAAATGGCTTAATTATTATTATTTTATAGTCGCACGAGAGTCGCACAGTATAGTGACACATAAGTCAGAAACTCTGTAAAATTAGTAATATCTCCCCAGCTTCGACTGTTTACTGAACAACCAATATACTCCGGATCTGGGTAATTTGGAGCTCTTGCAGTTTCCTAATTTATCCCAACGCGCGACGATGCGTGGGATATACCAGCTATAATTTTGATTTATTCTGTGCATGTATGCGCGCTCAGAATGCAGCTGTTGCTGTGTTCATTTTAAATATTTTAAGAAAGGTGTCGACCAAATTCTATACTGGATTAATTTTGCCGAATTATAGCACCAATACAGGGAAAATTACCGCGATTTGACGACAGTTATGGCGCGGCGGGCGATGGGCTACCTGCGACGCAGGAGGTTGCGGGTTCGATTTCCGTCTTGAGACATGTGAAATATTTGCGATCTGCAAAAATTTGTCTCGGGTGTACAGGGTATTTTCTATGTATACTAAAAATATCTATCAAAGTAATGTATTTTAAGTTTTATCAGTCATCTAGTAGTACCCATACCACAAGCTCTGCTTAGCTTGGGGCTAGATGATGATGTGTGGATTGTCCAGCATTATTTATTTATTTTGTAGTTTCCCTGTACATTTATTAACGTAGGCATAGGTTGAAAGGTTCGAATCTCTTCTATTTAAAATTTTAACGGTAACTATTGATTGTAAGCTTACTCGTATGAACAGTGCGCGTCAGAATTAAGTACCTATCCCCCTTGTCTACAAAACATTGAGATAGGGGGGAGGGGTACTTATTTGAGACGCCCTCTGTACCTGGGGGTTGTACATGTAACTAAGATTATAAAAGCGAAAGTAGTTTTGTTATATTTTCCCGACTAAACGGTTGAACGGATATTAATGAAATTTGGCAGGGAGGTAAACAATGTCCCAAGTACGGACACAGGCAACTTGAAAAGCGCGTGCAAACCCGCAGGCAGACGCTAGTAACCAATAAAGTATTATAGGATATTATTGGTAGAGACGGCTGCGCATGTTCTTGTAGAGTGCGAAAGCGTAGCTATTCAACGACTACACTACCTCGGGACACCGAGACGCCTCCCGGTGCATGCCTACGCCGGGTAGGCATGCACCGGCGTCAGCGAGCTGCTGGCTTTCCTGGAGCACATCGGGTGGTAAGACTAGGAGCCGCCCCCGACCCGACACACAAAAAGGGCCCACTTATGGCCTAGTTGCGGAGACCAGTCCAGATACAAGGATATCATTCTCTATCTCTATCAATTTATTCATGTTGTGTTGGTCTTAGAAACTACACTCATGGACAAATTTAGCGGAACGCAAAACATCGAGACAAATCTCTCCACTCTCTTCCATCAATGTTACACTGAGCGTATCTTTCTGACAGAATCTGGAGTCATTAGTAAAGAGTACTTCTCCCCAATCATCATCATCTCAATTAAGATGTGAATGAGCGAAGCTGGACCGAGCTACTCTATGACCTGTGGTGAGCAATGGGCCTATGGCCGGCAAATACGCCCTTAGACCAGCTGCCTTAACTCTTCCTCTTATCATTTTGGTGCTAACTGTTACACTTGTCGAACTTCATGTACCTTTTTTTCCTACCTCTGAACAAGTCGAAGCGAAAATTGCTTACAATAAATCTGCCGTCCCTCTCTATTTTCACTCTTTTGCGACCTCACCCTGTACGTCTGATATACAATCTAGTCTAGTCTGTCGGTATCGTTTAATATTGTGAAAAATCACAGACTTGGGAAGAAAATATTTTATGTGGTTCTACCTTATTTTTGCGTTCCTCTAAATTTGTCCATGACTGTATTCAGACATGGCCAACATCGTTGGCAAGAAAGAAGCCTTATAGGTTAGGCGTATAAGCCCGATTTAGCTAATAGGAGTAATCTGATTTTCTTTTTCTATGTATTCCTTTATTTTATTTACTGCAAATGACTAATACTTTCTTCAAAATATCATCAATATCAGAAAGATGTGTTCGAAGATTTCATTCATTGAACTGAACCACCAAACATTGCTAAAAGCTACAGTAATTCTCTCCTTCCTACTAATCCTACTATCCTACTAATGTTATAAATGTCAAAGTTTGTAAGGATATGTAAGGATGGATATTTGTTACAGTTTCATGCAAAAACTACTGAACCGATTAGGCTGAAATTTGGTATGGGTATAGTTTGGGACCTGGAAGAGACGGCCAGTAGGCTATTTTTTTATCCCGATATAACGCGGGCGAAGGCGCGGGCAGCAGCTAGTAATATAAATAAATAATGCTGGACAATCCACACAGCATCATCGATAAAGGCATTAATATCTATCGTAATGTACGCACTGGTATTGCATTACCAGTGCGTACATTTGACTATTCCGATTCGAAAACAAGATATTTTTTGTATACAAAGGGGTTACAAAACTCAAGGAATATTGGTAGAAAATATTTAACGACATTAGTATCATCGAAATAAAGCACCGAAGCTCGGAAACAATTTTTGGCTTTGAAAACTTTAATTCATCATTTAATTGATCTCTCGTTCATTTTCGAATTCAAATAAAAAAAATTACTACACATTAGAGATTAAGATTATGCGTTGTTGTAGTTTGTGATTTAGTTGTTAATGATAACTTTGCTGTTATCTTGTTATTTTCTGTTATTGTTAATAATGTTATCAGTTTTTGTTCAGTTTTCATTCATTTTGTTGACATGACAATATCTTGGATTCTAAATCAGCGTATAGGATACATTTTTACCCGACTACCGGAGGGTTATGATTTTAGCACCCTATGTATGTATGTAGCCGATTTCTTTGTTCCCACGTAGCGCTGAAACGACTACTTCGATTTCAACAAGTGAGGTATCGATTGATTCGTCTCAATACCCCGATGGTTATAGGCTATATGGTGTCCGACAAAATTTAGGCTTAAGAGATAGCTGGGTCTAAATTACACCCGGAACACTTCGATAGCGCGATAAAATTTTGCAAGAGACGACATCTAGTTACAGTTCGAGTCTAATTTAGTTTGATGTGATGAGTGAAGGATGACACACCCGTTGCCATGGAGACCTCTTGTGTGCAGCTGTTGGCATGGAAACTATTTATTTGTTACCATGGCAACGGGTCATCTTGGGATTGGCAAATGAAAAAAATTTATCGATATGTATATTGTATCGATATATGTATGGTAAAAAGTGTCGATATTTCGATATATCGATATTGTTGCTCATTATTGCTCAAAATTGTGCAGGCAAGCGGTGGAGCGTGTTGCCGGGCCATAGATCAATGATACTAACCCCAAGCAATTACCCCCTTATTCTTAATGCTCTGCTAACTTGAAACAGCTGCTAAGCAGTGTTATTACCCGACTACGACGAGGGTTATGATTTTGACACCCTATGTATGTATGTATGTAGCCGATTTTTATGTTCCCACGTCAAATGAGGTGTCGTATGATTCGTCTTAATAGCCCGATGGTTATAGGCTATGTGACGTCAGATAAAAATGGGGGTCTAACGAGGTACCGGGGGTCTAAGAAAAGGTCGAAAATCTCAATGTTAGTAAATATGCTCGTGTGTGGTATCGTTGCAAAGGTCTTTGTTTGTACTTTCCGAAACCGTTTCTCAAACTTTTGTGAGTTTAACGATTCTCAAACTATTAGCAAAAAGGTGTAAAAAAGTATTTAGTTAAAACAGTCGGAGGTACCCACCCCATATACCTAGGGTACAATTAGTAACAAAGGCCTCCGACTATCTAAGTATCAAAAGAAAATGCTATGGACAATAGGTGAAAGCTTGTTTAAGACTTTTATGTAGTCTGGTTTTAGTTTTTAACTTTATTTTTTGTAACATGGTTGTAATATGAACTTTTTTTCTTGCAGGTAAGCCCCGTTACGTTTGAGTTGCAGAGTTTCTACACATATGGTAACTACCTGCCCTGCATGGTTTTCAACTTAAGGTGGAACGAGCGTGAGCGTTACAAAATTTTAAAAATCCGGGATGTTCATACTTTCTAAATTCTACAAGTAATTTAGGTAGCAGCCTTTCGACAATTTTTCAAAATAATTTTTTGTAATGATGCCAAGAGACTCCAAAACGGCCATCGAAGTTTAGTTTTTAAGCATGCGTTCATATCAAATGGTTTACAGTGGTCGCAACACTACTTATCTGCTAGCAAAATTATTTGTATAACGCAGAAATAAAAAAAAAAAACATTTTTTTATTTTTTCGAGCAAATGACTATGTTGTCCGCAAAAATTCTTATCAGCTATCGAAATTGCTTGTTTATGTAACGAAGAAATTATAAAAATTCGGATTTAATGAGTCAAAATTCGTTCCACCTTAAACCTTACGGTTCACTAAAGATTTTTTATTTAGCTACCAAGTCCTCTGAGAGCAAGACGTTGCAAATTTTCTCCTGCTAACCCCAGAAATTTATTGATTCGAACATTTATAACGAATTCCTATGATGTAGCAAAGCTTTAGTGAACTGTATACTTCATTCTCAGTCAGGGTCAATAACACGAACCCCACGTCTGATTCAACTTCTATTTTGATTCTCTGCACTGACTGTTCATCGTAATTCTCTATATTTCCGTATGTTTTGTATGCACCATAACCTGTATATTGTAAAGAACATAATTCATTTTATTTATTTATTACACACTTATCAGCATGTTTACTACTTTATGGAGGTGAACGAGAAAATGAAAATGTGGAATGCTTTAGTAGCCACGTATAAATCCTCTGTATAACATTAAAAGCCTTTTTGATAAAGTCCGTCCCAATCGAAAAGCTAAAATTTTGTAATTTTAACAAGAGTTTTACTAGTATCTACCTGTGTTGTTTCTATGGAAACGTTTTAAGGTTATCTCTATCCCATACGAACTGATGTGACAAATAAATGATTTACTTACTTACAACATGTATGGGATAAAAAGCCTGTATTTTATTCCAGGAACTACCTGTATGCATACTTTCAGCCATTCAGTCGTTTTGGCGTGAAGAAGTTACAAACATCCATCCAAACATTCGCATTTTTAATATTTCAATTTTCAGTTTTATTAATTAAACACAATTTAACATCACAGATTGTAGCGTCAAATTTTTTATGCGATCGTGTCTCAAAATATATGTTGTCAATCCCCAAATGCATTCCGTTTTTCCTCTGCGTTTGAAATGGACCATAGCAAAAAACAACTTAACTGAATTGTAGTTTTATGGTAATTCAATCATGTATTAGTAGTGTTATTGGAAATGTATTTCTGTCTACCGTCCATGAATTTATTTTATTTGATGATAGAATAAATTTTTCGTACTCGTAATATGTCAGCTCGATAAATATTGAAGTTCCTGTTAGTTCCGATATTTTTCGAGAAGATAGATTCGCATCACTATTTTTAAAAAGAATTATAGAAATATTGCATTCTTGCATTCAGTCAAAGAAAATAGATGCCTGGACGGAGCCACAGATAATCTTACTAATATTATAAATGTCAAAGTTTGTAAGAATGGATGTATGGATGTTTCTTCCTCTTTCACGCAAAAACTACTAAACTGGTTGAGCTGAAATTTGGTATGGGTATAGTTTGCGACCTGGAATAACATATAGGCTATTTTATATCCCGACAAAACGCGGGCGAAGGCGCGGCAGCAGCTAGTATAATACTATGACGGTGTTTAGCGGTACCCACATTCCACATTCTCGTTCACCTGAATCTTCCACTAAAACACTAACAGTTGCCGTGTGTCGCCGCTGGTTTCATTTCAGCCTACCTCTAACTAATGCATGAAGCTAACGTCGGCTAACTCGCCGATATGACGACTCCACGGGACGAGAAACGATTCTTCAAGCAAGTGAGTTTTCCTTCATCACGCAATTACATATTTTGTATGTGCACTACCTTAGACGTATAATTGAGAAACACCTGTACTAGAATCAAAGATATCTTTTTATAAAAAGAATAATTATTTACTTGGTTTCTTCGACAAAAGGAGGTCTTTGTTCGGTTGTAACACAGATTATAATACTATAGTGGTAGCTGTAGTATGTATATTCTTTTTTTTGAAAAAACTAATAAAAATAACAGAAAACGAGAAGGAAACATATAATATATAAGGAGCAAGATAACTAAAAACAACAACTTCAATAACGCATAGTAACAAAAAAAGTAAATTCATGTTCTACACTGGACGAGAAACGAATGAAAGTTGTCCAAACCACACATCGATTCGAACTTCTGTTATTGGCCCTGATGATACCAATATCGTAAACCACACATCGATTTGAACTTCTGTTATTGGCCATTTGAACTTCTGTTATTGGCCCCGATGTTACCAGTATCGTAAACCACACATCGATTCGAACTTCTGTTATTGGCCCCGATGACACCAGTATTGTAAAATATTTTCCTCCGATATTTCTTTAATTTTGTAACACCTTTGTTTACAAAAAATATCTACGATTCTGGAACAGAGTATAACAGCATAGTGTCGTACAAACTTGCCTGTTTATTAAATGGAATTGAAGGCAGTGGAACGCTGGTTTTATAAGTGCACAAGCACAAGGCACGCACGTATTCGTGTTTAAGGTTAACTGTTTTTTTAACACTCGAAACATGGCCTTGTAGTTCATTTCTACTTTGTTAATAATACGTGTATAAAGGTCTACTTACCAATATTTATAACATGATATGCAATTCAATATTCAAATAATACCAAGTTCATAATTATGCACCAAGTAACATAAATTACGCTCCATCTTGCTTGCGCAAACTGGTATTGTGCATGCATGGTTGCACGAATGTTTGAGTGTGTAGCCGGGCTATTAGTCTCGGATCCATTAAAGAACTGTAACTTGTAGACATCGTCTTATTATGGTTTGTTCAAGATTTCACTAGCTTTACGTCTATTTTGTTATTCTTATGTACCTACTCCTCGACGTTTTGAATTTAACTGTAATAGCCCGGCTACACGCTCAAACATTTGTGCAATTATGCATGCAAAAACACAGTGTCAATGTGCGTAAACAAGATGGAGCGTGTGGCCGGGCTCAAACCAGTTTGCGCAAGCAAGATGGAGCGTGTGGCCGGGCTCATCTTGCATGCACAAATGTTTGAGCGTGTAGCCGGGCTATGTCCTCAAAAAAAACAGTTATTGGCTATTTCATGAATTCGTAAGTCTATGAAGAAAGACCAGTGGTATAGGTGCTTACTTTCCTTATTACAGATTAGGTTGATGGCAATATTTATTTCTTCTGTCGGCATAAAATATGGAATTCTCCTAATTTGTTTTGTTTTTGTTAGGGTTTTCAGATAATATGGCGTGTTTTAAAAAACGATAACCGACTTCAAATTCCCTTACTTTTACACTTATTCGAAGTTTTGCGGGATAAATACTTATCCCCTGGGGATAAAAATATGTATATGGGTGTGTATGGGTTTTCTATACAATAGTGAAAGAATTTTCTAAATCGGTCCATAATTGGCGGATATATCGCGTAACATATGTATGTATATACAAAAAAACATACAGACGAATTGATAACCTCCTTCTTTTGAAGTTAGTTAAAAATCACTAGGTTTTTCGTGTATTTTGTAAAATATTAATGCAAAATTTAACAACTGATTTTATTGTATTGAAAGAACAAAAAATGAGGGAAAAAATAAGTCCTTGGGTCTGCCATTAATTGTAATCATTGTTGCCTACACAATTACTTACATAATGAACACTGCAAAATTATAACAATGCTTTAAACTCCATTTAAAGTGTGATGATTATAGTAAGATCACAGCCTACCTACGTGGTAAGATATTATAATAGTAAGATATTGTTTGTTTGGGCCTGGTTTGGGCATTGTATTCCAAACTACAATACTTTGATATTTTACCACATCCCTGACTTTGACGGTTAAATTTTTCCATAGACTTGGTTGTACAACAAGATCTTTAGATTCGTGTGCACATGTTGATTTTACGAACCGTTCCATAATGTAGCTGGAATGCCAACACGTGTTCTTTGTTTTGTTTACAAACGGATTTGGACTACATTACATCGCGTCGCCGCTGCTCCGGAGGATGCCTATTCGCTTTGTTAGTGTATTTATTTCAAGTAGAAACTACTTTTTTTGGTTCTTTTTCTTCTATAACGGACTGATCGTATATATATACAATTATACAATAACAACAATTTGTTCATAATAACAATCGCCTACCGGCTCGTCAATAGACATAATGAGTAATATCAGAAAAACACTATAAGATGTTTAATATTTCCGGTTGAAAGACACTGCAATGTTTTTGTTAGATACACACTTTTATGATAGACTGGCTGCTGCCCGTGCCTTCGCCCGCGTTTTATCGGGATAAAAATAGCCTATATGTTATTCGAGATCCCAAACCCATTCCAAATTTCAGCCCAATCACTTCAGTAGTTTTTGAGTGAAGAGAGATACATCCATCCATTCTTACAAACTTTGACATTTTTAATATGTAGGATAATCGCCCAGGGCTCGCCTCTTGCGTCAGCAAACTCATTGATTGCACATATGATACACATTGTACTCGCTGTACACATTACACAATGTGCGACTGTGTCACATATGTATGTGTCACATAATCACATGTTGCTAGGAATAATTTCCTCTTCTATATTTCTTTATCCTAATTACAAAACGTTGACATTGTTTTGGTATTCTAATGCCTTCAAAGGTCTTATTGGAACTCTACTATACGTTGGTCACTTCGTTATGATTACCTTAGCCTACATTTTCGTGGAAAGTTCCGGAATGGCGAACATGCCATCAGATAGCAGTCGATCTGTCAGATGCATAATTCATGCTAATGTCTTCACGACATGAATAAGAAGATTGAAAATGTTTTAATACATCATGTTGTGATCCATTTTACTTTATAAATATTTTTGCCTGTTATTTTTGGCCCATTATGGTACAGATTATACTGGAATAAAGGAAGGGAGGCCCTACAGTAAGGCTAAAAATAAATTTTATATGAATGAATTGATGATAATAATATACTTAGGCTTTTAAACACGGAATGCATTTCCACTGTTTCACCCTCAACTAACAACTTTAAATGCAAAGACCTTAGGCTTGAGGCGTATTTATCGTCACTGATAAAAGTCACAGGTATAGAAAATTGGCGGTATTTCAAAGTGACAGAAACTAAATATATCTGTGACTTTCACACGGGTAGTGCCAGTGTCACGAGTGCACGATACTTTATTGTTGTTATTTTAATAGGTACCTACACAATAAATCGGTTCAGCTAGATAATATCGCTTCTATACTCTTTGATACTATCACTAAGTCAGAATGAGACATACCTAGTATTTTATACTTGGAAATTTGAAGTGTATACCGCAATGTAACAAAGTTGTTAGAGTGATCGCAAAACTTAATGAGCTCTGTGAACTTAGGCACGGTAGCAAAACTGCGCAAGTACAATCAAATAGAAAAGTGATATTTATCAACTAGCGACCCACCCGGGCTTCGGCTAGAAATCCTTTTTATGATTATCATTATAATCTAATAGACACACCTGTTGCAGCTGCAGTCCGCTGAATTACCATTTTGAGGTTAAATTAAGACCTTCATTGTCTTCTTTTGTCATGAAACTCATGACATCGAACACCATTTTCCATGTGTGACGACGCAGTATGTTAAACCGTATGCGAGGCATATTTAACGTTTAAGAGAAACAGCTATTAACAGGGAATACAACACAAAATCGCAAGAACATCAAATCAACGAAACGAACACTGGACAAGCATCAAAGACTTTGCTGCGTCATTGTACTCAAAAGCATTCATTCGACAGTATTGTCCAATAGATTTTATATAAATTTGCTACATAGAAATTTTATTTTCAAACTTGTGTTAATTTCTTTAGATAAAAAGTTTAATTTATTCTAATATTTTGGGTTAAAAATAATCCGTGATTGAGTGTAAGATGTTTTTAAATATTCTTTAATGAGTGAATTGGGAAAAAAAATATCAGAACAAAATGTGCTAGACAAAATAAAAATACGCCAGAATTCTTGCTGGCAACCGTGGTTTGACAGACAGGTCCCCTCTCACCCCGTTCTTTCCCCTCAACGCCTTATTTACGGTTCAATGCGCAGCCATTGAAGCCAACTTCACAGAGCCCATAAAGATTTGCGCGTACTCTACATTGCGTTATACACATACAATTCAAGAGGGATTTTCGTTACGTAGCGGTACTATTGCTGCAATAAATATATTATTCAATCGGTAAAACAATCGTTGCCATGATCACCACGCTTGGCAGGCGGATTGGTGATCGCAGTGTTGGCGTTGAAAAATACTCAGAAGGAAGCTGCTTCCCTTCCTCTCGTAGGCTTCAATTGTTTAACGTTAATCAATTGAACCAGTTGATAACATGTTCCGTTTTGTTTTACCGCAGACGCTTGCCATCCAGAAGGCGATCAACGCAGTCGAGACCCCGGTGAAGGAGAAACATGTTCGCAGCACCATCATCGGCACTTTTCAGGAGCAGAGCGCCATCACTTACTGGGTATAAAATGTGGAATTTATTATTTCTTTAGAATATCTACCACCGACATATGTCAAAAGATGGTAATTGACTTTCAGTTCTGTTTTGATTTGTCCAACAAGACAAGCCAAAACTGTAAGTTCTATTAATGATTCAAAGTCACACAACCACATATAAAATCGCTCATACAAGAAATGCAAAGCATTGTATGGAAATATCATTAGTTCATTAGTTTATTAATAATTCGATGAATCATATCTACGAGTATATAAACCTAAACTATTTTTAATTATAGTCCTCAAGAAATCAAGTCACCTATGAGTAAATGGTACGCGAGCGGTAACACAAAATACTGGCAATTTTTAAAGGATTCCGAATAATAATTGTATGTTGAAAGACGAAGGTACATTTTGTTTTGTGTAGCCGGCCAGTATTTTGTTCACACACCCCACTTCACTACCTTTTGTATACCACAGAAGGAGACTCGCACGAAACCTATACATGTTAAGCTCTACTCTTTTTTTTTTGGCAGATGGTAGCGATACGCCTTCCTTTACAAGACAACCGCATCGTATCATGGAAGTTCTGCCACGTCACTCACAAACTGCTGCGAGAAGGGCATCCGGCGTGTCTGGACGACTCACAGCGGCATATCAACATGATTGAGAACCTGGGCAAGCTTTGGGTGAGTTTGGTTTAAAGCTTTTATTTGTACCACGGTGGACGCCAATTTAAAAAAAACATCAAGTTTAATCTGATAGCAAGTAAATTCTGAAAACTATGTTTTTATTAAAAAAAAAAAATATTAGAAAATCTTTTTGTCTTTTAGTTTAATTCAACAATCGTGGTGTCTCTCGATTATATAAGATTCGGCCCCACGTTGGACGCCAGTATTAACAGATAGCTAGAAGCTATCTGTTAATCGTACGTAATTTGAACTTGAAATAGACTTTAAAATATTTTAAATCGACTAGTTATAAATTTTCACATGGGCTTATAATGAATTCAAATCAGGCAGTCATGCATAAATTCTTTCCCCACAGACTGTAAGTCTGTAAGTCCCCCATCTTAAACAGCAAAATCACAAAACATTTTCCTATTATCTCCAGGTACATCTTCGAGAAGGCTACGGCAAGTTGGTCCACCTATACTGCAACCTGCTAGTTTGCAAGCTGAAGTTCCACGCAAGAAACCCTCGCTTCCCGGGAAATATGCAGCTCACTGCAGATGAACTGGATGCAATCGCAGAGAATGATGTCAACAACTAGTAAGTGATCCTTTGAAACCAGGTCTTCCCTTAGTGCTCCTTTAAATACTAAAATCACTTATCAAGTTTAGGTAAATACCTATACCAATTTACCATGATTTGTGTTTTCCTTTATTTCGGTTAAATTGGGTAACGTAGTAAAAAACTGACGTCTCATTCGAAACAGAACACCTCATATCACGGGAATCCCCAGATTTTAGTGACTCCATGATGTATCCATGATAGTTTTAAGAATTTTAACCTATTAGCAGAACAGCTGATCTAGTAAGAAGTGTATGCGGATTTTATGTCCTTATATTCAACGTATTGTTTACAGCTTCCAGTTATGTGTCGAGTTGTTTGATTACATGGATGACATCCTCACTCTGCAAGCTGCAGGTTAGTATTTAGTAGTTTTGGTAATAAAACTTTACATAGCGGTTTTACTTGAAGTTTTTTACTGTGACACTATTATGAAGCCAAGCCAAGCCAAGCCCAAGCCTCCAAGCCTGAGATCTTGAGAGAGCTTGAAAAGTTTTATGGGCAGCTCTACACCTCATCGCAATGCCCTGCAAATAGCACGGCGGGCGATGCAAGAGCCCGTTTAACCCGACACTATACCGAAGATATCCCGGACGTCAGCCTCTACGAGATAAGGACGGCTCTCAAACAGCTTAAAAACAACAAGGCACCCGGGGATGACGGAATAACGACAGAGCTTCTGAAAGCGGGTGGATCACCAGTACTTAAAGTCCTTCAGAGGCTATTCAACTCCGTCATTCTCGAGGGACAAACGCCAGAGGCGTGGAACAGAAGTGTAGTGGTACTGTTCCATAAGAAGGGTGATAAAGCCCTTCTAAAGAACTATAGGCCCATCTCACTGCTGAGCCACGTCTATAAGCTGTTTTCGAGAGTAATCACCAACCGTCTCGATCGAAGGTTTGACGACTTCCAGCCGCCCGAACAAGCAGGGTTCCGAAAAGGCTTTAGTACCGTAGACCACATACATACGCTCCGGCAGATTATACAGAAAACAGAAGTGTATAACCGGCCGTTATGTCTAGCGTTTAGGCCACTATGTCAATTCGTCTCCAGGACCAAAGCACAAATCCGATCCCACTGCAAAAAGGGGTGAGACAGGGAGACGTCATTTCTCCGAAACTGTTCACCTCTGCATTGGAGGATATTTTTAAGCTTGTGGACTGGGACGGATATGGCGATTACATCAGTCACCTTCGGTTTGCCGACGATATAGTCATTATGGCAGAATCACTGGAAGACCTTAGCAGGATGCTCAGAGACCTCAACACCGTTTCCCGCCAAGTGCTGCAAGCTATGCTCGGAGTTTCTCTACGCGATAGGGTCCGGAATACGGAAATTCGTAGAAGAACCAAAGTTACCGACATAGCTCTCAGAATCAGCAGGCTGAAATCGCGATGGGCAGGCCATATAGCTCGTAGAACCGATAACCGCTGGGGAGTAAAGGTTCTCGGGTGGCGACCGCGATGCAATGCGAAACGGAGTGTGGGAAGACCTCCCACTCGATGGACCGACGACATCGTAGCGGTCGCAGGGAGTCGTTGGATGGAGGCGGCTCAGGACCGCTATTCGTGGCGTCGTTTGGGGGAGGCCTATGTTCAGCCGTGGACGTGTACGGGCTGATGATGATGATGACTATTATGAAACTGATACCGTTCTACACTGACCTAATGGTAATCTTTCGCGCCGCAAAAAGCCTGTAGGCAGAAGACCAAAGTCATATGTATACTTGATTGAGTTCAAGGCTTTTGTAAGTTGTCAGTTCTCGTGACGAGAGGCTTTTGCAGAAAGCGAGACAAGGGACCGTCGCAGCTCGCTGAAGACGGAGGCATGTGTTTCGGTCTCAGGTCTCGCTCTCCGGTCTCAATAAAATCCAAATCCCCTTTGCATCACCTAACAATGTATCTTCTTCACAGTTTTCGACAGCCTCGGCAACGCACGAGCCAACAGCATGACAGCATCGGGACAGTGTCGTCTAGCAGCTCTGATCCCTTGCGCGCAGGACGCCTCGCAGATATACGACTGCAATGTGCGTCTACTGTTTCGGCTGCACGCTTCCCTGCCATCAGACACGCTGCAAGGACATAGAGAGAGGTATATGTACAACGCATCAACACAAATAGCAGATTATCTAGCTATTGGATAAAAGAGCTTGGGGCACGTTTTGCTCCAACTCGAAAATTTACGATGTAAAGGTTTCTTGTTCGCTTCTTTACCTTTACCTAAAAAAGATTGAAGTGAACAAAAAATCAAAGTGTTCACTTTATTTCTAGTTTTACTTCCAAGAGTCCTGTTAGGTCTAAAGGAAATAAACGACTTTGATATTTGAACGCACTAGCATCGCACAGCTTTGGGACAGTCAGTGTCTGTTGTTTGTCAGTTTATGGCGAGAGACCCCTACGGTACATCTGTTGTGAGACCGAAATCTGTTTTTCGTTAATGTCAAGTCCTTGTATCCTGTTATGTTGCTCGAGTAAGAAATGAGCAGAACCAAAGAGTATATCTTAATTATTGCAAAGTGATGTAGTTTCCTGATTAATGTTTCGTGACCTAGATATATAATCAAATGCTTTTGACGAGTCACGTTTTCATAAAATTTATAATAATAAATAAACAATGCTGGACTATTCACACAGCATCATCTAGCCCGAAGCTAAGCAGAGCTTGTATTATGGGTAATAGATGACTGATATACATAATAGATTACATTTCATAGATAAATATTTTTTATTATACATAGAATACATATACGCAGAACACTCGGCACAATTTTTTGTCCCGAAGGTGGGAATCGAACGCGTAACCGTCGTATGCGGACCTTCACCCGCCGCGCCACATCTATCATCAGTCGGTCGGAATTTCATCCTTTATTTAATTACGAAAATACGCTGTGCTGTATAACGATCAAGCCAGTTCGCTTGATAGAACAAAATGCATTCTCAAGTACATTTGTATTTACATGTTCACACGGCGGCGCTTTTAAAACGCGACGCTGTTTTATATTCAACACTGGTCGTTGGGCGTTAACTCGAATAGAAAATATTAAACTTCTATATGTATGTATATTCACACGAGCGCTAAAAAAGCGCCGGCGGCGCTGCGTTAAAAAAGCTGCCGTGCGAACTAGCTCTAACTGTTATTATTATCCTGTCCAGATTCCGGCAGCAGTTCAAGAAGCTAAGTTCGTTCTACAAACACGCGAGCAGCCTGCAGTACTACAGAAACCTCCTCACTCTACCAGTGCTTCCGTCTAATCCACCTAATTTCCTACAACAGGTACGATGCATGTAAAAGGCTAGCTAATAAATATTGTACGAAAATTCAGTTACCAGAAGACGAAATGTGTCGTTGGAACCTAGAACTTTCCAGCAGTACCTAATAATTAACAATAAATTCTGGAAATTTTCACACATTATCAGTATTAGGTATCAGATGACTGTTATTGATTATGATTAACTAGCGGCTGCCCGCGCCTTCGCCTTAGCCTATATGTTATTCCAGGTCCCAAGCTATACCCATGCTAAATTTCATTAGGCTGAAATTTGGTATGGGTATAGCTTGGGCTCGGTTCAGTAGTTTTTGCGTGAAAGAGTAACAAATATCCATACATCCATCCATACAAACTTTCACATTTATAATATTAGTAGGATAAGCTATACATCCTGATTCGGAACAAATACCTGCAGATCATAAACAGAAGACCGATGTGGTGCGGTGGGCGAAGGTCCGCCTGTTCGATTACCGTCTTAAGACAAATGTTTGTACGATCTGCAAATATTTGTTCCGGGTGTTTTCTATGTATGATAAAAAATATCTATCTATGTAATGTGTTGTATTATGTATATCAGTCATCTAGTACCCATAACACAAGCTCTGCTTAGCTTGGGGGCTAGATGATGCTGTGTGGATTGTCCAGCATTATCTTATATATAAAATTTCCTATGTTATCTACAATGTTAGTTACCGTACTCCTCCGAAATGGCTTTACCGATTTTTACCAAATTTTATATGCGTATTCAGTAGGTCTGAGAATCGGCTACTATCTATTTTCCATACCCCTAAGTGATAAGGGTTGAAGGCAAAACGTTTGGCGGGTCAGCTAGTTTATTTATAAAACATTTGTCCCGCGGCGAGAATCGGACCCACAACCTGCTTCTACGTTTCTACGTCGCATCGTAGTAGACCTTCATCAAATGCACTTATTCGAGTCACATCATCTCGAAATTCTCTACACTTAACTTTAAACCCTATTTCCACCCTACAACGATTAATTTGATATTTCAGAGTGACTTCGGCACATACGTAACACCAGTAGTCTCCATACCCGAACAGCCTCCCGACGAAGTTGATTCAGTCGCGTCTCTCATAGACACTTCAGATACGATGAGTCAGATGTCTGTGGAGCATATAGAAGAGACCTTCGAACGGCCCACGCCCTCGCCGCAACCAGACCCTATCATGGAGAGGGATAGGCTGATTGATCATTTACAGCATGAGCTCAAACGGATGCGGTAAGGGTGAACCGTATTCTTATTGGCATAGAGGTCATTGCTTTTGGCAAGGTGTGTTTAATGTAGAGAAGATTCTCGAAAGCTGGCCTTATGAACTTAATGTGGAACCATACAGAAGTGTTACTTTACTAAACCAATCGCTTTCTAGACTCGCCGGAAAATCCGTGATGGTGTCTATCATGGCGATTCTGTGACAATACCATTTTCATAGTGAATCGATTGGTTGAGCAGAAAATGGCCCCAGTTTTATTAAAAATAAGAATAAGATATCTTTATTTGTAGCATCTTCAGAATTTAAATTTGGTAACTTAACTTATATATATATATATAATATCTCAATTAGTACTATTGGGTATTCTGATGCTCATACCCAAAAGAATCTCATATCACAATATTAAATCCATCTCCAGTCCATCATTTTTGTAAAAAAAAAGACATAATTTTTGATTGCGATAAACAGATTGTTGTCATAAATACAAATAATGTGCTTATGTCTCGCTATGGTCAAGAATGCAGTAGGTAATATTATATAATTTAAGATAAAACATTCAGTACTATTATAATTTATTATATTTTATATTAACCGGAATGCATAAAAAACGAGGAAAAAGAAACGCTATTTTGTAAAAAACTTTTACAAAATAGCTTTTATTAGAAAAATGTTTTTACTCCGTTGACCAATTTGCGTCTGACAAACTGACATGATTATTTTTATATTTACATGACATAATAATTCATTGACATTATCATTTTTATATTTTATAACATTGCATGAATTTCGATTTTTTTATTACATATGTTTATTGATTATTTATATGTTAATAATGTAATTAGACATGAACTCTTTTGCAGTGCCCTTACAGGGTGCATGTACCTATTGACATAAGCTACCTACTTAGATCTAAGCTGTATAAATGTACATGTAAGCAAAATAAATGAAATATGAAATAATTTAATAATTAAAAATTCGAAAAAATCGTTGGATGCGTGCTGCGTAAAATCGGTCATTGTGGAGATGCTTAGGGGAGGCCTATGTCCAGCAGTGGACGTCGATCGGCTGATATGATGATGATGATGATTTAAAAAGTCATTTATAATATTCATAAAAGTTCCTTTGTCATTTCTTGTTTTGTCAAAATTTGACTAAAGGCACAACGTGATGAGAGGCAACGAACATTGAACTTTCTGCTTGCTTACAGATCAGACGCCTCACAGTTGGTTCAAGAAAGGAATACAATGCTGGGGTCTATGAGAGAACATTGCACAAGACTTGAATCACAACTGCAGTCCGTACATGTAAGCATCAAGAATTAAACTTAACATAGATCTCTAGGTTTTTACCGTAGTTGCTACTATGCAGTTTTTGAGAAAGAAATGTACTACCTACACTAAAAATGAATTTTATATGTAAGCAAAAATAAATTAATTATGTATCCATGTTTTGCCGTCCAGACTAAAAACGCTACATCCATATTATGTTACGATTAAATTCGTTCCTGTGTTGCGTGAAAGAGAAAAAAATACAAATAGTTTCTCGACATACATACGTACAATATTTCCTCTCCCATTTCCCTCCCTCACTTTTAATTTATGTTAAAAGCGTTGCTTTAATTTGTTTTTACAGTCAGAACTAAACGAAGAGAAACAAAGAGCTGAATTACTTTCTTCGAGAACACCAGAAATACAACGTAAGTAAATCTATCACATAACAATTTAACAAAAATAACAAATGTTTGATACTCATTATATTTGATTTACAGAAAAGCTAACGGAAACGGAAGAGAAAGCCAAAGTTCAAGATGAGAAATTCCAAAAATTAAAAGGTGCATATACGCAACTTAGAGAGGAACATATTACATTAATTAGACAGGTAAGGCTACACCTGTACTAATATTATATAGAGGTAAACTTTGTGACTTTCTGAGTTTTTTGGGTAATCCCTGGATCTACTGAACTGATTTTGAATATTCTTTTACCAATAAAAAGCTACGTTATTTGAAGTGTCATATATATATATGCTATATATATATGCTATACCCCGAAAAATTAAAAGAGTCGTGATACTACCTTATATTAATTATATTATATAATTTTATCACAAGTAAAATTGTTTAACACCCAACGAAGTGGGCACGGGTCAGCTAGTCAATAAATATTTAGAAGTAAATGGTGTAAAGCTAGATTGTAGTACGTTCATTGTGGCGAACTTTGGGAGAGGCCAATGTCCAACAGTGAACGTCTTTCAGCTAATTTGATGATTATAAAACGTCATAAGTTTGGACGTACCTGAGACACGAATGAGACAGAACCATAGGAATGGCATCAAAGTGTGAAAGGACCGTACTGACTGCTAGGCCTTATTGTGTATGATTATCATAAAAAAAATCTAACATATTGTGCATAAAAAGAGTAAAGAGTGGAACGAACTTCCTGCGCCTGTTTTTCCGGTAGAGTACAATATAGGAGTCTTCAAATCCCGAGTGAATAAGTTCCTTCTGGGAAAGCGTGCTCCATCTCAGGCCACATCTTCACTTTCTCAAGTGTGATGGTGGTCAAATGCTTTACCATTATCATATAATATTGATATATGTATATTATATAGTTTATATTATATATATCTTTCTCTATAATATATATATTGTCTTTGTTCAGAAAGCAGAAGTGGACAAACTGTCGGCGACTCTTAGAGCAGCGGCGGCGCAGCATGAAAGCGCCAAAACACAGCTACAACAACAGCTCAATGATAGGATGAAGTAAGTACATATAATACAAACCAAACATAGTATTCAATTGATTAGATACTATATCTACAAAAGAAGTCTAACCTATACTCTGGCCAAACTGAAAATATAATGTTGCCCCCATACTTAACCTAAAGATCCTTTTTGTTGATATTTTGAAAGAATTTGCAGCACTTGTCAATTTAAGGCGCATAGTTTATTTAAGCTAGTTTAAGCTATCATACCTAGTATTTTTTAATACCAATGTAATAGTTTTGTTTTATTTAGATTAAACAGAAAATGGGTTTTAACTTTGGTGGCCACCAAACGCAATAAACAATTTTTTGCTAATACAAAATAAAACAAAGCTATTACAGAGGTATCGAAAGATAGTTTATACTGGGTATTATCCATTGGCGTCGAGAACTTTTGGTAATTCTTTTACATAAGGATAATACAAGAAAAAATAAAGAGTGGCGCTAGTGTCACATCACTATGCGCAAAATCGACCCCAAAACGAGGATATTGGAGTTTGGTGTTTTGAGTTGTTCAAAAACGTTATTTGTTGCGAATGGCAGTTAGTTAGTAGTTAGACTAATCTAAACTTGGCTATATATTTTATGTGGAGTACAAGAAAGGACAAAAAAAAAAAACATAGATAATAAAGCTAATTTTACAATATTCTGTTTCTAGAGACGTAGAACTTCTTCAACAAAGCGCATCATCCAGCGAAGAAATAGAACAATACCAAAACCAAATCACCGAACTAAGGAGCGAACTAGAAAAATCCAGAGAAAAAGAAATCACACTTGCTGAAGTAAAGGCATCTTTAGAAGCACTAGAAATAGAACACCAAACAACAAAAACAGAACACGAGGATAAAATAAACATGATATCGAGTGAACTGAAAGAGGCAACAGAAAATCTAGAAGTACTAAGGAAAGAAAAGGAGGACAGAGAGACTGAATTAAATAGGGTTAAATCAGAGTTAGTAGGGTTATGGGAAAAGAGTGGCGATGAGTATAAGAAAGTGGTGGAGGAAAGAGAGGCCGCGTTGAAACAAGTTGCGGATCTGACGGTGCAACACCAACAAGAGAAAGAGGTCAGTGATACTTATAGTACAAATGGTTTAGTAAAGTGCATGAGAGTTCATTGTTGAAACTATTATGGTTTTATGATTATGAACAATTAAACACGCAGTATTTACGTGATGGGATATTAACATTTGTAGTGATTCATAGTTTGTAAATCACTTGTAGAAATGTACATAACCACTAACATTACTATTGTTTCTTTTATAAGAGAGTAGATACTAGTACAAGACTTACATTAGATTAGATAAAGGCTGTTTTCTCATTGGCCGTGAGTTACTGGATATAGTAGTATTAGTTCACTAGCTTGAGCTCATATTTGTTTGTAAATAACATGCTTCTTACTTGCATTAGGAACTAACACTACAAATGCGTGCTAGGATTGACGAGCAACAAACTGAAATAGTTAGCTTGGAACAAAAACTTCTAGATATGGATAGTAACTTCGAAATGGAATGTGAAAGACTCAATGAAGAATTAAATGAAAAACATAAAGAACTTGACATGAATTTAGGTGAGAAAGACATTGAAATAAAGAAGGCTCTTGAGGATATATCTGAATTAGAACGAAAGCTTGAAAGTACCATTAACGGCTACGAAAATAAACTCGAAGATCTAGTCAGTCACAAAGACCATGAAATAAATATTTTGAAAACAGAAATGCAGGCTGTTGTAGATAAGAACATAAATGAAATTAACAAATTGCAAAAGATGCTAGAAGAAACATCACAGAAAGGTGAATTACAGAATTTAGAACGACTAGAACTTTCCCAGAAAGTAAAAGAGCTGGAAAGTGATATTGAAAACAAGGCGAAAGAAATTGAAAATGGTAAGTTAAAGTTAGATGAACTCACAGTTTTAATAGAAAAGATGAAAATGGAGCATGAAAATGAAATTAAAGAAAGCAAACATCAAATTGAAATCCTAAATAATATACTGCAAAATCTAAAAGACAATAAAGATGAAATTATAAATAATTTCAAAACCATGGTGGCAGACAAAGATAACCAAATCATTAATCTCAACGTCGAAGTTACTAAGCAATCAGAGGAAATATCCAGACTGAGCGAACAATTGGATGAAACTCAAGCTGAGTTAGAAATATGTAATAATGAATTGATTACATTGAAAGATGAACATGAAAATATCATTCAAAGAAGTGAAGACACTGTTGCACTCAAAAACCAAGCACTAAGGGACCTTCATGATGAAATTAAGGAGCTGAAAGGAGAAAAACAGGTTTGTGTGATAGGGATGTATGTTTTGTAAAGTCCTTCTTAACTTGTGAGTAACAATCTTTGATAGGTTTTAGAGACAAAAATAACAGAACTGCAAAGATACACTTGTAAGCTTACTTCTGAAAATGATCATTTCAAAATTGAACAAGAATATTTAACAACGAAATTGCATGAGTTGTTCGAGTTGTATGAGATGAGAAATGTACTAAAACAGACAATTGATGATAAGGACGAAGAAATTCAAACCCTGAAAGAGCAAATGCAGAGCCAAGAAGCTAGACTGAAGCACGAAATCAGCACTGGTAATGAAATGATGAACCAAATTGAAGCTAGCTACCAATCAATGAAGACGGAATTAGAAGAAATGCAGAAGTTAAGGATCAAAGAGAAGGAAGCTATCGAATCTCTTACGTCCGAGAAAGATAAAGAGAATCAGGTTAGAGAAGCTGTGAGAGTCGGTTTTCGATCTATGTGGTGGTGTCGGTACATTGTAAACTGAAATGTGTATCACATACAATTTTTTCTTTTATTGTTTTCAACTGTGAGTCTTCGGAAACGCTTGCTTTGCGGTAGATCCTTTAAATGTTTACATATTATTTCGACTCGGTGTTATGGTTATGTGTGTACTCGTATCATATGGGAATAAAAAAATTTGTTTGTATTTTTAGCCTCTCTGTAGGTGTATCGTCAAAATTATATAATATGTTCTCATCACTTACCTTTCTGTACGATAGCAAGCTGGGACCGATTTTCTAAAGAATCTTACATTTAAGGCTTATTTATTTCCAAAGCTTTACCATTTTAGAGTATATTGCACTATTTTTTTACACGGATGAAGTGACTTGAGTTTTTCTACATTATGCACCATTTTTGCACTTATGGAAAAAATACTATGTATATCAAATTCTCAAGTACATTTCTCTTACGAAAAGTAAGCATGTTGTACAGTTTTCTAATTGCATGTTTTTCTCTTACGGCGCTGATTGCTGGCTATCTTACTCCATGTCTGAACTTCTGGAATCTTCCACTACCTTCTGGAACCTTCTGCTACCTGCTGGAATCTTCTGGAATTGTGGACGTTGCAATCTCTTCTGGGTTCCTGCTCATGGATTTTAAACCTGGATTCTGGACACCGGGGACCTGAATTCCGAACTTTTCTGGGTTTAAACTGGAACTTCATGGACCTGGAGCTTGCCCTGGATTTCGGACACCTGGAACTTGTTTGACTGCTTGGACCGGCTTTGCATGCGTAGATATTGGAAGCTAGGCTGTCTCACTTAGACGTGGAAAGGCTGAACACGGAGTGTGAATTGCAGGATCTCTTGCAGCACAACTCTGTTCTGGAAGCTGATGTCTCGGCTCTGAGGAGGCAATTGGAAGACGCGCAGAAGAAGATTGAAGATCGTGAGTATTTTAGTCTTTTCATTTGGGTTTACAACCGGCCTTATCAAACAGCGAATGGAAATCCCAGGTGACAGCTTCAATTCCCGCCTCGGTGCAATTTATTGTCACCTCTGTTTACTTCGGGGCTAGATGATGCTGAGTGGATTGTTCAGCATTATTTATTTATTTATAGAACGACGAAATAGATGAAGAAAAGGATTTAGGCAACTCTCAATTCGTCACTTCATTATGAAGATAGGAAAAACATAAACAGATAATCTTTTTTGTTTACAAAAAAGGGTCGATACAAAGTATTATCTATCAGTAATCGGATTCCCATAATTAAAACAAACAAACATAGATGGCAAAAAAAAAGAATAATTAAATCTTCCCCAACAGAGAGTACAAAACTAGTGGCGTGGAGCGGCGAGGCGGCAGTAGAGGTGGTAAACAACGCGCTCGTTGCGTTGGAGCGGTCGAGTGCGCAACAGTCTAACAAGGCAGCCGCTGAGCTCGCCGCTAAGGCGCTAGACGAGCTGCAGAGACATACAGTGGTGAGATACTAATACAATACAAACTGGTGGCGTGGGGCGAGGCGGCAGTGGAGGTGGTAAACAACGCGCTCGCTGCGTTGGAGCCGTCGAGGAGGAAATGAGGCTTATCGATTTTGGCAGAATACAAAAAATCACAGCTAGAATAAAAAAGATCGGAGTATTGAATGTTGCCACCACGAAAAACCAATAAAAAAATATATGTACATCAACTAAAATAAAATACCTACTGTACAAGATCTACACCCTATTCTGGTCCACTGTTGGACGCAGCTGTCCCCTGATTTGCGCGTTAGATAATATGTGGATAATGCCCGTAATCCCTACGCTGCGCATGCGGGTTGGGGATCGCAGTTCGGTGGTAAAATTGTTCTGCAGTCGGTGCTGCTCTTACGATACCCGCGAGAAGAGTTGTAGTGGTGCAAGTTCTACTGCCAGCATCACTCAGAATATTGTAACTTTGACATTACTATAAGTTTATAACTTGTTTTTCAGGTAAAAGGCAACGAAGAAAGTGTAGTGAAATCTGTCGTTTCGGCTGCGCACAATGCGGCGCAAGTGTCTGCCTACGTCACGGAGGTGTCACAGATATCCACCAATATGGACCTGGCTGAGAGTAAGCCATATACATTTTACTATATGAAACTAGCAACAACTGATCAGAGTTCTGTAATTAGTATTAGCTTCTTAAAATACACACAGATCCCCGTATTCAATCCAACGATCCTATCCATCCAAGGTTGTCTGGTAGAGATCGCTCGTGAGCGATAAGACCGCCAATTGTCACATTTCTTTTTTGTATCAAATTGTTTGTAAACTGTTTTGTTAAGTGTGCAATAAAGTATTTTCTATCTATGTAGCTGACCCAGCACATGTCGAGCCAGAAATCCTATAGAAAACACGAAAAACCCGATCACGAGAAAGTTACTTTTTAACCGACTTCAAAATAAGGAGGTTCTCAATTCGTCTCTTGTGTTTTTTTTTGTATGTATGTTACGCGATATCTCCGCAAATTATGGACCGATTTTGAAAATCATTTCACTATTGTATAGAAAATGATCCCAGAGGGGGGGTCCCATAAATTTTATCCCCAGGGGATTAGTATTTATCCCGCAAAACTTAAAATCACAGTAAGGGAATTTGAAGTCGGTTTATCGTTTTTTAACACACGCTATATTATCTAGAGATACCTAGTACCTATCTAGAGGTAGCTGAACTGAACTATATCAATACCAGTCACAGTCAGAAGCGTCCCACTGACTCTGGCTACAGTACTTGTTACTTCTTACATTCATTTTGGATTTTTATAAGATTTTATTCTACTTGCCCTGTTAGTTTGTGTGGGACAAATCTTGCAACTGAATTTTAGACCAGTTATCCTCGACCATTCGTGCTGTGACATACTTATATAAGTTCGGTAACAATGCAATGTCATGGTACCATCGAGGTGGTCGGATGATACAGACCGAAGGTGGCCATAGGAACTCCTAAAATGAAACGACTAACCACATCGAGTTTGGGTTCGTTGCATTTGTCTTACCAAGCACTTTAGTATTCTTACAGTTAGTACAGTCAAAATATAATGTCATAAGTGTAATGTAAACACTTATGACATTATATTTTGACTGTCCATGTTACTGTCTTCATCCCTATTGTTGAAATCTGTCCAGCCGTTCAGGGTGCAGCTGTAGCCAACAGAACTAACATACCCGCATAGCACTTATAAAAACCAATAATATTTTTTCTCATAAAATAAATAAATATCTAAAATCAAAATTTTCAAATTTCAATTCCTTCTAGATCTAAACAGCGAATGCCGTACGATGCTAACCGCCACAAAGCAGTGCCTTGAAACGATATCCAAGGGCGAAATCACCACAAACTCCGAAGCACGAAACTTGGTCCGAAGCGTGATCCAAGCGGCAACAGCGGCTGACATCGCCAGTGTGGGCGCTAGGAGTGTTGACGATGAACTGGCAGATATGGACAAGGCCATCGAGCAAGCCGCGTCCAAGATCGAGGTAAGGAACTGCTGGGCGAAAATCAACCGTATTTCAAAGAAATAAGCAGTGAATGTGCATGGTACGGTACCAACTGTGTACATTACAAGGCCCCACAAGGGCGCCAGAAGTTGTAGGTAATCCAACGGTAGTGATAATGTACACAGCCACATGTAGAGGAGCAAAGTTAAGATGTCATTAACAGTCATCAAATATTTGTTGAAAAGTTTTTTAACTTGCAAATATGCGACTTGAATTGCAAAAGAGCTTCTTACTACATCTATTTGAGTAACACATAGTTTGACAACAAACAATTCTCTGGTGTTTGGTATTCACATGATAAGTTCTTAAGAAAGCCTATGAACTTATCATGTAAATACCAAACACCACAATTAATCTCTATTCAAAAATAATAACATTCCAGGAAATGCTAGCAGCCAGCCGAGCGGGCGATTCAGGCGTCAAACTAGAAGTAAACGAAAAGATTCTCGACGCCTGTACTACCCTCATGGCGGCGGTCAAGATCCTCGTGCAAGACTCTAGAAAGCTCCAGAACGAACTAGGAGACCCTGTGACTCGTCAGAAGATGTATAGGAAGAACCCGCAGTGGTCTGAGGGGCTGATATCTGCGTCCAAAGCTGTGGTGTTCGCTGCTAAGCTGCTCGTGTGAGTAGAAGTTTCTAGAAGTGATGACGTCACGTCACAACATGTGTAGGAAGAATCCACAGTGGTCTAAGGAGCGTGAGATGTGTTACCAAAGCGGTGATGTTTGTTACTAAACTGCTAGTGCTAGTAGAAGGTTCTAGCTAGAATATAAAAAAATACTTATGGAATGGCTACTTTTTGCCATGCACCAGTCAGAGATCCATCTCCCCTCTGTTCTTGAACTGAGGTCTGTACACAAAAGACGCACACGCAAATGACAATTTAGTTATTTTGGCAGACGAGGAGGATTTCTATCTTCCTCGTCTGCCAAAATAACTAAATTGACCACGAAGAATAATTCATGTTTTGTTTGCATTGGAGTATCGTAGTAACTAATTTATGTTTATTTTACTTTCAGAACATCAGCTGACGAGGTCGTAGCATCAGGCAGTCGGGTTGAAGGTGTTTCCGCTGCCGCTCATGAGGTCGCCGCCGCTACAGCGCAATTAGTGGCCGCGTCGCGAGCGCGCGCGCCGCCCTCTGCGCCATCTCTCGCCAGCCTCACGCAGGCGTCAAAGGACGTGGCGGGGGCTGTGGGTGCTCTAGTGGCGGCCGTACGGAGCGCCGCCAACAAGCATAGAGACGCAGGTGAATATAAAATTGGCTAGAAACAATTCCCTCTCTCTGGTTCTACGCAGTCGTCTAAGGACGTGGCGGCCCCACGAAACGCCGTGGCCAAGAATTGGTAACAATAACAACAGATTATCGGCCGAGGAAAGCTTCTCAGCCGTCGTGGCCACGTCTCTTGCTCTGTACAAGCACTAAATCCTTCGCGCCCTGTCCCGACAGCGCAGCGCCGCCGTCGACTGAACCCTTAATATGTATGTACAAGCTCACTCACCTACATTACCCTAAAAATTAAAACGTTAAGCGCGAGTCCGCGAGACAAGTGAATCAACTACAAATTTTCGGTTTTCGGATTTTTCTCTTTAGTTGTATTATAAGACCTTGCTTTTTGTCAAATTTCATGATTCTAGGTCAACAGGAAGTACCCTATAGATTTTGTGTGTACGTGATTCACTTGGAAATTGAAAAAAAAATGGGCATCAACGTCTGTAACTTTTGATTACGTTAACTTAGAAGTTTTATTTATATCACAGCTCCCAAGAGGTTATGGACCTGGATATTTCAATAGCTCCACGCGTTTCTGAGAAAAGATGGTAGACAGACGGACGGACAACAAGGGATCCTATAATGGTTCCGTTTTTCCTTTTGCTGTACGGAACCTGAAACATAATTTAACACTCGAAGATATTTCTTACAGCTGCAATTATTACTTCATTACTTTACAGAGGCACTGGACACGTCAGCGCTGACGCTAACAGCCACTCGTATCCTGGAGATGGAGAGCAAGGTCCGCTCGCTGGAGCTGGAGAGCGAATTAGAGGCGGAGCGCGTCCGTCTCGCCGCGTTAAGGAAGCGGCACTACCAACTGGCGCAGCAAGAAGAGGTATAGTGGTAGTCAGCTTATATTAGTCCACTGCAGGACATAGCCCTCCCCTAATGAGCGCCACAGCGCCCTGTCTTCAGCTTGCCGGATCCAGCATCTATCTGCAGTCTTTGGCAGGTCGTCATCCCACCTGGCCGAAGGGCGTCCTACACTACATTTGCTGAGTGGCGGTCTCCACTCAAGAACTCTTTTACCGCAGCGATTGTCGGTTCTTCGTTAGATATGGTCGGCCACTTCAGCTTGCTGATTCTTAGTGTCGATAACTTTGGTTATCTGTCGGGTACCATGTAACGAATCCTTCAGAGAGAGAGATAGAAACAGGTGGCCATTGCCCAGCAGTGGACTGGTGAAGGCTATTGATGTGATGATCTCGTGATCTGTTAGTTAAATTTTGCCTTCACCACACTTGCCAGATTACTCTATGCTCTAGAAGAAAAGCTCCCTATTTCTAGGTGAGGTACCTTATACACCCACATATACAACCGATTTGGCGCGGTGGGCGAAGGTCCGCCTGCGACAAAGGAGGTTGCGGGTTCGATTCCCGCCTCGCGACAAATATTTGTACGATCTGCAAATATTTGTTCAGGGTGTTCTGGTATGAGCTTATAGGACTTTTTAGTGCTGTCCAAATAGTAAGGTATGTTTAGTTTTAGTACCTACTGAGTGAATTGATAAAAAAAATCACATAAAATAATTTGTTTCAGAACGGGAACGTTACGAATGGAAAAGAATAGAAATTACTTCTCACATTGGCTACCCATGCATTTTTATAAAAAGTACCCAGTTTCTTAGCATTTTTCTAACATTCTATACTTGCATTTTGTATACAACGAAAACTTAACAGTATACCCAACAATGTGAGAAAGTATCGTCTTCCCGGAAAAGGTGGACGGCTCAATGTTAAATTAATTAACATATACCTAAATGTTTTAGATTTGTCTCTAGAACTAGATTCATAGGATAAGTAAAAATGTTTATGATTCGATATAGTGTATAAAACAAATTAATATAAGTTGTTTCATAAATGATCATGCCATGACAGCAGTAATTAGAGCCCCATGTCAAAAATCTTTGTGACCTTATTAATCTTTAACAATACTTATACAGTACCAACATTTATTATCATGAATAATCTGCTGCAAAAGACCATGTTATGCTAAATAACGTTTTTTATGCGATTTGGCTAAGTGAAATTGAAAGTCAATAAATTAAAAGTCGCGACTTGGCAGTGTACAATTTCTTCCTCAAATTAACCGTCTGTTAACACTATGGCACATGGCCATAGTGTTAACAGCATAGCATAAGCACGGGGATTGTTCTTTAGGGTAAATAAAATAAATAAATGAATGTTTATTCAAGATCTTAACAGTAACTGGTAGTAAAGTTAGACATAGTTATCTTGTCTTGGTTTTAACACCTTGCTTTAAGTCCGAAACTTAGACGCGAGGGATAATAAAGAATAGACAATAATGACATCGTATCCCCATACATTGCGTACATTATTGAAGTTGAAGGAATGTTTCAAATAATTTACGCATTCGATGACAAAGTAACGTAATTTTGCTCTATTCTACCCTATACAACAATCCCCGTGCTAAGGGGGCTGGAGTTGTGTGTAGCGTCGGCACCGCCGTACCCCTGCGGGCCCCACCGCCATGGCTGGGCAGTGAATGCGTTAGTGTTACTGCTCTTCTACTTCTACTCTTTACCATAATCCCGGTTAAAGTATGGTGATAAACAGTAGTTTGACTAAGCGTAGCCAAAATGGATAACTTCATGTGTTTTAATAATTACAGAACATTCAAAAGCCATTAGTATTGGCTGGCAATGATGGATGCAAGGATCGTTGGTAATTTGTGTAGGTAATTTAGCTTTCTAGGGCCTGACAGGCTATCAAGCCTATAAACTGTGAATGCCGCTATCGACCAAAGCCAGAAGTATTTCTCAGTAAAATACTGGCATATAAGACATTTTGGCTATAAAGCTTGGAATCCCCAACTAAAAGCCATGATCACCGGAATAAGCTTTAAGCGAATGAGACTAAAGTAAAAATTGTATGTCTATGTACCTTTATGTATAGAGATGTTTTATTGTGATTAGTACGAATAAATAATGTTTTAGGATTTAGCAGTGTATGTGTCCTTGATATGACAGTGGTTTAGTGTTAAGATGTTATATTTAATTCAATAATCATAATAAATTCCTATCTACACATATTTTGATTAGTATTAGCTTGTCCATGATTTAGATTTCGTATATAAACATAATTACAGCAAAATATTATCATAATGAAATTTATACACTTTTTATATTTTTTCTTAGCTTTGTGTACACTGTTTTATTTATTTCTATCATAATTGTAATAAAATGTGTATTCATGGTATTCTGGATTTTTATTTATATCCTGCTAATAATATAAAAGGAAAACTTTTGTGAACACATGATTTGTATGGGAAAACACAACAACACCAAAACTACTAAATGGAGGAAGAGACCTATTTGTTTTATTTGCATAGATGTATGTAGCTTACCTGGAATAACATTAGGCAGGGTGCTTTTAAAAGTAAAGCCATGATCTATGGAAATTGACTTGTCCTGTTCTACCTCAGATGAAGCACTGATCTGTAGAATTTTTCGGGGAAAGATACCAATAAAATAACCAAATAATGCTTACACTTATAATCATTCCATATAATTAATGTTCGCTGTTTCACATTTCTGATACTGAACTAAACACGAAAAGCAACACCTAATATAATATTAAGCAGTCACGACAAGATAGGTTCCTTTTATTTAACATAATACTATTGTTTGGGAACAAAATATGTAGGTACATACATATTTCCAATTGTCTGCCAATGATCACAAAATTACATCACAATTCGCGATTCATTTACAGCTTTTCAGGCCAGAAAAATAATTAAAATTAAATTGTAATTGTACATACAGTACAGCACACACTGAAGTTAGCCATTTGCATGCAAAAATATAGGTTATTACCAACTCTTGTTTAATAAACAACTAGCTTCAAGGTGAAGCAGTTAAATCTATTGATAGTAATGCTTTGGGAATGCACTGTTAAGAAAATGGACATTTTGAATCAGACATTCATATTTCAAATATGATCGTTGAGCTATAATGTAAGTACCTACTTACACAAAAATTAAAATGCCTGAGGCACATCTTTCAAATAATATTATGCAATCAAACTGATTTGATGTTTCATCATATCACAAAACATGGCACATATTTTTTGTGCCTTTTATACATCTAAAACATAAAACACTTATTTATACTTATGCAAATATTAACAGAGGCTTTTAATTAAACAATTTTAGACCTTTGCGTTTGTAATTTTCAGATGGAATGACACACTTTATAATGCACCCACCAAGCAAGCCTCCGAATTTAAGCAGTATCCTTGAAAATTAGGCCGTAATTATCAGGAAATCTAAACATGATGCAAGAAGCCATTTACCCTTTCATTGTGTTAACAAACTGACTCTCAAAATCTTATGACAATGATAAAACCTTCGAAAATTTAGCACCACATTTGGCTTCTCACTTATAAGTACTTACTGATTTATGACGGTCAGTTCAAACATACCTAGTAGTAATATGTACTTAGAAATGCTACCTATTTCCGTATTTACTGAATAACTTAACTAACATGAGATGACACACATAAAAAGTGGGTAGGTAAATAACCAAAGCTTTTTATGTAGCTTTTGTAAGAATGTAAGTACCTTCCTTAGTCTTTACATATGAGCAGGGTACACTTAATATACTAAGGAGACACAGTACAGACATTTACACACAAGAATTGACAAAAGTTACAAGTCGGAAATACAATTAGTAAGTGCTTAGAACCTAACACACAATATGGAAAGTGGTTTAGTAGAATGCTGATAGCAAAAGCAAAATTGTAATACTGTAAATATAATGTCAATTTAATCACAATATGTATGAATTACAATAAACAAATCCTTTACAGAATGCATAGATCTATAATACTGTAATGGTGGATATATGTAATAGATTCTGTGGCTTAACCTCCAATAAAAATCATAATACCCTTATCTTAATTGATCAAGTTTCTGCTATTATAGTGCGTAAGCCTCACACTGGAGTCCCAGACTTTTTCAACTCCAACGGTCATTCATCATCAGCAATTCGTCAGCGCATCTTATTACTGAGGGAGGGTTGCGGGTTCAAGTCCCATCAAAGTCGATTTTCTTTTGGGATCTTATTAAATATTTGATCAGGTTACATTTATTTTATATCATAATACAACTTGCTTTAGATAATGATTTCAGCATTCCACTAGATTAAAGAGAGGTACATAGCAAGGGGTTCTTGCAGGATTTGAATCTTTTGTAAATTCTAATTGCATCTCGACTCATCCCATTTCATATGTTTATCCGGAATAAGGTGAGCAATGCAGACATGGACAGCTTGGTTCTTCTCGAACTTGGGCGGGATCGGACAAAGGCGGTATATTACCTCGTCTCCTGGTAAAGGCACATACTCTCCTTCCACACTGTAAATAATTAAATTAATTAAATTTAATGAAACAACATGCTAAGAAACTTGAGTTATTCTTAAAGGAAAGATGAGTTATTCTTCTAAGAACAACAATTTTTTCCTAGACATCTATGATTTGTGGGTGTGTGTTGTCAAAGTAAATATTGATCTAATTTAAATTCTATTCAAAGATATGTAACATTAAAGTCACAAAATAGAATAAACAAAGATACATTTAAGTAAACATTACTACCGTGAGGTACATATCACCTTGACACAGAAACATACAAGTAAGTTTAGTTGGAAGCAAACAAATAAAACAATATGTTTTTTTAAGTAAATTGAACATGCTGGAATCTATCAAATTGTAATTTGAGTGGGTGTGAAATGAGATTCATGTAAATTATGTTATAAAAGAGATTATACCTATTTAATCACTACATATTATAAAACAAAGCCCTTTGCCGCATCTGTCTGTCTGTTTGTTCGTTATAAACTCAAAAAACTGAAAAGGATATTAATGCGGTTTTCGCCAATTGATAGACAGGTTTTATTTTCTCACGACCGTTCTACCTTCAAAAAAAAAATGGTCACATACAATGCAGTAATTGGAAAACTATTTAGATGCATACTGTATTAATCCTTATCAACTTAAATATTTTAATTACCTGAAGCATTTCACATTATTATAATCTTTTACACCATATAATTTAAATATCTTAGGAGTTATCCCAACAAATTAATGCACACAAAAATAAATTCTAATGCGTTTCTCACACCAATAATGACAGGACTGTCTTGATGCAATTACCCTGTACCGGGGTCCCCGCTGTTTCTATATAAGCGGAGCATAAAATACTTAATGTAGTAGACCATTATATTACATTTAAATCAAATCCACATATTTGAGGCATCAAGCTGATCCTTCGAGAGACAAGACATGCAGGCAATATGCTCTATGAACCGTGCGAAGCCAGGGCAAGTTGCTAGTATAGAATAAACAGGAGGTAGATAAGATAATAGAACATTTTGATAACTCTGTCTATGTAAAGGTAAACATTATTACATTTAGGAATGACCTCAGACGTAGGCATTATGTGTAAACAGACACACACACACTATGTTTTTTGGTAAGTTCTTGCCTTTATAAGATCTTTTAGTGCAAAAACATTTCTGTAAATAGTTTACAGTTCTAGATTGAAATCACTCTATTAATTTTCAAGATATGACCTAATCTTGGAAGGTGTTCTGTTAAATAATTGAGAGCTGTTGCTTCTTAAAGGCAACTTACACAGAACAGTAGGATGGACAAGGTACCTATAGGACTTACTCAGAAATATGCACAAAAAGGTCGTCTCCTCCTTTTGTTGGGGTCACGAAACCGTGACCTTTTTCTCGACAGAACGACTTGATTTTTCCCGTCTCCAAAGGATTTCCAAGAGCGCGTTCAGACCTAAAAAACATCAGCTATCAATACCATTGTAAAATTTAACAAAATTCAGTTATTTTCATGAGAACTTACGTAGAAGCAGTGCGGTTCCTTCGAGTTATAATCGGGCTGGGAATTTGGAGATGTGAAGATGAAGAACTTTTGTTGGGAGAATCATCACTGTTGAATCCGTAATCGTTGGACATGATTCTGTTATAAATTTGTAAAGAAATGAAATGAACTGGAATCCCGTAACTTCACGTAAAGAAGAAAACAAAACAGAAATAGAGAGCAAAGCGAAACTCCGACCGAGCGCCCAAGCAAAACGACGGCTAAGCGAAGAACGCGATTTTTCAAAATGACAGTAGCAGTATTGCCATCTTTAACACCCACCACCTATGAAGTTTGTAACGCATTTAAATAATATGTAGGTTTTTGAATCGGAGTGTAGGTACCTACTACATGTTTTAATTTTTTACATTGGTTTTACTAGAAAAATAAGCACCAGGTTATTGAGTTGTGTCGTGACCATATGAAAAGTTCAGAGGTGCAATTCTGCGTATTATGTGATACTTTATCGGGTGATACTCGGTATCACGGGATAAATATCATAATGATAGAATCAGAATCAATAACTTTATTTCTTTAGGCTTACAAAATAAGCACTTAGACAAGTCAAATTGTATACTATAAACAGTTATTATTAACAAATAAGAAATAAGGTGTTATTGATATTCTCTTCACTTCAATTTTTGTCCACTAGTGGAAGAAGTGAAGAGAGATAAATATCGAGTACCGCCAAAAACTGCATTCTCGTCGAGCAACCCATCAAATAAAAGCCCTCGATAACTATCGAATTGCCAATTTTAAGCATACGCTTTTTTACCACTCGATATTTGGACAGTTCTTGACATATTTATCGAGTAAATATATTGCCAGAATTGCCCTCCAGGTATTCGGCCATTATTCAGTTTTTGTGACTGTCTTTAGTGTCTTCTTTGTAAACAGCATTTCGTTGCTAGCTTAGCGTCCGTCGGTTGTATTCTAAATAGTAACTTTTTTGGATCTTATCTACTATTGCATACGTTTTATGGTTATTATACAAATAATAATTTGGAAACTGCCAATGAGTGAATGGAACTAAAAAGCTTTGCATATTTTACCGTTGAAACAAGCCTCCTTCGTCCTCAGCGAATGACAAGACAAATCTGTTTTCTGGTGTCACCAATAGCGTAGATGTTGTGATTCCGAGTTCCTTACATTATGTGCGCGAATCTGTTAAAACTGGGTGGTTTTCTAGTAACCAACTATTTGTTACATTAATTCGTGTTTAGCTAAATCTGTTTTGACGGATCTAATAAAATTAAATATTGTTATTTTTATATATCTTTATTTGATCATTTGTTAACTTCCATGTTTTGTTGCAATAAGTGAAATGAAAATGAAAAAAAAGCAAGTTTCGCTCCCGAAATGCCAAAACTTACCGTAGAACTAAGTTAACGTAGAACTAAGTTAATCGAACCAATACAATATGCGTAATCTGGCAAAAATACTTTTGTTGGCAGCATTCATCTGTCTCTGAAATTGCGAGTTGACGTTTGACATTATAGACATGGACAGTGACATTTACAATAAACTGCACAATCAGTGTCCATCACCTCATAATGCAGCTTAAGGCGAATTATAAGGGGAAAAGACGAAAACGACGTCTTTTTCGAACATGTATTTGAGGAAAATATAGATCGTGGACCTTTGAAATTTATATATCCGGTAACACATATCTTAAAGTATTATGTGCCGGTTTCAAATGCTTGCCAGTAGTTATAGTAAGCACTCAGAAAAAGTTTAGAGAAACAATATCTTCAGGTGAATGAGCACACTTTTTGGCGGTGTGTCTTATTCGTTTACTACCAAACTCAGTATAGTTATTTATGTAGCTCGTATGCTTCAATTGCCGGTCCATTTGTTTTGAAATAAACTCAAAATAAGAAGTTTTAACGAAAAAACTATTTGCGCCTACTAAAACGTCTCTCTCCCACGAACGATTGCTCGCAAAATTTGATTAGGCAATGTTAGTAGTGGCCGAGCGAGGGCGCGCGCTAGGCGAAGACGCGACGTTGCAAGCTCGATAGCGGCCGGCTCGAGTGCGAGGTTGCCAGACCAAACAAAACAATCGTGCCGTCGTCTTCGTCGTTGTCGCAGCCGTCACGCGTTTTTCTTTTTGCATTATCATGCCTACATAATATCATCTGAAGCAGTTTCAAAAATAATGAAGTACCTACCTACCTAATTGATTTTATAAAATTCTGTGTTGTGATTTGTCTTTAGTATTTCTTCTCGAGTTGGGTTTTAGTGAAACAATAAGAATATGGGAAATAAAAAAGGGCTGAAACACCTGTACCTACCATGCTACCTATATCTGAGGGCCGCCAAACACGGACTACTCGGGCAGTTAGCCATTGATCAACATACACGGACTGCTTCCGAAGCAGTTCAACTGCTCGAGTGGTTCCGTGTATGTGTGTATGAATGACTGCTCCAAGCAGTCCGTGTAGTATGGTTGGTATGGTGGCCCTTATAAATAATAATTGCTTAGTCCCCTAGTCAAGTTCTCAGGCATAGTCTAATATCGATGCATCGATGCATAGAGTAGTGCTGTTACAGAGACTTATTAGCATCGTGTTTCAATACCAACTTTTTACACACGCAACCGAAGTAACATTACCTAATCTGTGGCGCAACTTTTACCTAAGTACCTAATAGTTATGTATCTTACGGCCGAATACTCAAACGCAACTCAGATGTAAGCACGTCTTATGTCGCAATATTTTGACAGTTTTCAATGAAAATCTGTCAAAAAATCGTCACTTGAGTCGTGCTTAAATCTGAGATTCGTTTGAGTATTCGGGGGTTAGGTACCTACTAATTATTGACGTAATTGTTATAATTATTATAATATATATATATATATATGGCTGAAGTGGCGATGGGCAGGCCATATAGCTCGTAGAACCGATAACCGTTGGGAAGTATAGGTTCTCGAGTGGCGACCGCGATGCAATGCAAAACCGAGCGTGGGAATACCTCACACTCGATGGACCGACGATATCGTAGCGGTCACAGGGAGTCGTTGGATGGAGGCGGCTCAGGACCGCTATTCGTGACATCGTTTGGTGGAGGCCTATGTTCAGCAGTGGACGTGTACGGGCTGATGATGATGATATATATTTATATATATAAGAGTAGACAAAAATTGTATGAACTGTATATTGAAAAACAACACAATTTTAGCCTGGAGTTCAAAGACAAAGTAAAAAATCGCTCAAAAATATTTAGAAAAGTTTGTCAAATGGCAAAATCAAATTATATTAGCTCAAAAATTAAAAACAGTGAAAATGTAATAAAATAACGAACGTATTGCACCAGATCTAGCTTTTATGTTCAATGAATCTATTGATTGTGACGTTTTTCCTGATTTGATGAAACATTGTAAGATAATCCCACTATTTAAATCGGGTAGTAGGTCTGACCCCACTAACTTTAGACCGATATCAGTACTGCCTACATTCAGCAAAGTTTTTGAAAAACTTATTTTACATCAATTGCTTAGGTATTTCAATGGCAATGACCTGCTACATCGTAAGCAATTCGGGTTTACTCGCGGCAGGTCAACTACTGATGCCGTGTAGAGTTGGTATCGCATATTTTTGATGCTTGGGAGAAGTCGCAAGATGCTTTAGGTGTTTTTTACGACTTGTCAAAAGCATTCGATTGTGTACACCATGGAACATTAATCAGGAAACTACATCACTATGGAAAATTGACACCTCTTCTTGCTACTTATTTGAGTGACAGGATACAAAGAGTTGACGTAAATGGGAAACTGTCATCGGGATCTGTAGTTACAATGGGTGTACCGCAGGGATCTATCCTCGGTCCTTTCCTATTTTTGGTTTATATTAACGACCTGCCTCATCTCGTTAAAAATAATCACGAGATTGTATCGTTTGCTGATGATACTTCCTTAATTTTCAAGATGATTAGACAAAACACAAATTATGACGGTGTAAACAATGCAATATCAAAAGTAATCCATTGGTTTAATGTCAATAATCTTTTACCAAAACTAAATGCATTCGATTTATTCTACCAAATGTAAAACAAGTAAAGGCTGATATAAACGTAAAAGGATAAACTTTAGACATTGTAGACAGTACCGTATTCTTAGGAATAACTTTAGACAGTAAACTTCAATGAGGCCCACACATAGATAAACTATCGAAGAGACTTAGTTCTGCAGCATATGCAGTCAAAAAAATCCGTCATCTTACAGACGTTGATACTTCTAGACTTGTCTATTTCAGCTACTTCCATAGTATTATGTCTTATGGCATATTACTGTGGGGGAACTAGAGAATCCCTGCGTAATAAATTCAAAGAAATAAATATAATGACCGTACCATATCAATATATTTATGAAAACTTATTGTACACTCATAGAAATATCGATCGATTCCCTAAAAATTGCGACATACATAATGTAAACTACTGTACTAGAAATAAGAATAAACTCGCTTTGCCCAAAACTAGGCTGCACAAGATTAATGTATCTTTTAAAGGGCAAAGTATACGTTTCTAAAACAAATCTCTGAGTGACTGAGTTGCAAAAATTATCAATAAATAAATTCAAACAAACTATCAAACATATCCTTTGTCAAAAGGCTTATTACAAAATATCAGATTATCTTGAGGATAAAAAAGCATGGGACGACTTTTGCTCCAACTCGAAATCTAAAAACCTAACAAGGTAAAGGTTTCTTGTTCGCTTCTTTACTTTACCTTAAAAATATTGAAGTGAACAAAAAATCAAAGTGATCACTTTATTTCCCTGTTTTACTTATGTAATTTTAATTTTGTGACGTGTCCAACAGTCCAAGTGTCCTATAAGGTCTAAAGGAAATAAAGCACTTTGATATTTGATGGTGGAGGGGTAGGTAAGTATTTTTTTATTCGCGAAAATGTATAAAGGGATTTTATGGGACCTAGGGAAAATTCCGACTTTTCGAGATTTGCCCCCCTTCTTCCCCCCTCTAGTGCGGCTCCCAAGCAGAGCCATATTATTATTTTTTTATGGGGATTTTATAGAAGAGGACAAGTAATTTGGAATGCGATAAAATTTTTGCCCCCTTGCCAACAAAAAATCCCTCCTTTTGAGATTGCTCCCAGATGCCGATGTGATAGAGGAGTATCGATTGCGGGACCGTATAGAGGGTTTCTACTCAAATTGGAAAAAAATCACCCCACTTTCCCAAAAAAAAAACTCCCCTCTTTTTGTATCTCCCAAGCGAAGTGACTTGAAAGAAAATATTTTGTTGGGTCTTGTAGAGGATCAAAATAATTTCGAAAACAAAATGTTTCCCCCTGGCCCTTTGACCCCCCCTTTTTAATAAAAAACTGAAATTTGGTCTAATTTTGACCTTTTTTTCATATATACCTTTTTTCCTATATTTGGATACCATGTTATGTATTTTTCTTATTATTACATAGTTTACCAACCATATTCTATCAAATGGTATCAATTGCCTACCTACTACCTTTCACTTAGAGAATATTTTTTCTTGCGGGCCATTAAATATATTAATTTCTTTATTTTTCAGTAAAAGAAGATTAAGGGTTCCGTTAAATTACTTCTTTCCAGATCAACTTACCACATCATAACTAGTTACCATACCAACCACTTACCTAGCACTGAAAACAAGGACGAATATAATTTTTTACACAAGATAGTGAATTTATATTATCATGCCGAGTGTTCTCATCAATATTAATAACTTCAACAAAAATAAATTTAATAATATTTGTTTTACTAAAAAGATATTTTGTGTAGTAATGTTTTAATCCTAAGCCTACCTATATTCATATCCATCATATAATATTTTTAGACAATTATTATTCCTTTGGTCAGTTTCTCTCAAGGGGTATCTCTGATCATCATTACTCTGGGTACTGTGTGTACGTATGTACTACACTAGTGCGCGCCATCTAACTGCAGTGGAGGACACCGCGTGCGCGTTTTGCTTGCTCCATAGATGGCGCGTGGTATCCCCGCTAGGCTGCCAAATGCCCAAGGTCATTTGCCTTTGTATACGCCTTAAATACTAGGTTTTTGAGTTCCAAATTTATTTTCGGTATTTTCTTCTCAGTTGAGTTTATTTTCTTTATTGCTGTGTATATATTTTTAACTATAAGTAGTGTAATTTTTTTATATATATAGATTTCATATTAATCATCTGGTCACTGACCATCATAGACATTGACCCATCAATTTTCTTGCCGGCGGCATCAAGCCCGCCGCCAGATCCACCCGACCCTCCGGATAAGACAATTCTTCCCTGCCCCGAAACACGTTCCTGCACTAAGCGACACAGTATTACCGCCATAGCTGATGACTACTCGGTCTCAGTATCAAAAAAAATATTTCATCTCCAGACGCAGCTACGCCCTCTCTTCAAACAATTTATCAACATCCCGTACTAGTTTTAGGGGTGAAGGAATATAACGACCTAGACAATGGACCATTCATTGTCCACGTTTCCAGAACTGTGCCTGATCCTGCACCGGGTACATCAATTCGACCAATTAAATTCGGACAATTTTTGAAATTACGTATAATTCAAAATATATTCAGCTATGGAGTCAAAGCTGTAGGGCGCAACCGGATATCCGTTGAATTTAAATCTGCTGCACATGCCAACTCATTTTAGACAGTGACATTCTCGATTACAATTACTTCTTCTTCTTCTTCTTCTTCTTTTAGCTTTGGCTTCATACAATTACTCTGCCTCAATCCCAACTTATAACATCACTCGTATCGGGCCTCGTCAGAAATGTCCCTGTGGACATGTCACTCGATGAATTCGTAGATTCTCTAGAAATTCCTAAAGACTGCGGTTTGGTTTGAAAGCTCGTCGGCTAAATAGAAAGAGTGTGATGGATGATGGAAAGGTTGCTTGGATTCCTACTCAAACAGTGGTTCTTACATTTAGAGGTCAAAAACTACCTAACAGAATATTTTCTTTCCATACGTCACTTCCGGTCGAACAATACCAACTTCCCACTATTCAATGTATGAGCTGCTACCGATTTGGACACGTAAAATCTCAATGCCGATCAAAACCAAGATGTTTTAAATGCTCAAAGGACCACTCGGGCATCGATTGCGACATACTAGAGATTGAAGCTACCTGTTGTCATTGCTCAGGTCGCCACTTCGCTTCAAACAAATCCTGCCCTGAAATAGATCGCCAAAAAAACATAAAAAGCTACATGACACAAAACTGTGTTTCATTCCAGGAGGCATCCTTAAATTTCCCCAAGAGTTCCAGGTCCTTTTCAGAAGTATCACAATCGATGTCCTCCCCTGCCAGTCTTCTCTCTCAAAATGCCTTCTATCTCCCCTTCGGCTAGATCTTACGTCATAAATGTCTACTCATCACCTCGTCCTCGGATTCCGATGGGCAAGTCATTTGACAAGTCCGCTCACCAGTCCATCATTTCTCATCGTCATCATTCTCCAACGGAGTTGCTTTCTCTCAATCTCAGAAAGATGGGACTGATCATCGTCAGAGTTTCCTAATTGAATCTCTTCTTTCTATCATTATTGAGTTGTTCCCTTCTTCTAATTCCCCCCTACCGTCCAACGTTGCCCAAAAACTGTCCCAGATCATCTCCTTTTCATCTGTTAATCATGAATCAAGTTTCCATTCTCCAATGGAACGCGAAAAGTCTCCGTCCGCGAAAAACTGAACTTCTTCATTTAATAAATAAAATTCACCCGTCTTTCATTGCCATCTCGGAGACTTGGCTTGTTCCTGGCTCCCATTTTAGGGTTCCAGGTTTTGTCTGTCACCGTGATGACAGGGCTGACGGTTATGCTGGAAGTGCCCTTCTTTTCAGGCACTCCCTTCCGTTCTCCGTGATCTCCCTTCCCTCCCATTCTCTTGAAATTAATCTTGTAACTATTAGAGCCTTTGATATTACTTTTATCTCTATATATATTCCCCACCCTAATTCAGCGTTAATCCCCGATATTCTTTGTGTTATCTCTTCTGTCCCTGCCCCTATTATCTTGTTAGGGGACTTCAATGGTCACCACACATCATGGGGCTCTGGCCATTGTGATGTGTTTGGTCGCATTCTCATTGAAATGTTTGATGAAGCCAACCTGTGTGTTGTCAATGATGGCTTCATTACTCGCAGAGTACTTCCTTCCTAGGACCCTTGAAGTGCTGTCGATCTGACTGTTTGTTCTCCTTCTCTTTCTTCCTCCCTCTCCTGAGAATCTTTACCAACTTATGGTAGCGATCACTTCCCAATTGTTATTAAAACTTCTAACCGTGCTATACCTTTTCGCAATTTTAATCCTAATTTAAAATTCAGACTTTCTGCAGCTAAATAAAACAATCATCTTCTTGGTCTAAAATTTCCCCTCCCTGGAGGGACTCTGACTGTACATCACCTGTTAAGGATAGAAAAAGGGCAGAACTCTCATATAATGCCTGAATGTCTGATGAAAATTTTATTGCTTATAAACACTCTGCTGCCAAAGTTAGAAGGGTTCTTTTTAAAAAGAAGAAAGAAGGTTGGATATCTTTTTGTGAGAATCTATCTCCTAGGGCAGGGGCCCAGACATAATGATGGAGGGCCATCATATGTCTGGCGACAACTTAAACGATATAGAGGTTATTGCTACTCCCCCGCTGTTTCTTCTTATGATCCCTCATCTTGGGTTGACGATTTTATTGACAAATTATTCCCCCCATTTGTTCCTTCTTTAGATTCTCTCCCATCATCTTATTCTTTTATTCCTTCTCTTTCCAAATTAGATAGTTGTTTCAGTTTATATGAGCTGAATCAGGGTTTGAATGGGCTAAAAGACTCATCTCCTGGTTTGGATGGGATTCCTTACTCTTTTATTATTAAGTCCCCTGATATCATAAAAACATATATTCTGACCCTCGTTATTTTTTTTTTGAAAATGGTGTTGTTCCCAATTAGTGGAAGACGCAAATCATTATTCCTATTGCTAAGCCTGGGAAAAATCCTTCCGATTTTAATAGCTATAGACCCATTGCCCTATCCTCTGTCCTGGCTAAGATCATGGAACATTTGTTAAAATTTCGTCTAGAGTGGATTGTGGAAAATGGTAACATGATTTCTAGTACTCAATTTGGTTTCCGTAAAGGCATGAGTACCCTTGATAGTTTAAGTATTTTACCACGGATATTCGTTCAGCTTTCATCAATAAAGAATCACTGTTTGCAGTTTTTCTTGATATCACTGCTGCTTATGATAATGTTTTGCTACCGGTTCTCAAGAGAAAACTTCAGCAGCTGGGAATTCCAGAGAGAATAGTTCACTTTATATGTAATATGCTTATGGATAGGGAAATTTTAGTGAAAAACCAGGGCTTCCTTTCATCTCCCCGTAGTATTTATAAGGGTTTGCCTCAAGGTTCTGTATGGAGTCCTTTATTATATAGTATACTTCTGACTTAGATCACTCTTTACCGTGTATATGCCTTCAATACGCTGATGATTTGGCTTTATATATTAAAACGAGTTCCCAAGAGTTCACTCAGGATGAACTGAGTGCATCTCTTAATATCCTGGATGATTGGCTTAAAGTTCATGGTATGTCCCTTTCACCATCTAAAAGTAATTGTATTGTCTTCTCCAAAAAAAGATTAATTCCATCCATTGCCCTATATGTTGGCGGTGAATTGATTGATCAAATAAATAATGTAAAATTCTTATGTTTAAAATTAGATTCAAGAACGACAGGTGTTCCTCATTTTAGGTACATTGCAGAAAAATGTGAAAAGAATATTAACATCCTACGTTCACTGTTTGGTGTCTGGTGGGGTTCCCATCCCTATTGTCAAAAACTTTTATATAATGCCATAGTTCGTAGTCATATGGATTATGGTTCGTTCCTTCTGGATCCTAGTACGCGGATGGCTTTAGATAAGTTAGATAAGGTCCAGTCAAAATGTCTTCGAATTATTCTTGGTGCAATGAAATCGTCTCCTATAAACGCAATGCAAGTAGAATGTGGTGATCCTCCTCTTTCTCTTAGAAGGCAATATCTCTCAGATCGTTTTCTTTTCAAAAGTTCAAAATTTGCAACATCCTCTTCTAAATAAGTTAAGTGATTTGTATTCTTTCTTTGAGCCTATTTTTAATATTCATCAGGATAAAATACCGTTTTTGATTCGGAGTTTTATGAAATATTCCCACCTTCCATATCCTGTCATCCAATTTAGTTCTAATCCTTTGTTTACTACCTCTTATGAAGCTATTATGTTCGAACCAGATATTACCTTAGAATTTGGGATCGTAAAAGGTTGCTCATATGCTCGTGAAAAATTTAACATGCAACTTGATTCTAATTATAATGGTTGGCTCTCCATCTTTACAGATGCTTCAAAATTAAATGAGTCTAGTCCTGTAGGCGCTGCAGTTTGGATTCCTTCGTCCAAGATAATTTTAAATTATAAATGTCCATCGATTTCCTCGGTTTTTACTGCGCTGGAAGCTATTAAATTTGTAGACTTGCACAACCTCAATAATTCCATAATTCATATTCTCTGATTCTAAAAGCTCTCTTCAGTCTATCCTATCTTGCCCCTTTCGCTCTAAATCTAGATTTCCAATCATTCTTAAAGTCGTGAATCTTTGTTCAGGTGTAAAAGTCGTGGCATTAATGTTATCTTGGCTTGGATCCCGGGTCACTCTGGGATTTTAGGAAACGAAACCGCTGACTCTTGTGCGAAACAAGCAACTTAGTTTGGTTCAGAGGAACACCTTAAATTTTTTGCTCATGATCTTTGTTCAGCCCCTAGTTTCCATCTAACTACTTCTTGGTCTCAAATATGGAACTCATCTAGACTTTTAAAAGGCAAGCACTATGGTAATTTGCAACCAGAAATTCCTCTCAAACCTTGTTTTTTCAAATGTAAAAAGGCCAGCAAAACCAGCACATCCTTCTTATGCCGTCTCCGGTTGGACCATGTATGTACCCCTGTGTTTCTTACGAAGATAAGGGTCAGGAATCAATCTCTGTGTGAATGTGGTTTGGATGAAGGAGATGTTGAACATCTTCGTTTCGTCTGTCCTAGGCTTAAAAATTCTCTTCATGATATTATTCCTCCTGAAATCCCCCGTCCCTTCTCTTCCAAGACCCTTCTTCCATTAGTATTTTCCCCTTTTGTATCTAAACTTTGTAGATTTATTTCTGTAAATAGTATACAATTGTAGCTTCTAGATTACGTAGGTATATATTTTATGTTACTTCGCATATTGATCACTTCTGTTAGCGCTTTTCATTTAACTTTTAATTTAGTTGTTTTTGTACCTATACGAACTTGATTGAGATTATATAAATTATTTATTTTCTGAAAAATCCAAACTCAACCTCCTTAAATTTTTATCTATTGTTCCTAAATGCGCAATTCATACCTAACTGACACTGGCAGAATTGCATCAATCCAGATGCAGATCCAAAGCTAAAAGAAGAAGAAGAAGTAAATACTACGTTATTGCGTCGATAAATGCGGGCAAGAAACAAATTAGAATTTTTATTTCTGGCTTTAACGTCGAGCTAAGCTAAATAGCTTTTCTCGAGTCAGTGATGTCGTTTCGAGAGCCTTGTAGGCTTCTCTAAAGCTGTTCGTTAACCTGTTGGCCGGGTTGGTCTTCTTGAGAGATGATGTCGGGGGTTTTATTAAACAAAATAGTCTTCTTTCAGTAAAAATGTATATCCACAATATTTACGATACTTCCCCCATGTGGCATGGCCGTGGGACGCTCCGTATTACTCAAAACTGAGCGCAAGTGACGGAGCACTGTAGAGTAGGCCCCCTTAGGGGCTGAGCAAAGAGGATACCTAACATTTTCATTGCAGGTGTCCATAGGCTGCGGTAACCGCTTCCCATCAGGTCGACCGCACGTTTGACTGCCACCACACATAGTATATAAATTCCTTGCTGCTACTTTAGTGTTGTAATTCGTCATTTGTATTGCATATCTTGTCATGTTATCTAGATTTTTGTTTTATTTTGTAAGTGTTAAAAATAAAATTCAGTTGGCAGGTAAAAGCTTATTTTATTTCTGTTCATTTCTAAGCACGACTAAGTAGGTACAACTAGAATATTGCAATAATATACATATAACATTATAATTAGCCATGTATTTAGGTATCTATGTACTTAGTACCTAATTAAATATCTGAATATTATTAATGTCATCTAAAGGCACCCTATTCAACTTATCACTATATTGAAGCTGGGCAAATCCTCGGTTCAATCGGCAGCGGCAGTTTAATTCTTGGTATACCGATGCCTTCCCAGTCACCCTAAAAAAAGGATCAAACATTATATTAAAACTAGTTGCTGCCCGCGCCTTCGCCCGCGTTCTATCGGGATAAAAAATTGCCTATATGTTATTCCAGGTCCAAAACTATATCCATACCAAATTTCAGCCTAATTGGTTCAGTAGTTTTTGCGTGAAAGAGTAACAAATATCCATACATCCATCCATACAAACTTTGACATTTATAATATTAGTAGGATGGCAGCAAGGAATTTTTATACTAAAGAATTTTTATACTAAAGTATAAAAATTCCTTGGATGGCAGATCGATAGGTACCTACCATTTACAGGGCTTGTTTATGTAGGTACGTATTCAAATGTTATATGGGGTTCTATGTAGGTACTCATCGCGTACATTTTATTATTATTTTGTGATCAACAAAGCAATTCAGTCGAAACGTCGGGAAATCAAACGACAAGGTAGGTAGGACAAGTAGCGGCATGTAAGTCTAGCGACTACGCGGAGGGGATAGCTGCGTATGGGTAATGTACCGCTAGCCCCGCACAGGTACCTTATTTTTTACTTCTGCGCAATAACGGTCAGCGCTAAAGTTATGTGCCGCTACTTGTAACAAACTTACTTGGAAACGAGAACCGTCCGATTTGTTACACTGCATCGAAATTGGTGATTCTGTGTAGAGATCATTCAAAGCGTTGGCTCTCAGCTTGGTCCAAGGGTGAATGGAGTAGTAGTTCTGTCGTGGCGCTGCTTCAAACGATATCGACATGTTATCCCATCTGGAAAACATAGGTAACAAACCAAACAATATACAAGGTGTTCGGCATAACTTGCAAAGGGTAACGGGGTTGGTGGAACCAAATAAAATAAATAAATAATCCTTAAATAAATAATAAAAATAAAATAAATAACCAAGTGCAACTTAGCGGCTTTTTTAACTTTTAAACCTCTCGCTTACTTTTAAGATTATTCATAGTCATAGTCATATATTTATTTGCACGAAACATATGTGCATACAAATTAAGGTCTTAATTTAGGTACAGGTCCATTATGTTTTACCATGATAAGTTGGCATGCAAAAATTTAATTCGATGATTTTCCGTAATTTGAAACTATTTTGTGCTTTAACTTTTTATATATTTATATTTTCATACATAGCTGCAGACTATATGCAAACCATACATAAATCAAATAGAAATATAGCATACTAGCTGCTGCCCGCGCGTACGCCCGCGTTTTATCGGGATAAAAAAATAGCCTATAAGTTATTCCAGGTCCCAAACTATACCCATACCAAATTTCAGCCCAACCAGTTCGTTGTTTATGCTTGAAAGAGGAACAAACATCCATACATCCATCCATCCATTCTTTACAAACTTTGACATTTATAATATTAGTAGGATTACGTAGCCTATGTATGGAGTATAAATATTTGTGACGTGGGTAGGTCAGTATGAAAAATTTTCAAGCTTCTGTGAGACTTACTATGTTTGCTTAAGTTAAGTACCAACCGTTTCTCAAACTTGAAGTAGTTTTCAAGAGCAGCATTGGACACGGCACTCTTGCAGACTTCAAGCTCCGTAGCGGGGTAGTAATGAATATAGTTCACACACATCTCGTCGGTGATGGCATGGCCTCCAATCGTGGCGTTATCCTTGTCTTCCGTGTTGTACACGCACGTTGTCATTAGGAAATCTCCCTGTGACAAACACAACGACTTATATTATGAATCTTTAAAGTTACGTTTATCATATCAGCCCATACACGTCCACAGCTGGACATGACCTCCCCCATACGATACCATATAGCGTTCCTGAGCCGCCTCCATCCATCGATTCCCTGCGACCGCTATAATGTCGTCGGTCCATCGAGTGGATGGTCTCCCATGTAGGGGGGGATTTGCCATAATCAAAAATCCAATAATTTAATAATCACCACGCTTTTAGAATGAAGAAATATTTAGTAACAATTCCGCGTATAACCTTCTCTGATAGTATTCATCAAAGTAAGTTGTCTACTAGTTTCGTCTCTCCACGAGACATCTTCAGGACACCACAATACTCGACCTTGACATTGAGATTGGTAAGCACAGCAACACCGACAAAGTCCCGCCAGTGATGTTGCCTCTCCGAGCTCCGCGCGCCAAGGAATTGTTACTAAATATTTCTTCATTCTAATATTGTGCAATGGATTTCCGCAAAGTAACGCCTGAATCTATTATTTATCACCACGCTTGGCAGGCGGATTGGTGATCGCAGTGTTGGTGTTGAAAAACACTCAGAAGGAAGCTGCTGCCCTTCCTCTGGTAGGTTCCCTTAGTCGGCTCTTACGACATCCACGGGTTGAGTTGAAGGGGTCGATATTCGTAAGCCGCGGCCCCACGGCCAAAGTTCAACTATCATTCAGTTTGAAGAAGTGAAACTGGAATCCTATGTTTAAGATTTAGAAACAGTCCGACACATCTCACTTTTGGGGAGAGGCCCTGATCCCAGCATGCGTCACAATCCGGAGCTAGTTGGAAACTCTTTTGTTTTGCCGGTTCTATGCTGAGTTATTTTTAAACATCTCTACTTGCTTTTCTTAGAAAAAAAGTCTTTATAATAATGTAAGTTATGTACTTATTACATACTAGCTGCAGCCCGCGGCTTCGCACGCGCTTTTCATTTACCCTATGTCCGTCCCTGGGATACCATCTATTTCCCTGCCAGATCTGTTCAGCCTTTTAGACGTTAAAAGGTAACAGACAGATATACAGAGTTACTTTTAAATTTTAATATTAGTAGGATGTATAGTTATTCTGTGAATATGATTGTTTGGACTACTAATATTATAAATGTCAAAGTTTGTATGGATGGATGTATGGATATTTGTTACTCTTTCACGCAAAAACTACTAAACTGATTAGCCTGTAATTTGGTATGGGTATAGTTTGGGACCTGGAATAACATATAGGCTATTTTTTATCCCGATAAAACGCGGGCGAAGGCGCGGGCAGCCAATAGTTTGACTTATAATTCCGTACCTACACTGTTTTTACGTTTTATGGGATAAATATTATATTTACTAATCCCTCGAGGAATACAGTTTTATGGGATCATTTCGGGGTCATTCTCTATAGTATAGAGAGGATGATTCTTTTGCTCTTGTATAGAGTCTATACAATAGCAATCATCCAAATCGTTTCACAACGGACGGAGTAATTGACGAACAAACATAAAACCAAGGAGGGCGAACTTCTTCCTTTTTTGAAGTTGGTTAAAGAGGGTAACCAATAGAAATGAATGAAATGAAAAAAAGTTTATTTGGCACGACACAAGACATACTTAAATAAGAAACGCTAAGCTATGGCTTATTTGTTTTTCTAATTATCTAATATTTTAGAAAAACAAACAAAAAGAAAAGTTAAAAATGTGTTTACCGGTAATACGTTCACAGGTCGATGTAGAATCCTGATCTCTTGGAAATGAGTGGAATAGTGAATGTCCCTGTTGATAACGGGCTGCTCGACGCCCTGTCTGAAATGTCGTGTCCACACCGCTATCCCGGTCAGGTGGGTGTGCAGTTGGCTGCCAAATATCACTATTCCTTCATCTGGTAAACCCTGGGTAAAGAATAAGTTTATGAGATCCGAATTCAACTCAGACGAAAAATGTGACAATTGGCGGTCTTATCGCTCACGCTAAGACAGCCGATCACTACCAGACAATGTGGATGGATAGGATTGTTGGATTGAACATGGGGATCATGGGCAGTCTGAAGACCAGCCCAAAATATACAGGTTTAGAACTGTATCTTTACAAAATGTGAGACAAGAATGACGACCGATTTCGCGCGGCAGGCGAAGATCCACCTGCGACGCAGGAGGTTGCGGGTTTGATTCCCGCTTTGGGACAAATGTTTGTACGATCTGCAAATATTTTTTCCGGGTGTTCTGGGAGCTTTCTATGTATAGTAAAAATATCTATCTATGTATTCTATTAAGTATACCTATCGGTCATCTAGTACCCATAACACAAGCTCTGCTTAGCTTGGGGCTAGATAATGCTGTGTGGATTGTCAAGCATTTTTTTTTTTTTTTTTTACGATTTACTATCTATCTTTTGGCGTCAAAGAGTACCAAACATCCGAAATCTCGTTCTAATCGTTGAATGTTTTTGCTTTTTGACACATGTATTTAATGTGTTTTTTTTTTGTTTTAGCTTATTGAATGATTTAAATTAATTTGATGAGTACTCTATTGTATTAGGTCTGACCTGTAATTAATAGAAGTAATGTTTTTGAATAAATACAAATAAAATACAAAATACAACTTTAAAAATACTCGTATTACCTAGTTTATTTTGATTAGACCAATAATATTTACCACTCCAGTGCATTGAGGAATACAGTAAGCAGATAGAGGGAAAGCCTTCTGACCGCCAGGAATTGCCATTTTGTCCGTATACTCGAGTCCCAACTCCATAATGGCTGCATCGTATCGCCTTTGGTTCCCAGTTATGTGCAGTTCTATTCCGGAACTGTCAACCCAATCTAAAAGCAGAACTCACAAGTATAAATGTGGGGTCAGGCAAGGCGATCTAATACGTAAAGTCTCTTCAATGTTTATATATGAAATAATAGCAGCTACCCGCGGCTTCGCACGGGATTTTCATGTCCCTATGTCCGTCCCCGGGATACCATCTACCTCCCTGCCAAATTTCATTAAGATCCATTCTGTAGTTTTGGCGTGAAAACGTGACAGACAGATAGACAGAGTTACTTTTGCATTTATATTATAAGTAAGGATGGAAATGGAACATTGGATTTCAATAGGCATGTTAGAATCATGGTATTATTTTGTTTGAAAGTGTAAGCTTGCACAATTTAATTGTTGGATATATTTATTTTGAAATAAATAAGCGGAGAAATATGTTACTACAGCGGGAAACTCCATTATCTAAACATTGGAGTGTGTTCTGGAGGACGTATTATTTATTTGTGATAAGTTTCAGAAATGGTTATGAGCCTATCTAAAAGAGATTTATGTTTTATTTCAGTTGTTCATATAAAGAGAGGATAGTCAACGGAGGTCGCGTAAGAATATTGCCCCCTCGAACTCAGCCCGTGGATGATGTAAGAACCGATAAAGGAAACCTACCAGAGGAAGGGCAGCAGCTTACAACTGGGTATCACACAAAACCTTCACTGCCTGCGATCAACAATACGCCTGCCAAGCGTGCTTATAATGGCAAAACCCTGCCAATTATGGCAATAAAGTGAATAGATACTATATTCGTTACGTATAGCCACATTTTATAAATTAGTTCATGCTTTAGAACTAAAAAAAAATATGGTTCCAAACGAATTTGATGAGTTTGTTTTTAATAAAGGATGTTTCAGAAAGTTTTCGTTTTTGATTTGAGTATTAGGTACAGCAAAATGCGCGCTGCACTCCCGTTAATGGCTACTAAACTAAAAAAGCCCTCCAAGCGATTGAGATCACTCCCCACCCCTTGTTTATGGTTGCCGCGGCAAAATCAAATAATAAAACGAAAAACATTCTGAAACATCCTTTATTAAAAACAAACTCATCAAATTCGTTTGGAACCATAATTTTCGTCTTAATAATTCCCCTATTATAATTTTCCTGTTCTAACTCTCCTGATCCTTATCCTGTATCGTCTCGTAGTAGGTTTTTATCATAGATCGAAATGTTTCCCAATTTTTTTATTTAAAAACAAAATGATAATGGCAAATGCTACAATTAGCAAGACAAAAAAAAAGTATCCCATTTCAATATTTACCTGTCCTCATTTCAGGGTTGTTATAATGCACCTCTAGCATTACGTATTGGTTAGCCCTGGGTCCGCCGAGTGGAAGACCTGCCTCCTTTGGGTACGTAAAGGGCAGGGCTCCCATAGCCCAGGCTGCTTTTACCTGTAAGAAATAGTTACCCACAAAAACTTCAGAAGGTATGACTAGGAGATGCTAGCTTCTACCCTCGACTTTCCTTATATAGTGCCTTGAATACCTTGAATTTTGTGACGTGTCCAAGAGTCCTGTAAAGTCTAAAGGAAATAAAGCACTTTGATATTTGAATAAAAGGTAGCTTTAGCACTCACATACGGTAAATATAGAATTGTTGATTTCGAGAATACGTTTATAGTAAGCTGTACAAATAATAGGAAAATGAACATTACCTTTGAACATGTTTTAGTGATTTCAGGCCTGTCAGGTGCGAAACAGTTGCCATAGTATAAAGGAATGTCTTCGTGAGGTTCAGCATCGCAGTAAAACACCTCCATGTGGTGGATTAAGCCTTCGTTACCTTTTGTTATGGATGAATCGAACTAAAAATTGAATGTCTTTTATTCTTTTACGAATTCTAACAGGTATCTAGGTAATATCCTATTAGAATTCATTAAATTATGCAATTTATGCAGCATTTTTAATAAGATATAATAATATTATTTAAACCGCACTCAATCTGTCTGATCTTTTGTGTAATGTCAACCATTTGTATCATATTTAAACTATTAAATAATATGGCGTGTTTGATGAAAAAACGATAAACCGACTTCAAACACCCTTACATTTATTTAAAGTTTTACGGGATAAATACTAATAGGATAAAAATTGTTTTCTATACCATAGTGAGAGATTTTTCAAAATCGGTCCATAATTGGCGGATATATCGCGTAACATACATAAAAAAAAAACAACATACAGACGAAATGAGAACCTCCTTTTGAAGTCGGTTAAAAAACTAAACACTGTGCATTATATATTATATGCAATATATATTAGAACTAGCTGACCCGCCAAACGTTGTTTTGCCTTCAACCCTTATCACTTAGGGGTATGGAAAATAGATAGTAGCCGATTCTCAGACCTACTGAATACGCATATAAAATTTGGTAAAAATCGGTAAAGCCGTTTCGGAGGAGTACGGTAACTAACATTGTGACATGGAAATTTTATTTATAAGATGTTACCTGAATAATATGATGCACTTTTTCAGAAATAAACTCAGGCAGTTTAACAACCTGGCACCAATAAGTAGTATCACTGTCTGGGACCCTCAGATTCTTATTGGCGATCCGTAGTTTGTATGCTGTGACTTTCTGAGAGCCTGAAGGGGTGTGAAGACGCACCCTGATGAAGCCACGGGTTTGAGGACTGGTACACGTGAGGCAGAGACCTTTAGATGTGAACAATTTGTCTGTGCCATGCGCCCAAACTATGTGAACGGTGCCGTCCTGATAAATAAACAAAATACTTATTATTACTTTAATTAAGGTGTAGGTATAGGTATAGGAGAAAATAAAATTTCAAAAACTCGTAAATGCCTCGTATGTAATAGAAGGCTTAAGGTTGTCGCAGATCTGGAGCGCACTAATATGTGCATTTAAATATGGGGGCAGCACGCGTCTTATTTAGATGAATTCTATATTGACTTTAAATTATTAAATACTAATTTATTCGAAAACAAATTATTTTTCACTTCTCTTGCTCAAAAAGTGTATCATAATAGTGTAGCTTAGCGGGCCTAAAACTCGAGTTTAATACCTCGGGCTAAAAAGTATATTTTCTTTTTAATTTTTTTCTAAAATCATCAGCCCGTACAAAGCATTCGTTCTCTTACATAAAAACTCGACTTCTTGGGGCTGCGTCAATTTTTTTTTGAAAATAGAACCGTCTTGGTGATGTTTTATGAAGGTTGATTCTTCCCTTCACGGTAGAATGCGAACTGTTTCGTTGCGGGTTAAATAGAGATTAAAAAAAAAGATGTTATTGGCGCTAACCCCCGAATACTCAAACGCAACTCAGATTTAAGTACGTCTCAAGTGGCGAATTTTTGACAGATTTTCATTAAAAACTGTCAAAAAATGGCGACTTGAGACTTTGAGATGCGCTTAAATCTGAGTTGCGTTTGAGTATTCGGGCGTAAATCTCTAGAATTTTCTTCATTCCAAATCACAAACTTTTACGTTTAACTTCCTGACTTTTACTTCCAAATTGTGAACGTGAAAAATGCCATCAAGTGATAGTGAAGATGCTAATATGCAAATGGAAGAAAAGGGCAAAGAAATAATTATGAATCTGTTGCCGACAAAATCACGTGGAATATATTTAAAGAGTTACGAAAATTTTATGAAATGGAGAGATGAGAAACGTGTGGATTCTTTTACAGAAGGGGACTTATTTTGATGAATTATCGAAAAAATTCAAATCGACGACTCTTTGGAGCACATATTCAATGTTAAGAATGACCTTACAAACGAAACACGACGTCGACATAAAAAAATATGTAAATTTAACGGCTTTACTGAAGAAATTGTCCACTGGATACAAGGCAAAAAAATCTAAAGTCTTGACGACACAAGAAATCGAAACATTTTTAAATAACGCTCCAAATAAAAAATACTTGGCAACAAAGGTAACCTACTTATGTACTCTACTCAAACTAAATAAATAGATACCTATCTACATACCTAAATTATGTACCTAGGTTATTACGATTATTAACACACTTATTTTTTTGTTCAACAGGTTGCTTTAATTTATGGAATCAGCGGTGCATGCAGAGGAATAGAGCTTGCCAATATAACGCTAGAAGACGTAGAAACGGATACAAACCTACAAGCTGTGAGTCTGCCGAACACGAAAACAAACAAAGAGCGTAAATTTGTCATCAGTGGAGAATACCTTAATATAGTTAAAGCCTATCAGGAGTTACGTCCCACTAATGTTTCAACGAGAAGATTTTTTCTAAATTATCAAAATGGTAAATGCACAAGGCAAGTCATAGGCAAAAATAAATTTGGTAACATGCCTAAAGATATTGCCACTTATCTAAATTTACCAAATCCGGAACTTTACACGGGCCATTGTTTTCGCAAAACATCCGCGACTCTGTTGGCGGACTCTGGTGCGAATATAACGACATTAAAACGGCACGGTGGATGGAGGTCCGATCAAGTGGCTGAAGGTTATATAGAGGACTCTATACAAACAAGTATCACGTCACGCAGCGGATTACGGAAGGAATCAATATTCTACCAAACATTACAGAACCCCAAGCATCTACATCACGGGATTGGATGAATATGTCAACTCAGCTGAAGCCGCACTCAGATCTTAATAATGCAGGAAACTCAAGCATGAGTCGAGTCTTTCCAACTTTTACTCCACAACAATCAACTCAAAATATTATCACATCCCTATCACAGAGAACCGAAATAAAATTGCCCGGGAAAAACATATCACTAAACATTCAAAATTGCTCGAACTGCACATTTAATTTTTAATAAAATTTCTGAAAATTGTCTAATTTTGAATTGTTTTATTTTCTCGCAATCGAAGTGAAAAGTAGAGTGTTTTACTCGGGCCAAAACCACCCATTATAACTCGGTCTTGTCATCCTTGTATAACAACCTCGTATATAATGGGATGGTTTAGTCCCTTGTAACACAATCTACTATAACAGGCTAAATTAACGCAATTTTTATGATATTTTTGAATTTATTCATTTTGAGCCTTAGACATAAGTTATTAAACGTGAGCTCATAATTTAATCATACCAATTTAATGAAAAAAAAAAACATATCAGATAACAGACAGCGCGCGGGCCGTTGACCCTTGCTTTAAGCCATTTTGTCAATGTAAAATGAATCTAAACAATAAGAGTTTAAGCCCATATTTGAATGCTTATTTTATGCTGTGCGGTAGCGGTGCTGGAAGTTGTTCATAAACCTACCTCTATAACGTAGTCATCATCATCACACGTATCGAAATGACGTTCGAAAATAATACTCTGGCTTTGCATGTCGACATGGAAGTTATCACAGTTCTGTTTTCTATCTTGAATCAACTTTCCTTCGTCGTCCGCATGCATGTCCTGAAAAATCATTATCATCATATCAGCTCGTACACGTCCACTGCTGGTCATAGACCTCCCCCATACGACACCACAAATAGCGGACCTGAGCCGCCTCTATCCATCAAGCTGAAAAAAAACTCGTCAAGTATTTAATAAAGAGAAAATAAAAAAGCACAAATGTTTTTTTGTTGGCAATGGTAAAAGCGTTTGTCCACCAAAGTGGAAACTTTATGGGACAAAATAGCTGCTGCCCGCGCCTTCGCCCGCGTTTTATCGCGATAAAATAGCCTTTATATTATTCCATGTCCCGATACCAAATTTCAACCCAATCAGTTCAGTAGTTTTTGCGTGGAAGAGGTGGAAAAGGAGAATGTCAAAGTTTGTGAATATGGATGTTTGTATCGATACATCCATATTCACAAACTTTGACATTTATAATATTAGTACCTAGGATGTCATAGGAGCAAAAATTACAGAAATGGGAAGCGATGGGAACACGCAGGAATCTAATACTGATAACATTTGGGTATAGTACCGTCGCAGAATCGTCAAAGAATCCTTAGAATAAAAAAACCCCAGATAGTACGTGCGGTGCTATTTGCAGAGATTGATAGAATCATGATATAAGAAAACAAGGTACGCTCCGAGACACGATGGTCACGTGGGTGTCGCCAGGCTACGTCATCGACGCCATCAGCGAATGAGAAGACGACTCTGTTTCCTGGTGATACCAGTAGCGTACAATCGTAACTCCCCGAGCTCCTGTATGAATCTGATAAAACTATGTGGTTTTGTATTTACCCATTATTTAACACATTGACTTGTATTTAACTAACGCTGTTTTGACTAATTTAACAAACATAATTGACGATTGTATTTTTTTATTGATTTTTCAATTGATCCTTATCATGTTTCCCATCTTCTACATTTTGTTGAAATACAGTGGCAGCTGGGACACTCCCGGAAGAGCAGACCTGTTTACTTGGATCATGGAGTGTGATTTCAAAATGGTCTTTTTTGACGTAGGTACGTGAACTGCGTCCCTCCATCTGTCGTTTCTTTCATCTAAGGTAGAATAGCAAAACGTATGATTCTGTGACGGTACCATAGTAAAGCGATCAGTTTAACAGAATAGGACCTCTGTAGAACATAAAAGCATATATTTAGTACCTATCAAAACATATCTACTAATTCAGTTACGATACGAAAGTGGTCTTTAAATAGGCACTTACATCAAAATGATCATGTCCCTTATAATCCGTCCAAAAGAGGCAAATATCGGAGTTATTTAGGGCTCCTCTGTCCGAGAACCCAAGGCCGAACCAGTCGAAAGATGGCGCCTTATCAGACACGATCACTTGGAACCGAACCTTTCTTGCAACATAGTCGACTCTCCACTTTAGCACGAGATTTCCTTTTGGGTCCAGAACTGATTTGCTCTCGGCGAACCGCGGCTCTGCGTACAGTAAATTTTAAATACTTCCCAGAAAACATCTGAGTTTTTTAAGCTAGCTAGCTTCTGCTCTTAGCTTCATCGCCCCTGTACCTTAATCAAAAGTAGGTACCCTACAGAATCCAGAGACGATGTAATGTTAAAGAATTTTCATTTGATTTTCACTACTTAGGTATAGACATAGAATTTTCAATGCTTTGAGATATAACAAAACAATGCATGGTGGGCAATTTACACAAAACCTTGACAAATTATAGGTATACCTGAACATTCATCATGAATCACTCTATATATAGGTTAAAACCAAAGATGTAAATCGTTAGATAGGCCCTTACCGTAGTGAGACCGCGGCGTTTTGTGTGCCACGCGAAATGAGATAGCTCACTCATTTGGAATCAGTGTACATCTAAACACGGTGCTAGATGGACCTGTTTAACTTTGACATTTTTTGTTGAAAAGTGTCTCAAAATGCCGTCGCGTGCATTTCGCAAATGCAACAATAAATTCTTAAAATACAAATAAATCCAAAGGCGGAACATTTCACTCTTAGGATTGCGATATAATTAAATAACTATTATTTTTCCTTTCGCTGCTGTAGAGTTGCGACCGGACTATAAACAAAGCAAAACTACCAGCTAATCTGTGGTACACAGACTTAGAAGTGCGAGCCGACCTTAAATTTGCCGGCGGCGGCGGCGCGCCGACCTCCGCGGTCAGCATAGGGGCGCCGCCGCGCGCGGCGTGGTTTGATTTTTTGTCTCTTATGTAGGTATTTAAAATTAACTAGTAGTTACCCCTAACTGTAACGTCGTGACTGTTTTAGTTTCAATAGTCTGTCTAGAGTATTTTTTTTTATATCTTTGTTCATTAAAGAGGGTGTGATCAGAGTGATCATGTCACCCTCATAGTTGACAATAAATTTACTGTTCCGGAGCTACTGCAGCTGCCGCGCCGTCTCTGTCCCATGTGTAGTCGATCAGTCAGCGCGCCGACCAGCGACCAGACTGTATAGATAATCTGTTTTATCAAAACTCTCTAAGAAACATAGCAGTGGTGCGCTGAAGATTTCTACTTCTTTTAGCAACCGCAATCACAGAAAACCTTGAAGGAGACTACATTCTTAAGTACTGGAGGGATAAATGATATGTTTATTGGAGAGTTTTGAACAGATTCTCCGGTCTGGTTGCTGGTCGTCGCACCGACGCGACTGATAGAAACGGCGGCGGCGGCGGCGGCGGCGTGAGAAAACAGCGACGCGGCGCCCGCGCGGCGCGCACTTCTACACACTTACACGTCTACAGACTGCACACTTTTTTCACTTTTCGATTTCAGGGCAACTTTATTTCTTCACAAAAATATGTGCAATATGATTGCACAATAAATGGGATTAATAATAATTCGGTTTATTGACAAAAACACCTTTTTTAACTTTTCATTTGGTAGTGTGCGTGCGTCGGATTTTGACGCACACATTGAGACATTTTCGACTTAGACTTAGGGCTTAGATGACATTTATTTTTTCACGAAAGTGTGTGCAATGTGATTGCACATAATATGGTTATAATAACAGTTAGGTCCGTGGTTAGGTTTACTGGCAAAAACATTATTTTTAACTAATGCTCATTAGTGTGCGTGCGTCGGCATTTTGTTAACGCACACATTCAAAGACAATGCCACAGTTTTAGTGTCAGGGCATATCTAACGATTTACATCTTTGGTTAAAACTGCATGAAAATCCGTTCAGTCGTTTTTAAGTTTACCACGAACAGACAGACAGACGCGGCGGAGGAATTTGTTTTATAATTATGTAGTGACATAGTCCAGGGCGGGTCACCTAGTATAATATAAACCATATTAAAATTATTAAAAGCTATATAAATACTTACCAGACTCATCGATAACGAACGATAAATGCGATCTCAGCAACGAAAATAACAACAACACCGCGAGCCTTGCATCCATGTTCAAACACTCATTTCACTTGGAACCTGATCACTGACTGGACTGTTCAACAGGCACTGAGGTTATGAAGTGAAAAGCCACCCTCGGGGAGGATTGGCATGTCGGTATGTAGGTAGGGTGCAAACGCTTTAATATCTCTATCGCGGTTTGGTACAGTGGGGTGGAAAATTTATTTACATGGATAAATATGGGTATCTTAACGGTCAGCTAGCTAAAGTTTTGATTTGGTAGTAAATGTCAGGAAACTAAATGATTGATGCTGTGTGGTCAGCAAAGATAAATAAATTGATTAGCAAATAATGTGATATTGGGCAGCCCTATGAGGGGTACATAAGATGTAACTACTGACACAGCTTAATTACAGGTAAAAACTGTTTTTCAAAATGTTTCCAAAAAGAAAATTAAGATCGATAAATCAATTGATTTATTCATAGCCAAGGTACTGGGCAATCACCGTATCAAATCTGTAATAATTAAATTCAATAAATCTGAAAATTACTTATGAATGAATTAGAATTAGCTAGCACAACCATTATGTGAGGAAAACATTGGTTTATATCACTTTTCGCCTCGCGTGTACTTATTTACATCAGGGATGCCTTGGAATGCACCGCAGACGATGGCTTTATTAAATTCCAGACGCCGACCCGGGTAAGATTAAAGTGGGATGACATTAGGCACGTAATCGAGGGTTACCGGCGAATAGTCTAGATTTCTGAAGTAAAATGTTTTTCTGAACAACGAACTGAACCGTCACGCTCGGGCTCGGTTACGCTGAATACTCGGCACCAGTCGGCAAAATTTAATGTTAACTTTTATGATTTATTCATAAGCAGAAATATTCTTATTTCTCTGAACATCTTTTTGTGTTTATTGGGGTATTTACCATAAGTTTGATTGATGGTACTCTTCCGTGCAGGCCCTTAAACGCAGTAACAGGCGTTTTTAATGTTTTTAAAAGAACTCAATTACCACAAAACATGTGTAAACTTTTTGAAGACTTTTGCTATGCCTTTGACCGCCATAGTCCCTACCTATACATGACAAATCACCTGAGGATCCCTCAGTGCCAATGACTTTCAGAATATCTTTTGTTCACATTGTGCTTTGGCGTAGAGAACACGGGAATGCGTTTTTGGCGTGGCGGTCAAAGGGTTAAATTGAGATCGCGATCTCTGGTAAAATTTATGTAAAAATATGGAAATAACAGATTTCTTTGTTTTCAAGTCTCACGTCGCACAACAGAAACTCAAAAACAACGTCGAAAACAGGGTATATCTAAAAGATATGGTGGAAGTCATGATGAACAGAGGAACCTACTCCCTTTTTTACAAAACAGACTTTGATGCTGAAGAATACCGAAAAAAATCCCAAGCCTGATAAAGAGATGCACGCCGAGGGGAATCAGTTCTAACAGAAAACAAATATAGTAAAAAGCTTGGGGCCATTGATGCCAGAAAACAGAATAGCATTCTGGAAGAGTTTACCCTTGTCGGCTGCAGAAACTTTACTAACTCCTTTTGAGATTTATGTTTACATAACTTGTTTTTTACTAATTATACCGAGTAAATGATAGTCATGGTATTTTTGTCTGCACTTCCAATATTTTAATTTGATTATGAATGCCTTTTAGAGACGTATCGAATGTATAAATGCTTTATTTATTATTTTGGATAGGTACCTTACAATTTTTGAACCTCTTTGTTTCATTAATTCCTAGCTGACATACTCAAGTTAGAAAACTTGTTATAATTGAGATGTTGAAAATTCATCTTCATCATCATCATCATCAGCCCATACACGTCCACTGCTGGACATAGGCCTCCCCCGTACGATGCCACAAATAGCGGTCCTGAGCCGCCTCCATCCATCGACTCCCTGCGACCGCTACGATGTCGTCCGTCCATCGAGTGGATGGTCTCCCATGTGGGGGGGGGGGGGGGGGATTTGCCATAATCACCACGCTTGGCAGGCGGATCGCAGTGTTGGTGTTTAAAAATACTCAGAAGGAAGCTGCTGCCCTTCCTCTGGTAGGTTCCCTTAGTCGGTTTTTACGACATCCACGGGTTGAGTTGGAGGGGTCGATATTCGTACGTCGCGACCCCACGGCCCGTTGAATATTACTGAGAGGCAAATTAAAATGCAGTTTATAAAGACTTATGCTGCAAGTTAGTCTGTAAAGAACCGAATAAATCAAAAGGTTTTGTAGTATCGTATTTTGACTTCTCTCTTCTCTACATTTTAATCTGTATGTGTGTGTATACCATTTTCCGTGCAGTAACTGTTATGAATTTGTAAAAAAAATCATTTTTAATTTAAAAAATAAAAATTAATTTGATTAATCTTTGTAGTCTTTAAGTCCTTGAGAAAATACAGCAGCGTCACAGGTTTTTCGCCGTTTTCTCGAACCCACTTTTTTTTCTCATACTGCATTTTAGGGCCTGCACCGAAATAAGGCAAAACTTAAAACACCTCAAACCGTGGCAAATATTCCTTTACACGAATTATTTTTAAAGATTAGTGTAATAGTTTCAAACCGTATCCTTTAATTTAAACAATCTGAAAAATATCTACATATTACCTATCGTTTATCGAATAACGATTAAAATTGCAAGAATTTCGTATCATAGAAAATATTTATTTGAATTATAAAATAAAACGCTCTGGGTACATTTTTACTTACTAACTTATTTCTCGCTTACATTAAAATCATTTTATTTTTCAATAACATTTTCACTTACATCATTGTTCGCTTTTTCTACGTTTTCACTTAGATTTTCGTCGGTTACCTCTGCATCAACTTTTTCTGAGCTTTCGTCAAGTTTTTCTGCACTTTCTTGGGGCGTTTCTGCTTCCTCCTTGGCAGTCTGAAATACAATATAACGATACAAACTGCAATCACTGTTAAAATGGTAGTTTCGTCACCCATACCCATGTATTTAGTTTCGAAATTGTAGTTTGCATTATCTGCATCTATCTTGTCTTATTATGCACACAGATAATACAATCTAACGTTCCTATCAATTCAAGGTTGTCTGGGAGAGATCGCTCTTGAGCGATAAGACCGCCCATTGTAGCTTATTGGTTAATTATTATTTTGTAAATTATTTCGAAGTTAAGTGTGCAATAAAGTATTAGGTATCTATCTATCTATCTACCCAGTGGGTAATTTGTAATTTTCGTTTATTGAAAAAATATTACATGGTTTTGGTACATAGTGTCCTAAATCCTAAGTTAAGTTTAACTAGACACTAGATTTCTCTTAAAATAGCAATAATTAAATATGAATATATAATATGAAAAAAAATTGTTTGTAAACACGGAAGGCAGATACGATCGCTTGAGCTTACTCAAGCGAAGCGTTGTCACTCATTGTTCGCTGGCCTGATGCGCGTGATTGGTGGATCACTTGTGTTCAACTTCACACCGCGCCTCGCCTTACAGCTACATGACTCGAGAACATGACTGTGGCACCGCTGTTTTTATGCGTATCTGCCTTCCGTGTTTACAACCAATATTTTTTTATCTGCATTGTTCGCTGCCTGGTAGGATAGGATGCTCCTTTTCATGGCAAAGTAAAATAATCAAAAAATGTATTAATGTAAAAAGCTCTACAGTTAAAATAAGCTAAGTTATTATAAATAATGTTTTGTTAATATGGCTTTCATATTCCTTTGTGTTATTTTATTTTAAATAGGTATGTAGGTGAAAAGTTATATGATAAATTAGTCGTCTCTCTTGTTTTTGCTACCACACTTGCACGATTCCCTGAACTATGAGAATGTTTTAACCTGATACGGCACTCACCATAATCACATAATAACTAAATTTCGCCGTTATCATCATGTACCGCTGTACAATGCCTCTTTCCTCCATTTTATTCTATACTAGCTGTTGCCCGCGCCTTCGCCCGCGTTCTATCGGGATAAAACATAGCCTATATGTTATTCCAGGTCCCAAACTATACCCACAACAAATTTCAGCCTAATCAGTTCAGTAGTTTTTTCGTGAAAGAGGAACAAACATCCATACTCACAAACTTAAACATTTTATAATAATTAGTAGGATTGGATATAGACTACATGTTCGAACGGCTACCTTCCCATAGCCATTTAATAATAAAACCTTACCTCTTCTCTCTCAAACAGTATAGCCAACTCCACATGCTTTGTCAGCGGGAACATATCAACCGGCACGGCCCTTATAGGCACGAAGGGCGCGCCACGAAGAGTTTTGGACGACTGCCGGGATAGGTCCACAAAGTTCTTGACAACGGAGGCAGGGCTGCATGATATGTAGATGAGACGTTTTACGCTTTTCGTGTTGCGCAGTTGAGTTATTGCTCGCATGTCTGTAAAATACCAATAATTCTTTATTTCTATGGGTAAAATAAATATCCAAACAAAAAAATATTACTGTTTTATTATCATACAATGCTCCACATCAAAGCTGTTTAGCTGGTAAGTCATCGCAAGGGTTATTTTAAAATAAGCATACTTGCTTGTAACCCGTTGTCTGCAAATAAATGATTAGATTTGAAAACAAAAATGTAAAAATTATGCCAAGTTTTTTTATTGGTTAGCAGAATTGAACCCCAAGTTAAAGCTATAAATATCGATTGTAAACTCACGTAACCCCGCGCGGGGTGGGTCCACAATAGCTATAATATCCTCTCCCGCACTCCTCGCCAGCACCGACGGTAGGATATCCTCGGCTCTGCCCGTGAAGAAGTCACAGTTCTCAATATTATTCAATTCGGCGTTCGCTTTCGCGTCTTTAACGGCTTCCGCGACTAGCTCTAGGCCCAGTACTCGGCCGCAATGCTGGAAGAATACTGTTTGTTAACATATAGCCGCTATTTATGGCAAAACGGAGTGTTGGTTAGCCCCCACTCGATGGACCGACGAACGTGCTGGTTCTACTAATTCTAATTTTAAGGGGGAGGACTGAGATAGATAGAAGATTGCACTGCTATCTCGCATTGGAGTGCATTATCCCCCTGCCTAAACAGGCCCTAACCAGCCCAACTGTTTGATGTACTGGAGCAGGACTTTGGTGTTTGACAGCTTCGTTTCAGCGTCTCTGTGGTTGTGGATGTGGTTGGTGTCTCAATGAGACTCTTCAGTCCAGTCTTGTGTCTGGCCTCCTCTGAGGCCGTACAGTGTACCGCAACGTGTTCCAGTTTCTTCTTTTTGCAAGCAGCCCCGACACAGACTGCTTTCTGTCGCTGGTTAAACTAATATTTCAAGCATAATTATTAGGAGAAAGATTTACCTTTGCAAAGCACAGTCCAATGGTGCCAGTTCCGCAGCAAATGTCCACGACAGTTGAATCACTCTTCACTTCGCTCATGTCTATCGCGCTTTGGTACAGAATGTCTGCACCGGCTGTGTTTATCTAAAACAAACACATAATAATGGTAAATGTAGAAATTATGATAAACATTTCAAAAATTAGTTGTTTTTGGTCAACAGATTACCAAATCTCATGCGTAAAGATATTTTTCATCTATACTCCGATTCAAAAACCTGAATATTTTTTGTATACAAAGGAGTTACAAAAGAATATTGGAGAATATTTAACGACATTGGTATCATCGAAGCAAATCACCGAAAGTCGAAGCAATTTTTGGTTTAGAAAGCTTTCATTAATCATTTAATTGATCTCTCGTTCGTTTTCGAATCAGAATTTAGACATTTTCTTAATAATAAAAAAAAATGTTTTTATTTCAGACACAGAGCCATATCATATTTTGTATTACTTAAACTATGTTAGTAGGCACAGAACAAGAGAGAGATTTTGCTACACATGAGATTATGCGTTGTTGAAGCTTGTGTCATATGAGTAGACCAGAACAGTAGAGTAGAAACTTTCTGCTGCTGTCTGGGCTGTCGGCGACGCCCACGAGCCCGAGTGAGATAGACTGAGTATCCCGTTTAACGTGTAGGCTATCACGACCTTGAGCCGGCCCGGGGCGGAAATTTCCGCTCTACTATGTTCTTGTCTACTATGCTTGTGTTTTATTTTTTAGTGATAACTTCGCTGTTGTTTTGTTATTGTTATCAGTTTTCGTTAAGATTTCATTAATAAATGTCTTTGTTGACTTAAAATATCTTGGATTCTAAATCGGAGTATACAAGCCTTTTTTTATTATATTTAAATGGAATAGACATCCATTTGGCCATCACCTTTTAATAAGTATCAATGTGGCCGACGGTGTATCACGAAAGTCTAAAATTTTAGAAGACACTTTTTAAAACTTTCATGGCCCAAGACGCACATGTCTAACTGCACCAGTATCATGGGGTGGAGCGGCTGCGCCCCTGCTGCGGGTCGCACCGCCGAGCTTGGGCAGTGAATGCGTTAACGTTTGGACGACCGTTAATTAGTCTTACCGTCTCTCTGTCGTCGGTATTTGTTGGGGAGGCTTACGCCTTTTAACTGACATGAGACGGGTTTACCTGGAAGAATGCTTCTGGCGATATCCTGAACTGCCTTCCCAGGATGGTGTCTATGATGTGTGTGGAGCCCATCAGATGTTCTGGCCTAGGAGGTTCTTCACCTGATCTTCTACAAAATAGTAATGGTTAAATCGACAGTGGTAGATAAAAAAAAATGTTAACCAAAACCCGACTACGTAATAAAAGTCTTAAACAAGCATTCACCTAAGGTCCTTATCATTTTCTTTTGATGTCGGTTTTGTCTTCGGTTTGATTCGACTGGTACCTACCCTAGGTATATGGTGATTGGGTGCCTCCGACTACCAAAGTATCAAAAGAAAATGATAAGGACCATAGTTGGATGCTTATTTAAAACTTTTATTACGTAGTATGCGCCGGAGTCCCTATTCTGTTTATCGCTACGTTTGAGGATTTTGCTCCACGATTCAGCTACTATACCATTGTGATAGCTGAATAGAGCCCATATTCAACAAGCGTTTTTGTTGAATACCAATACTATACATTTCGGGTTATTGTGCATCGATTTTAATTCTTGTTTTTAGTGGTATTTATAAATATAAATAAATAATGCTGGACATTTAACACAACATTATCTAGCCCCAAGCTAAGCAGACCTTGTGTTATGGGTACTAGATAACTGATAAACATAATACAATAATACATATATAGATAATTTTTATTATACATAGAAAACGACCAGAACACCCTGAACTAATATCTGCAGATCATACAAATATTTGTCCCGAGGCGGGAATCGAACCCGCAACCTCCTGCGTCGCAGGCGGACCTTCACCCACCGCGCCACAGAGGTCGTCGATTTACACGTTAACAGAATCAGAATAAATAGCTTTCCAAAAATACTCTTGTTGGTATTCATTACTTACTTCTTTTTAACAAGCTCAAAGTACAGTGATTTGATTTTGCAGGCGGCAGCCTCCTCTGAACTGAAGTGTTTGACCAGATCTGCTTTAACTTTCTTCAATTGTTCCTCTGTCAGATCCTATAACAAAAATATATTGGTGATAAGTTTAAACATTCGAAAGATGGCTAATTATTGTACCAGGTACATACTCGTACATAGTAGTAGTGTATCTAAGGGCTATTTCTGTATGCTTTGTTCAGGGGGTTTTATGAAACTAGAAAAAACAAAACCTTTTAAAGGCCTGTTCAGACATACGCGGTATTAGCTCACTAGAGCGGTTGCGAAAATAAAGATAAAAACTTCGCTGCCGCTCTGGGTAAGTACCCCGTAAGGCCTTTATGTTAGTTTCGCTTATATTATAAAATAGCTGCTGCCCGCGTCTTCTCCCGCGTTTTATCGGGATAAAAAATTATATAAGCCTATATGTTATTCCAGGTCCCAAACTATACCCATACCAAATTTCAGCCTAATCGGTTCAGTAGTTTTTGCGTGAAAGAGTAACAAATATCCATCCATATATCTATCCTTACAAACTTTAACATTTATAATATTAGTAGGACAGGATGCGAAAGTTTCGATGTTTAGATGGATGGATAGATATTTGTTTCTTCTTCAAGCCAAAACTACCGAACAGATCTCGCTGAAGTTTTGCATATAGTTAGCTAGACCTGGAATAAAATATAGTATAATCTTTACACTATGCTTATATAACAATGTTTTATTATGTGTTTTGTTGGTACTGCCTTACTAAATAAATAAATAGTCTTCTTATCCAACAAATCAGTTCCCATGGGTTGAAATAACCTTAAAACGTTTCCACAGAAACAACGCGTGCGATGCCGCGGACAGAAACTAGTTATAACTAAATAATGCTGGATAAAAGTTTTCCTGGAGGACATCGGGTGGTTAGATTAGCAGCCCCCTGACACGCAAAAAGGGCCCACCTTTGCCCTAGCTGTGATAACCAGTCCACGTAATGCTGGACAATTTACACAACATCATCTAGCCCCAAGCTCAGCGTAGAAATACACTAGCGGCTGGCGGCCGCGGTTGAACCGCCGCAGTTGAAACTTTGTGGGTTAAGTTTGTATTATTTAATTCACACTTGGGACTAGCCAAGTAACCTAAGCAGCGCTTATGCTATGGGTAGGTACTAACTAGATAACTGATATACTTAATAAGCTTAGATAAGATGATAATTATTTACCTGAGGGTACATAGTGACGATCAGCATCACCTCTTCAGTGGAAGAAGAGTTTCTAACCATCAGGCATCGCCAGTAACCCGTAAAGTCGGCCGGCGAGAACGGCGCCATATTGGATTTGCGGACGTGTTCTTGGAAGATCTATAAAAGAAAAATATATTAGAAAAACGTTTTATATTTTGTTTCCTTTACGTATATTATCATCCCATCCCACGCCTCGCAAACTTCTATGATATTTTTGCCATAGTTAAAAGATAACGTGCCCCTTTGGGTCGCATTGCTGAAGCTTGGCTGAGAGCGCATTAATGTTTTTCGATTCGTGTTGGTGACTGATAAACCATGTTTTATGAACCCAAGATAAAATGAAATTCGATTTAATTGTATTTTTTAAGCATATGGGAATATGAACATACATATATTGATTTTTAACCCAAAGTCCCTTATATTCCCAAATGATCCAATAAATCGTTGGATGGAGGCGGCTAAGGACCGCTATTCGTAGTGTCGTTTCGGGAGGCCTATGTTCAGCAGTGGACGTATATGGGCTGGTGATGATCCAAAAAAGATGGATTTATAATTGGTTTTTAAAAAATTGTTTACTATTAGCGGCAAATTACTTATCCCTTACTTTTATTAATTGTAAAACGCAGAAAAATAAAAACTTGCGCTGACACGAAACGAACAACCTAAAAATGAATTTCTTCACCTACCAAGGCAGCTTTCTTGGCCTGTTCAGAGATATGTTTCTGACCCTGTACGGGCGCCACGGCGACCGTCCCGGTTGCGTACGCGCCGAGTCTGAATCCTACCGTCGGTAGCTCTGTCTCTTCGTCGATACCCACCGTGAACTCGCACTTGTTCCTGTACCTGTGTTTACGAGGAAGATTTATTTTAGCTCACCGTACTTAGGTGTTAGGGGCGTCATTGGATGCGTCTAACGGTGGAAGACGGTCGGGTTGTTTATTGAATCGAACAATCAAGTCCTGCTGTGGTGTATGGCCATAAACTACCTGCTATCATCAGTGCTTTTTCAACGCAATTATTTAGAAGCAAACTAATGTTCTGGCTCATTGAACGATCCTACTAATATTATAAATGTCAAGTTTGTAAGGGTGGATGTATAGATATTACAGATATTTGTTTCACTTTCACGCAAAAACTAGTGAACTGATTAGGCTGATATTTGGTATGGGTATAATTGGACCTGGAATAAAATATAGGCAATTTTTTTTTATTCCGGTAAAACGCGAGCGAAGGCGCGGGCAGCAGCTAGTGTTATAAAGATGAATTATTTGATTGAATTTTATTCTCTATTTTTTATTTCTATTCTAATGTCGTAAACATGATAATGTATTTTAATAGACAATCATATATTTTATTTTAAAACCTTTATTGTATTGTAAACTGCATCTCAACCACAAAAATCTAAATCTGAACTAACTATAGTAGAATCAGCAGGTCACCAGACCCAGGGACCACGGATTGCTTGCAAATGAATCATAATTTGCAAGCAAGATCATCAGTATCACCATCATCATTAGATGATAATGGACATAAGTGCAGGCCATAGTAAGCTAGCTAGGTTGAAGTGAAATTATTTTGTGAATGATCTATAATGTACAATAGGTATTGAGTAAGTAAAAGTAAAGTTTATTTATTTCCTCTTCACAAAAGGTATTATGTTATTATTGTAGTAATAACGAGTTATTTGAATTAAATGGGATAATTTAGTCTGGCTCCACTTTGAGAAGGTTAAGATGATTTTTAGTTGATGGCAGCAGAACACTATGTAAGCAGTGGTATTGTTGCGCGAATGAGAAAACTATATTTATATCGTGAGTAAAAAAATATTAGTTTTACAGACAGTCATAACTTGAATCCATAGGCTCCTGAACTAGTTTAAAACTGTGTTTCAGGAGCCAATGGCTTCTCCAGCTTATGATATCAAACCAAAATAAATGTTATTACAGTATTTTCATTAACTTACCCTTCAATAACAGGAGATTTGGCTATAGGTTTCAAGTCAAAGCTGAGTCCGTTATGGAGTTTCCTTTTAGCGTCCATGTCATCACGCTTGGGAATGTTTATCTTCCATACTTCATTGTCAAACCTCATAAGTAGATGGCGAACCTCTTTTTCTTTTAGTGATACCTGAGAAACCATATTATGTTGATTATGAAAGAAAGTACGCATTTTCCAAGACATGTGGAAATGTAATTTGCCGCAAATCGTCAACTATATTCTATGAACCCATTATAAAACCAACTTCGATGCAATTGTATTTTGGGAGCATGTGGTAAAATGTAGATTTTTAGCCCATGCTCTTACTTATTTTTAACGCTACTAGTCAGTCTAGGCTAAGTCAATAGAAAGTGGTTTACGATTTGTGGCAAATTATTTTTGTGCTAGTATTATTCCTTGTAGAAAGCAGAAATAAGAAAAAAAACACAAAAAATGCATATATGAAACATTCCCCGGGTACAGGTTCCTTCCTTCATTTTACAGGAGTTGTATAATTATATAGTACTAGCTGACCCGACAGACATCGTCTGGTCATTCATATACTTCAAATTTATTTCAAACATGCTTAGCAAAGATTACATAATGCTGGGGCTAAGGTGATATTAAAAAAGTTTAAAATATAGGTAGCTGTTAAGTTTTCCTAATTTTTGAATGTAGGGACCTTTTTACCTTCTACAAAGTATTAGAAAACATTTTTAAAAAAAATAATGAAATTGGTAAAGCCATTCTCAAGTTATAGCTGGACCAAGAGAAATAAGGGTTAATTTTTATATATACATACTTATATATTTACATTATTATTAAAATAGATATGTAGATGTGCTTCCATATATAATATATATATATAATAAAAATACCTGCTCCTCATAAGGAATATTCCAGTAAGGTGTAGTAGCATCCATCAACCTCTCCTCTTGGCTTTTACTATCATCCTTTTTCCTCTTATCCTGAGCTGGATTCCCCTCATCTTGTTTTCTCTTTCTGACCAATGGATCTGGAGCTGGTTTAGCTTCCTCTGCTATTAAAGTTTTACCTGTAAAAGGGATAAGTTTTTTTGACTGAAATAAAACAAAGAAAATATTTCTTCTGAGTATATTTTTTTACAAGCTCTTTTTGCTTCAAATCTTTGATTAGAGAAGCAAGAAAAGGCTTGCCCATTTAGTAGAATAAATAAAAACTGAATTATGTGGGGATTACCTTTCCAAGAGTAACCATTAAGAGTGGTTATAGCTGCAGATCTATCCTCTTCATTTTGGAAGCATGCATACAGCCAGTGGCTGCCATTTTTAGGCCTTTTGATTTTGCTGGCGTTCAAATTTAGTTTTTGGTTCATAAGCTTTTTCAGCTCCTGAAATTGAACATAGGGTGAACTGTAGGTACTTTCGGGGTATCCAACTTAATGGGAATCCAACTAAATGGTCCGGAAGGACCTACACTTTGTGGGGTCAAGTTATGAACAGGCAGAGGATTCTAACCTGGCTTATTATCAATTATACCATAAGTCTATATTACACTGAAAAAAAGTTTTTTTGGTTATTCTTACAGCTATTCCGTAATATTTTGGTAGACCACGCATCTCGATTTTAAACTTTTCGGAAGAAAAGCCGCCACGGTCCAAGTATGCGTATTCTTCGGATGCGGGTGCTTTATCATCATTTTGAGTGTTTGGCTGATTTACAGTGGCTACTTGTTCGGTTTCTGCCATTATGCCTCTTTCTAACTAGTGAGTGAGACGTAATTTCAAAAAAGGAAATAAATAAACTTGAATTAAAAATATGTTTTTTGGGTTATGTTGTTTGTTGACAATTTTTGACAATGACAAATTATTCAGCAGTAGTATTCAACGTTCGAATCGTCAAATACCCAAAGCTGAAAGAAGAAGAAGAACAAGTCGTCAAATACGGGCAAGAACAAAACTTGAGTTTTTTTTCTGGCTTTAACGTCAGTAAAAGCTTTTTAGAGTCACGTGATGTGACTTCGAGAGCCTTGTAAGCTTCTCAAAAGCTGTTCGTTAGCCTCTTGGCTGGGCTGGTCTTAAGAGTTAATGTCTGGGGTCTCCAAGAGTTCCTGGGGAGGGGTCGCCTGTAAGTTTTTCATTCGGTCGTCTTGAGTGCAGAGGCGAGTCCGTTAAGATGTACGTTTCTCTTTGATTGACAAAGAAAATTACAATCAAATTATAGAAACAAATAGGAACTAGTATTTATCTTTGATGAACTTTTAATTGTTTACAAGGGCATGAGATGATCCAATAAAGATGCAAGCCTGAATTAATGAAGAAGACTAGAGAATGAACAATGATGACCCCGACTCTGAGGCTTAAATGTGATGGTTACGGGATCGGCTTGTGGTTTTTAATTTTCTAAATGGTGGGATAGGTATTATTGGAAAATAATGAAATTTACCATGGAGCCGTCATCATGTGGGTTGGTACCCGGGGCGCTTCACATGCCCAAAAAAAACGAAACTAAACTAGTGAATCGCTTTTGGAGGTTGATAATCCTGACTTCAACTCAACAGTAAATTTTGTGTATGTTTGGTGATCAGTTTGGTATTCAAAAGTGCGAGTGGAATGAGACGTATTTTTCGTTATTTTTGAGGCATGCTTAACAAGGCAAGGTCTAAGAGGCAAGGATGTTAAGATAATAAATAACAAAAAACATTTTTTTTTTATACCATTAACAACAAAAAAGAAGGATAACAGACTATAGAAACTACGCCGAGCGCAGCAAGCCGCAGCGGACTGAGCCACCAGACTCCTTTACGCTGTGAATTTACCAATTAAACAGAAAAAACACTGTTATTATATTTGGTAAATATGCAGGGTTATTGGTAATTTACTGATCTCATGCGTGAACTGCAGCTGCAGGTACTGCCCATCATCACGAGCACGTTCGTGACCTTGCCAGGCCTTAATTGTATGTAAATCATCTCCCATAAAAATGTAAATCATATTTGTCCAGAAGCCAATACATTACTAAAGACCGACTTCTATATCCCGATTTTCGCTGTGTAATTTTTTTCTGACTATGTAGGTATAAATAATTTTCTTTATATAAAAGTTGGAAGAGCTGAGCCCTAGCTAGCCCAGCCCAACTTTCGCATATATAATAGTGATTCTGCTATTTTATTAGTTACCTATTCATAAACACTTCTTTTTTATTTCTAACTAAAAAAACACCAAATCATAAATTTTATTTTTAAGACAACAGAAATATATTCAATATAGAACAAGATAAAACTTAAAACACTTTTACAATAAACATAAATATATCCATCCATTATCTATGTACTATATCATAAATTCCACCGGTTTTACCTTCATAAGTTTAAGGAAGATTTTTTTTTGTAGATTTATAAGCGTCATACATTGGTCTATGATTCAGAGTAGTAATGATTAAAAATCATTTTCCATTACCAGCAAACAGCTTTTTCATAGCATCTTTATCTTGCAGCTCTTTTTCTTTCCGCATTTTATTAATATTATCTAGTTCCTTATCAATAGTAGCAATTAGTGATGAATCCAAAGATTTCAGTCTTAAAAAATCTTCTTCTGCTTGATTTGGATTCCATGCTCCAACATTTGCCTTTGCTCTTCTGAATAAAGCTTTTGCATTGTCTGTTGATAAATAAAAGATCAAGTCATTTAAAATATGTATTATTAAATATGCAAAAAGCTTATAAAAATACCTGGTTCAAAATTAAGTATTGTATTGCAATGTTCAATAACGTCGTAGTATTCTCCTTTGATAAGTTTGCACTGAACATAGTTTAGCAATATGGGCAGTTTTATTTTATTTAATTCAATCCATTCTTCATCTCCTTTTCTTTCTCTGAAATGATTAAAAATATTGTTTTTTAAAAAAGATAAAAATGTAATCAAATTGAAGTTTAAAACAAACAGGTTACCTGACTAAAAGCTGTTCACAAATTGATATGGCTTCATAGTATGCCTTTTCAGCTTCTTCAAATTCTTTTTTACCATAGAATTTATTCCCTTTTTCTTTCAGTTTTGGAATCAACTGCAACCTTTCAGGGATACTCAATTGCCAGAGATCTCTCTCATACTCATCAGATTTTTCTACTTTTAATAATTCTAAAAATAATTATACTGATTATTGAGAAAGCTCAAAGTTCTCTATTTGATTGAGGAACATTTTAAATTAATCATCAGAATTAATGCTAGTTAATAGCCTTTAATCTATGTATAACATACCAATAATAAATTCTAAGTCACAAGGTTGCTTTATAAGCTCGTCCAAATCTTTGTAACCGATGCCTTCAGTGTGTAATGTAGCTGTACATGTGTGTTTTATTTTATGATTCTCCTGGCCCAGCTCACGTAATGTTTTGGACACAAATGGGTAACTGAAGACAAGCTGTAAAAGAAAAATAACATTGTTTTAAAAGTTATGAACCATTTAGTAAGCTTTTTTTTGTTAAGAAACTTACCTATTGAAAGTAAAAAAAGAGCTCGATATTTTTACTCACATCCTTATTCACTTTAAAACTTGCAACTTCTTCTACTGCCATTTTCTTTACTATGGTCTCCCAAACTTCCAACTTGAATTTGTGCCCAATTACAAGGACCATTGGTTCCTTTTTGCCAATTTTCTTACTGTCATCTATGAGGACTCTTTCCTTCCCCAATTTCCATGTTTGGAAGTGGAAATAAACCTTGAATTAACAATCTAAGGGCTTTACATCCTTTATTCCATGAAATTGTAAAATAACAAAAATAAGTTTTGACATACCTTACTTCCATCCGATATTGGAATAAACACTTTCCCTGCGTAAATGGTGTTTTTGACGATTGTAGCAGGACTCATTTTATTAAAAATAACAGAATTTTGATTTCCAATGTTTTTGTTTATCAAATATTGAGTGAGAGTGAATGAATGGATGGTGAATATGTTCAACTCAAGGCTTTGCTTTGTAACCAACCTCCTTTTGGATAGAGAGGACAAAAGGCTAGCATCACACGATCCAGCTTGTTTCAGATTAAAAAAAAAACCCGCACGACAAAACTTAAAATGGCAACACTTCCAAAACAATGATGCCAACCTAGAGCAAAAAAAGAACGAAAATTGTTTTGGAATTCATTCAATAAATTTCTCATCATTCGTTCACTTTCGTGTCACTTTATAGATTTAGTGAAGCTTTCTTCTATTTTTTAGCTATATTTCAAAAACTAGGAACCTTACAATTGAGTTAAAAGCTAAGTTTCGAAGCTATATAGTAGCTCTACACGCTAGTGTAAATAATGGCTGACTTTCTTGAATCTGAGGCCGAGGAGAGCGACGTGAGTAGAGCTTGTCCTGTACCATTTCGTTTGCGTATTGCATTTTGCTTTCTATGCCCTTTTTATGTAAGATAATGCGTTGTTTCAGGTTGATTCTGAAGACGAGCAGCCAGAGCTGCAGCGTAAAAAGCCAAAGCGCAAAGCTGCAGTCCAAAGTGACGACGAGGATGATGATGAAGGTGTGTGCCAATTACACTTTCACCTTGCGAATAATGATAAAACTATTTTGTAAACAAAGTCGCGTGTTTCAGCCACGTTCGGTTTACAAATGCAGCATTACTGTAGCAATCAAGCTAACAGCTTGCTGAATACTCCATACTTCCTATTGGGTTTCTGTTCAGTAACATACAACATAATTTTTGTACCATAATTACAGAACTTACCAAAGGCCTATCCCAGAAAACACTCACAAGGAATTAATTATTAGTGGGCTCCACTAATACTATTATCTCAATCAAATTTAAAATCAAAGCATACATGCTTTGATTTTAAACATTTAAACCAGCATATGTAACACATAACCTCTTTAAATGATTGACATACCTTTGGGTATTTGATGATATCCAAAGTATATTCCTCAGTAAGGTCCTCCTGCATCTTCCTTACAGACACTACTACAGACGTATACAATACAGCCGATGTGTTTAGTATTAGGAAATTATTTATTTTTGAAACACTTAAGCGCTACCATAAAAAAGTAGTACCCTATTTGCCTGTATCTTCAAAAAGAATATTTCGATGTCCTGTTCCGAAGGTTAAGTCCCGTTTTGCCAATAAACAATATAACTTCATTGCTCCCCAACTCTACAACAAATTAAATAAAAACCTTAAATTAAAATCTTTAAAATTGCTAAAATCATTTGAATTTAAAAAAACACTTTTAGATTGGCTTAAAATCTATGATTATGAGGGCATTGAAAAAATGCTCACCGACCTATATTTCTACACACACACTACCTATTTTTCATATTATCTATATCAATTTTATTAGTATTGTTGTCTAATAATTAATTATCTAATAATTAGAATTATCTTATGTTTTTTTAAAGTATATCTTATTTTATAGTTCGTTTTCTGAAGTAAATGCAAATTCTTAGTTTTTCATTATTATTGTAATTCCACATTAAATTTCTTAAATTTTCCTGATTATCTATAAGTAGGTTTTTCATTTTCTTTTGTTTTTTTATTTCATTTTTACTTTAGTTATTGTTTTCTTATTTTCTATTCAAAGCCACATTGTATAAACTTTTTAAGGAGAAGCCCTGGATCCTGAAATACAGCCTAGGCTAGTTCAGGACCCTACGGATTCAATATTGTACTGAAACCAAAAAAAAAAAAGATTATATTCAGGTTATTAACAAAACTTATATTCCAGATGATGAGGAACGTCTCCGTGAGGAACTAAAGGATTTGATAGATGATGCACCAATTGAGGAATCGGGGAGTGATGGAGAAGATTCAGATGCAAGTAATGCTGGACCGAAGAAAAGAAAGAAAAGTGATGATGAACTGGATGATAGGCTGGAAGATGAAGATTATGACCTGATTGAGGAGAATCTTGGTGTCAAAGTAGCCAGAGTACGTAAATATCACTTAAAATGACACACGATAAACATGATTACAACCAGAAATATTATATTGCTAATATTATGATTCATGAATCATAACAAGTATTGATTGGGCTTTTAGTAGCTTCTAAAATTATTGTAACCAACTACTTGCAGTAAATTTTTTTAATCAAATATACTTACTTTAATCAGCTGATTAAAGCCTTTTTCTCAAAGCAGTAGACACTATATTGTTTCAGGTTTCATAATATTGAAGTACCAAAGTTAGTAAATTCTTTATACTTATGATTGTACTTATGATTGTAAATATTTTATTTTGTTGTCTAATATTTTTGTAACTAACAATACACGTTACTGTAGTGACCATTGTCCACTCTAGACATAAATAGTATTTTCCCTAGATTTAAAAATATGTATGGTCTATGAACACTTTCTTACTTCGATTTCAAATAGTTTATATACATTTATATATGTATCTTGTCTAAATACTAGTATTTAATTACATTCATATATCAGTATTTTTCGTTCGGGGGAGGCCTATGTCCAGCAGTGGACGTGCATGGGCTGATGATGATGATGATGATCAGTATTTGTTCATGTATTTTCTGTAGAGTATACATTAGTCTTTAATACACCACCTATACATCTATACTTATACAGTAGTTGTGTCCATCTAAAGGTTGCGTGGAAGAAATCACTATTAGCGATAAGGCCGCCCATTGTGCTGTTTGTTGGTGTTTTGCTATTTTGTTTTTCTCTATCTTGGTGTGAATATAGAGTATTTGTATTGTATTATATTTTACTTATAATAAATAATATTAAAAATATTATATTATTTCCAGAATAAATTCAAGCGTCTCCGTCGATTGGAGGATGATGACAGTGATAATGAAGGCAATGATGATCCAGACCTTGAGAGAGAAGTCATCGCTGAGAAACTTTTTGTTGGTGGCTCTGATGATGTAAGTATATCATACAATCTGATGCCCTGCGCCTTCGCCCGCATTTTAACTAGATAAAGAGTGATCTATCTATATTATATCTCAGGTCCAACTATACCCATACCAAATTTGAGCCCAATCAGTTTAGTAGTTTTTGTGTGAAAGAGAACAAACATCCACTCACAAACTTTTACATTTATAATACAGATATAAAATCGAAAACAGTCCTATCCATTCAAGGTTGTCTGGGAGAGATCCCTCCTGAGCGATAAGACCGCCCATTATACTTTAATTATTATTTTAAAAGTTATTTCCGAGTTAAGTGTGCAAAAAGTATTATCTATCTATAATATTAATAGGACTCTGACTGCTTGTCTATCTTTTCAGTCAGCGCTGACTTGTGCCCTGACTCAGTCACTGTGCAGAGATTTGACCTTCAGAAGACATGGGCAGAGACTCCAAGGCGAATGCGCCATCTTTTCACAATACAAGGGCCCGGAAACTTGCGCATCTGATGCATACAATTTGATCATCTGAATACTATTGTACTTAATTGAATGAAGATTGGAGTTATCACATCAAACTGTCCATCATAATTTTAATGTTGTATCTGATGATTTTAAATAGAGTTTTGTACACCCTTTCTACACAAGTCCACATACAATTTTCCTATGCTCTGTTCAAGCCATCAAATTTTTAAAGACATTTCTCTATCTCAGCATAGCTTGTTACTCCTATGGGTCAGAAACTTAGCGTGTTTTGGCATCAGCAATATGAAATCAAATTATTGGGATATTACTTAAAATTTTCACAATGCCCCACACATAAGCACTATAAAAACAAAAAATCCAATAAGAATTTCGTCATTTTGATCTTTTCTGTGCAGTTTTCTTCTGTACTCGAAGGTTTCGTTCTTGGACCTTCGTTGTGGTAGTGGTACCACAATGTCTTTCACCTCGAACATCTTACAGGTGGGACGTCAGCCATTAACAATGGGTCAACCGTTATATCCTTATTTCTAATCTTCATCAGCCCATATTAGTCCACTGCTGCACATAGGCCTACCCTAATGAGCGATATAGCGCCCTGTCTTCTGCTTACCGGATCCAGCATGTACCTCTCAAATCTTTCTCTGTCCCATCAGGAAGAAGACCACCGCCCCGAACCAGCTCCTCAAAGAGAGGTAGAATTTGATGACGAAGGAGATGAATTGGAGTCGGATGCTGATGACTTTATTGTGGATGATGATGGTAGACCCATTGCAGAGAGGAAGAAGAAACGCAAGCCGATATTCACTGACGCGTAAGTTTTTATAACAGCCAGTCGGGGATAAAAATACAGATGGGGCTTTCTTATTTGCTGTGTTATATTATGATACGTTATTTCTTACTAAATTAACGAATCAGTGGCAGGTTGGTTATACCTTTAAACGAGCAATTCTTGTATATATACTATATATATAATCTGAATCTCGGAAACGATTATCATGAAATTTAGTATACAGGGGTTTTCAGGGGGCGATAAATCGATCTAGCTAGGATTAATTTTTAGAAAATGATGTTTTATACGTGTTTTCGATATTCAATTTTACGATAGGGCACTCCCATAGACAAATTTCGACGCTACAAAGCCTTCATCTATCATGTATGAATTTTTTTTTTAATTTACTGCATATACTCGGATATGACGTCACAATGGGGTAGGAAAGTTGTCAGCGATAGACGCGATAGATGAACCCATAGACAAGGCCATACACTCCCTCCAGTCATGACATAAACTGAAAAATATGATTCTTCCTGACATCTATCTATTGGCGAATAATAAAACTATTTTTTTATTGGTAGCAACTAACTGCTCTTACGACACAACAACACTAAAGCTACTCAAGCATATACACAAAAAAAAATATAGCGAGCAAAGCTCGGTCATCCAGGTACTTATTTAAAATCATATAATATTATTTAAAGGGACATGAATAGAATATATTTTTATTTGTTCTAAGATTTATACAGAATTCATAATAAACTTAGACTAAAGGAAACAGATTTGAAGGTACAAAGAAGGTATGACTGACACCGAAGGACATGTTGAACACAAGACAAATAAAATGAAATTTGTACTTTGTTCATGAAATTTTTTGTGTTTTAAGTTAGTAGGATATAGGGAGAAAATTCCAGTTAGACTATGTATGCGTAGTGCGAGCGAGTTCAAAGCTAGACGATTTCGCATTGAGCTCGCCGGAAGTGCGCCAATAAGTACACGTAACGAGCGCGCGCGGGCTCGCAGTGACATACCTCTTCCCATGCTTCCATCCTAATCTTAGCAGCTTATAGCAGTTATATTTTACCTGGGTAAAGTAACTTTATCACTTTAATACCTACTTATTTTTCATAAGGAATTGATTATGACAGACAATGCCCTTTTACAACAGCACTTAATAACTATTATTTTTACTTACTTGACTATAATGATGCTTATTTACAACTGATCTATTAATTAGTTTACCATTAAAAAAAACCTAAGATCTTGATTGTTTCTGTGTCATGTCTGTTTTATGGCTTTGAATTACATTTAATGTAAACTATATTTTTGTAAATTGACGTATCCAAGTATGCCCTGTGCTCCTACGGCGAATAAATGAGTATGAGTATGAATCGTGGTGAGCTCGCTGCGCACTCGTCTCCCTATGGTCTCGCTTGCAAATCGCCAGTGTGATAGCGCTCTTAGTCTAACTGCCAATTTTGTAATGTATGATGTAGGTCTCTCCAAGAAGGTCAGGATATATTCGGCGTGGACTTCGATTACGAGGAGTTTGAGAAGTACGGAGACGCCGAGGACTACGAGGATGAGGAAGAGGATCTGGACGAGTACTTTACTGATGATGAGGAGGAAGGTAAGAGGGTTAGGGGTTTAAGGCTAGTTTGCAGAATCCTATATACTACAGCCAAACTAGTTCGGTTTTTTTGGGTGTTTTTCCCTCGGAATAAGCTGGTACGAGACAATTCCCAGCTTAGGAAAATTATCAGCATTGTTTATATCGGAACGGGAATCTTACCCTCTGTTTTCTTTCTCTTACAGCGCAACCAAAGACTATAAACCCTCTTATATCCCAAACTAGTGCTTAGAATAATAATAACCTCAGATTTTTACTATAAAAACTTTCGTAGTTTGACGAATTCAATATTCTTCCAACACAAACTAGGTTTTTAAACCACTTACATTTATAATGAACCTTAGAATTCTTGAATTATTTAACGTCTTTACTCTAGGTGAAAGGAGAAAGAAGAAGAAGAAACCAAAACGCCCCAGCAAGAAGTCCATCTTCGAGATCTATGAACCTAGTGAACTGAAAAGAAGCCACTTCACTGATTTAGATAATGAGGTATGTTATCAGAATCAGAATCAATAACTTTATTTCTTTAGGCTTACAAAAAAAGCACTTAGACAAGTCAAATAGCACTTAGACAAGTCAAATCTGTTATATTCTGTTTTTCTTTAATTTATTGAGTTCATGAAATTGTTATTGAATGCAACTTCTATCAATTCAAGCTGTGAATGCAATATTCAATTACAAGAATATTAATTGAACTGTTTACATGCAGAGTTTTAATTATTAACCGACTTCAAAAGGAGGAGGTTCTCAATTCGTTTGCATGTTTTTCTTTTGTATGTATGTTACGCGATTTCTCCGCCAATTATGGACCGATTTTGAAAATTCTTTCACTGTTGTATAGAAAATGAAATAAGTGTAAAAGTAAGGGAATTTGAAGTCGGTTTATCATTTTTTAAAACACGCCATATCGCCATACTCAAGAATAATCTTGAGATTTCTGTAATCAAGGCTCAAGGAGCTACACTCTATAGAGTCACAGTTTCTAACTGACAACAGTCCAAAAAATATCTTGAGGTCCGTTCTAAATACCTACATTGTTATTATATAGTTCACATAGAAATTTGCTCGAATTTAGACGTTATTTTGTTTAGTGTTCAATGTCGCTCGTACGCAATGTAGGTAATCATAATTCACTCGAGGGCATGCGTATGCGATGTAGCGCGAGACTATTTGTTTCTCTTTTACTCTTACACATTTGTTTACATGTGAAAGAGATACATACGTTATCGACGCGCTGCGGTCGGGCTGTGAGCATTTTATTGAAATGAAATGGAAACATGCAATGTGGATACATAAATTCGTACGCACCTAAAATATGAAACACCAACCTGTTTTACGAATGTATCTGCTGTTATTTGAGCAGGATATCACCGACCAGGAGACGTTGTAGGCGGATTGCGTTTGTCAAAAACTAAACGAACGAATTTTGACGCGGACATTTTTTATATCTGATTGTGAATCTATATGTAGATTGTAGCTCGATGTTTACACTATACAATAACTCCACACACAGGCTTATCCTAGTGCGGGGTCCATTGCTACTGTACTGTTTGTTTATAGTCTATGTCTCAAGTGGAAACAAATTAAATGATTCTTATTTTATTCTCCTTTCTATTTCTTCTTTATTTTATTTATTTCCCAGCCTTCCCACCCGTTAAATGCTCACAGCCGGGTCGCTATTAGATACAATAAAACCTAACAATATTTTGTTTCTAAATATCCCTATTATTAAAAGTAAAATACGACACATCCGTTTTCCCTCTAGATCCGTAAAACAGATGTCCCCGAGCGCATGCAAATCCGCGAGGTCCCGATCACGCCCGTAGAGGAAGGCAGCACGGAATTAGAGGACGAGGCTGAATGGATATACAAGCAAGCTTTCATGAAGGCACCTGTGTCTAAAGCGGATAGCCAGGAGGCGAGGGAGAGATCTAGAAGGTAAATAGCGATATATTGTGTTATGTGATAGGTTTCACTTGGATGCGACCAGCACAGAGGAGTCAGAATGGAGGAAGTATCAAGTTGGAGGATGAGGCTGAAAGGATATACAACCAGGATTTTGTGAAGAATGAAATAAAATAAAAATAAATAAATTAAGCTACCGTGTGTAAGGCAGAATACCAGGAGGCAAGGGAACAGTCTAGAAAGTATAGGTGGATGGACTAACTAAATTATATGACATCAAATATGGTTTATAGGTGTCCAAACGTCATCATTTAGAACCCAAACAAACTTGTGGTGCACTTTGGCTCACCATTAGTTGCTCTGGAAACCCAGACAAACTTATGGTGTGTACCCTACCTGCCATTATAGCTACGCGTGGACCTGAAGTTTCTCGAATTTCACATTGAAACACCTTCGTTTCGTTATGAACTTATAATAGAGCTTAAATTTTATTTATTTGAAATCTCAATAAAACAGTCACGCTGATGAAGTACCTCGTTAAGGGATAAAACGTTGGTGTTCTTTCAATACAAAATAGGTTCGAAGTTAACCCGCTTACATTCATAATGAAAACAGTTCTGTGGTTTTCAAGACCTAATAATCTTAAAAGTTGTCGCAGATCAGGGGCGCACCGCTACCAGGACAAAACTGTGCATTCAAAGGCTTTCACTTGTAACATCCTTCCTACTTAATATTATAAACGTCAAAGTTTGTAAGGATGGATGTATAAATATTTGTTACTCTATCACGCAAAAACTACCGAACCGATGTGTAGTGTGAGTATGGATATGATTTGGGACCTGGAATAACATATAGGCATTTTTTATGCCGATAAAACGCGGGCAAAGGCGCGGGCAGCAGCTAGTTTAGATTAATTTCATATTGACGGCATCAGATGACAGACACCTTGCGGGGCACTCGGTTAAAGCTATTTTAATACTGTAAAATGTATCTTTTGCTGTGCGATAGCGGCGTTGTATTAATGTGAGCAATCTTAATTGTTGTTTGAAGTTATCAAAAAATGGTACACAGGTTCTTAATTTTGACTTCGAATATCGATTCAGCACCTCAAAATACGTCGGAAAAGTATGCACACCCAACTTTTTTTTGTGAGGTTGTGTAATTGATAAATGCAGACACAAAAGCATCTAGCGTTATAGACTATATTCATATTAAGCTGAATAAAGGAGAGTTGATAGCAATATGAAGTATTATGACTGAATTATTATAAAAATTACCTGGAAGGGACGTGGTATCTACAGCACAAGTCTCTGACTTGTGTAGATACCACAGATCATAACTGTAATGCCCAACAAGCTAGTCAGTCTACAATTGTATGTATTTACTTAATGTGTTCAAATGTGATTATGCTTTTTTGTAAAATTATTATTTATTATTATCTGTTTCTCAATTCCATGATCACGGCATATAGTGACCCGGTCCTTTGGGAGGCATGCGTGGAGCCAAAGCCAACAGCACAGAGGCCCTTTATGAGAATTAATCTAAAGGCGAGAGCTACACATAGCTGGTATCATCCTTGGTTGCACAATATGATACACCCGAAGATGATATCCGCCAGGTGTAGAGACTATTGCAAAGGAAAATGAAAATAACAAAAAAGCCATGTTATTGTGGTGAATGTATGGACTAAGTAATTGGGATATGGGGAAACTATGGATTTAAAATAAATTATAATTATTATTATTTATTTATTATTATTTATTATAAAATTTTCTATGACAGAACATCGAGCACAGTCACGAAGATCCGCCAAGCGCTGGACTTCATGAGGAACCAGACTCTGGAGGTGCCATTCATTGCGTTCTACCGCAAGGAGTATGTCCAGCCTGAGCTTAATATCAACGATCTGTGGAAGGTCTACAAGTACGATGCTAAGGTTAGTAGTGTATCACTAATTTAGGATTATTATGGAGGATTAAATGGGGGTTAGACCAAACGAACAAAGAGCTAGAGCTAGAACAAGAGCTAGAGCTAGAACAAGAGCTAGAGCTAGAACAAGAGCTAGAGCTATAACAAGAGCTAGAGCTAGAACAAGAGCTAGAGCTAGAACAAGAGCTAGAGTTATAACAAGAGCTAGAGCTAGAACAAGAGCTAGAGCTAGAACAAGAGCCTTCTTTCTTTATCTTTTAGTGTACACAAAAGTCATTGGAAGCTCGTTTCAGCGTTTACACCAAAATAGCAACGAGCAACATGAGAACCAAGAACTAGTATTCTTGCACAAGATCTTTAGATCTTATGTAGATCGACCTTAAGAGGATTAAATTCCTTGAAGTGACCCCTTTTGAAAAGACCCGTGGAAATAAAGCCGAAGATCGGTCCTAATTGAGATTTATTTTTTAAGGCCTAGCGGATATCATCCTCAGATGCACACTATGATTCACTTGGAGACAATATTCACCAATATTATTATTTAGTCACTGCTGTCCAACTGCAGGCCTGGGGCTCCCTTCCGCTTTCCTACTCAATCGAACTTTCCCAAATAGTACAGACAACAAATGGCCTCTCTTCTCTTTTTCCTCTTAATTATTTTACTAATCGTAACAGCCAAAAAACGTCCACTGTCGGATATGTCCGGCAGTGATAGGACGGCCTCCCCCATACGACGACACCACAAATAGCGGTCCTGCAGCAGCAGTAGGCTTTCTTCGAACGCTTCGTTGTTCTGTTTGCGAAGCGTTTAGATAGGGCTCCGAGGTTTTCCTCTCTACCCCGACTTCAACTTGCAAAGGCCACTACCTCTGGGTCATTTGGTGGAAGAAACAGTGTGTCGCTTTTGGTGTTACAGCGACGTTTACTCTTCCTTCTATCTTGGGTTAAATATTTTTTTAGCTGGCCTGAGCCGCCCTTTTAAATTTTCTGACATTTGCTGTCATTTTTGACATTTGCTATCATTTTGACATTCACCGAATTTCATTGGCTGACCTTTTTGCAATTATAATTATATTTATGGTGCACATAACAACTGGGACAACTTTTGTCACGGTAGTCTTGTGCACAGAAAAACTGGGACAAAGGTTGTCTACTGCACAAAACAGGGAATAAGCGGCCTCCACCCATCAACTCCCTATAACAAATATGCAGTACCAAAAATAGTGAAGGTCACCAATCAAACGTTTATTTCAGTGGTGCCAATTGAAACAGCGCAAGGAGAATCTAATGAAACTGCTCGAGAATATGCGCGAGTTTCAACTGGACAAGGTTATGGCGAACCCTGATGCGCCGATACCGGAAAACATGCGGCTGATCAAGGATGAGGACATTGACAGGTATTATATTATATATATAGATATAACTGGCACGATAATGGTGTCAATTCAGATGTCGCCAGAACTAAACGTATTTGACAGCAAAATAGATGCCATCCTTTTTTCGATTGTTGTGAAAGGGACGGTAACATTGTTAGCGTTGATAGTCTTACTTATACCTAGGGTTTCTTCGAGTATATTCGTTCAATCGAACATACTTCTTTAAAAAGAATCTTAAAAAAGAAAAAAGACTCAACAGGATGTCGAAAAGTTGTTCATTATAATTATTTATTATATATTAATCCAAACATCAAAATAGTCCATTTTGTACCGAACGATTTATCTTTTTGATGCCTTTGCTTTAAATACGTTAATAAAGAGTATAAGTATAAGCATACTTACCTATTTAACGCACATGCTAGCATCTGCTAGAGCAATAAAGTTTCCTTTACAATGCTGGATGATGTATCCAAAGAAAGTTTTACACTTGATTCTTTATAAGTAGGTTAATAGGTGGGCCTGGATGAGATCGCTTCTAAGCGATAAGGCCGCCCATTGTACTTGTCCTATGTAACATCTATTTGTAATGTTGTTTTTCTGGTGTACAATAAAGAATATTAGTATTATAATTCTTATAATTATTTCCACAGATTAAGGGGCGTGCAGACCTCAGAAGAGCTGCGCGATGTCCACACTCATTTCCTGCTGTACTACTCAACTGACATGCCTGAGATGCAGAGACTGCAGCGGGCTAAGGAGAGGAAGAAACTATTGGAGGAGAAAAAGTATAGTATATTTTTATAGTTTGGTATCAGGGGGGCAATTCTGCGTATCACGTGATAGAGAGATCAGAGGATAAAAATATCATGTGATAAATATAGAGTACCGCTAAAATCTGCATTCTCGTGCGACATAACAGCAACTCATCAAAAAACCCTCGATAAATATAGAATTGCAGATTTTGTGAATACGCTTGTTTATCACTCGATATTTTGACGGTTCTTGCCATATTTATCGAATAGACATATTGCCAGAATTGCCCTCCTGAGCCCTGATTTGAGTCGGAAGTTTGAGTAAACATTGTTCTTATAATGTAAGCTTATTATTTATTATTATAAGTTTTTTTATAAAATTGGTCGTAGCCCACTAGCGCTGACATAATCTTTTAGAACAAGCTAATTTAACAAAATATGTGTTTTCTTTTGAATTGCGAATTCGTATACCGTATTTTACAACAGAATTAGTCTTTTTCAATATAGGATCCAGAATAAGGAGAAAGCACAAAAATATTATACCATATTTTTTTAGTTTTTGTAATTTTTGCGCCATTACGTCTCGGACTTTCAAACCGTCATAACTCCGGAACCATTCAAGACAAACCCCGCGTTATTGGATTTCTAAGAAATAAAAAGAATGAAACTAAAACGGTCACTACGATATTGTTAGGGACTAACAACTAGTTTAGTCAGCCTTACATACCCGAATCTTTGTAAGCTTGCAAATGCAACAGCTCAGCACTTGCTAAGAACCAACATATATTTTGACGCAGGGTCATGGGGGCAAAACTCGATCTGACACCCATCATTTTTGTAACATAAAAACTTCCATGATCTATGTTTTTGTTTGTTTTGTATGTACTTAATGTGAGGTTCAAGATAAATTATATTCTATTAAGTACATATATTATATTCTAAATGTATAAGTATGTTTTTGACAAGCTATTAACGTGTTATAGAGCACTAGCCCGTGAAGAGGCGGAAAGAAACGGCGAAGACATGGAGGAGGCCGCCACCGCAGTGGAGGCCGCGGAGCCGGCCGACGAAGAGGCCACGGAAGTCAAGTACGCAGTGCGGTCAGGCCCCTACGAGCTCTGCAGGAAAGCTGGACTTGGTAGGTTATTTATGCTCAATGAGGTCGTCATTTAAAGGGTCGGCAACGTCCGTGTAATATCCCTGATGTGGTAGGCCTCTATAGGTAACCGCTTTCCACTACCACTTGTGGGAAGAAGGCCTGTTTGGCACATTGGTGTCTTAAAAAAATCTCCTCGAGAATAAGGATAAAAGGATCCAGTTATTTGTCTTGTGACGGCGTGACGGCATGACGTCACAGTTATGTATTCTCTGATTGGTGTTCAACGTGTCATGACGGATTGCTGTATTTTGTAGATTTTTTTTTTATCAAAATAATTAATTTCGGGCAAAACATAACATATAATACATGTTTTGTAATCTATGGCTCAGGTATAATTCGGAAAATACATAATTTTTGTGATTTTTAGTTACTGTCGTCATCCCTATTGTCACATATTTTGTTTCTTATCAAGAGAACAAGAGAGATCTCTAAGACTCCAGACAACCGTGGATGGATACGATCTTTGGATTGAACATGTGAATCTCTGTGCATTGTTATGTAACAAATAAAAATTTTAAAATTTTAATTATTTATCAAAATTTGCATAACAAAAATATCTAATAACAGCTTAGTCAGGTTTCAGACCACTCAGTCTTGGATGGTCAAATATTGACTCTTATTTCCATTGGAGCAAGATCAACATATAATTTGACATAACTTTGTCCTCAGAGGCCCTAGTAAAGAAGTTTGGATTAACCCCAGAGCAGTTTGCTGAGAATGTGCGCGACAACTATCAGAGACACGAAGTGGAACAACAACCCGTGCCGCCGTTGGAAGCGGCCGCTGAATATGTAAGTACATACATATTCTCAGAGCCCCCTAGTAAAGTTTGCTCTCACCCCGGAGCAGCGGAGTATGCTAGTACCGTAAAACGGGGTGAATAGAGACTTCAGGGTGAATAGAAATGGACGAAATACTGGAGGAAAACATCCTTTTGCAGAGGTCAGGTCCACTGACACAGGAGGTGAACAGTCACGGACTAAGGATACTTCCACTGCTACAAGCTAGGTAATGTCTTGGTCCAATATTTCTTCCATTTGTATTCACCCTGGAATCTCTATTCACCCCGTTTTACCCTGTACTGACAATTACGAGGCCAACACTCTATATCTATACAATTGTGACTAACCAATCTATGTATACGTGATAGATGATTGTGGAACATCGAGCGCATTTTATATGAGCCAAGCGCTGGACATTGATTTGTTGTGACGGCTGCATCCTAGTGCAGCAGACTATAATATATGCCCTAGTCTATAATATATGCCCTAGTCTATAATATATGCCCTAGTCTATAATATATGCCCTAGTCTATATACAATTTAGATCTTGGACGCGGAGTAGGTGGTAATTAATCTTTCAAACGAGGTACTAAAGAAATGCAAACGTATTTGCAGCCTAATGTCGATATAGATAGAGATACAAACGCCTAAATGCTGCGGAATGTTCATATGAACGTACAAACACGAAACTCTTAACTTTGAGCGCTTTTATGCTTGGATTCTCGTACGAGTTAGAGCGCGTACACATAGGGATCCGTTTTATTAGTCTGTTATTTGCTGGCGTATGTAGTTGTATAAGCAGTTCACACACTTGACAGTATTCCGAATCCAGAAGAAAATACTGATGCGTTTTATCGGATCGAAACTGTGTGCGAAAAATGATGTGTGAATATTATCTCTAGTAGCGTTGGATCCGTTAAAATCGGTCCTGTAAAAACGGACGTTCTATGTGTACGCGCCCTTAGTCGGTCGCGTTCACAAGCGTATATTTAATGTTTACACTAAGTACGAAAACACAGAAAATTAAGTAGTATGAGTACAGACAAAATGAAGACGAAAAGCACCAGCATCGAGATTTGATATAAGCTGAAAAAACCTATCCAATAACATCAATAATTTTAACAGATGGGCTCAATAGCTTCAGCGCAAGAAGTTCTACGTCGCGCGGTCTACATGTGCGGAGTGCAACTCGCTCGAGACCCGCAACTGCGTGCCACGTTGCGGGACGCGCTTCGGGAACGCGCCACCATCACTGTGAAGCCCACGCCGCGGGGGCTCAAGGAGATCGACGAGAATCACAACTGCTATGCGTAAGATCTTAAAATTCCATAGATTAAGAATGCGCATTGCGTGCCATTTTGTAAATAGGATAGCAATAGGATTTTGCGTTCATAGCAGCGGAACAGAGCATAATAATAAAAAGCTTAGTGGTTTTACAGAACGATGCCTTCACATTTCATAAATTTCGTTCTACAGTATGAAATACCTCAAGAAAAAGCCAGTCCGCGACCTAACTGGTGACCAGTTCCTGAAACTATCCATCGCCGCCGAAGATAAACTCATAGACCTGCGCATCAGTGAGCAGATTGAAGGAAACACAGGACCTAGCTATTTGGAGGAGCTCAAAGCGCTGTATCAAAAGGTAAGTGACTTACTCGTATAGTACAAAAGATGTTGTCTCCGATGTTGTTCCTTTCCGGCATTTACGCCAACATTTTGAGGAACCCATCCAGCATTCAGCAAGTCACCGTCTGCCGCTTGTAACAATATTGAGAGTATGTTTATGGCAGGCGTCCATAGTATCCCATAGCCTGATTGCCCAGTCCATCGATTCATCACAATAACATGGTTTTTTTATTACTTTCATTTTCCTTTGCAATAGTCTCTACAACTGGCGGATATCATCTTCCGGTGTATCATATTGTGCAACCAAGGTTGATACTCGCTATGTGTAGCTCTCGCCTTTAGATTAATTCTCATAAAGGGCCTCTGTGCTGTTGGCTTCGGCTCCACGCATGCCCCCCAAAGGACCGGGTCACTACTACATGGCCCGTGATCATGGATATTAAAGCCGAATTTCGACCACGGCGGCCAATCCCAACGAAGACTAGCCAGATGCGCAGGACATATTAGTGCACAAGTGCGTGCGCAAACACAGGAGCACTCTCTATTCCCTCACTCTCATAACATTTATTTGTCTCATAACAATTATTTGTCAAGGATTTGTTCTGTAAAACCACTACCGTCTATACGATTTTATCTCCATACATTTCTATAACACAGTTATCTTACAGGATGAATTCGCAGCCACAGTACAAGCTTGGAACGAGCTACGGGCAGAGGCAGTGACAATAGCGTTAAACAAGATCGTGATGCCGGAACTACGGAGGGAGCTGAATGCAGTGCTGGTGCAGGAGTCCAAGGAATATATTCTGAAGTAAGTTTCTAATTTAATTGAGCTCATGATATTTTTTTTACCATATGCCGTTATATTATTGTCCCGACTTTTGCAAGGGAATCCTAGGTTACTATAGGCACAGTTCTGTATTTATGTATTACTAGACTGCCCGCGCCTACGCCCGTGTTTTATTGGGTTAAAAATAGCCTATATGTTATTCCAGGCCCCAAACTATACCCATAACAAATTTCAGCCTAATCGTTTCAGTACTTTTTGCGTGAAAGAGTAACAAATATCCATACATCCATCCATACAAACTTTGACATTTGTAATATTAGTAGGATATTGTGTTTCTGTATTATGTCTTCTATTTTATTGTTAGTGTTTTAAAATGTGTTTTTGATTTAATTTTGTCGTAAACCTATAGACTAAAATAAAAAGGTTTTATTTCAGATAATGCTTTTATTTGAAATAAAACCTTTTTATTTATAGAACTTCGCTTTGTGTACGGACAGTTCGACTACTCCGTAGAATAAACTCCGATCTAAAGTGGATACTCTACAGATCTTACTTTATTCTACGGAGGAGTCGAGTTATATTTCGATACGTTTTAAGTAATTGTATACTGAAAACCCGAAAACTACTAACGTTTTTCGTAGAAAAAAAAAACGCTACCTTTAATGAATAATCTGTCAGTTATTTCCAAAATCTAAGTGGCCTCTATGTATATATCTTTCTTTATACCAAGGCTCTTATGTTTATTTTAGATGCTGCCGTAGAAAATTATACGATTGGTTGAAAGTAGCACCGTACGAGTCTAAAGTCTCTGATGATGATGATGATGAATGGGATACTAATAATGGTAAGTACCCAATTATATCAGAGATTCTATGAGAAATAAATTTTAGCTGATGCTGTGTTGAACAAAGATAGTGTCCTTCCGAAAGTTGGGTATCTTTTTTTGCCAAAGATGTTTTCCAAGTTTGTTCTAATGTTTTGGTTTCAACCATAGAAAAACAATCTAGGTCTATGGTTTATTATTTTTGGACTAAACAGTGCCTGAAACTATACTTCTATTTAGAATCCAAGATATTTTATGTCAACAAAGACATTTATGAATGAAAACTTAACAAAAAACTGATAACAATAACAGAAAACAACAAGGTAACAGCAAAATTATCACTAAAAACTAAAACACAAACTTCAACAAAGCATAATTTCACATGTGTAGCAAAAAATTTATTGAATTTGAAAAAACGAACGAGAGATCAATTAAATGGTGAATGAAAGCTTTCAAAACCAAAAACTGTTTCGAGCTTCTGTGCTTTGCTTTGATGATACCAATGTCGTTAAATATTTTCCACCAATATTTGGTTTTGTAACCCCTTTGGATACAAAAAAATATCCAGGTTTTTGTATCGGAATATAGTTCTAATCAAAGATATAATCTGACACAAAGAGCATTATCACCTATTATAATCTCTTTGTTTACCCTAGTTGATGCTGTGTATAATCCCCTGGCACTCTAACTTACTGCTATTCTTTCTTCAGGTCTTCGAGTCCTCTCAATAGCATACGTGCCAGATCGAAACCACTCCTCTTTCGCGTGTATCATAGCGGGCGGAGGCGAGGTCGCCGACCACTTGCGGCTACCACATCTGTTATACCGACGGAACGCCTGGGACGCACTCGAGAGAGAGAACAAACAGGCTGATATGACTGCCTTGAGACGGTAAGACCAACTGATGAGTCCTTTGCGTGTATAATAGCGGTCAAATAAAATTCATTAGTAAAACGAAAACAGAAGTAGAAGCCTTGTTCGATACCTATTCCCTCCTTGGTATAATCTACTTATACCTAATCAAGACTTTTCTTTGTAGATTTATAATGCGCAAGAAACCCCACGTCATCGTAATCGGCGGAGAGTCCAGAGAAGCTCTGAACGTGAAAGCCGACGTTTCGGAGTGCGTGCAACAGTTGGTGGAGGATGAGCAGTTTCCGAGGATACCCATCGAGATCGCTGATAATCATATTAGCAAGCTATATAGTAATAGTATTAGAGGAAGGGTGAGTAACAGAATATCTTGTGGGTCTAGCCTTAAAAATTTTCTTTAACTTTAATATGATACTAGCCGTTACCAGCTGCTTAATTGTGTACTCATAGACACCTTCGACAGAATTTGTGTCCAACTGCTATTACAATATGTTCTTATTTCCGAATTTCGATTCTGATTTAGAAAGATAGGTCACATGGTTTGTGTAATCGTAAAGTGTCACAAACTAATTGATATTCTCTTTCAGAATGACTTCAGAGAATACCCCGACATCCTCCGCCAAGCAATTTCCCAAGGACGCCTATTACAAGACCCTCTCATGGAAATATCGCAACTCTGCGGCCCGGACGAGGAAATATTGTGTCTACGCTACCACCCCCTACAAGACCAAATAGCCAAAGAAGACCTCGTAGAAGGAATCGAACTAGAATTCGTCAATCGAATAAACGAAGTCGGAGTTGACGTAAACGAAGCGATACTAACCGGACGAGGAACGGAGTTACTCCAATTTGTATGCGGTCTCGGTCCTAGAAAAGCAGCTGCGTTAATCAAATTGTTCAAACAAACCAATCAGAAGCTCGAGAACCGAACACAACTCGTCACAGTCTGCCACATGGGACCGAAAGTGTTCATCAACTGTTCCGGTTTCATCAAAATTGATACGAGCGTTCTAGGCGACAGTACCGAAGCCTACATCGAAGTTCTCGACGGTTCCCGAGTGCATCCGGAAACGTACGAATGGGCTAGAAAGATGGCGGTCGACGCTTTAGAATACGAGGACGAAGATGCGAATCCCGCTGGCGCTTTGGAAGAGATATTAGAAGCCCCAGAAAGACTCAAAGATCTTGATCTCGACGCTTTCGCGGAAGAATTAGAACGTCAAGGCTTCGGTAACAAAAGCATAACGCTGTACGATATACGAGCGGAATTGAACTCTAGGTACAAAGATTTGAGGGTATCTTATCGCGCGCCGACGCATGAGGAAATGTTCGATATTCTGACCAAAGAGTCGCCAGATACATTCTTTGTTGGAAAGATGGTGTTAGCTTCTGTTGTGGGGATCTCTCATAGGAAGCCTCAGAGGGAGATGCTGGACCAGGCTAACCCTGTGAGGAACGACGAGACTGGATTATGGGAGTGTCCTTTCTGTCATAAGAATGACTTCCCTGAACTTTCTGAGGTGAGAAATTATGTACCTTCTATCCATAACCTATCTTACCCATTACCTAAAACTAGAACAAAGTTAACCTACCAACCAGGGAATAAAGGTCTTGTTTCGAGAAGACGCACTAACCATCTCTCCTTCGTAGACGTGTCTCGGACACGTTCTCGGTGACCCCGTTGACCCAATCACTGCCGCTAACCCAAATGTGACTGGGTCAACTACCGGCTACCGATTCGCTTCCGCACACTACACCCGACGAAAAACCGACCCCGCCGGATGCGGGGTTGAAGAATTCCTCGCTTCCGCCCTAGGTTTCGCCTAGGTGCATTCGTGCAACTAGGCGAAACCTTCATGTCCTCTTATAGCATCTGACAACAGCACAAGCCGAGGCTCGCACCTAAGTGGTGGCCCTTGTGCGTGTTGCCCCAACCTAACTTTACAGGCGAGGCGCCCTCTACCGCCCGCCAAAAGTCCGGTAACGCTGTCATATGAACGCTATATTACGAAAAAAAAAACGCACTAAGCACATAACAGCTCTTCAACACTAACCAAACAACAACTTAATAACCTAATTCGCATAAGGCCCGCGCAGGCAAGTTTTTGTATGCAATGGAAGATTCATCCTGGCCAAAGGGTTATTATGCGTTAAAGCAATAATGTTTTTTGTACCTTTAATGGTTTTATGCTGAACACCATCATCATCATCATCATCATCATCATCATCAGCCCGTGCACGTCCACTGCTGAACTCCCCCAAACGACGCCACGAATAGCGGTCCTGAGCCGCCTCCATCCAACGACTCCCTGCGACCGCCATGATGTCGTCGGTCCATTGAGTGGGAGGTCTTCCCACACTCCGTTTCGCATTGCATCGCGGTCGCCACTCGAGAACTTTTACTCCCCAGCGGTTATCGTTGCCGAACACCCAACCGCATAGTATTTTAACACCTCAAAGGTGGCAATTTGCGCGATCGGGGACCAAGACAAGTCTGTCTGTCTGGGTAGGTGGGGAACCGTCTCGCGGTCTTCTATTTCGTGTTGTGATCTCTTATCTCTGTCTTGATCGTGAACTAAACCTAGAGTCAAGTATGTCTCGGGCTCTGTCGCGGCGCGAACCGCTATCCGCCTCCATGGTCCAAGAAAACAAGGTCTGCTCCTCCGGGAGTGACACTTGCCCACGTCACTGTGCTGTTGCCACTTCATTTCAACAAAACGTAGAAGTTGGGAAACAAATGTGATAAGGGTCAATTGAAAAATAAAAAAAAAATCAATCATCAATTAAGTTTGTAAGATCAGTCAAAACACTATGTGGTTTTGTATTTACCAATTATTTATCACATTGACTCGTGTCGAACTAACGCTGTTCGACACGAGTCAATGTGATAAATAATTGGTACATACAAAACCACATAGTTTTATCAGATTCATACAGGTAATACAAGAATCTCGGGCAGTTACGATGTTATGCTACTGGTAACACCAGAAAACAGATTCGTCTTTTCATTTGGTCACGATGGCGATGATGACGTGGACAAGTGTCACCCACGTGACCATCGTGTTTCGGAAGACCATACCTTATATTTATTATACCATGGTACAATCTTTGTCTCCATTTCAAATACTCTATCCATGCCTATCTTTCAGGTATGGAATCATTTCGATGCTGGCTCATGCCCTGGTCAAGCGACCGGAGTCCGGATCCGCCTCGACAACGGTCTATCAGGCTACATACACATAAAGAATTTATCCGACCGGCACGTCTCCGACCCCACGGAACGAGTGAAGATAGGGCAGACGGTGCATTGCAGGATCCTGAAGATAGACGTGGAGAGATTCTCTGTGGATTGCTCATCGAAGTCCTCGGATTTAATGGATAAAAATAATGAGTGGAGGTCAGTTTCTAACAATGCAAGTTTTCATATGACACTATCGTAGTTTAACTGTAGAATAATCGTAGTTTCACGTATTGATGGCGAATTGAGCAGGCTAACTCACTCTGATGACGTCCTTCGTTGAGGCAGGTGTTCTGCCGCCCGCGCCGGTGAGGAAGCGACTAACTATCGGCTATTTTATCTCTCTCAAGAAACATACAATATATGTACATTACGTGTAAATAAAATTCTCACTGTAGAGAAATGACCGCTGGTTGGTCTCTCGGCGTGAGTTCTGTCCGCCAAGCGAGCATCGCTGAGCGAGTATTATCTTTGAAAGCTGTTGTCGCTCAGCGACAACTATTGAGCGAGTCCTCGGCGCGGTGGCTGTGTGAACAGTCAGCGATCAACTATTAATAATATTAATAGTTGACTGTTCACAGAACTCACGCTGAGAGAGCAACCAGCGGTCATTTCTCTACAGTGCGGATCTGAAACTCGCGCCACTCGCTCGGCCGTCGCGAGCGAGTAATCACCCGTCGCACTCACACACTCGCTAATAGCCCAGCGACAAAACTGTCGGAACTAAACACTCGCTTCCCGCTGCTCGCCAACTCGTTTGTACTTCCTAGCTCTACTCGCTGCTCGTTCATCGCCGGCGGTGGAACAACTGCCTAAGGATGAAACCTTGGGTGTTCTTCCAATGCAAACAAGGTTCTAAGTTAACCCTCACATCCACAATGATTGTTCCTTTCTTGTGCTAGGCCAACGCCGAAAAGCAATCCTCTGTTTTGGATTCTATAATCATCATCAAATTCGATAACATGCGTCAATGGCTGGAATACGTCTTTGTGTTTTACGAGACAATCAATACTGGATGTTTTACACAGCAGCATTTATATTGTTCATCATCATCAGCCCATACACGTCCACTGCTGGACATAGGCCTCCCCCGTACGACGCCACAAATAGCGGTCCTGAGCCGCCTCCATCCATCGACTCCCTGCGACCGCTACGATGTCGTCGGTCCATCGAGTGGATGGTCTCCCATGTAGGGGGAATTTGCCATAATCACCACGCTTGGCAGGCGGATTGGTGATCGCAGTGTACTGTTTAAAAATACTCAGAAGGAAGCTGCTGCCCTTCCTCTGGTAGGTTCTCTTACGACATCCACGGGTTGAGTTGGAGGGGTCGATATTCGTATGCCGCGGCCCCACGGCTTATTATATTGTTACCACATTTTAAATGAGACGTAACTAAAACACCTTTGTTATGCAAACAAGGCTGAATATTGGGAGTACCTAGTTTTGTAAAATAGTGTGAAATCAATGTACAATACATGGCTATACCATAAGGCATAAGCTGTATCATAAATCATAAGCTGTAAAACGAAAAGGTCCAAAAACAAAATTAGTCTGGAGACTTAGTTCTTTAATAGAAAAGCGATAGTTTCTGTGTCAGCCTGTATGCTAGCTTATATTCTAAAGAAAATAAACAATTCTCTCAATTAAAAGGCTGAACTAAAGAAAATGTATATTTCAGTTGTCTGAACTGATAGATAGGTCCTATCTGGGAAAGGACATATGCTACCTTTAGCCACACAAAATGATAAGGCACCGCGTTCCAATCCAACACACAGAACCCATTATTTTACCAAACTTTATTGTTTTAAACGATTTTATAAATTTCAGACCATCAAAAGACCCCTACTACGACCAGGAAGCCGAAGACAAGGACCTTCGCAAGGACAAAGAGGCCAAGCAAACGAAGGAGCGCGCGCAATACGTGAAACGAGTAATAGTGCATCCTGCCTTCCACAATATATCTTTTGCAGCCGCTGAGAAATTGATGGATAAGATGGCTCAGGGGGAAGTCATTGTGCGGCCCAGTAGTAAGGTAAGACAGAGTTTGCTTGACAAGCCATAGAGCGCGCGCAATACGTAAAGAGAGTGATGCAATACAAATACATAACATTTTACGAAACACTACATATTATATAATAGGTATGGCGTGTTTTAACTGCATTAATAATAATAAGTAAGGTTTGTGAGGTTGTAGGGGGTAATCTCTGAATCTACCGAGCCGATTTTGAAAATTCTTTTATCTATTCAAAACCATGATAATTGTGAGTGTTATAGGCTATATAAATGTATTAACAACTAAATATGTTTACCGCCCAACGAAGTGGGCACGGGTCAGCTAGTTAATTTGAAGTTTTGCGGGATAATACTAATCCCCTGGGGATTAAAATTTTGAGGGACCCCTTCGGGATCATTTTGTATAATAGTGAAAGACTTTCGTCCATAATTGGCAGTGATATCGCGTAACATACATACAAAAAAAAAACATACAGACGAATTGATAACCTCCTCCTTTTGAAGTCTGTTAAAAAGAAAGTCCTCCGCCGCGTCTGTCTCTGTCTGTTCGCGATAAACTGAAAAACTACTTAACAGATTTTAATGCGGTTTTCACCAATCGGTAGAGTGATTCATAAGGAAGGTTTAGGTAAATAATTAGTCAAGGTTTTGTGGAAATTGTTTGAAATAAAACGATAATTGTTGGAATTGTCGCAAAAAGTCGAGCCTTCTGGGAGCTTTCATCAAAAACGCTGCCTAATCCCTTTGAGATAAAAACATTATCCAATGTGGGTATTCGTCTTTTATAGATCTACAAAAAAATCCGCGATAACATATTTCTATCTTTTAAGGATAACTTACTTTACCCAGTCTATGCTATAAAACATGTAGGTATGTACAGGCATAATATGCTCTACTACCCTTGCGAAGCCGGGGCGGGTTGCTCGTAAAATATAAAACAAGAAACGATAGTAATTCCGTCCAAACCCCTGTGAGTTGCATCCAGCGGTTGCAGAAGTAATTTTGATGTAGTTGCAAAATCGCACGAGTGTCTTTTTAACCGACTGCGAAAAATGAATAAGGTGGTTCTATGATCCTACCTCTCCAACCTAACAAGGTAAAGGTTTCTTGTTCGCTTCTTTACTTTACCTTAAAAAGATTGATGTAAACAAAAAATCTAAGTTATCACTTTATTTCCCTGTTTTACTTATGTAATTTAATTTTGTGACGTGTCCAAGAGTCCTGTAAGGTCTCAAGGAAATAAAGCATTTTGATATTCGATCGTCCGTATGTATATGTTTTGTTATGTATTCGTCGATATCTCCGTCAATTACAGACCGATCACGAGGGTCCCATAAAAATTTAATTCCCGAGGATATTTATCCCGCAAAACTTAAAAAACTTAAAGTTAAGTCGGTTTCAAAACAATTAAATTATTGCATTTTCCTTTTTGCACTATCGCGTTTTTGGGCCACTATTCTGAAACGACCCTCGTCTAACTTTAAGCGTCGCTTAGTATATAAAATGATCAGTTAATAAAAACGGTGTCGTGTCCTTCCAGTCTAAACAAGCATTGCTAAAATTAAGTCATATTGCATTTGGTTTAATACTAGCCGCTGCCCGCGTTTTATCGGGATAAAAATTGCCTTTATGGTTATTCCAGGTTCCAAACTATACCCATACCAAATTTCAGTCCAATCAGTTTCGTAGTTTTTGCGTGAAAGAGGAACAAACATACGTACTTACAAACTTTGAGATTTATAATATTGGTAGGATTCCCATGCGACTTTTCTAATACGATTTTAAATGAAATTACCACGTTAATTTAAAGTCACACATAAAAACTCATTAATTATCATCATTCATCACAAACCAGTTTTACTGCTGCTTTTCCTTATAAAAAACGCTATTGTGTTAGGAAAATTCTTAGTTTCATTGTTATTTTGTTGCAGGGTTCGGACCATCTGACTGTCACTTGGAAAGTAGCTGAAGGAATCTATCAACATATTGATGTACGGGAGGAGGGAAAGGAAAATGCATTCTCATTAGGTTTGTATTTCTATTCAATGTTCTAGCTTTTGTAAGAAATAAATTATGTTAGACAATTAACACAGCGTCATTTAGCCCCAAACTAAGCAGAGTATTATAGTTTCGATTTTCGTTACATTTTGTAGTCGCTTCAACCTCATTATATAAGAATAAAAATTGCTTTAAAGTCATAGTTATAAATGCTAATTCTTCCTACAGGCCGAAGTCTATGGATTGGAGGTTCAGAATTCGAAGATCTCGACGAAATCATCGCTCGCTACGTCACCCCAATGGCGGGCCACGCGCGCGATCTCATCTCATACAAATATTACAAACCTCTCAACGGCATGCGAGACAAGGGCGAAGAAATTCTCAAAGAAGAGAAAGCGAAAAACCCCAACAAAATACACTACGTTATATCCGCAGCTAAAAACTACCCGGGCAGGTTCCTACTGTCCTACCTTCCTAGAGCTAGATGTACGCACGAGTATGTGTCTGTTACTCCAGATGGATATAAGTTCAGGCAGAGAATGTTCGATTCGCTGTCTGGGTTACTCAAATGGTTCAAAGAGCATTTCAGAGACCCGCCACCTAGCGGGACGCCCGCGCAACGGACGCCGGCGATGCGAACCCCGCACGGCATGACATCAGCGATCTACCACACTCCAGCAGCACACACGCCTGCCTTCCACACTCCTGCGCACACGCCAGGACCAGCGTACATCAACACTCCATACACGCCATCCGCTCAAACACCGTACATGACTCCGTTCGCGACCACCCCCCGCCAACCAGACTTCCTAACCCCTGCCGTTCCCAGGCACAAACCCCAGCCGGTAATCCCCATGCCGCAGCAGCTGCCTTCTGTCTACACCGAGCCGTCTGATTGGCAGAAAGCGGCGGAAGACTGGGTGAGACACAGAACGGTCCGTGACACGCCATCGACGCCTCGCAGTGACGGCATGTCGACTCCTAGACAGTCGCAGCGCACTCCTAGAATGGATTCAAGAACGACCCCCCGACACGACATGCGTTCGACGCCGCGACACGACGCGCGGTCGACCCCCCACGGCACGCCGCACCACCATTCCGGCCGCTCGTCTAGAGCCACATCCGTCCGGTCTACTCCTCATACGAATACTTCACCTCGATCCATGTCTATGGGCGATGCGACCCCACTCTATGACGAGAACTAAAGGGTTTACTATACACATGGTGATCTTATACGTCGACGCGTTTTTCGAAACCTTAACCTTGATAAGTTTATGCAGTAAATTGCTATATCCGAAATACGCGGTTCGATGACACAGGTAACTCGTCATGTGTATGGATTCCAAACCAAGACTGACCCCCATTGAGTCGATGTCTAGATATTTATTTTTGTACGGCGACGGATATGACGAACGCTTTACGATTATATCGAAATCCTATACATATATGCCAATAGTCTTATAGTATGTTAAACGTTCGATATGTTGATGATATTTAATGTGACATGATAAAGACCAAAATGAAATAGATAGTCAATTGTATATTTATGTTTAAATCGCATACTCAAATCTGTATCTAATAAGTTGTTTGCTGTCTTATATTATACGGTTTGAAGATTATTTTGATTGATAGAAAAGTGATTTAAAATTATGTTCGATCACACATTTTCTGCAAGCCGCTATCCAATTATTATATTTCTTGCATGCTTGCAAAGTGATGTCGTGTAAACCGCATCACACACGTAAATAACAATTTAAGTATATTGTCAGCTTGGTCCTTGATTAAGAACATTGTACATGAGTATGATGTATTATCTCTTTAGAGACTGCAGAACGAAGGAAATAATTGTAAAGTCGGCGGCGTCTGCCATTGATATAAAACAGCGTGGTTTAATCTGATTACAAACGCTTTCCCTGAAAAATGGAGGCCATATTGATCTATTTGACAATTAAACCAAAGCAACTCGGTCAATATAACTTTCTAATCTAAATAAACGTGTAAGTTCCAAAGGCTAGTTTGTATTCAGCCACATGATATCTATTTCCATCAAAATTGAAGTCCTGAGGACGTACGTAGTACACGATTTTGTTTCTTATTCATAATAGTTTAAAAGGTTATATTGGGTGAGCTGTGAACAGTGTTAACATATAAAAGCAGAAGTTATGTCAGTAATGTCTACCAATGGGTAGTAGAAAACCTTTCGTAAGGTTAGTGCAAGGCGGCGGTTTTTCACAGCAGTTCTCTTAAACTTAGAAATAAATTATGAGAATCTAAATATCTTTCTTTTGTATGAATTTTTGCAACCCATTATGAAGGATAAAGTAAGAAGAAAGAAAGAAAATTAATTTATTGATACACAAAGGCAAACACTAAAATACACAAAGGCTTACTGATATAATTTAAAATCTAGCTTAAAAATAACAAGTGCCTGCCCAGTGAACCAATAGGCCCCACCTCAGCTTAATGTTACTCCACAAAAAGTTAAGCAACGCTGGTTTTCAGGAATTACCTACTATGTACTACCACAGATTAGTTAATGTTGGTACTACCTAGTATTATATTGTCCGTGGTACTACTAACATAACAGTAGCAAAACTTTCCCTATGTGAGCTTGATGGAGATCAATATTTTTGCACAACTCAAGAGTATGTACGAAGAAGTATAGGAGTATGTACTTATATTTAAATTATAAAAACTTAATTGTTTTTTTACTGTTTTTTTTTCCGGAGGTTTTAGGGTACAATCTTTTGAGTCTTCAAATCCCGAGTGAAAGCGTCCTCCATCTCAGGCCACATCTTCACTTTCTCAAGTGTGATGGTGGTCAAACGCTTTACAGTAAATATTAAAAAAACTTTGACGAAATTCTTTATCTACGCCCGAAAGTGTAAAACATACTTATAATATACCTACTGTTGTAAAAGTAAAAAAACGTGAGTATTTTTCATACAATTTATTTTAATGGTTTTTTATTTACTATGTTGGATTATTATTGAAATATAAAAATAACTTTGTTTACAGCTTCGCCAGATTTTCTGAGGATTCCGAAGAATCGAGAGTTGAAAAAATAAAAAAAGGTGGAAAGATGCAAGAGAACGAGTGGCATACTCAATTTAGTAAGTCCTATTTTTTCCCCCTTTTATCTTTCTTTATCTACTCTAATTCAGTCGGTGGACACAATTATTTGCAATTCAAATATAAACAGGTACTACCTACTATAGATTTATTTGAAAAATACAAAGGTGTTCAGTCTTTCAAAGGGTCTTATGTACCTACCCTCAGGACCTAAGGATTTGCGAAGAACCCCAGTCTTTCAGTTTTCGTATTTCTATTACCTATTAGCCTATTATCCACCGTACCATTTTAATCAAAACAATTCCGACCTAAACATCTCTAAATTCAATATTCAACAGTTTGTCATCATGCGAAAAAATAACAGGTTTCCTTCCAACCATCATTAAAATCATTGTATCTGTTTGTAACTATACGTAACACGTGAGAGGTTCATCCGGCGAGTTCATTCAGTCGAAGATTCGTGGTCGAGTCGCGTGCGCTTGCGACGCGACGTTAGACACATTCAATCGGTAAAAGGAAAACTGTGTAAAAAAAGAAAACAGGTTTTTAGGTTCGAAATTAGCCTGTGGTGGACGAAGTGTGCTGATAAAGTTTTAAAGAATTTTTAGCATATTTTTGTGAAAGAAAACTAATTAATATTGGAGATCAATTTTAGTGGCTAAAATTAGTTAAAAGTTAAAGCATACGATTTTTAGGTTTGAAGTAAAGTCTTTATAACTAAAGCAATATTGTTACCACACATTCGGAAACAATTCTAATTTCAATTTCAGCAATAAAACAAAAAACATATAAAAATAAATCAAAATCGTCTCAAATAATAAAGGACACGATGAACCTGACATTTGCAAATACCAAAGCTATTAGCGCATTAGACACATCATTAGTCAATTTTGACAATCTGAGTCGACATTACAAAAACTTGTTATAGAAAAAAAAACATGTTCCGAAATAACTAGAATAAGAACGAATGTGAAGAAATTATCATACTTATATAGTAGCTCCCTAAAAACCCTAAAAAGTTACGTGTTTCCTAAAGGGATGGATATACAAGGCTTTTTTTAATGATAGGCTTGCATTGCTTCGATTCCTAATTCCTTTTTCTGTTGGCATTATAAATACATTGTGTAACTGATAAGACTATTAATTACTACAGTTTAAAGCTAGCACTTACTATAAGTACATTAAAACTCATGCATGCATGTTATTAAATCCATGGTTATAAGAAATGGATCATGATTAAATCTATTTTTACAAGTCTCTTACTATGCATAATATACATACTATAATATGTATACTATACCTACCTAACCTACTGCGTATTAGCAGCTAGGTATAGTTTAGCGTCATTACATGATAAAAATAAGCTAGAAAATGCTTAGGTTAGGTACATTATTTAGCTAAACTCTTACGTTTTTAAATAATTTATCACAATATTAGAATTAAGAATATTTAGTAACAATTCCGCGTATAAACCATTTAATTCTCTTAATTTATTCAATAACCATTTTGTGACATTGAAACACCAAACAATTCTTTGTAAATGGTTGAAGTAGGTTGGTAACTTACCGAAAAGCAAAATATCTAAAGAATTTATTTTTAAAGTAGGTAAAATTCGCAGTAAACCTGGAACAAGCTAACTTTACAAATATTCGAAAACCCCTATAAAAGGGTGGACTAAGAAAGTCTAGCTCTGATATATTAATGTTTCTGTACGGAACCAACCCAAATATTAAAACGTGATAGATTACAACCAACACAACAACAGAGATTAGCTGGTAGAACGTGATTTTAGCTAATGTGTTAGTACACACCTAATTATGTTTTTTTAGATTAGGTGGAAAAAACTTGTTGATGTCTCAAGGCATTTGGATCATCTTCCGCGATTTTAAAAAGCATATTATTATTGCTTGATCGTCCTGAAAATATATTTAGGATTGATTCCCAAGGATTTTAGGTATATTGTCAGAAACGTTCAACAAAAATAATACTTATTCTGATTATTATAAGTTAAGGAATCGTTTGTAGGAAGGTACCTTGATATAATTTATTGACAGAAAGATTCCATACTAGTAGCGGTTCGGTGTTTATAAAACACAGGTATGTTTTATTAAATAACCAAATAAACGGACGTCTTTGAAATGTTATACTTGATAGGAATTTTAAAGAAGTTTTCCTTAAAAATTATTAAATAGTTGCTTCGAAATGTTATTCGACTGCTACGTATGTAGGTAGGTACCTACCTAAACTCGCATTGAGCAAATCTTAACAAGAAACTTTTTTTAGGTTTTTATAACTATGATCAAAACCTCTAGTTGATTTGTAGGTCAGGTATAAAATGTACCTAACTAGCGACCCGCCCCGGCTTCGCACGGGTGTAAATTATACATATAAACCTTCCTCTTGAATCACTCTATCTATTTAAAAAAACAGCATCTAAATCCGTTCGGTAGTTTTAAAGATCTAATAATACCTACATATAATATGGACAGACAGACATACAGCGGGAAGCGAATTTGTTTTAAACTATGTAGTAATCGAAGACATCCTACTAATATTATAAATGTGAAAGTTTGTATGGATGGATGTATGGATATTTGTTACTCTTTCACGCAAAAACTACTAAACTGACTGAGCTGAAATTTGGTATGGGTATAGTTTGAGATCTGGAATAACATATATACGACGCGACTTAAACGCTGACGAAGTTGCGGGCATCAGCTAGTCTATTAATAAAATTACCTTATTAAATCTTTTTTGTCAAGCTTCGAAAAAAAATATATTAAAGTATTTTGTCTAAAAAGTGTTTCTGTGTGACAACAGCCAGGCGTCTGTAGCATACCTAGTAGCTTCGGCTTCAATAAAATATAAATACAAAAGCAGCCCCAAAAAAAAAAAAAGAATTCTAAGCAGAAAAGAGCATTCTGCTTTACAATCCAAGGACCGAGGGGTCGTCACCCGTCGAGTTGAAGCCGGGGCAAAGACGCATAGCCTCGAGGCCTCCCTCTGTGCCCCCAACCAGGGCCGGAAAGAAGACTATGGATGAGTAGCTTCGGACGGATGAAAGATTTTGGATGTACTTAGACTGATCGACAGTGTTCTTAATAAAACTATTAAAAGTATCATGGTTATTAACATATTCATATTATTGACTTCAATAAAATAGGCCGTGGGGTCGCGGCGTACGAATATCGACCCCTCCAACTCAACCCGTGGATGTCGTAAGAGCCGACTAAGGGAACCTACCAGAGGAAGGGCAGCAGTTTCCGTCTGAGTATTTTTAAACACCAACACTGCGATCACCAATCCGCCTGCCAAGCGTGGTGATTATGGCAAATCCCCCCTACATGGGAGACCATCCACTCGATGGACCGATGACATCGTAGCGGTCGCAGGGAGTCGATGGATGGAGGCGGCTCAGGACCGTTATTTGTGGCGTCGTACGGGGGAGGCCTATGTCCAGCAGTGGACGTGTATGGGCTGATGATGATGATGATGATGATTAATGACTTTGCAGTGTTCTTTATGTTTGAAGAAATCGATGCACGTGCTCAAATGTTATATATAAAAGGTGATATAAGATTGATCATAGAATTTTTATAAGGGTTTTCGAATCTTTGTAAAGTTGGCTTGTGTCAGGTTTACTGCGAATTTTACCTATTTTAAAAATAAAATCCTTATTTATTTTGCTTTTCGGTAAATTACTTCAATCATTTACAAAGATATGTTTGGTGTTTCAATGTCACAAGATGGTTATTGAATAAATTAAATGCCTAATTAAAGACTAAAGAGGTCGCTTATCGCCTCGTTTTGTTCAAAGAAAAAATATTGTCATGTCTACAAACCGGTGTTACGAGGTGTAATGTAAGGGCTCATACACACTGCATCCGTTTTACTGGATCCGTTTATTTTCCCGTGATGGCGTATGTAGTTGGAGGAGCGAGTTCACACACCTGACAGTATACCAGATCCAGTAAACGATTGTTACCAGACCGCCTTTTACGGATTTTTAGCTAAAAATCTATTAGGAATAAATCGTGTACCGGATCCGGAATACAGGTGAGTGAACTCGCTCCTACAACTACATACGCCATCACGTGAAATTAAACGGATCCTGTAAAACGGTTGCAGTGTGTATGAGCCCTTACATTACACCCCGTAACACCGTAACATGTTACACAGCGAGCGTTCGTACAGTCAGTACGGGGAAAGAAGACGCTCGCAATGAGCAACGAGACGTATTTTAGAACATGACGTTACGTATCATGCTCTTTGTGAATGCTACATTACACGACGTAACACCACCGGTCAATACCCGGCAACTGATGAACGTCTCTGTAACTACCTATTCACATATACAATGTATGCCATGCTTTCTGCGTGGAAACATCGCTAAGCAGATAATTTCAAGAAAAACGTGAGGATTATCCTCGTAGATTAGATACTTATATAAGTGCTGGTTTCCACTTATAATCGGATCCGGATCGGATCGGAGCTGATATGTGCTAAAAACATGATGTCAAAATAGCATCAATATACGTCAAGAACTACATAAGACTAACCCTACATTAAAAAAAAAAGTTAAAAACGAAAACCCGACTACATAAAAGTCTTAAACGAGCGTTCACCTATTGTCCATAGCATTTTCTTTTGATACTTAGGTAGTCGGAGGTACCCACCCATATACCTAGGGTACAATTAGTAACAAAGGCCAAAGTTTTTTTTATCCATTTGTTATTTTCCATACTGGTTATATTGCCAACCCATTTCCATTTCAATTTCTTGCAGTGTTTCAGAGCATCGATGCTAATTGTGGTTTGTCTTTATATCTGTACTTCTTTTTCTGTCTCTTACTCTTACTACATTACCCCCTAATAATAATCCTTTCCTATCCTACTTCCTACTAATATTATAAATGTTAAAGTTTGTAAGGATTGATCTATGAATGGATATTTGTTACTCTTTCACGCAAAAACTACTGAACCGATTAGGCTGGGTATGGGTTTAGTTTAGTACCTGGAATAATAACATATAGGCTATTTTTTATCTCGATAAAACGCGGCAAAGGCGCGGGCAGCAGCTAGTTAAAGCCCCATGCTAAGCAGAGCTTGTGTTATTGGTACCTACGGATGGTATATGATAAGTCTTACGATTAATTTAATTCAATACGGTGGTCTGTATAATTTTTTATTTTAAAATAAGTTTAAAATGTTATTATTACGGCTTATGTATTAGTTTCTATTTAAACTATATAAATCCTTGATTTTTTGTTGCATCAAAACTATAGACGGCTAAACTAGGAAGTTGCCAGTTACCTCTGCATTACTGCAACTACCAACCTTATGATTTTCGCATCATCTTCATTGAAGGTTTCAACCACAAAAAAGGTTTATCACGAACTAAGACCTTCAAACATAAATAATAAGATCGCGAAGATATAATCAGAATTGTATCATAAGTAGGTAGGTAGGTACAGTCGATAACAGGAGTGCTGAGCAGTCTTAATTTCTTCTTTTGAATCAAAATATTCTTACACGGTCCTGCACTTCCTACGTAAAATTTAATAGAAATAAAATATACATACAATTGAAAAGAAAAGTACGTAGAAATGAAAACAGTTTGATAGAGTCTCAAAATGGCCCAGCATGGTTTAGTTGTATTCGCGTAGGTACAACAAACGCAGTTTTTTTTTGACCTTCGTTTGACAATCTTACCTGATGAAAAGTGACGACGTGGCCGACGTTGTATCACGAATGTCTAGAAGACACCTATTCACTCTTCGCTGGTCTTCTGACGGAGCCGTTTCGTGACGGCTATTTATGATTAGGTAGGTACATTATTTTGATTTATGTGTTGACGACCGATCTGGCTCGGCGGGCGAAGGTCCGCCTGCGACGCAGAAGGTCGCGGGTTCGGTTCCCGCCGTGGGACAAATGATTTGCGATCTGCAAATATATTTGTCTCGGTTGTTCAGGGTATTTTCTATGTATGTAATAAAAAATATCTATCTATGTAATATAATTATATATTAAATTTATGTAGCCAGACTACATAAAAGTAGGTGAACGCTTGTTTAAGACTTTTATGTAGTCTGGCTACATAGAAGTCTTAAACAAGCGTTCACCTATTGTCCTTAACATTTTCTTTTGATACTTAGGTAGTCTGGCTAGATAAAAGTCTTAAAAAAGCATTCACCTATTGTTCTTAACATTTTCTAAGGACAATAGGTTAACTCTTGTTTAAGACTTTTATGTAGTCGGGTTGTGTTTTTACAAAAGTTTGAAAAATGGTTTCGGAAAGTACAAACAAAGACCTTTGCAACGATACCACACACGAGCATATTTATTAACATTGCGATTTTCGACCCTTACTTAGACCCTCGCTATCTCGTTAGACCCCCATTTTTATGTGACGTCACATAGCCTATAACCACCGGGCTATTAAGACGAATCATACGACACCTCATTTGTTAAAATCGGACCAGTAGTTTCAGCGCTACGTGGGAACATATAAATCGGCTACATACATACATACATACATAGGGTGTCAAAATCATAAGCCTCGTCGTAGTCGGGTAAAAATTGGTTAAAATTCGCACGCACCAGTACTTATCTTAAATAGATACAGATACTTTTGCCCCCGGCTGCACACATATTGATTAAACTTTAGCTGTGTAGATTAGAAAAACAATAGTCTTTGTGGTTGGATCTCACGATGAGACGGGTAATCCCTTAGTCTATCTGCATGATTCCATCCGGCACCCGGCGTGAAAAAACGCGGGTTTTTCGCGCACAAAAATGTATAAAATAGCTGGCTTATATTATATTCGTTTAGTACATACCTACCTTTACGCCTTAACGAACACCAAAGTTTTACAAAAAATTTGAAGTATTTTCCATATATTTCTATATATGTTTTTACATAAACTGAACAAAAATTTTGTCTATTTTAACTTAAGTTTCTCGATTCAACTGTTACCGTGACCTAGTTTAAAGGAGTTTAATAAAAAAAAAACAATAAATTAATGGTCTTTTTAATTTAACTGCCGTGAAGCTTTGGGAATTATAATAAAATGAATGAATAAAACAAGTGTCGGTTTTAAGTGACGAGATCTAATTAATTCATTTGTTTAAACATGACCGGCTGTATTATAGTCAAAAGTGTCCATTGAAAAGTGAAAATCAGCAAACGTTTATGACTCTGGAAAGTATCCAGTGATATCAGTGGATCAAAAGAGTGAAAAGTGATTGGCCCAAGGGGCCTTCTAAAAATGACAGCAGATAAAACTGAATTAGAAAATGCAGAGACAATGAAACCTGGTGAGACATGGAGGATTTTGAAAAACGTGGTCGTTATCAGTCTGGCGTTTATGGTGCACTTCACGGCATATAGTGTGAGTTTTATTTGATTTCCATTTATGTGCTTAGCCTTGCAGCTAAACCACTTGCATTATGTACTTATACACTAGGCATACTTGATGTGGAATGTTTGTAAACATAGTGAAGCAAGTGTTTAGATCTGATAAAATTTTGAACAACACTGGTGTCCCTCAGGGTAGCATCTTGGATCTCTGTTATTTCTGTTGTATAATACAACGATTTACCTAACTTTACATCACATAAATGCGTTCTTTTCGCCGATGACACTACTCTTGTTGTTAAAGTCGACAAAAAATATATGTCTCAGCAAACTTTAAATAGCGCTCTCTCTGACATTATTAACTGGACCACAAACAATGACTTATATATTCATATCAAGAAGACCAAAATAATGCAGTTTAATTCATATAATACAAATTCTTTAAATCTTGACATTGAATATAATAGTGAGAAAGTAGATGAAGTTACTTCTTTTAAATTTCTTCGGAGTACCTTAGATAGACATTTGAATTGGAAGGATCATGTAAACCAGGTGTGCCAGCGGCTGAGCAGATTTGTATTCGCTCTTAAGAAGGTTCGTCAGACCGTTTCTTTTGACGCCGCTTTAGCTGCTTACCATGGTCATGTGTCTTCGGTCCTCGGGTACGGGTTGTTACTGTGGGGTAACTCAGTAGATGTCGAGAGGGTATTCAAAATACAAAAAAGATGCCTTAGAGTAATAAACAGGTCTTGGTCCCTTGATAGTTGCAAGCCTCTCTTCAAGAACTGTAACCCTTAAATATCCCGCTAAGAAACAACTAGGCTAACAGTTTCGTGGACTCCGCTATCGTTGTTTAGTCAAGGGTCATATTCAAACCGTCATAACTTCTAAACTATCGTATTTAGGGCTAAGATGCACGTCTTATTTTGAAGCATACATTCTGTACTATCGTCTTAAAACAAAAAACATGTAGATTGACAGTTTCATTATCTTCCATATTTTTTCCGGATGTTAAAAGGCCATGTTACTTGTTTTTCCTTGAGCAAAACCACCTAATCGCAAGAAAAACCGTAACGAATTTAGACTAGGTTAAGGTCTTATATTATAAGCACAGCAGCCAGGCACGGTAAAAATATATTTGAAGAGAGTTATTCCCAAAGTCTCGCGTGAGACGTGCTCAGTCGCAACGTCTCACAAAAAGTATGCCCAACGTCTCACGAAAAGTATTAAAGTCTCATGAAAACACACCTATGGCCAACGTTTCACGAAAAAGTATTCCCTACATCTCACAAAAGTCAGAGCGTCGTGATTCAATCTACATCATCTACTATTTATCTATCTTTTTCATTAGTGACATCCTTATTTCATATTTTGAGGGCAAAAGAGATATATTTATCCCTTGTGGGGAATCGAACCCCTAACCTTCTGCGTCTCAGATGGGACTTCGTAAGTCATTGTCAATGCACCATAGAGTTCTTCAATCGTCTCTTGAAAGTAGTGGTAGGAAAGCAACTCAGAAGTTGCAGCAACCAGTGTTTCTCATCACTATCATCATAATTATGCAGCCTAAATTCACCATCTGCTGGGTATCTTATACCAGTCCCTACCATCCTGCGGTACCGAATCTTAAGCTAGAAACAGACTGAGTACGCTCATACGCGACGACACGGAGTGTGGGAAGACCTCCAACTCTATAGAACGACGACATTGTAGTGGTCGCCGGGTGTTGATGGATGGATTCGGCTCAGGACCGCTATTTGTGGCGTCGTCGTTTGTGGGAATTCTTCAGCAGTTGACCTATAGGCTGATGATGATGACGTTTTAATACAAATTATTGCATTGCTTACGTAACGTACGTTTCGTGGCGTCGACTCTATCTGTTTCTAGGCATATCTTTCTTTTTATTTATTCGCTTGCGATATCCTCTAGCCGTTCTTCATTACCTACCCCTTAAGGTACAAAGTTATTAAAATCTTTCAACTCTAATCAATAGCTTAATGTTTTTGTCCAGGGTGCCGCTAACTTGCAGAGCTCCATCAACGCTGAAGCCGGTCTGGGCACCGCGTCGCTGGCCGCAGTATACGCTGGGCTCATCTTCTCTAATATCTTCCTACCAGTCGTGGTTATAAAGTGAGTTGACACCACAGTCTTAGATTGTTTTATTTTTAACTGACTTCATAAAAGGAGCGTTCTTCTTACGACTTTATGTTTGAATGTAGCGACATAAGTCGCTACAAACATTATGAAACTGCGTAAATTTGGACAAATTTCAATGTTTATTTCGTTTATATACGTACATAAAACAAAACATACATATATTTTTATAATGACGGAATAGTTCGGGTTTGTGTCCGCGGATCCCGAGATCAGATTAAATTAGCCTCTGATCTCGCCAAGATTTATCCACCGATACCAGGATCGGTTTCCAACAAAAAACAGGTAAACATGTTTATCCACGGATCCCGGTATCGGTGGATACAAAAAATTACTCAAATAAAGTAATTGTAGAAACGGATCCCGATTGTAATGTAAAGTATCTGTAGAAGTAAAAAAAAATTGTTTAATAGGTATTGAGTCTGTCACCAACAATAAATTACCTATTTTAATGAAATCTAAATTCACAGGAATCATCACATAATTATTGCTCTTACTAATCTACAGTTTTTATTATAACTTTGTATTTCGAGCTTAAATAACAGAAATCTAAAAAATATCTTTCTGTGATGGGAACGTTCATAAATAGATACGAATGGATCGTATTAGGACAGGAGTTGACTGTAGATGAGAAAATTGTGCAATTCCAACCAATTGAGAGGCCTCTTGCAACATCAGGTAGGTACACTATAATTTTATTGAGTGCCTACTAAGCGTATGAAAGGTCAAGAGTCATTTCCTTTTGTTATCAAAACTTAATGGTCTTATTAGGTTCAACTATGACCCAACATTATGTACTTTGAGCAGTCAACTTTACTAGAAATAAAAACGTCAAGTACTAGAAGGACTCGGTTTTTTTGTGAATGATCTTTTCTCTTCTTCTTCATCTTCAAATTTACGCGTTCCGCGGTGCAGGTACTTGTGCTATAAGACCTTGCTTCTTGCCAAATTTCATGATTCTAGGTTAACGGGAAGTACCCTATAAGTTTTGGGTGCATGTTATTCTCTTGGATATTTAAAAAAAATGGGCATAAACGGCTTTAACTTTTGATTGCGTTAACGCGTTTGATTTATATCACGGCTCCAAGAAGTTACGAACTTAAGTATTTGATGTTAATTTCAACTCGATAACTCCAAGCGTTCCTGAGAAAAGAGGGTTGACAGATGGACGGTGATCCATTATATGCCCATCATATCCCATTATATGGTTCCTTTTATCCGTTTGAGGTACGGAACCCTAAAAACAAGAAATAATTTTAGTTAGGGCGAATTCAATGTTTGATCTCGACGTTTTATACGCTTTAAACTGCTGAGGTAGGAAGAGTTGCTAGCGTTAAAGTCGGCTGTTATTGTATAGGAGAGTGATTCGGAGATGGTTCCATACAATTTCAAGTAATCGAATTAAATATATATTATAATCACAATTTCACATTTTATTCGAGAATAATGTTATTGGTTCCAGATGGCTCGGCACGAAATGGACGATAGCCCTGTCCTTCATCACCTACATGCCATACATCGCTGCCCAGCTCAAGCCAACCTTCTGGACCATGATCCCTGCAGGGCTTTGTGTAGGGCTCGGCGGCGGGCCCCTGTGGTGTGCTAAATGCACATACCTGTCCGTGGTAAATGCTCCTATAAACAGATAGATTAATTCTTTACTAATAAGCTCAGTTATTTACATTTGCATCCAATGAGATTCAAGCTTTTCGAGAGTTATAAGTAGAGTTTTACCACACTAAACTTCTCGACGACAACGGTTTGCCGCTTTTTTGACAAATTAGAAAACTACCCAATAGGTTTTCCATTAAAATAAATAAATAAATAATGCAGGACAATTCACACAACATTATCTAGCCCCAAGCTAAGCAGAGCTTGTTATGGGTACTAGATAACTGATATAAATAATACAATATATTGCACATATAGATATTTTTTATTATACATAGAAATCGACCAGAACACCCTGAACAAATATCTGCTGATCGTACAAATATTTGTTCCGAGGCGAGAATCGAACCCGCAACCTCCTCCGTCGCAAGCGGACCTACGCCCACCGCGCCACATCCATCGGTCGTCGAATTTACATTGTCGAGTTAGTAGGCACCTCATTTAGTTTTGTAATTACTACAAAAAAAAAGTATGAAGCAATTTATGAGCATAAATGTCGAGAAGTGTTTTTTTACTGGAATTTTTTGAAACGAATTTTATTTACAAATTTTGAAAACGATTACAACATATGTAGATATTATATTTCATAACTATTTAATAAAATGTTTCAGGTATCTGATGCTCACAGCAAGATCTCGAAGATATCACCAGAAGCTCTCTTGGTGCGATTCCTAGGGCTGTTCTTCATGATCTTCCAAATGAACCAGGTTTGGGGAAACCTCATCTCTTCACTTGGTATGTAACATTACGATGGCAAACTGTTTCCCTTTTTAAATTTAAATACGTAACTTGGATTTACCCAAAATTATCTCGGATATTTTTAACCAACGTCGAAAAAAGGAGAAGGGTATATGTTCGACTGTATGTTCATTTTTTTAGGTATCTATGTATACCTATCCATCGATTTCTCCGTCATTTATGGATATTGTTTAGAGGATGATCCCGAGAGGTGGGGTCCCATATTCCCCTAATTTTTTTCTCGAGGGATAGTATTTGTCCGGAAAACTAAAAAAATATAAATTGTTTTATTTTAGACCATGCTTAGTCCATTTTACGAGAAAAATGAATCAAAATCACATTTGAATAGACACACAACAATAGAAATATTAATAACAGAAAAAATCTTAAGATGAATTGCTGCGCCCTTACATGTACTTACTTACCTTTAAGGTAACTACCACCTAAGCTAAACTATGTAAATGTATATGTATGCAATAATTAAATAAATAAATAAATAATACTATGACAGAAACTAGCTGAGCTGAGAATAATCAATGCGGAAAGTATTTTCCTTCATTCACTCTCATCACCTTCAAATGGGAGATGATAATCCCTCTGCCACAGTCCAAAACCATCAGTGTCTGGATCTTCAGTCTCGCTCATTTTGCATAGTGTAGAAAGAGATGCTCTCTCTATCAACGCAGAAAGACAGCTGTTAGCCATTTAGCGCTCTAACAATCTGAAATGAACTTTTTTGAGTTAAAGCTAGAATCTTAAATGTGTTTTTCGTGACTCAGAAATTTAAGCCAAAAAACTCATGTCAACAGGCTATAAACATTAAGTTTCCTTTCAGTGCTATCATCAGGCAACAACACGGCCGCCGTGACGTCACTGAACGCGAGTTCGATTCCTGAACTCTGTGGGGCTAACTTCCTCCCAGCCGATGATGCTGGAGAGGCTCTGCCACCGCAGCCGCCGGAAAAAATCCAGATGATTGCAGGTACCTAATAGCCTAATACTGTCCTGTGGACTGGCGATCAGCCAGGATCTTGTCGTCATCAAATTTGGCTCAGCTGGGTATTGGCCAGATCCTGGCCGACTCGCCGGCTCAATTTTTACACATATTTTACGGCAAAAAAAAAACCTATTGCTACACGCTTCTAACCTAGTCACCGACTTCGTTGAAGACAGGCGACAAATTTTCATCAAAATAACGCCCAAAAGAATATTGGAGGATATGAGAAATCTAGATTTAGATAGGCAAAATAAACATGTATTAGACACAATATGTGACAATATGGCGTGTTTTAAAAAACGATAAACCGACTTCAAATTCCCTTACTTTTACACTTATTTTAAGTTTTGCGGTACCTCTTCGAGGTTATCAATTCCTCTATATGTTTTTTTATGTATGTATGTTACGCGATATCTCCGCCTATTATGGACCGATTTTGAAAATTCTTTCACTATTGTATAGAAAATGATCCCGAAGGTATCCCTTAAAATTTCTATCCCCCGGAAATTAGTATTTATCCCGCAAAATTTAAAATAAGTGTAAAAGTCGGTTTATCGTTTTTTAAAACACGTCATATTTTGTGATACAGTAATTATATTTTCTAAGTACGTATCTTCTTTTGTTTTGTACAGGAATTTATCTCGCGTGCATGGCAGGAGCGGCACTCATCGTCGCTGTTGGAGTTGACTCTATGAAAAGGTAAGAATATTTTGCATCAACTAGATACAGATAATGTGGATGATAAAGTTTGGATCTTTAACAAAGTAATCACTTTATTTCCCTGTTTTACTTGTGTATTAATTTTAGACGTGTCCAAGAGTCCTTTAAGGTCTAAAGGAAATAATAATAAATAATGCTGGACAATTCACACAGCATTATCTAGCCCCAAGCTAAGCAGAGCTAGTGTTATGGGTACTAGATAACTGATATACTTAATATAATAGACTACATAGATATATATATTTTATTATACATAGAAAACATCCAGACAACCTGAACAAATAATTGCAGATCGTACAAATATTTGTTTCGAGGCGGGAATCGAACCCGCAACCTCCTGCGTTGCAGGCGGACCTTGGCCCGCCGCGCCACAGAGGTCGTAAATAAAGCACTATGAGTTTTTTTTTAGTTTTACATGTATGTTTGTTACTTTGACGCCAAAACTTCTGAGCTGAGTTGAAATTTTCCATAATATGGCATAGTTTTAGGTCTGTAATATAGTATAGGCTTATTATCCATAAATCTATTCTCATGGGATAGAAATACCCTATACGCGTTTCCATAGAAGCAACGCGTCCAAAGCCACGGGCAGAAACTAGTTACTAGGTGAGCTTGGTTGGATACATATTACTGTATGGACACACTTATTTTATACTCGCTAGACCTTTGACCACATCTCACGTGATGAAAAGTGACGATGTGGCAGACGGTGTATCACGAAGGTCTAGAAGATTCACTCTTATCTTTCCCAAAGATCGCTATAATGATTATAGTACAGGTGCATATCTATCACAATAATGCCTTCATGATATGAAGTAAAATATTATTTTTGTTCCCCGGCGCAGAGACGACAGAGTAGAGATGAGTCCGGTATTCAATAACTAACTCAGTACCTGTTAGCATGGTCCTAAAATATCTAACGCTATTGTAAAATCCGCATACCGCTAGGGAATAACTGTGCAAAGCGGGCATCGCGCCTAACCGACCGTGAGCCATAACTACCCAACGCTTCAATACATATACTTACCTAACTATCATCTACGCATAGGTACGAGCGGATCGTTCACCCGTAAAGTTATGTAGCTGCAACAAGTATTTGGTATTTCTAACCAAATCGGTTAGAAATATATTGGGTAGAAATCAGGACAGGTATAGAGTATTGTACCGTTATTGGGTACCAGTTGGTACTAGCGGTATTGAAACAAAATACCCAACTAATAACCGGTAGCCAAAATATCCAATAACTCCCATCGTTAAAACAGAGGGCTGTTAAAACGTGTCTGTGACAACGTAGCTCCCCAACGCTTCAACAGATTTTGATTTCGTTTTTTTATTCGATAACTGATTCAATCGATAGAGCTCTATGCTATATTTGACGGAAATCTGTGCACTATTCTAATATTACGAAGACAGTTTTTATCTCTACCCCGTTTAAAAGCAATATTGTCTGACGTTTCAGATTTTTTGTAAAATTAGTTTAACATCATCTATGATTGTATTAAATTTCACAAACTGTTTCAGATACGAATCCTCCAAGAAGTCCAGCGGTACTGACTCAGGTCTCGCCTTACTGGCTGTGACTCTCAAACTGTTGGTGGAACCGAACCAGCTGCTTCTCGTCACCATCAACATTTTCATCGGGTTCCAGCAGGCGTTCTTTGGAGCTGATTTTACTGCGGTACGTTACATCCTTACTTGAGCGATCGATTCAATCGCTGATGTTGTGGTAACTTGGACAATTTTCTTTTGATTTGTTTGTTCGAGCATAAAATTAGAAGGGGTTGATTCGATGAGCATGCAATTTGGTGCCCAGCACAGCTTGAAAAATTTGCTGAAGTCTTTATGACGCCAATTGGTCAACGGAGTTTGGAACTTCATTAAAAAAGATTTGGTTTATCTCTCACTCAAGCAAACTTCAAGTTTAAGAACTTAAATTAATAAATCTTCACAACAAAATTTCCTTGTGCCCCGAAAGTGTGTCTTGATACTAGTAAAAAAAAACTTCGTTATTGAACAAACTGCTGCCCGCGCCTTCGCCCGTGTTTTATCGGGATAAAAATAGCCTATATGTTATTCCAGGTCTCAAACTATACCCATACCAAATTTCAGCCCAATCAGTTCAGTAGTTTTTGCGAGAAAGATGAACAAATATCCATACATCCATCCATACAAACTTTGACATTTATTATATTAGGACTACATTTGTAGTTAGTTTGCATACTAAATGGCAATACACTCGCCAGTCATACGTTCATAACAGAAGAGCAAAGTGTCGACCCTTTTATATGTGATTTGTTACAGGCGTTCGTGTCATGCGCTGTAGGAACTGGTACAGTCGGCTTCGTGATGATGACATACGGATTGGCGGATGCTATTGGCTGCGTCGTCTCAGGTTATATTGCTAAGGTAAGACACCAGACAGCGTCATATCAACCCATTTAGCTCCATTGATGAACATGGGCCTTTTTCTCGATCCATCGACTTCCGACCGACGACATTTTAGCGGTCACACAAATTGTCAATTGTCCTTTGTAAAAAGACTTTCTACCAATATCAGACTTGATCTTGAAGGTAAAAAAGCTTGTGACAGATATTTCTCCAACTCGAAAAATAACACCTAACAGGTTTCTCTCTCTTTAGTCTATATATCGAAGCGACAGAAATAAAAACAATACCTTGTCATGTCAGTGTTTAATGTTAATAATTTGACCTTTCTAATTGTATTTACGGAAATAAAGAATTTTTGATTTTGACGTACCTACAAAGTCGTTGGTCCATCGAAAGAGAGGTCTCCGGTTCGCATTGAATCGCAGTCACCACTTTATAAACTTTATAGGACGTCGTTTATAGGATTCCACACGTAGTCTACCTAAGCCGGTGAGAAAAACATTGGCCCTGTTCTTGGCCAACATATTTTTACTGACCGGTGGCGATTTGGCGCCGATAAATGTGGCGAGACCCTAACGAAAGAAGACAGTTGCGAGTCTATCGTAAGACTAAATCAATCCTTACCAATCTTAAAAAAATAACTAATTTTAATTAAAACTGTAACATTTCAGGTGACAGGCCGCATTCCCCTACTATGCCTGGCTACAATAGTCCATACAGGGTTATTCGTGAGCCTGCTAGCGTGGCGGCCTCAAGCTGGCTCTGAGCTGGTTCTCTACGCCATCGCCGTAGTTTGGGGGCTGAGCGACTCTGTGTGGATAGTACAGATCAACGGTACGTGACGTATAGTCCATAGAGTCTATACATATATATAGAGTCTATACATACATAGATAGATATTTTTTATTATACATAGAAAAACGACCAGAACACACTGAACAATTTGCAGATCGTAAAGATATTTGTTCCGAGGCGGGAATTGAACTCGCAACCTCCTCCGTCGCTGGCGGACCTTCGCCCACCGCGCCTCATCGGTCGTCATATTTATTTACGATAACACACACAACTAAACAATTCGAAATAAACAGTCATACATTCACCACACGTGGTAGGTACGAGTACTAATCTGAATAATAAAATTATTAGAATCGAACCAGTAAGGTAGTTCCCTAAAAACCCATGATAAACAAACTACCAAATTATTCCTCTCAACTCTGTCTCAACTGTAAACCGGTATTCTTTATGCACTTTATGCACCACGGTCTCCGAAGAAGATCAGCGTTACGGAATGATCTGCACTACCATAGCACAAGCTGAGTGGAGACCGTTTTTGTAATCTTTTTCTGTTAATTATATTAACAGATTACGGTTTATTTATATTTTGTATCTTATTCGTCTCTGTTTTGGCAAAATAAATATATTTTTACTTTAAAATTTGTACTAAACTGATGTGACCTACAAAAATAATGTACCAATTCGGAGCTTACTATAACTATAAGGTATGCTAAATTCAACATAGATTTTGACTTATAGAATATTTATAATACATATTTATTGAAAAAAATTTTACCCAACTCCGTTCCCTATTGGAAAATTGTACATACAACTGAATATTTTTCCCGAACTACTCTTTTAAAATGTACTCTTTTTCCAGCCTACTACGGAATCCTCTTCCCCGGCAGAGAAGAAGCGGCCTTCTCCAACTTCCGTCTATGGGAGTCAGTTGGCTACATCATCGCCTACGTCATTTCCCCATACCTTCGGACCAGTTCCAAGACCTACCTGATGGCAGCTTTGATGGTGACAGGCATGGCCTGTTACTCCATTGTCGAGGTTCGAGATAGGAAGGAGAAAGCAATGGTGGAGACGAAAAAAGAGTTAGGTTATGATAAAGGCTGTGATAATATTGCTTTTCAAAATGTCGAATAAGTAGTATATGTGATAACTTTAGATAATAAATAAATTTATATATAGAGAGTACGGATTGAAGCCTGGTTAAGGTCGATATAACCAGGTACCTTATTCAACAATATATATCACTTACATTTAGAAATATGGTAACGTTATTATAAATAGATACCTAACTAAATATTATACGTATAATTTGATTTGTAAATATCTCTCCATATAATTTTAAAGTATGGTTAATGTTTTCCTTTACCATAAATATTTTCTGGTTGGTAAGTTAGGCAAAGTGTTTGTTAATACTGTTTTGAAGTAATGATTATTATGTTTCATTTATATAATAAAAATTGATTTTACTAAAGTTACCTTTTGATGACATTTGAAGTTGATGACGATTAAATAAATTGTGATATTATTTAAGTTTATTTTTTTCTTTGTCTCAAATAGATACCCACATTCACAAAGCTCAGAAATCTTAAAGGACGACTAAAATTATAGATAGATAGAATATACTTTTTTGCTGTTGTACATAGGCGAGCATAATGCTAGATAGCATTCTCTACCTGCTACTAAAATGCTGACTAAAATTATACATGAGGTAAGTAGGTAACCAGAAAATGAACCTGGCTACACCCCGGCGGCTATAAGCATGAGATAGACTTCATCATGACGACCCACAGGCACATATTCAATGACGTCTCTGTGATCAACAGGGTTAAAACCGGCAGCGATCACCGTATGGTAAGAGCGTCATTGAATATCAATGTAAAGCTAGAAAGGTATCGTCTGATAAGGTCTACTCTACGCCCAAACCCTGAGATACAAAATCCCGAGAGCTTTCAGTTGGAGTTACAGAACCGCTTTGAATGCCTCGCAGAATGCGTAACAGTGGAAGAACTAAATAACGGGCTGGTGGAAACTGTCCGTGCGGTCGGGTCGGACTTCTTTAGGACCCCCCGCAGAAATAAAACAAAGAGACTCTCGGGTCACACTCTGCAGTTAATGGCAGAGAGGAGTGAAATGAGGCTGCAGTCTTAGGCAGACATGTCGACATACGGATCGCTCAGATCTCGAAGTCTATGCGACACGATTTGCGCTCATACAATACCAATTTTATTATGAGCGCAATAGAGCGGAACAAGGGCTCAAAAGTGTTCGCAAGAGATCTGTCGCTTGGGCAGAGCCAGTTGACGAAGCTGAAGACCAATAGCGGCAGCATCATTTCCTCCAAGCCTGAGATCTTAAGAGAGCTTGAAAAGTTTTATGGGCAGCTCTACACCTCATCGCAATGCCCTGCAAATAGCACGGCAGGCGATGCAAGAGCCCGTTTAACCCTACACTATACCGAAGACCAGAGGCTATTCAACTCCGTCATTCTCGAGGGAAAAACGCCAGAGGCGGGGAACAGAAGTGTGGTGGTACTGTTCCATAAGAAGGGTGACAAAGCTCTTCTAAAGAACTATAGGTCCATCTCACTGCTGAGCCACGTCTATAAGCTGGTTTCGAGAGTAATCACCAACCGTCTCGCTCGAAGGTTTGATGACTTCCAGCCGCCCGAACAAGCCGGGTTCCGAAAAGGCTTTAGTACCGTAGACCACATACATACGCTCCGGCAGATTATACAGAAAACAGAAGAGTATAACCGGCCGTTATGTCTAGCGTTTGTGGACTACGAGAAAGCCTTTGATTCAGTCGAAACCTAGGCAGTCCTGCAGTCTCTCCAGCGGTGCCAAATCGACTACCGGTATATCCAATTGTTGAAGTGTTTGTACAGCAAGGCCACTATGTCAATTCGTCTCCAGGACCAAAGCACAAATCCGATCCCACTGCAAAAAGGGGTGAGACAGGGAGACGTCATCTCTCCGAAACTGTTCACCTCTGCATTGGAGGATATTTTTAAGCTTGTGGACTGGGACGGATATGGCATCAATATCAACGGCGATTACATCACTCACCTTCGGTTTGCCGACGATATAGTCATTATGGCAGAATCACTGGAAGACCTTAGGGAGGCAGGATGCTCAGAGATCTCAACTCCGTTTCCCGCCAAGTGGGTCTTAAAATGAATATGGGTAAGACAAATATCATGTCTAATGCCCATGTCGCACCCTTACCGGTCTATGTGGGGAACGATGTTATCGAAGTTGTTGATCATTATGTCTACCTAGGCCAAATGGTCCAACTAGGTAAATCCAACTTCGATAAAGAGGTCAGCCGACGAATCCAACTCGGATGGGCAGCGTTCGGGAAACTTCGCAATATCTTTTCGTCACAGATACCGCAGAGCCTCAAGACGAAAGTCTTTAACCAATGTGTGCTACCAGTGATGACTTACGGATCCGAGACGTGGTCGCTCACTATAGGCCTTGTGCATAGGCTCAAAGTCACCCAGCGAGCTATGGAGAGAGCTATGCTCGGAGTTTCTCTACGCGATAGGGTCCGGAATACGGAAATTCGTAGAAGAACCAAAGTTACCGACATAGCTCTCAGAATCAGCAGGCTGAAATGGCGATGGGCAGGCCATATAGGCCATATAACCGATAACCGCTGGGGAGTAAAGGTTCTCGAGTGGCGACCGCGATGCAATGCGAAACGGAGTGTGGGAAGACCTCCCACTCAATGGACCGACGACATCGTAGCGGTCGCAGGGAGTCGTTGGATGGAGGCGGCTCAGGACCGCTATTCGTGGCGTCGTTTGGGGGCCTATGTTCAGCAGTGGACGTGTACGGGTTGATGATGATGAAGTAGGTAACCTACCTTATGTGTAGCTTAGGCGATTATCTTAAGGCGGTTCCCAGACCCAAACTAGCGGCCCCACCTTTTTTATTTAGTTAGTTATAATATTTTCTGTAGATATATTTTTATGATTTTATATGTGTTGCACTTTTTGGTCACAAAACTTGGTTTTCGCATCTCTTCCTAACCTATACAATATAAAATATTATAGAGGCGATAAAAATAAGCTTATGATAAGTATACGGGCCAAGGGATTTTTGAAAAGTCCTTTGTATATCTTAATAATACGATACAATAGGTGGCGGCTCTGATTGGGTCGGGGTAGCGGCGATTTATCCTGCTTTGACTTTGTGGTTAAAGATTTTTATTTCTCAAAAAACATTGTTCACATAAAGAGAACAGTTTTTACATTTGTGATTAGATTGTACCAGTTTTATAGCAGTAACAATATTAAATATTAAACTTTAGATAGGTCATTAATGATTAATGTGATTAGTTACGGGATATTTATGATTTGAGTTGTTTTGCCGAAATTATGGAACGAGAACTCAAAACGGTAAATGGTAAATATCTCGTTATTCACGTTAGTCTTGTAAATAACCATGATATAATAGTGTCATAAATTTTAAAGGTGATTAGTTTTGTAGAAATAAGCCTGTATTACTTTTTATCCAGATAATAATACTGCGGTTACTATCGAGTTCCAATACAATAAGGCTGTACACAGTCCTATAATTAAATATCAACCCTATTCCAGGATACTACGGCACACTCTTTCCTGGACGAGAGATAGCAGCCTTCTGCGCCTATGGAGTTACAGCTTCAATCGGCTATGTAGCGGCATTCATAGTCTCTCCGTACCTCCGTAATACCACTAAAACTTATCTCATGATAGGGCTCATGGCAGCGGGGATGTTAAGCTACGCCGTAGTGGAAGTGAGGGAAAGAGAGGGAGATAGAGAGAGACAAAGTGAAGAGGGAAGAGACAATTCTGCCTTTGTGGAGAGTGAATCTCATTTATGAGACAGAGATCTATGATGGCGTTGATTATAAATGATGAAATAACAGAGATTGTTCTTTCTGATATTTTCGTTTCTCTACTTAAATTTTTTTTTTATTAGTATAGGTACACCAACAGTAATACATATTAAGCTTGTATATGATATGAGATATTGATATAAATAATATATATATTGATGATGATATGAGACAAATTCTAATATATATATATACCTATAAGAGGTGGACACAATATTCATTAGGTATGCTTTAATATAATAATAATTAACAATTTGAGATCAGTTTTACTTCATCATCATCATCATCAGCGCATACACGTCCACTGCTGGACATAGGCCTCCCCCGCACGACGCCACAAATAGTGGTCCTGAGCCGCCTCCATCCATCGCCTCATTGCGACCGTTACGATGTCGTCGGTCCATCGAGTGGATGGTCTCCCATGTAGGGGGGGATTTGCCATAATCACCACGCTTGGCAGGCGGATTGGTGATCGCAGTGTTGGTGTTTAAAAATACTCAGAAGGAAGCTGCTGCCCTTCCAGCCTTTCAGTTTTACTTATAATTACAATAACTTTAATTTCGGGATATTATCAATAATATAAAACTAAGTAAGATGATAATGATACATAAAATTAAGCCATAGAAAACGAAGCTGCATTCAAAATGTCTCTATCTCCAAATTTCTACCGATCACTAGGACAATCTATTAATAGGAGAGGCCCATCATATGCATAATGTGGTGGTGATTAATATATATTTACTAGCTGCTGCCCGTGCCTTCGCCCGCGTTTTATCAGGATAAAAAAATAGCCTATATGTTATTCCAGGTCCCAAACTATACCCATACCAAATTTCAGCCTAATCGGTTCAGTAGTATTTGCGTGAAAGAGTAACAAATACCCATACATCCATCCTTACAAACTTTGAGATTTATAATAGTAGTAGGATTTTGTAGAACATATTGGAGATGAGAGACCCTTTCTCTCATCTCCAATAAGTTCTACTACAGAGATAATAGTTTTCTTTTCTGCTTTTCTGGAGAGTGAATCTCATTTATCAGATAATTTAAAGAGGGAATGTTAGGACTTCGGCCTAGAAAATATGTATATTAAATGCCTGAAAATATTTTGAAAACCAATCTTAAATTTAATTTAAATTAGCGTAAGTAAATTTAAATAAAAACATTCGAAAACTTAGTATTTCTCTTAATCCTTTCATAATCTAAGTTTTTCCAAAATATCTGAAGCAGTAGATGAGTGTGTTACGTAACTTCGAAAAACGTAACACATAATACCACGTCCCCGTAAGCTTACGATAAGCAAAATTTGTGGTTACATAGTAAACCGACTAAGTACTTACCCGGAACACTTCCCGGAACTGTAAAACTGATTCATTCATAAATAATTTATAAGTAAATCAAACACCTAACGACAGTAATTAAACTGTGGTTGATACCTTCATAATTATTAAGAATAGCTACAAGAATTTATAGGCCAGAGTCAGTTTCCATTAGCCTACAAAATTAGGTGCATTGCTATCCAACTAGGAATCTTAGTTTTGCGTGCGACCAGGATAGATCAAGCACAGGACTAACGGGTTAGCGCATTCACTGCCCAGCCTCTGCGGCGCGACAACCAGGGCCGGGCGGGGTGGGCCGCAACTATTAGGACTTGTAGAACTACGTCTGTCGTTGTCAATGAAAGTGTTAACGTGCTTTCATCGGATTATGAGAGGAGGAAATGGAGAGTGCACCTGTGTTTGCTCGCACACTTGTGCACTCGCCGTCCAGACTGGCCGCTGTGGTCAAAATTCGATTAGGAACCTTAGGAATACATCAAATACTGCAAACGAGATTAATTGTATATAGATTAAGTGTATACATATAGATTCATCATCATCATCATCAGCCCATACACGTCCACAGCTGGACATAGGCCTCCCCTGTACGACGCCACAAATAGCGGTCCTGAGCCGCCTCCATCCATCGACTCCCTGCGACCGCTACGATGTCGTCGGTCCATTGAGTGGATGGTCTCCCATGTAGGGGGGGATTTGCCATAATCACCACGCTTGGCAGGCGGATTGGTGATCGCAGTGTTGGTGTTTAAAAATACTCAGAAGGAAGCTGCTGCCCTTCCTCTGGTAGGTTCCCTTAGTCGGCTTTTACGACATCCACGGGTCGATATTCGTACGCCGCGACCCCACGGCTTACATATAGATTAATTGTATGTAACTACTTCATAGGTACTTATAATAAACCCGCACTTAGCTCGTGTACATATATCACGACATTTAATCTATTTTTATCGTCCTTTTGCAAATGTTTACAAAAGGGTCCAACGAGAAATAAAAAGGATGAATGAAATAAAACTTAAAAATAAATTGTAGTTTATGAAGCAGGTTCCACACGCAAAGCCGTGTAATGAAGCTAGTAAATACCACGTAATACTTAGATCCTAGTGAATGGACACATACAAGCCTACGCTATCCGTAGAGCCTGTTCTACGCTCCGATTCATTTTGTAACTGTGACACTAAATAGTTGGGCGCCTTTTGTTTTACAGTTCGGTACTGGTCGGTGAGAAAACTGGCGGAGGACTTTTTGAAAGCGTTCTTATTTCAAAATCATTATTTTTTAATTTTTTCGGTGTTCTATTTTTTTGAAAACTTGAATAATATAATGTTATAATTTTAGTAAGTGCTCTACCTTGTGAGACAACAGACTTTTGAAAAGGATTATAAAAGCCAAAATTAGGTAAGAGTATTTAATTATTATTTACAAAAAATTACACGTAGTTGATAGAGCTCTTTATACAGGGATGTCTCGTAACAAGTGTACTAAGCCGAAAGGGGTAATTCTGGACCCAGAGGGGATCAACTTTTCGATTCCACGTTCTACTATTTTTTGGTATTCATAATTTTTTTCTTTTTAAAAATTTTATTTCATTGACTTTTTTCTTCTTATTAGTGTTTTTACGTGTATTCTTATATTATTATTATTTTTTAGTTTCCGATTTTTAAGTTATCCCTTGGGGTTCAGAATCACCTCTCTCGGCTCACAATTAGAACACTTATGTATGTATGTATTACGTGGTATCCTGTATATTCAAAACAGTTTTAAACACATAGCTTCTGTGTTGTGAAAATTGGCAAAAATTCAGAATTTATTTATTACAAATTCAAAATACCTACACTAGGAAAGACAATAATTCATAACCTGCCTAAGACTATTCAAAAAGACTATGGAAATTAAAAATCGAACAGAAAAGTTTACATGAATGTCACATGCCGTGCAATAGAATTTATTTAGTCCAAGCTGGGCGTGTGGATCGGATCGGATCGCACCACGCTTTTACGATACACAATTTTGTTTGAGGTATCTATAAAATACATATTTTTTTCATAAAAATCTATAACTTTGCTCTGAATTCAATTATGGGTATATTGCACAGATGACAATTCGTGCCGGTATGCAAACCTTGAGTGTTATCCTGAATCTAAGGTCATTTCATGCCTTAGTTTTGCATTATCGTGAGCATGATATCAGAGCTTTGATCAAAGTTATCGATAGAATCGTGTCATATTAATGCATTATTAGTTGAATGAAATATTATAATGAGTGAACAAGCATGGTAGAGTTCATTCATCATCATCATTTACATTTTAATTGTGCCCCTGCTCGACGTAGTTACAATAATTACGTCAAAGCTATGCACCCATTGGTGCATAATGTAGTTACAGAAAAAAGTTCATCGTCTAGTAGTAATTTTTTCCTGTATATTATATTAATACCTAATTATTTTGTAGTCTGACTGATATTAACTTTGGAATTATTATTTCCAAAACCCGTAACACCACCACGCGTCCACGCAACAAAAATTGTATTTGACAATTTGTATAAGAGAATTTTATAAAGTTTGCTTGAAGGAATTTTATAAAAAGTTCTCATCAGCATCAAATAAAATGGAATTACCATAACTGATCATATCACGAGCGGTTTGAGACTTTCAAGCAGTACGCGTTTTATTTGTTTTTCTCTATAATCTATCACTTTTATGGAGAAACCGTTTTCTCTAAGATCAATATGAAAAAATTTCTAAAATCAGTGTTTTTCGGGCAATTTTTAAAGTTTTCATGATTTGCCGAAGCGGAAATGGTTATTTTTTTTAAAGATATTATTATAAAAGAGGGTTCTATCTGCAGATCGTACATACGTTTGTCACTAAGTGGGAATCGACCCGCTGCGTCTTAGGCGGACCTTCGCCCGCCGCGTCACAGAGGTTTTCGTAATGTAGTAATTGTAGTAAATCGCCTCATAAATTATTAACCAAAAAAAAAATAATTAATTCTTCCATTGATTTATATAAAGATAAAGAGATGTTTATTGACACTAACAGAGATACAGCAAACAACAAAGAAAGCAAAATAAAAAATAGTTTCTACCTACCTAATTTACATACTGAATACCAAATTGAGAAATAAGCTAGCTAAGCAAGTAAGCAAGCTAGGTAGTGGATAAATCAGCTACCGAGCGTGTGCTCTGCGATGATGTAGAGATGCAGGTCAAAGGGTTCCATCTCAGCTTTATGCTACCTCTCATTAATGCAAGGTAGCGCTGGTATATAAAATAAGTATTTAATGTATAAAAAAATCTTTTAAATGCAAGCTTTTATATCATCTATAACCAACGTGCTTGGGAAGACAAATACAACGAATCCAAACTCGGCGTGGTTAAGTCGTCGTTTCGTTTAAGACTTCCTATGGCCACCTTCGTTTTCCATCATCAGACCAGCTCGATGGTAACATGACATTGCATTGTCACCAAACTTACATAAGTATACCAACTTTCGGCTCAATTGGTTGAGGATAACTGGTCTAAAATTGAGTTGCAAGATTTGACCCAAACAAACATACATTACAAGTTAACCCCCCGACGGCTAATGATTCAAATATCGCGCGCGCTCGCTCGCACTGCCAACTTAACTAAAAGCTTGTAAATAGCTAGTAGTTAGGCTGCTGCTCTATGCGTTATTGTTAGTCACGCAACAATTTTATAACGTACCTTTCTATTTATCAATTATTTGCGCATTGAATAGGCACTGGACTTCCTGCAATATTTGATTGACTCTTGAATTTGCATGTCAACCGTCAGCTATTCTATCTATTGAGTAACAATAGGCAATAACGATATCCTTGAACAAAGAGAACGTATTGTTTGAACTGGAACTAAATCATGATTATAGAGTTTATTTATATCAATAGGTGCCTGCTATTTATATTTTAGATATCTTAATCCTATCCTATTCTACTAATATTATAAATGTGAAAGTTTGTATGGATGGATGTATGGACGTATGGATGGATATTTGGCACTCTTTCACGCAAAAACTACTGAACCGATTAGGCTGAAATTTGGTATGGGTATAGTTTGGGACCTGGAATAACATATAGGCTATCTTTTATCCCGATAAAACGCGGACGAAGGCGCGGGCAGCAGCTAGTATTAAATAATTGCGAACGTTTGGTAGGTTAATGGTAATTGTACGATTCCATTCATCGTGGCAGGCAAGTTTGGTATTAATAATCATAATCATTTAATAATTAGATGTCAGAAAATGTACATATACAGGTTGGGTTTTTGAGTAGGGAGTGGATGGTCAAATCCGAAACCATGAGAGTTAAAGCTTTGAAAGGAGTCATGACCTCAATTTATGTTATTAAAAATTGCAAAAGCAATTTTCTTCTTTACAGAATTGTATAAAACTACTAAATTCATCACGAATAATATGTATCCTGGCTAGCGGCAAGCACTCTAGTTGTTCGAAAAGATTATTGGAAATTTTTGTTATTGATTTTTTGACATAGTTTGCTGGTTTATTCCCACTTGTCGATTTAGTTTAGCAGGTACTTAGATTTTGTAGGTATTTAGATTTAGTAGGCATTTAGATTTATCTGGTAGGTATTTCCTTTATCAAAAAATTCTTGGACCAGCAGCGTGTAGAAACACTTTTCTATTAGAAATTTTAGAGAGTTTTAAAATGTATTAAAAGTTTTATATATTGTATATAATTTATGGCCGTATAAGCCGCGGCCCCAGCTTACGAATATCGACCCCTCCAACTCAATCCGTGGATGTAAGAGCCGACTAAGGGAACCTTCCAGGGGAAGGGCAGCTGCTTCCTTCTGAGTATTTTTCAACACCAATACTGCGATCACCAATCCGCCTGCCAAGCGTGGTGATTATGGCAAATCCCCCCCTACATGGGAGATCATTCACTCGATGGACCGACGACATCGTAGCGGTCGATCGAGAGCGGGAGTCGATGGATGGAGGTGGCTCAGAACCGCTATTCGTGGCGTGGTAAGTGGCAGGCCTATGTCCAGCAGTAGACGTGTACAGGCTGAGATGATGATGATGATATAATTTATACGTACATAGCTTGGAGTATTGAGTGATAGGTACATTATTAAGCTTTGAAAATGATATTGGTCTTAGGTATTGCGTACATGTTGTTACATAAGTAGATCTTATAAATTTCTTGAGAATGGTTCAGTATATCAACCTTTATAAGTGAATTATACCTAACAGGTAAGTGATAGTCACTTATTTTCCTCAATTCTTTCTTATGGAGGAAGCACCAAGGTTTCTTGAATCCGAACGACGTTACCTACCTTCGGGTTCCCAGAACCTTACTTGTAAACTTACGCGCTATGCAGACAGACCAACTATTGCGGCAACAGGCAACTCGCAACTCATACATACATTATGTATATAGCTTTTTACATATAAGTTTATACGAAAAATATTAAAAAGCAGTCAGTTTCTTCAAATAAAGTTGCTCTGTCTGCGCAAAGCCTTAGCTTTGTTCAATTTATTATCTCCGTTTATCAGTACAAGGAAAATATGAATGCGTCACCTGACCACTAGGTACGGCATGGCACTCAACCAATGAAAATAATAAAAAATGCACAATTTAAATGTCTCTGCTATGTTATCTTAACAATCAACATTTATTTTTGACTAGCTGCTGCCCGCGCCGTTGCCCGCGCCTTCGTCCGCGTTTTATGGGGATAAAAATAGCCTATCGATAGATATGTATATAGAAAGAAGTTCAGTAGTTTTTACGTGAAAGAGGAACAAACATCCATTCATCCATTCTCACAAACTTTGACATTTATAATATTAATAGGTTATTAAAGAATATTGGTGTTGATCGACACAAGGGCGTGTAAAAATTCAGTAACCTATTTTAGAAAATCGTAATTTTTTCAATACCGACCGAACTGGTATATCGGTTATTTTTCAAGTTTTTCATAGAAGAGTGTCACGAAGAAATAAAACCATTTGATTAATTAGGGGGCATGGTACGGTAACGTAAGTTGAAGTTTCGTAAAAGCAAAATCATTATTTTGCTTTTACGAAACTTGGAACAAAGTTTTAAGATTACGATAAATGTTTTAAAATCTTTGCTTTACTTTATCCATTTAATAAGTAAGGTAGAAAAATAATCCTAACACCACATCTAATAACCTGAAATAAAAAATATTCTGGTAGCCATTCAAAATGTTACACAATTATTTTTTTGGGGATTCGCATTTTTTTGCTGATTACATCCATTTTTGACACAAATATTAATTCTTAGGCTGTTTTTGTTTATTTGGATGAGGTGATACTGAGAATAGCGAGTAAAATCATTGCTCTATAATAATAGATAACCGAGATTTGTTTTTATGCATTTTTTAAACCTATTGAGACAAAACACAAAATAAAAAGTGGCAAAATCTACGACCTGACCCATTTATGGATTGTTACCAATATCAAATATATTTTAAAACCTAACAATAATAGGCAAACCTGTTAAACCCGAGGGTAAAATGAGTCGATTGATCGGTTTTTCAGTTATTCGACTAACCGATTTTCATGCCCTAATTTACCTCTGCAGGACAAAGGCCACCCTATGCCCCTTCCATTTTTCAAGGTCCTGTGCTGTGGAAGAGCTTCCATAAACGAATCCGCTTATAAGTAGGTACTAACTTCTCTAGTGACTACTGTGGTTCTGTATGGAGCGGTTTTTTATCACAAAGTTCGTCCCGCCATTGAAATCTCCGCGGCACTTTCTTTCATCGTGAGTTGATTAAACAATTTTATTTTATAGATACCGGTAAAGAAAATGTGTTATTTTTTATATCACACTTTACAAAACTATTACAAACAATGTGTGTGTTACGTGACGTATTACTCTCTGTATTGATTATACATAGTTACGATCCAGATAATGACAAGTAAGTTAAACATCAAGGAGACTATCCTGCGCCTTGGCCAAAGAATAGCCAACGAAATCGGTTTAGGTACAGTAGTAGAACTTTATTCTTTACGCTGAAGCCTAATTGTTTGATGAAAATCGGTCCACTGGTTCTTGAGTTATAATTATAAATGTGTCCTATCTAACCCGACATTGTTTTATAATTATAGAGAGACGCCATTTTATCGCTGAAATAAATGTTAATCAATTATTTTCAGCTCAAAAATGGCAGAGTCTACCGTAGTCTTCGGAACGAATGAGAGATGGCGGATCAACCGGAACATTTTCGTCCTCGGTTTCGCCTTCATGATCCACTTTACGGCCTTCCACGGGACCGCCAACCTGCAGAGTTCCGTGAACAGTGACGCTGGCGCTGGTGCCTTTACTCTGGCCGCTATCTACTTCTCGCTGATCATCTCTAATATACTGCTGCCTGCTGTTGTTATCAAGTTAGTTGTCACCAAAAGTTATTTATTGCATGTGATGTGATGCTCCTAGGTTCCCAAGATTCATCATCATTATTATCATCATCAGCCCGTATACGTCCACTGCTGAACATAAGCCTCCGCCAAACGACACGCCACGAATAGCGGTCGCGAGCGAAACGCGGGCGGAGGTACGGGCAGCAGCAAATCTAGTATAATTGTGTAACGTTTAGTCCTCAACAGCTCTTGCGTTCCAGATGGCTAGGCTGCAAGTGGGCAGTGGCAGTCTCCTTCATAGCGTACATGCCGTTCATCGTAGCGCAGTTCTACCCTCGGTTGTACTCACTGGTGCCCGCCGGAATGATGGTGGGCTTCGGTGGCGGTCCGCTGTGGTGTGCTAAGTGCACTTATTTGTCGGTGGTAAGTTTTCTATCAAACCTTTTTAATGAGTGTTTGAGATAGCGAGCGATGAATGTAATTTAACATGTGAGAAAGAGTGAATTCCTTACCTGATGTTGCCACGTTAGTGGAAAATGGGCGCAGCTCTACCATGTCTGTGGGAAAATGTCATGATAATTTTCAACGCAAGTTTTTAAGCAAAGACGACGGAACGTAGGCTATATATAGAATAAGAATAAGAAAAACTTTATTTATAGCATTATTCACAACTAGTAGCTATGTAATTAAAAAACTTAAATGCTATAAAGTGGCGTCCGACTCAGCATTGTGTTGAGATAGCTTACTATAGGTACTTTAGGTACTTTGTCTTTAAAATATTTTGATAAAAAGGGTAGGAACGTTTTTGGCGGATCTATTAGCAACAGCGCGCGAGTTTGCGTTTGGAAATTGTCAAACTTAAATCTATACGCTCCGTTGAAAAGAGACATAAGCTTGCACATTGGAAGTACTCATGCTGCATAGTACAAAAATGTGCATGCAAATATGGGCTTTAAGTGGTAAAGTTTTGTTGCATTTTATATTGACGGCATCAGATGACAGACAGTTCGCGGGCCAATCGTTTGAAGCTTGTGGGACACCATTTTGTCACTGAAAAATGTAACTAAAGATAACGAGTTTAAGCCCCATATCTAAATTCACATTTTTGTGATGTGTGGTAGCTGCGCAGAGCTTTAAGATGAAAAAGTTCGATAGGTAAAGTGCTGTGCTTAAAATAAACGAAGGTAGTAGAGGTACCTACTTTTTAATGCATGAGGCTTGTGGTGTGGAGTCTCTAAAATAGTGCATTTATAAGGAACCATGACATACCACAAAGGATCCCATAATAATAATAATTTAAGCCTATATTGTTGTTTAACAGAGTTTAGAATATTTAAAAAAAGAAAACACTTAACTAAAAACTTAAACTAGGTACGGTACTTATGTGCTCATATACACGAGCGGCAAAGTTCCAACGGCAGAGTTAACTGTATCCATCGACACTTGTCGACGGCAGGCGTCGACAATTGACGCCAGCCGTCGACTGTCGACGGCTGCCGTCGGCGCGTGTCGACGGCTACAGTTACCTCTGCCGTTGGCATTTTGCCGCTCGTGTATATGAGCACTATGATGCTCTCAAAAAGAAGTTATAAAGTGTTGGAGCTAAAACGATCCCATAATCTCAATCAAATTATAAACAAATCATATTTAACGTCTGTGCTTAAATACGGTTCTAAAGTAACATTAGGTAGGTAAATAAATAATAACCAGATACCACAGATTTGCATACTTACTATTGTTGATACCTACCCGATATCCTTGATAAAGTCTGGTATCTGGTACCTCAACCTACATCCAATATCTTTAAGAGCTCTTAGTTATTTTTTGTACAGTTAGCTTCCAAAGATCATTCACATTTAACATGGTCAGTTGGTCAGATTTTTGTCACTGAAATTATTATCATAGTAGGTAATGTGTAGGTAATTTTAATATTGTTTTTCTCAGTTATATTATAATAGTTGCAAGCTGTACTTCATAGGGAATCAACCTGCTATATCCCACGAACCACAAAAGAGTTCACATATGCAACGTCCCGTATGGAATCTACTAAAACGAATGAAATATCTACAATACATGCAATGCCTTATTCTGCGTAACCAATCGCTCCATTATAATTATAATACTAATATCGTTTTGGTACTCTACGAGTACATGGCGATTCAAAACTCAAAACTTAAAGTGCTTTATTTTCCTTTAGACCTTACTCTTGGACACGCCATAAAAACAAAATTACACAAGTTTAAAACATGGAAATAAAGTGATCACTTTGATTCTCTTCACTCAATCTTTTTAGATTCTGCGACAAGACCATTAGCATAGTGAACAGATTTGCTTCAACTGGCTTCAACAGAATTTGGCTACAGTTGTTCTACGGGCGGGAATCAAAGCTACAGCGAGTATTGCCATTCCGCGGTATAATTAGTAGGTACATACCCCAATAAGAATGAAGAATAAGAATAAAATAATTTATTTGTGCAATCAGACCTTCACACTTTAAACAACATAAAAAATACCGGTAAATGTTAGCCCGAAGGACACAAAATGGCCTCAGCCTCAAAATAAATAATAATAATATTGCGTGTCTCAAGGGGTTGTTGTACATTTGCCACAAAGTAAATTCGTCACGAAAAAAGTATGAGTTAATTCGCCACAATTCTATTTTATTAATTTTGGTTATTGTATATTCGTCACAATATAGCCTTTTCCGTAGAGACAGCAGAAAAATCAAACAATAAGTAGATTAGAACAAAAAAAAACTGCTTTCACGCTCGTCGCCGACAATACGTGGTAGAAAATAAGTTTATTTTATGTATATTATGTTAGACTAAGGTATATATTTTTATATGGGTCGTAGTTTTTAAGTATTTTACATTTTTTGATCTTGACTACCTGTGTTGCCTGAAATAAATGATTTATTAATTAAAATGGGCTGGTTGGTAGCAAGCTAAATAATAATAAATAATTAAGTTATTCCTCTCTCTGCTAGGTAGCATGGACTCTATATGTAGGTGACTGTACCTCCATTACAAAGTGTACTAAGTTAGGAATTTTAACTGAGCATTGACAGTCAAAAATAACTTGGATTCCTCTATGAAATTATCTCTGCGGCACATGTGGGCTATTAATTTGACTCACTGCATGTGACTAGAATTTTAATACATTTTGGTTCAGCTTTAGTCGCCAATTTGTAGACTGTCTCTTGAAATTCGTATAAAAATACAGGTATCTTTATTGTGAACTGTTCTACATTTTATAATGTGTTTACCAGTTGAAAATTGTACTATAGGTTTAAAAATTTTGTTCATACAGAACGTAGCGTAAGAGTAGGTACGACAAACGACTTCTAGGAATTATTACAGGAACAATTTAATTAATATAAATAATTGTTTAGTGAAATCACTGTCGTACATATTTGAAATACATTGTATATAAGATATAAGAGAATTATTAATACCTACAAGTTCTAATTGTCTGCAACAGTCTGCAGTTAGCTCAATTGTTTCAATTGTAAATACATCGTTCTAATTTGTTTCCATTATTTGATTGTAATTTTCTTTGTTATTAATGTTTTAATCCGCCTGCCAAGCGTGGTGGTTATGGAAAATCCCCCTCTATATGGGAGACCATCTACTCGAAGGATCGACGACGACATCGTAGCGGTCGCAGGGAGTCGATGGATGGAGGCGGCTCAGGACCGCTATTTGTGGCGTCGTCGTATGGAGGAGGCCTATGTACAGCAGTGGACGTGTATGGGGTGATATGAGGATGATGATGATGATGAATGTTTTAATTTACTTCTATTATTCAGCTGTCATTTAGTTGGTTACTAGTTTAAAACGTCCTGTGTCAACTAGGGCCATGTTCATTCGAACTGCTGTATTGTTCTTGTTCTGCCCTGCGCAATTATCAGAAAAAAGCATTAATTCCGTAACCTTACATTATAATACCTAAGCTGCCTAGCTAATACCTAGCTCCTAGTTTCAAAAACAACTTTTGTTACTAAATTATTCCGATATCAAGAGAAATTTTCCATTTTATTCCATGCAATTTCTCACAACAAGCACAGTCTTCTGGCTTTGAAAAAAGTCTTGTCCAAGATTGACAGTTATTCAGGATTATTGCTAATTCACTGACACTGCGTGAACTGCAGGGAGGCAATTCTGCGTATCACGTGATACTCAATATCACGGTAATTATGGCAAGAACTGTCAAAATATCGAGTGATAAAAAAGCGTATCCTCAAAATCTGCAATTCGATATTTATCGAGGGTTTTTTTGATGAGTTGCTCGATATGTCGCACGAGAATGCAGTTTTTGAAGGTAGGTAAGGTACTCGATATTTATCACATGATATTTTTATCCCGTGATAGTGAGTATCACTCAATAAATTATCACGTGATACGTAGAATTGCCCCCCTGGTTCTGCAAAATATCAGGAACAGGTTCGTGTTTCTTAAAATTACATATGGGTACGGTTGATTCAACAGACGTAAATGACAACATTGATGGTACAAATAATAACATTCAAACAATGTTTGTCAAAGAGGGCCTTTAACACCGCCACCGTATCAAATAGGGAGCTCTGTATAATCGACGCATTTCGATTCAATCACAGTGGATTTTGGTCGACAATAGCGGTAGATAAATAATTAGTATGCATGGACGTTTGTCTAGCTAAAGGCGCCAACGTTTTAAAAGGATTTGTGAATGAATTCGGTATCCTTTGTAGCCAAACAAAGCATCACTGGCCTATTCATATTGCTATAGAATACAAACTATTCAATAAATCTCTAAAAACTTTATATTCTGCTGGAACTCTTGAGCGCTTCCTCTTCTATTTAATTTTAGTAGATCTGTTTCTTAATTTAATCGGTGTGTGACGACTATAGTCGCAACTTTACTACACATGCGGAAAGATTAGAGTGGTGTAAATTCTAAGTCGTACCACACGGCCTAGCCTCTGGATAGTTTTAAAATAGACTAATTAAATTGAGAAATAGATCTACTTAATATCCGGTATATATATTACTGCGGCGTACGAATATCGACCCCTCCATCTCAACCTGTGGATGTCGTAAGAGCCGACTAAGGGAAGCTACCAGAGGAAGGACAGCAGCTTCCTTCTGCGTATTTTTCAACACCAACACTGCGATCACCAATCCGCCTGCCAAGCGTGGTGATTATGGCAACCCCCCCCCACATGGGAGACCATCCACTCGATGGACCGACAACATCGTAGCGGTCGCAGGGAATCGATGGATGGAGGCGGCTCGGGACCGCTACTTGTGGCGTCGTATGGGGAAGGCCTATGTCCAGCTGTGGACGTGTATGGGCTGATAAGATGATGATGATAATACATATTACATGTGGCCCCAACACATCCCGTCAGAGGCGACTTAGATACATACATTCACCGGGGAGCGGCCAGCAGAGCGTCTCCTTCAGAACTATTCTACCACCAATTATTATTAGCAATCCCTAATTTGCATGTCCAGCGTAGGGATTATGCCCATTACGAAGCCAAAAAGGCGCTTATCAGCGGGAGGCCAGCGTTCAGCTGTGGACCCAGCCCCCCCTAGCATGGGGATTTTTCTTTAGGGTAGAATATATAATGACATCGCATATTTGAAATAACTTACGCATTTGATGACGAAGTGGCGCAATTTTTCTCTATTTTATACCCTAGACAACAAACCTGTGCTAGGGACGCACGCTATCAGCGTTATGGGGTGATCTCCAATCACCCACAAGACCAAACTTTAGATCTGATCTGGCATGTTCTCAATATTTTTTCCAGGTTGCAGAGCCATACGCGAAGCTATCCGGGGTGCCAGTGGATGTTCTGGTGGTGAGGTTCTTTGGGCTTTTCTTCATGTTCTACCAAATGGCACAGATCTGGGGGAACCTCGTTTCTTCAGCCAGTAAGTTATAAAAGATACCTATGTAAAAACAGTGCTTTTAACGTCAGATTGATAAATACTTTACATAATTTGATTGTTTTGAGAAGAGTAAAACCCAACTTGAAACCCTTAATTTTACACCGTTTTTAAGTTTTGCGGGATAAATACTAATCACTCAGAAGTAAAAACTTTATGGGACCGATTATTCTCTATACAATAGAAGATCAATAGAAAGAATGTTTAAAATCGGTCCATAATTGATGGAAAGCTCGAGAAACATGCATAAAAAACATACATACTTACCTACAGTCGTACATACAACCTACTCCATTTTTAGAAGTTGGTTAAAATGGAGGAACAAGTCAGTTTTCGCACGGAAATCAATAATTATTGTGTACCTTCTGCAATACTAGGTGGCTATTTCGTTCTTCTTGAGCTGCCACTTGTGAAGTCAATACCTACATGCAAGATCTACGGTGTCCTTTACCTTTCCACGACTAATGTCCAAAATACAAAATGTCCAACTAGGATTAATGTTCAACACGAATTTTGTCCAACACGAATTTTGCCCAACACTAATTTGGTCCACCACTAATTTTGTCCAATATGAAATTGTACAACTTAAAATATACCTATTATTTTAGTTTCTACGTTTCGAATTAAGGCCATTAATCACTTCTGTTTTGTTGTCCGCAAAATACATATGTATATCTAAAATAATGCACAAACTTGTCTAAACATTAATCGATAACAAAATTCAGGGTCACGTGTAAATAGTCGATCACTTCCTTTTGCTAATTGATCAGAGCCGGCCGTGAAGGGTGCGAAAGTAAAGTTGAATTTGGACCTTGACTTGATTTACAGAGTCATTACTCCGGACGTACCTATTTCAAAACAAACACAAGGACAAAGGATCGTGAATATTTCTGCAATAAAGAAAAATGCTCAGCTCTGATGGGTGAACTACGAGATCTCGGCGCACACTATCCCGACAAAAAAAATCGACCTAACGTTTGTCGCTATTTATCGAGATTCCGTGCTTTGCGATAACGTTTGTCGAGATTCCTTGCATCGAGATAACGTTTGTCGAGATTCTGCAGTTCACCCGCTCTGATGGTTTTAGGTATGCGAAACCTAATGTATTGCACGTCCGTCGTTAATACTGCGGTCGCAGCTGTCTTTCCCGAATAGGCCTTACAAGTCATCTACGGAAGTGCCAAAGCGCTATAATGAACCAACTGAATCCTTCGTGTCGACATGCCAATGATGATGATGATATCTCCCCCTGAATTATCATGATAATCATATTCATCTGCCACCGGAGGTATAATTATTTAACAAAATCTACAAATTACAACTATATACATTTATATAATAAAAGTAACTTATTTCCGCGACTTAACAATCCAAAAGAAAAAGAAAAATACTGCAGGTAATAAAAGAAAGATACTGTTGTTTACACAAAATAAACGTTTTATAGTATTATAGTTTATTAAAGTTAATTTCATTTTTATATGTTTTCCTCAATCAGAATCTAGACTAGTTGAGTCTAGATTTCAATTAGTTGGGTAAGTAATTAATTCAACTTGATGTTGTTTTTAATTTTTGTGATAAATTACTTTGTTTTAGTACTGACCTCATCGCTGGGTGACCCCCCATTGAATTCCTCATCAGCGCTTCCATTCATCACTAATCTCACAGCCCCGAGCATCGACTTCGGCGCCACGTGTGGTGTTAACTTCTGCAGTGGCGCAGAGGCTCATGTAAGGGATTTTTTACTTTTCGGCTATGATATTAATTTTATTATGATTGTTTGACCAAGGCACGACCAAAGTCACCGTCCCAGATTAATATACCTACTTAGTTTTATAACTTTGGTTGTATTTCTAGTGAATGCGGCCCCAAGCTTTTTATGAAATGAAATTATGCTTTTAGAAATAGGTAGGAATTTTGAATTGAATCAAATCACACCCAATATTACAGGACAACGTAAACTTGGAGCCACCTTCTCCGTTGAAGATCCAAGTCATGGCTGGAATATTCCTAACGTGCATGGCCTCCGCAGTTGTACTGGTAGCTTTTGGAGTTGATTCTCTATCCAGGTGAGCTTCTACCATGATATCAATTATGTAAATTACCTATTCGTAAAATATCTTAAGATCTACGTGTTCAGTTTGAGATATTTCTGTATGTCATTTACGGTTCTATTTCAGTTAAGTATGACCATCGCCTATAACTATTAATGTTCAATACCTTTAAGGGCCCACACGCTAGGTTGAAAGGCGTACTGTCCTTCGTCCGGCTACCTATGCTTCTGTAATTTCTTCAATCAAGAAAACATCCTCTTTAGCGATATAAAAAGAGATAGTGGTAGTTCTTCCCTAGATGCCTCATTTCACAAGGGCCCTTGTGCCCTTGTGAATATCGCTGATGTCTGTCCCTCCCCTATGATCGCGGTATATGATGGATGTGTCATTTCACAAGGGCCCTTGTGCCCTTGTGAATATCGCTGATGCCTGTCCCTCCCCTATGGTCGCGGTATATGATGGATGTGTCATTTCACAAGGGCCCTTGTGCCCTTGTGAATATCGCTGATGCCTGTCCCTCCCCTATGGTCGCAGTATATGATGGACGTGTCATTTCACAAGGGCCCTTGTGCCCTTGCGAAATGACTCTCTATTATGTGAGGAAATAGAGCAGGACCAGTGATGCCTGTTCATACTCTATTTCCTCACATAATTCATTCGATTTCATATCATCCTCAGATACACTTCAGGCCGCACTTCCACCAACCAAGGCAAGTCAGGCTTGCGCCTTCTAGCGGTGACTCTGCGTCAACTGCGGCACAAGTACCAGCTGCTGCTGCTGCCTGTGATAGGCTACATCGGCGCGGAGCAGGCCTTTATGGCTGCTGACTTCACACAGGTTAGATTTACATGAAGTAAGCCGCACTTTCATCAACGAAGACGAGTACGGCGTGATCCTTCTAGCGGTGACTCTGTATCAACTGCGTTTTTGTATGGCCTCGCTAAAGGATATGTTCTCGCTGGATTGGCTCCGCGCCAATGTAGCCAATCCTCATGGATACCTCAATCCTCATCCTCGTTTGGTCAGCTGACCAAAGGGTATCTCAAGTAATATATGGGTGTGGGGCAAACACCAATAATAATGGGTTCGAGGGAGCAGGCCTTCATGGCTGCTGCCTTCACACAGATCAGAGGCGTTAAGGTGATTAGAATTTTTGAACATCTTGCCGAGATAATTATCTAAAAAACGCTAAGAAAGTAGTAAAACAATGGAATAAATGAATAATGAATACCTAATTATAATAATTATCTGCCTACAGTGACATGAAGTAATAATCAAGTAAATACACATTTTCTCTTCACATTCCAGCAACCCACGGCTTACGTAATTCAACGTTAGGATAGATAAACAAACCACGAAACTGCGGCTCAACCGCGATATTACCTGAAAATGACACATTTATGTTTTATTCCATCATCTACATAGTATATACATACCTTGCCTATTATGTTCAATGAGGTTCAGTTTGATAAAATAATACCTGTTCCAAGTTTCAATGTTCCATCTACATGTTCCCAAATCATGGCTAAACTAGCCCTCTGCTAAAGGTTTAGTCGCCCCATCGTTTGGGATGGGGCACCCTTTAATAAAAATAAAACACTTGACTTAAGTCTACTTTATTGTATTAAGACACATGTGATTTTTTTTTTGTTGGGAATCCATAAATAAGTAAATAAAAAGCTTCTGCTTATGCTCTATCATTTTCAATTTCCTCATATTTGATCAGCGTTTTCCTCCAGGCGTTCGTGGGCTGTTCGTACGGCATCAGCAACATCGGCTTCGTGATGATTTGCTTCGGTATCTTCAACGCGCTGGCGGCTCCCATCGCCGGCAGTATCGTTAAGTGTACCGGACGGTTCCCGGTCATGGTCACTGCTTTGGTGAGAATTACTTTCACATAGGTACACAAACTACACATCTTAGTCGAAAGACATGCACAGCTGGAGAAAGGATGCCCCAAAGGTTTGCCACTTGAGTGGGTATCCCCACTCTTTGAAGATGAGTTGGCGATCGTAGCACGGTGGTGGGTCTGTTCTACAGGAAGCGCTACTGCCTACCCCCCGGTGGATAACCCTCAGTCACCTCTTATGACACCAACTTCTTGGGTTTTTAAGCTGCTCGTCTGATTCCCGAAGATTCCCCACAATATTTATGTCTTACTAGCTCCTATCTGCAGCTTCGTACGCTCTTTTCCAGGATAAAATAGCCTATTTCCGTCTCCGGGATACCGCCTACCTCTCGGCCGATCCGTTCAGCCGTTTAGGCGATAAGTAACAAGCACGAATTACTATCGCTTTTTTATTTCTAGTATGGATTTTGCCTGTAACAGTTTACTACAGTTTTACATTAAGTTACTTTGTATGAAGTTGTAGTACCTAACATCCGATTTGTAAAATTATGTTGCTCATTGATTTTTGTAAACTATATAGACTCGTAATGTGACGTCACTCAGAGGTTCAGACTGAAAACGTCTTTACCGTTCTTGGGCGGTGGAGACACTAAGCTGAGGCTGGACCTTTTTGTCCGCGCACTATACTCGTAGAAAGACCAATTTAATCTTTCACGTAGAGTTTTTTCTTAGTCCTCTTTGAAGCACGTGTTTAATCATATTTGTTTTATCAGCCTTTAAAGTGTTTTAGCGTAAGTTTTTTGTTTTTACTTTAGCTCAGTTTTTTCTGTGTGCTAAATCAATTATTATTCTATTCTATTCTATTATTTTCTACATTTTAATTGTTTTTCAGATATTGAACCTATGTCTGATCAGTGCCCTACTGATCTGGAGACCCAACCCTGATCAGTGGATAGTTCTGTTCATGCTGGCTGCTGTGTGGGGTACTGCGGACGCTGTGTGGCTCGTTCAGGTCAATGGTAAGAAATAATTAAACTCGACCAAGATATTCGCCGTCTGATCAATTCTAAACAAACATATAAACTGCTAAGTTACAAGTGCTGACATCTATCGTAAATTGGAAAATACTTTACGGTTTATCGCAAGTGTTAATCTTCGTCGTAAAGCGTTGGCATTCGAATATCGAAAGGTTGTATCGAGGTACCCAGAACCTACGGCAGATGGCGGTGGCAATATACGTATTTTACGAGATTTTATTGCATTTTTTCTCACTGAACTCTTAAAATAGACTAGACAAACATAGTGCATTGACAAGGACTAAGAATAAAGAGTTTGTCTTTAACATAATGTCTGTAATGTTGTTTTTCTGGTGTACATTATAGGCTTTTTGTATGGTATTGTAACTTTATGGTACGTCTTACGGCCGAGGTAGTTAGCCTGGAAGAAATCGCTTCTAAGCGATAAGTCCGCCCATTGTACTTGTTTACGTTAATGTGTGTGTTTAATTTGTCTTTGTGGTGTACAATAGAGAGTTTTGTATTGTATTGTATAGTTAGTAGTCCCTGGTAGAACCATAGCCGTACTAGATAATTTTCATTGAGTTTTGATTTATATATTTTTTTATACTTAATGCACTATTTGCACTACCTTGAATCTAGGAGGTGAAGATATAAAGATTATAGTACCATGAGGGCTTTTTTAAAGTACATATTTCTAAATATCCGATAGAGAGGCTCGACAGGCGTCAAACGGAAATTATGGTATCATCATCATCATCAGCCCATACACGTCCACTGCTGGACATAAGCCATGACATGGTATGTCAATGTAAAATTTAAGGAAAACCAACTTCAACGTCAATTTTCTTTTCAAAGCTTTAAGTTTATTTTATAAAATGTAAATCTTTAATTGAGCGTAAGCTGTTGGAATGGTTAGAATTGTAGATTATGAAAAAACAAATAAATCGATAGATACAATATTCCAATAGAAACAACTTTAAAACTACAAGTAGCGGTCTCTGGCATCTGGCATCGTTCAAGAGCGATCTCAACCACGCACCCCCACCATACAGACGACGTTCAATTTCAACTTCTTTTATGCAGACTGAAGTTACAAGTACTTGTGTTTGTCTGCTGACGTTGAAGTTTATTTTCCTTTAATTTGACATTGAAAAACAATAATTTCCATTTGACGCCTTCCCCTTATCAAGATATTTTGAACTACTTTAGAAAAAATGCAAATTGACCGTACAAATTTTTTTATCTCTTTTTGTTAGCTCTCTCCGGGATCCTGTTCCCCGGCGACGAAGAAGCCGCCTACTCCAACTTCCGTCTGTGGGAGGCCACCGGCAGCGTCCTCTCATATGCATCGGCTCCGTACCTATGTGTTAAAACTAGGTGAGACAAATAATAATCATTTATACTCCAATTCGGAATACCAGATATTTAATTTCAACAAAGACATTATGAATGAAAACTTAACAAAAACTGATAACAATAACAGAAAACAACACGGTAACAGCAAAGTAATCAATAACTAAACCTATGTATGACCTTAGCAGTACGGATACTGGCAAAATTGTGTCGATCAGACGCAGAGCCATTAAACCAAGAAACGTTGAACATTAAAACGCAAACTTCAACAACGTATAATCTCAATTATGTAGCAAAAAATGCTGTCTCGGAAAACGAACTAGAAATCAATTAAATGATGAATGAAAGCCTTCAAAACCAAAAATTGTTTCGAGCTTCTTTGCTTTGCTTCGATGATACCAACGTCGTTAAATATTTTCCACCAATATGCCTTGGGTTTTGTAAAACATTTGTATAAAATAAATATCCAGGTTTTTGAATTGGGGTTGGTTTCATCGTCGATTCGTAACTTTAGTCAACATGCCGAAGCAATAGAAATACAAAAATATCAATTCTTTCTATACCTACCTATTAAAATGTTAAGTACTTATTCGACTTTTTTTTTGTGTTTGACTTTTGCATCTACAGAAAGAAATAATATTTTATTAGCACTGATATCGTGACGTAAATGGCATTCTGGGGCCTACTCGGAAAAGGAAAATCGAAGTTTCTTTTTCGTGTTCGTGCAAAACCAACTCTTATGTCCATTTCATAAGATTAGCGTTTGCACGAAAAAGAATCAGAAACTTCGATTTCGTTTTTAAGAGTAGGGGTCCTGTACCGAGGGAGGGTTGCGTGCGTGTTCAACTTCCGTCGAAATCGTTTTTTTTGGGATATACAAAATTATCTAAGATTTTTTCAGTTAGACAATTATTTTTATTCCAGGTTATACATCCTCCTAGGTCTTCTAATAATAGGATTCGCTGGATACTCAACGATAGAAGGCCTCGAATATAAGGTCAAGAGAGCGCACCAATTGGAGAGGAACTTTGAGCTCGTTGATGGTAAGGAAGAGACTGAGGATTTACAATGATTTACCTAATCTAAGTATTCAGTTTTGTGTTGTACGTACTGGTTGTGTATTTACATTGACAAAGAAAATAACAATCAAATAATATAAAGAAATTAAACTACTATTTACAATTGAAACCATTGAGCTAACTGCAGACTGTTGCAAACAATTTACATCACTTCGACCAGGCGCACAGATAATTTTTTGAAAACCCGGAGAGCCTCGGTACCCCACGAACCTAGGGTCTAGATTCCAAGGGGAGCAAATACGTAGGCTCTGTCGAGACCTACATATTTGCGCCTCTTGAGATCCTCGGCCAAATATGCCGCCGAAGCAGCCCTCACGGATGTCCTCGAAAGATGGGAAGGCGCAAGTGTGTCGACACATGTAGCGTCCCACACAATGCGCCTACCTAGCTCCTATGGGACTAAGTTCATGCCGTCGGGCCTCTTACAATCACCATCGTCACGCAACAGACCATTCGGTTCGAGAATATAATTGGTAGGTACGTTAGGGGTGACAAAGGTCCGCCGGATGATGTCGTTAAGGCTGACATGGCGAGATATTCGACCGGCAGCCCTAGAACACGATAATCCGTGATGACCAAGCTGGTAGACAACAGTACCGCACTGGCGCGCAACACCTTGCATCCAACCGAAGACATGTTGCTATACATTGACATCCTTGTACATTGACTTCCTTACATATAAATCTGTCGAAATAAGTTGGAACGTGACGCTTGTTAAAAAACTGTTTTTTTTTATGATTTCTGCGATCTACAATGTTTCTACAGTTCCCTATGAGCCATGCTAAAACAGTCTTTGTATCGATTGTCGTTTTGGAGTATATTCACGTGTAAAAGATTTATCAATAAATAATCGTAATATTTGTAACTCGAGACTCCAAAACGACAATAATTTAAAGTTTGTTTTGCATGGGTTATTATCAGATAATGGTAAATGCCTTATAATGCCTTCTTGTAGAACCTAAAAAATATTAAAAACCTGGTTATTTGTATTTCACGCGTGACGTAAAATTGTTGCTTATCAGTGTTTTCTCTCATGATTACTAATTGTAAGATAATGTCAACAAAAAAAAAATATAAAGGACTCTTATGCCAGCTTGCACAAGGATTTGTTAACTTTGTTAAAAATTATAGTGACTTGCATGAAATTTAAAAATCGTTGCGCAAGAGGAGCTTACCATTGTGTCAAATTATGAAAGATTTGAAGATATGTATGAGGATGATTATTTTTCTCTTATTTATTTCTGTCTTAGTTTTTAATATTTCAATTAAGATTCAGCTATGAAGTTCGTTATTTTACTACTGGTTACCTAAAAATATTGTGTAGTTTTCTAATACTCAAGTTTTTCTAAGGATTCCTCCTGTTTTTTACTTTTGTTATTTGTATTATAATATGTTTTAAGAAATAGATAAGCTGTACTTTAGTATTATTAATGTCTAATAATAATAAAACCTAGTCTTTTATTATTCGGTTGTAAGTTATAATAAAAACAACAAATATAATATTTCAGTAGATCATCGTTTTATTTTTCCACATAAATAATAATGAAAGTCTGTTGAAACTTAGCGACTAAAAGCTAAATCAAACTAAGTACAATTCACAATAAAACTAAACGTGACTAAAACGATATATTGAATAGCTTTCCTGAATCAAAATTATTTAAACAGTTTCTCATTTATTAAACACATAAATCAATGCACACAATAATATTAATACGAATTTTAAGTTTAACCTTAAGTCACTGGTCCATAAAAATTATTTAAAATAAAAGCTGCGATATTTACTACAACTAAAACTATATTAATCAAGATTTTTTTACACCATGTATTTTCATCGACAGATTTAAAGCGTAAAACCGTAATACTTTTCTGAAAAGAATATTCTCTATATTTATAAGGAAGACTGATAAAGGCACGATTTACAAAATTCAAAAGTAGCACCTTAATTCATGATATGATTTATTCTTAAAACAATATTACAAAGCCACTCGCATAATTATCTTATTATCAAAAATGAAGTTTCAGTAAAAGCATATTATTAATGATTATTCTATTTTGGCAATTAAGGAGATTACCACAGGGTAAACACCGCAATTATTCTTATACAAACTAAAACAGATTATTATGAGATAGGGCCGTGATAGAACTTATTAACGATCGTTGTCAAATCAAAGTTATTCATACAAAATAATCGTAGGTTATTTAATTTAATTTAAAGTTGACCTACTATTGGTAGGTCTGCCGTCTCATTAGATTATGAGAGTTGAGGAATGGATAAAGCATCTATATTTGCGCACATACTTGTGCACTATAATATGTCCTGCGCATTGGCTAGTTTTCGTTGAAACTGGTTGCCGTGGTTGAAATTCGGCTAAGAGGATATTCCTATTTGAGATAGCCGTTGTTTTCTACCCACATAATTATGTTTTATTTTTGTATGACAACTTGTTAAGTACATGCTTCAAAAGACAAACAAAATAAGGGCGATAACCATCTAACAATATAGCGATCAGTATAAAAATAAATCCTATTATTACTGTAGTTCGGTATACTGTATACTGAGCTTTTCTTCAGGTGTGATGTTTATAAATGCTACACTTTATTATGAAATCATTTTATTATACAACTTTATAACTAGACTGTATACTGAATATACATAATTTAACTTTACTTTGTGACCCTGTAGACAATTATGTATAAACAATAGCCTCAAATATAAGACATATTTTACAATTCATTATTTACAAACATTTATTTCCTATATTTCACGGTTATTTTAGCACCAAAATATTAATTTCATTGAAGGAACTTATTCGATGAATCTTTTACTTTTGAGCAATTTGTTATTGCTTTTTATATTTAACTGGGATATACAATCATCCATTTGTTTCGTTTACATCAACACGTTTATATCTGGACGGCAAATTATTATTTACAACCATAAAAAAACTAGGCAACAACTAAAAGCATTCCTAAACTAACTAAATGCAAAAATATATGAACAGGAAGACATGAATGCAGAAACGATGACTAAAAGTAACGTATTATTAATAATACACAATGAATTAAACTTACAGTCTAATTATTATGATATTTAAGTAAATTATGTGCGAAATGCAGTGATGATGTTAATGATGCATCCGTTTAAAAGGTTGGCTGAATTGGACCAAATGGTTCAAAATTAAGGGTCTTAAAAAGTGTTATTATAATAATGTGCGGCTGTTTAGGGTTAAGTCGGAGTAACATTCCGATCCTATAATAATAAATGTTAAATATTTATGTTGGTGTGGTCAGGGAGTAAAAGTGTTTCAATAACGTTAAAAATCCATCTGTCATTTAATCCAACCTGCAAAAAGCTTAGGCAAAATAGCTAATAATTTTGATCTTAGATGCAGTATAAACTGACAGAGAAAAACCGTAGTCAGTCGAAGCACAAACAGTTGTTCTATGCCAGAAGAAAACTGCAGTCGAATAACAAAGACTAAAATAGAACTGGTGATCCTTAACTGGGACTGGTCGTGTTGCTTCTTGGTTCTGGTTTAACAGCTCCGTTCAATTTGGAACTGATATTGTTCTGTATTGATACTGCCGGCGCTGTACCAACTATAGCAGAATTCGCTTGACAGCTTGCACAAGCCTCTAATCTCCTTGACAGCACAGCTCGGAGCTTCAACGCTGGACCCAGCTTCATCTGCAGCATTCCCGTCAAGTGGTCCTCAGTCAACAACGGAAGCCCAGATCCGTCGATCCGTTGCTCACGGAAATTCTGTAACAAGAATACCAAAGTCATTGCCTGGAAGCTCTACATAAAGCATCCGTAATTAGTAAAAAAGGAAGCGTTGCGGTCGAGCGTGCACCTGTCGCGATGTCAGGTTTTATGGTCTGACCGAACCGTCTACACACTTGCATATGCTACGGTAAAATGAAGGTGTCTTAGTTTAATTTGTATTACAAAAACTGGAATAATAAACTCTAGAAATGAGGCGTGTAAAGTCGATAATGTAGAAGTCTAGTATTACATGCCAGTTGCGTCGCAAAACTCGATCGTGTTGAAAGCATCAAGACGATTCGCGCCGGATCGACAGGTCGCGAGCGCAGCGTCCAGCGACCTGTCATCTCGGCGGGAACGTTGACAAAAACCGCGGCGGCTACGTGACGTCCTGTCTCTCCCCCCTCCTTACCCCTCTATGCCCCGGCTCTCGCCTCTCTCGACCACTTTTTACCGCGCGACATTTGCCCGGAGTTCGATCCGTGTCATCCGACGTATTCCTTTTTTAAATTGCGCCGAGCGATGTTCATTTATTTTATTTTTAAATTTTATAAGGCTTCGAGGCAACAGGCATAGCTCGGTAAAAAGCGATGGCGTACAAAAAAGTCTATGAATAATTAAAGCGAGATAGCTACTGGCTAGATCATGGGAACGTAATTATTTAGCTTGTTCTGAAGGACAGGTCAATTTGCAGGAATGGTTTTGCTTTTCGATTTTCAGCGTGCCTTTAATGCCAGCCCAGGGAGCCGGGTTTACTTTTATGCAAATGAGGGGAGATTAGAACCATTCTTAATAATATTGGAATAAATAAAGCGGAAAGTATGTTCCGAATGACCCGAGTAACCTTCGCAGCGTGGTTTAGGGGCATATTTATCTTTAATGGGGGTTAGACGTGGAATGGGTTCGGGACTAATGGCCGTGCCCCGCGGTCCCGAGTGACCTGCGCCAGCGCCCGGCAAATGAAGTGGAATGATATTCGAGAAAATTGTTTAATTGGGGGTCGAATTACTGGTTCGGAGAAGCATCTCTCCGTGGGCAACCGACGAACCTGTTTCGTTTTGACCTTTTTTGATGCCACATTGTTAAAGGATCGCTCGCCCTTGGCCTGTGACATCGGACGACCTGATCGTTCGATCGGGTTCCTTTTTTGAATTCATTAGTTCTTCGAAACCCCGTTCTCGATAGGTACAGCGGTATGCGGAGTACGACGGACTCCAGAGAACTATCTTCGCGTAAAAAGTTCATGTTACTCGTAACAAGCAAAGACAGATGGCAGCACTTCAACGTCTCAGACAAATTGGCAATTACGAATAAAATTATCATTACAAGTTTGAAGCACATTGTCCGAAGGACCGCGAGCGATAGTCCCGCATAATATTTACGTAGGCTGTAGTTAACAGGTTACAGATACTGCGTACCGCCTGTGGCCATGAACCAGGCTTTAAATTGCGCCCGTGTAGGCAGCCGAACAGGTTGGAAGTCTTGGTAGGGAGCAAAAAAGGTTAAAGTATGTTCCTGTTGGGGGGTAAAGGGGGGGTTAATGACAGGGGCGGCGCGGCGCCCGCGGCGGCTACCGGCCGCAAATTGATGCCTGCGCCCTCTGTGGAACCTTTGCTCCCGGCTAGTGATGCGCCGCTCGATAAAATAGTGACAAGCACGAGAGAGAGAGTTATGGCCGGGACTTTATCGAGAATGCTGGATGCCTGAACATTTAGATGGGTTTAATGGCGTGGTGTAGTCCGGCAGTATTTTCTAATTTTAATTAAGTATGGATGAATTTAGCTTATATGTATTTTCATCTACAGGGTGAAGTAGATTTTTGAATCATGTGTAGCATACCTACAACAGGAAGCTATTATAATAATAATGCGCAGGAAATTAAACTTATTTGCTTTTATGATGAGAAAGACTACCTATTCCAAATAGCGATACGCAACTTTCAATTCAATCAATATAATTAGACGAACATCAAAAACGAACACTATCATCTTTATAATACTAAACATAATCGATATCCAAAACAAACAACCCAACCTAAGCTATCGACAGTCGAAATATGAACTCTATTTCAATGCAGAACCGATCAAAATATTTTATAATTATTTAGGTCACAATAGTGTCGAGTAGACAAAGCAACGTGCAATTCCGACGATGTAATAACAGCGTATCGATATCGATGTCGATAATCAACATGGCGACCGCATCACTAAGCCTGCATTACGTATGAAGTATAAAGCTGACGGTGTACGGCTAACATAATTATAATCTTGGAGCCTATCACGAATAAAACGATAGTTGGTAGATAGGTACGTTTACGATAGGTATTTAAAATTTCGAAAATGAAGTGAAATTGTCTCTGGTCCTTTTAAAATTGAAAGTAACGACTAAAAGATCGATTCTGATGGTGTCCCAAAATTGATTTTAAGTTTGTTTAAAAAAATGTGGTATGATAGTAGAGCTAGAGTTGAGTGAAGCTCTGGTCTCTCGTGGTAGATGTTGGATTAATGTGCGCATTAATCCAACATCTACCACGCAGCACACATATGTATGTATATCTTCATTCAAATATGGGCTTAAACTCGTTATCTTTAGATACATTTTACAGTGACAAACTGGCTTCTCGCAAGCTTTAAATGAGTGTCTGTCATCTGATGCCGTCAATATGAAATGCATCTAACTATTACGAGCTAAAGCCCATATTTCAATGCGTATTTTTATGCTGTGCGGTAGCAATGCGCGTCTGATCTGCGGCAACTTTTAGAGTAACCTAAGTCAGTTCAAACAGTACCTAGACTATTTATAGTCACAAAGAAGTACGTTTGTAGGAAGGTATGTTATAATCTGACTATAGCTTGAGACAGCATATTACTCCAAATTTTCCGAGAGCACCACCATTACATAAGCACTGGTATCTATCATTTTATATTCGTGATAGGGCCTCCGAGCCCATCGCCATTTTAATCTTTTTCTTTTTTTTAAGAGGTAAGGGGTCATGAGACGGACGCTGCCTCTTAAGTTTTTTTATCAATTGTCGTTTTGCTTTGAAGCTGTACTTTCTAAATCTTACTTTGTTAAATTAAGTTTAATTTAAAGCACTTTAACACGTAGTTCTGTAATTGTACCGCGATAAAAAACACTATTTTGTTATTTAATATTGAATGCTGGTCATAAAAAAAATACTAAATATACATAAGAAAAATATTTTATTTTAGAATTTTCAATTGAATTAGTTTGGTACCTAATATAATAATTCTCCTTCTTGCGCCGCCCCCCGTCGGGTAATATGAGCACAAACTATGTCAGGCGGTGCTCCTCGCTAGACTATAGGGTTTTATGGTACATTTGACCCTTCTAACCAAGAGATCTAAACAAAGAAAAGAGAATAGATTTCAAACATGATGTATATGTAATAGTTAGTTACGTATTACAGTAATGCGTAACTAACTATCAAAAGCTCTGATAAAACGAAGATAGGCCAATAAACTATTTGCCTTTTTAACAGGTTACTGTCCAAATATTTCGTTCCGCTGACCACAAATTACCTTCTAGAAAGCTTATCATCGAACATCGGACGCAAAAAGCTTCTACAATAATTGGAAAATAGCTTAACACTGATGGGAGTGGCTACACCTCAAGCCAGAGCGAGATCGCCCGACTTTTGTCCAAGAAGGAGGGAGATGGAAGGCGCGGGTGGGCGGGAACACCCGACCTCGGTCGATCGCATCCGAATAGAAACCGCCCAGCGTTAGGAGCGCCCAGTCATCTTGACCTATGACTTTTATTTCATTTGTTCGAGACTGGGAGCGTTGAAGAGGTCAAGCCTGAGTGGGCTCGCAACAATGCCAAGTTTCCTAGCTATGCGTCTCAATATTAGCAGAATGTGAGGATTGTTAGAAACGTTTATAATTAACCAGATGTTTCATTGATCCTGCTTGGTAAATTGTGGGAATATTTTGTACATTTTATGTTAATGGTGAAGAATAATGGATTTGCATCTATATGTGTTTAATTGCTGAGGATGAGCCACCCATGTCGTTAATTACCTAATGTAATTTACGAGATAGTTTTTCTACACAAAATAATTTTATAATACTGAAATTTTGATGGCTCACTACGCATATACCTATTGGTGGTCCTGCAGGCTGGGCAGTGAATGCGTTAACGTTGCTTTGGTCTTATGTTACAGTAATACCTGAGAAAGAATTAAGAAAGCTTTCTGATCTAACTGAATAGGGGCTGATTAGGTACTAAGAATCCATCAAAAAGTGGAGCATTAGGAAAAGTTATCTGCTCTATTTACTGTAAATGAACGTATTATTGTATAACTAGATGGTAACATTATATTGGTCTTATGTATATCCTATACTATATTTTTTATCTCTAGTCGGCCATGGCCAGGCTTACAACATTGTTATGGAGAAAAATAGCAAATATTTCATAAATTAAAACAAAATGATTTTATTACACTTAGTGAAATATGTTAATATAAAGTAAGGTTAAAATAAAAAAACTAAATCCGTAAAAAATAAAAAATATAAATACATTCGATGTATATTAAAATTTGTCATTCAATGATATAAAAACATTTTTCCTTATTACATTATTTAGTTTGTTTTTAAATGCATTAAAATTACTGTCACAGCATATAAGAGATGTTCTGTAGATATTGGGGCTATGCAACACTCTTCAAGTAAGGCGATTTTGCATACTCGTACTCAATTAGGTCCTACCAGAGGAAGGGCAGCAGCTTCCTTCTGAGTATTTTTAAACACCAACACTGCGATCACCAATCCGCCTGCCAAGCGTGGTGATTATGGCAAATCCTCCCTACATGGGAGACCATCCATTCGATGGACCGACGACATCGTAGCGGTCGCAGGGAGTCGATGGATGGAGGCGGTTCAGGACCGCTATTTGTGGCGTCGTACGGGGGAGGCCTATGTCCAGCAGTGGACGTGTATGGGCTGATGATGATGATGACTCAATTAGGTACTATTATTTGCTAAAACATCCTACAAGCATCTAAATGACCTAGCGGGTTTAAATAATCATTCTTAAAACAATAATAGTTAAAATTAACTAACCCACAATCCCAACCCATGTATTAATTTTGTAATTAGGAATGCTCAAGAGAAATTGTCTAATAAGTTAACAATAATTTACAACAGCGCGTCTATTAGACAAGTCAATGGGTTACAACAACCGGCATTATAAACATAATTGATTAACTAGTAGTTTATTAAACAATAGGTTAACTGGAGGTCGTTTTATAGTAGCAGGATTTAATTACTTATTAGTTTTAGTGATGTTCGTAAAGATTTAAAGATGAGTCTTGAAAATGAAACTGCTGGGACAAGGACTTTGGTTTTAGTGATGTGTAAATATAGTGATGCTTTAACAATGAGTCTTGAAAATTAAGCTGCTGGAATAAGGACTTTTGATGCAGTACGGTTTCAGGTATCTCTATGTGTTTTTATAGAAGAAAAAGACACAGGGTCATAGATGATATGATAAATATAAACCTACAAGTTTAAAATATGTAATGCAATTGAAGCGACACATTTTTAAAAAAATTCAACACGCAACGTACCGATGCTCATCTACGTTTTATAGTATCAATGAATTGGGCACTATTATGACCTAGGCAATGGTTTATTTGGAGTGAAATAAATATACCTACCAATAATTTATAAATAAATAAATAGATAGGTATTTTACATAAGATCTCCAATTGGCACGACTTGGTGAAATAGACGAACAGAGCTTTTAATAAGTTTATTACGAAGCTTTCAAGTTATTATCCAGATACAAGCTAAATTGGCATGATTACGACGATGAGGGTAATTTTAATATACAGGAGTGTTTGTGAGTCTAGTTTAATAATGTAATTCATGCAATGGTTATTACATAAATTGCTTCGTATCTCAATTGACCAGTATCTCGTAAACATAACTTGATTAAAATTTTATGTTTGAATACTGTTTATATAAGAATTCTAAAATTGAACTCATTTACCTCTTATTTCCTATTCGTATCCAAATTTAACACTATAATTATATATGTAGTCTTTTTAAATATCAAGACTGGTCTTGTTATTCACATCACTAAAGGTACACAGATTCTCCCAACTCCCGTTAAGCAAACACTGGAGCGCACCGTTACTTAGTGTCGGAGTTATTGCATTGTTGACTTCAGAACTTTGTTGTGTTACCTACTTAGGTAAGTGTTGCCACTTTAGAAAATACAATAAGTACCTACTGCGTTTATTTCCTGGCATAAAATATTTTCCCTAATTGGATATTTTCAAACAATTCACAAAATTAAAACTCTAAACATAGTAATAGTTTAACTTCTTATCGATATCTTAACCATTACCAATGCGATTTTTTTTATATTTTTCCAAGCTTATAGTCGATATAAATCGAAATATTCATTTATTATATATTTATTTAGTTAAAAAACAAATAATAAAATTAAATTAATAGTACCTAGACAACAAGACGATTTTTAACAAAAATAAGAATGAGCACTTCCTTGGTCATCGCGAAATAATTTCTTCATAGAAAAGACTTCAACGCACTTTAAGTGGCTACGCGCTATACACAATATTAAAATAATTTGTACTTGATAAAAATCATAATTATTTTTACAAGTAGGAAATATTTTGTTACTGATGTACACATTAGTTAGGAAAGTGTTTATCTAAAAGATTTATCTAGAAGATTATATTTTACTAGAGTAAGCTTGCGCTTGGCTGGTCAAAGAGGATTTTCTAATACGGCCGTATATTCTCATCAGTGCATGTTATTTCCTTCATGCTTCCTCTACTTTTCAGTTTCGTTCGGTATAATTTATTCGGCCTTTTTATATATTATTATATTATCGTTAATGAAGTTAGTGAAAGGGTATTAAAAACTGTCAAAAAAACAAGTTTTCGGGATGTTTTTGTTATTTTTCTCAATTTTGGATCGATTTTCCGTATTTCAAACAAAGAAAACAATACTTTCGAAACGTGAATCGATGCTCACGATTGTATCGATAGGTATATTAACAATCGAGTATCGTAAGCGTGGCTCTGAAACAATCTACTTGTTCATCGATGGTAGATGCTATCGGCTCGTGCCACTTGTAAACTTCTAGGGATGTGCAGTTTCTAACCTTATCGATGTTTTACCACAACTAGGTACCTACAAGCCGCACAAGTTGCAGTCAATCATCATAGGGATAATGATCAAACATCGCAGTAGCTTGACTAAATACGAAAGTTAAAGTATCTATCGCTAGCAAATGTACACCTGTGTGGTGTCCTTCAATATAACGAAGGATATCTTATATTTTATGCAAGGCGCAACCAATGATCTTGCAAGATGTCCTCTCCATCATATGTTTTACATTCTACCTACCTAAATGTACTATGGATCATAGTCTCCTGAATTAAGCAAACTAATTATTAAAATTTTACTACAGTGAACTTATCGATAGATCGAAAAGAGCATCTTTGAAAATGTTTCATGACTAGCATGGCACAAGTAGTAGTTGCCTGCTGCCGCCGCGCCCTTTGTGGCGGAGAATGTGCACTTCTTATGGATAGTTACAGTTAACATCGATACTGAAGATCATCGACAGTGTCCCAACACTAGCGCGGCATGAATAGCTGTCGCGTGCCGCCGCCGGGTCCTCTGCGACGAAGAAAGTGCACTTCTTATGGATAATTACAGTTAGTATCGATACTGAAGATCATCGACAGTGTCCCAGCACTAGCGCGGCACGAGTAGCGGTCGCGTGCCGCCGCGCCCTCTGCGGCGAAGAAAGTGCACTTCTTATGGATAGTTACAGATAACATCTATACAGTTTAATGATATTTTCCAAGACAGCTCTGCAGTTAATGGTGTTTTCTTAATAAGGGCGAAATAGACGGATTGTTTGTTTTAGATGTCATGGTCTTAGCCCCAGTTACACAAGGATATTTAAATGTCTGTTAATATTTATATAGTTTGATATGTTATAAATCATATTTTAACCAGATGAATAAAAAAAATGCTGCACAATCCACACAGCATCACCTAGCCCCAAGCTAAGCAGAACTTGTGTAATGGGTAATATATAACAAAACTATTAATTAATAGTAGATTGTATCATAAGGGAGCAAAATAATATTTTTACGGCGAGGGCGCTTTTTTGAATCCTGAACGTAGCGAGGGATTCAAAGTATGTCGCCCGAGCCAAAAATATATTTTGCGCCCGAGTGATACACTCTACTTTTCATCACCCTCTATGAGAAAATAAAAGGTGATCATATTTTATTCTAATATTATTATTTAATATAAAATAGTAAGTACATAACAACTAAAGGAAATTAAATAGTACATAATAATAAATCAACTAAATGCTTATATTTCCATTTGAGACATTTTCGCAATTATGAAAATTTATTGTACCAGTTATCCAGTTATGGAGGCGGCTCAGGACCGCTATTTGTGGCGTCGTACGGGGGAGGCCTATGTCCAGCAGTGGACGTGTATGGGCTGATGATGATGATGATGATGATTGTACCAGTTTTATTAGGATGAGGGATAGTTGTAGATTTCATATTCTGCGTGTTTGAAATTATGTCCGACTTTGGCTCATATTGAGGAAAATGTAACGGTGAATCTCGTTGTTTGGATGTAGATGGGCGCGGCGATAGTGGCATGGATGGATTAACTGAAGGTTGCAGTTTAAAGTGTTGCACAATGCGTTTACATGTTTTCGCCTTGTTCTCAATGGAATCTTCTATATACCCCTCTGCTACAGCACTCGACTTCCATCATCCATGTCGCTTGAACTCATTTTTCAAAACAAAACCGAATCCGTGAAAATTTACGAAAACGCGGGCTGTAGTTCGCGCGTTTTTAATTTGATTTCTTTTCTTTTCATTCAGCCAGTGCGGCGGCGGCGGTGCAATATGGTCCGTATATATTCAAACAATATTTGCGTTCGATTTTGCTGGCGCTGAAAACTAAGACGTTCCGAATTCAATAACTGCGCGGCAATACACTTTTCCGCGCACTTTTTGAATTAGGAATTTATAGAGAGGAATAAAAGTTCTTTTCTGCCCGCTAAAAGTTCCTTAAAGAAGGTGTTTTATTGGGGTTTGGGTGCACATATAGGTGAACAAAGTCGTCTTTTTCGAATAGATGGGATGAAAACATTCTTCTGTAGGTACAAGGCTGATAGTAGTAACGTTATTTTTCCAGATTTTTCTTTAAACAGTTTAAATTGATAACTCAAAATAGGAAGACTGGACCTCGTTTTCTTGTTGCTTCTGTAACTGCAAGTTTTTATAATATTAAGCTCTTATAAATCTGGAGTCTCTAATAATCCGATGGTCAATAATGTTCGAGTGGGTTCCTTGAGAAAATCTTAATTCTTATTTGATAATAATTACTTTATATAAAGCTGTTAATATGTAGTATAATTTAATACTGTTTATATTATAAAAAAGTAGTGTCTAAGTGCTTATTTTGTATAACTAAAGAAATAAAATAATTGAAGTCTGAAATCTGAAAGACACCTGAGTTAAAGCTATACAAAAAACCAAACAATTACTGCTTAATTTTAATACCTTTTCTACACTCTCTCTAAAATATGAGAAATTCGGAGCCATGTTTATATAGATACATAACCCTAATAAGCTATTGAGTGAAATAATATTGAGCTATTGAGCTAAATCCTAGGGTGCCTATACTAATTTATAATTTAATTCTAATGTAAATATCAATTCAGCTTCGAATGGTCCCGTGTACTTAAAGTAATGGGTACTATAATAGTAATGGTTTTAGAGTAAAATGTGGGTATTGTATATTAGGGAATGGGCAATATACAGTAGTAATAGAGCAATGAACGTTAGAGGAGTCTGTACCTACCTATTATACAGAGCTACTGCTTCAAGAAGTTAGTTTTAGTCATTACAACTATTTTAATTTAACACTTTTTTGTTATTTAAATAATAAGAGCTTATTTTTTGTTCAGATTGAGCGAGATAAGTCTTTTGGTCTAAATTTACGATTCCGAAATGCTGCCATTATTATCAGATTAGGCAGTCATTTTGTTCCATCTTTTAGTGGTCGTAGTACGCATGTTACTTGTATTTTCCAAGCCTTATATTATACACTAGCTGCTGCCCGCGCGATCGCCCGCGTTTTTATCGGGATAAAAATAGCCTATATGTAATTCCAGGTCCCAAACTATACCCATACCAAATTTCAGCCTAATCAGACAAAACTTATATAGTATTAAGCCAGCTTGGCGAATAAACAATTATATTACAATTCGAATAGTATCAGACAAGAGGCACTCATGAATATTCAATATACAGTGTATAATATACATTATACAGTGTATACTTCTTGTATACTGTGTAAATACAAACGCATGTCATCTTGTCGTAGCGCCGCGAGATATGGTGGCATTGGAAGGGTGACCATAAACGGTGGAGAAAATTTTACATCTATATTGCGTTTAATATTTAAAAATGAATAAAACTGTAAAATTGATGTAAATTAAATGGGCTTTATGTATCTATCGAAAAAAACGTTTCGAGGTATCTTCATATATCATAAATGTATGATGTAAAACTCAGAAAGCACAATTTATAAAACATCGGCTATTGGGTGTTCTCGGTCCGGTTTCGGTTGAACTTGAAATTTCAACTTTATATTTATTTTATAGGTCCTAAATAGTTAGGGTAATATTTAAAATAGAAAAGTCAAATCATTAACTCTGTATAATCATCAATCTTTACACGAAGGATGATTTATTTATACAATGTTAAGGTATCGGCCGAAAAAATTGAAAAAAAATCTTAGCAGAAAGAGTTATTTGTTTATGACGAAGCGTGGTTCCAAAAGCTATGTGACCAACGAGTCCTTACTGATGCACTCTGTATCAAAGCCGAAAAATAACACCTAAAATCTAATGTCTGTTACAGTTTCTCAAAACCACCTTACAAGGCCACCCTACCCTACACATCCGGCAACCCTATAAGGCCCTACAACTACTATCCCACCTGTGTACCTCCAGCTACTGGACCAGTTGCGAACGAAAGCGGTTACTAATCTACGCTTATAAAGGAGTCTACACACTGGGCCGCCGACACTATCGATTTACGACGATGTTCATACACCGATACGACGGTGTATGGACATTGCAGCTGGTTCATTCTGATGTATTCGTTTTATCACTCATACTACCAAGATGCCACGGAAGACCAGCGCTGCAGTTGATCCCCGAGATCCTGCACACGCTTAATGGCCTTTTGGTCTTACGCTATTTTTTTCTCTTTTGTTCTTTTTTATTATTGTATTTTCTTGTGTCTTGTGAACCAATAAAAATTATCTTATCTTATATCACTATTTTCGTCGCTAATTGGTTAATTGTAATCAAAATGTGGCCAATGTGTGGCGAAAAATGTATGAGAGTTACACTCACGAATTCATCTGAATTGACCAGCAGCCGCCCTCAGTCTTGTCAATTTAACAGCTTACATGCCGCCGATTAAGTTGCTGCGCTGAGTCGGCGAGCTATGTCGGCGGGCCGGAGACACTGGTGTGTAGGCATCCTTAAGTTAGATATAGATCGATACTTGTTTATCGGTATATTATCTCCATTGTGCTGTTTCTCTTTTGTTTATTCGTGTTTTGTTTTATGGCAATGTCCGAGGGAAAGGAGTGTTATGTTATATGATATGATAGACTTTAACTACTTACTTTTAACTTTTCTATCATGAGATTATAAAAGTTAAAGTAAGTATATTATCTGTTGTTGGTATCGGATTAATAAAAGTTTTATTTCTCATAATATTATCTAGTAAGATGAATACCGTAGAAAAGTTGTGGATTGTGTGAAAGAAGACATGGTTAAGAAAGGTTTAAGTATAGAGATGATGGCTGATAGAGAAGAGTAGAAGAAAAGTACATGCTGTGCCGACTCCTACGAGTGTGGGAGAAGGGCAGGAAGAAGAAGAAGAATATTGTCTACCGATGTGGCGCGGCGTGCGCAGGAAGTTGCGGGTTTGATTCCCGCCTTGGGACATGTTTGTACAAACATTTATTTCGATTGTTTTGGGTATTTCCTATGTATAATAAAAAAAAATCTATGTATATGCATTTTATTATGTATATCAGTCATCTAGTAGTCATATACAAGCTCTGCTTAGCTTGGGGCTAGATAATGATGTGTGGATTATCCAACATTATTTATTTATTTATTTAGTAAGAGTCCACTTACAATAGAAAATATTGACCATGGTAGGTCATAACATAACTGTATTATACTTGCTTACTTGGCACTGAATATGTTTTAAATTTAAAAATGGCAATGATGTAATGTAATTTGACTAACTCGTTACTTTTAAGTGTAAATATAAACACGTTTGGTATTGTAAAATAGCTAGCAGCAATATTTTCACTTCGAAATTTAACTACTAATTATTGGTAGTAAACCATCTGTAAATAAATTTAAAAAAAAGGTTTACCATCTTATCATCTCGATCTAAAGAGGTTGAGCGCGTAACGAATGTTTCAAATTCAGAACGTAGGGTTGTAACAAATCACCTTTACGGGTTAAAGTGTCGATAAATCTATCCGGTACACCCACTGCGATATCGATACTATCGCGACACTAGCTGCTTTGTGGTTGGACAGAAATGAACTGTAGCTGGACCACAGATGATAAATAGTGTTAACCATTCGATTCTACATCATTGAACGAAAGAAGTTAATTGACTTGTCATAAAATCAAAAGAGGTTTCCATTTAATTTCGAATTTGCGAGCTAATCGCGTAGGATCTAAAAAAAATTTTGGATTTTGAAAACCTTAGGTAGACCAGGTAAGTACATGTAGGTACCTGGGTATGAAAAGATGCAGAATACATTTTTCAAACATTAACGTAGGTGCTACTTCAGAACGGAATGTCCTTAAACAAATATTGAATTTAAATCAACTACAATAAAGCTTATATCACATTGTGAACCAGTTCCTAGTGATAAGGGTCGAGCCAGACTAGCCCGAGGAGATTTGTGGGCCTCGATAATTATTCCATTTTCAAAACTGCGTTCGTTTTACTGTCCAGTTGATCCGGAGATAGCGTCCTTCAAAACTTAACTGGTCTGTCGATTTTATTGTCTATGATACACCTGAATTATGTGAGAATGAGAAAATAATCTCTTTTCATATCTTCTATGTCATGATATTTATGCAAAAATTCTTACTTTAAAAATATGGATGCTGGTTGGTTTGGCTGCATTGATAAAAAAATATTCAATGAAAAGCTCTATCGATAACTCAAAGTTAATAAGGTATTAAATCTAGCTAGACGATATCACACATCATATAGAGGGGAAAGTTGCGGATTCAAATCCCGCCCGAGTCGGATATTTCGATTTTAAAATTCTTAGAATTTCACACTATACAAAATACTAAAAATTTTATCTATGGCAGTTCCTCCTTTTTTGCATAAGAAAAGTAGTTTATTTTATGGGCGTTGATAAAACATTGATAAAACAGTTTCCAGATTAAAAAACGCTATGCCACGAGAGGGTACTTTAAAAGCTTTATGAGTGAATGAAAGTAAACATTCCTCATTGTACCTTTACATCCCAATAATGACAGTAGTAAATAATGACAAGTATTACAGTGGGAGCAACAATCAACGCGCTTCCTCCGACTAGCTGACATCCGCCGACTAAACGGATTCTAGACGCCGCCGCCGCCCCGTCCGGTCGTAGAGTAGATAGAGTGGCTACAGACAGATATACCACTCGGATAAAATACCTTCCTACATGCTTCTTTTAGAACAGAAGGCACTTTCGTGAGTAAGCTTAGAAACCTTTTTACAAGTTCGCATTTTGGTTGTCGAGTTTGGCCAAATATTATTAATATTCTTCCGATTTTCTTCACTTTTTTTTAATAGTAGAACAGAAGTTTGGTCGGTCTAGACTAGAGGTTGGTTACACAGGCGTTATTTTTGTTATTCAGTTCGGAAAAACCTATTTAATCTAAGATTACTTTACTGAAAAAGAAAATAACAATCAATTAATATAAACAAATTAAACTAGTATTTACAATTGAAACAATTGAGCTAACTGAAGACTGTTGCAAACAATCTACAGATAGCTCAACTGGTCCATATCAATACCAGTCGGAAGCGTCCCCAAGACGCTGTCTGCATTGCCTCGCTGTATGGAAATGCTAATGCGTTGCGCCAGATACTCACCAGCTCTCGGGTCACGCGATTACTTGGATAAAATATATTTACCTTGTGTAGAGAATCCTTCGAGTATGCATTAGTAGCATATAAGGGGCATCAAATCAATATATTCTTCTGGACTTATATAATGGTTCTTAACTACATTTTCAATCCCATTACGCACACTTCGCGAAAAAAAGTGTAAAAACAGGGATTGAGTTGGGATTTATATACTTGTTACATTTGTATTTTACCTTATATTTGAATCATATAATCAACCCGAATACAAAAATCGCAAAATTGAATCTAAAGCGGTCACCCCAAAGCTTGTTTTCCATCAAACTCCGATCACAAGAGAGGCGATACGATCTCTCTTTAATTATATTGTTATACCGGGAGGTCGTGAGGTTACCAAATAGATTATCTGTCGATGATACCGGCTGCCGATGCGGCTCTGAGAGTGCCTCTTTATATCTATCGGATTCTTTGGGTCATTATCATTATACAGTGCGCATAGCATGAGCTTTCGAATCGCTAGCGCTAGCTGCAAATAATGCCAGCAGATCCGAACCAAAAAAAACTAAAATTTAATCGAGTATAATATTATTTCGTTCTAATTATTTAGGAATAATGATGTTGAAATGAGAACTTCCCAATTGTGGTTAAAAATTACAATGCAATTTTGTTTAAAATTAGACTTTCTGCAATCATATTCTATGATAAGTATTTCAGATTGTTTGAATTTCAAACCGTTTTATAGTCAGAGAAATTTATTCGTTAAAGTTTGCGATAAGAGCAAGAGTAGGAAATTGGAGCCATTACATTACGGCCTTATGGCCTAACGGCGTTTAATGTAAGAGTTTTTCAATTTTATATAATCAAAATACATGGTAATTTTACAAGTAGTCTTATTGTAAATGTACAAGAGGTTTGTTTATAAATGAATTCAATTAAATTATTATTTTGTCGAGTCCTAGTTGCTAAAAATCGTTACAAGATTGTTCTGTTAACTATCAAATACAATAAAGAGTTCATTCATTCACTCATTTCTCATTAACTGCTATCGTCAGCGTCAAAAAACCATGCTCGCTGCACTGAGCGGGGATAGCACAAGACTCTTTGATAGCCTTTTTGTAATTGGACCGATGAATGTTTGAGTTATTTTCGAGAATTTGTATTGTAAAGCATTGAAAGCCATTGTGGTGTTCGCACGAGCCGGTCCAGTTATACACGAACTTTGAAGAATGGCTTCAGATGTTTTCTTTGTACCTTGATTTATAATTTGTTTATGTTGGGTGTTTCCTGGAGGCTTGGTTAAATAAACGATTACCCTTCGTAAAAAAGCTAGACAACTATGTAAAAGGACACGTAAAAGAAGGATTCGCTTGATATGATAGAGGACTCGTAAAGGTTAATTAATTAGTAAAATATTAGGTTACATACCTAGTTTTAAAACTGCGCAGATATTTACCTAGTACTGAGCAGGAAATATATTTTTTAAAATTCTTTTCACAATCTGTTATTTCTCCAATATAAATGTTGTCAAATCTATCTGATAGTTACTCGCCTGACTTGCTAGTAATACTCAAACTACAAACCTCTGTGGTTCATTTAGTTTTATTATTATTACTTTTAACTAAAGTTTTTCAATTACTATTATTATGTTGGTTATAAATAAAAAACAATCTATTATTATGAATAAAAAAAATGGGTGTAGCAAAAAAACATTTTGAAGCGTGTTGTCACACAATTCAACCTTTTATCTGACGAAAAAGCATAAACATTATAAATTTTACGTTTTTTCATTATTATTTTTTTGGTTATAAATAAATAAACAAGTCTCGTATCGTAGTAAAAAACAAAAAATCTAATAATACATTTTGAAGCGTGTTATATCATACAATTCAACCTTATATCTAACGAACAAAAAGTATAAACATTAAAAATGTCAGAGCGTTCTATTTCCAAATCCATTTCAGATTGGATCATGCAAATGAATCAATAAACAAAAATATTTCATTCATAAGCGACATTTTAATATGTTATTCGCGATATAATCGCCTGTCGCCTATTGTATTCAACATGATAAATGAAACTAGTTAGTAGTAGCGAAATTATGAATTTGCTGGTTTTGATTATCTTGAATTCTTGTTTTCGAATACCCATATACATAGATCTTATATATAAAATTTCCATGTCACAATGTTAGTTACCGTACTCCTCCGAAACGGCTTTACCGATCTTTACCAAATTTTATATGCGTATTCATTAGGTCTGAGAATCGGCTACTATATATTTTCCATACCCCTAAGTGATAAGGGTTGAAGGCAAAACAACGTTTGGCGGGTCAGCAAGTAGATACATATATAAAAAGAAATTTAAATTTCAGGAATCAGCATAAAAAACAATCATTTAAAATGTACCTACCAGCGGTGTATTCGTAATAAATACAGATTAATACATTATTTAATATATAATCTGTGCCTTTATTTGCCAAAATTCGTATTAATTTTTTTTTTAAAACTAAAAAAACCTTCTAAATGTTCCAAAACACCCATAATTTTCTTTCCTGTAACTTTTTAAAGTGATTGAGTCCATGTGATCATGTGGATCACTTGCCCTCGATCACTTTTTAAAAAAATTATTGGAGGACCGGTTCCTGTTCAGAAGTGTTTCGTACAACATTGAATCAAGGTCTATGTAATCGTAATTAATCATGAAAAATGGAACGAAAAATATTTACTTTTATTTTTATTACGCAGAAATAAAATAATACCGTGCGTAAGTATCTAAACGAAATGCTCCACAGAAACCGTACAAGTTCTGCATACACACGGGATGTCCGAAATGTTTGCGGTTGCAACGCACGCGCACCTGCCTTATAAAGTGCAGGTACTGTCAGGTACACAGGTGATAACACTGAATCTCGAGCAGAAAGCATCTCGGGCTCTCGGCGAATTCCTTGAACATCTTCATTTTCTTTTTAATTCCTTGGGAAATAGACGGTTTTATGACGTAAATGGTGTTTAAGATATTTTTAAGTTTACTTATACTATTGTATTAACACTCTGTCTAGAGCTAGACCCTTATTCCACTAAATTAATCACTTCATCATACCAATGGTATCATCTCAAATGATAAATTTTGGAATTATACCTTTAATGAAAGTAAAAACAAATGGAGGGACGCATGTCAAGATTGCAACTATTCTATTAATCCCTCCGCACGCACTATCTAGAGTTTCATCTAGGTATAGACGATTCTGCAACGATACCATTGTCATAGTAAAGTTATTGTATGTCTAGAGAGGTATATCTGCTTCACGCTAAAACGAATAGATTGGCATTCTTGGATATGGTACTAGAATAACATAGTCTTGGTACTTTTGACCCTGAATTTATACAGTTGCGCTGCCGCCCTCAGAAGCAAGTTATAGTTCCAATGGCCTGTCTTCGCTGACAGCTAGTGAAACAGACCCGTAACTAGGTCCAGTAGTAACAGACAGCGACCACACGGGTGGCCGCGGCGGGGGGCGCTGTTTTGATATTAGTAGCCGATAGCCAGTGGTCACCACTCGGTGCTTGCTGACTTGCTGAATCGGGAGTGGGTGAAACTTTGTTCCAACGATTCTCTATCTATTAGCTGTCTCACGCCGCCGTTGGGCAAAAGCTTTTTATTCTATGAATGTTGTTACGGAGGCTTTCTGTCCAATGACATACTATAATTATGTGTTAAAATACGTCAAAGTGCACGTATAACTAATCCTAAAAATATTTTTACTGTTTAACTAAATGAATTATTCGTATTTTCGCAAGACTGAAGAAAATAATGTTTATTTCGGGCATTTTGATCGATTCCAGATAAAATATACGAAACTGAAAATCACCTTTGTGCATAACTGTACTAAATAATGTGACACGCACTGTCTTCATTCAAACGTACATCTGCGTTAGTTTTTACGTAATTTAATGCGGATTTATGATATTTTAGAGAAATCTTAATTTAACATCATAGAAATCTTAATCTGATGAAAGGAGTGATCTCTAATTGAGTAATTATCAGTCCACTTTTCTACCTTTTCAACTATGATTGCTAATAAAAATAATAAAGGAAGCTTTTGTATTGACAATAAATGGTAGAATAGGTTTAGGTTATAATTGCTTATTTTAACAACAGCTTCATAAAACAGTTTCTTCTATTGCCCTCTGATACAATGAGTTATATATCTTTTGAATATATTCACCATTGTAAAAGAATAGCACGTTACTTTCTCGTAGAATCAAGTAAAACTCTACGTCAATAGAAGAAGACAGAGTGAGAATTAGCAATGCTTTAAGTTAGCAGACTATTATGAATAAGGGGGTTAGTATTAAGTACGGATGGATTTGTTGTACCTGACATAACATAAAATTGTAGGATATTGTTGAAAAAAAAAAATGAGCTTTGTTAGTGGAACAGAAAAGCAAATAATTTGATTATTTTGAAACAATTTAAAAACTCTTACAATTTTTTAAAGTTTTGCGGGATAAATAATAATAATTCATCGGGAATATAAATTTTACGGGATTATCTTTTATACAACTGCAAAAGAATTCAAATCGGTTCATAAAAATGTCTGAGAAATCGACAAACATACATAAAAAACATACAGTCGAACATTATAACCTCCTCCCTTTTTAGAATTATAAAAAATAAATAAATGTAATCCGTCGCAATCTTATAGGTAGTCATCATCATCATCATCATCATCATCATCATCAGCCCATACACGTCCACTGCTGGACATAGGCCTCCCCCGTACGACGTCTCAAATAGCGGTCCTGAGCCGCCTCCATCCATCGACTCCCTGCGACCGCTACGATGTCATGGGTCCATCGAGTGGATAATCTACCATGTAGGGGGGATTTGCCATAATCACCACGCTTGGCAGGCGGATTGGTGATCGCAGTGTAGTGTTTAAAAATAATCAGAAGGAAGCTGCTGCCCTTCCTCTTATATAATATAATATAATTAATAAGTTCTTACTTATTTTTTGGTTTTGCTAAATACCTATTATTATTAAGCTATACCAGTTGAGCTATCCGTAGATTGTTTGCAACAGTCTGCAGTTAGCTCAATTGTTTCAATTGTAAATACTAGTTTGATTTCTTTATATTATTTGATTGTTATTTTCTTTGTCAATAAGGATTATTATTAAGATGTTATAATTTCGGAAGGCGGAGACAACGAATATTTTGGCGCCAATAAACATGTTCTAATAATATAAAATTAGCAATTTACACAAATTAACAACTCGGGTGCCCAATAACAAACCATTTAAACTAGTTTAGAGCAGTTTAACATATCAAATTACTAAGGCAATTGCGAACGAGATCTATAAGCTGATATCATTTATACCTATTTAAGAGATGGAGTTGGTGTGTCCGTTGAATCTTATGAAAATTAACATTCTATAATCTAATCTATATTTTTAAACTGCAGCTTAAATGGTATCTACATCAACTGTCTACATTTTTCCATTGCTGGACGCAGGCCTCCATCTGCTAAGCGCTTTATTGGCTTTAATCATATGGGGGTAATGCCCATAATCCCCACGTTGAGCGTGCAGTTTGGGGATCGAACTTGTTCTGTAAAAGGCACTGTTGCCCGCCCTCTGACAGAGATATCCCTAAGTCACTTCTTAGGACACCCCCCGGATTAGTTAAGGTGGTGCATATTATAAGCCACGGTATAAAATGTATCTATTATAGAGATATATATATTTATTGTAAATACCATAATTGTAAACTTTTTTTATTGAAGTTATAGTGCACGACATGACACGTCTTTATTGCGTTACTCACCATTTTTTAAATTTTAACCCTTATAAAGTCCTTGCGTAACTCATAGGTCGGTTTATTTCTGGGTCAAGGGAACCGGTTAGGTTAAGGGATAGGTTAGGTTATCATCAATTATTGTGAGGGTAACTGAAATTATAAGTTAATAAATTGGAACAGTTGGAAACAAGGAGGAGAGGTCTCTTGCTCGGACACATGCCCTCCAAAAACCATGGTCAAGGCAAGTGAAAACCTATTCCCAAAGGGTTTTATAATTAAAAATTATGATAGATGGACTGTGAAATTATGGTACACGAGTAAAGCCAGCGGTAGAAGGCAGTGCTATCTATTGATTTACAATCATTAGCCGCGGGGCATGGACTCGGCTGAATATTTGACATTTAACTCGACCTTTGTATATTTGGGGCCAGTTTGGCTACATACTCCTACAGTGGCTTATTTATGAACAAAGCAGGTGAATACGCTCTTGTTTTAGCCTGAACCAGTTTTCCCCTATTGCCTGTTTAAGGGAAAAAAGAAGAAATATAGGTACCGATCGAAAAAAGAAAGCGGATTTTGGATTACATTACGTCCGTCTATCTTTCTCTAAAACTGTCTGTAAAGATATCGATGGTAAAGTAAAGATACTCGTATGATTATTATTTATGTCGCATTGACGCTCTCAAAGACTTAACATCCCGTTAAACTGGATATTTAAGAAATGACATTTATCTAGAACTATATTTAGACACAGTCCAGTTTTCCTTGTAAGTTCACTTGTTATTGATACCTACATTGTGCGTATAGCGAGTTATACGCGTAGACCCACAGTTGCGCCCACGCCGACGAACTAGATCTCGGCTATATTCAATAAATGATAGCCGAGAATGTAGGTTTGGGGAAAAATATGACCGAGAATCTGAATTTGGTAAAATTAAGTACAATTTTGATAGAAAGTAAAGCAGGTAAAATGGGCACTAATAACGTTGTGGGCTAAAATTATAGTAGTTATTGTAAGTATAGGTACCTATTTGGAACTTATTTTGATCTAGGTGTTGTTACTCTAGGTGTTGTTACTCATGGTTGTGTGACTGTGCTCCGTACTAGTTAGGTACTGTATTACGCCAAGAAGTAGAGGAATTTGAGACCATTTTTGGTATTTGCTTATGTAGGACTCACTTTTAAAGCAACATGAATATCAGCTATTATTTTGGATTTCCTATTTCTTATTTATAACTTAGATGTAGGTACTTCCAATACTAAAATACATTTCCATAGCCAATAGGATGCCATAAAAACGCTTTGTATAGAGTTGAAATTAATGTCAATTTAACCTTGCGTCGAAAGTTATTTCTTTAAGTTTCAAAGAGTTTCTGTGTTTAAAATACATGAAATTCTACGACGCTGATGTGTCACGTTAATAGAAAACACCAGCTCACCGGCATTTCAAAGGATAATTACCGCACAGTGATCAAACCAAGCCGCTTGGTTTACTGCGTTGGTGATAAACAAGGTTTAACTAGGTTTCAAACAGGAGTTTATGAGTTGTATGAGCTATGTATATTGTACATGAAATGTGCAACTCAATTTTCTCAATTGTCTCTCGCGAACTTTTATTGGTCGTCATAGTTCGGCGTTTGCTAGTCCGGTAACGCTGTTATGGCCATTTCCAATCAACAATATTCCATAGGGAAAAAACGTGGTAGGTAATGGATAACTTATGTCAAAAAATGCTTAGCAATAGTTTTTGCTAGATGCCTTCGAAAATTTATATGAACATCTATATCTTTTTTGCAACAATATCTCTATAATTAGAGATGTGTAGGATTGTTTTTTTTTTCAAACCTGCGTGTTTGCTCGTTTTTTGTTTTCAATAGAAAACAAAACACATCCGTCTTATTTTTGAAATTTTATATTAGTGTAAGATAGCAGCGAGTTTTTTGCTTAGACGCTAAGTTTTTTATTTTGTATTGTATTTATTGAAAACATTACATCCACGAGTATTATTTTTATTTATAAGTAAATCAATAAGCAAACTACATAATTCAGTATAAAAGTTTTTTTTTTAAGTAATATGCAGTCCTGAATCACAATATGAACTTTTTTATAGATAACGTTTAACTCTAGGCTCGCCAGGCTTGCTATGAAAGTGCTAATACAACCTGACCGGATTATTAATCACGATCGGAAGTATCGCAATATATCATAGTGGAGGAAAGAAAGCTAATCTATTAGCGGGTGTAGAATACGAGCTAGTTGAGGCTTCGCGTTGTTGTACAGAACAAAATCTTGTAGTTTCATGAAATTACAAATAAGATAAAAGTTATTAAAACAATAACTAATAAACATACACGTATAATACATTATACTAAAGCAATGTACATTATACTAAATCAATAACTAATAAGGTGAGGAGGTAATCTTATTTAAGTACATAATAGATATTAAGTTTAAGTGCCTACATTCTGATGTTGCCGATACGTAATTTCTGATGGTTCCCACACAAGGCTACGCCTCCATCGAAGGAGCCAATACTACATTGGTCTTATTTATTTCAGACGTGAGGCGTACGTGAGTTCTTCGAGGATTTCCTTGGGATTGGCGGATACTCCTAGGTTCCAACCATCAAAACGGCTAAAACGGTTTTGATATCAGGTACCTATTAAAATCGTCTGGTGACATGTCACATGACTATTCTATTACAATTACAAAATTCTTTATTGTACACCACGAAGAAAACATTAAAAATAGACATTACATAAAACATGTACAATGGGCGGCCTTATCGCTTAGAAGCGATCTCTTCCAGGCAACCTTTACTACCTTTACTACGTTGAGACTGGCCACTGTGTGGCCACAATTTGGCTAGTGATGTGAAAATCGGGCTTGTGATGTCCTGCTAGCAGGAGGACATCATAAGCCCGATACAAGTAAACGGTAGGTAATCGTCTCGGATAATCTGAAACGGCAATATCATAGACCAACAGAATAACAACCAGTCAGTAAGTTAAGTAGGCATCTTAACGTAATTAGGGGTCGATAAACCGTCTGGTTAAAGTGTTTTTGCTTGAAAATAGTTTGCCACTCTTTCTAAGTGCATAGGAGAATTCGTAGAAAGCTCAATTACCGTCACAGTTTAATGATGTGAGACCCCAGAGTGTCAATAATTACAGGTAATTACTGACAAGAAGGGTTTAGTTGAGCAAATGATGGGATGGCAGATGATATCGTAAGTACTCAATAGTATCTAAATCGATACTAAAGTTCTTTGAGCACGTGGCACAGAATGAAGACTCGATGGAGCTTCTCGTGGTTCAAGGCAGAATGGAGGGCAAAAGGTCCCGTGATCGCTCTCCAAAAAGATGGTAGACCTCATCACCTCTCTGACAGAGTCGACCATGGCGGACTCTCCGACGCAACGAAGAGGGAACGATGGCGGCGCAATGCAAGAGCATCAGGAACCCATCATAACGACTACTCTGCCAAGAGGGACCGATTAAGAAAAAGAAGTACCTAACTGCAGATTGCGCTAAGGATTCTGTAGAGGCAATACAGAAAACTATGGACTTTCTTGCAGGCAGTAGAGATGCAGTAGTTTGTTTTTATTAGTTATTGATTCGGTATTTTTATAAAACGCTAGGTAGTAAGATTATGAAATATTTTTGTCGACTTAGGACGATAGGTTAGGTAAAAGTCTTGCTGTACCCTAGCCGGGTTCATATTTGACTGTAAATAATATGGCGTGTTTTAAAAAACGATAAACCGACTTCAAATTACCTTACTGTTACACTTATTTTAGGTTTTGCGGGATAAATACTAATTCCCTGGGGATAAAAATGGGACCCCATCGGGAGCATTTTCTATACAATAGTGAAATAATTTTTAAAATCGGTCCATAATTGGCGGAGATATCGCGTAAAATACATACAAAAAAAAACATACTGACGAATTGATAGCCTCCTTCTTTTGAAGTCGGTTAAATATATCATAACTTTTTGTACAATATGGTTGCAATAAAACATTTTCATTATAATAATAATAACGTTTATTCATTACGATTTAAGACTTAAAATTATTACTGATCCCCAAACTAAGATCAACCTGTATCTTGGGGACCACCTTCCTTGGATTTTTTACATAATACATACGCTATCATGCCAACGTTAACTTTAGTAAAAATATAATGTGAAAAAAATACAATAAGTGATGGGTCTCCTGAAGGCACCAGTCTCATAAGAGTGGGCAACAGGAGACGACATTGGTGTGTGCATGCGTGTGTGTTGTGTTATAGGTACGTGCATGTGTTTACCTAAAACACAACATCATTTGATTTGATTAAAATATTAAATGATTAATTTTATTATTCATTCCACATTGTAACTGAGTTGTCCATTAATATTGGTCATTACAGGTAAATATATTTATAAGAACAAGTAGAGCCTAATGCCTTTTTTATATAATCGCTAATCGAAGCCTTTGTTTAGCAAAAGCAGCCAATATCACAAATATTGATTTCTCCTACACACTTCCATTTCGTCTGAACCATTGATCGAATGCCGCGGGGCGCACGCGCCGCTCACAGAATAACAAACAACTAGCCCGATGCGATTAGCCTTCTTTATAATATTAGTTAGCTTTTAACCGTGGCTTTGCTTACATGGTTCCTGGGTAAAACGTCTCACTCCAGTTTACATCTTAAAACTCTACGAGTGCGTATTCTGTTATTATATTACTTAATCTGTTATTATATTATATATTCTGTTATTATATTACTAAGGAATAAAAATCTTTATAGAAAATAACAATCAAATAATATAAACAAATTAAACTAGTAAACAATTGAGGTAACTGCAGACTATTGAAAACAATCTACAGATAACTCAACTGGTCCATATCGATACCAGTCGGAAGCGTCCCCAAGACGCTGGCTGCATTGCCTCTCTGTATGGCAATGCAATATTACTTAATCTGTTATTATATTACTTAACCTGTCCGGGCATGATAACTCATAAATTGTATCCAAATAGCGAGTCCGCATGGACAAATTATAAAAACCAAGTACCAAGGGTATATAATTTTTTGCCCTTTTCTCGTTATTTTACTGCATTTTTTGTTAATTGTGTGTGTACAGATAAAATCATTATTTCTACTTTTATATTTTAAATTATACCTAAAAAATTATGTTTATAAAACTCGGAGATGTTGCCTATAACAACTATTCTCCTATTTCACCACCTATAGATTAGATTTTGAGACGAAAGGTAGTTTCAAGACTTTCTCCAGAATATTATCCAACTCTTTGGCAAATTTTACGCAGATACTTTCAGCTGACAGATTGACAGACTAACACTTTCGAATTTATAATGTTAGTATTAGTAAAACTTTACCTGCGGACATTGCTAACGGTTGTTTGCGGTGGTCATTGCATTGTTTTTTAGGTTTTTAGTTTTGATTGCATTTGTAAATAACTATTGTTCGCTGATTTTGAAAGTTTTCTAAGAATGAGAGGTTTAGTTGTTTTTTCTCCGATGCAGAGATATGAAAAATATATTTTACTGCTTCTTACATACTACATATCTATAAAGCTTGTTCTGATAAGGAAAATATTTCCACAGCCTAAGATTTAATTCATTAAAATAGAGATCAAACATTAACTGGATAGACAACTGAGCCCAGAATGTTACATGCATTATAATTTTATTTTTACTGTAAAAACATTTGACGAATTCATTCTTGATGTTGGCGGGTTAACTACGAACCATGTTTATGTTGGAAGCACACCTAAGTTTCCTTAAAAAGGATGTGTGCGGTTAATTTGTTTAATGAATAGGTTTGGAAAATGTAGTACGTTTTCCAAACATCTAAATAAAGTAGCAAACTAGAAATAAATTCAATTATTTTGAAAGTCGTGTTATAGAGCATTATCTTTATAAAAGTTACTTAACAGTTTACCTTTCAATCTACCGGCATCCGTTTATTCAATGAAAAGTATAATTTCCTATAATTATCATGGAACAACACTATCCGTTCCATTCTTGACGACCTCTGTAGCACAGCGGGAGGTTCGCCTGCGACGCGGATGGTTTGATTCTCGTCTCGGGACAAATTTTAATACGATCTGCCTTTAGCACGGGGTTTGTTGTCTAGGTTAGAATATACATAGAAGAATCTCGTCACTTTGTCGAATGCGTAAATTATTTGAAATTCATTCCTTTAACCTGAATAATGTACACAATGTATGACGATGACATGTCATTATTGTCTATTCTACCCTAGAGAACAATCACCGTGCGGGGGGGGGGGGGGGGGGGGAGGGGGGCTCCATGTTATATACAAAAAATATATAACATGGAGACTTATAAACAAAATGATGGGCGATAGATCCATTTTTGCCCCCACGACCCTGTGCCGAACCTGGTCCAACACCTGGTTGGATCAGCATGTGCTGAGCGATTGCCGCTTAGCGCTGATTTTCAGCCAAAAACTTTTATTTTGGTAAAAGTATAATTCCCCTCAACATAATTACCATGGCACAACACTATCTGTTCCATTACTGCGCGGACGCATGGCCAGTTGTTAGCTCCAATTTATTTACTTTCTACGCGGATCTCGGCCGACTAAACTGGACCTTTGGAATAAATAATAGTTCCTATTTTCATTGCATAGTAAAATAATAGTAGTTTATAATGGACTTGCTTTGTTTATGTTTCCCTTTAGGAAATGAGCAGTTTCCACTTGTTTATTTAGGGTGACATTTATTTTTGTTTAGGTACATACATATATCTAACGAAGTTTATTATAAATCTAAAAATTTTGTCTTCAATTTCAATAAAGTAGTGATGTCGATGGTATGAAAACTTATCATAAAATATAAGTCGAAGTATAAAATTCCGACGTTTCATTTATTACCTACAAAAAGTATACAATATATCCTGTTCGGAAAACTTATACTATTGCAACGAATAACAGTTATTTGCAATGAAAAATTATAAAAAAAAATCTAGAATTGTTATTGAGGTATTATTTTTAAATACTTAATATAAGTAGTAGGTACTAATAATTAGTATCTAGGACCTAGACCTAGATTTGTGTCATTAGGTTACCTATACTATAGTACATTGTACACCTAGGCGAGAACGGACCTAATTCCTATCGAGTGTGTCATTTGAGTAATTTCCTTAAAACACACGAGGTAGGAATCGCACTTTCTGCCGAGTGATACATAGTGCTTTATACTACACCTTCGAGGAAAATAAAAAGCAGAATACATATTTTATTTCTGGCGATAAAACTTTCACTATCACTTGACGACATTCTGTAGAATTAATAAAATTGCCTACACCAAATTCAAAATTAGAAGTACTTCCCGCGCCAGTCTTTTCTTTATCACTTGGGTTCTTTTTTCAAAATATTGTTCGGAAATCGGAAGAGGCAAGCGGACTTGGAGTAAAAACTTTTTGTCGTTTGACCTATAATGAAAATAACCATAGCTACCGGCCGATCTTTTAGGAAATAAACAAAAATAACATATTAGAAATGGATTTCCATACAATTTTCCCTCCTGCTAAAACGCGTGAGAAATGAAATTCCATAGAGTTTTTCCTCCCGGATTCCTATACGCCTGCAATGACTTACTTTCTATCTTATATTTGGAAAAGGAATAGGCAACATTCCGAGCAGGTGTAGTATAAAAAGATTTTATCGATAGTGTCTGAATAGTTTCTACAAATAAATTACTACCTACTTAATACATTTATAATATTCGCGAAGATAAAATACCAGAGATATAAATCTAACATTTAGCAGATTTCCTATTTTCTCCGAGAACCGTCTAAAAACAAAAAGACAGTCCACTGGGCCCTTTCACTTTGCGACAATAAAGGCGTATAATTTAAGGCTACGGACGAAATATCTAACTGCATAGTCGAAGTTAGGGCTACTGTCTAGCATAGCGAACGCTGTAACCAATTGCGTGAATAGTAAATTTCTTGATATCGCGCACAGGACTGATAAAGCTGCCGTGAAAAAGAGATGGCGTGGTCTATGCGTTAAGATCAGATCTCGTTAACAGACTCACAGTGTATTATAATTGTACGCATATTCCTCTCCTTTTAACGTTAAGAAAATGCGTACGCATAGAAATTGGTACTACCACGGGAAGAACCAATCCAGACTAAATCAAACTTTTTGTTGCCTCAAATGAGAAGCTGAATGGCAGCAGTCAGCTGCCATTCAGCTTCTCATTTGGGGTAGGTATAGATGGAAAATGAAGTTGATGTATCAATATCACCCACTCTGGCTGAGATGATGATGTGCGGGCATAAGCACTATAATAACAAAAACCTTAGAGATTAGCAACAGCGATACCTCTCGTCAAACGACCTAAATGTAACTTTAGACTTTGAGCAGGTTTGGATAACTTCAATGTTTCCCCTGTCGGTGGAGCTGACGGCGCTATAGTCCGTACGTAAGTCCCGAAGATTTTCGACAGGTCGGGTACTTACCTCCGTGGCGCAGTTGGTTAGCGCATCCCCGTATTCAGGGGAGGGTCGCGGGTTCAAGTCCCGCCGGTGTCGTAATTTTTGGGATATTATTAAATTCTTTGAGATGATGATGTTGAATTCTTGCATCAGTCGACGGCTGCCTTTAGTATCTAAACTAAACGTTGGCTATCGGAGCACGGTCGCCATGCACCTCCACGGCAGAACGAAGGTAACGGCTATATTTTCTGCATTATATTGAGTTTCTGTCATTTTGCCTCCTGGGTGGTACGGGTTGAGGTTATAATATCATTGGATGTTTTAGCAGAGGGTTTCAGAGTTAACATTTAATTTTAGAGTAGTTTTATGGTTCTTACTTGCTGCTGTTCGCGCCTTCACCTGCGTTTTATCGGGATAAAAAGTAACTTATATGTTATATCAGGTCCCAAACTATACCCATACCAAATTTCAGCCCAATCAGTTCAGTAGTTTTGCATGAAAAAGGAGCAAACATCCATACATACAGTCTCACAAACTTTGACTTTTATAATATTAGTAGGATTACTCATGGAGCTTTTGGTGTACACGCAAATTGTTCACAGTAATAACCAGGAACAATAGATATTGTACTGAATAGTTTTATCTTTTTTGTACCAAATTGTGTTTGTGTGTTGTGTCTCATAAATAATTTTCTTTCTTTTCCTTGGTAGATACCAATAAGAGTCAATTAATTACCAACTAAGGTGCCTACTCCCGTTTTCAGTTTTTAGAAATACATATTAAAAAGAAACTAAGGTACTTGACAAATGGTCGAAGTGCTACGAATGGAGAAGGACCGGGCTGCAAAATGGCTTTTCTTGGAGCACCCGTCGGCCGATGACTTATCGGGCGGCCCAGCAAACAAACTATCAAACATATCCTTTGTAAAAAGGCTTATTACAAAATATCAGATTATCTAGAGGAAAAAGGATTGGGACGACTTTTGCTCCAACTCGAAAACTAACAACCTAACAAGGTAAAGGAAATGCCTGGAAGAAATCGCTTCTGAGACAAGGCCGTTGTACCTGTTTATGTTAATATCTATGTGTTTTATTTATCTTTGTGGTGTACAATAAAGAGTTTTGTAATTGTAAAGGTTTCTTGTTCGCTTCTTTACCTTAAAAAGATTGAAGTGAACAACAAAATCAAAGTGATCACTTTATTTCCCTGTTTTACTAATGTAATTTCAATTTGTGACGTGTCCAAGAGTCCTGTAAGGTCTTAAAGAAATAAAACACTGATATTTGATACCAGATCCAGATGGAAAAATGAAGTGGAGAAGGAATTTTTATGACATAAATGATTATTTAAATGCAAGATCTTAGTTACCTAATTAGTTATAATTATTGCATGCTAGAATATAGTGAGACACGAGCGCATGCATTATATAGACTTATACCACCTTTATACCATGTTTGACGCAATAAATATCTTTAGAATATGGAATTTGGATGATATCCGCCTAGCCGAATTCCGGCACGGTGGCCAGTCTCCAGGGAGACAAGCCATATCCGCAAAACATTTTAAGGCACTTGTCAGCTGTCTTCGAGATTATTGAATGTGAAATGAGAGTCAGCAAGAAAAACTTGTTACCTATACATATTTTGCTATAAAGGAAGCATTTTCCATATTTATTGCGACGATTATGCCAATTTTGTCAGTTTCGCATAAAATAATTAAAATATCGGGGATATAGAATCGAAACACCTTTTTCCCGTCAGATATCCGTACTTCCGACAAGCAATTTAGAAGATTTGCATTTATTTCCGTAAGCAGTGGCAATTGGATTAATTAAGCCCTGCAAGAGTAGAATGTAAATGAACTATCGTGCTGCAAAACTTGGTTATCTCTGACACGAGATACTTACTAGCCTTCTAGAGACCTGTATGAAAGACAGAAGCGAAACTCTATTACATCCTCAATTTATGAATATTGAAACTAAAAGGTATTCATAATAACTTAAAATATCAGCATATTGATCCTTTTTGACATTTATCAGCCACTTGTTGCTATAAGACGATTTAATTGCTACGTTTTCGAAAAAAAAGCGGTGACGGAAGCTGATATTTGTCAAATTTTATTTGAACGTTTCCCCGGCACGCGGACTTTTCACTGAAAACTGTCAAAACAGTGAATGACAGCTGTCAAACCGCTTTTGCATCCGCCCAGGCTGCAGTGCTGTACAGTTTATTGAGTTTCAGCTCTACAACGTTATTTTACTCCAACATCCACCACTTGATTGTACGTTGTAACTGCTATTTTACTGTGCCACGGAAGAAATGCAAAGTGGATATAAAAGCCTGAGATTGATGGCGACAACCTGTCAGCTCTATAAGCGACGTAATTGAATATAGACGCTTATGATGGCGCTCAAGAAATTTCTAAGTAAATGATTACTATTACACGTTAACTAGTGTCTTATTACGACTTTGGTTATCTATGGAGAATATAAATTAATATATATATATATATATTATAAATTAATATATATATATATTTGATTATTCCGTTGTCCACCAGCTAGATTCCTCACTAGGGATCGCTGGTTTTATTTTCACAATCTGCAAATATTTACATATTTCGGGTGTTCTGGGTAGTTTCTATGTATAATAAAAAATTTATATCTATTTAATTTATTGTATTAAGTATATCAGTCATCTAGAACCAATAACACAAGCTCAGCTTAGCTTGGGGCTAGATGACGCTGTGTGGACTGTCCAGAATTATTATTATTATTTATAAAAACAGGTCTTTGTCCCCCCTATGGGGTGCAATTATGAATATTATTGTTCCCGTCGTACCATTTTTACCCCCACCCCAGGGTGAAAATGGCACGTTTTTATAAAAAAACTCAGTGTTTCCAGCTCTGCTTAGCTTGAGGCTGGATGGTGCTGTGTGAATTTCTGTTCTAATCGTCCAGTATTTAACTTATTTTATAAGTCCACAGTAGTAGTGGTAGTTACATATAGTGTGATATTGGTGTTTCAAAACGTGCAATGTTGCAATACAGTTGTATACGCGGTTTTGATCAACCTATTTTCAAAATCAGGATTCGATGTTCAGTTGTCAGTATGAATTTCATGAGCTCGAAATAGTGCAACTGATCTGAATATTGACATTGACAGATCTTTGTTCCCGAGGCTAGCATGTCTAGAATTTTGATGTCACTTTATGTGAAGTGAATCGTGCGCATGATAATGCATGAGTTGGGTATTATAAAGACGGATTCCCAGGCAAAACGTCAGTAGAAGATGTAAAGATCGAAGAGAAGATATTATAAAGCGAACATACATTAAGATTATTGCTTAGTCAATTTGTCTAAAGGGGCTGTTGAACAAAACAAGTATGAACTCATATAAAATTGCGAACACCTATATAAAGACAAGCGATTGGTCTGCAATCGAATTAAAATTCCTTAATATCTAGAATAAAATCTAGACTATTTTTATAAGTTTTGCGGGACAAATCTGTATGGGAGCATCTCGGGATAATTTTTATTCAAAAGCAAAATAATTGTCGAAATCGGACCTCGCAGACTAGTTTTCCTAACGTAAAAAAAAAGTTCAACCAGATTGAAAAGATGGCGCTTTTAGTTAAAATAAATAATTTAAAAAATGTCAACCTGTACTGGGTACAAAGAACGTATAGGTACGACCTAGGTACGGCAGTAAGTACTAACCATGTCCCTGGCTGTGCATAGACCCTGCACAGGTATTGATATGATATGATATATATGATACTCTACCATAACCTTTATTCCACGAAAGATTTCTGCCATCGACCAAACGAGCCATTTCTAGAAGTAAATAGCTTTTTTTAGGTAGCAAATAAGTTTTATAATATTTTTATTTTGAAATTTATGCAATTTTAGTTCTTATTTTAATATGTTTTTGTTATGATTTTAATTTATTTTTAATTGATTTAACTGCTCATTTGAAATTGTACGAAAATATTGCACGCCGTACCGGTAGAAATACATTGTTTCTCATATTAACATACGACATCTATATATGTACATTACACACATGTATTTGATGCAATAAAACATTACTTTCGTTTTTTTTAAAGTGTCTTTGAAAACCCTCCACAAACAAAACATACTTACAGCCTCGTTTATTGTCTTTTTTTTTAAAGTCTTACAAAAACTAAAATTCACTTAGAGCTTGTTTTTCACACTGTTGACCAGGGATCAATGCGCATAGTGAAATAAAAACTATGCATCTCTGATGAATGATATCAATATACATTGAAACATTGAAAACAACGTATTATCTACGTCCATCGCACTTGTGAATAATGAGCACGGTCACTGATAAACCCGTTCTCTCACTGACAGATGTCACTTCTACTGAGAAATGTCACATCCACTGACAAATGACAGTGTAACTGACTTTACATAATCCCCGCTACTTGTTCTACGGAACAAAGATAAAGATATCACTTGTTTTTGTGTGGGCGGTTGGGCAATTTATTAACCCTTAAATACCTACTGACATTTATTATATATTTATTCATTTCGTAATTTGTGTCAGATTCCTTTTACTGTCAATTGTTTTTTTGTACGGCTCTGAACTTAAATTGAGTCCATTATTAACTAGTTAGTTCTTCTTTAGATACAGTTGTTGTTTGACTAAAGTTAAATGGTGATAAAGTCTATTCGAAATGAAATTTTTCAAAGCAGATCAGATGGTCTACTCGTAAAAACGAAAATCGAAGTTCTGCTTCGTTTTTGTGTACCTAAATGCTATCTTGAGCAAGCCTTACATAAGTAGTAAGTTGGTTTAGCTTGAAAACAAATCAGAAACTACGAACTACGGTTTTGTGAGTAGACCCGAATCTCATAAAAACATAACATGTCAAAGTTTTGCTGACATCCTAGAATCAGTTCAAATTTATAGACTTGCACCATTTGTATAAGGTTGACAATACAACTGGCAAAAGGCTCACCTAGATAACAACAAAGTAGAGCCGTATCATAATATAATACGAGATCATTATTGGATTACGGCTTGACAATCTCTCGGTAATGCAACACAATCTTTATTGCCAGGAAATAGAACTTATAATAGTATAATGATCGTGTAGCAGTACTTTCGACCGCCGACGCGACTTCAAGTTGACATTCCTACATTGAAAGGTCGCAAACTGGTCCGGTGATTATAGTAAGTACTAGTAAGGCTGCTTGTCCATTGATAATGCATTGACATTTATTACGGCAGTAACTTGTAACTGAAACACAAAAGATGTAATTTATGGTTGAACAACACGGCTACCGGGGAAAATACGCTTAAATCATTATCTGCGCAAAATAGAACTGTCACGTCTGTCAATTTTGCAATATTTACTAAAATCGTAAAGAAAATGCGTAAGTTTAAATGCATGAGAATATGATTTTGCGAGGTTTTTTATAAGTTACTGGTTTTTTCCACAGAAGACAGGAATATATTAAAAGGTACAGAAATACATTAAAAGGTAGAAAAGTAATTCAAATAATTGAAAGGGGCATTTATATTGTCAACAAAGGTATAAAAAAACTACGGTTGTATGGCCTAAGCATCATTAGTCGTAAGGCTGGCTATAATCCGAATTGCCAGATCTGCCAAACATTTTCAACCGCTTGACATTAGGGTTAGATCCAAGGTGCACTGTCCCTAACCCGTAACATTAGGGTAAGAACCAGAAGTGGCAACACAGGTGACTACAGACAACCTAACATTCTGCCAAATATTTTCAAACGGGAGTCATTAGAGCAAGAACCACGAACCAAGGTGCACTGCCCCTAACCCGCAACATTAACCACCTCGGCAGTGGCTACAGATTGCTGTCCATTCTGCCAAGCGGCCAGCTAACATCTGTGACCATCTGCTAGATTACCGCCATTATTGACAGCACGCGACCTAAGCTAGGGTTACCGCAAGACATGATGCCTTTGTTACGAGTAGATGTAGCCATTTTAGGTAGAGCAGCTATCCGCTAAGTATGAGGTAGAGCAAAGTTCTATAGATCTGTGTTCGTCATAACGTAACGGATTTTCTGATAGTTAGGCTAGTATTAGATTTCTTGGATTTGACCACTAAACGAATCAAAAGAAACATCTTAGAGGTCCACCGCTTAGCCAACATGGAAATGCAATGTTATTAAACTGGCCCTAATTATTTTGTGAAATTTCAGTTCATTCGGTGTTATTTTTACAATAAATATTTTTAAACTTATGCGATCTGAACACATACTTATTGTAACAATTCAACGTGGTCGTTGGTCACGGGATGACCACGACAAGCGTCGGGAAAAATAGGTAATAAGCGCGTAAAAATGCATCCTTATTAAACTAACCCTGATTATTTTGTGAAATGTAGCTTCAATCGGTGCTATTTTCGCAAAATTTGCGTAAAAAATAAAAATAATTAACAGTAACTTTTCTCATAAATGTACATATGTATATTGGATTTCTAAATTTGTAATGTTCCAAAACTTCCAAATAAATGTTCCCTCCTTTCTCCGATACCGACGCAATAAGTTTATCTCATTCCTAGTCAATTCCTTGCATAATGCAATTAGATGCAGCTCCCTGATACTGCGGGAACATCCATCAATGCAATGGGAATGCTCTATTGATGGACCTCGTTCCATCCGCGTTAACCACGGATGCGGTAGGTACGTTTAAGTACCATGTTCTGCGTTCAAGCGATAGGGCTGTCTGTCTAATCCAAAAATTAAAGCTCCATTCTCATTTTACCATATGTTAAGCATTTACTGATGTAAAATAAGAAACAATTATTTTTGGACTAAGTCTTATAATTATTTGACTAGCTTCGGTGCGAGTCTACGCTCGTGTTTTTCTTATACTGTACTTCCACAGGTACAATCTATTTCACCTGTCCGTCCAGTTGGAATGAAAGCAGCTTTTGGAACTATATCATATAATATTGTTATCTTATATATCAAATTTCCACGTCACAATGTTAGTTACCGTACTCCTCCGAAACGGCTTTACCGATTTTTACCAAATTTTATATGCGTATTCAGTAGGTCTGAGAATCGGCTACTATCTATTTTCCATACCCCTAAGTGATAAGGGTTGAAGGCAAAACAACGTTTGGCGGGTCAGCTAGTGTTATAATAGACAATTCTCAACACAATTGACTACGCATAGATATGTCCCACCATATATTTTTAGCGTCCCATGGTTTAGCTATTACGAAGTATCTACTACCAATTTTAGAATGTCGCTCCGACTTCTGATTGCTTCCATACGTGATACAATTTCAGAGGAATACGTTGGGTTGTGAGTGCTAAATGTCATATTACTCGACGTATTGGAGCTGCATTTACTACCAATATCATACTTTATATCTACTAATATCACCAGTACAGGTTCTAACGGAAGCCCAGCGCTGACTTGGTCTCTTATCATTTTTTTATTATGCTGAGTTAGGACCTTATAACAACTTTATACTTATAAACCGTCGCCGCCGCGCCTCGGTAAAAATTTGTTTTTTAACTGACTGTACAATGGAGCTATTTTTAATAGTGTCCGAATCGACAGTAACTAAAATCAAAAGAGTCTATTGGAACAATGTGTCCCAATATATTTTGTCCGAACTGACAGCAAGTCAACTATTTCATACATATGTGGTTTTCTTTTTAACTGTTGGTATTGTTGTTATTAATGTCTTTGTATTATATTCTGTTCTATTTTAGAATGTTAAACCTTTTTCGCGGGATCTACGAATAAATAGAGATAAGTAACAAAAAGACCAAAAGGAACGTATTTATTACTAACGACTAGTTTGATCTAATTTTTGGAAGGAAATAGTTTTTTTCAGTTAAGGAATTTCTCTGATGAAAATTGAATAAGCGGCCCAAAGTAACTTAGCCCGGTTGGTACTAAAATCAATAGAAGAAGGGGAGTCTATGGGTTTATTTCGATTAAATTTGCACTGGTTATCTTATTTCTCTTCTATTATTTTCTCTTATTCTCTTATAATTGTTTGTCTTATTTATCTTCTAATATTTCAGTATTCGGAATTTTAACCTGTTTTCCATGTGACCGCGGTCGTTAGCTTTGGATTTAAACTCAAAGGAATTGCATGAGACCGGCAAGGACCCCCCTACGTGCGCGACGTAGATTCAATAACACAACCAAAGCACAGGGCAAAGTGATCAATCTAGGAAATAATTTTATTGCTACAATTTCACTTGGATTCCATTTGTACTTCCTGATGGATATTAAGCGAGTAAAAGTTGCTATAGAAGCTTTAAATATACATTGAACTTCACCTTTTTATATCGAGCCTACAACAGATTTCAAAAGAACATTATACAGGTAATATCTTCTTAACCTTTTGCTAAAATAAAATAAATTGAATGCTTAAAAGTCGTATTTTTCGATAGAAAACGAAGTGGAGTCAAATACCTTTTTGATCTTTTAACAGCTTTTATTGCCGGATATCAACATTAATCGATAACTTATAGATTTGATGAGGATATTTCTGAAATGGAAAGTTATTGAGAAGTTTATTGAATCACACGCACTTAAGGTTAAGCGTGTGATCTGCGGTTTTTTTCGTAACCTTTTCGTAAATTATATAAGTACTTATAACAACGGAAAGAACGTTAATTGACTACAGTATATATCGGATAGAGACTCAGAGACGCTCAATGACAAAGAATAGACCACTCGCCAGTCCACCCGCCCAATGGTCTGACATTTTCAATAAATTAATATGATGATGAAAATGGTACAGGACTGGAGAGAGTAGCGAAATAAATAGGAGGAACTTTGGTCAAAGTTCTTGCCTCGGTACAGGGAAATACTGTTAGTAGTTTAGAAGTTGAAAAAGATAATAGGTACACAATACGGTAACGATAGGGTCCTAAAACGATTTTTACTGCAAATATCTCGAAATCGAAAAGTTTGTTTTATCTCTTCAATCATAGTCTTCATGGTAATTGTTGTCCCTCACAAAGACGGAGAGAACGAAATTAAAATTGAACCGTTCTTGCCATTGCCAACCGGAAACTTTAAAAGTCCATCTACAATTATACAGACTGCTAGACAAGACATCCCTTATGCCTCGGTAGACCGAGGCGTGCATTTAAATAGAGTCGTCAGATGTAGATAGCGGCGATGCTATCTGCAGAACGGAACCTATAGCCATAGTATAGCTTTACGTTTCTAATTAAACATTTAATGAACCATAGCTATTATAGTTGGCTTGTCAACTTTTAAGGTTGTCGCAAATCAGAGCCGTTACTGCACAGCATAAAAATGTGCATTGAAATATAGGCTTTAGTTTGTAACAATTAGATGAATTTTATATTGACGGTATCAGACGACAGACAGCTCTCGAGTCACTCGTTTGTAGCTTGTGGGGAGCCATAGCGTCACTGTAAAATGTATCTAAAAATAAAGAGTTTAAGCCCATATTTGAATGCTCATAGTTGTTCTGTGCGGTAGCGGTGTTGGATAAATGTGCGTAGAGCTCTATACTTGTAATAGATATAAGCCGCTTGGAGGAGGTGGCGGGAACATAAGGTCATGCAAATAAATTTTATATTCAACTGCGCCCCACGGTGATAAGTTTAAAAAGTTTATATGTATATCAATTATTTGATAGTCCCACGGCAACACTGCACTTTTCCGGGATCAAATGTAACCTATGTTTTAATCCAGGATTTAAGCTATCCTGGTACAAAATTTCATCCAAATCCGTACAGCCGATTGAGCGTCAATGAGTCACAAACATACACACCCCCACTAACAAACAAACTTTCGTCTTTATAATATTAGTGTGGTTTGTGTACGCTTTTAAACTTACTTATAGCATCTATGGGTATCGTTTATTCTAGAACTAATACGCTATACATATTTAAAGTTATATTTATTAAGCGAAAAGTTATAAACAAGCAGTGAACGCCAATTATTATTAATTAGTGCGATATCGATCAGTAACAAGTTATAAACTTTAGGATAATTAATGATTAATTTGCCTGTAATAAACCGTGCTTTATGGCTGTACCCTGCTTTCGTTAATTTCAGTTGTTTAGTGCAAGAAGCGTGAAAATAAATTAACGTCGAGCTAAGGGTCATAAACCTGATTTAAACAATTTTGTTTGACGAACATTTCATAATATATGTACCTACCTATTTGCAATGGTTTTGAAAAGGGTAATATATTGAGGAATATAGTTTACGCGGTTTGGTTAATGTAGTGGCGCCATCTTGTTCAATAAAATTAAAACAAAACACAATTTAAAAAAAATCTGTTAATGCTGAACGAGTATAATGTAATTCCTGCCTGAATGACTATTGTTTAACGTGTATTTGTAAATTAATAATAATAATTTACAGTTAAGCTACCTCTAGATTGTTCAATTGTTTCAATTGTAAATACTAGTTCTAATTTTGTTTTTGTATTATTTCAACGTAATTTTCTTTGTCAATAAAGAATTTATAATTAAAAATAGAAATTAAAAAGCCTTTAGGTCGGTACAACTTCTATAGAGCTTTCGAGTAACCTTGCAAAAAGTTTCGAACTCACTAACGACATCTATGGCCCTGTATATTAAACGTGTGTGTCCGCTTGATCGGATAAGCGTGCAGGGATACGGCTAATAGGGCCCGGGACCACCAATAAAGTACGAGACGTAGGGCTGTCGCTTCTGAGTGAAGGCATGAACATGTCAATAGAAGATACTAACATACTACACACACACATTGGTGATCGTGGTGGTAAGAATGAGGGGTCAACGTTAAAAAATAGACTGTCAGTGTCCTATATCACCTAATAAATAGCAGCTGATACTAACACACTAATTGTAAGTACGCACACACTGGTGATTGTGGTGGTAAAAAGTAGGGGTCCAAATTTTAATTCCTTTTTTTTTATTTACGTATTTATATTTTATGATTCCAAAATAACTAAAAGCTAGGTACACACACAACCTATAACAAAAATGATGTGTAACTGACGGCTAATTGTAAATTTCTACAAAAAATTACTACATAAATGAAATTATTATTAATAGTAGAACAGGAAAGAAAGACAGCTCTTTTGGATTAATATAAAAAAACAACTACGTTACCTAATCAAACTTTTTCACCACATTGTGGCTGAGATTCGATGGAGAGATTAAACAAAGCCAATTACTTTTAAATATAAAAATAGCAATCGGCAAAAATCGTATAAGTGTTAACAAATCATACATATATGTATGTGAATTGACCAGCTGATGTGTGCTGGTAATCCTTGATTTGCTAGGTTTCCAGTAAAATTTCCACTAGTGTTTTATTAGAAAGGTTAGTAACTATCTGTAGAAGCATAAAATAGGCGAGACCACCAACCATTTCTAGTCTACAATGATCTTTTACAGGGTTGCCAAAACGAGCAACCGAAGCTCAAAGTTACTATGTTCACTCTAACTTGCCATAACTAATGAGGAGGCGAATAGCACATTGTTATGGCAAATTTTAATTAATATAGCAGTTGATGTAAGCTATAGATGTAGAGATATGGCGAAACCCGGAGGTGAACGGTGCAAATACTCGATCAATTGAACAAGACAAGTCTGTCACAAGTTCAATTAACAACTGGCTTAATTGGAAATGGTCCATGTTTCATATCTCTTGATAGTTCTGCATGGTCTTACAATATAGGTGCCCCTGGTGCAACGAAATAAATAAAGTGCCCCAAAATCCCCTGTTCAGTTTGAAATAAAATTAAATCTTCTGAAGAATTTAACGAACTTTTCCTTTAAAACATTTAAAATAAATAACAGTAAATTATGAAAGCTGTCAGCTATCTATATCTACATATCTTTGTAAATTCAGAAGGTTCGAACCACATTGAGCCACCTCAAACATTAAACGGGACTAATTAACCTTCATCATATCAGCCCATACACGTCCACAGCTGGACAGAGGCCGCCCCCATACGACGACGCCACAAATAGCGGTCCTGAGCCGCCTCCATCCATCGACTCCCTGCGACCGCCACGATGTCGTCGGTCCATCGAGTGGGAGGTCTTCCCACACTCCGTTTCGCATTGCAACGCGGTCGCCACTCGAGAACCTTTTCACTCTCCAGCGGTAATCAGTTCTGAGAGCTATATGACTAATCAAAATTATAAATTTATAATTATCCATACTCTGGCCAAACTTAAGACACAAAGTTTGTAAACATTGCCTCCATATTTAACCTAAAAATCACTTTAATGTTGTTGAATGCATTATACGAATATTAAATAGATAGATGGCTTAACAATGTAATTTCTATAGTATCTGGAATCCCGGATATGAAGAAATGAGTGTGTATGACCAATTAGGTTTTAATTTGATTTGGATCGCCCACAATAAATCCATCGACCTCTCACTGCAGTCTCAATACCAATCTCTTGTAAATACAATTCAATTAAGTTTTATTACTTTTATTTATGAATCTTTAATCGCTTTTATTGAATGATTTATTTAACATTTTTAGAGATGGTAAAAAGTAATAAATTATCCGGTGTCATTGAATTATCTTTTGGAAGTTTAAATGCGAATGATCTATGCATATTTTGGTTTTCTATTAGATAATTATTTCAAAAGTATGAAAATCCCGTATTTTTGCGTGAGTCTTGGTTATGCCAACATTCGATGGATATGAGGGTTATTCCAGTTTAACCCCATGATAAATGCCCCTTGGTGGGGAACGGGAAAATACATTTTAAAATGTCCCGGAGTTGCCCCTCATCGTTGTTCTTATTCCAATTTTGCCCCTTGAGGAAATTTGTTGAAGGGGAAAACTGGAAATTTAATTTACAATGTTCCCCTTCAAGGTCTTTTAAATTGGTATAAGACTGCTAAGCTAATTTTGTCCTAAAATTCTAATGCCGTGTTTTACTTTGTGTTTGAGATGTACTATACGTATGCTACTAACTACTATACTTGTTAACAACCAAAAGGTTTATACATTCTTGACGACCTCTATAGCGCGGTGGGCGAAGGTCTGCCTGCGACGCAGGAGGTTACGGTTTCGATTCCCGCCTCGGGACAAATGTTTGTACGATCTGCAAATATTTGTTTAGAGTGTTGTGGTCATTTTCTATGTTTAAATAAAAAAATCTATTTATGTATTATATTCTATTATGTATATCAGTTATCTAGTACCCATAACACAAGCTCTGCTTAGCTTGGGGCTATATATACTACATATGTATAATGCTGTGTGAATTGTCCAGTATTATTTATTTATTTTATTTTTTTCGAATAAGATATACGTAGGTCGATTATCAGTGGGTAGTTTTCGTATTCTAAGGTCTGAATTCAACAGCTGACCATTCTATCGGGCAGTATCTGACCCTCGACCTGATCGCGATAGGCTCGACATATTTACAGTGAATTCGCTTGCTTAATTACCTGCTTTCGCGCATAATCTTAGAGAAAGGGAGCATGCCAGCTTGCTAGCTTGACTAAGCGGTTTGGTTAATTATTTGACTCAGAACCCGATCGGCACACAAGGGGTTAATAATTTGTTAGGTTATTTAAAGGGAGTTTCAGTATTTGGGAATAGTGTGGTGACTAAATCGAGATCTAATTCAAGTTGGATGAAGTAATTAGGAAAATCAGTAGGACCTAAAAGGAAATACATTTATTGAATGTAGAGGGAGATTTTTGCCCTTCGGCCGCGTACAAAACCGGAGGTTCGTAAAGAGTTGTTATTAAAACTTTTTTGTACTTGTAAGAAACCAGTTGCGATTAAACACTTCTTTATACTCTTACGAAACCGCTATTTTATCGCGTTATTTTGCTTATGACGGGAGATTAAAAAGTTTATTATAGTTGTAAAACAATTATTTATTGAAAAAATAACGTTTTTTTTTTGCCATAATGATATTCTGATCGTATTTTCACGCTTTCCGCTATCTTCTCGCAAATCGACCGCAACTTATTGTACATTTTCTTTAACACAAAAATGATTTTTTTTTTCAGAAAAAGCTAGTGCTACTAAATCATTTAAAAACAAGACCACCCTACACAAGCACAAACCACAAACACAACAAACAAACATAAGCACAACACAAAGACAAAGCCTGGGAACCGGTCGGCTTAATTAGTTGATTTTGACGGCTCTTTCGACAATCCACTGATCGACTCTTACAACAATCGACTGATCCGATCTTTATATTGTGTTGCAAGTGCACAGATTTTCATCAGCTACTAGGGTACTTATTCATCATACACGTCCAATGGTGGACATAGGCCTCCCTCATACGACGCCACAAATAGCGGTCCTGAGCTGCCTCCATCCATCGACTCCCTGCGACCGCTAAGATGTCGTCTGTCCATCGAGTGGATGGTCTCCCATGTAGGGGGGGTTTTGCCATAATCACCACGCTTGGCAGGCGGTTTGGTGATAGCAGTGTTGACAAATACCCAGAAGGAAGCTGCTGCTCTTCCTCTGGTAGGTTCCCTTAGTCCGCTCTTACGATATCCACGGGTTGAGTTCGAGGGGTCGATAGTCGTACGCCGCGACGAGAGCACACTGCACATTTGTCACTAATGTGATATGCCTTAAACAACAAGCTGAGGCGGAACCTGATTAGCCGTGCACATAGGGAAAGACTAATTTTTTCTAACCTCCCCAAGGTTAGAAAAAAACTAGTACGTAACTCTACTACAGGGTGCCTATATTAATTGTAAAATTTAAATCCCAAAGGCTATTTTCATGTTTATTCGTAATTACTTGTATTTCTGTATTTCTCTTTCTTTGTATATCATATGTGTGGCTATAAATTAATTCTTTATTCTTTTATTCCTTAAAATGTTCTCAAAAAAGCATCATTACGATATGTATCAAGATTCTATTAGTGGTTTCCACTCATGTCCTCTCCTTAACATCTGTCTTTGGTAATCGAGCACATTTCTCTTGTTTTCTCTTGCCTCATTAAATTCCACAGCATCAACGTAACTCTTCCAATCATCATCTTATCTTCGTCACAGTTTCACCTAATTTAGCAAAATAATAAATCTGTAGCGTCGTTAGAAAAATGCCGCGAAGTCAAAGTGGCGTAACTGACTAATTTATCACTTTTTTATGGATTAGGCTTCATAATGTGACTTCACTTCAGGCACTATTCTCAAATAAAAGTAGCCTTTATATTACAATACAATATAAAACGCTTATTGTACACTACAAATTTATATAAAAATAGACATTAACATGTACAAGTACAATGGGCGGCCTTATCGCTTAGAAGCGCTTTCTTCCAGGCAACCTTTGGATGGATAGAAAATTCACAATATATTATTCCAGGTCTTCCAATTCCTATATATTCAACTCATATGCAAGATGAATTCACGAATTTTTATTAACTTAAGAAATTAACTTTCTAAACAGACAAGTTTTTAAAAGATTGTGTCACACATACAGTTTATTATTAACCTTATTAAGCTTAATAGCCACCATAATATTTAATCTAAGTACCCACTTTCCAAAACAATTGGAATGTCCCAAATCGACACTCTGCTACCATATTGACGTAAGTGTGAAATTCGAATTTAATGACACGAAATTTTTACCAACACATTAGAGAGGTAACAAGATTGAGCCTATGTGAACGGTCACATTGGAAGTATTTTGTTTATTAAAAAAGAAACTTGTCATTCTGCCATTGGATTGCTTTTAGCTCGCACATGCTTGTAAATAATAAATTGAAATGAAGAGAAAATCAATAACACCTTAATTTTTATTTGATAATAATAACTATATTATTGCTGTTTTAGTAGTACAAAATTTTAATTATCTAAGTGCTTATTTTGCAAGCCTCAAGAAATAAAGTTATTGAAATCTGAAATATAAATAAAGGAGACCTTGCACAAAATTTATTAGTACATTAAATCTAACTTATTTTGTTTTTCACAAATTAAAATTAAATATCATAAATAGCCGAGAACTTATCAAAGGATCTTCATCGTTCAAATCATGAATTGAAAAAAAAAACTGGTTTAGAAACAACTTTAAATAAAAGAAAAATAAAATGACATCCCAAGTGTGTACGACCTTATCCGAAGGTACACGAGTGCCGCCGAATTATCACCGGTTCGTTTGATACCACGTTATAAATTGCGTCCATTTACGCCTCACGACGACTGATGAAAGTGCCATGATGGACGCCGCTATCTGGCGATTGAAATGTGCCACTTGATTATGTTTACAAATGACTGCCGTTTATTTTGAGCCACTAGTTTCATTTATTTAGTTTTGAATGGAACAATAATAATGAATAACTTATGCTTATTATCTTCTACATGTTTAGAAGATTAGATACATATTGGCTAGTTTTGACAGCGGATAATTTAGAGCTGGGTCTTTCTTATGAAATAGAGTCGACTTTTAAATAGGTTTACAATACAAATTGGTTTTCCTGTTTTTTAATTCTTTTTATGCATGCTGGGAAACAAAGATACCCTACATCACAAGTTATATTGCTACAGTGAGTTATTAAAAGAAGATAAAAATCGATAATTATAAATTATAATCCTATTTAAACCATGTTAATAGCAAATAAAAAGCAATAACAACATAGAACTTCACATGTATTAACGAGATCACTAGCCTCATGAATTTCATACATTCCAATAGACTTTTCCTCATAGTGATGTCGTGATAGCGCTAGCACGAACAAATTAAGCGGACAAGTGAAACGTTGACGATTTGCGCAACAAATAGCGCCCACGTCAAGATGACCCGTGACCATTTTCGATTTCATGTTTAAAATCATAACAATATGTTTGTAGTCACGATATGTGGATAGGGTGTGCAAGATGTGCATTAAATTTAAAATTATCATGTCTGGTTTAAATTGCTAAGACGTTAGGTAAAAAGTGTCGTCGCTGAATTTGAGAGCTAAGAAATTATTTAGAAACCAAGTATTTCCTAATTTTAGCTAATATTTTTTTTTGTAGTATCCTTATAAATCCCACTATAATTTAATTAATAAACTTACCTTGTTCAAGAGTTTAAGCTCGTCTTCAATCGTAATAATTATTAGTCTTGATTTAAATCTTTCTGATACACCTTATAATGTCCAGCAAATGGTCACGATATAACGACCATTATAGTAATTACACTCTGTCAGAGCCAACTTACACATACAGTTGTCCGAATGCCTTGTAATTCGTTTTTTTGGGGTTATTCGCTCATGCCACCAGCATCCCGATGTTGGCATTCATACAATGATGGGTCGTGTTTAGCTCGAGGAGGGATGTCCACACATTGTTTGTTTTTGAGCGATGAGTACTTCCGATAGTCAGCTGATTCGGTCCCCGACACAGATGATACAATTCAAATATATTTAACACGAACGGATACATTATTTCCTATGAATTTCAACCCCAAGTAGACTTTATTTAGTATTTGGCAAGGGTGTCCGCAGTGAGGGCTTCGCTATAATACGACGATCCATATTAATGGATCGTGTGTATTATTGCAACACTGAAGGAAATACAAAATTTCATGGAAGGGCAGAAAATCAAGACAGCATTATTTTTACAGAAAGCTTATTTTTACAGTTACCTTTTAAACATTTAACCGTTTAGAAGTAAATCAGTTTATTCGGTTAAAAAAGATTCTCGTATATATACGTAGATATACGAGGATCTTTTTCACCGACGAAAAAATGAGGAGGTTCTAAGTTTGGATGTATATTTTTTTTATGTTCACCGATTTCTATATTACTTATGGACCGATTTTGAAAATTCAATCGTTATTGTATAGAGTAAGTATGAGTCCTTTTTATGGACCTTTCCCATAAATTGGGGTGAAATTAGTATTTGTCGTGTTTTTAGTTTTTTTCAAAACAATCAGATTATTGTAACAACTTTAAGTAAGCACGTAGGTAATTAATTACGCTTCAATTTGTGATAAATTTTTCTATTAATTTCTGTTAAGAAGCCTGGAAGACATCGCTCAAAGCGATAAGGCCGCCCTTTGTACTTCATTGTTATCAACTTTTCCTTCTCTATGTATTTTGTGTTGTGTGGTACAATAAAGACTTTTCTATCTTATCTATCTAACAGATAGATAGATACGCAATATGTTTGAAACTTAAGCATTACAATTACGGGTAAACTAGGCTTTATTCTTTTTGACTCTGCCACAAAAGCAAGAGATGAAGTTTCCTTTTATCAGCGAATCCTCGATTTTCCCATGAAACCCTTCCAAAACAGTGCAAAAATAGATTGTACCAATTAATCACCTAGACACAAACAAATCGGTTCGATTAATCGTTATTTTGGCGGGAACTAGATTGATTTAATCACTTTGCGATGGAATCATGCGCGTGCGCGCGTGCTATGAGGATTTGCGCTAATTGCAGAGAGACAGACTGTGTGATATCTTGGAGGTAATGGCGGGTGAAAAAGTGATTAAAATTTTTTAGAAAAATATTTAAACCAGCATTTTGATTTGACGAACCCTGGTAGAACCGGTCAATTCAAAAGTATTCGTATCACTATTTTCGCCGTTCGTCGGTTCATTTGATAACCTGTGTGGCGGGTTCGATTCCCGTCTCAGGTTAAAATTGTTTATACGATCTGCAGATATTTGTTCCGGGTGTTTTTTATTTATACCTAATAGAAAAATATGTATTTCATAAACTAAATACAATATTTGTACAGTATTGAGTTTATCTGTTATACTAGTACCCATAACACAAGCTTGTGGGCTAGATCATGCTGTATGAGTTGTCCAGCAATATTTTTGCAAAATGCAGCCAATGAGCGGCAAAAATAGTATTAATATATCTGAATGAGCATGAATGACCTATTTAAAAAATATCATTCAAAATATTAGAACTGCTGTACATCATTCATCTCGATCAAATCACCTTACAAACAAAAAAAAGTATCAAAATTGGTTCTCAGATTTACGCAGGAAGTAAAAATAAAAGTAAGTAAAAATCACGTCTGGGGAAAGAAGACGTGCTGCGGAAGCTATGCGCTACGAAAATGTCTACGTGCTACGTCACGCGTCTACGAGATGACGTTCAATTTGCGTATTTTTGTAAATCTTATCGAATATTATAAATGCGAAAGTGTTTATTTTGTTTGTCCTTCCTTCACGCCCTTACTAAGCGACCAATCGTCTTGATTTTTGGCATAGAGTTAGTTGAAAAGGTGGAGAGTAACTGATGTGAGTGCAGCTACTTTTTGCCTGGTAAAACATCAATTTGCCATGGAAGATTTACGGGAAAAATACCGTTTATCCCCCTAGAAATGTGAAATTCGAATTTAACGCGGATGAAACCGCCGGGAATAGCTAGTAGGTACATAAATATTTTATTTTAGTACGACCGTATCACAAAATTTATTCAAGCGCAGTGCTTGTTGGAGTCTGCACTTGCAGTCATCAGTTACCCGCATTAACTTGAGAGAGAGAAAAAGTTTTGTCCTTTGTTGTCAATTCACGTTTGATATTGTTACTTATAACTTTAATTTCTAAACCTACGCCTAAGGGCACAATCTTTTAAACTAAGTTAATTTAACCGCAAAGCGATCATTTTTTACTATGTAATGACAATGTTAAATACATAGTTTGCTTTGTGGTAGAATTTTTAAGTAGTTCCATTTTACGTCGCTGACTTATTAACTTTATGTAGAAATGCTAAATAGCAGTTTATCATAAGTTATTAGTAATGCACGCAGGTTATAACTAGTTTGCACAAGTTAATCTGAATAGGAATCTCATAAAAACAACCTTGGACATTTAAAACTACTCGATAAATAAACAAGTCGTATTTAGTAAACATCCCAAATCAAACGTAAAGATTTATCGGCCGAATCATGCTCCGATTTCGCAAACTCCTCGCGACTGTACAAAAATGAGTGTTGCCATAATTCGAACACATAATATGTCGCACACTGTGGGGTAATTTATATAAATCACTCGGTGTGGCAACATCGGATCACGATTGCACGAAGCTCGGTGACAATGTGCAATTAGAGTAGGATGCATACTGCACTATTTTGTATCGATTTGAATTGTAATGTGACCTTATCGTTGGGCCTTTGATTATTAGGCATGGTTCAAAAGGCACGGTTTTATTTAATGCCTAACTAATATAATACTTTTCATTGCGGTTTTAGATAAAAGGGACAACAGGGTATGATTCTATGAAATATTTGTGTAGGAACTTACAACTAAGTCTCAAATACACAGGTCGTTTGGAAGATATCCGCAAATAGCGGTAGTAGGGCTGTGTTAGTTAAGTTGTAAGTTTTATCTGTACAGAAAAACACAACTCTACGCCTGTAATTTTTAAGCTTCTGTGTCAAATTCTTCACATCCATCCGAAACCTCTAAGCCCCTTTAATGTTTAAGTTTACAAATTGACAAATAAGCCACGGGATGGATTGAACGGCAAATGCCTCGCGTGACGCAGAATCACGGCTTCATGTGGTCGCTTGCTTCATACCAAATAATACACGACACATTGTAGTTAATTGAATTTAGATGGGAAACAGGTCTTTTGGTTTAAATTAACCGAAAAATCACAGTAAAGAAAGTATGGAATGTTGTAATCCGAAAGGAATATAATACAAATATTATTATATTTGCTTTTGTATTTATTTATTTCTATAATTTAATTAGTATACCAAATACCACGGCACTTGATTAATACAGTACCTACTTGTTTTCTAGTAACTGTTATTAAAACACTAGCTGACACGACAGACGTTGTCCTGTCTGTCATTCAATTCAAACAACTGACAGTTATTTCAAACGTGCTTAGCAAAGAGTATATAACGCTGGGGCTAAGGTAACATTAAAAAAGTTTATAATATATATATAGGTAGTCGTTAAGTTTTCTTAAATTTTCTAAGTTTCTACACATTTTTTTTATGTACTACGAAGTATTAGGAACGTTTAAAAAAAGATGAATGAAATCGGTAAAGTCGTTTTCAAGTTATAGCGTCAGGAGAGATAGGGGTTCATTATTCATACAAGTTATATAGATTACGTGTACAAGTTATATAGATTACGTGAATTCATACAAGTTTATATAGATTACGTGACGTCAAAGGGACCATTAAAATGTGACTGTTCCATCTTATAAGGTCAGCTAATGTACTATTCTTCAGCAGTTCACTTACTATTTAATTTTTACCTACTAAATACTTTTATGGCAATGCCTGTTCAAGCTGGTAACCTGTTTTCTTAACAAACGTTCCTAGCGTGAAGCCACGATTTCAGACGTGGGAAATCAAACGAAGAATTAAAATTTTCGTAGTATTTGTATCGCAAATTACACAATGCTAGTAAATAAATACTTTGTGTCATACGGCTAATTTGAATAACGAGTAAAAAAAACATCAAAAACTGAAAATCCACCTGAACCCAATTGTATGCACGACAGGTGATGGACAGTTGAAAGAAAACAGCATCGAGGTAGAACCAGGCTTAGAAGAAATATAAAGCTAGGTTATGATATGGAAGAGATATATAAGCTAGGTTATGATATGGATTCTAAAAATAAGACTTTTCAAAGACTTTATTATCTTCAAATAGTCTAAATGTTCAAAGATTATGTATGTGTTCTTAGACAGAGTGCGAACTTTAGGAACATTAATGTGATTAAAATTCTATACAATGCTCTTGTTAGGAGTCACGTAGAAACGAATGCCATCATATGGAATCCCCATGAAGCGAAGTACAAGCTTATGCTAGAAAAGATCCAAAATAAATTCACACGTTTCCTTTACTTAAAAGAATAAGGAGTTTATCCGTACTACCCATTAATGTAACCGAGTCTATTCGTGTTAGGTATGGTAGGGTACTGCAGGCTGTCGGTGCGGAGAGACGGCCCTGGTGGAATACATGATCCGCGTGCTCCGTGGGGAGCTTCACCACCCGGCAGTGCTGGCGGCGCTACGGCTGCGCGCGCCCAACGACTACGTGGGCGCACATCGCCGCCCCGCCATGCTTGAGATGCCCAAATGTAGGACCAGCTTACTTAAATTTGCCCCCATGTCATTCGCTATATATTTACTTAATATCCTGTCCGTCAACGGCGTGGACATATTTTACCAATACCTGCCGAAAGTCTTAGAAATGGCACAGGTGGTTATTGAAACTAAATGTATATAATGTTAAAATGTATTCAGATAATTACTATAATATCTGAACCTTACAATTAGATTAGGTAATTATTATACAATGTAACCTAGACATAGCATCGCATTAGGGCTCAAAAAACCTGTAATGATGTTCATCATCATCATCATCATCAGCCCATACACGTCCACTGCTGGACATAGGCCTCCCCCGTACGACGCCACAAATAGCGGTCCTGAGCCGCCTCCATCCATCGACTCCCTTCGACCGCTAAGATGTCGTCGGTCCATCGAGTGGATGATCTCCCATGTAGGGGATTTGCCATAATCACCACGCTTGGCGGGCGGATTGGTGATCGCAGTGTTGGTGTTTAAAAATACTCAGAAGGAAGCTGCTGCCCTTCCTCTGGTAGGTTCCCTTAGTCGGCTCTTACGACATCCACGGGTTGAGTTGGAGGGGTCGATATTCGTACGCCGCGACCCCACGGCCTGAATAATAATAATGATGTTGTTTCTAAATAAAAATAAATAAATACACTCAAGATTGATGATTGTTGTAAATCTTTTGTTATGTGTATTTGCCAACAAAATTTAATTAAAAATTAAACTAAATAAATAATAATTAAAGGAACAGAGACATCCAGCAACAGAACAAAGAATGACCAGGTTAAAAATAATACCTAATAATATACGCAAAAGACTAAAAAAGTCGTCAAACCCTGCCATCGAAAATCTAAAAAAATTATCGCACAAAGGATTTTTTATAGCCGATAGACTTTCCACAATTTCACCTGATGGAAAGTGTATCACTAAGGTCTAGAAGACACCTATTCACTCTCTTGGAGAGACCCAGATTGTAATTGGCCGGAAAAACAGAAGCATGCAGCGAGGTTTACCAAGCTTCAAATTATCTTGATAAGCCAAGCATGCTCGTAAAACTGAGTAACAGTGAGTAGGTTTACACAAGCGGCAAACAACAGTAGCACAGTATCGAGTTACCGGTGATTTATGTTTTCTGAAGGTGTCACTCCAAAATTAATTGTCTACCAGATAGTAATTTCTGTTAAGCAGTCAATGATTTATACTCAGTGGAATAAGTGCGCTCGGTTGACGGTCTACATGGCGTTAAGTGAATGTTACTCTAACGAAATAACGACAATGGGTACCTTAGGTAACTATTCAGTTTTAGGTTAGTTTATGTACCATAGGAATATAAAGAACTCTTGGAATAAGATTCTCTCTAAATTATTCTAAATTAAGTCAACATAAATAATCATAGCAAATAGCCTATTGAAATAAAATATAAATAGTAAAGCTTATAAAAATTATCGACTGTAAAGAGGTCTTGTCGAAAATGTGTTTAGTATTGCTAATTCTCACTCTACTTCTTCTACTTCTACTACTGACGTAAGTCAGTAAGTAAAGGTTGCCTGGAAGAGATCGCTTCTAAGCGATAAGGGCGCCCATTGTACATGTTTTATGTAATGTCTATCTTTAATGTTTTCTTGATGGTGTACAATAAAGAATTTTGTAATTGTAATTTGTAACTGTAAGTCAGAGTGAGAGATATGATAACACTGCTTAGCAGCTATTTTAAGTTAGCAGACCATTATGAATAAGGGGATAAGTGTTTACAGTCACAGATTCAGAATATAAAGTAACCTAAGCATACCAGTTTGCAGACAACAATGTGTTGGACCTACTTACTACAGGAGGGCCTAAAACGGAACCTACTAAAAGAGGTTCCTTAACGTGGTTTCTAGAAAGCACTGTGAAGGTTAAGGTAAAATAATGATCTTATCGTTTTCTTTTTTTTTATAATAAGTTATACACTTGAGTAGTGTCTTGTTTATTATGTTAAGTCCGTAAATATTTCTCGGCAAAATTCGTTGTATGGCCTGTTTTACTATAGCTAAGGTAGCAAGGTGATTGCAAAATCGCACTCAATTTCTCAACAGCGATTCACTGTGAAATAATCAACGAAACAGCACTCAGCGTAATTAAAATCATATTTTATTCGCTCCCTTTCACTCTCAGGTGCAATTAAAATTAATCAAAAAGAAACAAATAGCGGGCACACAAAATATATCGTACACATTTTCTATCACATTCAAGGACCAATTTACGTAGACACATGACTTTGGGCTAGTATAATTAAGATTTGTTTTGTGTATGGGTCTTTATTTGTTGGTCTAGTGATGTGAAGTAGTGAATGATCACAAGCAATCATGACATGACGTTTCGAATCGAGCTATTTGCCGCCAATGATGTTTCGTGTCATCATTGCTACAATTTCGTCAGTCTATTTAGACTTATTACACTTTATTACTTTGATTGGTTCGTGCAAGAATGTTATATAAATTTTATCTGTTATATTCATTAATTGGACAGCTAAATACCTATTTAAGTCTCGGTGTTAGAAACTGCACAGTTATTACAACTCTGTCAGCTTATTAGTATGCCCCATAGTAAATTTTTACGATTTCCTAGCTATAAAATTATGTTATACGTACCTACTTATTGGAAATTGGCTAAACAGTCGTTTGGTTAATTTATTTGCTACAATAAATTAAAACCTTATTTATTTACCGTTGTCGGTCTAGTGATGTGAAGTAGATTGTAGATGGTAGAGATCGCTCTCGAGCGATAAGACCGCCATTTGTAAATTCGTTTTAAAATTCTTTTTTTTTGTATTTCTGTTTGTATTCTGAGTGTACAATAAAGAATTTTCTATCTTCTTCTATCTATCTATTTATGCAATCTTCGACTGGTTGAGTTCTAAAAATATATTCAGTTTGAACATCGAACTAGATTAGAAGAAAAATTCTAACCAATAAAAGAATCAAAAGAATGTCCCTAATATTCGTAATTCAAACAATAGGTGCTTCACGCTCAAACAGATATTTTTTTCAATAAAATCTAAAATAGTGTTGGGCACTTACCGGTGCGTATTCTGCGCAGATATCGATGGAGTTGACAAAGTCGCACACGTCATCGACTGTCCAAGCTGATAGCCGCGCACGGGCTTCTGCGCATAGACATTCGCTGCGATCTAAAAGGATAAAAAGATTAGGTATAAAACGTTATTGAAAAACAAAATTTTTTTTGGGAAAATACGTACATCTAGGGAAATGTTAATGTGCTAACGTCATTGTCGTTGACGAAGATGACGTTCGTTGAGAACGTGTCCTACGATTTTCTTGCACCCATCCACTTGAGGATTACTGGTCCTAAGCCGCAATGTAACTCTAATTTGACCAATAACTCTATAGATTATTTTGGACTGTGCACGCTAACTAGCAAATTGAGTGCTGTATTCTTGCAAGTATGCAAATATGAGTAGTATTATTGATGTTATTATGGCAGCTGTTACATTCAATTCTGAATACGCTTGATATAACGATAATAAACCTTTCATTGCCTCAATTTGTAGTGTTGTACCGATATACTGCGAACAACATCGTAAACGGCCTATAGAATCGTTTAGCTCAGATAAGTTCAAATTAGGAACGAACTAAAGCCGAGACCTGAATAACACTAACGCTCAGCTATAGCGGGTGTAACAGATGTTATTGAGATTAATTCGGATCGTAACTATCTTCAGCTTTTACATCTCTTCTATATAATATACATATAGCCATGCAATTTATTGTCGGACCGGTTATATCATTGACGCACAATAGTGTACGGAAGATATTGAACTTTACAACAATCTCAAACTCCGTTCCGTTCCGAAAAAGCTTGTGTGCTAAATTTCACAAAATTATTTTAGGTGTACAACATTTTTTTTTGATTGAGTAACAAATACGTTTTACTGCAAGTACATTTAGAGCATTATTAAAAGCCAATTAAAATAACATGTGAATTGGAGCATTTTCTTACAATCCTTTTACATCACATACATAAGTAATATCGTAAGCGGTATCTTAATTGCTTGCTTGTAAGAGCCTATTAGATTGTCATAATACGGGTAGGTAGTCCTGTTTACATACAAATTCAATCAATGCATTTACAGGAATTGAGTTTGTTCCTCTAGGTATTTAGTTCAAAAAGGGATTGATTCTTGTTTTATTAGTTGTTGAGTTATCGATAAAATTTAGTTCCAGTTATTCTGACATGACACTATATTCTCTTTTGCTGTGGTTGTACGTAGCCTAGTAAGCTGTCAATTTAAACTGCTTTTTTAAGTGTCAAGATATTGTAGAGTGCTTGTAACGAAATGTCAGGTTGATAATTCATTGTTTTCACTAACATTAATTATAGCACGAATATCAGATTTGATTATGGCAAATATGCTTTGTTATAAACTATAAGCTGACTTTCCTACAAAATATGGGTTTAACGTGGAAGGTATATTTGTATAGAACTTACCGTCATTCGACACTCCATCTCGCTCATCGCTGTCACTAGGACTGGCAGACAGTCGCGCTCGCTTTGCCGCGCTCTCTCCCGCCGCTGATAGGTCCAGAGGCGAGTGCTCTGTCGCCGGGCCCGCAAGTCCTGAGCGCTTGCGTCGCGATCGACCTCCGCGGGTCACCCGAGTTATTGCTAGCAGGGCCTGAGGAAAAAGATTATTGGTAAAGAAAGGTCCAGGTAATAGTGTAGGTGTGATAGTTTGATCCACTTTCTCCCAGTAAGGACGTGAAATACTGCAGTGAAAACTAAGGGAAATTATGCATCTTAGAAATGCGTAAAGGTAACGACGGCTTCATCAAGAGCACGGTATTTAGCGGTAGTAAAACTGAAATGGCCAGGCCAGGCTCTTCGCTGCAATTTAATTATTATAAACTCAATTATAGAGAAACCCATCAGCACTGACGTAAAGCAAACATGAAAGGTACGAGTTATCTGATGGAGAGCACTCGTAAGTCGCGGGCATTCATCATAATAACAGTGAGGCGTCACGCTCGCCGCCCCCGGGTCAAATCGCAATCTATCTTTTTTAATTGCCACGCGCAAAAGGCGAGTGTGGAGTAATTCTAAATGAAATTCAGACGCAGGCGCGCGCGCGTGAAATGAACATGGCAGCGCGGGCACGTGCCCGACAAGACAACGCGCCTACGACTCGACCTGCCATAAATCAAACGATTTATTTCCGCTCCCGTTTCTAGAAACCTATTTCATTTCCCTGACTTTATTCTGCGTGGGGTCGGAATAATACGATTACTATATGAAGTGCTCCTTTTATTTTTTATCAAGTCGGTTATTTTATTGTATATGTATTATTGCGTGACGATGGTAAGAGGCCCGACGGCATGACTTTAGTCCCTTGGGAGCTGGGGAGGCCTATTGTGTGGGACACTACATGTGTCGACACACTTTCGCCTTCCCATCTTTCAAAGACATGTACATGTCAAGGACCGTGAGGGCTGGTTCGGCGGCAGATTTGGCCGAGGATCTCAAGAGGCGCAAATATGCAGGTCTCGACAGAGCCTACGCATTTGCTCCCCTTGGAGTCAAGACCCTAGGTCCGAGGGGTACCGATGCTCTCCGGGTTTTCAAAAAATTATCTGAGCTCCTGGTCGAAGCAACGCGTGACCCGAGAGCTGGTGAGTATCTGGCGCAGCGCATTAGCATTGCCATACAGCGGGGCAATGCAGCCAGCGTCTTGGGGACGCTTCCGACTGGTATTGATATGAACCAGTTGAGCTATCTGTAGATTGTTTGCAACAGTCTGCAGTTCGCTCAATTGTTTCAATTGTAAATACTAGTTTAATTACTTTATATTATCTGATTGTTATTTTCTTTGTCAATAAAGTTTATTTTATTGTACGACTCATGAGCAACTTTAACACAGTTCGTCACATCTTCAATCAACTTTAACGTTTAATTTGAACTTCGCCAGAAAACAACCATAAAATAATTCCAAATGACAGATTTTCTAGAGGCATTTCTTCTAGAAAACAACTAATAATAAATTCTCATCTCCGCACATTTATCTACAAGAAAGTTTGCAATTTCCGAGTCATCCGATTTCATCTATAGTTTCACATCCCATCACTAGCGTGTCGCGGGGCGCATGCGCGGCGCGTGCCTCTGCCAATTAGTGCAGCTCCAGTTCCTTTTACAGTGGAGAGTTGAGATGGTTAGGAGTGGGCAAGCGCCTCAGATAGAGACATTTATGTAGGTAAGTACTAAAATGCAAGATTTAGGTCCTTTTACAGTGGAGAGATGGTTACGTATACGTGAGCAAATGCTTAGGCAAATACGTGTAGGTAAGAACAAGAATGAAAAATGCAACACTAAGGTTGACTTGACGACCGATGAGGCGCGGCGGGCGAAGGTTCACCCAGGTGAAAAATGTTTGTACGAGCTGCAAATTTGTTCAGAGTGTTCTGAATATTTAAATGTATAATAAAAAATATTTAAGTTTATCGGTATATAAAAATATTTAGGTACTTATATACATAAGTATATTTTAATTGACAACCGATGTGGCGCGGCGGGCGAAGGTCCGCCTGCGCAAGAGGTTGTGGGTTCGATTCCCGCCTTGGGTCAAATGTACGATCTGCAAATATTTGTTACGGATGTTTTGGGTATTTGCTATGTATAATAAAAAAACTATTTATGTATGTATTGTAAGTATATCAGTTATTTATATATAACACAAGCTCTGCTTAGCTTGGGGCTAGATAATGCTGTGTAAATTGTCTAGCATTATTTATTTAAAAAAAAAACATGTATTTCAGCTAAACAAAAACCATTTCTATCAATGGTATTGCTCTACAGTAAGAAGGGAGTAAAGGTCGACCGTTATCAGATTTAATCGCCACCATTACAGAGAGGTAGCGAAGCGCTCTTTATGAAGAGCATTTACATAAACTAGCTGTGTCCGGCGATGCTACGGGTGATGGCTATGGGCTTACGGCAGTGGGCTGTGGTTACAGGCCAGTTTGTTGGTGTTTTAAATATGGTTCAAATGATTTCAGAGTCCTTCTCTTTTTGAATCCAGAACCAGTAGTGAATAAAACACCCAAGGCATTTTTTCTAGAGTTGTAGTAGTCGCAGTAGAGTAGTAGTCTTTTGTCTAGAGTGGAGTAGAGAAAATTGTAAATACGTAAATTATAATAATAAGTAATACTGGAAAAATCACACATCATCTAGTCCCAAGCTAAGCAGATAAGTTGATAGAAGGGTAACATATTTTATGCATGCTATGTTATTTGTGTCTATTCTACCCTTATCAAATTGTTTTCAGAAAAAACTAGAAAGGGTTAAAGAATAAACACATTTTTCTGAATCTATACATTTATAGCAACGGTCTCAACAGACAAATATTCCATTTTAATTCCAGTGAAAAAAGGCCGGCTTCAGCGACTACTAACCGTAAATCCACTATAAGATTTTTACGATCCCCGAGACATTTTAATCGTAGCCGTGAACTATGATTCCGTAGTTACTCATTACCCGGGAAGGTCAGTGGGCACTTGCTTATAATTAATACGAATTAATATAAATAATGTTCTTTTGAAACGTAACGCACCGTAGCGTGAATTATTTCATAGGGGCACTGGCCTTGGCTGAAGATGCTTACTTAATTGTGCATTATGAGGTAATGTATTCGTTTTAATTTGGTTTTTTAAACCACGAAGAACAAAAGAGGAGGAGCTTCTATCTTCAGCTGTATGTTTTTTATATAATTTCTCCGTCAATTATGGAGCGATTTCGAAAATTCTTTCGCTATTGTATGGGGAATGATCCCGAGGTGATCTAATAAATATTATTATTCTTGAGGAATAAGTATTTGACCCGAAAAACTTAAAAAAACATTGTAAATACTAAGGAATTTGATGTCGGTTTTAAGTTTTATAAAAACAATCAAATAACAGATTATTCGTTTGATTTACGAAATGGGAAACGACATTGTTTAGGGGAAGTTCAGTACCTACTCTTTTATATGGGCTTGCGGGCTGTATATGATAAATTGCTCGCAGACGTCTACTATTGGGCCAGTCAAATTAGGGGATTCGTGTATCTTTTAAAGGGCAATGTATACGCTTCTACAACAAAACTCTAAGTGAGTTGCAAAAAATATCAATAAATTAATTCAAAAAGGATTATTACAAAATATCAGATTCTAGATAATCTGATATTTTGTAATAATCCTTTTTGGATAAAAAAGCATGGGACGACTTTTGCTCCAACTCGAGAACAACCTAACAAGGTGAAGGTTTCTTGTTAGCTTCTTTACTTTACCTTAAGAAGATTGAAGTGAACAAAAAATCAAAGTGATCACTTTATTTCCTAGTTTTACTTATCTAATTTTAATTTTGTGACGTGTCCAAGAGTCCTGTAAGGTCTAAAGGAAATAAAGCACTTTGATATTTGATATTTCCGTTACAAAAACGAATCCTAGGAACCCTTACTTCATTCTGTCCGTGCTATAAAACGCTTGGTGCTGTGCTTCTATACTCGGTTTCAGAATTCTAAGTATTTTTTATCTATTGAGAAAAAATATCAGATCTTAAAAATATTTTACGACACTGGTGTCATCTGAGCATTCATTCATCATTTTCATTTGTCTCTTTATTAAGAAGTCTCACGTCCGTTTTCCAACTCGAATTATAACGTTCGCTGCGCGTGTCCAGTTAAGCGTTGTCGATGTTTGTGTTTTTATTTTTATAGATTACTTGCTGTTACCTTGTTGTAGGAAGCGTTTTGTGATATTGATATCTGTGCTTGTTAGGTTGTCTTTGTTGACATTAAATATATTGGTTTCTAGAACAGAGTAAATACAAATAGGACATATTTCGACAAAAAACTCAAAGCTCAAGACATGTCTCAAGGCAAGACAAGTTGTCTATAGAGAAAACCAATTGTTCGTTTCTAATATGAACAAAAACGCCCACAGATGCAAGGTTATGGCCGACCTTTTTATTGCCCATGATTATTTCCATCCTGTGCGAGTCACGCGATCGAAAAATATTTCCCAAAAATAGAAAAAAATATATACGGTTTAATATTCTAATAGGTTTACGAGTATCATTAAAGTTACACACTGAATGAATATTCATAATTTCGTCAAATTCAATAAAATAGCTTGAGAATGTTTTTGACGGGAATGTAAACAAACATGATTTGATCAAATTAAGGTAATCAGGTTAATTAGTGCTAGTTGTATAATTATTAATTAGTGTAAGGATAGTTCGTTGGGGACATAAAACGGTGAAAATCGTTAAAAAGAACTGTGAATTGATAATTAATATTAACAAATCGAGTTTTGTCGAGATACTTGATTCGATAGCATTTGAGCATTTTTTGTGTCTTTAGGTTGAATAAATTTTTCTAGAATACTATTTACTTCTCAAATATGTAAGGTTCCGTACCCCGTTTCGAACTGATATATAAACCCAATAATAAAAAAAAACTATTTTTTAAACAGATTATAAAATTAAATGAATTATTAAAAATTAAAAGTGTCAGTTCGGACAGAGTGTCCGAAGATATTGTGTCCCAAATGTCAGCAAGCCGTATATTTTGTCCAACAGTGAGTTAGTTACAAAAAAAAGTATCACAAAATATCGAATGTGTTAATAGGGGATGGTTGTGGTATAAAAATATTATTGGCAAAGTTCATAGGATATTTTCTAGCATAGGTCAGATACTCAGATAGCTATGACGCAATGCAACCTTTTGAAGCCTAATAAATTGATTATCTATGAAATAATAACTATTGATCGTAGCTAATCAAGTAATACATAGCATTTATGGTAATAATTATAAGAAGCGATCATCATCATCATCATCAGCTCATACACGTCCACTGCTGGACATAGGCCTCCCCCGTACGACGCCACAAATAGCGGTCCCGAGCCGCCTCCATCCATCGACTCTCTGCGACCGCTACGATGTCGTCAGTCCATCGAGGGGATGGTCTCCCATGTAGGGGGGGATTTGCCATAATCACCACGCTTGGCAGGCGGATTAGTGATCGCAGTGTTAGTGTTTAAAAATACTCAGACGGAAGCTGCTGCCCTTCCTCTGGTAGGTAATAAGCGATACAGCTTGAGTAAAAAAGTTTACTTATTTACTTATAATATAAGATACTTAAAGGTACAAGGGGTACCTACCGTAGTTTGATGAATTTAATATGAATGTAAGCGGGTTAACTATGAACCTATTTTGTGTTGGAAGAAAACCAACGTTTCATCCCTTAACATTTTCATTACACATGACGCACGTTCTCTTCAATTTGTTCTAACTAAAGCTGGGCAGTGAATGCAACGGGGGATTTCATCAGCGCCGCGGCGCACACTGATACCTCATTGTTGAAATCTTATTTATTGTGGGTTGTTTGATTTTTAACAAATGTGTTTCCGTTTGATGATCAATATATGCTTTTATTTTTATTTTGATAAGTGCTTATCTAATTACTACGCAATATTATAATGTTGTTAAATTGTTTGGGTGACTTTCCATAATTCAGTAAATCGAAAAGCGAGCGGTAGAAAAATACATTATTGGTTTCGTTTCCAGAAGTTCTGGCCCGCAACCCTAAAACTAGGTTTTTCTTACCTTAGTAGAACTCATATCCAGCATCACGGGAAACGCGGGCAGTCTCGAGGGGCCTCCTTGCTGCTTGGCGAGCTTCGTGAACAGGCCTCCTAGTGGGGCTTCGGAGCCGTCGCTGGCGGGAGACGTGACTGTGCGGGGCTCGGGGGCGAAGCCGTTGAGTCGGTGGAAGTAGCTGGGGGCAGAGGGAGAAGGTAAATTGGTGAAGATGATGATGTTATTCATGGCAAAGTATGATAGGGTGAATAGGGTGTGTATAATGCATTAGTGGAAAAATTTCCGACCAATCACAAACTGGGTCTCTTCTAGACAAAAGTGAATACGAGCCTTCGGGACCTTTGTGATAAATTGTCGGCCACATCATCAATTACCATTAGGTGAGATTGTGGTCAAACTTAGTACTCACGATTTAAATGGGGAAAGTGGAAGTGTAATTGATCCTGTTAGGTCCATTGGTGTTCCAGTATTTGTTTATTTTCAATATCTTTTGGTGATGGTAAAGCGTTTGTAAAAAAACTCCGAGTGAGTTACAAAAATTATCAATAAATAAATTCAAACAAACTATCAAACATATCCTTTGTAAAAAGGCTTATTACAAAATATCAGATTATCTAGAGGATAAAAAAGCATGGGACGACTTTTGCTCCAACTCGAAAACTAACAACCTAACAAGGTAAAGGTTTCTTGTTCGCTTCTTTACTTTACCTTAAAAAGATTGAAGTGAACAAAAAATCAAAATGATCACTTTATTTCCCTGTTTTACTTAAGTAATTTTAATTTTGTGACGTGTCCAAGGGTCCTGTAAGGTCTAAAGGAAATAAAGCACTTTGATATTTGATATTTGATTTGTCCGCCATTTCACTTAAGTAAGTGAAGATGTGGCCTAATTGAAGACTTTGTAAAGAAACAAGAATAATTGCATTTCGATAATGCTTCTGAATCTTAATATCGAACAAACGGCGAGAAAGTGTCTATTCATTTAAAATGAATTTAATTACGAAGTAAGTAAAAAATATAACACAATTTTGTAAAAAGTCGTAGCAATCCGCTTGAAACAGCTGGCAAAAATGCCAATTACCCAGTTTATCAATGATTGTCGCACGAAACTCTTTTTGCAAAGTTATTTGAAAGTCAATAAAATCATTGCATTGGTACGTGTGAATTCTACTAAACACTAAAGTACAGCCGGCTGATAAAAATTAATTAACACGCATACTACATAAGAAGCTCTTACTATTTTATGTCTTTCTCGGCCGATAAATTGTTTATTTTATGGCCGGGTCTCGAACCTACTACTTATTTAAAAGTATATAATGAAATCCGTCCGCGGCGCCTAGTAGCCTGCCGAGGTAGTAATTAAGACTCGAGGTCGGCGACCAGATGAGCAATTCATTAATATAACATAAGTTCACGCAGAGACATACTCGTAGGTTCTCACGAATCATGTAAATTTGTCGACTAAACGTAAGTTATCGAATCGATTAATATGCTAATTGGTATGGGCATCACTAGTCCGTCGGTCGGTGAACCGTAGGTCACACAGTGTTGTGACATCGACCGTGTGAAAAATTGATTGTCGATATTCGGACGTTCGGAAATTGAATGTGACGGTGCGTCAGCTTCCTTTTGTTTGTTTTTGAATAGAGAACTTTAAGATGGCGGCGACGACGCGGCATAGACATTGTCTGACGAATGTTTTGGTCTGTATTTTCTCCTACTTTTGGTTTGTGTTTATTCTTGTGCAACTTCTTATAGTTTTATTTTTTAACTACTTTAGACCTTCGTTTGAACACAATCTCACCTGATGGAAAGTGACGATGTGGCCGACGGTGTATTACGAAGATCTAGAAGATACCTATTTACTCTTGTCTTGAAGAGATTTCTTGTATTTATTTTATTTATTTCGTATACACAATCCACAGCCCTTAGAAACTATGTAATATTGACAAACTTATTTATAGAACCTACGGCACATTCAGGATTAACTTTTTGTAAAATTTAACAAATTGACTATAACCAAAAAAATAAAACTATTTATCAAATTAACGAACGCTAAAACCATTTTGAATAAGATAAACATACGAATTTATGAAAGATTTTAGATTACGTGTTTTTTATGCCCGTTATACTTATTTGTGGTTCTGTTGTCTGTCGGTCTCGTTAGCCCTTATCAACCCAATGCTCAGCATAGGCCTCTCAAGAATTGAAAGGCGTTTGGACCTCCCTAGTCCCAATCTATGTTTTTGCTGATGAGGATCGGGATGCAAAATGGGCTTTCCTTGAGCAAAAAGTCGGTCAGGATCAGCACAGATACAGGGGGAAGGATTAAGTTGACAAAGACCTTTGCTTACTTTAAACATGCGCACTGAAGTGGATAATAAATAAAAAAAAATGCTGTCGGAATACCCACTTCAGGGTAGATGTGCCGGGAAAGTAAGTTACTACTTAAGTAATTTATTCGCCAAGTCCGACAAATATCAATTTATTGCAACAACTTACTCATTGCCAGGATGGTTGTACCGCGCAGCCAGAGACCTCATGATGTCGGAGTAGTTCCTCGGTGGATGTGCCGCCGGCTGCTGGTGCGGGCTGCCGCGCTCCGGCGGCGTGCCGGGGTACGAAGATGTGGAGGGCGTTACGCTACGGGATCTGGAGACATTGGCCAGGTTAAGTTGGTAGTTAAGTTTCACAGGCAAGTCAGCAGCTTAAGATAAATATGTTTGATGATTTATTTATTATGTACAAGAGTAGGCGGACGGACGAAAGTCCAGGAGCAAAGTGATGATTTGTGTACGATGATGGGCAAAATAAGTTATTGGAAGACATAAGAAAATACATTATTGGAGCTTACAAGCCCTAGGGCGTCAATGGATGCGACTATTGCAGAATTATAGTGGAAAGCACAGACTTCGTAAGACATAGCACCAAGTAGTAAGAAAAGTTTTGTTGCATATTCCGTTTTAAAGAGCCTATAAATATCATCAAAAATATTCTTTGACAACCCACCTAGAAGCGTTAGAATCATGCGGACTCAGCCTCTCACTCTTCACGTTCGTCTGCTCGTTCTTAACGGCTTGATGGTCGTTCTTCAGGCTGGTTTGATGATCGTTCTTCAAGCTGGTTTGATGCGCGGTCGTCGCCGTCGGCGGCGCATGCGCGGGGGACGCCGCCGCATCGCGCGCGTACCTACGTGCGCTCGCGCCTCCTCCGCCTTCACCTGGACAAGAGAAAATATTTGTTAGTGCTTGAGCTTGTGGTTATATGTTTCTAGATAACTGATATATGGGTGAATCAACTTTTAAGGCACTCCTTTTTTGTCATGAAAAACTGTTGGGCACGCCGAATAGTAAATCTGCGGGGTTGTGAGCGTCAACGTGGTAGGATATGGCCCAACTGATATTGGTTAGGAAAGACAAGAGATCAGTTGTCCCAGGGATGGAAGCACATACCTTGATTGCGGGAGCACCAGATCCAATATCGTTAACACTCGCGGCGCGCGCGCGGCACTGTCAGCTAGGGAAACACTTGGGAGTTCCCCCAGGAGCTGCGGGAAGACAAGTTTCGAACGAGGCCGATGTGGTTCGGCCGAGGCTAGATTGCCACTGTTGGTAGCCATCTTGGATGGCATTATGCGGGTGTTGTGCGTCCCGCTTACTCTTCAGCGGTATTCTATGTGCTAGTGAGGGAAGGCGGATAGGAAGTTGACGTCACAAATACGTTTGATTCTACGCAGATGAATAACGATCATATAGTTGAATATGCGCGCAACCATTCCCCCGGGCTAGAAGGGACCCCTTCTAAACAACGAAATAAAGAATACGATGCGGGTATACCGCTAAAAGCCAAGACGCACGCGGTTGTAATTAAAGATGCGGTTGAAACTAAAGATGCGGTTGATACTAAAGATGCGGATGACACTAAAGATGCAGTTGCTACCACATACGCGGTTGTTACTAAAGATGCGGATGACACTAAAGATGCAGTTGCTACTACATATGCGGTTATTAATAAGGACGCGGTGACAACTGAAGATGCGGTCACTACTAAAGATGCAGTTACTACTAGAGACGCGGTTGCTACTAAAGGTGCGGTTACTACTACAGATGCGGTTGGAACTAGAGACGCGGATACTACTAAGGATGTAAATTGTCACTGAGGACGCGGTTGCTACTAACAATGTGGTTGTCACTAAGGACGCGGTTGCTACAAACGAATTGTGCGGGTGCTACTAAAGATCTAGTTGTCACTGGGGACGCGGTTGCTACTAACGAATTATGCGGGTGCTACTAAAGATGCGATTGCTATTAAGGATGCGATTCCTATTAAAGGTGCCGGTGCTACTAAAGATCTAGTTGTCACTGGGGACGCGGTTGCTACTAACGAATTATGCGGGTGCTACTAAAGATGCGATTGCTATTAAGGATGCGATTCCTATTAAAGGTGCGGGTGCCACTAAAGATGCGGTTACTACTATAGAGATGCTGGTTGAAACGAATGATGTGGTTACTACTATAGAGATGCGGGTTGAAACGAAGGATGCTAAGGCGCGATATTATCTACTGGTAGAAGTTATTGATTAGGTAGCGGGCAGAGACAAACAACTGGACGCAGATATGACCCAGTGGCCGTCCGAACACGAACTATCCGTGTGACGCCGTTTGAACCCGGAAAACTTCGTCCACGACACTGAGAGGCCAGTGAAGAGGGGGAGAATTTTCGGTTAAAATGATCACGGCGGTTCCTACGGTTATGGGTTCCGTAGGCGTCGACAGCGAAATGGAATCGTTGAAGTTCACGAAGTATGAGTGACTCCGAGAATTCAAGATCTGATGCGGATATGCGCCCACGCGGGGTGAATCTATTAATGTAAACTACACAACGAAGTAGTTTTGACCATGACGAAAAGCGGTTTGCTAACGAAATCAATAGCGGTTCTTGAGGCGGTACAGCGACCAATAGCGTTTGTTTCCTTTCTTCAGGAACCTCCGAAACAGTCGTGGGATTAAATGCCACAATGGGCCATTGCGAAATATCTAAGTGGGCCCAAGGAGGGCCATGAAACCACAACGGGTGTTGGATGATTTGCGAAGGCATAAGGCCACGAGACAAACAATCAGCGGGGTTTTCAGTGCCGGGCACATGATACAAATTTTGCGGCGATAATTCATTTTGAATTTTAGTTATTCGGTTGGCAACAAAGGTCTGCCAACGATGCGGAGAAGAATGTACCCAACAGAGTGCGACAGTTGAGTCGGAGAATGCGAAAATATTTCTTATAGCGATGCGGGTTTGACATGACGAAACGATAACCTTTATGAGGCGTGCTAGGACGAGAATGGCGCAAAGCTCGAGGCGAGCTAGCGAGACGACCTTCTGAGGCGAAACCTTTGACTTAGCGCTTATTAAGCTTAAGGTGCAACCCTCGGCGTTTTCAATGTGGAAGTATACGACGCCTCCATATGCCTTTTCACTCGCGTCTGCGAATCCTAAGAGGGTAACTACACTGGTTGAGACGATTCCTACGTGGCGTGGAATCCTTATTTCAGCGAGTAAAGGAAGTTCTTCCCTAAAGCGGAACCATAGTTGAGCAATGTCGTTCGGCGGAGTGTCATCCCAACCACAATCACACAACCATAGCTGTTTGATCAACAATTTAGCGTATAAGACGACGGGTGCGACGAATCCCATTACGTCCCATATTTTAGCGACACAAGACAAAATATTGCGTTTAGTACAAGTACGCATAGGCGGGGTTATTGCTAGACAGAAATGATCATTAGCGGGTGACCAACATAGGCCAAGAACCTTATGTTGATCTGCTTCATCAAACTCTTTGATAGATGAGAGCTGATGTGACAGTGGGATGGAGTCGAGTACTACCTTAGAGTTACTCGTCCACTTGACAAGTTCGAATTGGCCGGACTTCATGAGGCTTATCATTGCCGCCGCTGTGGAAACTCCCTCTTCCTCAGATTCAACGGAATAGACAAAGTCGTCCATGTATAAGCCGGTGTCGATCATGTCTTTAGCGGTGGGGTGTGAGTCACCTTCGTCTATAGCGAGTTGTTTTATTGTGCGGAGCGCCTGAAACGGACTGGAGCGAAGCCCGAAAACAACGCGGTTAAATTCGAAAACCTGGATAGGTTCATGCGGGGAAAATCTATACAGAATGCGCTGAAAGGGGCGGTCAGATTCTCTAACTCCAATAGCGAGAAACATTTGTCGAATATCTGATGAAAGTGCGATCGAAAACAAGCGAAAGTTTACTATAATGTTGAAAAGATTCCCTTGAAGGTTCTGTCCACTATATAGAAGATCATTAAGAGAGACTTGTGAACTGGTTTTACAACTGCCATCTAACACGACGCGTAGTTTAGATGTAACCTTGTCTTCTTTAATGACTCCGTGGTGTGGGATGATGTATGATTGAGTTTGCGAAGTATCGGTGTCAATGGGCGCGGGAGAAAGATAGCCCCTTTCTAAATATTCACGAATCACACCATCGTAGGCTTCCTTCAAAGTAGGCGAGGTCTGCATCTTCTTCTCCAAGCAAAGAAAGCGACGTTCAGCAGCTTGCCGTGAATCACCGAGCGAAACTTTATCACCTTTGAAAGGGAGCGATACTACATAGCGACCGTCATCATCGCGAGAGGTTGTACGAGTATAAATCTCCTCACACAAACGATCATCTGGACTAAGTACCGGCGGGACGTCCACCTCCTCCAACTCCCAGAACTTGCGAACGGCAGAGTCCAAGGTGGGTGAGGTACAGCAGTACGAAAGCGATTGGTAGCTACCTACTTGAGCAGGAGCGTTACCAATGACAACATAGCCAAGGACAGTCTCCAAGGCTAGCGGGGAATGAAACGAAGGGCTTCCTTGAACCTTGCGGTTTAGTAGTAGATGCGGGAAAATCGAAGCGCCTATGAGCATTTGAATCGAACCAGGGACGGAGTAGGTATCGTCCGCCAAAGGCAGATTATCAAAATTGTACAAGTCAGAAATTCTGACCGAAACCGCGGGCAAATGTTCTGTTATTTTGTCAACTACCAGCGATTCCATATCGTAATGAACGCGACGATCCAAGCGGGAGAAAAACCTAACATTTACTGAACCCTGAATTGACTTACTAGAACCTCCTATTCCCTTCACGAAAGAAGGTTTATGTTTCAGGTTCAATCCCAAGCGGGTACAACAATCGGAAGTAATAAAATTACTTTGCGAAGCGCTATCTAACAAAGCGCGTACGACAACTTCATTACCATGCGAATCAACCACGATAATGCGAGCAGTAGGTAGCACGACGGTGCGATGGACAAAGCTACTATCAGCTGATAACGCACACAGAGCCACGTTATCACTATGCCAGGAGCGAGCGGGGAGCGCGCACGTCTCATTCGAGGCGGGCGGCTGCGACGAGAGCGGCGGCGGCGGCGGCGCGGGCGCCGTCGTTAGCGGAGGTATACTATTCTGCGGTTTATTACCAAAACACAACAATGTATGATGCTTAGAGTTGCACTTCTTGCATCTTGACTTGGAAGCACAATTTGCCATGCGATGTCTATTGCTGAGACAATTCAAGCACAAACGCTTGGTCTTTACAAATGCGAAACGTTCGTGCTCGTCTAACTTATGAAATGCCTGACATTTGTAAATAATGTCATGCTGGTTATCGCACAGTGAGCACAACGAAGAGCCTGAGTCAGCACTGGCTGTCGTATTGACGTATGTTTGCGTAGATGGACCATGGGGTTTACGCTTAGAAGTTTCTTGTTTTGATTGTGCGGGCGAAGTTCGTTGCAATATTTTGACATGATTTCGCAAGAACATTGTCAAACTATCGAACGATGGTATCTGGGTACCTAGTTGCTCAAACTCGAATGAGCGTGCAGTTTCTACGTCTAATTTCTTAAGTGCGATGTATAAAAACACGAAGTCGGCGAGATTATCTATTCCTAAGTTCTTCAATGCAGCGACCGATGTCGAAAATTTGTCAAGGAATAATTCCAGATTAGAAGCGGAACTCGATGAAATTGATTTCAACTCAAATATTTGGTCTAAATAGGATACGGCCATGAGGCGCTTGTCTTCATACTTGTCTTTGAGCCAATCGAAAATGAGTGAGTAGTTATCAGCCACCAAATTTATGCCCACGCATGCTGACCGGGCGCGGCCGGTCAGTTTACCTAGAAGGTAGTATAATTTCTCTGAATCGGTCAGAGAAGCGTTGTTATGTACCGAATGTCGAAAGCTAGTATAGAATAGAGGCCAATCTTTTAAATCACCATCAAAGCTAGGGATTTCTATGGGCGGTAGTCGAGTTGACCTATGTGGTGTTGCAGCTGCAGTAGAGGGTTTGACATCCCTGTCGACAGCCTGCAGCTTTCTAGCAGCGCGGCGTACACAACCTAACAGGTCCTCGAACGATGATAGTACCTGAAAGTTGATTGCGGTCTCGGGATCGAGTTTCAGTTCTAATTCGCATATTTTATCTACTACCTTTTCGAAGTCGCAGTGTAACATGTCAACACATTCGTAATCACAAAGAAACGACTCCTTGTCGGTGGGAGAACCAGAATCCAGTTTCCTTGCGCGATCGCATATGGCTTGCATACGGGCAAATATTCGGTCTCTCTTAGCGAGGAGTACGTTTAGCTGCGATTCTGTGATAGAATCCACGGTAGGTGCCATGTTGAATGAGTTGAACAACTAAAGCTAGGTACCTACTTGTAAGGTATGTACCTACTTGTATGGTATGTAACGGACACGAAATATGTTTGAATGCGGAGATAGCAAATAAATCTGGAATGCGTAAACAACAGTGTGCAGTGTAGGTAATTTGCCAGCGCAGCTAATGCGTATGGTTAGAATACCAAACAATAAACGAGTTTGGGAATAAAGTATACGTATCTATTCAGCGAGCGGGTTGTGTCTAATAAATGCGAGCGGAATAGGTATTCTGGATAGTGATTATACTTGCTACTTAATGCAATGGACGGTTTTCAACTAAATGAAGTTGATAAATATGCGATGCGATGATTAGCTTAGAGCTTACTGCGTAATACCTACGTACCAGTTTCGTCTCTGCTAATTGAGTTTGTTTGTCGACTTACGAATAGGCTTTATTAGGTATAAACAAATTGCAAGTGAAAGATAAGCGAGTCTACAAAACAGAATGATGCGTAAGCACAGTAAATAGGTTACTTACTACGGCGTACCTAACTTAATGGGTAATGCGAAAGATTACTAACGAAATAAGCGGTTGTAATTCTAAGTGGTAATGCGTACGATAGGTTACCTAGGGCGTACCTATCGTGAACGAATGTGAACGAATGCGGAAAATACAAAGTTTAGGTTTGGGTTTGCGGGGTTGACTAAATATTATAACTAAATAGGTTCGATGTGATTCCTATTTGAGCTTATAATTTGCGCGATGCGTTGCAAAGTTGACGAATAATTATAGGAATTATTGTCTTCGAAACTTGAATGCAAAGATAACAACAAAATGGCGGTCTATGCCGTGTGGCGTGTGCCGTGCGAACGAACGACGAAAATGGTTTGCGGCGCAGATTCAACTATTTAGCGAGATACACAAAGCAAGTAGGTATATCGCGGCTCGTAAGGACCAGAAAATGGGCACGCCGAATAGTAAATCTGCGGGGTTGTGAGCGTCAACGTGGTAGGATATGGCCCAACTGATATTGGTTAGGAAAGACAAGAGATCAGTTGTCCCAGGGATGGAAGCACATACCTTGATTGCGGGAGCACCAGATCCAATATCGTTAACACTCGCGGCGCGCGCGCGGCACTGTCAGCTAGGGAAACACTTGGGAGTTCCCCCAGGAGCTGCGGGAAGACAAGTTTCGAACGAGGCCGATGTGGTTCGGCCGAGGCTAGATTGCCACTGTTGGTAGCCATCTTGGATGGCATTATGCGGGTGTTGTGCGTCCCGCTTACTCTTCAGCGGTATTCTATGTGCTAGTGAGGGAAGGCGGATAGGAAGTTGACGTCACAAATACGTTTGATTCTACGCAGATGAATAACGATCATATAGTTGAATATGCGCGCAACCAACTGTAAATACTAAATACAATGCTTTAAATAGACAATTTTTTTATACCATCATAGAAAACACCTAGAATAATAAATAAATTATGTACAAGAGAGTCAAAAAAGGTATAACCCCGACCGAAGTAAAGAATCAATGGACACCTCATATATATCCATCTAAGTGCTTATTTTGTAAGCCTAAAGAAATAAGGTTATTGAAATGTGAAAATATATATCAAAAATATGCAAGTACATATATCATCGGATGAGCCGTTTAGGCGCTATGTTTAACGTATTTCACAACTCCCTGGTAAATACAGACATTCACAGCCAAGATAAAAAGTCGGCTAAAAGACTGCCGTTTAATATAAAAACGGTGAAGATGCTGATAATAACGACAGAAGCAGCATATTATCCCATTTTAAAAACAATTATATTCCGCCCGGGAAACAATCCGGTTGCGCGTGCGTCGTGTCGAGACAGACCGAATTACGTGCTACAGATAGACGAAATAAAGCGGCAAAGATCAGCTCAGTGTCACTCGACCAACCATCTGTGATACTATCTACATTTAAAGCCATGTCGGACCGTTTGAAGTAACTTCGGACTTCGCAAAATTTACAAGGCTTTCTTCCAATCGCGCCGGCCATCTTGGAATTAATGAGCTTGTGAGGTGTGAACACTTGAATTTAGAATTCGGGGAAGTTTTGAATTTAAAACCGGAACTGGAAATAAAGGAGGATTGCAAGATTGATCGTTGTTGGGTTAAGGTCACTTATAAAATACTAGCTTCTGCCCTTTGCTTTTCTTGGGATCAAATTAGGTACTTAAACAAGACCTGGTTTACAGCTAAACAAATTTTTTGCAGGATCCATTTTGTAGTTTCTGTGTGAAGAGGTAACAAATAGGCAAACACCTAAAAATATGTACCTATACTCCAATTCAGAATCCCAGATATTGTATGTCAACAAAGACATTTATGACTGAAAACTTAACAGAAACTGATAACAATAACAGAAAAAATAAGGTAACAGCAAAGTTATAAATAAAAATTAAAACACAAACATCAACAACGCATAAACACACTTGTGTAGCAAAAAATAATTAAATTTGTCTTCGAAAACGAACGCGAAATCAATTAAATGATGAATGAAAGCCTTCAATACCAAAAATTGTTTCGAGATTCTGTGCTTTGCTTCGATGATACCATTGAATGTCGTTAAATATTTTCCACCACTATTCCTTGGGTTTTGCAAAACATTTGTATACATTCAGGTTCTTGAATCGGGGTATAAGTTTGATGTTTTCTATGCAAACACGTTGCTCGTAGTTTTGTCTATTTCTATTGTCCAGCCGTTGCAGTTTTCCGTTTTCTTATTTTCTTAAGTAGGTATGTATATCTTTTTTTTTTTTTGATGTATGTTATTGTTTATTTTTTTTGTAAGTTATTGTGTGTTATGTGGAGTTTGAACTTTGAACTTTTAAATCTAAAATGTTTTCTTTACTTATGATTTTATCTGTATTCAGTACATTTCTAACAGGATTAGGATACCAATGTCCATAAATTTATTACAAGATTTATTATACATGTATAATTTGTCACAAAATTAAATAGGCATCATAGATTTTCCGATGTCGAAAGTGACATTATTGACAAAGTGTCAAATGTCACAACGGTAGTTCACACGATCTATCAAGCTGATTATGCGACAGTGACATTATTTTTGGCGGTTTACATAAGCAATTAAGAAACCCATTATAGATCTTTATCAGAACACCAGGGTGGGAAGCTGGGTCATAGAAACCGTGAACTTTATATATACATATATATTTTACGCTATATATGTATCAGCTGGGTCAGAGAAACCGTCAACTTTATATATATATATATTATGCTATATATCATCCGGTATAAGCCGTGTCCCATCATTTTCAAGATTTATATAGCCGCATGGCAGTATAATGTTTTTGAATATAATACGTATGAGGCTATAATTCGGACATTATCGACTATTATGATAATTTAAATGGCATTTTTAATGTAGATGCGAAGAGATTTGTTTATGTGCAGATATATAAATTAAACAGGTGTTAAGCATGTATTTATATGTAATTTATTTCGTTGAAAAACATTGATTTATATCGTAGAAAAGTACCGTAGATAAAATCACTTGAGGACGCTTCCGACTGGTATTGATATGGATCAGCTGAGTAACCTGCTGTTTGTTTACAACAGTCTGAAGTTAGCTCAATTATTTTAATTGTAAATTAACTAGAATTTATTTATTTACATTTAATTGGTAATTTTCTTTGTCAAATAAGTTCTGAATATATTGTTATTTGGTATTTAAAAGTAAAAGTGTAAGAATTGATCACCTAGCAAAATATTTAAAACTTTCTAATAACATCATCAATAAAGTCCTTTTCTCTAATATAAATATTTAAGTCAACATTATAAACTCACTTGACTGGGCAATTGTATCAAAATGCCCACATTAGAATAGTTTCACTGAAAACATTCTTACCAAATAACAATAGAATCCGAACCTTATCTCTATTGTTATATGGCAAGTCAAAGGTACAGTGCTACAAATTATCTGTTTAGATGTCTTTCGTGACTTCAAAATATATGCTCATATAGTATCAGACTTGGACGAAGCTCGGAACTAGTTTTGAAAGACTTTTGGAAAAAATAACAACCTAGTTGTTTTTTAAAAGTTTTCTTTAAATAATAGTAGTAACGTACACAAATAAAAATATTGAAGGGAACTAATAAAAAATCTATAATATCCTTATATTATTAAGTTTTAAAATATTTGAGTTTCTCTGTGTCCTGTAAGTTCTTGTTCTTCCAACTAGGCTGTTTTAAGCTATACAGCCTTTAGGCTAAATAAAGAATTCTCTCAAAAAAAAAACTTTCCGTATGAACGTAACGTCCTCTTACGTTCCTATTTTGTCCACATTAACAGAAACCTTTGTGACACTCCACGAAAATGGATAGAAATCATAATGTCACGAGCATTATGGGAAAATTATTTTAAACTGATACTTTTAGACATCTCACTGTTTATTAGAAAAGAGATGGCACGCGTGCGGTGGGCGTTATAAATGGGTTTATTTGTATAAAATAATATTCAATAGCACAATGATAATATTATGTTATAAGAAGATTACAATATATTAGGATGGACCACACATCGGACCTATAGTATCGTGTTTTGGACGTTGGATAATGTAAACTTGGGTTTAGAAGTGAATTTATTTTGACTTAAATCTGTATTGATGTAAGCGTTGTTGATTGTAATGTAAACAACTGAATTATAAAATTTCTTCTTCATTCATGGGTGATGCTGACTGTTAGATTTCTTCATTCACTTTTGTATTTGGTTTTTAAAGTGCTTTCATAAGTAGAACATTTTACAAGATAAGTAGTTCATGAGTGCGGGTTCAATTCCCGTCGAGATCGAAGCTTTGATAAGTATTTTCGGGTACCAATTACTTTTGGTGCACATACAAAGGTATTCAGAGATCTAATCGTACAATACCGCGATCACAAGGTAAACTGATGACTTAACACATTCACTGCCGAGCCTCGGCGGCGGTGCCACCCACAGGGGCGGCTGGCGGCGGCGGTAGTGGGGCGGGCTGCACCGCCGCGCCGCGGCCGCCGCGCCAGCCCTACACGCAGCTCCAGGAGGATAAGTGCGGCGTGGGCCGTGAAAGTGTTAAAATAAAACATCATAATCATAAATAGGTAATAATAGTGGTATTATTAGTGTTTAAGAATCGTTCATAACGTCCATGAAAATGACAATTCAAATAGGAAATTAAATTTTAAAGGCAATATCTTACACAGATACCTATACACAGATATACAAAAACTTAACCGTCCAATCCAAATAGATGGTGACATTAACAGCTAAGCCTACTATGATAAAACTTTATTACTTCATTTGGTAACTTTTATATCACTTCATTTTATACAACATAAAACTGCATCGTAAATTACTTTGAGCAAACACATAGACTTGCGTAAAGCAAATACATTTTAGGAGTTTAATTGATTACATAATTTGTTTAGTTCTCATGTGAATTTATAATTTAAACGTGCTAAAATAATAACTAAACTTGGCCTAGAAACATGTCGAAATATCATTATAATAAAAATAATGTAAAACATAACAGGTAATTCATGTCTCTACACTAAAGTTTGCACGATGCTTACCAAATCATTACCATAACTAGATGTCGCTAGTAAAATTTTACAAAAGAGATTTAAAAATATTGCGATAAATTAAATATTTATCTATGTATTTATTTAGAAACAACAGTTTTTTAGCCTTAAGACGACGCTATTACGACGGTATTCAGAAATCTACCCGTACAATACCACGATGACAAGGTAAACTGATGACGCATTCACTGAAAAAATTCTCACGACTCTGTGGTCAGATTCCAAAATAAGTGATTTTGCAGGAAGAGCTTGGTATTTACGATGGTGGGTTATGATCGAGTGCTTCCGGTGTCCAGCGTGGGTCAATCAAATGGTATTATAATTAAATGGACGTATTTAGGATGGGGTGCTTTGGGGCGAGTACAACTACTTGTGTGACATTTAAAGCTTTAAGTTATCTGATAAATGGAAGTTTAAATTATGGGTAAACAAAACACCCTACTTACTCGTATTTTTATCAAATTTTATTACAAGGGAAAGCCCCTTGAATCTAAGGATCTGGTATGTACGTATTATGTATGTTAAAACTAGCTCATATATTTACAATGAAATTGTTTGTTAAACGGTTTGTGTCTTTGAAGCACAATCTGGTGTAAGCCTGAGTCACAAATCACTCTAGTTTATACTAGATAGTAATTTTTACTGCGAAGTTTATTATGCTTTATTCCTTCACACAGCATCATCTAATATCATCTCCCATAATAACTGTATATTCTTTTATATAGTTTTTGATCTATTGGTTATGCAACAATTTATTCAGTCATTTTTAATGACGTCTGGTCGGACAGAGACTATGTCAGTCAGCCCTGTCAGAAACCTACCTTGCATGTCAAGCGTCATTGCAAAGGTGATTTCCTGCCCCTGAACTGATTACATCCACATAATGGAGGGGTCCAAAGCACCGTTATTTAGTGCGGGCCGGGCCAGTTTGACATGTCAACTAGTTATCCGAAGTGATTTGTTGAGATCGCCGATCGGGTTGCAACTAGACCTGTTCCACTTTAATACCGGTGGTAGGTAGTACCACTTTAAATTATATCGACGACGGTGGAAAATGAGGCTAAGACCATATCTAAGTAGTCATTGAAACTGCAGCCGCCTGGTAAGAACTGTATTAAGTAACTAGCTGCGGCCCGCGCCTTCGCCCGCGTTTTATCGGAATAAAAAATAGTCTATATGTTATTCCAGGTCCCAAACTATACCCATTCCAAATTTCAGCCTAATCGGTTCAGTAGTTTTTGCGTGAAAGAGTAACAAATATCCATACATCTATACATCCATCCATACAAACTTTGACATTTATAATATTAGTAGGATATGAACTGTCAAAAAAGCTGCCAGCCCCTCGCAATCACAGTTAATTGTATAATTCTAGAAAATTGAAAGCATTTTTGCTATTAGTACCCGAGTTAAAAATCTCTTTAACACCTAAAAGACGGATTTCCGTCACTTAACGAACATTTTATGGTAACCATGTACCCGCTACTCGGTGTAGGGAGGAAAATGGCAATACCCCAATAATAAGAGCTAGTATGGTACTAGGGAACGAGACCAGCTAGTAGACCGGTGATGATGATGTAACCGTTAATAGCTAGACTTTTATAATTAAATAGGCAAGCATGAGACTTAATAATCTGCTACTGAAGTAAACGACAGTGGGAGTTCTGTACATAAAGGTAAGGTTTAGTTAGATAATCTGTGGCGACAGGCTAGATTGGAGAGAAATAACCTGTTCTAGTTTTTATAAGACATTCTTGAGTGCACTGTAGATGTCGATGGAGAGGAAACGAAATGCGAAGGCAAAGGGTAAATAGCTTGATATGTTGACACGCAGCAGATTGTAGTAGGTATATTTGACGTATCGAAAACTAAATCTGTTATATAAGGAACAGCCAAAAATAGCTGCAAAGAGTGAACCTTCCACAAGCTTTTTGAATTTTTTTAAGGAAACAAATATAATTTTTTTACATTGGTACACTCAGATTTTTTTTCGAAGTCGCTGACAAAATAATAGATTTATTATGTATACTGAAAAAAAAGGAGAAAAATTTATTTTCGTCTGTGAAATTCTTTTTGTAAGTGGCTTCCATCAAAATATATAAAATTCATTGTAAACAACTTTAAAAAAAAAAAAGAATATGTCAGCGCCATACACATACAAAAATCTTCAAACCCTTTATTTGCTTCATGTAACTTTTGTTTTTTGTCTTTTTTATTAGTCTATAATAAACTGCACTGCCGTCCCACTGCTGGGTAAAAGTTTCCCTTCTCTCCTTTTCTCCTTCTATACTTTTCTATTTTCCGCCACTGAGGTTACAAATTTGGGAGATCCAGTCTTTTAAGTGCGCGTCTACATATTTTGTCTTTCTATCGACGACGATTTGATCTGCCTTGTTTTTTTCGTTATTATATTATGTCTTGCTATTTACATGTATTATATTATTTTGAAATATCATCAACTATAGGTATAGAAAAGAGACCAGCAAAATTGTGATCAAGTTTAAAACAGGAAAACTACAAACCTAAAATATACAATTTATGTCGCTGAGAAAAACTAGGCATTATCCATTTAACCGTTCTCTAGAAGTCAAGTCATTTGAAAGAGGCCAAGTCATTGTAAAATACAAAGCATCTGACCCCACAGATGGTAAAAGGCTTGTAAAAGAAAGAGAAATAACTCAATTAACCCACAGCGGTGTAATGTGGCATTTGACACCCGCCATTGACTTGCGCTTGAGTTGACTTCTTCGTACAAAGGTAAGGTTTGGTTCGAGAGGAAGTTGGAAGCGATTTTTGGAACGTTGCAAGAATAATAATATTACAAAGAGTTACAATAATGTTTGTGATAAACGAATACTGAAAAAAGAATTTCAAGAATCGTACAAAACGTGGGCAGCTTCTTACTCCAATTAATACATTATGTACTGTTGAAGGTGATGAGTTTTTGCTAATAATTTGAAGATCTATTTTAAGACTGTCACCATAATGTAATTCTGCAGGGACTATGTATTTATTACCATTTCTGAATTTTGGTTTAATCATCCTTCCACAATCAGCCACCCAAAGATATCGGTGTTTCTCATAGTGATAAATAAATAAATAATAATATAATACATAATGCTGGGCATCCACACAGCATTAGGTATCAGCCCCAAATTAAGCAGAGCTTGTGTTATGGGTAGAGAACGCGCAAATCTTTATGAGCTCTGTGAAGTTGGCTTCAACGGCTGCGCACTGAACCAAAAATAAGGCGTTGAGGGGAAAAAGCGCAGTGAGAGGGGACCTGACTGTCAAACCAGGGTTGCCAGCAAGAGTTTTCGCGTATTTTTATTGTCTAGCACATTTTGTTATGCATTACTATATTTTTCAATTCAATATTTATAGTATATGCAAAAACATCTTATACTCAATGACAGATTATTTAAAACCTACAATGTTAAAAGAAATTAAACTTTTTATCTAACGCAATTAACCCAAGTTTGAAAATGAAATAATTACTTTGTAGCAAATTTATTTATAATCTAGTTGGCAATACTGTCGAATGAATGCTTTTGAGTACAATGACGCAGCAAAGTCTTTGACGGTTGTTCGGTGTTCGTTTCGTTGACTTGATAGTTTATTCTTGCGATTTTGTGGAGTATTCCCTGATATTAGCTGTTTCTCTTAAAAGTTAAATATGCCTCGCGGGCGGAATAACTTACTGCGTCGTCAAACATGGAAAATGGTGTTCGATGTCATAAGTTTTATGAGAAAAGAAGCCGATGAATTCAACCTCAAAATGGTACTTCAGTGGACTGCAGCTGCAACAGGTGTGTCTATTAGCACCATAAAAAGGATTTCTAGCCGATGTCCATCCAGGTGGGTCGCTAGTTGGTAAATATCACTTTTCTATTTGATTGTACTTGCGCAGTATTGCTTCCGTGCCTATGTTCACAGAGCTCATTAAGTTTTGCGATTACTCTACTAGATAATTGATATATCTTCTTATACTTAGAAAGATAATTTTATCATAGATAGTAAAAACATTCAAATCTCCCCGAACAAATATTTTGCAGATCGTCTGTCCCGAGGCGGGAATCGAACCCGCTACCTCGTGCGTCGCGACCTTTTCTCGCTGCGCTTCCACTGAGGTCGTCGTGATCGTACTCCATTCCATCTGCTACAGACGTTTTAGGTATTGCCTTGTTTCTAAGCTCGCATACAAAAGTTTATGCATCAGTCAAAAAAGACGATAACTGATTGGAAGTTTTACCCCGCTACAGTTTATCCCTTACCACCGTCCTTCCATAGGGTCAGCAGCGTCGTCAAACATGGTAGGTACCGTTGGCAGCACCTGACCCGAATGGGCGGCACGTACAAACAGACTGCCTAAGTGATCGGTACTGTACATACGAGTACCAACGTGCTATAAGGATGAACCTACGTGCTATAGAGACGTGGTTAAGATACAGACAATTTGTTGCTGGGGTCATCACCTGAGCTTGGTGAATTTCGTAGAGAAATATTTATCATATTTCAAATTTCCAATGCTTTCCATTGCTATAGAGGACCTAAAGTGCCCAAAGCTGGAAACAGAGAATAGGACCAAACTTATCATCAAACTACCACCATTACAACATTTGCCCTAACTTGTTTTTAGGTATTTTTGATCGATTTTTTTTATTTAATTATCTTATTTAACGTGAAATCACTTAGTTTTATCATTATTATTTATTGAATTAAGTTTGTTTATTGTTTCCACTATTTTTGTATACCGTAGCCTCTTTACAGCTCAATATTTTATCAATTGTGTAAGTTTAACATTACCTATTTAGACTTAAGGCATTCATTGTAATTTTTTGACGTGACTAAGTGCTCCTTTGTGTTCCTAGAGTTGAAATAAATGAAATTAAATAATGTTGGACGTTGGACAATCCACAAAACATCATCTAGCTAGACCCAAGCTAAGCAGAGCTTGTGTTATGGCCCGGCTACACGCTCAAACTTTTGTGCATGCAGATTGCACAAACACAGTTTGCGCAAACAAGATAAGCAGGCCACACGTTCCATCTTGCTTCCGCACACCGGCTTGCGCATATATGCATATGTGTGCACAAATGTTTAGCGTGTAGCAGGGCTATTATGTGTACTAGATGACTGATACACATAATACAATATATTACATAGAAAGATCTTTTTTTATAATACATATAAAATACCCAGAACACCTAAGACAAATATTTGAAGATCGTACAAACATCTGTCCCAAGGCGGGATGGAAACCTCGAACGTCGCAGGCGGACCTTCCCCTGCCGCGCCACATCAGTCGTCAAATTCATTATTACCATGGTATAAGAAAATAAGGTATGCTCTTCCGGGAGTGTCGCCAGGTGACGTCACTGTCCAGTTGCCACTTCATTTCAACAAAATGTAGAACTTCTACATTTTGTTGAAATGAAGTGACAAATGTGATAAGAGTCAATTGACAAATCAATAAAAAATTACAATCGTCAATTATTTTTGTTAGATCAGTCAAAACAGCATTAGTTAAACACGATTCAATGTGATAAATAATTGGTAAATACAGAACAAGACATTACATTACATATACACTAACATAAACAAGTACAATGGGCGGCCTTATCGCTTAGAAGCGATTTCTTCCAGGCAACCTTAACATATACATAGAACTACAATTGTTCTACTTCTATTGTTTCAATTATAAATACTAACTAACAAATAAGAACTTGTTTCTTTTATGTGATTGTCACTTTTAATAAATATGATATAATTACTACTTAGATATAATTAGTATTTTCTTCCTAATCTCTATCTATGATAAAAACAGAGCTGGCTTATCACAAAAGTCCTACAATGTCGATTACTTTTGTATTCAAACTCCGTAAGGTGTTTTTATAAACGTCATTGAATGTTCTTTTACAAACGGTACAGATGGTAAAAGGCTTGTAAAAGAAAGAGAAATAACTCAATTAACCCACAGCGGTGTAATGTGGCATTTGACACCCGCCATTGACTTGCGCTTGAGTTGACTTCTTCGTACAAAGGTAAGGTTTGGTTCGAGAGGAAGTTGGAAGCGATTTTTGGAACGTTGCAAGAATAATAATATTACAAAGAGTTACAATAATGTTTGTGATAAACGAATACTGAAAAAAGAATTTCAAGAATCGTACAAAACGTGGGCAGCTTCTTACTCCAATTAATACATTATGTACTGTTGAAGGTGATGAGTTTTTGCTAATAATTTGAAGATCTATTTTAAGACTGTCACCATAATGTAATTCTGCAGGGACTATGTATTTATTACCATTTCTGAATTTTGGTTTAATCATCCTTCCACAATCAGCCACCCAAAGATATCGGTGTTTCTCATAGTGATAAATAAATAAATAATAATATAATACATAATGCTGGGCATCCACACAGCATTAGGTATCAGCCCCAAATTAAGCAGAGCTTGTGTTATGGGTAGAGAACGCGCAAATCTTTATGAGCTCTGTGAAGTTGGCTTCAACGGCTGCGCACTGAACCAAAAATAAGGCGTTGAGGGGAAAAAGCGCAGTGAGAGGGGACCTGACTGTCAAACCAGGGTTGCCAGCAAGAGTTTTCGCGTATTTTTATTGTCTAGCACATTTTGTTATGCATTACTATATTTTTCAATTCAATATTTATAGTATATGCAAAAACATCTTATACTCAATGACAGATTATTTAAAACCTACAATGTTAAAAGAAATTAAACTTTTTATCTAACGCAATTAACCCAAGTTTGAAAATGAAATAATTACTTTGTAGCAAATTTATTTATAATCTAGTTGGCAATACTGTCGAATGAATGCTTTTGAGTACAATGACGCAGCAAAGTCTTTGACGGTTGTTCGGTGTTCGTTTCGTTGACTTGATAGTTTATTCTTGCGATTTTGTGGAGTATTCCCTGATATTAGCTGTTTCTCTTAAAAGTTAAATATGCCTCGCGGGCGGAATAACTTACTGCGTCGTCAAACATGGAAAATGGTGTTCGATGTCATAAGTTTTATGAGAAAAGAAGCCGATGAATTCAACCTCAAAATGGTACTTCAGTGGACTGCAGCTGCAACAGGTGTGTCTATTAGCACCATAAAAAGGATTTCTAGCCGATGTCCATCCAGGTGGGTCGCTAGTTGGTAAATATCACTTTTCTATTTGATTGTACTTGCGCAGTATTGCTTCCGTGCCTATGTTCACAGAGCTCATTAAGTTTTGCGATTACTCTACTAGATAATTGATATATCTTCTTATACTTAGAAAGATAATTTTATCATAGATAGTAAAAACATTCAAATCTCCCCGAACAAATATTTTGCAGATCGTCTGTCCCGAGGCGGGAATCGAACCCGCTACCTCGTGCGTCGCGACCTTTTCTCGCTGCGCTTCCACTGAGGTCGTCGTGATCGTACTCCATTCCATCTGCTACAGACGTTTTAGGTATTGCCTTGTTTCTAAGCTCGCATACAAAAGTTTATGCATCAGTCAAAAAAGACGATAACTGATTGGAAGTTTTACCCCGCTACAGTTTATCCCTTACCACCGTCCTTCCATAGGGTCAGCAGCGTCGTCAAACATGGTAGGTACCGTTGGCAGCACCTGACCCGAATGGGCGGCACGTACAAACAGACTGCCTAAGTGATCGGTACTGTACATACGAGTACCAACGTGCTATAAGGATGAACCTACGTGCTATAGAGACGTGGTTAAGATACAGACAATTTGTTGCTGGGGTCATCACCTGAGCTTGGTGAATTTCGTAGAGAAATATTTATCATATTTCAAATTTCCAATGCTTTCCATTGCTATAGAGGACCTAAAGTGCCCAAAGCTGGAAACAGAGAATAGGACCAAACTTATCATCAAACTACCACCATTACAACATTTGCCCTAACTTGTTTTTAGGTATTTTTGATCGATTTTTTTTATTTAATTATCTTATTTAACGTGAAATCACTTAGTTTTATCATTATTATTTATTGAATTAAGTTTGTTTATTGTTTCCACTATTTTTGTATACCGTAGCCTCTTTACAGCTCAATATTTTATCAATTGTGTAAGTTTAACATTACCTATTTAGACTTAAGGCATTCATTGTAATTTTTTGACGTGACTAAGTGCTCCTTTGTGTTCCTAGAGTTGAAATAAATGAAATTAAATAATGTTGGACGTTGGACAATCCACAAAACATCATCTAGCTAGACCCAAGCTAAGCAGAGCTTGTGTTATGGCCCGGCTACACGCTCAAACTTTTGTGCATGCAGATTGCACAAACACAGTTTGCGCAAACAAGATAAGCAGGCCACACGTTCCATCTTGCTTCCGCACACCGGCTTGCGCATATATGCATATGTGTGCACAAATGTTTAGCGTGTAGCAGGGCTATTATGTGTACTAGATGACTGATACACATAATACAATATATTACATAGAAAGATCTTTTTTTATAATACATATAAAATACCCAGAACACCTAAGACAAATATTTGAAGATCGTACAAACATCTGTCCCAAGGCGGGATGGAAACCTCGAACGTCGCAGGCGGACCTTCCCCTGCCGCGCCACATCAGTCGTCAAATTCATTATTACCATGGTATAAGAAAATAAGGTATGCTCTTCCGGGAGTGTCGCCAGGTGACGTCACTGTCCAGTTGCCACTTCATTTCAACAAAATGTAGAACTTCTACATTTTGTTGAAATGAAGTGACAAATGTGATAAGAGTCAATTGACAAATCAATAAAAAATTACAATCGTCAATTATTTTTGTTAGATCAGTCAAAACAGCATTAGTTAAACACGATTCAATGTGATAAATAATTGGTAAATACAGAACAAGACATTACATTACATATACACTAACATAAACAAGTACAATGGGCGGCCTTATCGCTTAGAAGCGATTTCTTCCAGGCAACCTTAACATATACATAGAACTACAATTGTTCTACTTCTATTGTTTCAATTATAAATACTAACTAACAAATAAGAACTTGTTTCTTTTATGTGATTGTCACTTTTAATAAATATGATATAATTACTACTTAGATATAATTAGTATTTTCTTCCTAATCTCTATCTATGATAAAAACAGAGCTGGCTTATCACAAAAGTCCTACAATGTCGATTACTTTTGTATTCAAACTCCGTAAGGTGTTTTTATAAACGTCATTGAATGTTCTTTTACAAACACTTCACTACAGCATTGTTTACAAAGATCTTGATCATTAATTTCAAATCTTCTGTTATTTGAAACAATTCTACGAATACTATTTGCAATCACGCGCACGAGATGTTTTGATAACATATTGTGAAGGTGCGCGTGCGAGTCTATTATTAATCGACTTGGTTGGTGTAATGGAGCATAGTGCTTTTTGAGCAGCTTATAAGTGCAGTGTAAGTAACCATACGTTTTTACTGCAGTCAAATGGTAAAGGTAAATAATTTATCAAATGTGTGATGACAAGAATCTGCAGATAAAGAAGCAAATAGGCCACTTGATGTTTGTAATCTAAAATTTAATAATATAATATAATTTCTTTATATTATTTGATTGTTATTTTCTTTGTCAATAAAGATTATATAATATAAAGAAATTAAACTAGTATTTACAATTGAAACAATTGAGCGAACTGCAGACTGTTGCAAACAATCTACAGATAGCTCAACTGGTCCATATCAATACCAGTCGGAAGCGTCCCCAAGACGCTGGCTGCATTGCCCCGCTGTATGGCAATGCTAATGCGCTGCGCCAGATACTCACCAGCTCTCGGGTCACGCGTCGCTTCGACCAGGCGCTCAGATAATTTTTTGAAAACCCGGAGAGCCTCGGTACCCCACGGACCTAGGGTCTCGACTCCAAGGGGAGCAAATGCGTAAGCTCTGTCGAGACCTGCATATTTGCGCCTCTTGAGATCCTCGGCCAAATCTGCCGCCGAACCAGCCCTCACGGATGTCCTTGAAAGATGGGAAGGCGCAAGTGTGTCGACACATGTAGCGTCCCACACAATAGGCCTGCCCAGCTCCCAAGGGACTAAAGTCATGCCGTCGGGCCTCTTACCATCGTCACGCAACAGACCATTCGGTTCGAGAATAGCTGGTACGTTAGCGGTGACAAAGGCCCGCCGGATGATGTCGTTAAGGCTGGCATGGCGAGATATCCGACCAGCAGCCCTAGTACACGATAATCCGTGATGACCAAGCTGTTCGACAACAGTACCGCACTGGCATTGATGAGGCGCGCAACACCTTGCACCCAACCGAAGACATGTTGCTATACGGAAAAAATAAATTTAATTATATTTTACTAGATTTCAAAAAGTTTGTATCAAGTTCGGAAATATTAAAAGTATCAGAATCTTTTTATGGATTTTGTATAGGTCTTTAAACTATAGGTAACTCCGAACCTTAACATTGACAAAATTTACAACATACATGAGAATTATTATTATTAATATACATGAGATTGTTCAATCCTACTCATATTATAAATTTTAAATAACTCTATCTGTTACATTTTCACGCCTAACGGCTGAACGGATCATAATGAAATTTGGCAGGGAGGTAGATGGTATCCCGGGGACGGACATAGGGTACATTAAAAGCGCGTGCAAAGTCGCGGGCAGCAGCTAGTTTTCTATATTTTCCGCAACACCCTCGAGGTTAGTGAAAATCAATGTAATTTTCAGACTACTTTGAATCCCATGAATTCAGGATATTGTGTACTATGCTTTTTTGTATGTGGTTAACTTATAAGTTATATAAAAGTTATGTATAAGTTATATCTGTCCATCTACACACATTACATGTCACGCTCGGTTACCAACCTGTTGTCATATCAGCAAGTGAGTTGCTCCTCAGATGTCCAACGAACTTCTAAGAACAAGTTACGAAACTGGGAGTTATTTGTCAAAGGCACACAGTGACGGGCTTTCTGTTAATTCAGTTATTGGTAAACTTTCCGAGCAAATTGGTTCTTCTAATTGTGCTGGGAGATCGGGTGATTGACGCAAGGTGAGCTTCAACTGGCATTGTTTGATTGTTACGTCATGCTTTGTTTAATTTTATTTACGTTGAAGGTCACGAAAAAATATCGCCTTACTTTCCTGTTTCAGTGTCCAGTACAAGCGGAAATAGGTGTCGATTTAAATAGCTTTCAAAAGAAATATGAAGAATTGCGCGGCTGGCAAATACTCCTCTGACAACCGTGTAAAATCGAATACGGCTGTCCCCCAGAACACGATATGCCAAAATATCCTGATTGATTTTATTTTTTGTGATTTTTGACAGCATTCAAAAAGAAATATCCGCCATCATGCCGATCTGCATTGCAAATAATACCACCACATTACTGAGATCGGAGGTCCTGACTGAACAATCGATTCCAGAGGACTTTGCTTAGGAAGTCTTCGAGTGGTTTTAAACAAATAGAGAAATACATAAGATTTCCTCGGTTTAAGATTGAGTTAGTATGTAAAGCTTCTCACGGGGGGTCATCCAATCATTAGAGCCCGCCCACACCGGCGCGTGGACGACAACAAACATGTCACGTATACGGGAGTTCTGTTGATTTTTGTATTAGAATGTCACCTATTATCTCGAATGTGACATTATGGTTTTGTTGTGGATTGAGTCGGCGGTAGAGCAGATGGTTCAAGAATAATTCCAAACTGTTGGACTTATAACACATTATCTATGTAACACAACACTGTTGATAAATGTACGGTAGATTGATTTTCATCGATCGAAATTATTTCAGACCCATCTGTTGTACACATTTTGGGGTACATTTATTTCCACGAGGAAATTAATTTAAAGAAATTAAATGATATCCCAAAAATCTACGATTTCGGCGGGACTTGAAAACGTGACTTTCCCCTCAATATGGAACTGCGCTAACCGCTTAGAAAATAATTGAAGTTCATAGAAAAATAGAATAGAAAAATCATTTATTGCCTTATAAATACTAATTACAGTTCGACTTACTTTAATAAAATAAAAAATAAGGGAAATAGAGTAAATTCAAGTTAATTTATTCGTGAAATTAAATAAACCTTCAAAAATCCCGGTAACTACAAAAAGTCCCCTTGTAGTCCTTTCAATTGTTTGAGATCAACTCCATGAAAGAAGACGGGTAATTTTAAACACAAATAATTTATGATAACATCACGCTACCCTGGCGAAAACAAAGATTCCTCAAAGACGACTGAACTCCCTCATAAACTACTATGACCCCCTAGCTCCAGTCAGGGTCATACGATGCAGGTGGCGTACGGATCTGTTTGCACACCACTACGCAAACAACAGGTGAGCGGCCAACTGTTGTTTGTTTGCTGACTGGGAGAGATTCCGGCGTTTGGATATTGAATATTGGTTTTGGACGTTTGGGAAAATAGACCTGAAGATGCACCTGATGTAGGTACGAAGATGCACCTGATGTAGGTACGAAGCTGCACCTGACGTGTAGGGATAACAGGATAGCGAAGGAAATTATCGTCAATCGGTGGAAAAAAATCAATAAAGGACGCGGGTTGTGAAGTGGCAGTATTCACGCGCCATAAGATTAGAGATAAAATATAAAATATTACTTGGAAAAAAGCAAATATTCAGCAACAGATGGAACATCACATTGTCGGATAGTGTCGGATCACGCAGAAACAACACTGTGCGTGGTCCGACACACCTTAGCTGTTTTAATTTAATTGCTATTGACAGTACAGCTGTATCAAAATTAATTAACAAACCGATTTGGCACATAAAAGCCATCGTTAGATAAAAATATCGAAAAACTGCTAGATTAGAATGCATGAATAATCATGTTAAAAGGTAAAACGTCGTAAAAACTCCGTTATTGTCAAAGTCAAGGTAAATGTCAATGTTTCAGAGGTCGTGAGAGGCAGGCTGCAGTGCCACGCTGATTCACCGGGGTCGGGACCAAAGGTTGCTCACCTCTGACATTTACCGAGTGGGGTATTAATAATTGTCGTACCTTGCCGTTTAAAGTAATAATCGTTTTGGAATTACACAGAGGCTGGTCAGCCTTTTTCTGTGATATGAAAAAACAAATACGAGTTAGTTTTGCAATCAATGCGGTTTGTTTTTATATGTGATGCCTAATAAATATGTTTTGAAGGACAGACCCAATTGTTGACACAATAAACACTTTTTTGACGGCCCTTTGCCCGTCGCGCCGACGGTGGCGGCGTGACGGGCAAAGGTCCGTATGAGACGCAGGAGGTTGCGGGTTCGATTCCCGCCATGGGACAAATGTTGGTACGATCTGCAAATAGTTGGGGCTGGATAATGCTGTGTGGATTGTCCAATATTATTTTTATTTATTTATTTTACATGATTCTTTACAAATTTACTCTATTATAATACTTAATTGAACAAGGTTTGCAGGTAAGGTTACCTACAATACTACTTAGGTATATACTTATTTGTTAGCTAGATAAAATCATGTCTTACTTTGTAAGACCCGTACAAAAAGTAATTTAAGTAAGCGTTAAAGTAACCTACATAATGAGCGCGGCTATAAGCAAATAACCACTTATTTCTCATTTAATATTCAACGAGGACAAAGTTCAACCCGTTGGCATCGCTCGTCTATGCAGGATGGAGCGTAAAAAATCGTCGTCAGGTGCAGGAGTCAAGGTGAGTCAGGGTCGCAGAGGTCGTGAGACGCGGGTCAGAAGAGCCGTGTTGATTCACGCGGGCCAAAGGTTGACCACCTCTGACATTTCTGAAGAGCATTCCACGTATTAATCGTTTACTTACTGCGATAACTGTTTTTTTATTTATGTTAATATTTACACTGCACACATTTTGTGCGCATATTAAACAGGTGCCTACCTAACTAAATATTTAAGTGGTAATCACTTATTAATAATTTTTCGTCTTTAATTTGGATGTTAATTTCATTGGATTTTCATCGAAATAGTCATGTAAAGTGATACTAACTGGATTTGGAAATAGTTACGTAAATATATTTTTTAATGATACGCCTAAACGAGATGTTTTCTATAAGTAGGTAATTACTAAAAGCACAGCATGATCAATATCAAATATTGCTTACTAAACAGAAGACCATAAATTAGATATACAAACTGGCGTCAAAATATATCTAATTATGCAGTTCGGAAATCTACCTAATTATGCAGTTTGGAAGCGTCGTCGTTCGATAGTTTAAGTACCAACAGGTACCAACCATCTAATTCGATAAACAGTAATTTCGTCCATGGATAAACTAGTACAGCAAATTGGACTACCAAGAACTTTGACACTTTTAACATTCCACCATGCACTAAAGCTGTGCGTCCACCGAATAGGAGCGTACGCAGCGTAAGGATTTGTTGCTTTGTATTGATTTGTATGGTACAGCGCTGATACCGATGCGATGCCAAATTATTTTAATGGATGTGCGGATGAGCTTCTTAGTAGCTACCCACTGTTCACTTGTGTTTCTGTTATTGTAGTTTTGCTAACTAGGAGACCGTAAAAAATGTTTAACCCTCGCGGTCGGTTAATATTTTAAGAATTATTTTGAAGGTACGCGATAAATACCCGATAAGTAAGTAATCTTTAGTAGACCATACTTAACTAGTCTCTCTTTATATTCTACTAGCTGCTGCCCGCGCCTTCGCCCGCGTTTTATCGGGATAAAAAATATATGTTATTCCAGGTGCCAAACTATACCCATACCAAATTTCAGCCTAATTGGTTCAGTAGTTTTTGCGTGAAAGAGTAACAAATATACATACATCCATCCATACAAACTTTGACGTTTATAATATTATAGTAGGATGTTTCGGTGCAGAATGAGAATCAGAATCAATAACTTTATTTCTTTAGGCTTACAAAATAAGCACTTAGACAAGTCAAATTTTATACTATAAACATAGTTATTATTATCAAATAAGAAATAAGGTGTTATTGATTGCAAATTTAGTTAAACATATTAACTAACTTTATATGTGTGTACTTTGTATTGTCTAATAAACTATTTAATTTCATATTTTATAGAAATGCCGACGATGCGATGACGCGACGACGCCACGTACGCTCCGATTTCGATCCGCTGGACGCACAGCCTAAACAACAAAGATGGAAACTGACAACGCATGTGGAAGTGACGTACGCGGGTCGCAAGTCACGACGCTACCTATGCAAATGCAATGTAATTGCGGATTCAGACTGCCTTTAGAAACCACAGACAAGAGCGGAATGATAAAGAACTTGGCCTTTGTCATTGACACCGGACTTTAAGTTTACGGTTAAGGTTTTTTTAAAGAACGGTCCTAAAAATATGTAGGTTTCGCTAGCTTAAAAGTAGCAGTTTTACTGCAACTTGCCTTGTCTCGAGATGGCAGGAGTAAAAATTTACCATTTGACGATATTGTAAATAAAATTCTTGAATTCAAACTCTTTATTCAATTCAAACATGGTGTTAAAAGCAAAGCGTGGAACGTGGAATTTAAAAACAAATGGAACGTGTAAAAAGAATTAAGTTTTGAACATGGAATGTAAACGATTTGTTTAAGATGGCGCTTTCTAGTTTCCTTATTAGGGAGATGGAAATGTTGCGAACGTAGTTTAACCGTAGCTTTTGACAGCTTATTTAGCATACGATGCGTTTGTAAGGCTCAAATAATGTTGTTTCCAGACCACATATGTATAGGCAACTAAATAGCGTTCCTTTGAATTATGATGGTGGCAATTTTTTTTGATGAGTCCTTTTTATGATCGGTCTTTTTTGCATCAGAGAGTAAACTTTCTTTTGAAATATGTACTTTGACTTCTTTTTTTATGGCGCCGCTTGCTTTTCGCTACGACTCTGTCAGTGTCAGTATGGAGTGTCAACAATTTATCCAAAGGACCTGTTGGATAGCTTTATACTTTTCGATGCTTTTACAATAAGTTTGAGGTATAAAACAAATAACTTGAGCATTGTTTAAAAGGACAAACAGTAAACTACGAAAGCACTCATATGGTCGAGAGTTCAACAAATGTTTTCTAACACAAACGTTTGTCCAGCATCTTGGACACACGTCAAGGGTACTTCTTTGAAGGGCTCCTGTCGAAGGAATTTTACGAGTTACTAACTGTTTTGCTGAGGAGGCTGTGTTTGTAGATTTATTACTTGCGTCTTTAGGAATTGCGTGGTAACGGGATTTGCCGTTGTGAAATCCTACCGATCTAATTTTATAAATGCGAAAGTGTGTTTGTCCTTCCTTGACGCCCTAACTAAGCAACAAGTCGACTTGATTTTTGGCATAGAGTTAGTTGAAAGGATGTAGAGTAACATCAGGCTATTTTTTTACCTGGTAAAACATCAAATTGCCATGGGAAAAATACCCTTTTATCGTTTTTTCCTAGAAATGTGAATTTCAAGTTTAACGCGGGAGAAACCGTGAGAAACAGCTAGTAAATAATAAATAAATAATGTTCTATAATCTACACAGCATCATCTAGCCCCAATCTAAGCAGAGCTTGTGTTATGGGTACTAGATGACTGATATACTTAATATAATACTTTACATAGATAGATATTTTATATTATAAGTACATAGAAAATACCCAGAACGCTCGGAACGAATATTTGGACTTGGACCTTCACCCTCCACGCCACATCGGCCGTCAAAACTCATAAGGGGAAGCCTATGTCCCGTATATCCAGTGAACTATATAGGCTGATGATTTTAACTAGCTATATACGCTGATGATTATATCATGTACCTTAATGGTCTTGAAGTCGGTTTATCGGTTTTTAAAACACGCCAAATTATTATTAAACACATCTAATGCACATAAAAATTCACCCGATTTACCATAATCTTATCACTTCTCAGCTTCGCTTATCAGAGGACGTGCTGGTGATAAGTATAAAAATTTGCCCTAAAATAGGTAAATCTATACTAATAAAGAGGTAAAGTTTGTGAGGTTGTAGGGGGTAATCTCTGGATCTGCTGAACCGATTTTGAAAATTCTTTTATCAATATAAAGCCACGTTATTTGTGAGCGTCATAGGCTATATATTAACAAGTATATACACTTAAAAAATATATATGTATAGCGTGGTGCTCAAAATACAGTGTGGATTTTAGCGATATTCGCGATTTCTGCCATTATTTGTCCTCAAACCTCAGTCGATCTAGTAGAGACTTTATTATTATAAGAAAAGGATCGATTGGCATTAAAAAAATTTAAGTGTTAAATTGCCATTTTCTTGCTGACTGTACATTTGTTTCAAAATCTGTGAATGCAGTTCAGAATATCTCAAAAAGGTATGTATGGTCTCTTAGGACCGTTTTCCTGTAACTATAACGGTTAAGGTACCTGCCCTTACAGTCGCGTCTCAATTATCCACTCTGTATATGAATATTATAGCAAAAAAAAAACGAACTGGAGTGCTAGTTTGTTCATTTGTGTCAAATTTCAGATTGTCTTAAATGGTGAAAATGGAGGTCAAAGGTCATATCTCTACAGAATAGCTGTTGTTTTCTGATCTTTCGACCTAACGTATAGGTAATAAATATTTTACGCTCGCCACGTGGTTGCTATTCTCGGCCGTTATGTTATGAATGGTTGGTAACATAACCAGAACCTTAAAACAAGTTTTTATGTTACTACCTTAGTTAAAACTATAAACCTACTTGGAGAAGGTTAAAAGAAGGATGTAGAAGAAAATTACAATTGAGCTGAATGCAGACAGTTGCAAACAATCCACAGGTAGCTCAACTGGTCCATATCAATACCAGTCTACATAGAAGTATAAAAAAGTTCACACATACCCACAATCTTAAAAAACTAGCACATCTATTTTCGTTCCTCTATGTCAAATTAAAAACAAAAAATTAATCACACTAGTACTTATGAAATCCCAAAGTTTGGATGGATGGATGTTTGTTACTTCTTCACGCCAAAACTACTGAAAGGCTGAAATTTTGCATAGATGTAGGTCTAGATTCTAGAATAACACATAGGCTATGTTTGTAGGACAAATACAATAGTTTTAATAGAATAAAAACGCGTGCAAAGCCACGGGCCGGAATTAGATGGGTACTCATATTTACAATAATATGAAAATGTATCAATGTATTTCTCTACAATTTAAAACATAATACCTACTTACTTATAATAACTAGGTAAATACACATTTCTATACTCTGATTCAAAAACCTGGTAATTTTTTACATTGAAAGGGCTTATAAAACCCAAGGAATAGTGGTGGAAATATTTAATGACACTGAAATCATCGAAGCAAAGCACAGAAGCTCAAAACAGTTATTGGTTTTGAAAGCTTTTATTCATCGTTTAATTTTAATCATCGTTTTATTTTTTATTTTGTATCATATCATATTATATATATTATATCATATTTATATTATTTTATTTTTATATCGTTTTAATTTTTGTCATCGTTTTAATTTTATTCTCTCGTTCGTTTTGGAATTTAAATTTAAACGTTACACATGTGAGACTATGCGTTGTTGAAGTTTGTGTTTTAGTTTTTAGTAAGTTATCACTAAAACTTCTATTACCCTGTTGTTTTATGTTATTGTTATCAGTTTTTGTTAAGTTTTCATTCATAAATGTATTTTTTTACATAAAATATCTTGGATTCATCAAATCGAAGTATATGGGTAGGCATATTATGCTGGTTCGGCGGCAGATTTGACCGAGGATCTCAAGAGGCGTAAATATGCAGGTCTCGACAGAGCTTACGCATTACTCCCCTTTGAGTCGAGAGCCTAGGTTCGTGGAGTACCGAGGCTCTCCGGGTTTTCATAAAATTATCTGAGCGCCTGGTCGAAGCGTCGCGTGACCCGAGAGCTAGTGAGTATCGGTGCAGCGCATTAGCATTGCCATACAGCGGGGCAATGCAGCCAGCGTCTTGGGGACGTTTCCGACTGGATCCGATTGATATGGAACAGTTGAGCTACCTGTAGATTGTTTGCAACAGTCTGCAGTTAGCTCAATTGTAAATACTAGTTCTAATTTGGATCTATTATTTTATTGTTATTTTGTTTGTAAATTTCTCAACTATTTAACAGTATATAGGTTGGTAATGTTCACTGCAGGTGCAAACATTTCTGGTGCGATGTGTTTTCCTACATTGTCGAAATAGCGTTTGTTGTATTAGGCTCTAAGGCCACGCTTAGGATTTATTGGAGCAACATGGCAGTACACGCTTTCACGTTTACTTTGCTAGGTAAATTACAGAGATTAACTTGATGTATTGAGTGCGGAAGGACTAAGATATTACATGTCGCATTATCTGTGCTCTTGTTCTCCCTTTTTTGATTTTGAAAATCGAATGTACAAACCTGTTAAATTTTTGTAATCATGTTTTTGTATTCGTACTAGGTATATGATTTTGAAAATGGAATGCCACGTTTAATTCAACGCTGATTTGAGAAGATTGATTTTGTTATATCCTCGCGCTTTATGTATACAGGGTTACACATTTTTTTGTATAGTAGGGAAGTTTTCAAATAACTTTGGCTCCCTATTTATCAACGGTAATAATACGGCAATTACAAAAAGATGTGAATATTTTCCCTAAAATCTCAAGTTTCTCCAAATAGCTCCACATTTTACCCCAAATTAAACACAATACAAGTGAGTCACCGTGAAATCCCCTAACATTTCAATTCTAAGGAAACAATGCACCCTGCATTCTACCATTGTTGCACGAGTATTTACAATACTTACCTTACTCCTTAGAGGCTTTTGGCATTGGCTTGGCCCCTGGGAGAACGCCATGACCGTTGCTATTGTCCTGGTTTCCTGCCAATTTAAAAAAAAGCACAGGTACCTGACCTGTGTTTTTTCACAGGTTGTCCTTTCTAAGAAGTGTACTTGCAATTTTTTTGGGATTTTACATTTTAATGTATTTGACGATATTATTAGTAACTGGCAAAAATATTGGACCAAGATGCATAAGGTAGGTATAATGTATGATTTGATTTGTGATCCAACTCAAGAAGCTCTTATTTTAAAGATAAGCAGGTCGTACGATTTATCAATGAGACTTAAACCTTTCAATAGACATGTTAAAACCAGGTCCACATCAACAAGAAAATCTTAGATATAATCTAAACCCATACCTAACTAGAGCCGTATATCAATGTACCTTAGTAGGTATATTTAACAAAACAAAAGGTATAAAAAACTGGTCAAACCAACCAAAATTTTTTATCAAATTGAGCATAGCGATTGCTTCCAAAAACCTTATCATCCGTAAATAATCAAAGTAATTACCTCCTGGTGGTCCTTTAACCAGGAAATCGATGGTCAAACAAACCTGCCTTTGTCTGGTAAACCCAACCTTAATCCATACCATTTTTTCATCCGGCCTCACCTTGAAGGTACCGACTACCGACCTGTCGTACCTTGCCTGAGGGACCTTTCTCTTTAAGGGTTATTTGGTCCCGAATATGGATTGTGTGCACTTTTACCTGACTGGACATAAAAAGGTTAAATTTGACCAGTCAAACATATTTCTGAGAAATTCGATGCATTGTATTGTAATGTTATTGAACACAAGTTTGAGATTTCTCTATTTTTTAGTATAGGCTATTCTCTAAAGGTTATTGTTTATATTTATACGTTCTCTATATTTTGTAGGTATCTAATGGTACTGTACCTTTAATGGTACAGTAGTAGTATTTACTTACGTTACCATTATTTTGCTATTGGTTACTTGAAATGCTATACAAAATGTAAAAGTTAAACGCAATAAAAATAATTGAAATCGATAATTAACTGAAACAATTATTTTGAATTTGAATTAAATGTTAATTTTTTGATGTGGAATTAAAACCGCTTGTTTTAATTCCACATCAAGCAGGTGTCCGGCCGAGCGACGGCAAACTGCCCGCGCGGTATCTACATAGTAGTTAAATTATATTACTTATTTCTACGTGTATTTTGCTACCTTACAGTGGTCAAAGTGTATAAAAATATGAAATACAAACTATCTTTTATAAAAAATCTTATTTCTAAATTCCACGCGCTATGAAAATGCTACGAATCTACGATGCTATGCTAGTTGAAAACTCCGTGTTAAAGACATCAACGCGCATCTTTAGAAATATTTGATGTTTTTATCTTTGGAAACTGTTTCATTGGATTGTTAATAAACTAAACAATCTGGGTAACCTATGAAATAAAAACGGTTCCTTAGAATATCATAATTAAAGAAATGGTTATTTATTAGAAAAGTTTTATAAATTATTTATAACTCACGGTCATCTAATTCATCCTCATAATCTGAAAAGCACCTCTCGTCCTTTAAGTTCTGGTCGGGCTGCTGGTAAAATCTCTCCGATTTTATATACATCTTTAGATACATCACACTACACAGCAACAAAAGTATTTAGAGCATTTGTGTCTATTAATTTCATTCACTTCACGGAACAGGTTGACAAAAAATGCATGTGATTTAAAATCGATCACTCTAAAATCTAAATCACTGCACAATCACCCTGTATAGCCGAAACACAATCCAAAATCAAGTTCAAAGTTCGAATCACATTGACACCCACATAAAAATACAACCTCCGCAGTTCAATGTCAGAAACGTTCGACGTTTGAAAATACGCGTGAACGGAACGCGCGCTCGCCTTGAGTTGCGCTCGATTACTGCCCCCGACCATACCTTTGAGGCTTTGAAAACGTACAGGTAGGACGAACTATTATTTACCTGTGGTAGGAGCGTAATAACTGTTAATCTGTCTGTGGCAGGATTGTAGTAACTATTGTTATTCTGTGTTCGGACGTTAGGACGCCCGGGATGCACGCACGTGGCCTTTTTGTGGTAGGCTTTTATGTATCGTATGAATGATGGATGATGCTGTGTTCGCAAAATGGCTGTGATGTAAATTGTTGAGCTTTTCTGTTTTTGGTTGCGTTTTTGGAGGTGTGGAACTTAATGTCAATAGAGAAGCAAGGTATTTAAGGCTATGTAATAAGAAGCAATGGTTTTATAAGTAGTAACGGTAAAAAAAAAATGGAATTTGGGTTACCGTTAACACTTTATTGACCATGACGCACATGCAGTTCTACCTAGAACATCTAACTGCAGCCTACCGCCTCCGCACCCCTACTGCAATTCGCGCCGGATAGGCTGGGCAGTGGAGGCGTTAATAACTAACTCGACCTTTAATTAGGTAAAAAAATTAACAATCTCCATTTTTCGACAGACTATTAACGAGGTTGAAATCCACGAAATGTCAACCAGTCAAATCAAATGAATAAAATATAAAAAAGATATAAAATCGTCGACCATTACCGAAATCGTAAATCGATGTATCTGTCGAACCTCAACAATAATGTTATAGTTATATTCTTCTGGTATTTATTATAAATAATTCATAGAAATGCTACTGTGTTACCGGATTTTGTCATCAAATGATAGATGATTTAGCTACGAATAAGGTATCTAGATGATAATAGATGGAAGATTCTCTAACAATATCGGAAAGTCGCCTTGCTAAACACAAAAATCCAATTTGTATCTTACTCGATCGTCCAAGCCTAAGCTCACACTGAAAACACTAAAAGGCCGAGAATACGGGAGACCCTTGGAGGAGGCATACACCGCAGCAGCTTCCTTCTGAGTATTTTTCAATACCAACACTGCGATCATCAATCCGCCTGCCAAGCGTGGTGATTATAGCAAAACCCCCTACATGGGAGACCATCCACTCAATGGACGATCGACGACATCGTAGCGGGCAGATATTTTATTTTAAGTATATAGAACTAGCGCCCCGCCCCGGCTTCGCACGGGTATTTAACAAAAAACCATTTTTTTAATATAATGTGGCCGATGTCACCGGGGTATAGTGTAGCTTCCCAACAGTGAAATAATTTTTCAAATCGGTTCAGTACTTTCGGAGCCTATTCAATGCCAACACACTATAAAATCATTCCTCTTTATAATATTAGTATAGATAAAGAAAGATAAAATTAGTTACTAATTTGCAAAGAAAATAACAATCAAATAATATAAAGAAATTAAACTAGTATTTACAATTGAAACAATTGAGCTAACTGCAGACTGTTGCAAACAATCTACAGATAGCTCAACTGGTCCATATCAATACCAGTCGGAAGCGTCCCCAAGACGCTGGCTGCATTGCCCCGCTGTATGGCAATGCTAATGCGCTGCGCCAGATACTCACCAGCTCTCGGGTCACGCGTCGCTTCGACCAGGCGCTCCGATAAAGAAATAATAACATATCATTACCCATAGATAAAAGATTTAGCTTTCTAGTTTCTATAGATACCTACATAGATGATTGATTTGGTTCACAAACATAGACAAAACAAAATCAAACATAGACAATAATAGAATAGAAAATTCGTGGGTGAAAAAGACATTAGTTTTTGCGAAGTGAAATAAAAATACCAAAAGACAAATTAATGCTTAGGTATCCTGCTATAATAAAATAAACTACCAAAGTAGAGTAATAAATGGATTTTCAAACAATAAAGCAATAAAACTCCAAATTCATCTCAAACCTCCTGGCCACAAAGTTGATAATCCTTTGAAAATCTCTTTTAGGAAATAGACAATACAGAGCCGCTTATTACTAATCCTTGCATCTAGCTGCGTAGGCGCACATTATACTGGTTTCCGCGGATGATCGCCATTATTATGGCTGTTTTTACCCATTATGGGCATGTCAGTTGAACTGGTAACATTTCGGCGAAGAGTTGTGGGTGATGTCAAATGTCAGACATTCTGTCATATATGTCTTATATCTATTGTGTTCAGACTTCAGAGTCACTTCGGATTCCTACTATGTTAAGGATGATAGTTGAAGTGGTGTCGTTTCCTTTAGTGGTAAAAAGTTTTTTAGTTGTGTGCATATGGGTCATTATGACCCATATGCCCACAACTAAAAATACTTCATAGAACATACATTACATACATACATTCAGGACATACATTATGCCTCCCTTGAAAAGCGTCAAAATGACTCGTACGTTGTGTTACCCATGTTGAGAATTGCAGTTGAACTGGTAACATTTCGACTAGTTATTGTGGTCGATGTCAAATGTCAGACCTCAAACATGTGTCTGTTTGCGTCCAAAGAAAATCTAGAAAAATAAGACTCACCTTATGTTGCAGTCGTTGAACTAGCCTAGATAAGATACCTATTCAAAATTTTTAGTCCAAGTGACATGCCCCTGTGGATCAAATTAGATCACTGCCACCATGATCCAAGAAAAAAGATCTGCTTTTCCGGTAGTGTCTCCAGGTGACCTCACTGTCCAGTTGCCACTTTATTTCAACAAAAAGTAAAAGTTTGGAAATAAATGTGATAAGAATCAATTAAAAAATCAATAAAAAAATGTCAATCCTCAATTATGTTTGTTAGATCAGTCAAAACAGCGTCAAATAAACATGAGTCAATGTGATAAGTAATTTGGTAAATATAAAACCACATAGTTTTATCAGATTTCTGCAGGTAATACAAGGTAATACAAGCCGTGGGGCCGCGGCGTACGAATATCGACCCCTCCAACTCAACCCGTGGATGTCGTAAAAGACGACTAAGGGAACCTACCAGAGGAAGGGCAGCAGCTTCCTTCTGAGTATTTTTAAGCACCAACACTGCGATCACCAATCCGCCTGCCAAGCGTGGTGATTATGACAAATCCCCCCCTACATGGGAGTCCATCCACTCGATGGACCGACGACACGATCGCAGGGAGTAGATGGATGGAGGCGGCTCAGGACCGCTATTTGTGGCGTCGTACGGGGGAGGCCTATGTCCAGCAGTGGACGTGTATGGGCTGATGATGATGATGATGATGATGATGAATACAAGGAGTTTGGGGAGTTACTATTTTACGCTACTGGTAACACAAGGAAACAGATTCTTCTTCTCATTCGCGGATGGCGATGATGACGTAAGCTGGAGACACCCATGTGACCATCGTGCCACGGAAGAGCATACCTTGTTTTCTTATAGGTACAATGACTACCACAGAAGAATATAGAAGTAATCTAAATCATCTAAAGGTTGCCTGGAAGAAATCGCTTCTAAGCGATAAGGCCGCGCAATGTACCTGGTCATGTTGATGTCTATGTTTTTTATATAACTTTGTGGTGTAAATAAAGAGTTTTGTATTGTTCTAATCTGATCCACGTGTGGGCTCGTTCTTATCAAGTTTTGATTACTGTATTTTTATGTAAAAAACCTACAGGGAATTAATTTCTGAAAGTGAAATGAAGGTCTATAATGTCCTTAGCCACAGATAATAATTTCTAAGGCATCCCACTGGAATTCTAGCTCATTAATAATACAAACTCCTTTAATAAAATAAGTATCTGAGGTATCTAGTTATTCATATGGTAGGTCTTAGTTGTTTGACAATTTTATGTTTCTGTCTCTAAGAGCGACGCGACGGTAAGAGGTTGTAACCCGATACTAATCTGAATGGTAATTGAGAAGAGCCATTTAGTCAATTATGGCAAGTAAATGGTATATTGTTGATGGGTAAGCAAATAGTAGGTACCTAGTACGCTGCCTGTCCATAGGAACAATCTCTTATGAAAAAAAAAATGATGTTCTGTGAGATTCGAAACACAAACTTCGTCCGCGCGCGACGAATCGATTTTGCTGGGGCGTTTTAGTATCGAAGAGGTAAGTTTTATTTTTATTAATAAACATGTTGGTTTTATGAAAAGCTTGAAATACCCAGAACAATGTACAGAATAACTAGTTTATTCTATAACAGTAAACAGAATAATTCCTTTCAAATTCTCCCAGTTTCCGCCTAGTGATCATAGCATACCAAATACCAAGCAAGTATTGTTCTGTTCAGCATTGAGAAGGCCGTCGGTAGGCGTGCCATGGAATGCTGGCCTGTGACATTTTGGCTTCTAGATTAGAATTTAAAAACAGAATTGAATATTCTAGATATTGTTTGAAATAGGAAACAAACGACGATCTTCTAAATTTGAGATGCGTTTCAATGTATTTGCAATATCATTCGCTTGCGTGAACCTGAAGGGGCTTCACGCATAATTTTCTAGAAATACCTACATAATTGAATTAAAATTTGTGTCAACAAACAAAGCTGGCAACAACTGCCCGCAGCACGTCAAGTGGGAACTGTATCAGCAATTTGACACATGCTAGAATGACAGCTGTCTTGCGCAAACGGAATGCGCAATCAACCCCTGCACCTGCGCAAAAGCAGTTCCTGGGTAGTTATACCTTTAGATTGGTTTGAATAATCTTTATAGAACGTTTTGAACTGCTTCAAATTACCTGGAACAAAACAAATTAAAAATTAAAGACTATGGTCAGATTGTCACATCAACTTTCATATCATTAAGAGGGTATTACTTCAAATGACAATCTAGAAATCTGAAACCGGCTGTCACCTGTCAACAGTGACATTTGGGGAAATGGTTTATGCTCCGACTCGAAGGATTATGCTAATAATAATTGTAAGACGGAGGTCCATTAGCGGTGTGATAAGGAAAGGTCAGTGCAATGTAACAAAGTGGGTACCTACCAACAAATTAAAGTGTTGACTTAGCGAGAACTTGGCTTACTTTCTAAAGTCATAGAATCGTACGAACAAGATCCCTTTTCATCGTTTTCTTCTGATTTCCATGTGCAGTACGGTTTTTGGCAAGGCTATAATACTTGCTATATAACTACCTACCTTAGACTCATAGTATCTGCTTTTGAAAGATCAATTTCAAAAGAAAATGTCTATCTACGTAGTATAGATAATATGAACAGACTTGTGTTGAACTAGCCTAGATTATCCAAGTTTTGAGTCAACATGACATGCCCCTGTATTGAGTTTACCAGATATCTATTACCCATAAATAACACAAGCTCTGTTTAGGTTGGGGTTTTAGTAATATTATTAATTTTGGTTTGGACCATCATTTCTTTCAGCACTTTTAAATTGGTATTGATATGGACCAGTTGAGCTATCTGTAGATTGTTTGCAACAGCCTGCAGTCAGCTCAATTGTTCAATTGTTAGCTCAATTAGTTTTAATTGTAATACTAGTTTAATTTGTTTATATTATTTGATTGTTATTTTTTTTGTCAATAAAGTCTTTCAATTTAATTCAAACTTCGACTATTATTAGTCATTCTGCATTCATTTTGAAATTGAATTCTAATTTTGCGTTTTACTTAGAAATTAACTTAGTAACATTAAAATAGGTAGTTTTGAATTTCACCATTACTGGTCAAATCCAGTTTAATATCCGCGAGTCTGGCTTATAGCCTTTTGATACCACGGAGCTCGAACCCCACTTTCAATGCTGATTTATAGTGCCGAGCTACACTGTCGACCCGACAGACCTGCCAGAACAGCGAGACGCGTAGGTGCAGGTCAGACATACATTAGTACATGATTACTTGTGAATAGTTGTGAATGAATGCTTGGTAAGCAATTTCGATTTTGTGTGTCAGTTTTTGTCGTGGAAATGCTTTGTGTGTCGGTTTTGTTGTGGATGGAAATGCTCGTGCCTGTACCTATTACTATAACTTAATAAGCATTATTAAGGACTAGCTGCTGCCTGCGCCCTCGCCCGCGTTTTAACGGGATAAAAAATAGCCTATATGTTATTCCAGGTCCCAAACTATAGCCATACCAAATTTCAGCCCAATCGGTTCAGTAGTTTTTACGTGGAAGAGTAACAAATATCCATACATCCATTATAATATCAGTAGGATAGGATATAAGATATTATAGGATTTTTTAGGTCTTTGTAGAAATAAAGTTCTTATATTGTAATAATCAACAGAAAAAAGTTTTTGTATTTAGTTTACTTTGGGAATTTTATTCACTTCCTTAACCTAAGTATTAAGAAAAAAGAGGGTTGGCAGATGGACAACAAAGTGATTCTATAAGAGTTCTTTTTGTTCTTTTTGAGGCACAGAACCCTAAAAATAGAAAGCACTCACCTCGCAAATCTTTTAGGATAATTAAAATAAAAAAAAATACGTATATACAAAATAATTAATTTAGAATAAGGTTCCAATACGTTACAAATGAACGATGAGGCAACAAAAACTAAGTAAAAACTGTAGAGTAGCCTCTTCTCGAAATTATTTGTATTTGTTTATACCTATTCATTATAGTGATATAATGAATAAATGCAAATAAATATCAGTCCCATGAAGAAATTAATAATTCTATTTATTAATATTTTAATTTCATACTTTGGTGTTAGCTTGTTTAATTATTATGAAAGTAGTTACTTTCTAAGCCCTTCTCCAACCCAAATAACTTTAATAATTGGTACCATTTTACCGATTTCGCAACAATTGACAATTATTATGATTTATCTCGTAGTTATGTGCGTGATTACTATAACAAAGTAGATGTGGTAGATAGCTTCTATTGCGGACAACTCGTAATGGTGAACAGGAATGACATGGCACAATACAACATAAAACAGTAAGACTGGTGGTCAATATACTTCCTACTATAATATTATAAATGTCAAAGTTTGTATGGATGGATGTATGGATGTATGTATGGATATTTGTTAATCTTTCACGCAAAAACTACCGAAACGATTAGGCTGAAATTTGGTATGGGTATAGTTTGGGACCTGGACTAACATATAGGCTATTTTTTATCCTATATGTTATTCCATCAAATAAAACGCGGGCGAAGGCGCGGGTAGCAGCTAGTTTGATATATAAATGGGCATTCAACTGCGCATTGCCCACTGAACTGCTCAGTGGGGCTGAATTCTGCTAATCTATCGCTTTTCTATGAAGATGGTATCGTCGCAGACAAAATATCCCGTTCGTCCCACCAGCTTTCTCCAACCAGTGGAACGAATAATCGTCCATAGATGAAGGAAACTCTAGATAGTGCGTGCGGTGTTATTGGAGATAAAAATAATGGTTTCTCTGATCTTTTTTGTCTTTCATCAACGGTATAATGTTGGCAAAATGCCAAAATGTGTCATTCTGAGACGATACCACTGTTGTGGGGAAGAGATTAATTTAGTGGAATTCTGCCCTAGGTCATCATGATTAACGATAATGAGTCCAATTGGGAATTGAAACTATTTATAATAGCATCATCTTCAAGTATATTAGTCCAATGCTGGACAAAAGCCTCCCTGCCTGCCTGATAATAAAATAGGTATCATTTCATCAAATGCACGAAATAGGTTGTTCAGTCAACTGTACCATCAAAGACATTTTTTAACGATCCAGTCGAGACCACGTAATGAAAAAAAATTCGGTGGTACTGTAAACTGGAACACCGAAAGTTTTCGGTGGTCCTGTCAACTGGACCAGTTGAACGGAACCATGCGTTTTCCCGAATTATGAAAACCCCATTTTCTTTAGAATTCACGAAATAAGTTTGATGTTATGTCAAAATAAGCAAAGCCTGTGTGCATGCCACTTAAGTTTGACAGCCCCAAGTAATAATTTGATTGATTTGAAAACAAAAATCGATTTGAATCTAAAGTTTTAAACAGATTTTCATCAGTCAGGGATAAATACTAATCTCTCAGGAATAAATTTTTGTGAAATAAAATAAAATTATAAATTACTTAAATTTTTAATATGTGGGACCACATTCAAATTTATCCTCTTTACAACTGCAAAACAATCTTAAAGAATTTAATAATATCCCAAAAATTTACGGGACTTGAACCCGCGACCCTCCCCTGAATACGGGGCTGCGCTATCCAACTGCGCCTGTAAATTTTTGGGATATTATTAAATTCTTTAAGATTACCCCAAGTGCGGGCATAAGCACTATAATAAAAAAAACCTGCAAAAAAATCACCCAAATTGGTTCATAAATAACGGAGAAATGGACGGACATACTAGATAAAAAACAAACATACAGGAAAATAGAACCTCCTCCTTTTTTCGAATCAGTTAAAAAACGTTCATGTTTCAGTCGGATCGAACAATTTTTGAACGATTTTTCATGTATTCTGAAGTTTCTCTACTGCATCGCCGGTATACTGTCGTTATGGCTAACAGGAATGACACAGGTATCCCACGCCCAGCTTTGGTCATTGCGCCTACGTCCTCATACAAGTTCTGATAAGTTTTGCAAACATAACTATAATTTCCAATCTGACAGGTTATTTCGAGATGCTCAAGTCATTCTAAATCTAGAAAATGTACAAGTGACAATTTAAGTTTGTTGTTAATTATAATAGCGATTGTTTTCGGATAAAAATTTAGTGAAGAGAAAATTAAAATCACCTTATTTTTTTATTTGATAAATAATAACTAATAGCTGTTTATATTATAAAATTTGACTTGTTCTGTTTTAAGCCTAAAATTTAATTATTGAAATCTGAAATTATACATTTTTGGTTTTTGGATTGGCTGGTTATTAAATAACAATTTAGTTAACAAAGAAAATAACAATCAAATAATATAAAGAAATTAAACTAGTATTTACAATTGAAACAATTGAGCTAACTGCAGACTGTTGCAAACAATCTACAGATAGCTCAACTGGTCCATATCAATACCAGTCGGAAGCGTCCCCAAGACGCTGGCTGCATTGCCCCGCTGTATGGCAATGCTAATGCGTTGCGCCAGATACTCACCAGCTCACGGGTCATTTAGTTAACTAATTGAAACATATAAAAGGAATGACCCTAATTATGTAAAAAAAAAAAATGTACAAGCAACGGCGATGGTTCTACCGCACTGACAAAATAAATGTTTCACTTTGAGGAACTTCAGCTAAAGATACTTTACTATCGTATTTCATACGACACAAGAGAAATAAAAGGTGGGAAAATGTGTGTGATCTATTTCTACAATATCAACAGAAAACTAATAAAAATAACAAGCATTTATTAGATCGATAAAATCAAATCAGTTCTTGCGTAAGTAGACCAGGGACATTTGACCTGACCTGAGGTCAAAGACGTCATTAGGCGAAAATAAATAAATTATTGTGTCATATGCACTGAATTAGTTTTTGACATTGAATAGGTAATTTTGATAAATGCTTAACATGAACCGCTGCTTAGGAATGTTTAGGGTTTCCAAACGATTTCGTCAACAAGAATTATTTGTGTGGCGTAAAAAAGACGTTAAATTGTTTTTTAATGAAGAAATGGATCATAACATGAGGAAATAAAGAATTTGGATAAAAAATAATAAAGATTACAGAAAACAACTTTGTTTCTATTTTTTCATACTACTAGCACGGCGGGCGAAGGACCGACGCAGCAGGTTGCAGGTTCGATTCCCGCCCTGGGATATATGGTACGATTTGCATGGTTGTTCTGGTTATTTTCTATGTATAATAAAAATATCTATCTATGTAGGTAATATGTATATTGTATTAAGTATACTAGATCTACATATAACACATAACAACACAAGCTCTGCTTGCTTTGGAGCTAGATGATGCTGTGTGGATAGTCCAGCAGTACTTACTCTTATTTATTTATTCTATTATTTGATTATAATTATATTTTTCTACTAGCTGCTGCCCGAGCCTTCGCCCGCGTTTTATCGGGAATCGGGAAAATTGCCTATATGTTATTCCAGGTCCCAATCTATACTCATACCGAATTTCAGCATAATCGGTTCAGTAGTTTTTGCGTGACAGAGTAACAAATATCCGTCCATACATCCATCCTTTGACATTTATAATATTAGCCGGAGTAGGATAGGATTTCTCAAATCGACAGCGAATGTTAAAATTGACAGCAATTCGCGTAGTCTTTTGTTTCTGTCGTATCAATTTACGTCCAGATCTGGCTGCTCAGATCCGTTCTAACATTTAACGGTTAATTTTACAATCCTACACTGCGCCTGCACAAACAGCCGGGTGACGCGATCTTGGCACGTGGGCCGCGGGCGTGACATTTGGCCCAAGAGGGCACGTGACGTCATCCTCCGATTCATATACCGAGATTGACCGAAAGATCTAAAGATTAGCGTAACGGGAACAAACCTCGAATATTTTTTTTACCGACTTTGAAGAAAGGAGGAGATTCTATGTTCGGCTGAACTATACCAATGTATGTTTTTATAATGTCGATATCTCTGTAAATTATTATTATGGACCGATTGCACACTTAAAACTAAGAAACAGTTTACAAATGAGACAATAACATGAGTGACAATTGGCGGTCTTATCGCTCAAGAGCGATCTCTGCCAGACAAACTGGGATTAATAGAAATCCCAGTATTTATCCCGCAATATGTAATCAGAATAAAATAAAGGGACTCAAAGTAGGTTTTAAGTTTTTTTAAAACAGTCAAATTATTGTAACTTACTACTACTTACCTACAAGTGTCCCAAATGGGTCATGAGGGGTTGGTCTTTTAAATGGGCCATTTGAATGTGGCAATGGAGGAAAATAAAATTCTACCGTCACTCCCGTTTTCTTTTTAGATTTTTAATAAACTTTTTGCAGAAAACATTGTTTATTTTGCCTTAAATATGCCTATACGTATAACTACACACTAAATTAGACGCTTCTGTTTAAGGTGGTTCCCTGACCCAAATCATCGACGCCTCCTATTTTATCGTATTATTACGTTAAACATAGGAATTTAAAAAAATCCCTTGGCCCGTTTTTGATACCTATCATAAGCTTATTTTTAATACCTCTGTAATAGTTTTCTATTGTTTAGCTTAGGAGGAGATGCGAAAACCGAGTTTGGTGGTCAAAAAGTGCATCTTCTCATCTCTTCCTAAACTATACAAAATAAAACTATTACAGAGGCATTAAAAAAAACATATGACAGGTATCACAATGTGGCCAAGAGATTTTTTAAAATTGCTTTGTTTATCGTAATAATACGATAAAATAGGTGGCGGCGCTAGTTTTGGTCTGGGAACAGCCTTAAGTATCTTATTCAATGTGACTTACAATAACCTCAGCGAGCTCGGGTCAAGCAAACAAACACACTACCTATATGATTATCACCTTTTTTCTGTCGCGGCCCACGGAGATTGCACTGAGTTTGGTGCGGTTGAATCACGATGACGTCATGCACCCTCTTGGGCCAAATGTCACGCCTTCTCCCACGTGCTGTGACATAGTGTCACTAGAACGTGTTAGTTCCTAGTTGGTTCAGTAGGTTTGGTTGGTAATCTATGCTAGTATAGTCTACAGCGTTCTGGCTATAAATACAGATAAATAAATAATGCTAGACAATCCACAAAAATCATGTAATATAATCATTAATTGGTAAGAATTTTACATGTCAAGGAATAATCATTATACTTAATTCATCATCATCATCATCATCATCATCAGCCCATACACGTCCACTGCTGGACATAGGCCTCCCCCGTACGACGCCACAAATAGCGGTCCTGAGCCGCCTCCATCCATCGACTCCCTGCGACCGCTACGATGTCGTCGGTCGCAGGGAGTATACTGATATACTTAATACAATATAATTGATCGATATTTTTATATGCATAGAAAATACCCAGAACAACCAAGACAAATATTTGCATATTGTATTAATGTTTGTGCCAAGGCGGGAATCGAACTTGCAACCTCCTGCGTCGCAGGCAGACCTTCGCCCGCCGCGCCACATCGGTCGTCAAAGACCGCCCGAAGTCAGTTTCGTAAGATTCCTTTCTCTTTTTTTTTAATTTTTTTGTGTGTATGGTCTGTCAGCCGTGTAGATAAGACACGCACGCACCAAAGGTTCTGCCAGAAAGTCGAGCAACGATGGTCACCAAAAAGGTTTAACCTTTTTGGTTCACGTGGCACCTTTTTAGTATTAATTATGTATATTTTTTATCTTGTAAGTTTCATAAGTGTGTTTTTTTGTAATGTGTCTTTATTGTGTACCAATAAAGTTATTTTCTTTCTTTCTTCAAATTGGGACAGATAGCTTTTTCAGGCTTGCTAAACTTTGCATCGAGTGCTCGTTCTATGTTTCATTGAGATAAGGTACCTACAGTAGAGCGCAACAATCTTAAAGTGTGGAACCAAATTTTTATTCAGAATCTTAACGTTCACATACGTTTATTCACAATATCGTGGTCGATGGTACAAACTTCGCGAAGCCGGTAAAATCTAGCAGGTAAAAACTAGTAGGTAAAATCTAGCAGGTAAAATCTAGCAGGTAAAATCTGGCAGGTAAAATCCGACTGCGAATGATGCTGATACACTTATCTCTCTAGCTCAGAGCTCTGGTCTAAGTTCAAAAGACCAGTTTGGTACACCAGAAAGCCAATTTAACAAAGCCCTCATCTTGATACACTTCGCTTCCGCAACAACGGTTGTAGCAAGTTTATCAATTTTCAATTATAAGGAGCCTCCCATTACCTCTGCAGCTCGGTATTTCATTAACCGCTAAATTATCTTTATAGTTACTTATTAACGAACCTAAAACTGTACTACGTTCGGCGCTTTCTGGTTTAGACAAAAGTTGTCCCAGTTGATCTGTACAGAACTACAGCTCAGGACAACTGGGAATAAGCGACGATTTGTAAGTCAGCTTTTGTTCTTATTGCCATTTTTGTAATTTCTAAAATGTCAATAGAAAATGGTGATTTTTACACGATTGGAGATTAGCGACGATTTATTGTATAGTTTAGAGCAAACTTTGTTTTTTTTTTCTATCGTGAAAATTTTATGAAATCGTGTTTTCGAAACATGTGAAGGATAGAATAATTCCTGAACTTTACCACTATAGGTATACATTTAAAAGTTGAATATTCAGTAGTTTGGAAGATATGAACATCCGGCGAAGTTAAAAATAAGCAATTTGAGGTAGTATACTACACTCTTAACAGTCACGAAACTCTAAAAACACTAAGGCAATTGACAATGCAATAAACGATAGAGCTGAAGCTGTTCATAAATTAATCGATAAAAAATTGGTTCGATTTTAATCAAACCAGGAAAGGATCAAGCAAAACAAAACAACAGTTTTGACATTTCATTAAGAATGTCAACCGACCGGCTGTTCAGTCCATGTCGGTAAATTGTCAGTAAAATGACGTGTAAACAAAGAACTGGGATCCTTGACATTAGTGTCAAATGTCAAGCGGTCAGTGACCCTGCTCGTGATTCGTAATAATTTACATTTATTGATTTTATTGAGCTTTTTTGCACTGCGTCGATTTCCGTGAAAGAAGATGGAGCGAAATAACAAATGTTGCTAAGCTACTCAAGGTGATTTATGCCAACCCACCCTTAATGGAAGGAACAAAATGAATTTATGAATTATCGACGAATACGCGGAAGAATCTCATTTTTATATAATAAAATAATAAAGTTTTTCATACACACGTAATCTGTCAGTTCGATAAATATCAAAACTCTAGGCTCGATATTTTTCGAGTCGATAGATCGATCGCATCACTATTCTTTAAAAGAAATATTGCATTTTTTCGTTGAGTCAAAGAAAATTAATGCGTGGACGGAGAATAGTTTGATTTGATATTAATATCTTTAATTAGCGATTTCTTTGTTGAATCTGGAAAACATTGGTGTCACTCAAGAGGGAAAACTGGAACAAGAAAAAATTAGAGGGAATTCAGAACAATTTAAAAAAGTATCCAGTTCTCCCCTGAGGGGGATTTATCAAGGAGGAAAACTGGAATAACCCTCAGTTCAGTTGTCGCTTAAACTTAACTTTGTAATTTGAAAACACTAAAAATATTGCCGTCCTTTTCATAATGATCTATGAAAACGACGGCACTATTTTGAGCGACATTATTTTTTTAGTTTTGGCGTGACATTTACACCACAAGAGATATAATTTTCATTTGTGAAAAAAAATCAACGCCTTTTTCTGACGTTCGCACTTCTCCACAGATATTCTGAAATATGTACTAGCGAGGTGGCTTAAATTTTACATGAGATATCTGGTAAGGCTTCTGTTCTAAATTGCAACTACATTATTCTGACAAAATACCGTTCTAGCTTAATAGTTACTGTACACAAGCCAAACTCGATGTGGAAGATGTGTAAACAAACCACGTCACAAATAACTAAAACCCGCTTGGTGTCTCAAATCCAAAAGTAATAATCCTATTAATATTATAAATGTCAAAGTTATGTAAGTAAGTATGGATGTTTGTTCCTCTTTCACGCAAAAACTAATTGGGCTGAAATTTGGTATGGGTAAATATAGTAGTTTGAGACCTGGAATAACATATAGGCTATTTTTTATCCCGATAAAACGCGGGCAAAGGCGCTGGCACCAGCTAGTTGCTAATAAAAAGACGCGGCAACAGAGTGAATTTTAGGTTAAGTATGGGCGGTTGGATGGATGGATGGATGCGTCAAGCTGAAGACAGGCCGCTGTGGCACTCATTAGGAAAGGCCTATTTCCAGCTGTGGACTAATATATGATGATGATGATCATAATGACGGGCGGTTTGTTTACAAATATTCCACATCTAGTTTGGCTAGCGTATAGTTACTTGTATAAAAGCACCGTGCATTCCCATTGTAAGTACAAGAGTCGATTGTTTCAGTATAATGTCGGACGATATAATACAAAACAGATATTCCTATTATGTCCCTATTGAGTTATTCCGGTAATGTCTTAATAATGTTAAGAATGAAGCTGGTTATAACGGTGAACGTAGCAGATAATTCGTTCAGGGTTCCCGAAATAGGATTTTGATAACAGCTGGAGTCTTTCCTTCTCGGTAACTCTTGCCAGTCTTTGTTGTTGGAATACCAACAAACTTTGTCGATTATATCGACCTTTTCTCCTTCCCAAAACTGTAGTTAGGTACTCTATGAAAATAATATGTTTGTTTCCGTTTCCGTTCTATATAAATATGAAGGGACTTGCGATTGGCTTCTAGAGAAATCTGTACATGTGCTCTGGAGTAATATTTTTTTTGTATTTAAATTCAGTGGTTTTCACTCTCAAATAGGCGACCGTAACAGTGGTAGATAGATAGATAGAAAATGTTTTATTGCACACATAACAAAACAGTTTACAATTTGATACAAAAAAGAAATGTGACAATTGACGGTCTTATCGCTCACGAGCGATCTCTACCAGACAACCTTGGACCAGTGGTCATGATTTAGATCCTTACTCTTCTTTTTCCTGCCCTTATCCCACACTAGGTGGAGTTGGCACTACATGTATTTTTCTCCCACTCTGCTCTATCAGACGTCATCTCTGTACCTTCCTTAACCATGTCCTCTTTCACACAATCCTTTCATCTTTGTTCTCTTTTATACAATCCATCCATCTTATTTCGATTCTTACTGACGGACTAAAATTATACCTAAGTCTTTTTTACTTATTCTTGGTCTTTATTTTTTCTTCATCAGCACACATGTGTCGATTCGGACAAAATATATTAGGTACAAAGTCCCAACTGACACATTTGATTTTAATATTTTAGTTACGGTCGATTCAGACACTATTAAAAATAGCTGCATTGTACAGTCAGTTAAAAAATAGATTTTTACCGAGGGTACATCTACTGTTGAGCGTGCCCCCCCAATAACGGGGGTTATTACCATAATGACCACGCTTGGCAGGCGAGTTGGTGATCGCAGTAGAGGTGTTAAAAATACACAGAAGGAAGCTGATGACCTTCTACTGGTAGGTTTCTTTAGTCAGCTCATAATGATATCAACGGGCTGAGTTGGAGGGGTCGATATCCTAACTTATCCTAATCCTAAACTTATAAGCGAAAATGTTTTTGTTTGTTTGTCCTACCGTTACGCCCTAGCTAAGCAACCAATCGACTTGATTTTGGGCATAGAGTTAGTTGAAAGGATGGAGAGTAACATAGATTACTTTTTGTCCTGGTAAAACATCAAATTCCCATGGGAGATTTATGAGAAAAAATAAGTTTTTAACCCTCTAGATATTTTATGTGAAATTCGAATGTAACACGGGCGAAACCGCGGGGAACAGCCGGTAGACAATAAACCAGAACTTGATTTGCTCAAATAGGCTGGATTTTTTATTTCATTCCTACTAACACTCAATTATGTGAATATTGAAACCTATAAACAATGAGTTCTAATATTAGAATAATAATAATAAATAAATAATATTCTAATATTATTAAAAAGTCAGAGAGATGGTTGGAATTTTTTATTCCCAACCACCCCATTGATGGGGAGGTTGATGGGGTGGTTGGGAGGCCATTCATTTTTTAACCACCTTTATATAAAGTTCTTTGGGAATTGAGGATCGCATATCTTTTGAAATGTCATATTTCCATAAGCAATTCTTTTTACTTTACAGTTCTCCGGCTAAGGGATAGTTTTCGGTGTAAAAAGCATTATTTTTTTCTTGAATTTTAATCTTTAATGTTATATCAATTGATCGATAAAAAATCCTTGACCCATCAATAAAACTTAATAAAACCCAATTCTAATTACACAATTTCCTACAGTAAAATCAACTACCAGCCGTTTATATTCAAATTGCTATCGAGAACTAAAAACTGGTTCACCTTTTAAAAGCAAAGTTCAATTAAGCTTCCTAAATAAATCAGCACTTTACATTTTGTGGTAATTGTATTTTTAATTATCTTTAATCTGACACTTGATCTCGGCATATACGAGAACATGCTTTATATACTACATAGGTATATGTAGGTACAAGGTGCTAAAGGCATTTATGTAGTTTTTACTTAGGTAGATTGCAGAACTGTTGTATAAGAAAAACTGTGAATGAATAACTTGAACGCTTTAAGTTTTGTGACGTTTCTCTTATTTTTGGGATTATGTATGAGTTTTTAACCAACTTAAGGAGGAGGTCTATATTTTTTTTATTCAGCAAAGTAAGCTTGATTCAATTAATTGCCCCGACTCCTGAGAGCATTATTTCATAATAATGTAAGCTAAATTATAATAATACTGCAGGCTGAATTTTGATTACGAATCTGACTGAATGAGCCACCAAAAAAGGATGAGGGAACACTCCTAAATATATATGTATCTGAATCGACTTGCAGCAGAGTTATTTAAACGTCTTCTTCAAAGAAACCGCATGCCTAAGTAGGTACTATATCATAAAAAAATTATCTGAGCGCCTGGTCGAAGCGACGCGTGACTCGAGAGCTGGTGAGTATCTGGCGCAGCGCATTATCATTGCCTGCCACACAGCGGGGCAATGCAGCCAGGGTCTGGGGAACGCTTCCACTGTATAGATATGGACAAGTTGAGCTACCTGTAGATTGTTTTTAACAATCTGCAATTGGCTCCATTCTTTCAATTGTAAATATAGTAGTTCTAATTTATTTCTATCAATTGATTGTCATTTTCTTTGTCAATAAAGTATGAAATTTTTGTCGTCCATGTCCGGATAAAAAAATCGAATGAACAGTCAGTTCACCAGATTTCTGTACAGGAGAGGAGTTATCCGGACACCGTTGGTTGGTAGGTATTGTAATGTACTTGCAAATTTTTGACAGCGGGAACTCCACTATGTCAAAAATGGAGTCCTCTGGGAAGTATTGTTTATTTTGTGAAATATTGTTAGTGAGCTTCAGTGAATAAGCCAAGAGTGCAAGACCTTCCTACCGTCATACAGTGAAAACTCGTACGGAGGAAAGTCACTTGAACTTTCCAGGCCTTGTAATTTTACATATAACCTACCCTAATGAACATAATTATGACCTTACTGATCACTAATTGTAACTAGTCTAAGTTTATCTAAATTAGTTTTAAATAGAGTTAGCTATGTTACTAAATAGTTACGTAAGTCTGTAAAGTTAATTTCAATTGCAATAAATATTTAATTTAATTCCATTTCAATGATTTTAATATCTAAAAGTGATTAATATTTTATTTCAGTAGTTCAGATATTGCGAGGATAGTTTTCAGTAGGTATTCAAGAGGTACGCTATTACACACAAATATTTGCGCGAGATATCATCACGCATTATTCGATTGCTCAGAAGTTTTGCCGAACCTAAGCTCGAATCAAAATATTTTGATTTACTATTACGTTATACAATGCAAGAGATCACAGATTCCGTAACAAACGGTGTTTACAAACATGATTTTGTCATTGTTACTGCCGAAATGTTAGCTCACGTATTGTTTGTTATGTCATTAGCAATGTTTTGGCATTGCTGAACTGATTGCTGATTATGTCAATATGTTAGGCAAACAGAAACAGATCTACTCTGGTTATTCCACGTGAAAATCTTTTCAAAAACTATATTATGGTACCGAAGAAATTGAGATGACGCAAAATTTTAACTGACGGTTTATACCGTCGTAACAGTAACAAATATATTTATTGTGAATTAAACGTGGGCAGGTCCTATAGCTCGCAGAACGGATAACCGCTGGGGAGTAAAGGTGGCGGCCACGATGCAACGCGAAACGGAGTGTGTGATCCACTCGATGGACCAACGACATCGTAGCTGTCGTTGGAGGATTCCGGATCAAATCAATAAAATGGGCAACCATAATTTATTCCCAATCCTCAAAACTGATCTAACTCTTATTCTGGTTGTCGGTAGTGGTTCTCATTCGAAGGACACCTCATTATCCTACCCATTGTTTGATGCTGATAGTATTTCACATATAAAGTGCTTTCTACATTAACTGCATAGATCTTTGTTGGACATTTCCTTTTCTTCCAATAAGTACAATCAGAAATAGGCTGTGACAGTTATATCTTAGATTTATACAGTTATCATTGTGAATTTACCACTTTATTTTCGTTTCTAATACAGGTGACTTGGCCTTTGAAACGGAAATAATCGTTATTAGTTTTGCATCAAAATACTGACATTTCCATATTCGGCTGGCAAGGACCCTAAAGTTAAATATATTTGTCTAAATAAGGACCAAACATTGTAAAAGAATCAAATAATTTACTAAATTACTAAAGCGTAGTTTTTTAAAGGCCATAGTTACTATAATTAAAAGAAACTTAACAGATTAGTTTAAAATGTGTTGTGTTTTAGTTTAGAATTTTAGATGGCTAGGGTAAGCGCTCTTAGGGGAGCCACCACAGACCCACAGATAGATTGCTTTGGTGATGAACCTTAATCAACTTGAGTGAGAATATGCCCAAGATTTGCAGCAAAGCAGTATAAAGGCAGTATATATTTCACAAATCCGAATACTACGTCACAAAACCAAAACAATTTGTGGATGAAATCACAAATTGTCACAACTACATGCTGGACCATCCACACAGCGTAACACCTTGCCCCAAAGCAGAACTTGTTTTATGGGTACTAGATAATTACATAATCTATGACACGCAAAAACATACATATGTAGTAACTAGATATAAACTTAATTCATTACATACAAAGACATTATGTTTTTTACCAACACTAATATGTGATGTAGCTTTTATTGTTTTGTTTTCTTCTCTCAAGGGGGAAAAGTGTTACAACAATTTTCATTGAGGGTCAATTCTGGACATATTAAAATGAAGATTTCAGTTTTCCTCCTAAGGGGGATTTATCAATGGGCAAAAGGGGAATAGCCACATAGAATACCCGGAACAAATATCTGCAGATCGTATAGACATTTGTCCCGAGGCGCGAACCCGCAACCGCTCGACCTCCATGGCGAAGATGAACCATCGCCCGCTGCGCCACGGAGATCCTCAAGATGATGTTGTATAAAGTATCCAGTATTAATTAATAGACAATCGTCTATCAGAAGCTTTTCCTAAGTTCCATCAAATCCAAGGCTAAAAGCCTTGGATTTGATGGGATCCCATCAGATCTAACATCCATTAAGCTAATGACTACAGAGCGACTACACGCCGTGGTCGCAGAGTGGTAGACGACAAATGTCTTCATTATTCTACCCACGCGTGGTCATAGAGTGGGCGATTGATTTGTTCAGGTACGACACTCTATTTATCAACCGATACTCAATTCTTGAATACGAAATATTAATAAATAATAATCCTTAACATTAATTCTAGACGTTATTTGTGAATAAAGGAGATACAAAACCAAAAATATTATTATGGAAAATATTTTAAGACACACTGATCATCGAAGCAGTTTTACTTCGATCAAATTATTTGAAACTCAAATAATTTTGTGCAGTTTTGGTTTTGTCAGTTTTCGTTTATTATTTCATTCTCTCTCGTCAGTTTTTGAACTTAAATTTTCATGTTTTTCGCTACTCGTGTTCTATTAGGTACGCTTATTGTTGAAGTTTTTGGTTTGCGTGGTTACATTGCCGATATCTTGTCGTTTTCTTCTATTGTTGTCAGTTCAATAAACAATCATGGACCCGGAGAGCCTCGGTCCGTGGGCTACCGAGGCTCTCCGGGGTTTTTTTGTTTATATTATTTGATTGTTATTTTCTTTGTAAATAAAACTACATTATGTAAATATAATTCAACAGAGTGAAATTGTCATTAATATATTGGATTCTAGAATAGATTTTATAAGAAATTTCAGTAACGATTCCAAAGAGAAAGAAATGTGAAATTGATACGTTTTTTACTGCCACTATGTTAAAAAGAAAAATTGTATCACCCGGGTGGAAGATTTTGGGGAGGCGTTTATGTTAGCCCAGCAGCGGATCGTCATAGACTCACAAAAATAAGTCAATATTTCTATATACATATATATTTTGTTGCTGATGTTAGATGTTACAGATTTACATCTTCTCTTTTTTATTCAATTAAAGATGAAATAAAGTAAATATATAGGTATTTGCTTCCAACGACCTTTTTTTTGTAGTCTTGTCTTCAATTTCGTGGGATCATTTTTAAAGTCGCTATCGGAAGCCCCACTCAAAACAACAGTGTGACGTCCATTCTAATCCCACTTACTCTTTGTCCGGGTCACGCCCATATCGCCGCCCACACCAGAACTAAAGGTCACCACCGATACCCACAATACGTAACAATAACGAACGTATGATCGAGCGGGTGACAAACGGACTGAGGTCGTTTGCATTGATTTAGTACGCATCGATACTCTTCATTACCATAAAGGTGGACTCATTGTGTTATATATAGTACCTACATATATATTGGTATAAATGATTTGTGATATTTGGGAAAATCAAAAGCGTGTCAAAATAACAACATACGATACTAGCTGCTGCCCGCGCCTTCGCACGCCTTCGCTTTTTATCGGGAAATAGCCAATGTATATGTTATTCCAGGTCCCAAACTATACCCATACCAAATTTGATATAAACTAACTAAATATTAACTAAATATACCAATTTGATACAAAATTGAAATTTGCGTGAAAGAGTAACAAATATCCATACATCCATCCATAAAAAAATTGACATTGATATTATTAGGAATATTGGTATCGGCCGTAAACCTGATTATGGGCGGGCAATTATGTCCCACACATCAGGTTTTTACCTACTACTGCAGAAAAAGTACATATAGATAACATATACTTTGTTCTAGTTTCTACACATAAAGAAAAGACTATTAGATATTTCATCAATTTAAATGTAAGTAACACATTTTATTAGTAAAGAGACGAGAGAAGCCATGTATTGCCGAGATATTAAAGCTAAACCACTCTATGTTCCAATGCCTATAGTTAACTAATAGCTTAGCATTGTGCTCGTATAGCACAAAAAATAAGACTTATCATCGATTTATCGACCAAACAAGGCTGTTAGTAAAGGTGGGATCACATGCGAATGTGAATACATAACAAAATTAAACTTGAATATTAAAATTAGCTGGCGGTAGGTACTCCCGCAGAATAACCATGTTTATGTAAAACATACATGACTGCATACATGATGTATATTAGAAGATATTTTAAATAAATACAAATACAAATGACATAAGAGGGCCAATTGGAAAATACGCGATTCACCGGGTCTTACATATTTTCTAAGACCCGTGAAAGATGTAACTTTTTCAATAATCATACTGTTGTTATGAAAGGCGGGCAAATACGTAGTTTTGAGTTTTCTTACAACTCGGTTTTAAAAAAATTAAATATTTCCTGTTTTTTTATCCGATACAAAATAAAATGTACCTATTTATTGCGTACCTTTTGTTATTATTTTCCTCTACGTTTCTATCGCGTAGTCAAGGGGCGACTGGATGTACTCGGAGTTTCAACCCATAAATACCCAATTAATAATCTTTAATATCTTAACAAATTGCGAAAGCGTAAAAAGTTTCAAAATAACAAGTCTTGAAAAAGTTCAAACGCACTATCAAGAGTACGGTATATTATTATAGAGCTTAACTTTTGCAAAGCTTCACCTCCAGTAAGCACTCAGCCTAAAACAAACGACTGCCCATCAGCAAAAGGTCTAAAATCCGATCACTTTCTCGGATTAAGCCTCAAATGTCAGTGGCAGTGACATTTTTATGCCAGCTGACATTTGGATGTGCTTATGAAACGTCAGATAGTATCGGCCAATTAGAGATTAATTTATAAAAGAGACCGTGGGATAACAATATCCGTATGGTAATCTTATGAGGGGATAATTAAGATGTTTGGACGTTTTTATGTTTAGAACCATTATCGGTTTGAGTTTTAATACATAAATATATCATGTAAAGATTCTTGATAAAGGTATTATACAAATTATTTTTGATCGGCGTGCAGTAGCCGTTCTGACATTTTGTGATGCATACATGAATGGCAATTTAACCGACATCGAAAAACGGAGGAGATTCTATGTTCGAGATTCTGTATGTTTTTTATTGTATGTTCGTTTATTACTCCGTCGATCATGGACTGATTTTGAAAATTATTACGCTATTGTATAGAGAATGATCCCAAGGTGGTCCCATAACAATTTTTTTTCCGAAGAATTAGCATTAATCCCGCAAAACTTAAAAACAGGAAATTTAAAAGATGCCAAGTAGTTTTTTTAAACAATTATCTGAGTGGCCAAAGTAAGAAAGCACAGTCAACTCATTATAATTAGCTTTAAATATAACTTGTGTGTCTATAACATAACTATCGTCAATACGTTAGCTTAGCCTAGTGAGTACCTACTAGACATACTGATCTGCTCTACCATAGCACATGCTGAGTGAAGTCCGATTTTGACAGTTTTTCTTTTTATTTAAGGCTAATTTGCTGTAGATTACTCATCTGTTCTGGCAAATAAAAATATTTTTACTTTACTTTACTTTATATAGTATGTATTATCATCCGCATATTAACTAACATTAGTGTCATATATGGACCACGCAGATGTGGATCGAGCGTAATAAGCGCTATCGTATGATCTCCTCTTCCATATCATAATGCTGAGTGAAGACCTATTTTGTCAGTTTTTCTGTTTATTTAGGTTTGTGCCTATGTACCTCGATATTTATCGTCTGGTTGTGGCTTCATAAAAATCTCTTCCTTTTATCACAGATTAGGTAGGTAATGTTACTTCGCGTTTACTTACTTACTAATATTATATTCTGTCCAAAGTTTCTTGTTGCGATGGGTACAAAGTTCACGGATCTTTAAAAGCTCACCATCCATTTCCGCTCCACGTCACTCGTGTCACCTGGTATCACATTTCCTATACTCCGATTCAGAAACCTGGATATTTTTTGTATACAAAGGGGTTACAAAACCTAAGGAATATTGCTGGAAAATATTTTACGACATTGATATCATCGAAGCAAAACACAGAAGCTCGAAATATTTTTTGGTTTCGAAAGCTTTCATCATTTATGTAATTGATCGCTCGTTCGTTTTCGAATTAATATTTAACCATTTTTTGCTACACATAATGAGATTATGCGTTGTTGAAGTTTATGTTTTAGTTTTTATTGATAACTTTGCTGTTACCTTGTTGTTTCCTGTTATTGCTATCAGTTTTTTTAAAGTTTTCATTCATAAATGTCTCTGTTGCCATAAAATATCTTGGATCCCAAATCGGAGTATAGTGATACAACACAACACACGCCTACAAGCCATTGTTTGTATGATAAGTGTCCCTATATTCCATTTGTTCTGAACTGAAGATTGGAAACGAGTCTTGTGGGTATTCTAATAGATTACGGTTATATTTAGAACTTGTGGGTTAAATTGATGATTGTTCAGTTCTTCTAGCGTTTCATTGATCAGCTTTATGTGTAACCATGGGTGGTATGGGTGGCAAATCACATTGCATCATCATCTCAAACTAATCCTAACTAATATTATAAATGCGAAAATACATATGTTTGTTTATGTTTTTGTCCTTCCTTCACGCCCTAACTAAGCAACCCATCGACTTGAATTTTGGCATATTTTGGCATTTGTTGCAAGGATGGAAAGTAACCTCACCTATCTTAGGTTACATCTAACCTGACCTATGTTAGTTTACTTTGTCCTAGTAAAATATTAAATTCCCATGGGAGATTTACGGGAAAAAATACCTTTTTATCCCCCTAATATGAAATTCGAATTTAACGCAGGTGTAACCGCGGGGAACGGATAGTATTTATTGTAGTATTATAAATGTGAAAGTTTCGATGGGTGTTTGTTAGGGGTTGTCCATTAATTAAGTGATATTTTCAGCAACTTGTTAGCCCCCCTCCCCCTGGTGATACGTGGTGATGGTGAGGTTGGTGAGGGACTTGTAGATACAAGCATATTATTAGTTACTAGATTAATTATTAAATGTGTACCTAATTCTACAAATAAAGATTTCTCATTTTCTTATTTTTATTATATTTGTATAAGGTGGCTGGATCGTAAAATCAGTCCGTTAGTAGAATGGCACACTCTTGTGCCATTTCCCTCAATTGTCTATTTATCGCTAAAAATAATTAATACAAAAAATATACAAAATACAGAAATACAAATTAAGTATTTCTTTACCTATTAATAAAGTTGGCCAATCCTCACAGCATCATCTAGCCCCAAGCTAAGCAGAGTTTGGCTCGGGGCTAGATGATATAAACATTTGTCCTAAGAGGGGTATCAAACCCGAAACCTCCTGCGCCGCAGGCGGACCTTTGCCGCCTTACCACATCGGTCGTCGAGAGATAGTATTAGTGATCTCTAGTCTTACGGAAGACCAGCGCTGGCTTGGCCTCCTATGGGAGCGTAGCCAGCATTAAGCTGAGTTAGGACCCTTCTATAAGAACTCTATAATATGTACATATTTTATAAGTGTGTCTTGTTTTTAACTGTATAAGGTTGTTATAAATAAATGTCTTTCTTCTTTTTCTTCTAGTCATATCATATCATTCTCAGGATAGGATAGGTCTCATCCGAGGCTAGCACTATGCTAGTCTCATCCAGGATCATTCTACGACTTAATTTTTTGAAGTTTATTTTATATACGAGTATATTTAAGTCTTATGCGAGGCCGGTCCACTAAAATATAAACCTCAACCTCTTTCACACGCTTTAAATGCACAAATCAACTCAATAAATAAAAATACATTGAGGAAGCAACATTCAGAAGAAAAACAGGCTTTTTGACCCTTCGTTTTTGCAAACCGCTTTGTTTCGCCTTTCACTAGCCCTGTTTGCTCCAAATAAGTGGAACTTAATAACGTCGCATTAAAATCAATACCTTCATAAATAAATATCATTAACAGAGGCCGTGTTAGGTAGAAAGCAGGCAACCAGCTCCAGAAACGCATACAGTTTATAAAAAAACTGTTTGAGTTCGGATGAAAAGGTAACAAATATCTCTCTCTATATAGAAGAAATATCTCTCTTTCTATATAACTATGCTCTAAGCTTTTGCCTGAACGTGAATTCGTTCTCCTAGTAAATCATCTGGTTTATTCTGTTACTTTTATTGTGTCGTAACTAAGAAAACACTGTATTTGCACCACATGTTCCGTAAAAATACTTATGGTTGACAGAGCCGGCCATACAGTTGAAGAATTTTTTATCTTATTTATGTATACTGTTGTTTCATGTGTTAAATGCATATGTAATACTGAGATCATGACATGAACCCCGTTGGGGCGCTACAACATAAACCATAATTTTTGTGTGATTGTTATGTATTTGGGTTGGGTGATGAGATTTTGTTTCTTCTTTTAGATATTTTAACTTTTGTTTTTTTTCCTCTTAGAGTTAATAAATCTACTGTCTATCAATAACGATGGTCTACATATGTTTTACAAATTTTCATAAAATAAAACTAATGGGAAAGAAATAACACCAGCGAAGTCTTGGTATCAGTAAGTCTGTTGGGAAGAAAATTCCCAGAAAGTTTAACTTGTAAGACTACTCGGTAAAACTACTGGGAATAGGCCGTATTCACTGCAAAACACCGATTTTCTTTCAAAAGTCGGAGATTCCCAGCTTTTTATCCAAATGCAGTCCGAAGACCCATTGCTACTGTCAATGTTATTTAATACTCTCGCTGCTTACGTAAACATTGGTGGGAACTTTCGATAATTCTCCATAAAAGGATATCAAGAGCCAGGAAGGCGAGAAATGGATTAAATTGGAGTACCTAGATATTATTCAGATCAGACAGATTAAGTAACCCACTCCATTTGTGGGTTTAATTAAATAATTAGCCTAAAAAAAATAAAACGAAAATCAAAAAAATAAATCAAGCGAGCAGATTTTTTTTTTTAGTTTTCGTTACCTTTAAGTTTATTTATAACCCAAGATATGATCTCAAAAGTTAGGTAACAAGCATAATTTTAAAATTGCATTTCAGGAACCCAAGTTTATTGAACTCCTCATCTCTTCCAAAATGTGCATCCTACGAATATAATAACAGCCAAAAGTTTGTGAAATGTTTTTTTTGTAACTGATCTTCATAACTACTGAACAGATCCAGATGAAATTTGGCCTACATTTAGACCATAATAGGCTACTTATCATACCAAAAGAACGCGTGCATAGCCGCTGTCGGAAGCTGGTATTATGATGTGGTTATGGTAATTCACCATTTGTAAATTGAGTATTGTAAAAATAACCATGAGTTACCAAAAGAAAATTTGCAAGAACCATAAACAACCATTCCAACTTATTGTAAGTCAGATATAGCAAGTATTTATGAATACAGTACGAAGCTTATTCTTCGACGCGACGACATCAGGCGATTGAATAAACAAAACCTATAAACCACCTTTCACCAGCATAAATATCTCGGATCATACCACCCAGGGACCACCACTTACCACCCCTATACACTACTTGCAATCAGGCGCGATAGTCCCGTACACTGCCGGACATGGAATCAGGCAATTTTTGATGCGGTAAAAATAAAGGTGTAAAAGTCACCTTTGTTCATATATAAGTAGGTATATACTACCTACGAAGTGAATTCTGCTTATTTAATTTTTTTTGTACTGGTAGTTCTAATGATTTTTACGTGATAATTACCTTCTGCTAAGCAACGAAATAATGAAATGTGAAACACTTCAATTTTCACATTTCATTATTTCGTTGTTTTGACCAATGCATTTTCTCTAGCTAGACAGGAACTTCGAAATATAAGCGTACGTATGAGCAAGTTGATGTAACGAGGGTCCCTGAAAATGTTTTACAAGGTGTAATGTGACTTTATGTATTTTGCCGTTATATTTCTAGAAGCTATTCCCCACTCTCAGGCAGACTAATAATAAACGGCACAGATACATTATGGCGTCCCGCCCACGCGATCATAGCAAGGTGCAGAGCCTCTGGTCAACACATTACTTACGTAATGCGATCTTCGATCCCGACCTAGAACTGTGAACTCGACCTGATATATGTTTTGCTATAAAATTATAAGTTACATCCAATGATGTTCGACACAATACCTACAAAAATCTTTATTGTTTAGCTGTGCGTTTTGCTAATATTACTAAATAAATAAATAATGATAAATAATCTTTCAAAATATAATGCTATGTCAATTTAATATCCATAACCTTTATTTTGTCAAAGTACCAAAAACAAATTTAAAATAATAATAAAATAATAATAAACGTTTCAAAAAGCTTTAATTTATTGACCCGCCTATTCCAAGAATATTTAAACGCAATCTATTACCGTAACTCCGCAACTATCGCCAGCATTAATATCAAAAGCGCTCTAAACGAGCACATTTCATGGAACTTTATTTGTCCGCAAGTGTACCACGTTTCATTGAGGATACGCGGGTATAAATTGTTCTGTTCGCTGGCAGACGCCTACAGGCCGCAGTATAAGTGATAGTGCATTATCGAATAGAATCCGATATTGTCAGTGCAGTAGCTCGGAAAATGCCTGACTTATGCAGATGGTATAATCCGCGCACTATCAGAACGGGACGGAACCTCGTCTAAGTTAATATTTAAAGGCCTTTTCAGATCTACGTCTGCCCAGAGCGGTAGCGGTAAGACCGTGTTAACACGATCAGAGTCTGCTTGGACAAGGCTCGGACCGAATAGGTTCGTAGGCGATTAGATCATACGAGTTTACTGGGATGACTTTGAAATAGTTCACTCGAATCATTTTCATAGTGAATATTGAAAAATGTCTGGGTTTTTGTTACTAGACGCCTTTTCGACATTTCCGTTCATTTTCCTATACCAGCTAGCTTGGAAAAATAAAACGCGGTCTGAATGGTCCGAGTCGATAGATTGGACGCCGTCGTCCGAATCCGCTCGGATTAAGGGTTGCCACAATACGAAATACATCAACAGGTATCCGAGTCCACTCGGTCCGAGCAGACTCTGATCGTGTCAACGCTCAAGTTTCGCTTGGATTTTACGCTGTCGTGTATGTGACAGTAGGTTTGCCGCCTACCCACTAGGATTTCGCTGCCGCTCGAATACCGCGTACGTTAAAAAGGCCTTTAATTCACAATTCTAGTATAATCCAAGCGTTGTCTATGGCCATCCCATTTTGACAACGTGATTGGACATTTCCTTTGACAAACTTGTCAAAACAAATGTCCGACAGCCCTTATGTTAGTTGGAAATGGTTCTATCCCTTTCTGACCGAAGGAAAGCAATGATGTTTTCAATCTATCTAGGAAGCCATTGATGTTTTCTAATCGATAAATTAAAGGGTTCGCTTCTAATTGATAATAGACGGTTTTCTGATATGGATAATTTAATTGATTTTCTCTTTCTGACTAATGAGCTTTAGTTCATTTGGTTTTAGATTTAGACGGGTTAGGTATTCCAAGAACGTGATTACTATTACTTTATACTAGATGTCGTACAGCTTGGCAAAAATGTAAAGAAAAAATATGGTAACACATACGAGTACATATGTACATATGTCGGCTTTTAAATTTGATCACTAGTTTTATGTTATATATATATATATATACACATACTAGCTGACCCGACAAACGTTGTCTTGCCTTCAACCCTTATCACTTAGGGGTATGGAAAATAGATAGTAGCCGATTCTCAGACCTACTGAATACGCATATAAAATTTGGTAAAGATCGGTAAAGCCGTTTCGGAGGAGTACGGTAACTAACATTGTGACATGGAAATTTTATATATAAGATATTATAACTTTTAAACACAGTTATGTGTCATCCATCAAATCAGAGACTTACATACATATCTTCACCTGAAACCTAACAAAAAAGAATTTCATTAGAATATACACACCTATGTATTTAAGGTAAAAATAAATATTTTTCTTCTTTCTTCTTATCATCATCAGCCCATACACGTTCACTGATGGACATAAGCCTCCCACGTACGACGCCACAAATAGCGGTCCTGAGCCGCCTCCATCCATCGACTCCCTGCGACAGCTACGATGTCGTCGGTCCATCGAGTGGATGGTCTCCTATGTAGGGGGGATTTGCCATAATCACCACGCTTGGCAGGCGGATTGGTGATCGCAGTGTAGTGTTTAAAAATACTCAGAAGGAAGCTGCTGCCCTTCCTCTGGTAGGTTCCCTTAGTCGGCTCTTACGACATCCACGGGTTGAGTTGGAGGGGTCGATATTCGTACGCCGCGGCCCCACGGCGGTTTCTTCTTATGAACAAAGAAAATTACAATAAAAGACACTTATTATTTAAAACTAGTAGTATTTGCAATTGAAAAATTTAAGCTAACTGCAGACTGGTATTAGAGTAAAATAAATACACTTGTAAAAATAAATACACTTGTAAAAACTCGTGAAACAAAGTACTAGATAGTCTTCTTCCAAAAACACAACCATTTTAAAAAGAAACAAGTAAAAACAAGTAGAAACAATTTGTACCCCAGAGTACCTACTACATGAAACTGATAACAGAAGGCGATAAGCCTTCAAACACGTTCTACAGCTTTGCATGTCATAACAAATGACCTGCAAGGCTTCTCTTGAAGTCATTGAAAGTTTTATAGTATTTCTTATGTTTATTGCTACAGATATTGCATATTTATTACCAAACTACATATATGTACATATACAATTGTATATTTATTACTGTATTTGTATTTGGGTTTCACATTTCCAGGGGGGATAAAAAGGTTTTTTCCCTTAAATCTCCCATAGGAATTTGATGTTATACTAACAGGAAAAAGTACCCTATACGACTTTACATCCTTTCAACTAACTATGCAAAAAATCAAGTAGATTGGTTGCTTACCTGGGGTATGAAGGAAGGACAAACAAACAAACACACTTTCACATTTATAACATTAGTTAGGATTAGGATACAAAGTTATCGATATAAGAGTATGTAGCTTAAAGAATTAACAAGTTGAAGCTATAAGACAATAGCGTAGGTTTTTGTTTCTTAAGCAAAATTTCATACAATCACTCTTCAATAAGAAAGTTATAATATCATCATCATCATCATCATCAGCCCGTGCACGTCCACTGCTGAACATATGCCTCGCCCACACGACGCCTAGAAAAGCGGTCATCAAAAGCCGTCTCCAATCATCGATTCCCTGCGACCTCTATAATGTGTTCGCCGTTCGGTCCATCGGGTGGGAATTGTTGCCACACTACGTATCATATTGGGGGATTTTTACAAAATCCCACAATTGGCAGGGTGATTAGTGATCGCAGTGAACGTTTTGATTTATACACGGTCGGAAGCTGCTGCCCTTCTTCTAGTGTCTTTCCTTAGTCGACACTTACGACATCCATGGGCTTGGAGGGAGTTAAACGGGCCGACCCTACGACGCTGTTCTAATTTTCTTTGCCTGTTATTTATTCCTGTTATATGAGATGGACCACAAAATCAACAAAACCAAAAAACTAGATCGACAGAGTTTAGCCTCCGTAAGCTCAAGATTACCACAGAATAAACAACCTTTGTCAGACACCATCTAGCTAGTTTATAGCTAACTCCACAATAATTTGCACCTCGGAAACTGCGGACATTTTGAATTTCAAATCGCTGTATTTATACAACGATCATTATCGCGTATAGAGAAAGTCAAGTTATTGAATTGATCTAGAGATCAATATGATTTCATCATTATTTAGTACTTGGACAAAACGTCTGACTGTCAATGAATTACAAATAGTCCCTTTTTGTATTTTATCATTGTGATTAATTGTAATCTAATGTTGTACTAGATAATTCATACATTTTGTTGTTTTTTTCTCTGTATTTTGCAGGTGGTTGATTGACACACGCCAAAAGTCCTATCAGAAAACCAGCGTTGCTCTAATTCTTATGGAGCAACATTATGCAGAGACGGGATCTAATGGTTCGCTGCGTAGAGTCAATTATAGCTATTTTAGAACTAGGTAATTTTAATTTTCTTAGTTATTTTATAATAGTTGTAAGCTGTACTTCATAGTCAAGTGAATCAATTAACACATTTTCTTTAAAGAAATTTTTAATAAGGTCCCAAAATTTTTCGACTTCGACGGGACTTGATCCCGCTACCCTCCCTCAGTACGGGATGCGCTACCAATTGCGCCACGAGGTCATGTGACGTAGAATTTGAAAAACTCTGGGACTTCCTTCGGTCTTAATCGCCGTTAGGAAAATTTGTTATTTTTCTCAAAAAAAAAAAAAAAAAAAACTTTTTTCCATTTTCTTTTCAATGAGATAAAGTTCTAATTCATTAGCCAAGTTTAAGTTACTTTAAGATGGGCGGTACATTTAGTATACTATATGCACGGTTATATTGAACAACTCCGTGCGCGACTCCTTTATATCTATAGATAGATAGATTACCCTTTATTGTACCGCACATACACAAAATACAATACAGAAGGAAATGCTGACGATCATTGAAGTACAAAGGGCGGCCTTATCGCTTTGAGCGATCTCTTCCGTGTTTCTGGATACCTTGATTACCCCGCCCAACTTGAGGCATACTGGTTTGTTAAACTCAAGAACAATCAAGGTGTCGAGAAAAAATCCTAATATGCCTTTGATTTCAAAGATAAAATCTGGCTACAATTGATATACCTACTCCACTGCTTAGTAGAAAGTAGGCCTGACGTTTCTACTCTACATTAAGATAAAGTATTAGGTATTTCTTTATTGACAAAGAAAATAACAATCAAATAATATAAACAAATTAAGCTAGTATTTACAATTGAAACAATTGAGCTAACTGCAGACTGTTGCAAACAATCTACAGATAGCTCAACTGGTCCATTTATTGGTATTTCTTATTTTCTAAGATCACGTGTTTCACTCCTCTAGAATGCAATTCCCGATAATCTAATTTTAAACGTCGTACCCAGTAATACAGAGTTATAAAGGGTAGGTAGGACACTAGGATTACGGCGATGTCGCGCTGCGCCCACGCATGCCGCGTGTCGCGCGTAAATATGGCGGAATTGGATCTACCCGCAGTTATTTATCGTCTAGAAACCTCTAGGGATGTCCACTGTCGGCTCTTGATTAATGAGCTTATCGATTTTAAACAGGTTGGTTCTAGGTTGCTCTAGGAAGTGTTGTGCGCTGAAGTGTATGATTAATATTTAATACATTGAATTTAGGACGTTGTACTTTTATTGGTTCTGTTTGAGATAAATGTTTGTTGCTGTCACGATTCCTATTAGTGGATTGAAAATGTAATTAAAAGTTATATATTTTTTTTGTATAGTAATTGAATTACCATAAATTACCGTTTATTTAATGTACATAGAAACAATATTAAAATTGACATTAAATGTTACTATGATAGTTTCCTTTCATTCAAGAAACGTGCCCGAGTAGTTTCTATTCGCTCTAGAAGAAATCTCTTATCTCGATAATTTAAATACCTGACGAGAACTTAAGCAGTCCAGTAGCAGCAAACATGGATATACGTTGTGCTACTTCTTAAGACTTCTCAATATATCCATCCTAAGTCTGGTCGATTGGATTTTATCCATGACTCTTTAATTAAGTCTAAGCACACAACATTGTACTCCAGTTATCGATATAAAACAGTTAACCAAGAATCTGCAGTCATCGATATAAAATCCAATCGACAGCGTCCATCACTAGTCCCCTTCCGGAAAGGCGGCGCGGACGCACGTTCGAGTAATGCTCGTGTAATAGACCTTTATTTGACGCTGTAAAGCCACATTACTGGTGCTCTTGGAGGCCACATTACTAGTGCTCTAGAGGCCACGTGAAGCTTTATAGCTTTTTGACTTGTACCATTAGTTTTGAAACCATTTTCCTGGCAAATTGAATCACTGTATCCTTTTTATCTTCTAACAATCTATAAAATTTTAGCATGATGATGAGTACCGTCGGGGTCAATATTATAAAAACTAAAGCATGGCTCTAATGAGAGTGAAAGATGCGTTGATTACATATGTAGGTATGTAAAAATATAGTGTTGTGTTCCTTGTTTTAAAATAACTCTAGTAAAAAGTCTACCTACACACGCCCGGAAGCAATACCTATTATAATGTAGAGCGCGACCAATGACTTTAACGTTTGACATTTATTCTCGTTTGACATTATGCTATCGCCTAATTATTTCACTGTGGGCGTAAGTTGTCAATGAAGCTGGTCCCATGATGGATACCTCTTAGCTTAGACCGGTCGGAGAATAATTTTGAATGTCAATTGATAAAATACTGCTCTAGTTTTTATTGCATGTTTTTATACTTTTTTGAAGAATATAAATAGAAAAACTTATTTGCTTTACAGAGATTCACGAGAATTAGGTACGTACAATTTTAATCTACATGAATCCATTTTTTTTGGCGTTGTTTGGAAGTAACTTGTCAAACCACCTTTTTAATCTTTAGTGAAATCTGTAGAATTGAGAATCTATGGGTTGAAAATCTGTAGAATTACGAATCAGTAGAGTTGGGAATTTGTTGATTTAGAAATTTGTATAATCGGGAATCTGTAGAATTCAAGATTCTCGATCAAAATTCTCGAGGATTTGTAAAGTCTGTAAAATTAAGAGTCAGTAGAATTGGAAATTTGTAGAGACAGGTATCTGTAAGGGAAATCTGTAGGGTTGGGAACAAACCAAAATAATGTTATTTTAATTCTGTGTGAAAGTAATATGTAAAATTTATTCTACTTGCTCAGTTCGTATAAAGTCGAAAGAAACGATAATTACCACGCTTAGCAGGTGGGTTGTTGAACGCAGGAAGTGGGGATGTTGATAACCTCTATCTTAGACAGGATATAAAATACACAGGAAAAAGCTACTGCCCTTCCTCTGGCGTTCCTTAGTCTCACCATAGACTAATTACCCCTAGTATTTAGTAGTACTTTGTTTGTCTATGGTCTCACGATATCCACTGCTGAGTTGGAAGGATCTTCTTACGCCACGAACGCAACGGATTTTTTTTTTGCTTTGCTTAGTAATAAACGATCAAAAAAATCAAACTGCTGACCACCTGGTGAATATAGAACGCGTTGATAAAAACCTTGTCTTTTTCCATTGCCTGACCTCGGTGTCGCCCAAAGGTGATCAGACAAAAAATGTAGATTACTTTGCATTCTAACACCACAAATTCTAATTATAACGGACATGATCAATTAGATTTATGATTAGCTTTCTTGATTTAGTTCTTGACATTTTATAATCAGTTGATTCGTTGATTAATTTGAATTTCGTATCATTAAATTAATCAATGTCCTGAAATTTGGTTTAGTTTTTATTTTATCACCAACATAAATTATTACTTCTAACATATTACTATATTTGATTTATTTTCCTATATCGTTTTGCAATTTGCCATTTCAAAAAGTAACAATCAAAACAGCAACCAATAAAAAAACCCAACCTTTCCAAGAGAGCCTTATGATACCACTGAAAATAAACCTCCGATAACCTTAGAATTTTTTAATACTTACCTATCTTCGATTATTTAAAATATCCTCGATTATTTAAACTCATTGTCACCTAGCCATTGTTAGTCGTATGTCATTCAGTTTTTATCAGTATGACTATACTAGCTCAAGATGGCCGGTGGTCAATTTGTTTTTGTTCGATGTATTGAGTGGTATGGAGGTGGGATATACAAATGTATTCATACGGAATGATTATGGTAATCTTTTTTTCAAAAGTTTATCTTGAGCTTTCTAGTTTGTCTATGGTTTTGATATGCAAACATTGGGTCGATCGAAATAATGGCTATTTATACATAGCGACTCTATAGACTCGGAGATGGGGCGTTTTCCAAGAGGAAAAATGCTTATCATAGAACTCAAGAGATGCCATTAGGATATCATGCCCAATAATGTAAGCTCAAGTGCCAAATAACAAAGTCCAGTCAAAGTTTTTTTCCCGATCTCTTTTCAGTCTGGACAGAATATTCATATACATCCTTAAAGGAAACTCCTCCTTTTCTAGAAATTAACTCCTCTTTTCGTTCGTCGACCATATCGTCACTTTTAATCACGTGAGATTGTGTTCAAAAAGTCAACAAAAAAATATCTACAGCGTTATTAAATTACCATTAACCATCCACTCGGATGGACCGACGACATCGTAGCGGTCGCAGGGAGTCGATGGATGGAGGCGGCTCAGGACCGCTATTTCTGGCGTCGTACGGGGGAGGCCTATGTCCAGCGGTGGACGTGTATAGGATGATGATGTTATTAAATTCGTAAAAAAATGTTATCTTCGTTTCGCACCTAATAAGGTTAAAACTTCTTCTAGTTTTATTATTAAATGTGTAATAGTTATTTCTCGTTTATGAGCCTCAATAAAAGCTGCATTACGTTCAGAGACACCTTTATAGTCACCATCTTAGTGTTTCTTTGATTATCTTTGACTTGCCTCGTAAAACGATTAAGTATTTATAGCTATGCAAATAATCTGGGGAAGATTTCTTTGCACCATTTCAGCAGGTAAAAAATATTTAAACTTTTTATGGTCGGGTTTGATTCCCATGACCCCAAAGTTTTATTTAAATTGCGGAAGATTTACAAAGAAGTCATTAAAAAACGAACGAGCTAATGTTATTTATAATATAAATGAATAAATAATGCTGGATAATTTACACAGCATCATCTAGCCCTTAGCTCAGTAGAGCTTGTTTTATGGATACTAGATAATTGGTAAAACACTACGATAAGGCTTTTTATGTCTGTTATATGAGTTAATTACTTTTATTTCATTAGGTTTGGTCAAAGTTGCGAAAACAGTTGCTGGTCACACTGACCACGCATGGACTAGTTCACTTATTTGACTTTGATTTAGTATTAGAAAATAAGCAAACAGAAATCACTTGAAAGCTAAAGTAAGCGGAGTAATGTTAGAAATAATGTAAGATTATAGACAAGGAGCCCACGCGGTGTTGCTCCACGTCATCACAGAAAATGTTTGACACTCGCGGAAATGAAACTAGAGATGAAATTACCTATTAAGAAATAGCCCTGTATAATTATGGAGTAATGTTTCGTGCTGTTTTAATTAATTTTGCTGTTATTGACAAGGCAAAATGCGTCTGTTACATGTATCAATATTAAATTGACAGGAAACTGAAAGTGCTTCTATAATTTTCTCGATGATTTGTGATCATTTCTTGAATTAACATAATTTGTAGGCATTTTAACGAGCTACCTATTAGTTAAAGATTAGTAGAGGATACCTTTCAATGGGGATTTTGATTACATGCTATTGCATGAAAGTCATTTTCAACGAGATATTTACCATGAGTTTTGAGCCCTCCCTCAGGTTTTCAGACTCGCAGTGACTTTAGTTCCGTGATCATGGAGCATAAAACTGCCGAAATATTGAGGGCTCAAAACTCAAACATAGTAAATATCCCCTAATTAATTATGTTAGTTTCAAAAGGTCCTCTAAATGGTTCAAGATTTTTTTTAGCTTGATTTTGCAAAGTTGTAACTGGAGGTACTTATCCGCAAACATACTTACATGGGATGTATGTAAGTAGACAGCTGAACATTGCTCCCCAAACAATAAGAGGTTTCTCACAACCCCTATGACCCGCACATGAGGAGAACTTCTATTATCACAATTGTTTTTAATAGATATAAATACATTTATTGGCACAACAGAGCTACAGCATAGAACAAAAAGAATATAAAATAGGACATATCTACCTAACTTACATACTGAGTACCAATAAGTTAGCTAAGCAAGTAGGCAAGTTAGGTAGTGGATAAGTCAGTTACCAACTGTGTGCTCTGCGATGTAGAGATGCAGGCCAAAGGGTTCTATCTCAGCTTTATGCTACCTCTCATTAATGAGCTGGCTTTCAGATGAAATCTGTTTGAGGTGACCTCACAACCGACCATTGATTACTCAAACGCAAACTCAAAGATTCCTTATTTCCGTAAATACAATAAATGTACACTTAGAAGAGGTCAAATTCTTAAATTAAACACTGACAAAGAAATAAAGTTAATAACGTAAAATTATAGTTAATAACGACATGTTATTAATTCATACTCTGAATTATTTAGATTATTGGTTTTTCTTTGGACCACTTACTTAGGATTGTGAAGCGAAAACGCATAATTTGAACAAAATTTCAGAAAATAATAATTTGGTATACAAAACCAAATTAAGTGGATAAATATTATATTTAATATGTAATAATATGATTTATTTAATAATATTATTTAAGCGGATATATATTATATTAAGTGGATGAATATTATATTAAATGGATGGATAAAAACAAAATTAAATTAAATTCAAAGATTCCGTTAAATGTATTTCCTGTTAGAACAGTAAGCGGTACTATAATTTTCAACAGAGAGATGGTAATGAATCGAGAGGTGTTCGTTATGTTTGAGTGTCTGTTTTTTTATAGTAAAACCAGTCAGGATTATCTATAGAAAATGATTTAATCCTACTAAAATTTTATAAAGGCGAGAGTTTAAGCCATTTTGAAGATATTTCGCCGAAGACAACACCAACTACTGAATAAATCAATAATTTTATAGAAGAAATATTTAAGGTTAACAAAGAGTAATAATAACTTATATTTAAAGGTTATACTTTTTCCTGAACTAGGTTAAACCTGTTACTCATGTGAAAAGTGATAACAACGTAACAAATAAACAATAATTATGGAGCTGGCACACCTAACGATCTAGACCTGGATTAACTTATATGCTTTTTATTCCGAAAAAGGCGTTCCACCTTTGAAATGGATTTTGTTTTAAAGCCGATTGAAGATGGAATACCTTATATCTAAAAACTATATAAAAGTTTTTAACTAAAGCTTTTTTTAAACTTAAGCTTTTCAATAATTATTATCGAAATAATTGTAATAGTTGTTGAAAGTGATACAAGCTCTTGATAAGCTTATATCACTTTCGACAAGCAAAGTCGCAGGCTCGTTACGAAACCGCTCCAGTTCCATTGCTATCACGTTGCGTGCGCTCATCGCGGCCATTGACCCCGCTATCTCGATCGCAGCCTCCGACCGGCCGAAAGATGTCATCCAGAGGCGAATCCAGGTCACTATAGGATATACGAAAAAAAAATATCCTAAAAATATTGGACTTCGACGGGTCTTGAACCCACAACCTTCCCTCAGTAAGGGAAAGGGCTTCTTATTAAACCTTACCTATAGGTATTAGAAGTTTCCCTTAGTGCGAGGGGTGAGCACTATAAAAACAAAAAACTATAGATAATGTTGAGGAAACCAAAGCAAAAAAGTTTATAAAACTTTTTGGATCACCTTAAATGCAAATTCTTGAGGTGCGGCGTAGTTTTGACATAAAGAAGTTAAAAACATACTATTAATCAATTTAAAAAGTTTAAATCATACTCTTGATACAAAGTTGAAGATAATACTGAACTCAATAAATGATAACCAAATAAATTTTAAAGCCATAAAACCACGATATGGGCCTTTTTGTTGCTAAATATAATTTTATCAAGAGAAAAAGTGCAAGGTTCTATTGTCACAATGCCCTCGAAGGATTTTATAGATTTAGAAAAAAAGCAAACGTTGATTAAGAAAACACATTCTTATTTCATAAAGATAACTTCGTCAAACATCATAAAGTAGGATTAGGTTAGGGTAGGTTAGTAGTAGATAGGTATTTTCACTCACTCTCGTTATTATTAAGGTTTAGTAGAAAAAATCTCTTTTCAGAATTAAACTAGCACTAGCCATGTATTTACTACATCAAAGTTTTTCTGTGTAATTAATTTTCGAGAGAATTTTAGCTTTCTCTCCAGAATGAAATTGCAGACCGTTCAATAAGAATTTCTTTTGTCTTCTGTTTGGAATTTCCAATTCAAAGATATCATTAAAAAGCCTACATCTAAAAACCCAAGTCCATCCCTGCCTTAACCTTTAGCTCGCGGCGATCGGCATAAAAATAAAAGAATCAGTTAATAAAGTATTTTACCGTCGCGCTACCATCGCTACCGACGCCGACGGTACCGGCGCGGCGGTACCACAGGTGCATTGCCCTGCCCCGGCACGCCTGCCGCCCGCCCTCGGCTCTATCATTATACAAGGTTCTTTTGTCAAAGTAGAACATTCAATGAAAATGGAGTTAATTATTGGATGAGATTAAGTTTAAGTAGTAACTAACTAATTAATTTTTAATAATTTGAAATGAAGAAAGTGACGAATGCTACTATGCAATCGAAGTTACAGAACCAGAAACAATTCCTTGTGTATTTGTTTTAAAAAAATTTACAACATGGTTTCCCCGAGAAGGGAAAAGGAATCATGGCAGACCTTTCACTCGATGGGCAGATGAGCTTGTCAAAGGAGCGGCAGGACGTGGACAAGGAGAACCCAAGAGAGGAAGGAGTGGAGCAGGCTGGGGGAGGACTCTGCCAAGCGGCAAACAATCTGTTACTGTACTTATATTATTAAAGAAAGTCTATCTAATTTTATATCCAGTGTCTAAAAGTTTGTGTTCGATCACACATATTTTTTTGGGCATGAACAACGTCAGAATTAGAAAAATGGATGCGGCAATTTTTTTTTCATGAAAGAAGATAAAGAGAAATAGTAAGTAAGTACTTAGTTTTAGATCACTACACTATGGGTTATTCTTATGTCGGAAACACGCATATCCTCTCGCAGAAGTTTACGAATAAAAACAGAAACTCAGTTCAATAATAATTTCTCCTCTATCAGATGCAGACCATGTTTATAAACAACGAGATCGGAGGCGGACATCAGGGGAGACAGGGAGACAGTGGAGCAGATCCGATCTGTGACGGACGCCTTCCTTACAAACTCATTACTGGATGCCTTGACAGATTTAAGGGCAGGCTTTGACACCTTTATCTTATGAACTTAATCAGGCGACGTAGGGTCAGGATCATTTAAAGAAAGCTCAAAGATTTGAAAGTTGAATTAGATTGAAATAAGCATTAACATTTTTTTTTAACTGACTATAAATCTAATAGGTACGTAACGATTTTGAGTGGGGCCAAATTCTACCAAAGCATGCAAGGTAACGAATTAAACGTGATGATTTCTATTGGTCAGCTTATGTTTTAGAAATAGAAAATAGAAATAGAAACGTTTATTTGTAACTCAGACGCATACAATTATAAAGAAATGAACATAAAAAAGAAAAGTTTGCTAGAGTAACAAAACCCCTGTCTCAGCATGGGTTAGTTGTATTTGCGTACAACCAACGCTGGTCTTCCGACAGAGCCGTTTCGTTTTCATAGAAGCAGGCGAACACCAGGGCAGACAGTAGAGCTGATTCGATCTGTGACGGACGCCATCCTTACAAACAGTCCTAGAGGTAATTTAAACATTATTTACGAATTACTTATTCTCATTGTAAATGAACTTCTATAGTTTTTATGAAAAATAAAGCTTCTTTAACCTCAACTCATTTCTGGATACCTTGACAGATTTAAGGGCAGACTTTGACACTTTTATCTTATTCAGGCGACGACGTAGAGTCAGGATTTAAAGAAGCTCAAAGTTTTTAGGATTCCGTGCCAGTATTGCACTAACAGTTCGAAATATAAAATGAGTCGTTACCGACCTATTTTCTTATTCTTACCTTATATGTGTCAACTACTTTTCAAAGACTAATAATTCTATGGTTTGCCAATAAAAATTGAGTTTCTAAAGTCTTTAGTTTAGCTCGCTGCACAATTAGCATACTAATTGAATAAATTAAGCTTCGGAGAAAGGGAGCCGTCTTGAATGACTTACATAATTTGATAGGTTAGGTATGAGCTTACAAAGAGGACCGAAAAGGACACTATCTACCAGATCTTAGTATAAAAAACTTCAACGTAAAAAAAATATAGTTAAAAACTAAAACCCGACTACATAAAAGTCTTAAACAAGCGTTCACCTATTGTCCTTAGCATTTTCTTTAGATACTTAGGTAGTCGGAGGCCTTTGTTACTAATTGTACACTAGGTATATGGGGTGGGTTTTTTCAAAAACCTATAGCAGGCTCCAGCCTCTCACAATACAGGTTTTCACATAGACTATTTCTCAATATAATATATGTTAAGCTAAAAACCTTTTGTGAAGAGGAAAAATAAAATAAAAAAAATGTATTGTTATGTTCCGTTCTATTACCTTATTTCTTATTTGATATTATTTACTATATTTATAGCTGTTTATAATACAAAATTTTACTTGTCTAAGTGCTTATTTATTTTCTAAAGTTATTGAAATCTGAATATAAGTGATAGGTACCGCCGCCGTAGACATGCCGCTTTACCAACGATGCTTGTAATCAGGTCTAGGCAGGCTTTGATTTACTGCGATTATCTAAATATTTACATCTTATAGTTTATTGACTGGTTCATAAATTAATGTTTCGTTTACATCGATTTGTGTATCAGTTAAATTGTTAGATATACTGTTATGCAAAAGTTAGTCTACTCTGTTTTTAATTTTATTAGCAGGAGTCTTTAAAGTATCATCATCACCATCATATCAGCCCATACACGTCCACTGCTGGACATAGGCCTCCCCAATACGATGCCATAAGCTGCCTCCATCCATCGATTCCCTGCGACTGCTACGTGTTTAAGGTATACGTAAGTAATATAAATTAAAAATTAAAATTCATTTATTTCAGATAACTACGATCTATAATTTGTTAATAACATAAGCTCTAAGCATAAGATAAACTCATATAAGAAAGAAAATTTAAATCAAATAATAAAACAAGTTAGACCGATTATTTAGAATTGAAACACTTGAGCTAACTGTAGACTGTTGCAAACAATCTAGAGGTGATCAAAAAACAAACAATTGATCCATATCAAAACTAATCGGAGGCATCCCCACGACGCTGCTGGCTGCATTGTCCCGCTCTGTATGGCAATGCTGATGCGCTGCGCCAGATACTCACCAGCTCTCGGAGCAAGCGTCGCTAATTTATATAGTAGGTAGTAGTAATAAAATTTACAAAACAATTTATGATTAACAAATATCTAAAAATGTATCTGTTTATTATATATTTTTTAAAAACGATAGCTACTTAGCTCTTATTTAAAAAATATATAGCTTGTTTTCTAAAACCCTGAGGTCTGATGAGGTCTTTCAAACGATCTATTCCTTTCTAATACCAATGCTAATTTTTTACTGTCAAACCTCGGTTTGTGTGTTTTTACCTTTTCGTTTCCCAACGAATACCAAATTTTAAATATTGAAATACAAAATCTATTCCCAACGAATACCAAAACATAACTTTTGGTACAGTCACAGAAACAATCTATTTTGCTTTCTAATAGGTTCATATTTCGATCACATTATAAACCTTTGAGCCCTCACGTTTTTTAAAGATTTTGAACAGGCCGCATTGAACGTCATTTCGATTGTCTTTGCGTCAGTTGTGCATAAAGGGCAGCAGGGCATTTTAAAGCATTTACGGGGTCGGCAGCGCGCGTGTAACGTCTCTGACGTTGCTGGTGTCCAAAGGCTATGGTAACAGCTTCCCATCAGGTGGACCACACGCTGGACATTGTGGTTTATAAAACCTGCTGAATAAATAAAAACGCCAACTTTGCAAAGACAACAATACAAAAAATACTTTGCAGGTCTCTATCCCAGTAATTTTATAGAGACCCAGCCATTCCAACTAGCTATCTGTCCGTTTACACTGAGTAATGCAGATAATTTCCAAAGCTGTCCAAAGCTCGCACTTTATTCGATAGGCTCAAGGTTGAAATTCCCATAATTTCTAATTCTATTGTGCAAGTATGCGCATAATATTCCTAAGCCAGGGTTGATTCTTTGTATGGAATATCTATGCCTATAACTTTTTATATCTGACCGTCATAATCTTGCTAGAGTTAAAAAAAACCTTATATTATATCTTAATTAGATTGTTTTGAAAAAATAAAAACCGACTTAAAATTCCTTAGTATTTACAGTGTTTTTTTAAGTATTGCGGGACTAATAAGAATTGCTCGGGAATACAATTTTTATGGGACTATTGTTCATGAACGAAATAATTCTAAAATCCTCTAGGCCTCTTCCAACGTGTGCCACACATATCAGTCTTGGGGGAATGACATTCAGCCAGTATATTTATTGCAATCTATTTATTGCGAAAATTATATGAGTGAATGTATCACTGATATAATTTTCGTCGGTGGTCTGTTTTTGTATCTCTGCCTAAACTATACAAAATTAAACTATGTAGGTAGAGACCTTCCACCACATCCAGCCAAGTCACTAAGCGAAAAACTGCTGTAGTATTATAGTAACTATAAAGCCGGAAACACACTATCGACACGCCACGCCACCCGACGAAACGTGTAGCGTGTTAAGATGAAACAAATCGTGTTATTTTCTAGGCCCAGAATCACATTAAAAACACCCGCCGCCGCGAAGCAATGAACGGACATGCCACATGATCCGTCTCTGCCAGACCGACGTGTTGTCGGTGGTGAGGTGAGCCTCTAGTCGTAGGTAAGTACTTATCAAGTCCATGAGTCCAGACCTGACGCCACGACGCGACGTGTCAGTTGTTCGAAAAATACACACTGTCATACTGATGTTGACAAGAATAATGACAGTGATACAGATAGCACCAACGAAGTGGGCTTATTGGAAGATATCGTGGGGGTATCGTAGCATGCATCTATATATATTATAAAAATGAACCCCTATTTCTGCTGGTTCGGCTATAACTTGAGAACGGCTATACCGATTTCATTCATCTTTCTTTTAAAATGTTTTCTAATAGTTCGTAAAAGGATCTTACATAAAAAAAATAAGAAAATTGCGCAGAAAATTTAATAAAACTTAACTGCTATCTTTATTATAAACTTTTATTATGTAACCTTAGTCCCAGCGTTATGTAATCTTTGCTAAGCACGTATGAAATAAATTTGAAGTTTGAATTGAATGACAGGACAACGTCTGTCGGGTCAGCTAGTAGGTAATAATTATGTATGGTGCACATGGGGTGTCGACACGTTGCGTAGCGATGCGTTTCAATAATATGTTTCCGCCATTATTTTCCTTTAGTTTACGATTCGGACAAGGTAAGCTGTTTTGGAAATGATCCCAAATCTTGTGCCAACCCTATCCACAATTAATTGAATACATTTACTATGTGTGAATTGCCACAGTGTCATTATCCTAGACTTTAACACACCGCAATATGACATACACTCGGATAATACTTTCTATATGACATTAATTCCAACATCGCAACAGAATTAGTATTGTTTATTGCAATATAAGTCTCATTTACTCATAAGTTATATTTTATATTGTGTGTATTTTATTGTGAGTTTATTGTTACGTTTCTGGTTTTGTTAGAATGATGAGCGAACGTTTGTGAAATTCCCTGTTGAGATATGAAATAGTTTTTGATAACAATGTGGTTTCCATTTCATAGATTGTTACTTACGTTTTTTTGGAGTTCTGTCCGTGTGAGAAGAAAATTGAAGCTTACCTGAAAAAGAAATTGTTTATTAGATTTATTCTGCAACACTTATATGAATGAGCTTTATATAAATGTGTAAGAAAATTTTAATAAAAAATAGATACAAATTAGAACTAGTATTTACAGTTGAAGCAGTTGAGCGAACAGCAGAATGTTGCAAACAGTCTAAAGGTAGCTCAAATGATCCATATTAATACCAATCCGTTAAGTTAAGTCAAGTTTGTATTACAACATAAAATCTCAACAACATACAAAATTGTTTGACACAAAAAAAATCTTAACCACCATTTTTATGCCATAACTTTTTTACAAAGTGTAATAACTTTATGTGCCTCTTAAAATCAACGATAAAAGATATATTTTCACTGTTCTGCTTTCGAAACTTTTGATTACAGTACTCTCTTATATCATAATAAATTATTATTAATGAGTTATAAATGTGTATTATAAAACTGGGATGAAAACCGCTAAAATTATAAATTCTGAAATATAAATTCTGGTAATAACAACGTCCAAAACAACTTGACAGTGTGATTAATAAATTAATTTGTCTAAGATTTATAACAGAAATAAAATACAATAAATAAATGGTAACATGTCAAAATTCTTTGGTTTACATAATTTGAATCAATTAATGAAACCTTTTACAGCTTTGCGTTTCGCAACATCAAAAGGAAATTATGCAAAACATTGTAAGTTAGTGATTGTTAACAAGTCAAATTTTGTCGAAAAACATAAATTGTGACAAAAAGTGTCAGATGTCTTAACGGGTTGGCCATTAAAGCGTCACAAATTTTTCTGTTCATGTTTTCTTCTGTACATTTTGTAGTCATTCATATATAATTTCCTATTCATAGCTTTAACTGTAAAATTAATCTCTGCAGAGATTAATTTATTAATTTATTATTAATTTATTTGGATAATATTATTAAAAAAAAATTAAAATTTAAAATTTTCCAAATTTTAAAAACTAACATTGAAATACTGAATATTTACACAATTTTTTAGTTTAACGGAACAACCAGTATCCTCAAGAACGATATTTTTTTTTGTTATCGTTATCACCCTTCAAACAAAGGCGAAAGATTTATGATAATCTAATAATGAATGGTTAACAGCCAGAGAACTTTTCTCTTTCCTTTACTAAAGTCTATTTAAAATGATTTCACTCGCAGGCTTTAATAAATATAAACTGCTTTATTGCACACTTTAGAAAAGAATTAACAAAAAATTTCGTAAAAAAATGTGACAACTGGCGGTCTTATCGCTCACGAGCGAAGTCTACCAGACAACCTTGGATGGATAAGATCATTGGATTGAACACGGGGATCTGTGTGCATTATTATATTACTTAATACAGATTACAAAAATATAATATAAATATTATTTCAAAATATATCTTTGTTCTTTCAAACGTTATCCACTAGTCATGATGTCAACTAAACAGATAATTAGGTGGCACTGTGGAAACGACTGCACACTATGTCGAAAGTCAAGCACCTGCTTTGCGGTCGCGATTAGGTGATCATTGTTGTAAAGGTGTTTTTAGACTAGCTCAGAAAATTATTTTTTATAATCTAACTTCTGTCGCCGGTTTGTTGATATCAAAAGAAATCGGAAACGTATGCACTTTATTATTCAAGCAAGGATGTACGCATCCGATCAATGAAACTTTCCGTCGAGAGGCAAATTTCGTTGAAATCTGTTTAGCCGTTTAGTGGTGAGGGTAACAAAAGGGCCCTACTGTGAACCAGCGCAGTATTGGACAATTAATTACCCAATGCTGCATAACGTTGAGATAGGGACCCTTTTTACCCCATTTTTAATAATTATTGGTTTAATAGAATTCGATATGTCTCCTTATGTTAATTTTATTTAGACTATTTATTTATTGTTCTTGTGATTAGTACGTAAATAAATAAATTTTTACATTTATCACAAAAAAAAATGATATACCTATACAGTTAGTTTTGCGTTAAGTATGCGTCTAAAAAATTAAAAAGAATGTTAGCAAAATGACTATATTTTTATTCATGAAATTCTAACACTGCATAACATAAATAACCTATCTACCATTATACCATGTACAGTTAACCATTTAATTAAATAATGATGATAAAAGGTAATAAATGTCAGAAAGAGGTCAAATAGATCTATAAATCAATTAATTTAACCAATTAAAGCATATTACTGTGTCTAAACTAATTATATATTCATATTTAATAATTATTTTTATAATTGAACCATCTCTATTAGCTACTGAGATGGACGGAATTTCCCATAACGGAGTTGATATCAAATATGAACATAATACAAGATACAATTTTTTGGAAGAGAGTTGTCTCTCTCTCTTTCTGTACGTTGGTGGAAGAGAAACTGTTTAACCAACTTCGAAAAATGGAGGAAGTTGCATGTTTGACTGTATTTAATTTATTTTGTTCGTTCACCAATATTGCCGTGAATTGTGGAATGATTTTGATAATTATTTTGGTTTTGTATAGAAAATGTTCTCGGGGTCGTCCCATGTAAAGTTTATTCGCTAGACTAAAAAGGAATACAAAGTGGTTTTAAGTTTCTGTAAAAAACATCAAATTATTTCAGTATTATGCAGTTATGCTCGTTGTTACCGCTGTACGAATATATTATTTTCAATTTATTTTTGCTTTAAAATGACCATTAAAATATAGAAAAAACGATTCAATATAGCAAACACAGTACATTAAAAAAAAAACGAGACAGAATTATTCTTTCTAGTCGTCTAGAGAACTTCAGTGTGTCTGCTACTTTATATAAGTAAAACTAAAGTAATCATTGTCTACATACGGGTGATTGTCTCTGGTAATAGCTGTTATTTGCAAGAGGACTACTGAAATTGGTCTAGCCGACACTCATAGTTTCAAAATATTACCTTTGATGACCGTAATTATTTTACCAGTGACCTGTGTTTTAATTTTGCAAGCTCTCATGAATTTAAATGTTGATTTTGGCGTGTTCTTTTCAATACACTTATCATGTCACGGGTATCCCTAAATTTTGTAAAAAAAATTAACTACTCATTTATAACTGAATGAACTGGCCAATTATACTTTTATTTGGCATTGGCACAGGCCTGTGCCCAGCTGTGGTCGTGGGGGCTGGTATGATGATGATGATTTGACAATCTATACTGGCAATTTATAATATTATTTACCTGTCTTCTATTTTATAAAAATAGCCAGGTACGTATATTTAATATATACGCTACTATAATTTTCAAAGTGTTGAACAACTTTCAAAATTAAACAATTAATTAAGCATTAGCATTGCCATACAGCGGGGCAATGCAGCCAGCGTCTTGGGGACGTTTCCGACTGGTATTGATATGGACCAGTTGAGCTATCTGTAGATTGTTTGCAACAGTCTGCAGTTAGCTCAATTGTTTCAATTGTAAATACTAGTTTAATTTCTTTATATTATTTGATTGTTATTTTCTTTGTCAATAAAGATAAATAACAATTAATTATTTTTTTATAAAACCATTCATAAAAACGTATATTTTAAAATGTTACTATTTGCTTATGTAAAAGTAAAGCGAAGAAATACTATGATTTGAGTTCATATTTCATTCTTGAACAAGTAGCCGTAGAATTGAAAGAATCCGTGACTAATTTTAATAGTAGTGAATTTCTAACATTCTGGATTGAAGATAGAAACGATTAGATACTCGGTACAGTCAGCTAAACACACTACTCAAAAGTGTTCTACTTTGATAACTCTCTCTCACTCTCTCACTCATATCAGCCCATACACGTCCACTGCTGGACATAGGCCTCCCCCATACGACGCCACAAATAGCGGTCCTGAGCCGCCTCCATCCATCGATTCCCTGCGACCGCTACAATGTCGTCTAATTTGATAACATGTCGCTTTAAAAATACTCTCGACTATCTCATTCAGTATACCAATAAGCGGCGCTACTTTGGTCGTCAATAAATTTTCTGGCTGCCACCATAGGCCACGTCTCCGGCTCCGGTGCCCACTTCATAAACACTGCTTCCCAGCGTCATTATGAAACGGCCTCAGAACATCGCCTGATCTCCACTTTCCTCCCAAGTATTCTCTCCTTTGTAGACTGAGACACATTCTCGTTAACCTCGTTGGCTGAATCACGCCGCTAGTGCACACTACACACTCGACCAAAAACTGAACCCGCCGGATGCGGGGTCGAAGAATTCCGCCCTTGCAGGTGCATCTAGGCGTGGTCTCTTCTGCCGTGCCCAAGCTAAGGTTCGCACCTAAGTGGTGGCCCTTGTGCCCCATTATAATTTTACCAGCGAGGCGCCCTCTGCGCCCGCCAAAAGTCCGATAACGCTGTCATGACCATTTGCGGTAAGCAAAGCATAGAATTCGAAAAAAAAAAAATAGGTGAAGCTAACGGCGCTATAGTCCGTAATTCCCAAAGATTTTCGACAGGTCGGGTACTTGCCTCCGTGGCCGCGTCCTCCAGAGGAGGGTCGCGGGTTCAATTCCGCCGGAGTCGTAAATTTTTGGAATATTATTAAATTCTTTAAGGTGAAGTCTTTTTGGAGAGGTTTTTATCTCTTTTCCTTTTGTTCTATCTTCGACGTCGTCCTGGTATTCTTGGCACCTTCTCAATCTTTACTTGATAGAATTACACTAATTTTAATAACGCATTAGATATTAGATTAGATGTTTACTGTTATGACTGTACATTAGGCGAATCAAAACGACAGAATATTAATCTATGCCTATAATAAATAACACAATAAAGGCCTGTCCACACTAATGTTCGCGTTGGCGTTGCCTCGTTTGTGGATTATACACGGCTCATCGCGGGAATTCGCACGTGTAGCCTATCGGATATTGAAACTGGGCAGGGTAATTTGAATCTTTTCGCAGTAGGTATAAAGGTTTCTATTGCCCTCATTGGTTAGAGAATGGATCCCGTGACAATCGAAGATATGATAGGGTTGATAGCTCATCTGTTATGCGTATCGAGCACGCTAAATGTGAATTGTATAAGTCTAGATTAGAAGAAAAAAGAACGGCAAAGTTCGAGTTAGATATCTGCAATGTTTTCCCTTTTTCAATGACGAAGTTAAAATTCTGGGTAGGTAGAGGTTACCTCACCTTTAGAAATTTGAATCATCATCTGTATGTTTTAATACTGACTGAAAATTACGATTTTTCAGATAACGACCTATTTGGTGTACTCTGACTCCAACATTTTAATTTTCCAAACACAGAAATATGATTTGAATAAACATTTGGAACTGTGAAATGATCTAATGATAATAATTCAAGTGTATAAGCTATTATTTTCGATACCAGTTACCAAGCAATCGTGCTAAGAACATTTACACAAGCTAACCAGATCCCACATTCATCGGCTAATTTTCAATTAGTCTCATAATCTGAATCGTAGTTTATACGACAATACATCGGCGTCGTCACGACAACTATTTAGCATGTTCGTGTGGAAACTGCATGACCGACGACTGCCAAATTTGAATATCCTAAATTATAGTTGTGGACATTTTGTACAGGTACTGACGATATAAAAAACACATAAAATATTCGGTGTTTATTCGAATAAATAAAGACGTCAATAGAAAAACAATTATGTTAGTTTTCTACAGACACTAAGCGTAGGACGCTGTATTCAAAGGTTCGCCAGTTTACTACTGTCATAAAAGTTCAAATCGACATCCCTACTCCCAACTCTACAACATAATCCACAACTAATATCCAAGCGAATATAAATTCTATGCCACGGCAATAAATACCATGTAAACGGAAATTAAGAAATTGCACGATGTTGTAAATAGAGCAGCAAATAGAGCTGCGACGCGACGGTTGACAATCATCGATATCGATCTTTATTGCGGCATAAAGAAAGGCTAAAGCTTTGTCTGCTTTACGTAATAAATAAATTGCATGTTACCTATGTCACACGGAATAAAGCTGGCTGGTAAACGTTAAGTTATAATTTCGTCTCGTGTCATTATTCCCTCGTAAACTTCGCCACGCATTTGCTCGCATACAATTTATTTATTTAGTGCATATTATACCATGTCCACTTTCTATATTTTATGATCTAGAATGGGCATTACAAGAAACGTTAACACGGTAAAACGTAACTGTTTCGCATGTCACAAGAACACGGAACAATCGTCGATTGAATTTACGGTGACAAATATCCGATAGCGATTCGATTACATCGGTTATTCGAGATGTTAGAATAATCGTATCGGTGTAAACAAAGATCTTCACTATTAATAAAGCCATACGAGTGACCGGATCGTAACTTGTCAAATTTACGCCGACCGTTAGGGCAGGGCATAAAAGCCGATATAAATGCGTTTTTATCGATACCCGCAATCCACGGATCGTAACCTGCGGATAATTTCTTTATTTTTATAAGTATCGATTTAGATTATTTTCTGTACTTTCATCAACTTCGCAAAATTACGAACTTCGTATATAATATCTTGTGCTTATTCTTTTATTGTTTTGCGCTGAGTGATTGTGATAATAACTCGCGTCAGTTCGGTAGCATTACTTTACGATAGGATAGGTGAAAGCTGTTCGTGCAATATGACTATCTGTAATTGAATCCGCACATTCTATTTCTTTAATTAGATGGTATGAACACGGAAAATTATGTTGCACTCACCTACCTCGAGTGCGTTTTAGTGAGCAAAGACCGAGGGTCCGGGAGCGTTTATTTTGGTAGTTTCAAAAGAATACTAAACTCGTGTCATGCTAAATATTCGTTAAACAATTGTGAAAAGTCCGCAGGCGATGCTTACCGAAAACGACAACAAAAATTTACTGAAAGCTCGCTTAAACTCAATAATAAAAATATTTCTAGAAAGTAACTTAATACATACAGCACAAAACATACGTATATTGTAATAAGGTTATTATTTCAACAACAAAAATGTATATCTTATTTTTTACATATATCTAATTTTCAGCTTCAAAGAAACCAGCTCTTTCGGACTGCCCATCCCCGCGGGACCCGCCATCATCCAATAAACAAATTTTAGACATACAATATTGCTGGCGACACTTTCGCGTGATTTATCATCAGCTGTAAACAGGCTTATTACCGAAAACGTCAAGCAGAGCGTAAAATTTTACGACATGTAAAATATCATGAAAAGTATACTTACATACCTTCTGATTAATTGACTTGAGGAGCTATTTTAAATAAATAATATTATTCACGTTAGTAAGCTCGTATCAATTATAATATCATATTAATCTATTTTATGCGACTTTCTTATAAAATAAACCATCGAGATTTTTTTCAATATATTGCTACTATGGATAATACAGAAACATTATATAATCTTGCTTTTCGTGGCATTTTTTTTCCCTTTTGTGGGTAACAGTGATTTTTTAGTTTAGCAAAAAATTCCACATTGGTAGCATAGGGCCGAAAAGAATACCGCAAAAGACAAAGCAGTTTTACCCAGTAGCCACGGGCTGAATAGATAAAATAAAAAAATAAAAAATTGCTTTATTTTTCCTTATTAGTACATACAAAATAAATAACATTACATTTAAAGTAGATATTTATTAATATATAACTAAACGTTTACATAACTGGAGCGGTTTTTGTCCGGTAAGGACCGCCTTCGGCGGTGAAAGCTTCATCCAAGCTTTTCTATTCTCTCATGTCCCGTGCTATTCTGGCCCAGGTGCTCCCCGCTACTTCTTTGATGTCGTCCCACCACTTCTTTGTTAGTCGCCCTCGTCTGCGATTAGTGTCTCGAGGGATCCAATTTGTGGCTATTTGTGACTATCTGTATGGGGAAAGCCGCTGTATATGGCCTGCCCTACTGAATAATAATAAATAATTCTGGACAATTCACACAGCATTATCTAGCCCCAAGCTAAGCAGAGCTTGTGTTATGGGTAATAGATAACTGATATACTTAATATAAATACACTACATAGATAGATATTTTTAGTATACATAGATAACATCCAGAACACCCTGAACAAATATCTGCAGATAGTATAGATATTTGGCCCGAGGCGAATAGATAGAAATAGCTATTGATTTGTTATTTGTTGTTGTTCAAATAAATAGTGCAAGTTGTTATTTCAACTGCAGTATATAAGATAAAATACCCAAGGATCCCCGCTGCGTTACCCGAGCAAAGCACTATACTAGCACAGTAGGCTGTGATACAAGACAGTGTACAGTCTTCCTCGTATTTTTACTTGACATCTAAATTCTGGCTATACAGCTCTTCTAGCTTCTAGCTTGTGTAACTTCTAAATTTATGAAATGTAGTCGGGGACTCTAAACGGAAGCAAACTGGATAAGTTAACAACTTGGTAACGTGAAAAGTCGCATAGCCAAAGATAAGGACTGAACAATGACCATGACCATGAAAATGAAAATAAGAATCAGAAAGAATAAGATATCTTTATTTGTAGCATCTTCAGAATTTCAATTAAGTAACTTAACTTGTATATATCCCCCCCTACATGGGAGACCATCCACTCGATGGACCGACGACATCGTAGCGGTCGCAGGGAGTCGATGGATGGAGGCGGCTCAGGACCGCTATTTGTGGCGTCGTACGGGGGAGGCCTATGTCCAGCAGTGGACGTGTATGGGCTGATGATGATGATGATGATAACCAACTAACAAACTCCTTAAAAACTAAGTTAAAATAAGAAATACTTATATGCTACAAAATGGCGTCCGACTCAGCATATGTTGTGTTAACTAGACGGTAGGCATTGTTAACACAACGCTGATCTTCCGTCAATGATGAAAAATTGTTATTTTTCTTGCTAAATTGACTTTAACTTGACCATTGATTATTTTATTACACTAGCGACCCGCCCCGGCTTCGCACGGGTGCAATGCTGATACTAAATTATAAATATAAACCTTCCTCTTGAATCACTCTATCTTTAAAAACAGCATCAAAATCCGTTGCGTAGTTTTAAAGGTCTAAGGATACATTGGTACAGACAGGCAGCGGGAAGCGAACTTTTTTTTATACTATGCTGATATACATATGTAGGTGTATCCACTCTTGTTTATATAAACCTAATGGTAGAATAGAATAGAATAGAATAGAATAGAATAGAATAGAATAGAATAGAATAGAATAGAATAGAATAGAATAGAATAGAATAGAATAGAATAGAATAGAATAGAATAGAATAGAATAGAATAGAATAGAATAGAATAGAATAGAATAGAATAGAATAGAATAGAATAGAATAGAATAGAATAGAATATACTTTATTGCACAAAAGTTGTAAATAGGCGGACATAATGCTGTATAGCATTATCTACCTGCTAACCTTTGGGTAGTGTGGACAACAATTTAAAGTAGTGCTAGATATCGAGAATTACAAGAAACATACATAATATATATGTATATACAATTAATAATTCGTGTGTTAATGGTAACTCTTGTTCTTAGAAATAATTTGTCGTCTTCGTAAATTTTAAAGTTTAAAAAACAAAATTGGAACCCAATAAGATACATTGAAAGCCACAACAGCGACAAATGGAGACGTCCTCGTATCGCAAACGACGCCGAATTTACGGAAACATAAAAACTTATCAGAGTTTAATCGTCGCATAACTTTTATTGCTTTTAAGATATCATGTCGCAGTGAAAAACGGGACCTCTGCTACCAAAACAATTTAAATTAAAACAGAGTAAAGGCTTACTTCCACCAAAGCCGATTGCCGTAGAAATGAGCGACTAAAAAACATAAGCCTAACATAGAACTTCCTCCTTTTATTCGAAGTCAGTTAAAAATAGCGTAATATGATGTCCACAACATGACTGTATAGAGTATCTACTGGTTATTTCTCTGGATATTTTTGTGGTCTACACACCAATAATGTAGGCGAAACAGCGGGTTGGTACGATATTTCAGTTTACGAATATTCTATGTTCTGTGTAGCCGAGTGTTTTGCGCACTTCTCGGCAGCCCGCAGAGTTTGGTGTGTAGACGTTTTTACACATCCTACTAATATTAAATATCGAGATTTGTGAGAATGGATGTATGGATGTTCGTTCCTCGTTCGCGCAAAAACTACTGAACTGATTGGGCTGAAATTTTGGTATGGGTATAGTTTAGAACTTGAAATAACATATAGGTTACGTTTCATCGCGATAAAACGCGGGCGAAGGCGCTGGCAGCAGCTAGTCTCCAATAATTACACCTGGTACTATCAGCTCACACACCTTCACCGCTGGACATAGGCCTCCCCCATACGACCCCACAAATAACAGTCCTGAATCGTCTCTGTCCATTGTCTTCCTGCAACCCTTACAATGTCCATCGAGTGGACGGCCTTCAAACCCACTATAACTAACGAAGAATCAGCTGCCCACGTACTCCTGGTGGGGAGTATCAGCGTAACGGCACGAAATCCTCAACCACCCGAGGTCACTCCGCGAAGCCTGTGAAGATCCCAGGAAGATTCTGCGCTTCTGAAAGGAGTTAGGCTGGTTACACTAGTAAAACAAAACCACGCACATTGAACCAACCGGAGTCTCAGTGCGGACAAATGACTACACACACCTTAACTATAACCCACTATAACTAGATTTTTTTTCTGTTTGAATGCCTGCAAATCTCTTTTTAAAAGATTAAATGAATAAGTGAACTGGATTAACATTTTTATTGGTCACCAACATTCACGGCTGTTATTTTTTTTTATATTGTGAAGCATTAAATGACCTCTGTTAACCTTATTGGGAATGGCAAATGTTCATGTACAGTTAAAATTGAAGACTTGAGAAACAAGTTGATCTGAATAAGTTATTTTAAAAAGGCCAATGCTGACGAGAAAATCTTTATTTGACGATTACGAAATTTAAAGTTGTTTTTTTTCGACATATTTTATTTAACTATTAATGTCAAATAAAAAATTTGTCAAAAAATTATTTATTTAAAACTAAAAGAAAAGTGCAATGCACCATTTAAATCCTACTAATATAATGTCTTTGCAAGTATGGATGTTTGTTCCCTTTTCACGCAAAAACTACTAAACTGATTAGGTTGAAATTTGGTATGAGTATAGTTTGGGACCTGGAATAACATATAGGCAATATTTTATCCCGATATAAGGCGGGCGAAGGCGCGGGCAGCATTACACATTACAAGTATGTGTTCGTGCAGATTTTATTCAGATTGACTTCAAATATGTCAAAAAGCAAAACATCGTGGCAATTCAATAAGAGCAACTCTACCTCTTTAAGAGTCAATAAATAACTCCACAAGATTATTCACAAGTTTTTTATAAAATGTGGTCAAATACCTACAGAATGTCGCCATTTGAAATGATAATACGAATGTGGGCGGCCACGCGCCAACCACTCGTATTTATTGTCTATGAAAAACCCGAATATATTTAGTTTAATTTGTGTATATTTTGTTTCTTTATTTTGAGCCTATATTGACGTGTTTCTAGGAGCATTAGAATAAATAAATAATACTGGATAATTCACACAGCATCATCAAGCTTATATTATAATAAAAATAATAGGAAAATAAGCCATGTTAAGAGTACTGGCGAGAGACAGCGAAGATTCTCCACGCATGACGGCATGCGTGGAGAAGTCGTGTCTCGTAGGCTATGATCCACTTTGGATCTTTGAGAAGTAAGTAAAGTATCTATTATGAAAAACTACTCTCAATAATTACATTGTTATGAAAAAACTAGAAACCGACTACGAAGCCCTTAATTTTACACTGTTTTTAAGCTTTGCGTGATAAATACTAATCCGTCGAGAATAATATTTTTATGGGAATGCCTCGGGATCATTTTCTATACAATAGCGGAAGAATTTTGAAAATCATAATTGATGGAAAAATCGGCGAACATACATGAGAAATAAAAGTATGGTACATACAGCCGAACATAGAACTTCCTAATTTTTCGAAGTCGGTTGAATATATCACTAAAAGTCTTGTTTCCGACGGAACTTAAAACAAACACTATCCAGTCAAGTCACGTCAAAAATAAAACTTCGAAAGCATTTTTCAATAAATATTTTACGAAAGGAAATTACTTTAAAACTCATTATCCTCTGCTAGCTATGTGGCGTTTTGAATCCTGATGACAGCTTACACTAGTCCACTGTTGGGACTATACAGGCTTCCGCCATACGACGCCACAAATAGCTGTCTTGGGGTCGAATTCGCACTATCGCTTCACTATGACCGTCAAGTGGTATCGTCACAGAATCGTGCATAGATAAAGGAAACTCTAGATAGTGCTTGCTGTTTTATTTGCATGGAGAGATTGATAGAATGATTTCAATCTTGACACTTTTACCTCCATCTATAGTTCTTTCATCTACGGTAAAAGGCTAAAATGTGTCATTTTGAAACTATACCATTGTTGGTGAAGCGGGCCCAGGACCCTACTTTTCGTGAGACGTTGCTACTGAACTGGGTGCATTTTCGAGAGACGTTGAGAATACTTTTCGTGTGATGTTGCGACTGAGGACGTCTCACGCGAGACGTTGGGAATGACTCCTATTCTACTAAATTGATCGTTTCAAAAAAATTCTAAAATTCGATCGTATTCGATCGGGCGTAAATTAATCGATGACCTATCGCTATCCATCGACCTTTAATTACGTTAATAGATAGATGGAAAGGAATTTTATTTGCTTCTGTAACACACAGTAAGTACACAGGTTGTTTATATACAGACATTTGACTAAATAATTAAAAAAATCATAAATAATAAGTAAAGTAAGGTGTGCTGCAGCCCAGCATAACGGCAATAACTGAGCATATAACATAACACTGATTTTCAGTATTATCTGACGTGACTAGAAAAACGAGATACCAACAAGTACAATGATGTGTCTTGGTTATTCAATAAATTAAGCATTTATTCAATTCTTTAATGCATTACTTATTTATTTTAAGTAAAACGTTATATGGTTTGATATAGTTGCTAACTATCATTGATATGAATTCTAATGCAAGTGCTTACAGTTTCTCGATCTCTTGAACTCAGCCAATCGATATTAATTTGAGCGTGTCCAATCTCGCTGTTCAGCTGAGTGCATCCCGTGTGGAACTATTATGTTAATGATTTCAACATTTAGAACGATACTGGGGAAGAAGGAGGCAGCTAGCTCAAATGCAGGTATCATAAGTCACTTTTTTGAGAAAATTCCTGAGAAATAGTAGTGAAATCACTGTTCAGAAACTCGGACCTTTAAAGCCGGGTGTTACGAGGTGTAATTTAGCATTCCCAGCGAGCATCATACGATATGCAGTGTGCTAAAATCCGTCTCGTTACTTGTTGCAAGCGCCTTCTTTGCCCGTATCGACTGCACGAACGCTAACCAGCGTTTGTGCAACCAGCGTCGTTCGTGTTATACAACCGTGTAACACGTTACGAAGCGGAGTGTTGGGAGACCATCCACTTGATGGACCGACGACATCGTAGCGGTCGCAGGGAGTCGATGGATGGAGGCGGCCCAAGACCGCTATTTGTGGCGTCGTATGGGGGAGGCCTATGTCCAGCAGTGGACGTGTATGGGCTGATATGATAACACGTTACATTACGCCCCGTAACGCCGGTCCACCCCCCCCACCCACCAATAGTTTTCATTACAAAACAATCGCAATCTTTCGCCAATAAACTGTAAATACCATTATTGGAAGGTATTGAAAACGGTCTAACTGGCCTTGACTCATGTACAAATGGCGTTAACAACAGTTAATTTTTTGTTTTTTATACTGAGAAGTTTTATTTTACACAAGCTCTGATTCCAAGCTAATCAGAGCTAGAAGAAGCTGTGTGCATTATCCAGCATTATTTATTTATTTCTTGTCTCCTTTAAAGAAAAACCAAACGCGGTTTCAAATTCCGCCCAGAAAACTAACAATTTTCAATTAACCTTATAGTCAGTCATCATAAGGTAATTCAATAAACAGTTTCGAGCTGATTATTTGTTCACTGTGCCAATATTAACTAAGTACGAAGGTTGTATATAAATGCGCCCCAATAAGTTCATGACAGTGCCCGCCGATGCCAGGCCCTAGTTATACATAGCTTTATTATACGGACTTATACGAAACGTTATATAAATTTGTATTAGCGAATAGTAATATCAATGTCTCTAGGCCTAAACTTAGTCTATGCAGATCTAGGCTATTAAAAGAAGAAGGCAGTACGGATTTCAGGGAAGCATGGTGATGAAAACACTTCTTATCAAAATTTAAATTTTTATGTATAACTCTCAGCACGCGGGAATTGGTTGGTTGGTAGGTACTAACTGTTTAATTTTAAACCCGTTTAACTTTGTTCGCGTCCACGACGCAGACGTCTTCCTCCCAGCGCCAGCGCCCAACTGGGCACCCTTGCGGCTCGTGTCACTAGGGCTGGGCAGCGAATGCGTTTAGTAATGGCCAGGCAGTTAGGAAAGTGATGGAATTTTTACGCAAGAAAACCAACTAAAATTTTCACTTACAGCGTTCTATAGAATTCTAACTTCAAATAAAACATACCTACAGCCGAATTGAGAACCTCCGTTTTTGATGTCAGTTAAAAAACCAAGTTAAACCAAAAACAAACGCAGACGAAACAGACTTGTTTGGAATTTGAATCAAAAATCGGGGGTAGGTAAACACAGGCGGAAGCGCGTTGACATCTTTTGTAGGGAACATTGATATAGGGAATTGAGCACAACTGTTTTCGTGCTACGACATTTCTTCCTCCTGTTACTTAGAATAAAAGTTATAAACGCATAATTGTATGCGTTTATAACATGCGTTAAATAAAGGAAAAAAGAGAGGTGCCAGGAAGTAATTCTACATAGTGTGGAGCTATTGCAATAGAGGTGAACTCTTACCACAATACGAATAGAAACTATTTAAACGACCAAAAGGAGGACTGACAAACAAAAATTTTATTCACGAGGATTGACTTCACCAATAATGGTATAGTCTCAAAATGACACATTCTTGCATTTCACTTAGATTCCTATTTTTATATTAATCATATAATGAGACAAGAACTCTTTTGCAGTGCCCTTACAGGGTGCATGTACATACCTATTGATATAAGCTATATTAGATCTACTCCTAATAGACCTAGATCTAAGCTCTATAAATGTACATGTAAGCAAAATAAATGAAAATATGAAAACAGTAAAACTTTTCAGAAATTGTAAGACAGATCAGATATTTTGTAAAAAAACTTCAAATCACCCGAGACATTTCACAATCTCAGACAAAAGCCGGTCGCAAACCCTTCAATTAAAACACAATGGGTCATGTTATCAGGCACATGTCTCCTTCAAAGTTACGAATAAGAAAATCCTATTTTATAGGCAATTACTGAACAATACCCTCCTAAAGGGATGTCTACCACTCAAAACAATATTCAATAAGCAGCAGCGCCGCAATTAACGTCACGAGTTTTGACACTTCTTATGAGACTGGTGTTACATCGGCACGGATGTAGATACTTAAAAGAACACTGCAGAAAAGCAAATTTAGACCTTCTCTCGATAAACGTAAAGTCTAGTTACTGCGAAGAAGCTTTTTTAGCTACAGATCAGTTACAATAACAATATAAGCCACTGACTACTTGAAGTAGTTTGAATTTGTCTAAGGGTGAAGTGAGTGGCAGACAGTTTTCGAGCTTTCCGACACGATCAAGAGAGGGGGTTTAATATCGGTTTTTAAGTGATTACCCCAATTGAGTCTCAGATTAAACTATGAAAGGAGTGGTCTCGGAAAAGCTCGATTTTATTACGTATTTAGTAGGAATTATGGGTCCAATAGTAATAACTAATAATAATAATAAATAGTGGTTTTATCATACGTGTTGTGCTATCGGGTGTATCATATCATTTGATTCGTATTGTGCAACCCAGGATGATGCCCACTATGTGTAGCTCTCGCCTTTAGATTCGTTCTCATAAAGGGCCTCTGTACTGTGGCTTCGCATGGCCCCACGCATGCCTCCCAAAGAACCTGTCCTTATATAGCCCCTATATAGCCCGTGATCATGAAAAGAATAATAAATAAACACGACAATCAACGCAGCACGATGGCTCCCAAATCTATTGGAAATAATTTGCGCTGCAGTATTATATGATTGTTATTTTCTTTGTTAATAAAGTATTATAGAATAATAACAGCTGAAATAATAATAATGTATAGTATACTATGATGGTATAGTGATATATAGGGAAGAGAAACCATTGCCCAGCAGTATGAATGTATCATATGGGCTCATAATAAATAATAATACATAATAAATAAATTGTTAAATAATGCTGGACTATTCACACAGCATTATCTAGCCCCAAGCTAAGCAGAGCCTGTGTTATAGGTACTTAACTGATATACATATGTACTTAATACATATAATACACTACATAGATATATTTACCTACATATACATTGTGTGGAAAAATGTGCAACCCAATGTTTAGTATTGGGTGGGAGTTATTGGTTATGTAATATTTCAATGAATAATTGAAAGATAGCTTGTTATTAAAGGTATTTAAAACCTTAGCTCAGCTCAAGAATATTGTCCATAATTTATGTTCAGGTTTAAATTTCTACGGAATAATAAAACCCTATCAATCGTACGGTCTAAAATTCCTTAACAAATGAGTCACCGGCGCCTAAGAAGAGAATCAATCAATAATACGTGAACAAACCCTGCAAAATAACATGAACAAAACCTGCAAAAGGTAGCGGGATGCGCCCGCACAGCTTATTGTTTTCAATAGAATTTCTTTGAAATTAATTATCTTGAAGATAAAGGTCTAGAGTCTAGACATATGAACGTGGGTTTCTCGTAAAATGCAAAAATATTGCTTATTAGGTACGTCTTGCAAGTTATAAGTTTTGTACTTAGTTTTGTCCACACACAAATTGGATAGTTCAGCGCATATCGACTTAAGTGACGCGAGTGTTTGATTGAAAAATTATAGGCAAAACTCTTAATTACTAGGTTCATTTCAAAATGTCACTAACGCAGTCTTTACTTTTTCATGGTTCTGTCTTTAATTCCATCTCTTTTAAACAACGTGCAGATTTTGAAACTATCTTCCTCCTTCGGCTCCGCACGCGTTTTTTCGGAAAAAAATATATGTTAGTCCAGGGCTAGAACTATCTTTATCCAAAATTTCAGCCCGATCCGTTCAATATTTTTGGCGTGAAGAGGTAACAAACATCCAAACATCTTAACATCCTAACTTCCACATTTATAATTACTAGCTGCTGCCCGCGCTTTCGCCCGCGTTTTATCTGGATAAAAAGGTCCCATACCAAATTTCAGCCCAATCAGCTCAGTAGTTTTTGCATGAAAGAGGAACAAAAACATTCATACCTCTATACTCACAAACTTTGACATTTATAAATATAAGTAGGATTAGTGTGATGTAATGATAATATGACGTAAATTACTTACTTTGAAAAGGTTCCGTCCTATTCTGATCGCGCACAGATGGAGAATTCATTGTAGCATTAGTAGGAATTCATTCAACGATACTTTGAAGAGGAAACTCAGAGACTCTGGTTCATAAATATAAAACAGCCGTCAGTCTGTCCGTAAAACCGACACCTGTCGTTTTACCAGATTGCTTGCACAATGTCCTAAAGCTTTCTTGTGAATTACTAGTATTTGCCTGCGGTTTCACTTACGTGTTTGCTGGATAAAACGTTGCAGTGATCATGAAGTACTTCCATATTAGTGAAATATGTTTTATACTGAAAAAATACTTCTATAAGCGATAAGACCACCAATTCCGTTGCCCTTCTAAAGTGCCGTTCCTCGTTTTTTAAAGCTATGTAAAAAGTATTATCTATCTATATGTCTAAGATGAATAATAGATTCAGGCGTTACTTTGCGGAAATCCATTGCACAATATTAGAATGAAAAAATATTTACCTAGTAACAATTCCGCGTATAATCTTCTCTGATAATATTCATCAAAGTAAGTTGTCTACTAGTTTCGTCTCTCCACGAGACATCTTCAGGACACCACAATACATTGACATTGAGATTGGTCAGCACAGCAACACCGACAGAGTCCCGCCAGTGATGTTGCCTCTCCAAGGAGCGCGCGAGGAGATCTTTCAGTTTTGGAGTATATCACAAACAGACAGACGGACAGACGTAGTGGAGACTTTCTTTTACAATAGTGATATTAACATTACTGTACTTATGTACTTACTGTTATTATTAAGAGATTTTATAACTTCCAATAATCATTTCTCTTTTAATGAGACCGTGAATTCTCCGTCTAAGTCATCTCGTCATGAACATTAAAGAACAATTACCCAATAAGCGTTCACGAAAACAATAACGCCCAAATTGATCGGTACAAAAAGTACAGCTTCACCGAAGTGCTAAAGACCGTAATTATTTTGATCAGGTAGCGTGAGAAAGTGTGTTTTCGAGGTGCCATCGGAATTATAGAATTGTAAGATAATCGTACCGTTTTTGGTAAAGAGGTATCGTTCGCAGAATGGTCAAGCTCTGGGCTCTTTGACTCTGGTCATGCCAGTCAGAATTGGAAGTTTGAGTTAACATAATGAGTGCCCATGACAAACATGTGCCTGTATAGTACAGGCTGCTGGTGAACGCTTCAGACTGCTCATCTGAAGCTGGGCGATGAATGCGTTGACGTGGGCTTATAGCTGTTCAGAACAAAAAAAATTGAAGTAAATTCTAATGAAGAATCTACTTCAGAATCATTTTGAAGGTAAGTTGGTAGCTCTACAAACACACGACGGTGGCACTGGCTGGCTGTGCCAGAGGTTAATTATTCACGGGACTCTAGGTCATTTCACTATATCTTACGAAAAAAAAAACGTATAGCCTTAGCCCCCATACAAACGTACGTTCCGCTTCATTTGGAATGTCCCCGATCTTATTGAAATTCCATATGTAATCGGATGAAAAATAGGTATGTTTGAAGTGAAACATATTGATCTTTTAATGAGAGCGAAACAAATTTTGACCTCCAAATCGAGTAATTTTCCAGCGATTTTTTATGCATGATAGACACCTTTATTCGAAAATCTGTCGCGTTGCAAACATCCTAAATATATTCATCACATTATAAATAATCAAAAATATTTCTGAAATCAATCGTTTATCAAAATTAGTCGGTAAGTACGAAAAAAATATCAAAAAACGGTGCCGACATGAGCACATGCACACAGCCACATGACAGCTTCGTATTTGATGGTTTGGCGCGCTTTCTCACTAATAGCGCGCCCCATTTAATTCGACGTGAAACAACAACATATCCGCATGGGCCGATCCGTTTACGTTTGGGAGAGGTTCGTAGCCTTCTTAATCCTTCGATTCCAACCAACCGACCCTACCTGCAGGGCTATTCTGAACCCCCGTTACCGAGTCTTCGACACAGAATCTGATACAAATTCGCACGAAATTCAAAAGTTTTTATTATTTTCTGCGTTCTAAAAGGAATATAAATAGCAGAAAAGTAGTTTCCCGTAAATCGTAAAACATAATATATGAAACAATGTTTTAACAAATTTCGATTAACTGCTACTTTTGGAGGAATTAATAACTTAAGAGATTGATTACTAAAAATTAACTTGTTACCAAAAGCTGCATTATATCATGCTTTATTATAAAATGAGTTCATAGAAAATGATCTACGATATGTGGAAAACATGGGACACCATCCACTTGATGGACCGACGACATCGTAGCGGTCGCAGGGAGGCGAAGATGGGACGATGGGGGAGGCCTATGTCTAGCAGTCGACGTGTATGGGCTGATATGATGATGTGGAAAGCTACTTTCTGGTAGTTTAATCCTTGCAGAACGCAGAAAATAATAAAAATATTTGAATTTCGCGCGAATCTGTGCCAGATTCCGTATCGAAGACTTGGAAACGGAGATTCTGAATAGCCCTGCTGCTAATAAGTCACAAAAAAAGGAAACTATCAAAAGAAGACTACGTCGCTTAGTAAGTTCTGGGTAGCTTAGGTGTTCCTATGCCAAAAATGCTCTAAATCACACTAAATCCCTCCCTAAACCTCTCATGTGCGTGGTCTAACGTTCTAGTTAAGCCGCTTGTCTTTTTATGTCTACACAATCCACTTTTTCAAGCGTAAAAAAATTGATGACTCATGACCCCAGGTGTTTCAAAAGAACAAAATGTAATAAAAAAAACGCTGGACACCCCGTCATCTAAACCAAAGCTAAGCAGACCTTATGTCTAGGGTACTAGATGACTGATATACTTAATAGAATATATAAACAAATAGATTTTTTACTATGTATAGAAAATACCCAGAACATCCGCAACAAATATTTGTACATAATAACTATCATACAAACATTTGTCCCAAGGCGGGAATCGAATCCGCAACTTCCTGCGTCGCAGGCATACCTATGCTCACCGCGCCACATCAGTCGTCCGTAAAATAAATGCTCTACATCAAACAGGATATCAAAACCACACAAATCTACCAGATTTAAATTATTTCGCTCATCAGAACCGACAGTGCTGCCTGTTGCAATTCTAACGAGGTTGTGGGTGGCACTGTATTTCCATACGTCGGACCGTGACGAACAGAATTTATAGATGATCTGATTTTACGAATTCTTAGCTAGAATTCTAGATGAGACCTGCGTGCCAGGTTTGAATAATGTTGTGTGGTATAACGGAGATGGCCAGGGTCAGCTTTGAAATTATGTACTTGCAGAAGAAGTACCTACATCAGCGTCTGAGAAAATGATATTTTATTTTAGTTACGTTCTTTTTTAATTTGGGTTAGGAATCTAAACAAATATAATGATATAATAGAAATAAGAACTAGTATGTTTAAAATTGTAACAATTGAGCTAACTGCAGACTGTTACAAACAATCCACAAAAGCTATATGGAAAATTATTAATGACGGCCTAAAGAAGTTATAATAATTTAATTTAATACCAATTAAATTAAAAAAAGTGATAGTAAGTTAATTTGAATTGAATTAAATTAACACGTTTGCGGTCACAGTGAGTCGATGGATGGAGGCGGCTCAGGACCGCTATTTATGGCGTCGTATAGGGGAAGCCTATGTTCAACAGTGGACATGTATGGGCTGATATGATGATGATGATAATACGTTTAATTGTACATTCACAAACAAACAAAAATGTTAAAATAATGATGTAAAACACCGCTATAATATGCTAGACAATTAATTTAATTCAGATTAAATTAAATTACTATAACAAACAGAAAAATCAACAATATTAAAATAATTTTGTGAAACACCGCTGTTATAATATGCCAGACAACATTACTTAAATGAATGTAATATGTCAGTAGATAATAAGATGCACTTATGTGATTAAATAGATTATAAGAACCTTGTTCGGATGCACGCTAATCATCCATTAGCTTATTTTTTTTAGTTCAATAAACTCAAAACTAGCTCAAGTTTAGAGCAAAAACCAATTCAATCAGCTATAGTTGCGGTAGGAGCCGTAAATTGTTGAGCTTTTGGTTTACGGTTGCGTTTTTGGAGGTGTGGAACATTATGTCTATATAATACCTTCCCGTATTCAGTAATGGTTTTATAAGTAGTAATGATAAAAGAAGTAGAAAATAAATAAAAGGTGTTTCTTATTTCCATGATCACGGCATATAGTGACCCGGTCCTTTGGGGGGCATGCGTGGAGCTGAAGCCAACAGCACAGAGGCCCTTTATGTGAATTAATGTAAAGGCGAGAGCTACACATAGCGGGTATCATCCTTGGTTGCACAATATGATACACCCGAAGATGATATCCGCCAGGTATAAAGACTATTGCAAAGGTAATATTATTGTTACGAGTAATTAATCTTTATTGATAACCGTTACCGGAAATTGTCTTAATTACAAAGCTTTGTGTGTAGTAACAAAAGAGAACATAAAACACTAGACATAAATCCATAATCCACTTTCTATACGGAATCTTAACAATAAGGTGTATACACATAAGTTATATTATATTACATAGTATTAAATCTATGTTATACCGGAAGGTACGTACGTATATATGTAGGTATATAAGTAAAAGTACCTGGATGGCCGAGCTTCGCTCGGTATTGTTTTTTTTTTTAAATTATATTTAAATACCAATTACAACCAAACACTCATTAGCTTAGTGTTGCTTAATAACGCCACCTGCTGGAGAAGCTTTAGTATTCCGTCGTTAGAGAAGTTGGTTGCTCCCAATTAAAAAAAATTGTATTAATATTCGCTAATAGATGTCAGGAAGAGACATATTTTTCAGTTTATGTCACGGCTGGTTATCTATGAACAAAAATAATGGACTTTATGTCTATGGCCTTGTCTATGGGTTCATCCATTTTACAATTAGCTGACAATTTTCCTCCCCCATTGTGACATCATATCCGATATGCAGTAACTTTAAAAAAGCGGTCATATATGATAGATGGAGGCTTTGTAGCGTCGGAATCTTGTCTATGGGAGTGCCCTAACGATAAAGTTGATTATTGAAAACACGAATAAAACGACATTTTCTAAAAATGAATCCTAGCTAGATCGATTTATCGACCGATAAAACGCGGGCAAAGGTGCGGGCAGCAGCTAGTTATCCAATAAATGGGATAGCCCGTTCCTCAAGCACTGTAATCGAATAACGATTGATTACACTGTTTGAAATTATTATTATTTACATAACTTGTCAAACCTAACATAGGTACATAGATAAAAAAAAATGTTATCAAAATGAAATGGACCTTATTGAAAAAAAAATCTTTACCATGATAAAACCGGCACCAATTGATGCGTTCCGAGACGAAAATCTGATCATTCGCGGTTCAGCGCTCAGAATATGACACCAATGAGGTTAATACACTTGAGGTGCTTCTAAACCCGTTATAAAAATAAAAACACTAAGTTAGACTGATTCTACAAAAATATTTGGAGCTAAAGCTAGAAAAAGATTCATGCCAGTTAAAACTTTTTTCTTACGAGTTTATAGCTAATATAATGCCATATAATGTTGCCATACAAAATTAGTATACCTAAATGACTAAGCTGAAAGGGATCTACCTCGTAGTGGGTCTACGAAGAGAAATAAATACTAACTATGGTGTTATGAGGAGAAAAAAATAAAAGAAACTCCTTGCTGATACGGTCATGATTCCATTAGAATCCGTGGGCTAGCTTTTCAAATAAATAAAGATTAGCCCAGTACCGTAAGCCTCGAGCGATCGGGAATCGATACAAAATTGCAGAGTTCACGATCAAGATCTCTGTAAATCATTCGAAAATCGAAATCAATTTCTACTTTCGACCCGCATTTTCCGTGACAATGGTCAAATTTGAACGGAGAACGAGCGTTCTAAATTCAAATAGGTGTGTTCGGTGCACGCGCCGCGCCCGCGCCGTGTCTATGCCCGCGGGCTGTGTTCTCATTGGCTAGGCCAGGGCTGTCCGTGTAAAATGCTTTATGTAATAAACATACATAATTAGACATTAATAAACATGTCAACACTGATGCTCTAGGCAGGGTTTATAAATAAAACAGAGAGATCAGAATCTGATAAATAAATTGGCAAATTGTTATGAGGTCAATATTGTTGATGTATTGGGGTTACAGCCTGACAGGCTCTTAAATATGTTACGACACAGATACACGTACTTACCTATATGCCTGTAGGAAATAAGAAAACTCGATTTTTTTTATGGGCAGCTATTCATCGATCTAACGTTAATTCGAATCCTTGTTTCTGGGCCATGTTTAATTGTTCGTAGTTACTAAATATGGATTCATCATATCAGCCCATATACGTCCACTGCTGGACATAGGCCTCCCCCATAAGATGCCACAAATAGCCCTCCTGAGCCGCCTCCATCCATCGACTCCATGCGACCGCTATACGATGTCGTCGGTCCATCGAGTGGATGGTCTCCTTTGTAGGGGGAGTTTTGCCATAATCACCACACTTGGCAGGCGGATTGGTGATCGCAGTGTTGGTGTTGAAAAATAATCAGAAGGAAGCTGCTGCCCTTCCTCTGCTTGGTTCCCTTAGTCGGCTCTTATGACATCCACGGGTTGAGTTGGAGGGGTCGATATTCGTACGCCGCGGCCCCACGGTCAGTCAAATGTGGATTAGGGTACATTTAATCCAAAATATACAACGTTAAGTGCGGTATCCTTTCAGCTAATTCATCTTTATCGATAACCTTCAATCGAAGTACTATATGTTAAAAGTGTGATTTAATTTCAGCTAATTTATAATATCGATAAGTAAGCACAACCCTAGAGCCCTAGATCGCCAGGTGCCAGTGTCGTGAGCCGCAGATCGTTCGTAAACTCGGCTGCTCGTCAATTGCGGGCAATTGCGGCTTTTTTCCGACGCCCATTAGAGCGAAGACACGCGAACCACAACACAACCATCGATAAATATTATACAGTGTTTTACAACACTAATTTCAAAGATACTATCAGTCAAATTATGACAGAAGGTGTTCATAAATAAATACAGAAAAAAAATTGTTAAAAACTAAAACCCGACTACATAAAAGTCTTAAACAAGCGTTCACCTATTGTCCTTATCATTTTCTTTTGATACTTAGGTAGTCGGAGGCCTTTGTTACTAATTGTACCGTTGGTATATGGGGTGGGTGCCTCCGACTACCTAAGTATCAAAAGAAAATGATAAGGACAATAGGTGAACGCTTGTTTAAGACTTTTATGTAGTCGGGTTTTAGTTTTTAACTATTTTTTTTATACCTTTTTGCTAATAGCTTGAGAATCGTTAATCTCACAAAAGAGAAGCGTTTGAGAAACGGTTTCGGAAAGTACAAACAAAGACCTTTGCAACGATACCATACACGAGCATATTTACTAACATTGAAATTTTCGACCCTTTCCTCGACCCCCGCTATCTCGTTAGACCCCATTTTTATGTGACGTCGCATAGCCTATAACCATCGAGCTATTAAAACGAATCATATGACACCTCATTTGTTGAAATCGAACCAGTAGTTTCAGCGCTACGAGGGAACATAAAAATCGGCTACATACATACATACATAGGGTGTCAAAATCATAACCCTCTCATAGTCGGGTAAAAATCGTTTATGCATACAATTTCGGTGGGTAAAAACCTGGTCTCAATGTCGCGAAATTTTTCATTTTCATTCAAGGCCGTTTTCAGGCACTATGATGATAAGTATTGTCATCAATGGCTATAATAGACATAGACATAGACATAGACATAGACCGCAGAACAAATCGAATCGACTAATTTATGTCAAAACTTTATTTTAAACTAGTACTAGTTGGTTACTCCTACAGAATGTAGCCTAAACCACTGCATCGAATTTTGCAGAATAAATCGAATCGACTAATTGGTTTTCCTATTAGTATCTACTAATAACGTTTTGACATAATCTTAGCAAAATTTTTCATTGTTTAAAACCTAGAATTGGCTTACAGACAGTAAGAGGAGGAGCCTCTAGACTACATATAGATGACGCTGTCTGTACATTTCCGGATGTAGATCAGTGCACGTAGAAAGCGGTGCCAATTACTAGGGGACCACCGACACTGCGGATCGGAACGGAACGTACCTGTCTTCATTTACTATTTACTTGATCTCTTAGTTCAGTCTTATTCTATGTTATTTGTAGGTCTATATCATTGAAATTTGGAGGTAAACATGGTTTCTTTGTTCGCTAAAGTAAAAAAAAAATAAGTAGATATGCAAGTAAGCGTTCCGTGACCATTTCGTAAACGGCCTTCCTCCGATGTCATATCGATTCTAATTTGCCAACCTGAAGTTCAACTTAGATATAGGTATAGAAAATGCTTTATTGCACTTTTTCCAAAACAATTAACAAACAATACAAATAATTTGGTACAAAAAATGTGATAATTGGCGGTCTGATCGCTTTCGAGCGATCTCTACCAGACAACCGTGACTTAGATTATATTTATACTTATTATACCCAGTTTTATGAGGTCCTTATCAGTGATATGTCAAACCAGCGTAATTTCCGACAAATTCAGCGACAATGGCGCAAAATTGAATGCGCTAAAATTGTCCAAGACAACGGTCTTGGACAATTTTAGCGCATAAAATTTCATAGCAGCAACATAATTTTATTGTTAAGTTAGTATAGTGTTAAGGTGGTTGTAGATATAGCTTACACTTTAAACTTGTTAGCGACATCACACAGCGCGTGTTTGGACAGATTTACATTAATATTTCACGAATGAAATCAACAAATAAATTATTCTTATGGTATTTAATCGTTCGGTCCATAAAACACTAAATTTATTTTCGTACCGTCAACCGAGCGAGTTTGTCTGTTACATTTCAGTTAAACTTTGCAAAAATAAGTTCTCAAATAAACAGTAAACAGTACTTTAAACAAAAGTTTAGTGAGCGTAGGTTGGTTTACCGACTTTTACGTTTGTAAACGACCGATGCGGCGCTTCGGACGAAGGTCCGGCTTGCAACGCAGGAAGTTGCGTTGCGGATTCGATTCCTTTGGGACAAATGTTTGTACGATCTTCAAATATTTGTCCGCGTGTTCTGGGTACTTTCTATGTGTGATAAAAAATACCTACTACCTATTATATTTATGTAAGTATTGCATTATTTATATACATACATCTGTACATATGTCAGTCATCTGGTAGCCACACAAGCTCTGCTTAGCTTGGGGCTAGATTATGCTGTGTGGTTTAACCGTCATTATTTATTTATTAAATCATCAAATAAGACTTAGTCAACAATGATTTACATTGAAAGATTTTGCTCTTACAAAATAGTTTCTATTTATTTTACTAACGACGTGTTTGTGTGAGGTCATCATACATTAAAATAATCGATACATAATCAAACCATCGATAATTCATGTCGAGTATCAGTTGCAATCGAATAATAATCGAATAATCGACTAATAGGACTAATAGAATAAATCAAATCGTTAGCACAGCGGGGGAACACATTCGGGTAGTGTCAATTTGATTCAGAATCGATTTGTTTACAAGTACCTATATTACTGAGGTTATTGATGTCTGTATTCAAATATCGGACTTAATGTTATGTATAATAGGATTATTTTGGATTTGGGCCCAAGCGTTTGGCTTTTTTAACCGACTTCGAAAAAAGAAGGTTCTGTGTTTGGCTGCATATATGTTTTTTTATGTGTATTCAACATACATAAAAAAAAAACAAAGTTATGGAGTGATTTTGAAAACTATTTTACTTTTGTATAGAGAATGAACCCTTTGAGCGATAAGGCCGCCCATTGTACTTCTCCTATGTAACATCTCTCTGTAATGTTGTTTTTCTGGTGTACAATAAAGAATTTTTGTATTGTATTGTATTGAACCCTACGTGGTCCCATAAAACCGTTCCCGAGAGATATTAGTACCTATTTACCCCAGGAAATTTAAAAACAAACTAAGGCATTCGAACTCTGGTTTTAGTTTTCTTCAACAATTAAATTATTCGTTTTACTTTAATAAGAGTAAAAAAAAAACTAAATTTAATTAAACAAAAACAATTTTTAGCTGACGATCTATAACTTTTTAAACTACTTACAAACTGACTAGTTTAACTTTGAATTTTAACCGTAAGGTACTCCTTTCACTTTTGTTAAGCCTTTAACTTAACTAATAAGTTCACTAATAAACTAAAGTATTACTAAAAGTAACAGCCAATTATTTAGGTTCATTTTACGAGTAATGGTTTGTACCAGACCACCACTTTTTACTACCACTTCGACCTAATCATAAATCGATAGCGAACAGCTTTTAGATAATTTTATAGGAATACTAGCTGACCCGCCCGCGGCTACGCCCGCGTGTACTAAAAAGAATATCACACCATGCATTGTTTTGTTATAATATCTGAAAGGGATTAGGCAGTGTTTTCGATGAAAGCTCCCGGGTGGCTTGACTTTATCGTTATATTTTGGACAATTCACACAATATACATTAATATATTATAGCCACTAGCTGCTGCCCGCACCTTCGCCCACGTTTTATCGGGATAAAAAATTACCTAATATGTTATTCAAGATCCCAAACTATACCCATACCAAATTTCAGCCTTATCGGTTCAGTAGTTTTTACGTGAAAGAGTAACAAATATCCATAAATCCATCCATCCTTACATACTTTGTTATTTATAATATTAGTAGAATGTGTTATTCTGTTAGATAAGCTATATTATTGTTAAGTTTCATTAAAATCGATTCAGTAGTTTTTGCGTGAAAGAGTAACAAACATCCATACATACAAACTTTCGAGTTTATAATATTAGTAAGGATCAACAGCAGTAGTAACTATGTGATGGCAGATGTGGCGCGGCGGGAGAAGTTCGCCTGCGACGCAGGATGTTACCGATTCGATTCGCGTCTTGGGACAAATGTTTGTATAAATCTGCTTATATCGGCTATTCCGAGTGTTTTGGGTATTTCTATGTATAATCAAAAAATCTATCTATGTAATGTATTATGTATGTATATTTGTCATGTCATCTAGTATCGCTGTGTGGTTTGCCCAGAATTATTTATTATTATAGCTTATTAGTAAATTCTACCCAGTGATCTAGCTTATATAAAGTTTATATAACGGGGTCTTCGCTATTATTTTTTCAGGATAAAAGTGGTAAAATTTATCTAATTAGTTTTGCCAAATTATAAGAATCCGTTTAGTCGTAAAAAAGGAATCGGTCTTAAAAATTGTATATTGCCTAGTTTAGAGTTAGGTTTTTACTGTTAACTGATCATTGGGTTTGGCACTTTCATTTATTGAAGATTCATGATTTTTATTTTTTTGACGACCGATTTGGCACTGTGGGCCCACGTCCGCCTGCGACGCAGGAGGTTGCGGATTCGATTCCCGCCTCTGGACAAATATTTGTACGATCTGCAAATATTTGTTCAGGGTGTTCTGGTCGTTTTTCTATGTATAATAAAAAATATCTATCTATGTAATATATTGTATATCAGTTATCTAGTACACATAACACAAGCTCTGCTTAGCTTGGGGCTAGATAATGCTGTGTGAATTGTCGAGCATTATTTATTTATTAGCATCATTTTATATTGTTGTATTTTGCATTATGTTGTATTATTTTATGTAAGGGTTTATTTTAGAGAGCATGGATGAAACGATTAACTAATATATTAATCTAATATAGATCGTATACTTATATATATAATGTATAATAAAGGCTCCAACAGTTAAATACTAGCATAGTACTTTGAATACTTATTTATCTCCAACGCCAATTTGCCTATTCAAAATGATAATGATACAAAATATATCTATATCTCCATAACTGCTAAGCATAAAGGTAACGGCTACTTGTGAGGTTAACTAGTGATGGGACCATATCGATAAGTTATTGTCGATAGTTTTAATTTCCATAATACACACAAATTATTTCGATGACTTAGATGAAATCTGATATGGTTAAGATAAAGTTTTACTGTCATAAGCCGGTATAGTTATTTGTATAAATAGTTTTATAAATAAAAAAGATTTAAAACTACAGTAAAATAATTAGAAGTTTTTATTGTTATTGACGAAATTTTGTTATTTTTGTGATTGATAAGTCAGATAACTAGGTAATAAATATCCTAATAAAATACTAAATACAGTTTTTATGCTAATACTAATTTAATTATCTTGATGATGTTATAAATAAGAAAGATAAGAGTAGGCTTTAAAATTGTCAGGTTACAACTAAAGTTTCGAGTTTCCGTTAGGTTTTTCCCTAATTTTACAAATTAGTCTTATCCATGGAAGTTAGTTCTACCACATATTTCATAGATACGTAGCATTAAATTATAATTTTTAAAGCATATAGTGTTCTACTGCAGGACAAAAGCATTCCCTATTTGATTCGCCTCGGTGTTCTCCATGAAAGTCTTTTTAGAATTTTCCTAATATGCGTCTTATGTTTCAAGTTAATGCAGTTACTGCCTAGTTTGACTATGTGGTCTTCAATTCCGTCATTTCCACGTATAAATATATTTCCGGAAGACATTATTATTCTTGCTAAAGACATAGGCACCTACCCTGACGAGATATAAAAAAATACCATCTTCGCAAAAATCCACAAGAACGTCAGTCCGTTCGCTCCTTAAATACGAAACCTACAATCGGTTTGTTAAACAGTCTATTTCATTCATATTTTTTTGCAAAAGTAACAAGATAAACACTCGATATAATTTACAAAACTACCATTATACAACAGTCTTCACCATCACGACTATCGATACATCATCTCCGACTCACCTACCGCACCGTACAACTCATTCATAAATCGACAAGACCGTTACATCCCTAGCAATATCGATTGTCTTACAAGTGATTTAAATATCGTACTTTACGAGGGATCGCATTGGTTTGTGATGTTGCGGCCATCAGTCTAGAGTTATAGACCTGCTTGTGGGAAATATAGCTGAGGAAATGGAGGTCAAGAGGAAAATGTCGTCTTTTGTCAAGGGATTTAAAGGAAGTTCGTTATATTTTATCCTAGTTCTTATAGCTCTGAAGGCAGTTGGGAAAGTATGTAAAAAATAAATAAATAAAAATGCTGGATAGTACACACAGCGTCATCTAGCCCCAAGCTAAGCAGAACTTGTGTTATGGGTACTGTACTAGATGACTGATATACTTGAAACAATATATTACATAGATATGTATTTATGTACAATAGTACATAAATACATATATGTAAAATAGTAACATAAAGTTACTATTTTAACTAGTAACATAAAGTTACTATTTTAACTAGTAACATAAAGTTACTATTTTAACTAGTAACATAAAGTTACTATTTTAATTCATACTTACATAAAGCAAAAGTAAACAGTTGTTTCCCTGTCTGTAACATGGCTGTTTCTTACCAACCCATCCCAAAATTACTGAGAGGATTACAATGAATTTTTTCGGTTAGTAACTAATAGTTCGAGACGTAGAATAACATATACCTACGCTACTTTTATCTCAGAAAAACGTGTGAAGTCACGGCCAGAAACAAGTCAAACTAATATTATAAATGCGAAAGTTTGGATGGATGTTTGCTACCTCGGATAACGGATCGTTATGATAGGTAATTCTATGCTTGGAATCAATTAAAGGCTACTTTTTATCCCATAAATTAGTTCCCATGGGATAAAAATCACCTTTAAACGTTTCTATTGAAAAAGGCGTGCGAAGCCACGGCCAGGAAGTAGTCTGTTATAAATGTTACTCGATTAACAGTAATCCGATTCCATGATATATCAAACTGTCATTATGTTGATTGATGACTCAGTGACTGACCTGAGAAACTGGATAATGATATAGTTTGTAACCCAATTAATGATTGTTGCCGTCATTAATTCTAAGAAAGTCTTCATTGCTCAACTGAGAGACTAGGATTGCCCGTGACTTTGTGTGGTAATTTAAGCTCTGCTCAGTACACCTGTTTTTAAGCCATTGAAAGTGAAAATAAAAATGCAAGTCTCCTATTTGTTTGTAGATGTGGAGTTATTTTCATCAATTCCGACCGACTAGACGTCCGTAACGTACGAGTAACAACATAAAGGTTTTTGACTGAAAAACAGCGCTAAGCGGCAACCGTTCAGCACATGCTGAGCCACACCTATTTTGGCACAGGGTCATGGGGTCAAAACTCGATCTGACGCCCATCATTTTTTGTAACTTAGCAAACTTCCATGATTTATGCTTTTGTTTGTTTTGTATGTGCTTTCTGTGTGGGTCGAAATAAATGATATTCTATTCTATTTTGGTGGGCCGGCGACAAGTTGACCAAACACTGTCGGCTGCTTGCTGGCACTGCAGGATTGTTCAGAGACGGGTTATTCCAGTTTTGCCCCTTGATAAATCCCCATTAAGGGGAAGACTGGAAACTTAATTTTAAAATATCCAGAATTGCCCCTTACCGCACTTTCTTGTTCCAGATTTCCCCATTAAGAAGATTTGTATCTAAGGGGGAAAACTACGCTTTTGAGACATCAACGCAAAATCTCACACAGATTCCTGCGAAATTCAAATATTATTGCGGATTTTCATATTTTCTGCGTTATACAATTAATAAAACTACCAGAAAAGTAATTTTCTACTGATCGCAGACCATTTTCTATAAACCCATCCTATCCTATCCTACTTCCTATCCTATTAATATTATAATTGTCAAAGTTTGTAAGGATGGATGTATGGATGGATATTTGCTCTTTCACGCAAAAACCACTGAACCGATTAGGCTGAAATTTGGTATGGGTATAGTTTGGGACATGGATAAACATAGGCTATTTTTTATCCCGATAAAACGCGGGCAAAGGCGCGGACATCAGCTAGTAAATGAATAAAATGAAATCGAAGAATGGGTTACGGAGTGTCTGAATAGCTCTGCTGAAATGGCGCACCAAACCGCGCTGCGGCGGCCGCCCCGTGCTGTGTCGCCTACCACAGACTTTGGTGTGTAGACGCCTGAAAAACATCAACAAATATCGCTCTATTTTAAAGTCCTTGCTTACACTATAGCAGCTGGATTCCATTGTTAGATCCTAGGATTATAGTTGAAAGACAGTTGGTACCTAGCTAAATAATTCAAAGAAAAATGGCGACTTCTCATAACGGACGCCAAGAGACACTTCGGGACGCTGATCCATAGAAATAATTAAGTAAGGTAAAATATATTCACATCACTTCCAAACTACTCGTAGCTGAAGTAAAAAAAAAAAAGTAAAAAAGTCTTTATTATAGGAGCATAATTATATTGTAAACAACAAAAATAGGAAGCGATGCGACCTGCAGAAGTAATATACCGTGTCGCAGGTCGCAACGCCCACAGGATTAGAATTATATAAGTTCCAAGAAGCATCCTACACTACGCTTACCGATTCGCGGTCTCCACTCAAGAACATATTTACCTCAGCGAGGTTGTCGGCAACAGTTTTTTTTTTTTTTCTTATAAGTTTTTGTCGTGTACTGTACATCAAACGTCTTCAATCGCCCGCAGACGTTTTCTAACAATTTATTATAATTCTCCAAGAAAACGGATGTCGTAAATAGTATAGCAAGTCAGCAGATTAGAAAATAATGATTTTTCATACGATACCAGAAGATTTGTGCATGTTCGTTAAAACTTGCTATCTAAAATCTAATTTTTCATTAGTTTTACAACTGATCTTTTTATTTTCGAAGAGACTAATAGTCATTAGGTACCTTTTGTCTAGCTAGTGTGAGAGTGACTCGCGCGCCGCCGAGTGGTCAAAACTTATGTATACTTATAATTTAAAAAATAACTATAGGAACCACCTATTAAGAGACTTCACTATGTTTTTCTTATAAAAAATATACGATTATCTGCAAAAGCCATATACATTTCAGATGTATAGGTACTTATTGCACCGAGGAATTCTACAAATATTTAGACTATTTTCAAAATCTTGCAAGTAGTGGAATGGTTACAAGGTTTTGATTTTCATTAATTTGGTCTCTTTAGGGTATGAGACGCGTTTGCGCACCCACTTGTGTATTAGTAATTAGTTGTACATTAGTCCTGCACACACGGCTTGTCTCTCTTGTGACTGGCCTCTGAGTCCCAGGCTAGGAGGACAATATGGGTAGTTACTAGTAAGTTGGTACAGGCTGGCCATATCGACGTTAAAGAAAATAACGAATGGATCAAAAAATTATGAATAAATGAATGAAAAATGAATGAATGAACACATTATAGTATTGAGTAAAATATATAAATAAAGACTCTTACATCTTAAATAAAAATAAAGCCAGTGCAATGGGCGGCCTTATCGTGTTGTTAATAACAACATGGAAAGGACCACAAAACCGAAGAACCAGAGGCAAACCAAAAAGAGGCGGCTGGCATAGACAAGCTAAACCAAAGAACCAGAGGCAGACCAAATAAGAGGTGAATAGATGGCAAATCGGCTGGCATAGATAAGCTAAAGTTTAGTAGAAAAAAATATTCTAGGTCTATGAGCCAAACAAAGCTCAAACAGAAAAGCATGGTGTATAAAATGGAATGAAAGGCAAGAGGCCTTCACTTGATGGTTGGTGAAAGGCGCGGCTGGCGAAGGTCCGCCTGCGACGCAGGAGGTTGCGGGTTCGATTCCCACCTTGGGACAAATGTTTGTACGATCTGCAAATATTTGTCTCGGGTGCTCTGGGTATTTTCTGTGTATAATAAAATACATATCTATGTAATATATGTATTGTATCAAGTATATAAGTCATCTAGTACCCATAACACAAGCTCTGCTTAGCTTGGGGCTACATGATGCTGTGTGGATTGTCCAGCGTTATTTATTTATTTTATTTTGTTGAGGAAATAAAAGGTTTTTATTATTATATGTAGTAGGTAGAGGTACTCGTAATAATAGCATCAGTTCGTGTAGTCAGTAACGTGAAGTTTCATGAATCACGCAGCCCAGTTACAGGTGAACAAAAGGTATCGCCTCCGAACCTTGGCCTGCCTCCGCGCATCCTCGTGCCACATGCACTATTGTTCCGGTTATGAGGAGGTTAGGTAAATACTATGAATGTATGCTACTAGCTACCGCACCTTTGCCAGACCAGTCGGAGCTATTATACCAAAGTCAGTGGCCGATCAGTATTGCCAAAAAAAAAAAACAATTTGGAAACAATGTGTAGAAAAGAAATCATCGAAACCGACTTTGAATAATTGTTTTAAAAGAAATAACCGTGATTTTCATTTGTTTTTTAAATTAATTAATCCAATAAGTAATAAAAATGTATATTTAATTTTGGGGTAAACCCCAATAAGTCAGCCCAATTTTATGCAAAAGTTAATTATACATATAACATACTCGTATACTAAAAATATGAAAAATATTATCATAGATATATAATCTTTTAAAAATTTAATGAGTAATTTGCATTTATTTTATTTAAACCTAATTTTTATTTCCAGCAAACTTGAACATTGATTATCTCGATAACTACTTTTTCACCCTTAACGGGTTTTATCACTCCACCTCGATTTGTAATTTATTGAACGTTAGAGATATGTATAACATAACAGATTGCTTAGAGGCTATATTCTATACTTACATAGGACTTAATACTAAAGATACGATTATAAATATAAAAATACATTGACAACATAAAATAAAGTATAACACGAAACAGTACACGTAAAATACAAATAAATAAAAAATACCATCCATTTTTTTTCGATCGTGACCACATTTTTTGTACTGTCAAATTATTTTAGTTTTGGCGACGTCTGAATTGACACCGAATGATCGGATCGTAGAGATCCAATCGAATTGACCTAAAAGGCTCAGTTTCATCCAATCAAATTCTAAAGACCCTATCAAAAAACTTAACCATTCAAAGTATTAACCATTAGGATCAAATTCGCGTGCACCAGTTCTCATTCCTCAGTGTCACCGCCTCGCAGTCGATTCTCTCCGCTCGTCCTACAATCGACCTTCGCGCCGAGAGGTCGCATCGGTGACCGGTGACCATTAGCATACAGACAAAGCCTTTACACTTGACGCACGACACTGGCTGTTGACTAAAATGCTGCTATTGAAACATTAGATACAGTTACAGTGTCCTCCGGAAAAGACGAGGTAGTGTTCGTAAAGTAAAACGAGGTTTTGTTTAGTTGTTTCTTTGAGAATTGATGATGTCACAGAGCAGAGCACAGAGGACATGGCTTGTGGTTTATACAGGTTGCTCATAATGTGTTTGCAGTAATTTAAAAAAGGATATAACGTTAAATAATGCAAGGGTATGTACCTGAAAAAAACACGTTTATGAAGAAAAAACGGGGGTTTTTCTTGTTTAAACAAAACTAATACCGAAATTCAAAAAATCCTACAACATTATCACTCCCTTTCGGATTAATGGGTACATCCTGTACGAAATAAACCCTAAATGAAGCACGGGCATCGAAGCTAGAATATTTGACCTAATTAAGTGATTTGGAATCGTCTCGGAAAAGTTATCATGGGTACAAACCATATTTGTTTTCTTCCGTGAACCAACTAGAAAACATGTATTGTAAGACATTTTCCATACCTGAAACAAAAGGAAAGCAAAAATAAGATTTATGATACTTTACAACTTATGTATTGTCAACCTAGTATTTAGAGAAGTCAAATTGGAGTACTTAAGGCGAATAAATAATATATATCCATTTTTTTTCTTTTTTAAATAAAGAAAATAATAATAACGTTACGGAATTCTCTCCCTCACAATATTCGTGCTAGCCCCTCACTCTTCATTTTCAAGCGTAAAGTCAAAGAGCATTATCTTTCTTCATAACTTGTATTTTATGTATTTATTCAATATATATATGTAATTATAGAATTTCATATAAGCTATATAGGCTGTATAGTATGTTATGTATTGTATTATAATCTGTAATAGTAAGTATATTATATTAGGTAAGTAATATAAAACTAAATCTTTTGTCCTGTATTCATGCACATAAACCCACCTTTATAACTTTATTCCTCTCTCCCAATAAGGTTTGCTGGAAGAGAACTCTTTTAAGGGTTAAGCTCGCCTTTGCCATGTATTTTCTTTTTAATTTTTTTTCTTGTAATATATTTTTATTGTGCAATAAAGAATTAAGAAAATTGCAATCAAATAAAAGAAAAAAAATTGAACTAGTATTTACAATTGATACAATTGAGCTAACTGCAGACTGTTGCAAACAATCTACAGGTAGCACAACTGGTTCATTATTATCAATACCAGTCTGAAGTGTCCCAATAAAATTATTTTCTCAGTATACCTATAAGTAGTGTGAACGCGTTACATTATTCCTCAAGATTTGTACCCATAGATACCCAACAGCTTCAGAGAATGAGCGGTTTCCGATTTGCATTAAAAAAAATATAAAAAAGTGGTTCCAAATATCTCGATAGGAATATAGGGGTGACTCCCTATATTCCTATAGGGGGTCACCTTTGGAAATTATGGTACCTATGTCAATGTCAAATGAAAAGAGAACAAACTTTATATATTATATTTATTAAAAATTTGTTATTAATTCATTCATTTTATATTTGTAATTTAGAAATTGTAATTTTAAAGTGTAATTAAAAATTTACATTTGCATGCCTATGTTAGGTAGAATATAGCTAGACGTATTATAAAGATGTTTATAAAAAAAAAAAATTACATATATTCTGGCAAATAAACATCTTTAAACTTTTTCATAAAATCTGCAACGAGGATTATTTAACAGTCTGCAGTTAGCTGTTTCAATTGTAAATACTAGTTCTAATTTGTTTGTATTATTTGATTTTATTTGTTAAAATATACGAACAATACAAAAAATACAATTAATCATGAAAATCTTAAGCTAGATCTGGGTCTGGTTAGTAGATACAAAGAAGTCGTACAGAAAAAGGTCGTTATTGCTTAGTAATATAACACGCAAAAATATAGGTACATATATCATGATCAGTTGGCACAAAATTTAATTTAATAAAGCAGTTTTAACGAATCAATGATCCGTTGGGAACTATTTGTGTAATCAGGTGGAACTACAAACTGATCGTATGATCAGATGGGAATAACCTATAATAAAGATAGGCTGCAATGGTGCTGCTAAAATGCTGCTGAATGGTACCGAATGAGGGGTTTTCGATTAGCATAAAAAATTGTTCTAAATATCTTATGCTAATCGAAAACCCCTCATTCGGTACCATTGAGCAGCATTTTAGCAGCACCATTGTGAATCGGCCTCCTTTATCATGCAAACACGGCGGCGGTTCGGCTTCGGACGAATTAAAGTTATGGTACCGTCGTCGCAGGCCATTCAAGTTTTAATACATATTGATTGGTCTTACTTTTTGGGTAAGACTCTTTAGTTTCCAAGGTTTATAATTTTAAAGATAAAAATTATTATTTATTTATATAATATAAAAATGAATCGCAAAATGTGTTGGTAAGCGCATAACTCAACAACGCCTGGACCAATTTGGCCAAATCTTTTTTTAAAATGTTCGTTGAAGTTCAAGGATGGTTTTTACGGCGAGAAAAATAAATAGAATTATTGCTTGAAAAACCCTAAAAATAGCCCTTTTCTTTTTCCCATACAAATGATTTGTAACTAAAACGTAGTATCACCAGGGTGACGGTTCTGTTCAGGAGAATTTTTTAAAGTACGTAGGCACAAGAACTGCCACATTACAAATCTTTTAGACAGGACGAAGTCTGTCGGGTCAGCTAGTTTATAATATAATAATGATGATGGACAATCCACACAGCATCATCTAGCCCCAAGCTAAGCAGAGCTTGTGTTATGGGTACTAGATGACTGATACACATAATACAATATATTACGTATATATTTTTGATTATACATAGAAAATAGCTAGAACACCCGAGACAAATATTCGCAGATTGCAATGCGGGAATCGAAACTGTCTAAACTGTGTACAAAATGATCATAAACAATAAGGTGGACTGGATTTTGACCATGAAGACAGTAGCACTAATTGAAGCAGACTGTTTTTCGTATAAACTAAAAAAATAATCTGGGATCGATAAAGAAGTGTTTTCGACCCCTGACAAAAAAGGAATGTGAAAAATGTTTCTGATTTGGATACGTTTTTTTAAAAGTTATTTAATCGAGAGTTTTGTTTTTGAAACAAATTGGTGTACTAATTCAAATTTTATGTTATTATTATGATGCAAGATAATAAATAAAACCTTTAAAAGACGGAGACAGCGTCTTGGAGACGTCTGATAATCTGATAATATAATATTGGTATTGATATGGATCAGTCGAGCTACCTGTAGATTATTTACCAGTCTGCAGTTAGCTGTTTCAATTGTAAATACTAGTTCTAATTTATTTGTATTATTTGATTTGATTTTTTAAAATATACTAACAAACCAAAAAAATTCAATTAATCATGAAAATCTTAAGCTAGATCTGGGTCTGGTTAGTAGATACAAAGAAGTCGTATAGAAAAAGGTCGTTATTGCTTAGTAATATAACACGCAAAAATCATGATCAGTTGGCACAAAATTTAATTTAATAAAGCAGTTGTAACGAATCACTGATCCGTTGGGAACTTTTTGTGCGATCAGATGCAACTACAAACTGATCATATGATCAGATGGGAATAACCTATAATAAAGATAGGCTGCCCGTGAACTAAGCGAAGTGCAATGGGAGGAAAACTGGCGACCCCCGGCGACCCACAGAGCCAAGATGCAAGGCTGATCGGAGCACTGCAGGACCAAGTAGTGAGAGCAGAGCGAAAGAAAAAGATAATTTTTTGAGTTAATAACAAAAGCAAAAAAAATTACACTGTGCGACCACACCAACTAATAAATATTAAACAATCAAGCTAATACTTTATTAGAACCAAAGAAAATTTGGAGCATTTTTTTTAGTTTAATTTAGGTTAATTACATAATTTACTTAAAAAAATATTTTCTTCATAATATTTAAACAGCGATTTTAATCAAGACGAAATTGCATTTCAAAAAATAAAATTTTAATCAAAATCAGTTCATCTGCTTGGGAGCTGCGATGTCAACGACAGACAAAATATCCTTTTAATTTCGTTGGAAAAATGGAAGAAATCAATGGAAGAAACCGATTCCCTTTAATTGTCAGCCAGGCTCTACAAGAAGAATATTTTGGTAGATTTTTATTTTATTCATGGTTATGACTTGCTGTGCATAATTGAGCAAAAATTTGAGTTCGTGTAGTTTCAATTAGTGCAAAGATAAATGACATACTAAAAATCTCCCTTCTCTTGGAATACCACCAAATATTGTCTATGAAATAAAAAAATTCTTATATGTGAGTATGTAAAAACCTCTGTGATTTACATAGTGTTATTTTATAAGTATCCAATGTAACAGTATTTTAAGTTTATAAATTAATATATATGTAAATAAATAATGTGGGATTTCTATCCCACACTGTGTAGTTGCTCTATGAAAATATTAAGTTTCGTATTATATTCGTATCGTTTGTAGACTGAGGAATAGAGTAGTAGTACCTTAGGGTAAGTAGATACAAAAAAAGAATTCCGTTCGTCCTTCTTACACACATTCTTCTTTCGTACATGTGCCCGACAAGAGTGAATCCATTGTCTTATTAAAATGGTAAAATATTTAGTAACAATTCCGCGTATAACCTTCTCTGATGATATTCATCAAAGTAAGTTGTCTACTAGTTTCGTCTCTCCACGAGACATCTTCAGGACACCACAATACTCGATCTTGACATTGAAATTGGTCAGCACAGCAACACCGACAGATACCAGCCAGTGATGTTGCCTCTCCAAGCTCCTCGCTTCACTTGGCGCGAGGAGTATAATTAAGAGTGAATAGGTATCTTCTAGACTTTCGTGATACACCGTCGGCCACATCGTCACTTTCCATCAGGTGAGATTATGGCCAAACGAAGGTCTTGTCCATAAAAAAATGTGCTATTGGAGGAATAGAATTTATTTATTCTTAAATTCAGCGGTTTCTCGTCAATATACACGTAACTCCCAAATAGACCACCATTACAGCTTCTACCTTGCGTCTATTCAAATCCATCGCAACAACATGCAGCAGTCATTAAATAACGGTGTAAATATGTCAATGATGCACCAGTGTCATCTGACCTTAACCCATGGATCGCGGTGTTACTAAATGATAGGTCACGATGCGCAAGAGTCGTATACATAATACGCTGCAGTGTATTAGTAGTCATGGCTATGATAGCTGTACATATCATGAGGTGGTTATTAGGGTTTATTACCTTTAATAGCTGATGCCCGCGCCTTCGCTCGCTTTTTATCGTGATAAAAAGTAACCTACATACGTATATGTAATTTCAGGTTCCAAAATATACCCATACCAAATTTCGGCCCAATCAGTTCAGTAGTTTTTGTGTGAAAGAAACAAACATCAATAAGTACATCCATTTTCACAAACTTTGACATTTATAATATTAGTAGGATTCTTATTTTTAAGTAGGTTGTTGGTGTGTAAATCCGGCTGAGCAAACTGTGATTGAAATTGGTAGGCTAGTTTTTTTGTGAGCAGTTCACGAATTTCATTCAAACTTAGACTAAAAAAAACAATACTGAACCAAGTCCAAGATTTACATGAGATCGAACAAGGCGAGAGAAGGCTTCCTTTTCTTCCTTGTTTGTTCGCGGCAGGCAGCGTCTCGTTCGTTCGCCGATCTCCCAACAGCGGGTAGGAAGAAATAGGCGGATAGCCTCACTAGATTAAACTACCCTATATTTTTTGAGCAAAGATCGAACAGATAGAGAAAATAGTATTATAAATTACCAATAAGTTGCTCTACGTTTGACGATATAGTCAAAGTAAACCTAGACCAGCGGGTGAGTCTATTTGACGCTAGTAACGAGACGTGATCGTTACGTCTAATTTTCATATGGGATTTGCGTAGTTACACTTCCGCACGACAGAGGCGCTGTACCAAATTGTATGGAAAAAGTAGACGTCACGATCACGTCTCGTTCATCACTAACGTCAAATAAACTCACCCATCTGATCTGACCTCTAACCGGTCGTGTCGGTCTACCATCTTATCGGACTATGCACTTGCGTTTGCGCACACACTTCGGCACTAGATATACATATGTATGTCCTGCGTATCTGGCTAATCTCGGCAGGGACTGGGTGCCATGGCCGAAAATTGGCAGGCTGGCTAGGAGGCTAGAATGCTAGAATAAACCAAGTGGAAAAATTAAGGTTTAGCTGGAATCGGGACACCAAACCCGCCGACACAGCTAGGGGTAGCGGCAGGTTGGTGTGTTACTGAACTATGAATTACTAGCTGCTGCCCGCACCTGCGCCCGCGTTTTATCGGGATAAATGCTCTGCTTAGCTTGGGGCTAGATGATGCTGTGTGGATTGTCCAGCCATATAACATACATCTTTTTTTCACTATAGAATAATCTCATCCAAATTCAAATAAACTGTACTCACCTAACATTGTAAGTATGGAATGTCGCCCGTGTTTACCTGTAATTACTAGCAGTCACGCGAGGTCCTTGCTATCTGCTGATATCGGTCGCAGCAGAGGTTATTCATTGTCACCGGCTACTCAGTACACAATTGAGGATAATTAAGCTTGTCGCACACCTGGAAAGCACCGCACACAGCACAAAAATGTACATTCAAATATGCGTTTTAACATTTCGATGCATTTTATATTGACGGCAGCAGATGATAGACAGCTCGCGGGAGACTCGTTTGAAGCTTTCGGGAATTTTGTCACTATAATGTGTATATAAAGATAACGAGTTTAACTTTATATTTAAAGCACATTTTAGTGGTGTGTTTAGGTCTTGGATTAATGTGCAGAGAGCTTTATGTGCCTACCTTATATTATTCTAAGCCTATTGGCTCTATTGTTGGGCAAGGGCTCCCCTTTCCTTTCCCCCGTCCCCCTTTCCTCCTAATGTCGAACTTTCTACGTTTTTCTATTAATAGCCAGACTTGGCCACTCTTTTTGGTATGAGTTCAGTTCATCCTTCCATCTAAATATGTCTGCATTTATCGATTTTACAAAATGAAATTTTCATAATCTTTGCAACGAAAACACTTATCTCCCACGAAAACCTTGTCTAGTTTACTAATGATCGAAAGTCATCTATAATACGCCTAAAACAACAAATAAATTAATTTTTTTAATAAATAACTTAAAAATATGATTTTTAAAAATGGCAACATTATTCCTCGTTCAGACTTGAGGATTTTTGCCAACTTCACATTCCTACTTATTAGAATTAGGCCCTCTCAATAAAGCCGTTGAACCCGTGCGTTCTTTACGAGTGGTGCTTGTTAAAGCCGTGTTATTTGGTCGCCCACGGAGCCCCAGGCTTGGCTCGTGCCCTCTTGTGCCGTAATGTAAAAGAGATAGCGATTTCAGAGACTTAATTTTTACTATACATAATAAACTTAAAAGCAGTGGAAAAGACAAGATTATCTTCCTGAAAACTCTATTGATTACTTAGAGTTAGTTAACAGAAAGAAAATCAAGAATTAGCAGCACATCAGCATTGTATACAGCGTCAGCAGCGGGGCAATGCAGCCACCATTTAGAGACGCTGCTTCCGACTGGCATTGATATGGATCAGTTGAGCTACCTGTAGATTGTTTGTAACAGTCTGCAGTTAGCTCAAATGTTTCAAATGGAAATACTAGTTCTCATTTGTTTCTATTATTTGATTATAATTTTCATTGTTAATATCATCACAAAATGACAAAAAATAAGTGTGGTATTAAAAACGGCGCAAAATTTGTTGAAAGTTGTTATACTATCCAGTTCAGAAGTATAAAATAAAATACAGGTTTATTTATATTGTATAGTTGCAAAATGACTGTGTTGTAAGCTAGGTAAGATGATAACTCTTGAGTCAATACTTTGCAGCCGTGTACGTAAGAATTGAAATTACCCGAGTAATAGGTAAGTTGTATTAAGAACTCTACAAACTTCTTAAGAGTTCAATCATGTAATCTCAACTGCTCTTGAACTGTTAAAAATGTTTACTCTTCATAATTGGTCGAATAAAAAAGTATGTTGAATAATTTATACAACATTATCCAGGTCCAAAGTAAACAGAATATTTGCAGATCGTAAAAAGATTTTATCCGTATCGAACCCATTTCAACAAAGACCTTGTCTTCCAAACCCTCGTTATACACCGTCGGCCACATCGTCACTTTCTATCATTTTATTTTATTTTTATTTTATTATAACAAGTTTACAAAGCAGTTTACAATCAAATTAATGCAATAAATTGAGTTACAGTACTGAACCAGATTGTAGAGACCTAGATGTAAACATAACAAGATTAGAAAAGTGTTGCAAACATATCCAAAACAATTTCCCTAAAATATAATTTATATTACTGTGTATTTTTAAACTTTATACAATAGAAAATACATTTATATCGTTATAAATTATATGCAATTGCTCAGTATAGTCGAAATAATTTGGCGAAATTTGTTGATGTTCGAGTTAAATATATCTATCTCATTATTATCAGCTGCCAAATCGTTATATTGGTCATCAGGTGAGATTGTGGTCAAACGAAGGTCTATCGACTTTAAAAAAGCCCGCCAACTTCTGCATCTCGGGCAGACGTTCGCCCATCATACCAGAGTCGTCCCATACACATATTCTGAGACATTTTTTTCGTGATTCGGACACAACACCCGTAAGCTTAAATTGATACGTAAGTAATTTTTGTAAATGTAGTCACACACCAATCACTGAATAAAAGGCGCCACAACTTATTCGAATCGCCCACAACGCAGCACAATAGTCTGAAATGCCATTGAGACCTCCAAAATAGGTCATTTACATTCATTTAATCTGTGCTTTACATAAACCCCCACACCTATGAACCTCACCACAAAGTTATCCATTCAAGTAGACAAAGTTAGAAGTGAAGACGTAGCTTCAAAATCTCTCTCAAAATCTAACAAAAGTATCAACTACTAGCGCCGCAGTAAACTGAACAAATAAGTTGGTGGTGTACGGACCACCGTCGAATATCTTACACCTTCTCTATATAAACACATAAACAATGCTAATTCAGTAATATAAATTCATTCAAACAAACACATCAAAAGAAAAAAGATATGGTAGGGTACAACAATTGACACTGTCTGTAAACCATCTTGAATAAATTCATAGTAACTGATACTAGTATCATATAAAATTTTAAACATTTTAAAAACCTTTAGTAGACGTTAATGTAAAATAGCTAAATTTCTAGTTAATGTAAAATAGCTAAATTTGCAAACAGATCAAAATATCAACTTTAACTGTCTTATAGTTAGATTAACATTCATGTTTATACGTATAAACCAAAAGATCATAAATTTAAAATCTCTTTAAAAAAAATATTTGCCTCACCTTATGTTTACATCAACAACAACACGATATATAATAAAAAAAAAATATACGATATATATAGATATAGCAAAACGTATGTTCTGAAAAAATTTAAGCAAAACAATATTTATGTATGCGATTTTCTATGACCCCCGCACTAGGTTAGGCCTGTATAGCGGGGATCGAATACATAGTCTGTTTGCCATGCTATCCAGAAATAGTACACTAACAAATAATGCCAATAATGTAATAATATACAACTAATGGAGTATTATTAATACAAAATCATGCAGAAATCAGATGATCTGCTATACGACGCTATTCTTGTTTATTTTGCATTAAACTAGTATAAATTAGAGATGAGTCCGGTATTCAATAACTAACTACTGAGTTAGTTATTGAATACCGGACTCATCTCTAATTTATAGGTACTGACCTGTTAGCATGGTCCTACAATATCTAACGCTATTGTAAAATCCGCACACCGCTAGGGAATAACTATACAAAGCGAGCATCGCGCCTAACCGTGAGCCATAACTACCCAACGCTTCAATGCCTATACTTACCTAACTATCATCTACCCATAGGTACTAGCGGACCGCCCACCCGTAAAGTTATGTAGCTGCAACAAGTATTTGGTATTTCTAACCAAATCGGTTAGAAATATATTGGTTATAGAGGTATAGAGTATTGTAACGTTATTGGGTACCAGTTGGTACTAGCGGTATTGAAACAAAATACCCAATTAATATCCGGTAGCCAAAATATCCAATAACTCCCATCCTTAGTATAAATCTTGGCAAAGCGTGGGTGTATTCTAATACATCCGTATAATACATGATCTCCAGCTGTCAAAGGTTATAACCTAACCTCCAAGATAAGTTTACGACCAATAAAATACTAGCTACTATAAACTATTTAAAGGTATACGACTTATATCCTACTAATATTAATAAAGGTGAACCATGACTAAAGAGATCAATCTGAAATTTTGCAAAATTCCATATTTACTTCTTGATTAGATCTACCTAGAAAAACAATTTTTACCTGAGTACATTTTATCCTAAAAGTTGCGCGTAAAGTCGCGGGCAAAAGTTGATTCTAAAATATGGTAATATTTGCAAATACAATCTGATTTATAAATCAGAGGTTTTTGCATTGTGACATGCTGCAACAATAACCATATTTCAAAACTGGTCTAAATTTTAATTTTGTATTAAAACTTCCATATTTTAATCTTATTTGTCATGTTGTTTTTTGAATGTTAGAAGTTGAAGAGAAAAATTGCCCATTTACATACATGCATATGTCAAAATAACGCAAATGATGATGATGAAGGTAATAGGAAAGTCGAATCAAAGGATTCTTTTAAAAAGCTGACACGTGAGCATATTTTAACCAATCTCTACCCGACTTCTAGTAAAGTAACTCAACCATCTTTTAATTACTTGCGATTTTGTTCCCTACCTTCCTTTAAGACATTGTAATTAGGTACCTATTATAATATTGTATATATCTATAAATAATAAATGTACTTTTGTTAAGTTTATTACTATGTTGCTGTAGTTTTCTCTAATGTAATTAATTAGACTCTGTTTCTCATTTCCATGATCACGGGCCATATAGTGACCCGGTCCTTTGGGAGGCATGCGTGGAGCCGAAGCCACCAGCACAGAGGCCCTTTATGAGAATTAATCTAAAGGCAAGAGCTACATAGCGGGTTAATTAGACTTATATTACATAGCTTAGATTTATTTATAGCACGCCTTTTTGTTTTGTTTTCTCCCATGTATGGTTGGCAGGTAGAAAATCCCATTGGCATTATGCCCAACTTTATATATATTTTATTAAATTTGTGCAATAAACTAACAAAACCCCAAAAATCACCAAAATATCAAACATTTTTTTTTTGTTAAAACTTTAAATATTTCTCCAGGTCTCTTTAAGTTTATTGGACAAGAATATTAATTGGGTGATCGCATATCATAAATAAATATTTGGGGCAAATTGAGACGGTCTTATGACTGTCAAGTTTTGGATCAAAATGATATCACTTTACAAAATCTCAATCTGTTTACGGTCAATCTTATTTATCGAAGTAATAAACACAATAAACAAACAAATTAAAATATAAAGTTTCACGTTTTATCGTAAAAACATCTACAACTCAATAGTAACATTTAAATGTAAAAACGTTGCTCCCTCGATACACAATTGAATTGCTTACAAACTCATGAACCCGATGCCTAAAACATGAAACTGAGAGCGATAACAAAGAAAAATTATGTCCGAACGCTGTATTCGATTCTCACCTCTAACATCAATAGTTTAAACTTTATTTTTGTTCGATAAACACAGTTTTATACGACCTTTTGTATGGGAGGTTTGAAAAGAGGTCAAGTGATAAGACCGATCGGTTAGACCGAGGTCACGTGAAAAGTGGAAAAACTATTGTTTTGCATTATCAGCTAGAGTATTGAGACCTAACCTTGAAGGGAATTTGAACCTTTTCTTTGTAGATATAAGGTTTAACAGATATTGATTCTTGAGGTATGAGAAGGTTTAACACCTCGATGATTACGTGGGTAATTGTTGAAGATAAACCGATTGTTAGAGAGAGACACTTGCAGATTGTTCGGAGTAATCCTGACAACAATTAACTATAAAAATGTAATAACTTCAACAGGTCGCTATAAGGTCGTGCGATTAGGATACTGATAAAGCGATAATATGACATTATCTTAATTAATTTTACTGATCTGTATTAGTTATTTTAATATATAATTTTGCACACCAAAGCTGTTAAGCTGGTAAGTCATCGCAAGGGACATTTAAAATACGCATACCATCTTGTAACCCTTTGTCTGCAAATAAATGATTTGATTTGATTTAGGATTTTGTATTTGACCAACAATCTACCTGGGTACCTAAGTTTTTTAATGCATTAAAGATTGCGATAAATACCCGATAAATAATTATTTATTGGGTATTTTATTTATCGCGTTACTTTTATTTTCCCCTGAGTCGTAACGCAGTGGAAAAGTAGAAACATAACAAAGGTACCTACGCGACAACCGTTAAATAACCGACCCGATAAATAGGTAGGTATGTTAACAAATCGCGAACAAGGTTAAAAAGTATTTTATTGTATTTTATGAAGGGATGATTTGACAATATTCCATTATTTTTCATTCAAATTAATTAATTTATATTAAATTAATACTAAATAATTTAAAAACAGTTCTCACATCCGGGACAAATTAAAGAATTTTGCCAAGATAAAATAGAATCAGAATCAATAACTTTATTTCTTTAGGCTTACAAAATAAGCACTTAGACAAGTCAAATTGTATACTATAAACATAGTTATTATTATCAAATAAGAAATAAGGTGTTATTGATATTCTCTTCACTTAAATTTTTTGTCCACTAGTGGGAGAAGTGAAAAAGAAACCACTAGCACATTATAATATCACGTATGTGTCTTAAGTTCTTAAAACTGAAAGGAATAGGTTCATAGCAACAAGGTCACAAAATTGTATTCAAAAATTTTCAAGTCAAGACAAGTGGACCCAATTCATTAAAAATAAAATAATATATTGTATGCAGTATGTAGTACATAATATGTCTAACAGATAAATCATATATACATACATACATTTAATAACTTAGTCTGTTAGCTTGAATCACTCCCAAAAAATCGTTCAACAAGACAACAAAAAACTGTCTCTATAAATCTAACATCTATTATGACATTTATGACACAGAGGTCGCTAGGAGAGACATTGGCCTCAAAGCAATGTCAATCTTTACAATACCGGCGTTTGACAAAAGATGCTTGTACTACCTACCTGCAGGTATATAATAACAATATTAAAACATAACATAAAGCTATTATTATATACATATTGCTGTGTTTTCAAATCGAGTGGAATCTGAGACAGCGTGTTGTATCTTAGGCTCATCCTCACTTACATAAGTGAGATGGCTATCAGTTGGATGAACAGGATGTATCGATATGTTTGTAAAATTTCATGTATATAAATTTAGACAAGTTCTTAAAACTGAAACGACTGAACAGATTGAGCTGAATTTTGCATAGGTGCTCTAACCCTGAAACCAGACTTAGGCTACTTTTTAATCAACTCAAAAAAGGAGGAGGTTCTTTCAACTGTTTGCATGTTTTTTTTTTTACTTTTTTGTACCATCGTCGACTTTTCTCAGTCGAATATGGACTGATACTAATACAAGGTACAATTTTCGCTAGCCAATAAGAACTCACCATAACATTAGGTATTTACAAGTAAAACTAATTTGTTCTTGAACTGCAAAATTATGTACCGTGGAAATGCCGACAGTAATTGTTAAGTTTCGTGTCGAATAAATTATTTCATTCCATTTTAAGTATAAAACCGAATAAAAATATTTTATGACATACTAAAATAACAACAAAATGGAACAAATAGTAAGTGATGAGCGTAACAGAGCAAGGTCGCCCTGGCATTCAAGGTGTGAACCGCGTCACGTCACTGTAACGCTAATTTTATAACAACTTTATATATGTACATGCTTATTTTATAAGTGTTTCTAACTGTTTGTATTGTTGAAGAAATTAAATAAAATCCTAAAATTTTACGACTTTGGCGGGACTTGAACCCGCGACATTCCCCTGTTGGGCTCTCCCCAACAGGGGAATGTCGGCGCAAGACCAACGGCTTATCGTTGTTTCTGAGGTACGGGGGTGTGACACCGCCAACTTCCTAACTCTGGGATGCTTCTGTGATTTTTTCTTGTTAGAAGAATGCACAGTATTCATATTACTTGACATAGGTCAATTCCATTTATTGTCGTTTTCTATGTGAATATGAATACTGTGAATTTATATGTGTTTCTATGTTAATTTATAGATATTAACATAGAAAACGCATAGGAATTCACATAGAAATAAATTAACATAGAAAACGCATAGAAATTCACATAGAAATTCACATAGAAATTCACACAGAAATTCACATAGAAATTTGCATAGGAATAAACATAGAAATTCACAATTATATAGAAAACGACAACAAATAAAATTAATAACAACTTTGATGAGCGTAACAGAGCAAGGTCGACCTGGCATTCAAGGTGTGAACTACGTCACGTCACATGTCACGCTAATAAGTGACATCTCGAACGTTGTATCAAATGACTTATTGTAACACGATAATATAACTGATCGAACAGTTGAATAATTTAATGAAGCGTTATTTACAGAACTAACTCAATGATGAAACAAGCAGACCTGATGATAGTAGTATAACTATCATCATCATCATCAGATCCATCAACCGTTGGGAAGACGATTTGCCAAAGGAATGGCGTAGGGCATGCCTAAAACGCGTGCAATAAGGAGGCATAGAGATAATACTCGCTGCTGTTCTATGGGAGGAGGCCCTATGTCTTGAAATTTGACTTGTCTGCTTAATTTGTAAGCCTAAAGAAATAAAGTTATTGATTCTGATTCTGTCAAAGGACAACCAAGGTTGTGTTGTGATACATAAGTGATTAGCTGTAGTACTGAATAATGTGCAATATTTATAAAACTAAGCTTTATTGTGATTCTTAAAATTATAATAGCTACCTCTTAAGTTGCATGGCGCCCCAACAGGGCTCCTAATACTTAGCCTCTAAGTGAAATATTTAAGACCTCTCACATTCTATGCAATACAATACAATACAATACAAAAATTCTTTATTGTACACCAGAAAAACAACATTACAGAGAGATATGACATGGACGGACAAGTACAATGGGCGGCATTATCGCTTAGAAGCGATCTCTTCCAGGCAACCTTTATGTATTAGGATTGCAAAATAAATACTTGAATACTTGAACCTGAGTGACCTACAACCGGTGTCAAAAATGTTTAAATAGATAATATGTTGATTTATTAAAATATAATCTTATTAAATAATATATATTACACTAATCATAATAAATAATATATAATACATATTAAATACATAATACTTGTATCAATATTAAAAATGGGGCCGTGGGGCCGCGGCGTACGAATATCGACCCCTCTAACTCAACCCGTGGATGTCGTAAGAGCCGACTAAGGGAACCTACCAGAGGAAGGGCAGCAGCTTCCGTCTGAGTATTTTTAAACACTAACACTGCGATCACCAATGCGCCTGTCAAGCGTGGTGATTATGGCAAATCCCCCCCTAAATGGGAGACCATCCACTCGATGGATCGACGACATCGTAGCGGTCGCAGAGAGTCGATGGATGGAGGCGGCTCAGGACCGCTATTTGTGGCGTCGTACGGGGGGAGGCCTATGTCCAGCAGTGGATGTGTATGGGCTGATGAGGATTAAAAATGTGAAAGTGTGAAAATTAAATTTTCAATGAGACTATTCATATCGTACCTTAAAAAAATCCAACATCAGATTCAACAAAACAATAATGAGGTTAAATAGATAATTAGAACTAAGTGCATCTAAAATCGTACCTCACTGAGGTCACAGGTGTCAAACAAGTCAGTCAGGTCGAGGCGACGAAGCAAGGAGGTCGAACTAGAAACTGACACGGTGGCATACACATCATTTTTTATACACGTCATAATTATGTTTAGTTTATTATTAGAGAGGTCAAAATGTCGTATCAGTTAGATGACCTGTGCCTATATTTAGTTAGTGATTAACGTCACGTCGCGTCCCTAAATGGAGTTGCGATAAATGGTTAATAAAATGTTTTTTTTTTTTCAATTTAAAGAACCCGAAGTTGGAAAACTCGAGGAATATCTGTGGAAAATATTTAACGACATTCATATCATCGAAGCAAAGCACAGAAGCTCGAAACAGTTTTTGGTTTTGAAGCTTTCATTCACCATTTAATTGATGTCTTGTTCGTTTTCGAATTTATATTTAAAATTTTGTGAAAATATGCATAATGAAGTTTTTGTTTTAGTTTTTAGTGAGAACTGTTGTTCATTACCTTGCTATTTTCTGTTATTGTTATCAGTTTTGTCAATCACCTTTGTTGACATAAAATATCTTGAATTATAAATTGAAGTATAATTGTACTCAACATCCTACTTCCTACTAATACTAGAAATGACAAAGTTGGTATGGATGGATGCATGGATATTTGTTACTCATTCACGCAAAAACTACTGAACCGATTAGGCTGAAATTTGGTATGGGTATCGTTTGGGACCTGGAATAACATATAGGTGATATAGGCTATTTTTTATGCCGTTAAAACGCGGGCGAAGGCACGGGCAACTTTACCTTTGCTGTTACCTTGTTGTTTTCTGTTATTGTTATCAGTTTTGTCAATGTCTTTGTTGACATAAAATATCTTGAATTCTAAATCGGTGTATAGTTGTATTCAACATTGTAAAATAATCAGAAACATACCTCCGTTACCTGTGGCACGCCACTCTGACACCACACTGACATGGAAGGTCAGTACATAAAGGTGCAAGAGGCAGGTATCATTTGTCACGCGTGCTCAGCTTTAATTACCTGACACTGCAGTGTACACTTCTTGGCAATAAGTCTGATATGTTATCATGATGTAGTTACGTGTTAAAATAGAATAGAAAAAACATTTATTTGTTAACATTTGAACATTATAACATGGAGGAGGAAATTAAGTGACACAAAGGTGGTAGTAAAGATAAGGTGTCCTCCATGAACCTGCGCCGAAATAGGTGTTGGCTCAGCATGTGCTGAACATTTTATGCTTAGCGCTGTTTTTCAGCCAAAGATCTTAATACATACTAAGTGACGTTACAGACGGTAATTTGGTGACACAAAATTTATACAAGTTGACGTATTGGCAATAAGTGTACTTTATATGTTTTTTTATTGAATTAATTACGACGAACTTGAAAAAAATGAATTCTTATGATTTGCTGAAGTCGCTGTGGTATTGTGGTACTCGGTGTGTTTCACACGAATTCATACAACACATTTAAGGTTCTATATTTCATTTGAAAAAATCAAATTCCGTCCGCTTCCACAGTGTTTCCACTGCGAAAGGGAAGATAAGCGGGAGATGATAGGAGGGACGCACTCCTTTTAAATGAAATAGTTTACATTGCGTTTGCGTTTGCGAGTTGAACGGAGTCCTATAGAAGTCCGCTCCGCTTACTGTGGAATCCAGGCTTTAGGGCACGCGCCCACCACGGCGACTTTTCGTAGCAATGCAAACGCGCGACGCGACCGTCTTGGACGATATCGGCGGAACGAAGAGTGGAGAGGGTTGCTCGCGCGTTCACAGGCATTTCTGTATCGATGCTGAATTGCGACAGAATCGCGACTGTATCGATGCGAAAGCGCGGTAGCATAACTACGAAAAGTCGCCGTGGGCGAACGCTCTTATACGACAAGAATAACTTTGAATCGAAGTAATAAAACACACATTGCTGCCTCGTCGAAAGAATAAAATACGCACCACGCTACCTATCTCTCTGAGCCTAATAGCCGCCGCCCACGCGCTCCATCTTGCTTGCGCAAACTGTGCTTGTGCAATCATGCATGCACAAATGTTAGAGCGAGAAGCCGGGACAAAAAAAATTGACAACCATTGCGCAACTTAGTAAATATCTGCGGAAGTAACTATTTCTAATTGATATAATTAATCAACCTCACTGATGGGCGCCAAATTTAATCTTTGACCTTTTGGAACAGGTAAATGAGACGCTTATGCTAATGACATAGAAAATAATGAGATCAATTAGTTAAATTAAATACGTAGTCAGATTTCATTTAAGGGCCTCTTTAATTAATTTACAAAACACATTATTCTTGTCGGTAAAATTTGCAGCAAGTAAAAAATTCAAATATAATACACAACTACGGGTTTATACGGCCTCCGATCAACCCACTGTTGAACAAATGGTGGACACTGGACAAGTAACTCTCCCAAACCCAAGATGCCACAGAATAAGTTAACGGTTAATCGAGGTAATTCCGAACAGCAATTTTAATTCAATAAATCGTTAAACGAAACTACCTAGCTACCTTCTAATTGTAACATTGCACTACCGGTCACGATTGGTCACACTTAGATACCGGCGTAGTATGCCCTTTCACCCAAACGTTAAGTAGGTAGATTTAGACACAAGACAGTGAGTCAGCCATGTTCGGAAATACCAATTTTGTCCAGATAACATAGCAAAAAAGTAAGTAACGTGCATTATTTGAAAGTTACTGCCTTCAAATAATTTTCGCATTGTATGATTTCTTCTGTTTCCGTGCCTAAGGCTGGGTCGTATTAATTGCAATATATTCTCTGATATTTCATGTAGTGTTTCTGATAGTGTAGTACGTATTTATAAAGATTAAAAGATTAAAGATGTTTATCTGCCATGATAGTTAGCAAAGCCTTGTCGTGTTCATGGTAGGGGATATGATAAAAAGGATAAATAAATAATGCAGAACCATCTCCAAAGCACGATCTAGCCCCTAAGTAGAGCTTTGTTATGGGCTGATATTTTTTAAATTTTACAATGGTAGCGCCCAGACCCGGCAAAAATGTATGCAGAACGTACAAATATTTGTCCTGTGGCGGGAATCGAAACCGCATCCTGAGTCGCAGGCGGACCTTCGCCCCCTATGTCACCGAGGTCGTCATAAGGTTCCACATATAAAGCTAGGTATCATTACTATGCTCTACGTCAGTAAAACCCCTAAGCATATAATGTTGTAAGGTTGTAAGGTGAAAAATAGCCAATAAAAGCCAGTGTTGTAAGGTCCGTAAGGTGAAAACAGAGCATTCCAGCGACGCAGGCGCACGGCCGCACACGTGCTTGGCTTACTGAGCACCTGGATGCCGTGACCTTAGCCGGTCGCCTGCCGTGCCCTGCCGGAAGATATGGCTATATTGAGTTCATTCCACGCGCTATATGAATGGGATGGGCGAAATACAGGTAGCTTTAACAGCTTTTAGCAACATTAAGCTGAGGAACCTTTTTGGTTCACATGCTAGAGGCACTTTGTTTGAATTAATAATTATATTTTTATTTTGTAAGTTTCCTATAAAAATGTGTTATGTTGTGAACCAATAAATTGGTTTTCTTTCTTCTTTCTTTCTTTCTTCTTTTGAGTAGAAATGCACATTCGATGGTATGATAGGTACTTCATTCGTGTAATCTACCAGTATTTTTTTCACATCCTGGCTTCTTATACCGGTCGTTTATATAACGAAGGATATAATTTCACTGATTGAATGAAGTTTAGTGTCCAAACGAATTCGCTCCCGCAATCAGCTGGACTGCTAACCAAAACAGCAATTTTCCTTTGCGTTCTCTCACCTGCCATGGTGACGTCGCTGGCATGGCAACGTATCCAAACTATTGTATGGCAGACGACTCACGACGACAACGTTGCCAATCCGTCGCCAAGTGGGTTAGCTGCCATTTTTGGTACCTTAATAATGTTAAATATGAAAAATCGAAATGTACTTATCATAAATTTCTAAAACAACACAAAATGAGTTTAATTGGTTGTAAAAGTTTGTGATTCTTGATGAAGCTTTGTTTAATAGTAATTGTCACGCAATTTGCTTGAAACTCGGTACGGATAGATAGATGTAGTAAAATTATTTGTGTCTTTTACAACAGGTTTTCACCTGATCTCAAGAATTTTTCTTACCCTAATGTCTACGCTAATGAAATAGTGAGCTGGTAAACTATTACAGAGTATGAAGAAATTGTTTATAGTATAAAATTTGCCTTGTCGAAGTGCTTATTTTGTAAGCCTAAAGAAATAAAGTTGAAATCTGAATGAATAGTTTGGATACGTTTCCAGCAACGTCGCCGTGACATCCCAGTGAGGTAGGGTACTTTCGGTCACACAACATAAAAGAAAGATTATTTCCCGAAATTATGAACTCGACAAAATCAAACCTACTTAATACAGATCGTAGTTCATAGGCATCTTCAAACTGGTTCTATTTGGTAGGTATATCTACTGTCAAATAAGCAATAAAAGCATGTTTTATGTGTCCTCTATTTAATGGTTTCCGTTAGGCAAATTACAGTTTGAACAAATTCATTAAACTTACTTTAGATAACTGTGTGCGTTGAAAGGTTAATCAAAGAAATAATCAAAATATTTGTATTTTTATCACTGTCAAGAACTATTTCATTTGCATAACTGGGTTGTTTATTTTAACATTAAAATATAGCCTCTCGTGTTTAAATAAAATTATCTCTTTTTATGTTAATATTGATGTTGGCTTTTGATGCATAAAAATAATAATTATTATGTATAATTATTCCTTACTTATCTTGTTTCAACCCTGTGGACCATCTGTGGTTAATGAGGACGAAAATTTCTACTGAAAAAGATGTACTGATTTTCCAATTTCTCAATTTTTGAAATGTGTTAGATATTACCTGAAGTCATATAAAAGACCACAAGTATTTAAAAAAGAACAAGAAAATAATAAAAAGCCTTACGTGTATCCGCTTCCCAAGCTACAAATCAGGTAGGTAACAACACAGGTACAAATTCGCAATACATCACTGCAACCCAATTGTCCGTATCAACGTTCCCATTACTGCTGCTACCTTCGGCACAATGCCCGCGTCAATCCAAATACATCGATAACTCATCAATTCGACAGCCCGCGGGTCGCAACCTATCCAACCAGCCAGTGACACAACAGGCCCCTTCGTTAGGCTCGTCCACCAATCTCGATTAAACGTCAATTAAATCCATTGTCGCTATTCCCCTCATAAATAAAGGCAATGGGCATTCCTACACTGCCCGCGACAGCCTACTGACACGTCAGTGTCTCATTTACCTGCGTAAGAAATGTAAATTGTCATGTGAATTCCGTTTTGAAAAGTAGTGTCGGTGATTTTTTAGGGTTGAACGCGGAAACTTTTACGAGAAATACCTACCGTTATATCTTGTCATAGATTTCACAATGAAAAGTTTTCTTAAAAAAAAAAAAACCATTTGCGTATGGCGCTGTCAAAAATTTTTATATATCACAGTTTTACATCTCTCCTCTCCGCGAACAATCCCTGTAGTAAAAAAGGTATTTTTTAGACGTCACATTTAAAATGTACTGTATGGAAAACAATTTAATAATGGAGCGGGATAATCACAAATACACTATACTTTGTAGACAATATATATTTTCACTGCAGAGTTTCAAATGTTCAATTCAAATGAGTGAATTCTACTTCATCAACAGGCTTTGAGTTAAATACGCAAAATAAGATTTACGTAACATTCCAATAGAAGACAATTTCACCTTCAGTTTGTTGACCCTTTCTTTGTTTCATACATTCTGTTACAGGTATGTTTTGTTACTCTATATTCTGGTCAGCAGCGGTGACTTGCGACCTAGAATGACCTGCTGAGCAAACGGACGGTGGTAGGGTTAAATATATCAAATGTATACAGTATGCAGTACCTATTACATAGTTACTAGGACAGGAGATAGAGTTCTTTTAGTATGAATTGCGATGTTTTGACGCAAAACAAAATACAAAGATTACGTTCTTTTAACGCGCGATTACCTTTAAAAACGTTCATTCCTTTGGATTTAATAATTTGGAAACTAGGCTTATAATCACTGTAACTAGAAATATGAAAATGATCAAAATAAGTGTGATAAAAATTTTACGCGATGTATTTTTGTTGTTTGTTAGATTTTCACACTGGGTTTAGTTTAATTCCTTTAATACTTCATTGCATTTTCACAGCTAAACAGCTGAATGAATTCATAATTAAGGTATTTTATTAAAATAAAAGACGGAACCTGTTTTTGTAAGGATCAAGACTGTTTCCCGGTGGGCATAAGTTTAGGACATAGGTTCTTACAGTTCAAAATATGTGACAGACTTTAGAATAAACCGAACAAGACCTTCTTCCTTAGCAGTCAATTGCACACCAAACCGCAGCAATCCACCGAACTCCCGTTTCTTTTTCAACAACTTGAATGAAATTGTCTTTGACAAACAGTATGACAATCGTAATTGAGATTGCCCTCTACAAAAGAATTGGGCGTACATCCAACTTTGCGTGAAATTGCCTTTTTAAATACTTACTTTCTACTGTCATACGTGCATGGCCTGCTTATTTCTATAGCAATTAATAAAAAGAGTATTTGACCTTTTGTTTAACTTGTGTTTTCTAAGATAGGTAAAAATTACAAAAATCAAATATATGTCAAATTTTTCATTATTCAGCGATTTCCTACCCATATATTTTATGATATCACATTATCACTGCGCCGAAATCTGAAAAATAAGTGGAACAACTATAAAATTAATCATCATCATCAGCCCGTATACGTCCACTGCTGAACATAGGCCTCCCCAAACGACGCCACGAATATAATATCATCAATAGCATATCATTTATAAAATTAATATGAGCGTAAAAATATTCCAGCAGAGTCTAGCTTCAAAACAAACCCTATACTCCTCGTTAGCATCTTGATGGCGTGATCAAAGTGAACGCACGATGAAGAAAGAAATCGACAATAACCTTAAAAATAAGAATCTCATAACTAAATAAGAACAAGAATCACGACTACGATTTAAAAATTAGAATCTCATTCTAGCAACTCAATAATTAAAAATATTAATGCAAATATTTACTTTTCAAAGCTCCCTAGTATCAAGCTCATAGTTACTAAACAGATTTTATAGTAATTTGTCGTAACATTACAAGGCCTGCTTTATTTGAGATCTCAGCTTCTGTGCTTAGAACACTGTTGTAATTCAAGATAATTGCGTAAAGTACAAGACAGCCGGTCTACTTTGAGACCAGCGCAGGGACGGCAGATTTATAGAAATAAATATGATAACTTATAGAATAAATTGCAGATGTAATGGAAAGACGGACGAGATAAAACCAGGCCACCAGAGTAACATAATTTTTTGACATATCTTTTAAATTCTATAATCCTTCTAATATTATAAATGTCAAAGTTTGTAAGGATGGATGTATGAATGGATATTTGTTACTATTTCACGCAAAAACTACTGAGCTGATTAGACTGAAATTTGGTATGGGTATAGTTTGGGAACTGGAATAACATATAGGTTATTTTTTATCCCGATAAAATGCGGGCGAAGGCGCTGGCAGCAGCTAGTATTATATGTATATTTCCTTTAGTTTTCTGAATAGTATACGTATTAATCTTTATTACTTTATAAAGCCTAGAGTTACCATTATTATTAAGTGCTTTTGTACTTACATTTTAGCAAATAAATGATTTGATTTGAATAAATATTTGACTTCACTGAAAGAAAAATTAAGAAGTTTTACATTGCTGTGCAGAATACAGATAATCATTTTCGTCTCTTTTTTAAAAAATTACACCTACAGTTTATTGAAAGAGAAACAAAAATTTTTACTCAATAATTTTCTTATCTATTTTAAAATACGTCATGTGGTTGATAGATTTTAAAAGTTCATCTTCATTCATCATTTGGAGACGCCATAAAATGATGAGAAACGTTGTATAAAGTGATTGGACCGCGCCAAACAACTTTTAAAAGATTGAGCCATAAAGTAAATTAATACATATACATAGTATATAGAATGAGCCTAGTTTTCCTCGTACTTTTAAAGCAAAATAATATCTTGTAACCAAGAAATACCGATAATTTCATACAAATTATCGCAAACTTTAAAACTGTACGGTTTATCTCTTCCTGATCTACTCGATTTATTTGTGTCGTTCTTGAAATGACGAAACTACTTCAAACGTGCTCGTGAGATATGTCATCCATTTTTGGATCACCCCGATGGGCCTTCTTTCGTTTTCGCCGCTCACCCTGAGATACTTTCGCTCTAATTTTTCACGACCTCTTGTGCTTCTTTAGGGTTGTCACAGCCATGATACATTTTTATAAAAATAATATCAAATTGGCGTGTATTGCAATCGATGTATTTTTACTTATATTTTTTTATTTTGTTAATTAATTCTAAGAATGGAAGAAGGGAAATTGTCTCAGATAGATGCCTTTTTGGATTATGTAGGCACCTAAGGACAATCAAACAGCTTTAACGTTGATAATTCGAAGATTTGATGATAATTTTCATCAGCAGAAAATATATGAACGCTGCATTCCATGTCATCTCATCACAATGCAAACGATTTCATAAGCCTACTTTAAATGTATCAAAATGTATCTATCCTACAGTTTAATTTTGTAAAATTCAAAGTCAAAACATAACACAAATTATTATAAATATTCACGGGTCACATTTGAGGACGTTTTGTTGTCAGGGCATTTTATATTACAGTCGATATGCACCCAAGAATATTTAGCTTCCGAAACCTCCTGATCCTAAATCATTTATAATAATGCATTCAGATCGCGTAAGTTTAAAAAATTATATATCAAATTGAACCGTAGGTATCTAAAATTCCATGACTTTAATGTTGGTATGTCAATAGCTGCCGCACTGCTAGTTTGAGGTACATTTTAATGCTATGTTGGATTGATAAAGCACCAACCCTACCAGAGTGCAGGTAATCTCGCCATAATGCTCTTGTTTTGACGGTGCACTTTCAAAAACAAACTGTATCGACCAGTTTACGGTCGGTTGTCGATTACGGATATTTTAATCTGGGCTTGACTGCACTTTTACCGCTTCACTTTGGAGATATTTATTAAGCCGGTTTTAACTTCCTATGTGCGTTTCTACATAATGGTCCAGGTATTACAATGTTGGTCACTTTATGGGACAATATCATTTTGGTGGATGTCGTAAGAGCCAAAGGAATCTACCAGAGGATATACGGGAGCTTCCTTCTACATAATAATACATATGTACATAATATGTACATATGTATTAGCGATCATCAATCCGCCTGCAAAGCGAAAGTGTCTATGGTAAACTCCCCTTGTTTGGGGAGATATGTTCCACACAGTAAACATGTGAGTGCTGATGAGGATACTTTTCGTGTCTGAGTTCTCATAATCATCGTCAGCCCGTATAAGTCTTAGTACTTAATGTTGACGAAATAATAATCTTGATCTATGCAAACTTTATAAATTTTACTACCCAGTGTTGTCTTAGTAGATGTCACCGTAACCGCAAGGATTTTACAAACCGACGGCCCCCGTTTGTTTGTAATGATTTTATCATTAAAAAGAAACGTGAGCCAAATTCTGCTTATCTTTATCTTTTTAATATGATAATAGACACATTGAAGACCTCTGTGGCGCGGTGGGCGAAGGTCCACCTGCGATGCAGGAGGTTGTGGGTTGGATTCCCGCCTCGGGACAAATGTTTGTACGATCTGCAAATATTTGTTCAGGGTGTTCCGGGCGTTTTCTATGTATAGTAAAAAATATATATCTATGTAGTTTATTATATTAAGTAGGTATATCAGTTATGTGGTACCCATAACACAAGCTCTGCTTAGCTTGGGGACTTCCAGATCGTACAAACATTTGTCCCAAGGCGGGAATCGGACCCGCTACCTTCTGCGTCGCAGGCGGACCTTCGTCTGCCGCGCCACATCGGTCATCGGTCGGTTTACAATGACATACATACATTGAGTCAAAATCCTCTAAAATGTAAAGATATTCACTACATTTTATCATTCTCAAAATATGTGTTATAAACTATTTGCTTTGATCGCTACACAAAATATTTAACAGAATCATTAGCAATAAAAAATCTCGACAAAAACTTGTTCCAAATAGTATAAAATGTATTAACACCGCTTTCGGTCATTTTCGTTCAAATTCTCAAGTAATAAAATAAAATAGAATAAGAACCGTCGAACCGTAACATGCGATCAGACTTTGGTATGCCTCAGTTTTTTAACGTTTCGATTAAATTGGTTCAAAGAGCACACGAAATATTCGACAATAATAAAAAAAAAGAGTTATAAAGCAGCGGGTTCCGTCAGAAACATCTTCAGTATTTTCTCAATTGCAAAGCTCATAATAAACGAAGAACGAGGTAATTTTAAAAACATAAAAAATATTGTAAACTTTGCAAAATATATCGTAAAATGTTTATGGTGACAGAACTAAAATATTTGTTCCTAATCTATGAATTTATGGAAATAAAGACCTCAGGAATTTTTGCTTAAAGTTTTCACAGCCAACGCCTTGCTATAATTGTTTTTAATTTTGAAGCGTCGTCGTCGTAAAAGTTTTATTGAAAGCTCTACCCACGCGGTTCTAACGCCACCTAATGGTGAGTTGTGGAGGATCTGTCACATTAGATACACGGACCACGATTAATAATCGCGGCACCCAGTTATGGCTTATTAAGTCTAGATTTTACAGAGTCAGGTTGACAATAATTTATATTCCACCTACGAGAAAGATAACTTTAGGAGCAAATAATACGACGATCGATGTGGCGCGGCGGGTAAAGAACCACCTGCGACACCGGGAGGTTGTGGATTCGATTCCCGCCTTGGGACAAATATTTGTAGCTGTCTGCTTAGCTTGGGGCTAGATGATGCTGTGTAGATGGTCCAGCATTATTTATTTAAATGATTGTAGGTAGATTTAGTAGAAAATGGTCTATCTGAACTAAATGCTCGATGTCCAATCCTTGCTGTAACTTCACTTTATAGTAAATAAATTAATAAAAAATCCCCTTAGTTCCCATATCTAATTTAAAAAGCCAATAACGTCAGCTGGAGAAGGAATAAGCTTTGTTCCATAATATCAACGCTTATAAGGTGGATAGGGATCACCGCGAAGGTTTCTGCTTCGAAAAGATTCATGCTAAATAAACTAAAAAGGTACGCTATTATTGGAAGAATAAGGAAGACATTTTATTGTCATTTAGATACATTAATAAGATTTTGCACACCTTATAGGTAGTTTGTAATTGGATATATTTGAAATTAAGAACTTTTGTACATTCATGCAAATAAAGATTATGAAAAGGGACGACAATCGCGATGACATGCCACGAGAAATAAAAACTCATTGTCGATACGGCTATAAAATGTAGAGACCCCTAAAACACCTCGCTCTGCTCGTGACGTGCACTTGTCACCTCACCTGTGCCGCGACGGATTGGACAATATCACCACAAAACAGAGTCAAGTGCCTAAATCGTGAGGGATTGGAATTCAGTCAGAAATTCAATTAAAAGCGTGGTGTCACACATTTTTGAGGCTATAGTAGAGCTTTCGAGTTTGTAGGTCACATCGCACAAATCCAGGATAACGCATCGCAATTGCATACTACATATGTACATAAATTCCGCCTTTGTGGGATCCGTTGGTAGGCAGGTAATGTCGATTTTTCGTCATTACCTGCCGCTTGTCCTTTACGTGTACTAATTGCAGTCTGATTGATCTCTGTATTTTTTCCCCTGTCTAGTTTCGCCATCGAAAATCGCACAATCAATCGATAAAAAAGGTTAAGTAAAGTTAAGTTAAGCCGCTTTTGTTTGTTGACGTCACTTTCCTCTACTGTGTTACCCACGGGTTGATTGGAAGGATCATCTTGGCAATGGCACGACATTTCCCATCAACCTGTCACGTATCTGTGACCAACAGGTGACTGTCACGACGTGCCACGTCACCGCTGGACAAGTGGTCTAGATTCGACGCGGACGCTTCGGGCATGATTCTTTGAACCTGTCGGAATTTGTCACAAAAACTACGAGATTCTATTCCATTCGATACTTGCTGTTTATTCTTTGGTAAGGCTAGAGAGGTCTGGGTAATAGTATGGGTCGTTGCATTCTTGTTTCAAAAACAAATTTAAATTACGAACTCCCTTTTGTATTATGTTGCATTGTATCTTGAATGCAAAATACTAGCAAATAATTAAGATTGGATTTGGAAGAGAATTAAACTTTTAAATGATTAGATATTTTTTAACAAAAGGTATGCGATAAATACCCGGTAAATAATTTTCATTTGGGAGAAGTGTATGAAACTTTATGAAATCTACATTTTGCCGACAACATTGGAATCAGAAACAACCATAACAGCTTAGGCCAAAACCTGCGCGTCAAAACCACGGGATGCAGGACGCGAAGCGGAAACGCAACGAGAAACTTTTTCCTTAAAAAGTTATCGCGTATCGGTCATGTAATAGTGCTAGGCGCCATTAAAACGCCATTACATTATGTAGTCTGATCCCGCGGGATCAGTTCGAGCGGCCTCAGTTGACTAAGACCCAAACAGCAGCGTCCGTCACACAGCTGACGCTCCCGCTTCGCGTCCCGCATCCCGCCTGTTTGACGCGCAAGTTTGGCCGAAGCTTCTGCATTCTGTACTTAGTTATTCTTTTATATATATATTTTATATATACAAAATTCACCTTTGTTATTACAATCACACCTGATTGTAATAACAAAGGTGAATTTTGTTTACAGTGCGCTGCAATATGAACTTGCCTAAACCACATCCGTTAGATTATATCAGCTAAACTACCGAAAATTCCTTTAAAATGTTATCAATTCCATACAATACAATGCAATGTTAAACACAAACAGTATATCAAGTTGTATTAAAGACATTCCACGGGTCGTCGGAACGACCTCGCCACGCGCTTGTGAAGTCAGGGCACGCACCGTGGGCATCCGCATAACCTTATACCATAGGTACCACAGTATAGGTTGGGTATGTTCATTTTATTACAGATATGGTATCCAATAGACAGAAGAACCATTCGTCTGCTTTAGTTAAGGTGGTTAACAGGATTTTCACTGAAAATGGAAATGTGCAAAGCCTTTTCCATTTCTTTATGTGTGTGTTTGACTTCACTTTATACCTACGTATGTCCTAGGATGTACTATAGTACATTTCTGTTAAACCATGGCTTCCAGCTTTTGTTACCATGTTCGACAAAATTATAGATAGCAAACTCTTTATTAAGATATTACAGAAGGACAAGACACAATACAGAGAGTAATGCAGACTTGAGAATATTTATAGGACATTTTTATCTATATGAGCAGTCTTTTTAAGCAACCTTAGGATGGACTGTTGTGGAAGTTATGTTCGGCTAATATGACTAATCGATCGAGAGGATGTTCGATGGAGCAAAGTAGTCACCGAATGGCTCAGAGATATTAGACAGCCTCGAGGCAGACCACCTGCCTGATGGTCAAACAAAATTATAGGTTAGAGTCAGTGGATCCGACTGGCCCAAGAGAGAAGCACCGAGCTGGCACAGACCAGCACCGAGTCGGCACAGAGCAGCACCGAGCTGGGATGAAGCAGCCCAGCAATGAAGTGATGTGATGTGGCATACCCCAGAAGGGGGAGAGTGTTCGGGAGAAAGTGCGTAGGGTTTATAGATTCTTGAGTCACCCTAGTGACCCTTTTGTCACAGTTTCGGTCCGTATAACGTTGGCAGGACCATGGGAAGGGATTGCCCCAAGAGAGAAGTGGTATAAATGATAATAAAGAAGAGGCCTATACTCAGCAGTGCTACTGGTTGGTTAGTAAAATCGAATAGATCAAAGTAGTTTGAATACAAATAAGAACTTGCAGTTATACAGAAACTCCGTTTCCGAGCCTTTGTCACAGAATATTGCACAGATTTGAAATTGAAATATTTTCGCCACTTCTTGAATTTTCACGAAAGGTAGGAAGGGATAAGGAAACGCGGGAAATTCAAATATTTGAGCAATTTCTAATATTTTCTGTGTTTTACGCCATTTCTTGGAAATTTACGCGTGTGTTTTCGATTCAGGGGACAGTTTATAAGCTCTAGATTCAGTACCTACTGATCGATAATCTCTACTATGTTATTGACCATCCCATAACCTCTAAGTGCACTGGCCGCTTGATAAATCGTCCATGATTCATAATCAATCATATACATATAATACTTTATTTGCTGAAATTTAGGTCTTAGATTTTTAAATTAGCTCACAACATTGGGTTATTTCAGTTTTTTTCCTTGACAAATTCTCTTAGGGGAGAAAACTGGAAAGTTCATTTTAAAAAGTCCAGCATTCCTTCTCGCTGTTTTTTCTTGTTACTGTTGTACCCCTTTAAGTACATTCTGCCTCAAAATGCATGCAAAAATAACAACGGTACCTACACAATAATAAAATAGTAAATTTAACACATAGACTTAGACATTTCCATAGGAATCAGACATAATTTGGAAAAATACAAACACCGAGTCCACAGAAAACATAATAAACATTCAATTCCAAATTATGGATGGCTATTTTACCGTATAATGTCAAAACGACTCCAAGAATAAACTAATTTTATGTTGTACCCTTAATAGACGATAATAGACAATTAGGTGATAAATAGATGATTCCGATTCAGATCGGGGCAAGAATTGGAGGCGTGTTTTCAAATTTGAATTTGAATTTTTTTTTTGATAACACAGCTTTTCTACGAAAACGCGAACAAATGTAAACCTGCTTGGTGTTGATATACTTTTGCTAAGTTTGATTGGCAATTTCAAATGAAAAAGTAGGTACCTCATGTCTGCTGTTTATGTTACCTTTTTGAATAAATAGCTGATCTTATTGTTATCTATATTTGCAAGAAGGTACATATTTAAGGAAAGAACAAAGGTTAATTAATACGGAAATTTACGACCAGTTATTAAATACTTTACGACCAGTTATTAAATACTAGCTGCTGCCCGCACCTTCACCCGCGTTATGTCGAGTTAAAAAATAGCCTATATGTTATTCCAGGTCCCAAACTATACCCATACCAAATTTCAGCCTTGATCGGTTCAGTAGTTTTTGCGTGAAAGAGTAACAAATATCCATACCTATGTATGTACATACATCCATACAAACTTTGATATTTATAATATTAGTAGGATTTCTACGACTTGAAACCTTTTCTTTAATTTACTTATAGATTTATATAACAATGTCTAATAAAACATTGAACATCTCTATTTGGATAAATAAAAAAAAAACATGTGGTTTCATTGATAAACTACAAAAAACTCGTTGAATAGGTACCTACCAAATAAACGGTAAGTTTTGCGAGAGAGGCCAATTATTCCGAGCGGATAACCAAAAAAGTGGTTCATTCTCTTTTTATCGTTCCACTTTAGACTCAATAAAAAAGAAACTGATGAACTGTCTCAAAATAAAAACAAAACCCGGTGAGAAGCTTCTTGGTGGTAACTTGAGATCACGAATCATTTTTTATTTGTTTGCTGGACCTACTCAGGCTTGAATTCGGGGGATTACACAAAGTATTAAAAAATCGACAGAACAAGGCCAAAGAAATCTAGACTGTCTAAACTTAAAAAAATAGTAAGATAGCGTTTTTGTCTTGTATATAATTAACACTATATAGTCTGCAAACTGGTTCCTATAAAATAATTATTAATTGACTGCGTTAGGAAATTATATAGATATCGGGCGGTCTTTATCAGCATTTGACAAAATTCTGCAATTGATGCTGCTGATAAGTGTGACATTAAAGAACGCAACTTCTTTTTACAAATGCGTTTTTACACTTTGCAGAACAACTAGAAAATGAGCTAACTAGTTAACGAGCAGAATTTTTTCCCCTGGGTCTAATCCTTGTTACGCCCCTGTAACTCTGGTCGTTCCACGCGGCTGGCAGAGGTCGCGACTCGAACCTGCGACCGACCGCACGACGTGACACCGCAGTGGGAACTAAGGATGCACACGATGATAGCTTCCTGGATTTTATTAGGTTGTCTATCGAATTATGACATCCCTCATCGATACATTGATATTTTATGATGAATTTTTTTATGTCTGATATTGGCAATAACCTTATTTATTTATTTATTTTACAAGTGGACTTACAGTTACATAAAACCAAAACGTCCAAGTGTCAGGTTATACAATAATAGCTAATAGTAACATGGTAATTCAAATCTTATACAATACAATATGCTTAGCAAGATGCTCAGAGACCTCAACACCGTTCCTGGACAGTTGGGTCTTAAAATGAACATGAGTAAGACAAAGATCATGTCGAATGTCCATGTCTCACCCATACCAGTCCACTTTGGAAAGGATATTATTGAAATGTCTAGGCCAAATAGTCCAACTAGGTAAATCTAACTTTGATCTGAACTTTGATCAGGTCAGCCGACGAATCCAACTCGGATGGGCAGCGTTCGGGAAGCTTCGCAATATCTTCTCGTCACAGATACCGTAGAGCCTCAAGACGAAAGTCTTCAATCAATGTGTGTTGCTAGTGATGACCTACGGATCCGAGACGTGGTCGCTAACTATAGGCCTCGTTCATAACCTCAGAGTTCATCAGCGGGCTATGGCTATGTTTGGTGTTTCTCTAAGTGACAGAATCCGGAATATGGAAATCCGTGGAAGAAACAAAGTCACCGACATAGCTCTCAGAATTAGTTGAAGCGGCGTGGCAGTGGCAGTGGGCAGGTTATAAAGCTCCTAGAACTGATAACCGCTGGAGAGTAAAGGTTTCGAGTGGGGGCAACGATGCAACGAAAAACGGAGTGTTGGGGGACCATCCACTCGAAGGACCGACGACATCGTAGCGGTCGCAGAGAGTAGATGGATGGAGGTGGCTCAGGACCGCTATTTGTAGCGTCGTATGGAGGAGGCCTATGTCCAGCTGTGGACATATATGGGCTGATTTGATGATTGGCAATAATATCGCTATTCTACCGGATAGTGTAGACCGCGTAGAGATAGAGTTTTTGTGTGACTTGTTGCATTTTAGCATCACACCTTTGACCAATCGACCAAATGACGTTTGAACTTACGCTTGCGATAGATAAACGAAAACTTTACCGTATTGGTATTGTGCAAGCCACACATCTGCTGATGCCATTTGTTATTTTTAAACATTATAAGGCAAAGCCTCCAAAGTTTTTCTTCTTGTTTCCCTTCAAAATAATATAATTTTCTAAGTGATGTTGTACCTATTACCCTCGCAAGAAGCATGTATTTTCCTTCAACTTCAGTCCACACAATCCCAAAATCAGTTCTCGTTAGTTCTCAACTTGTTTGTCAAGTAGGTAAATATGTTCCAGATATGTCATGTAGTTACAAAAGTTAAAGTGGATACGTAAGACCAGTGTAGGTTGCGGTGTAAGCCGACACTGCGGTTTGAACCCTGTCGCTGGATACAGTGAGAAAAAAAACATTGTGAATTACTGCATGCATATTGTTACTATCCTTGGCAAGAATGGTTATATATGTACATATGTAGTTGGTGAATGTTCGTTCGAACATATGTAAAAAGGTTGTAAGGTTTATTAATGGAAATAACTAGGGACGCGCAATATGACGACTGTGCACTGCGTACGAATGTAAAAGCGTTTGTTAGAAATGTAAATCATGAATTATTTTTCTTAGAAAAATGAATACCTATTTGTGTATATGGCACCTACATTTATATACATATTTAGTTAAAATGCTATTGAAAATATATATTATCCTCTTTTGTTAGATATTTATAATGTTATTTATTTCTGACAACATTAGGGGTGCCTTTCTTAAATTCGTATAATTCTTTCCATCCAAGGTTGCCTGGAAGAGATTGCTTCTAAGCGATAAGGCCACCCATTGTACATGTTTTATGTAATGTTTTTTTTATGTTTTCTTTGAACCCGGTCGCTGGCTGGACACAGTGAAAAAAAAACGTGAATTGTACTGCATATTGTCACCATTTTTGGCCTTTATATTTAAGAATGGTTTATATACATAAGTAGTTGGTAAATGTTCGTTTCAGGTCGGTCCGTCGAATATATAATATAATGGTGTGTTCTAAATTCAAATACGATACATCCTAAAAAAGTTATTAAAAGTGATTTTTATTAACTGTTGAGAAGTTTAGAGAGGGAATGATAAACATATAAAACCTCGTCGGGGCCACATCCTGACCCGAAGACCACCGCCGACCTATTGTCTTGAATATGTAATAAACGTGTCATGACATTATAACCCTTATCTCGATTCATTAGGATTCAAAATGCAGCTGAGTAAACCAATTCTGCGTATTGTATGGCCTTATCAAAATGCGGGACACTTGATAGTATGGTGTTAAACTTATTGATCCCGCAGTACATATTTTAATGGAGCTCAGGTAAGATTCCATTTGGTATAGAATAAAAAAAGTATTCATGTATTTATTTTGACGACCGATGTGGCGCGGTGGGCGAAGGTCCGCCTGCGATACAGGAAGTTGCGGGTTCGATTCCCGCCTCGGAACAAATATTTGTTCAGGGTGCTCTGGTTGTTTTTCTATGTATAGGTAGTAAAAATATCTATTATATCTATGGAATATATTGTATATTATGTATATCAGTTATCTAGTACCCATAACACAAGCTCTGCTTAGCTTGGGGCTAGATAATGATGTGTGAATTGTCCAGCATTAGTTATTTATTTTGCAATCCTAATACATACAGTGTGAGAGGTCTTAAATATTTCACTTAGAGGCTAGGTATTAGGAGCCCTGTTAGGGCGCCATCCAACTTGAGATGTTGCTAATTTTAAGTATTGCAAATAGCTTAATTTGCATATAATTCAGAACTACAGCTAATCGCTTAAGTATCACAACCAAAGCTAACTTACTTAAATTAACTCTGGCCATGCCAGCAGTAGGCATCATTCTTGTTTTACTAGTTAATATACAGAAGTATCGACAAAGAAAAACGGCTTAAAATCATCTAAACACGACTGTTTTAAAAGCTAGGTGTGTATTTGAATGAATTAGGTAATTCCTGTATTTTATTTTATGAAATATGGTAACTGGATGATTTAAGCTGGATGAAAAGGGACGTTTTGAAAAAGGCTAAAGGGAAATTCTGCGAAATGGATGATATGTTTGTAAAGGGACTTCTTGAGAACGTGTAATTTTGCATAAGGGATATTTTGCGAAAGGGACATTATAAAAGAGTTTGTTTTCGAAAGGGACTAAGGGACCTTATGCGCTCAAACCAAATTTTCGTAGTTTGACGAATTCTTTATGAATGTAAGCGGGTTAACTGCGAACCTAATTTGTGTTGAAAGAATACCAACGTATCATCTCTTAACGAGGGACTTCATCAGAGTGAGGGCAATTCGAGTCGCACACGTTCCACGTCTCTGCGTACACGGGCGAGAGCGGTTATGAGAAATCTTAGAAAATTTGCTTTTCCATAACCATAGTGTATGAAAGCTTTTAGAGGTTAAAATGTAGACATCATTAAAATGTAGGTACGATAGAGAAGGCCGAGAAAAAATACAAAGTATATATTAAACACAAGTGAATGCAAAATTCTGTATCGAAGAACTTCAGTTAATTTTTTTATAATCTGTAAGTATATTTAAAAATCTATTACTGTTCGTTACTCTCGCTTAAACTCAGAAAAGCTTGACCGCTTTGAATATTTATTATTTTGTTTGCTCTATCTAATACTGGTGTGGATTAAAAGTAAAAAAATAGTACGTCGTGATATGAGGTTCACGGGGGCCATGTAGTCCTACTATATCCTACTTCCTACGAATATTATAAATGTCAAAGTTTGTATGGATGGATGGATGGATATATGGATGTATGAATGTATGGATGTATGGATATTTGTTACTCTTTCACGCAAAAACTTCTGAACCGATTAGGCTGAAATTTGGCATGAGTATAGTTTGGGACCTGGAATAACATTATAGGCTATTTCTTATCCCGATAAAACGCAGGCGAAGGCGCGGGCAGCAGCTAGTATTATTATCTTTAGACAATTAATTTAGTTATGTATTCTACATGTCCATGAGCGTCGTTTCCTGGATGAGACGCCGCCGCTGTGGCAATTCCAATCGATTCTCTATAATTATGTTACTACATACGATACTTACTCTTGGCCGTGAGGCCACGGCTTACGAATATCGACCTCTCCAACTCAACCCGTGAATGTTGTAAGAGCCGACTAAGGGAACCTACCAGAGGAAGGGCAGTAGCTTCTTTCTGAGTATTTTTCAACACCAACACTGCGTTCACCAATCCGCCTGCGAAGCGTGGTGAATATGGCAAATCCCCCCTACATGGGATATCAGCCACTCGATGGACCGACGACATTGTAGCGGTCGCAGGGAGTCCATGGATGGAGGCGGCTCAGGACCGCTATTTGTGGCGTCGTATGGGGGAGGCCTATGTCCAGCTGTGGACGTGTATAGGCTGATATGATGATGATGATGATACTTACTACTTTAAATAATAATTGGTGAGGAAAAATACTTAAGGCGCATAGTGTCGCGCCACTCTTTATTTTAAATCGATTTCAAAATGAGGAGGTTCTCAATTCGTCTTTATATTGTTTTTTTTTTGTATGTATGGTACGCGATATCTCAACCAATTATGGACCGATTTTGAAAATTCACCCAGGATCATTTTCTATACATATATATGTGACACAATAGTGAAAAATAGAAAATGATCCTGGGATTACTATTTATCCCGCAAAACATAATAAGTGTAAAAGTAAGGGAATTTTGAAGTCGGTTTATGGTTTTTTAAATCGCGCCATATTATTTCTTGTATTATCGTTATGGAAAAGAATTATCAAAAGTTCTCAAACTGATAATACCCAGTGTAATCTATTTTTCGATACCTCTGTAATAGTTTTGTTTCATGGAGTGGCGCTAGTGTCGCATTACTATGCGCCTTACATACCTACCCACTACCGGTATACCGCTATTTGTTGCGTCTTATGGGGTTGGCATATTATATCCAGATGGGACGTTTATGGGCTGATATGATGATGAATATTAAATATTTCTTACTAGGTGTTTCCCACGGTTTCACCCGCGTTAAAATCGAATTTAACATTTCTAGGGATAAAACGATATTTTTTTCCCATAAATTTCCCATGGGTGTTTGATAGATAGAACGTTTTACCAGAAAAAAGTAGCCTTTGTTACTTTCTATTTTTTCAACTAACTCTATGCCAATAATTAAGTCAATTGGTTGCTTGGTTAGGGCGTGAAGGAAGGCCAAACAAACAAACCCACTTTCGGATTTATAATATTAGTAAGGAGTTAGGATTAAACTGTTCAATCAACAAAAGTGACAAAAGTGAGTCTTTGAAACTAAATCAACACTGTAGAGGCCAAAAACTGCTTCCCCATAGAACCTCCATCATACAATAACTAGTTAACGACATAATTACGTTCACACGCTGACACGGACGTCACGATCTATACGACCATGTGATAAACTATTATACTAGCGTCGACAAGCTGCTTTGCGCGCATTTTCTATCACTAAAATAATAAAAAAATAAGTAATGAGAATATCAAAATAGCACGTTATTTCTTAATTGATAATAATTAATAAAAAATTGACTTGTCTAAGTGTTTATTGGTAAGCCTAAAGAAATTAAGTTACTTATTTTAATCTGAAATCTAAATCTATAAAATAAATCCATACAGCAGAACAATGCAGCCAGCGTCTTCGGAACGCTTCTAACTGGTGTGGTGTTGATATGGACCAGTTGAGCTACCTGTAGATTGATTGTAACAGTCTGCAGTTAGCTCAATTGTTCTAATCTCTAAATCTTTCTATTATTTGATTGTATTTTCTTTGTTTATAAAATGTTATTTAGAATCTAAAATCTATGCAAAATTTCAGCCCAAGCTGTTCGGTAATTTTACGTTAAAAATATTTGGTAATATTGAATAAGATCATTAAAATTAAACACAATAATAATAATTCCTTAAAAAAAAGGTGACCATGGCGGCCATGACGTAACAATGGACCCCTCCAACTCATGTGGATGTCATAATAGTCAACAAAGGGAACCTACTCGAGAAAGGCACTTTCCTTCTGTGTATTTAACACCTGCGCTGCGATCACCAATCTGCCTGCAAAGCGTAGTGATTCAATCAATCAAATCTTTTATTTGCGAAAGTTTGGTAGTACAAAGTTAATTTTTTAAATTTTATATAGGTATTGTACCTACTAAGCAAAAACAAAAACAATCATCATCATCATATCAGCCCATACACGTCCACAGCTGGACATAGGCCTCCCCATACAACGCCACAAACAGCGGTCCTAATTCGCCTCCATCCATCGACTCTCTGCGACCGCTGCGATGTCGTCGGTCCATCGAGTGGATGGTCTCCCATGTAGGGTGGGTTTTGCCATAATCACCACGCTCGGCAGGCGAATTGGAGATGGTATTTTTCAACACCAACAAACACTTCGGTTTGTTGGTGTTGAAAAATACATTTATAATATAATTTATGTTGAATATTTCAACATAAATTAACTAAAATCAAATGAATATAAATTTATTTTAATAAGCATATTCAGCAGTTGAAAAAATAGTGTTGATGAAGTAAATACATTTTGAACTCCGACAAACATAGTCCACTGATTTTCTATTAAAAATTAAGAAAATAAATGACAAACAGACATTACATCATGAATATCATTGAATGTACATATTGGAACTACTATATCGTATAGTTGGCGTGTATGTCGGCAAATTACACTAATTACATGTTGTAATTGATATCGATTACGTAAAAGCATTTATATTTATTATATTGTATAAATTTGCTTCTTTCCCGCGGTTTCATTTATTATGAGAAAGCAATAAATAACAACCTTATTTTACTAAAAAAAAAGCAACTTGTTTTTTGAAACTTTGGCAGTTCTGTTATCCTACTAATATTATAAATGTCAAAGTTTGTAAGGATGGATGTATGGATATTTGTTACTCTTTCATGCAAAAACTACTGAACCGATTAGGTTGAAATTTGATAGGAGCATAGTTTGGGACGTGGAATAACATATAGACTATTTTTTATCCCGATAAAACGCGCGCAAAGGCGCGGGCAGCAGCTAGTATATTATAATAACATCGCTTAGAACACCCCAGAATTATCTTTTATACATAAAGTAACAAAATAGGTTGTTGTGTACTCATAATTTTCCCAAATAAACCAAATCAAAATCGATTCATCATTAGACACACACAAACACTGTCTTCGTTTTTGTGTATCCCTTGTAGTATCTATTGAACAACCACAGTTTGCGCAAGCATGGTGGAGCGTGTGGCCGGGCTGAAACCAGTTTGCGCAAGCAAGAAGGAGCGTGTGCGCGGGCTCATCTGCTTGCGCAAACTGGTTTTTGCAATCATGCATGCACAAATGTTTGAGCATGTACCCGGGCTATATCGAATATGTTTGTAAATGCACGGACATTTTGACATCCTACTGCAATGATAAAAAATCAAACGATATACAAATCTAAAACGACTGAATAGAACATCAAAGTGATAATCAGCCTTTGTAGAAGGCTTTCTGTATTTGCTCTGGAATAAAGGCACTTTATACTCGGGGCATCTACCTTGTCGTTAAGGGCGTACAGGTCGAAAAATAAAAAACCTACTTTAGGCCATAGCCACTGCAGTTGAAGGTCGACTTTTATAATCATAATCCATTTATTATATATTACAAGCGATTATGATTACTATATAAGTTTTTTGTATTTAAAGGTATTGATTTTATGTACCTTTGTATATTGTTCCGTTTTAAACTTAGGTACTTTTGCTGAAAATAAATGACATTGTGATAATAAATCTGATTGTTTTGAAATAACTATAGAACTATTTTTATTTACTTATATATTATCTATATTTTATTATTTATTACCTTTTATTCTAGTTTTATATATTTATTATTAGATGTCTTAAAGACTGTGGAAAACTGAGTTGAGGTAAAAATCTCACCAGGTAAAATTGTTTTAAGTTTTGAATTTTTAGTTTTATTATTGTATACTGTTTTTATATACTGCCTACTTTTAAATCGCTACAGTATAGTTAGCGGAATAGTGATGACCTTTTAAATGTCAACTATCATGCACAGATAAGTAACATGTATTATTAAAACTAGATTTCTGACCTGAGTCATAGAAAAAGACTAATGATTAATTTAACATTACAAAACTACTGACTGAAATAAGATCAAATTTTATTATAACATTTATTGATTGAGTTGGTGCTCAAAACTTCGCGAAATAACATCAATTCGTAGTTTATATACACAAGCGTGTTTTCGAGGTGAAAAGTCATATATTGAATCAAGCATGCATGGTACATAGTTGAATCGGAAAATTGAGAAAAACTGTTAAACCATAGAAAAAATATAGAAACTATTAAGAAAAAAATGTGATTATTTATTAGTACAAGAAATTTAAGATTTCTGAATGAATAAATTAGCGACATTACACTTTTTCGAGTACTTAACTTATGTACTTAGAGAATAACTTATTATGGTATGCGATATTAGCAAATATCTTTAAAAAGCATAAGCTGCTTTAATCGGTAACTATCTTGTAAAAGTTTCTATACCTGCATATGTATATTTTCGCATACATGCACACATTATGGTTTAAAATGTATAACAGAATTATTTGATGTTTTAAACAAGTTAATCTAAACTACCTTGGTATTTAAAGTTATACAAAATGTTCTATTACGTACTTAAAACAGCAAATTTTTTTATGGATATTTTATATTCGATTTTCGTGTTTATGTGTCAGACCTGTAAATAAACCTGTAATCTATGTTTATTTTAACTAATCGTAAGTTTATATATTTGTAATTATTTACATACGCAACATTCAAACGCTTGTAAATATAATTATTGTTTTCAAAAAAAAGGTAGAGCAAGCTTACCTTTCACGTACTTCCAAATATATTCTTCCGATATATTCCTCAGTTTGCCGCTTTGGAGTAAAATTTTGAACGTCACTTGTCACACTCTTACACTTGCAAGCAAAACAATCCTCAAAACAAAAGAAAAATAAAAACAAAAACAGTTCTAAATCTTTAACTCTAGGCTCAGTTCACAATGTTATCAGCCGTCATAAATGTCAAAAATCAAATGTCAGTTGCACTTTTCACGGATGCATTCATTTCGAACACGTGGGTAGGTGCAAGTTGAGTCTCTGGACAGGACATACGACCTCAGCGCGCCAAAGAGTCCCCCAGACTGAAACAGCACGCCACAAACACACTCGCAATTCCAACAGGTGAAAACAACACTGATATCACAGTACCTACACCTTGTGTGGAGGTTACGAGATCACCGATGTGTGCGTAGACCATTTTGCTCGTGTTGGGTAGATTTGTATCGGTGTAGTTGTGTGCGTGGCCGTGGAAGGTCAGAGTTTGGATACAGATGCTGTGATACAGTTTGTAAGTACCGGTCACATGTCATCTGTGTATGTGTGCATGCTACCTGTACGCTGTTTTGCTCGTTTAGGGCTGAATCTGAATTAGCTTCTGGAATCGATGTGTTTTATATCAAAGGAATAAAATCGTGGGCTGTGAAACTCTTTATAGAGTTGACCTGGGAATTATTTCTAAGACCAGAAAGCATTATGTTCTTTTAACCAATGGCTAAAACGAATAGGTGTATGAATAATATTATAGATATAATATATAATTAATTATATATAAAGTTTACATGTGTCATATATTTATAATAGTTAGTCAGTCATCTACGCTGTTTTGATGATGCGCTCTATTTACCTGTCAACATCATTATCATTCATTAGCCTTTAAAAAGGTGTATTCCTACTTAATTATCTTTTTCTTTTAAGAAAATCAATGAAAACTCTGAGTTAAAATTTACTATTTAGTTTTAAAAATTCTAAATCTATTTCAAAAAACGATGAGTCAAATTTCTGTTAGAGGTTTCTAAATCGATTAGCAAAATTTTTGGGTCGCAGAAATAGATATTATACATTTTGAGCCTTGTGTACCTAGTCAAAATCTTTTCAGAATATTTGCAAGTGTCAGTGTGAATGCCCCAGAAGCTAATTCCACGTAAAATGCCCTATTTCGTTCGCTCTTCCTATCTGGAAATATGAATTCCAAGATGTGAGTGAATCGTGCTCTTACAGTGAACTTTGTCCACGTGAGGTCACGGATGTTTAGCACTAATACAATAGGCATTAACATCTCATGTCACCTTGACGTAGGCACAGACAAACCCTACCAATCTCAGAAGCATCTAACCAACAATGTAGAGTACCAACTCTTGAACCTTACATACTAAGAATTAAGCTCTATTATGAGATGTATCTTTTACTGCATCTACAGCTTTTTCATCTCAAAAAATTGTTTCACAATAAGAATCGCAGTTATCTGAATTGAACTTTGTGTAAATACCTGTAAGTTTAGTTTTGGTTGATGAATGTTTATCAGTTCGTCTCTTTTGGTTCGTTTTTGAGTCGTGACCGATCTATTTGTAATGTAATTTGCACCTAATCAGATGTAAAACTAGATTGATTATCGTGAGGGGCAAATGAAGTTCTCTTGTTTCTGGAGACAATAGGCTCCGTTGATGACAAGTTTGTTTCATTGTTCACTACGATTGATTAAACGCCTAGTTACCCGACTACCAACGGAGGAGGGATATTTGATAGTAAAGTCAATGGTAACAAATGTTATGTCACGTCAAATCTAACTGTACAAGTAGCGGCACGTAACTTTAGCGCTGACCGTTATTGCGCAGAAGTAAAAAATAATGAGCGGGGCTAGCGGTACATTACCCATGCGCAGCTATCCCATCCGCGTACCGCTCAGCGCTAGACTTACGTGCCGCTACTTGTACATATTTACAACAGAGTAGCTGTTACTTCCCATATTCTTGTGTGAAAAAATTTGTAGGTACTGAATGATCTTATTATTTTATGAAAGGATGATGATGGAACTCCGTGAACGGAAGCGGCTCAGGACTGTAATTCACGGCGTCATTTGAGGGGTGGGGGCGGTCTATTATTAGCAGAGGACGGATGATGATGCAGCAGGACGATATCCTAGCCTGCAGGCCAAGCAAGGGGTTCTCTATGGTAGAATAGACAATAATGACTGTAGTATCGTCATACATTGCGTACATTATTGAAATTGAAGGAATTCATTTCAAATAATTTATACATTCGATATACAGACAAAGTGACGTAATTTTTCTCTATTCTACCCTACAAAAACACTATGGTACATTGCTGGTACACATAGCACAAGCTCTACTTTACTGCACTGATAGAAAAATGCCATCGAATTCTTTCATTTACAAATTATCAAACCTACGTTAGCCGTAAACATTTCAAAATAATGATATAACCCTAAGAAAATGCGCTTATTTTATCGGTAAACCCCAACAAGTGAAATAGTAGTTCAATTTAAGGCCGTGCTACCATAATCTCGGGACTACCGTAAATGCAAGTAATATATCACCCGAGGGTATATCATCTGAAGTTGCCTGTATTTTTCACTTGCTTCCTGCTTGTGATTTAGTGGCTCGGATAGTTTGCAAGCCTTGAAATGTTGTTGGTATAAGTGTTTTAGGAATCTATAATGATTGGTTTTTTATGTTGTATTTGGAATTTATGATACTATGAAGTAACAGTTTTTTTTTTGAGAATTTTATCAACGGACTTCAAGAATGAGGTTCTCAATTTGACTGTAGGTAGGTATGTTTTTTTGTATGTGTGTTACTCGATTATTCCGCCAATTATAGACTGATTTTGAAAATTCTTTCAATATTGCATATAAAATGATCCCGAGGTGGTCCTATAAAAATGTTATCCCCAGGGAATTAGTATTATCCCGAAAAACTTAAAAACAGTGTGAAAGTGTTTTGTTTAGTTAATGGTTTTTGAAAACAATAACAAAGACTGGTAGCAAACAGTTTCCATGGCAAGGGGGGTAAACAAGAGGTAGGTTTAGAAATTTGAAGTCGGTTTATAGTTTTTAAAACTCGCCAGATTAAGTAGCAGCCAATTAAGTAGCACATTACTTACTATAAACTCACGGCTCCTTCCTATCGCATCCAAAAAAGATTCCCAAATAAATCTAGCACCATTTATTAAAACTGAGCTGACGCCAAAGTAGTAAGTTACGCGATACATTATGAGGTTTATTTCAGAAACTCCGTCCGACTTCGACTCGGAATCTGACACAATATCGCGCGAAATTCAAATAATTTAGCGGTTTTTATATAGGTTTACATATATATTACGTTCTACAAGGTACATATATAAATAGCGGTGGTAGTAGTAGTTTCCCGTAAAATCGAAAAATTTCTACGATTCCGTGTCTTAAGAAATTTCGATTTAGTGCTATTTTTGGAGCAATAAATAGTAAGTATAAGAGATTTTTACTAATAATCAACATATTACCAAAAGCTCCATTATATCTTGCTAAATTTAAATTTCATGGGTATTATACAAAATGGTCTGCGATTTGATCTCGTAGTTATAATTCTTGCAGAATGCAGAGATTTGAATAGAGGTAAATAATCAGAAATCGAGTTTCTGAATAGGTAGCGCTCCTGAATAGAGAGGGCGCCACTGACATGTAAACATTGGCTTCGTGCAAGTTATTTCTAATTAAATGATTAAAATAAGTAATAAGTGACAAAACATATTAAAAACTTAAGTTAATGTGACAAACCATACGTGTGAGTGTTTTCGTAAGGAAATACGGACTCATAATGTGAGAAAAGTGAACATTTACAAAAAAACTTCGTGCTGATCAATAACAGCGAATAGTGATTCAGTGCTGTAACTTAACTGTGAGTACTATACAAATATAACAAAGTGACACTATCGCATCTTTGAAGTAAAACAGTGCAAAATCCAGAATTGAAAACTAAAGAGATACTATCTCACAAACGACGGCGGTTATAAAAAAGTGTGACTCATCACTAACGTCTTTTGTGAGTACACTAAATTCAAATCTGCAGATCCACTACAACCGAATCCTTATTTCGACACTCCACTTAAATGAAGTGTTGGCCGAGTGGTCACATGCAATGACATAATTTTTGAGTTGATCGAGCTGTCATACCCGGGATCAAATCCTGCGGACGGAACATACATTTTTCAATTTTTCTATGAAGAATTTAAATGTTCTTTATTTTCGAAATTAACATCAACAAAAGCGCCATCTGACAAAACCCAGAAAAAGCATTTACTTCGATCATGGAGTCTCAGGATAATGTAACATTAAGGCGAGCTAAAACGATTTTACTTGATGACAGAAATGAGAGTGATAAGAGTGAAAACTCGCTAGATGTCTCTAGCTGTAGCCTCCCCGAGCTATCTGCAGACAACAATTCTGTAGTACTAGAGCTCCAACAAAAAATTGAGCAACTCCAAACACAATTAAATAGTGCTCATCATGAAATAGAGCAACTGTCTTTAGCAAATAAAGAATTAAGGCAACACAACCAGGAATTAAGTAAGAAAAATTCCTTATACCGAAAAATCGGCTTCAGTCCAACAAATAAAGCTCCTTCACGAGATACCACTCCCAGGAAAAACACAAATAGGACACAAACAAATAAAAGACAACAACATACGCAAACGGAAAAAATTGAAAATCCAAACACTATCGACAAACAGAATAAAGAAACACAAACAAATATTTTAATTCAAACTGAAAAAAACACACAAACAACTTATTATATTGAAACTGAAACAAACACACAAACAACTGGAAAGCAAATTCCAAACATTGCAAAAAATGGAGAAAACTCCTTGGAAATACAGGAAAATCCTAAATTCAAGCCTAAGATCTGCCTAATTAGCAGTAACCGAGAAAATAGAGTTATTTCAACTGCCCAAGAAATTATGCCCTCAACTAAGTATAACCTATGTCACTACCTCTCACCCCAAGCTAGCACCCGACACATAATCAGAAACCTGCAAACAAAACTTAAGGATTTTACACGTGAGGACTTCTGCATCATATTTATCAGTGAGGAAGACTTTCTGGACTCGAGTAACCATACTGCTGAAATAAAACACATTAGACAAACCCTACAAGTGATAACTCATACAAATATTATACTATGTACACCGACATACCAAATTGGCCATCAGAAAGATTCGTTGAATAGAAAGATCTTTAGATTCAATGAGCTTTTACTGAAAGATGCTAAAATATTTAATTATGCGCATATCATTGACTCTAATAAATACCTATGCTATGACTACACCATGTTTCACAAGCCTACCGGCAGGATAAGCAACGCCGGCCTGCGCACGATTCTTCAAGATTTAGCATGGTACATATCTGATAGCAGTAAGTGCAATGTACAACATAGAGCCAGGACGTCATACAATAAGGAACTTGCCAGCGTCAACGAACGAAACCAGTTTTTTCTTGCATAAAAAACTCCATGTATTGCACCAGAACATTGCAGGGTTAATTAATAAATCAGACCAGTTAACCATTCATCTACAAGAATTAGCGGAACGTGGTATGAATGTAGACGTTATATGTATTTCAGAACACTTTATTTTAAAAGGACACGAACAATACTTAACTATTTCAAACTATACATTGTCCTCATATTTTTGTCGCATAAATGACAGAAGAGCAAGAGGAGGTACTTGTATCTTAATTCGAAACGATATTACAAACTGGAAAGATTTGAAATATATATCAGAATACTCAGTGTCTGGAAAATTTGAATGTTGTGCTGTAGAATTGACAGACTGTAAAACGGCTATACTATGTATATATAGAGTACCAAAACCTAATAATATTGACATTTTTATGAATCGTTTGGAAATTGTATTACATGAATTATCTAAAAGAAATTATGACCACCTCCTGGTGGCCGGTGACTTTAATATAGACATTCTGAAAAGAAATAACATTACCTTGGACTTCGAATGTTTACTTCTAAATTTCGGCCTGAAACTTGCTCTTAAACAACCTACAAGACTTGCCAGTAACACATGCATAGATAATCTTGCGCATAATTTTAAAAAACAATGTAAGAAACAAAAATATACTTAAATATTGGCGAATTAAGAGGCGGGATTTTTCAGCTGACAATATAGCTAAGTTCAGTCAAATAATTAGTAGCATGTCCTTTTCGGAAGTATACAGGGAAACGGAACCTAACGCTGCGTATAACTCGTTTATTGATACTTTTAAATTGTTCTATGACCTTTGCTTTCCTAATAAATTAATAACGATAAAAACATCTAAGCCAATAAGATGGCTATCACGTGGTATAAAATTATGCTCTAAGAACAAAAGAAAGCTTTTATGGAAATTCAGAAAAGAACCATCTGAAGCCAATAAATGCAAATATCGTAAATATTCACACTTATTGAAAAAAATAATTCAAAGTACTCAAAAGGCACAAAATAGCTATAACATAAAATCATCTAAAAATAAATCTAAAGCGTCTTGGAATGTAATAAATAGCCACAAAAGTAAATTACCTAAAGATCCTATTAATAAAATAATTGTAGGGAATAATATAATTACGAATCCTCTTGACATAGTTAATGCATTTAATAATCATTTTATTGACAAAATTATACCAATCAAATCTTCAGATACAAACAAATGCTCTTTATTGACTAATCATAGGGAGTCTATTTTTATTAAGCCTTGTTTATCATTAAATGTTCTTAGCATAATAATGTCTCTCAACAACACGAACAGCGTAGGATATGATGAAATATCTACAAAAATTATAAAAATCACGGCACAAAGTATATGCGAACCCCTTAGCCATATAATTAATTCATGCATTACTTCGGGAATATATCCTGAGGCTCTAAAAACGTCAATTATAAGGCCTCTACATAAAAAACAAAGTAAAGAATGTATTGATAACTATAGGCCAATATCTCTCATTCCCATTTTTTCTAAGATTTTCGAAAGATATTTACATAAAGAACTGTCAGATTTCTTTGAAAAGAAGAAAATATTTTGTAGAGAACAAAAAGGTTTTCGAGAGAAAAAAACCATAAATATGGCAATCTATGATTTCCTTGACCATGTAACACGTAATGTTGATAAAAGAAATCCTGTATGCTCTATATTTTGTGACATGACCCAAGCATTCGATTATGTAAAACATGACATTCTACTTAATAAATTAGAACTCTACGGCGTTAGAGGGATCTCTCAACAACTTATAAAGTCTTATCTAGAAAATCGGAAACAGCTGACAGAAATAAGAAATATTAACTTTAAGACAAAACTAGAGGAAACATATGTTTCAGACGAACGTGTTATGAAATATGGCGTTCCACAAGGCAGCGTTTTAGGCCCATTCTTGTTTGTTGTATATATTAACGATCTGCCAAATGCAACTAACCAACCCATGGCACTGTTTGCAGATGATAGCACAGTAACGATATCATGTAACAATATTGAAACCTACGAAAGTGACATTAATTCAGCTATAACATCTATTATTACATGGTTAGACAATAACAACCTAAAAATAAATATTAATAATACTAAACTTGTACATTTCCGACAACGCGATACTGCTGCACTTCCTTGCCTTGACATTCAATATAAAAATAATAAAATCGTTGAAATTGACTCCACCAAATTCCTAGGACTATACATTGACAAAAAACTTAATTGGAAACCGCACATTGAATATTTATGTAAAATAATTAATAGTATTGTTTATATTTTGTACAAATTATCCCTGGTAGTTAACGTAGAGACGCTTCTCACAACGTATCACGGGCTGATAGCCTCAAACTTACGGTATGCCATATTATTTTGGGGAAACTCTACTGACTTTGATAAGGTTTTCAAGTATCAAAAGCGATGTGTACGAGCTATGTTTCGTCTAAAGGTAATGGATTCCTGTAAACCTTACTTTGCACGACATAACATTCTTACTCTACCTTCTCTGTATATTTACGAAACGGCTATGTTTGTTAAAAATAACCCCGATCTATATTGTCAGCTCTCCGATGCCGTCCCTCGTAATCGACGAGATCAACACAGAGTCTGCAAGCCGAACTCAAAGACTGCTATGATGCGTAAGAGTATCTTTTGCATGGCTCCTTCTGTTTATAATAAACTACCAAAATCAATTAGAGAACTACCACGCTCATTGTTTCAGAGAAAGTTGAAAGCCACTTTGGAAAGAAAATGCTATTACGAAGTAAATGATTTTATGACGGACAAATGTTTTTTGGAAAATAGGAAATAATGGCGCCTAACTGTAATATCTGTAGGTACATATTTATTTTAATTTAATTTTCTTTAATATAAATTTCGTATTGGTTATTGTCTCGATTTAGTGTTTATTTATTTTAGTTAATTTTATTAATCTATTGACATTGTTTGTACTTAAATATTGCACGCCACACTGGTAGAAATACATTGTTTCATATTTAAGCATATACCACCTATGTACCTATTTACATGTATTTGTTGCAATAAAACTTACTTTACTTTACTTTACTTTACTGAACATTTGAATTTGTATGAAAATAGCCTAGTGACACACTTATCTTACGCTATGCCATACGACGTTTCCTACTTTTCGTCGCGTACCTACGTTGAGAGGCCAGGGCTCAGTCTGTTTCTAGCTTCAATAAAATCGTCCCCTATTTTGTTTCTAATAATGGCGAACCTCCTCATATGGATTATGACCGAATAACTGTCTGTTTTTTGACCACAATTGTGTAAGTGACGATCATCAGTATATCGGCAGATCACCTTTTTTTAAAGAAAGGTGGAAAAAAAAATATCCACTCAAAACATTCTTGCTGAATGAAAACAAAATAAGAAAAAACTTGCATCTAGAGAAAAATCTTAAGTGTGGTAGTAGTAGGAAACTAAAAGCCGTGATCTTTTATTTTTTCTAGGTTCAAGTAATCAACGTAAAAGTATGTTTAAACTTTTAGTAAAGGTTTTCATACTATAATGATGTTATTTTCTATGATTTTATTTTCATTTTGACTGTCCTAAAGCGTTCATGACTAATAGATGAACCAAGTATTAGTATATACTTAAAAACTTGACGAATCATTTATTTGACAAATTTAGGTTTGGATCAGTCTCTAGTTTGATAAAACAAGGATTTAATGAATTGCGAAAAAAAAAATTAAGCTTATGACTTGTTAAGGATATGGACAACCAAGTATTTGACGACTGTCTGCGAAATCATCACATGTACCTGTAAAACTTACAAGCTTCGGCAAGCAATTTACATTCAACCAAAGAGTTGAACACCCTAACAACATACCCTGGTGACATCCCCACAGTACCATGCACAGTTCCCCAATTGTCCGGTACCTACAGGTCGCGGTCCCGATGTAGATAGCCCAGTTTGTGCACAATTGTAGCATCTCGCCCGCGCACCCATTGTGCTAGTGGGAACATGCCCTTAATTGCGGCCCTGAATAAATTAAAACGAGAATGCTATCGTATACGGTGCGGGAGTTACGGAGGTAGGAGTTGGGGGATAAGGGAGATTGGATGGGCTTCGGAACTGACCCTTACTCCACTTCCATCCCAAGGTTTCCTGGGCGAAATCGCTCTCAGCGATAAGGCCGCCTTTTGTACGGTCTTCCTTTATTTCAGACTTGCTGCTGCCCGCGCCTTCGCCCGCATTTTATCGTGATAAAAAATAGCCTATATGTTATTCCAGGTCCCAAATTTGTACAGTAGTTTTTGCGTGAAAGAGTAACAAATATACATACATCCATCCATACAAACTTTGACATTTATAATATTAGTAGTATATAAGAGTTATTTATGTTAATTTTAAGTACTACCTACAATAGTGTTCTGTTCATTCATTCTAATTCTTTTCATCCGCAGTTGCAAATTACAGCCGTAAAACGTATAGCTATTCTCGTTTACTTTCGGACGACACGTATTCGTGTCGTCGTTCGTCAAAATAAACATACATAAAATCAAGATCTCCAAATGTGCCATAAACAAGGTCGAGGACGGTTGATTAATTGTTTTACTTATTTGCCACCTATAAAATTCCCAATAGGTTCATATTCTGCGATCCCAATAGGTACCTTGTACCTTTTGATAATTTCATAAATGGCAAATAAGTAAAATTATAAATCGTCCTCCACATTGTGTATGATACGTGTATGGCAGTCAAAATAACTAATATTACTAGCGAAAGTACAGATCTACAAAAAGTATATTATTTCAATCGTATTATTTAATTTCAATACATCATAAAAACCACTAGAATGTTGAACTTGTAATGCCGCCGTGATATTATTAACTGACGCCGTGAGACATTCGCCTGTGGTGCTGATTCCTTAGACAGCCCTACTATATACTATTTGACAACTTATCTCTCGTCGTAACAATAAACAATATAAATAGATATAAGGGAAATAATAAACTTAGCAAAGTCATGTTCCTTAAAAGCAAATTCGCAGCTCTTGGGCAAAATTGCGCATGCAGCCTGTTATAGGTTGTTACTCTACTTGTTTGTTAATTGAAATGCGTGTAAATATTTTGTGGCGTTCTTTGAGGTTACGACACAGCCTTATTATAAGGTACCATTACTATATCATTACTTATATAGAACCTTCTAACTTTGCCTTTGTTGTCCATTTTGTTATGGTAGATACTTGCGAAAGTTTTAGCAGTGTGCTTTTAGCTATCCGAAATTTTGTAGATAGGCTATGTTCAGTCATAGCAGCCATACTCAACCTGCGGCCCGCTAGCCTTTTCTATGCGGCCCGAAGGCTCATACTTCTATTATATATAAAAATTAACCCCTATTTCTCCTGGTTCTGCAATAACTTGAGAACGGCTTTATCGATTTCATTCACCTTTTTTTTAAATCTTTTATGAAACTTCGTGGAAGATTCTTACTTTAAAAAAATTAAGAAAATTGCGAAGAAATTTAAGAACAATTAACGACTGCCTTTGTTTGAAATAAAATTGAAGTTTGAATTGAACGACAGGACAACGTCTATCGGATCAGCTAGTTATATTATATATTATTTTATATAACACTTTCTAAACAAATCAGACAATTTGCTGAACGGTGTTTGTTAGGTGTGATAAAACAAAATATTCCTCCTCTCAATTGTCTCGATATAAATTATTTTCGTTAGATATACTTATATAATTGTGATTTTGAAGACACCAAGAACTAATAAAGAAAAATATTAGTATTATCTATTGTAAAATTTTATATTAATCATCTTGCCCCAAGCAAAGCAGACCTTGGTTATGGGTTGGTTATGGGTACTACATGACTGATGTACTAAATACAATACATACATAAATACGATATTTTTAATACTCATAGAAACTAGCCAGAAAAGTCGGAACAAATATTTGCCGATTGTACAGACATTTGTCCCATGGTAGGAATTGAATCTGCAACCTCCTGCGTCGCAGGTGTACCTTCAACCGCCGCACCACCTTGGTCGTCAAACCTCTACATAAAATGAAATAAAGTGTATCAGCAAAGATAAAATGGCGCCCAGAAGACTTCACTGTGCAGTCGCCGCGTCGGATGTACGACTGCGCCGACAACGGCCCCCACGCCCATGTCCACCACCTCGCGCCTCACCAGCCCCGGACCCCGGACAACGACCGCCCATGGCGACCCCTGCAGTGGGACAAAAAAAAATATAGCCTCGAGGCCTCCCTCCGTGCCGCCAACCAGGGCCGGAAAGAAGACTGCTGGCCCAAAACTTCCTGATTATTTTCAAAATCTTATCATTCAGCAATCAACTTCAAAACAAGCAAAGCTCATTAACATTCCCAATAACAAGCATAAACCAGTGCCGTAATAATTATTTCGATAAATGTGACAAAATATCACTCGAATATAAATCGTCCTGATCGATTTATAGGCCCACTGCTTTAATTTAGAGACCTGTGTTTGTAGAACACAAATACAAGACAGGGTCGAACCTATAATCTATAATCATAAACTGTCATAACGAACGCACAACGCTTCAACCAATTATAGGTCTTACTGCGGTAGTTGAACCTACTTGTGATTTATAGAGGTAAGGTATCGCTAAGGGCGAGAATGGTATGCAGGGAAGTTAGAACGGTCGGAGAGCGAAGGTCGTTGAAGGTTGGCAGGCTTTTCCGCGATCAACGGCACTAGATTAAAACAAGATGGCGACCGGCGCGTGCGCAGCAGGCGCGGTAACTCAGCGGTGACTAAAATATCGGTATTCTATATTAGAAATATCTGTTACATTTGTTGCATTTGCAGAATTAAATTATGAAGACCGTAAATAACTCTTGGAAACTCATTAAATCACTGCTCTGTGAACATTTCAATATCTTTAAAAATCTTACATAAACAAGTATTTCATGTTTCTAGCGAAAAGTGTTCAAAAATAATAATCTTAATATTAAAACAAAATCGGTTTTGTTCGAACACTTATAACTCAAGAACGGCTGAATCGATTTTGATGATAATTGATTTGTTGAATTTTTTATCATTTTGAATAGCAGAATAACTAAAAGAATAAGAAAGATAGGGTTCCACGTTCCACGCAAAAACTAAAATTATATGCAGGTGAAGCCGCGGGCACAGCTAGTTAAATATAAAAACCTGCCGATAGTTACTGCGACAAACATAAAAAAATATTAAGTTATCCTTTGTTTTGTTTATTTTCTTTTTGGTTTCATTACCAGGTTACTTTGATCATCCTAAATCGTGTTCAAAATCGCTACAGCCAATTACAAAAAGGTAATTTTTAATAGTTTTCTATTCAATAAGCATTATTATAGTCTGGATAGAGAATGTTTATTTGTTTTCCGACCATTAATCATAGATCGTGTCGAACTTTGCCCTGCAGAAATTAGCATGCTTTAAAAGCATGACGCCGGATCGTTTGTTCAGTTTTCTGAGTCCGAAGTTTATTATTCAAGGTTCATGATCTATACTCGGTTCTAGATTCCAATATATTTATTGTTACTAAAGATTTTTGTGAATGAAATCTTTACAAAAACTGATCACAATAACAGAACACAATCAGGTAACGGCAAGGTTTGTAAACAAATATATAAACATTTCAACAAAGCATACTTGCACACGCGCGCTGCTAAAATACTTTAAATTCGAACGGATAAGAGGCGCATGAAATTATGAATGAAAGCTTTCAAAATGAAAAACTTGTTTCGAACTTCTGTGATTGGCTACGATGAAACCAATGTCATAAAATATTTCTCTTCAATATTTTTCGATTTTGTCACCCCTTTGTTTACAAAAAATATCCTGGAACCGAGTATAGTGCTTGAATTTCAACGTTTAAAATGTTTAAGGATTTTCTAAGCTTTCTATTTGAGCAGTTACTTGTGAGTGAGAGTGAGTTACTTGGCTGTTTTTTACGCTCCTTTACAAATTAGCATGACTGTTCTTTCAGGTGTTTTGCCATCATTAGCTTCTCATCTATCGCTTTTACATCCATAATTTACTGTGTAGATATGTAATATTCCTTTGATGGTACTTATTTACATGGCTATTAAGGTCTGAACATGAACATGTGTATTTATTGTGATTAGTGTGAGAATAATGTTGGTTTTTAAATAAATCGGCCAAATGAGACGTTTTATAATTGGTCAAAAATAATTCGACCAATACAAATGCTATGCTTACGGGTCTGTCACATAGACTTATACAATTATCCTTAAGTCTATGTATAAGTATATCATTGGGATGTCAATGTCAAGTCCGACTATGTACGGCCTGACGGTCTGTGAGGGGTCTACCTATGGTCTTTCAGATAAAAATAACATAGGCAGACCCCGCTCAAACCGTCAGACCGTACATAGTCGGACTTGACATTGACATCCCAATGACAACCTCTAGGTATTCCTCCGAGTAAAAATTGCGCCTGCAAAAAAAAAAGATGACATTGTTTGTTTTTCACTGTCATTTAATAAATGAACAGGCGCCATTATAGCCACATTGCGTTTATGATACGTTTATTTTATTTTCTTTAGTTTAGTGTAAAACGCGTCTTTACTGCCACCATTCGTTGATTTTGTTGAATTAGAATGTAAAAAACGTTTTTTTTTTTTTTTAGTAAATCCTCATTCAGAAAAGAATCAAAACCACGATCGTTGGCCTTAGCGCGACATGTCTAGAAGAAAACCAGATTGTAGTATTGAAAAGCAGAAACTAGCAAGGAAATGAATAGAATTTGTTAAACAAAGTCGAGGCCCTGCGGTCGTGCGTGCCACTTCCACAACCTGAGCTCCAGCAGCCTTGATACAGCCTTCAACATACAGGTAGCTATAGGTACTCCATTATAATATTAGCAAGTCGCAAATGTGAATATTATGATAATGCAAGACACAGTTTTGTTATTCAATCTATAAATTGAGAATTATATCGTTCAAAACTACAGAACGATACTAATTGTCTTAACAAATAACGACTGTACATACCTGACAATATAGACGTTAACACATTTACTGCCCAGCCTCAGCGACCTTGCAAGAGCACGTCTCAACCACAAAACTATAATAGTTCTGTGTTCCCAACACAATATGGGCCTTAACTACATTATGTTGCCTTTTTTACATTATAAAGGCTTCCGTTTAGCTAGTATCTCACCAGATGGTAAGGGATGATACAGCCGAGGATGTAGCACACTTGCCTAGAAGATTCTGTTCACTCTAGCCTTAAAGCCTGGTAATATATTACGGGTATATGTATATCATGTTCTAATTATTTTGCAAAAGCATCATCATCGCATCATTATAATTTGATTGTTTTGAAATATCTAAAAACCGAATTCAAATTCTCAATTAGATAGATAGATAACGCTTTATTCAGAAAAACTTAAAACTAAACAGTTTGGTAAAAACAGAGAAGAATTTCCGGCTTTATCGCTTACAGCGATTTCTTCCAGGCAACGAAATTCACTATTTTTAACTTTTTCGTAACTATTCATCCGGAAAAAAAATTATGGGACAATCTTGGGATTATTCTCCATACAATAGCAATAAAATATCATAATCGGTTCACAATTGACTGAAATTGGCGAAAATACATAAAAACATACAGAACGTACAAGATACGCCCTACCTTACATTAATACCTACATTGTAAGTACCTATTTTAATATAATATTGTATATATCTATAGATATTATATGTATTTTTGTTAAATTTATTACTAGGTTGGTGTAGTTTCCTCTAATGTACTCGTAGCTTAGATTTACTTATAGCACGCCATTTTGTTTTGTTTTCTACCATGTGTGGCAGGTAGAAAATGCCATTGGCATTATGCTCACCTTTTGTATACTTTTCTTAAATGTGTGCAATAAAGTATTTAAATAATAAATACGCGTTTTGAATCAGTTTTAAGAAGTACCTACTTATGCATGTTAAAAACTAAACTCATAGACAACTTTTCCGTTGCAGCGCAATCATACCCTATGCTTGCCAGTCGCGTAAATGATCGAGTTATATTTTCCCAAAGCAGTAAATAAACATCAACCATCCAATTAATAGGTAGACAACAGCACTCATACTCGTAAAGCATCTTGTCGGTACCCGCTACCGATCGCAATTATCGATAGTACAACACTAATTGTGTACGTGGATATCGACAAGCCACAGATTATAACACTAGCGGTGACGGCCGTAATGGAAGATGGTCGATAAGTCGATAAACTGGAAATAGTGTGCCTGTCAGATTTGACACTAGTTGTCAAGTTAATTTAATTCTAGTGTCGGTGAGTTGTCATTTTCGTAATGATTGTGTTTCTAATTAGAGGTGTAAAACTGGGTTTAGAATGTCAGCTTAGTGCTCATATACACGAGCGGCAAACTGCCAACGGCAGAAGTAACTGTAGCCGTCGCGTCTGCGCGCCAACGGCAGCCGTCGACGCGTGGACGGCTGCTGTCGATAGTCGACGGCTGCCGTCAACTGTCGCCGGATGGCGCCAATTGTCGACGGCTATAGTTACCTCTGCCACATCTGGCTTCTTCACACTTTGCTGCTTGTGTATATGAGCACTAAGCTTTATTCAACGCTTGGTTCAACGTAACTTTCCTTCCTTCTTTCATTTTTATTGCAAGTCTTTTGTTTCAACGTTCATTAATGACAAAGACAACTTCCATCAATAAAAGTTTCTTTTCAGGTATATTAATTGTTTTACGCGCTGCTATGCTACAGGAAATTGCGACCTTATTTTTCTGCTTTTGCCATTGATGAAAGATTTCTAATGTTTAAGACAAACTATTGAAAACATATTTTTATGAAGATATTATGAACTACCGGAAATATGAATTATAAAATGTTATAAAATACTATATTAATGTAATTTCTATACACACCGTTCTTTTAGATAGTATAAAATGGAAAATAAAAGCTTTTAATTTGTATTTTCGTTTTACTTTGAAAACTTTGTCTAGGTATATGTAATGTAAACAAACGTAAGCGGGCTGCCACATATGTATTTTTAACAAGCAGTATTATAAGTTACAATCACTACATATTAATGTCCTCCGCCGCGTCTGTCTGTTCGAGATAAAGTCAAAAACTACTGAATGGATTTTCATGCGGTTTTCACCAATCCATAGTGATTCATGAGGATGGTTTAAGTATTTAATTTGTCAACGTTTTGTGAAATTTGGTTGAAAAATAACGATAATTGTTGGAAGTGTCGGAAAAGTCAAGCCGCCTGGGAGCTTTCATCGAAAACACTGCCAAATCCCTTTGAGATATATGCTCTACTACCCGTGCGAAGCCGGGGCAGGTAGTAAATAAATAAAACGTCACTTTCAATACGGCGGCGTAATATGAAATATCGTAGCGATAGAATTTTGTAATCAAAACCAGAGCGATTGGATATTGTAACACGTCCGGCCTAAGGTCACTTTCGGTAATTTTCGAGATTTTTATAGGAAATTTTAACACTGCCAAGGTTGCAAAAACAAATCGTACAATGGTGAGCAGATGAAATAATTCAAGTGGCTGGCAAACAATGGATGAACACAGATAAAGATAGAGACACCTGGAAATCTCTTGAGGAGGCCTTCACCTCCGACCACAGGGATTCTTGAGAAAACGACTTTATGCCAAGTACTAAAACTTATAAAGCTATTTTTAAGAAACCTTAGATAAGTAGGTCAGTGTTTTTCAATTAAGATTTATGTAATTAAGATTCAAGAAATAAAAGGTTATTGCTTTTGTTTTCAATGGGGATTTACGCTAACGCCTATTGCATATTTTCCCATACAAAAGATTTGAACGCGCAACTTTTATACGCGGCGTGCGCAAAAACGATAATAAATTACGTTTTTTAAAGGAGACAGCGCGTGCTTATACCTACTTAACTGTATAGGTAGGGTACTAAGCGTCATGCTCATAATTCATTTGTTTTTGTGGCGTGAGTTCGATTCCCGCCGGGACAAATGTTTGTAGGATCTGCAGATATTTGTTCCGGGTGCTTCATATTTAAAATAAAAAAAGTATCAACGTAATGTATTAAGACTATCGGTTATCTATTTAAGATTAATATTTATGAGTAGCTTATTAGCGCTTTATATACGATTTTCTTAAAAAACTTTGCCTATTTACAAAACATGGTAATTTTGAAGAAAGTTTGTACCCATAACACAAGCTTTGCTTAGCTTGGGGCAAGACTTCGAGAATTGTCCAGCAATATTTATTTACCGGTTCATTATGTCTTAAACTATACTTTAAGGCAGCTAGTTAGTACCTACTTGTAATCGCTTTCTACCCTATTTTAATTTTAACTTACTGTTATTTTATTCGCATAGGTTACTTAAGCAATATCATATGTACGTCATAATGAGAAAAACACTACCTGTAATTTGGAGATATTTTAAGTAAGAAAGTTTATCTGCCCTCGGAAAAGTGCAATAACTAGTAATTTCCTTCAGAAAATATTTTATAATACACCTGCTCAAAAAGTTGCCTATTCCTTTTCCAAATATAAGATAGAAAGTAAGTCATTGCAGGCGTATAGGAATCCGGGAGGAAAAACTCTATGGAATTATATTTCTCCGCGTTTTAGCGGGAAAAGTATGTGGAAATCTATTTCTAACATTTCCTCCAATTTCCTAAAAGATTGACTGGTAGCTATGGTTATTTTCATTATAGGTCAAACGACAACCTCTTCCGATTTCCGAACAATATTTTGAAAAAAGAACTCAAGTGATAAAGTCTGGCGCGGGAAGTTCCTCTAAATTTGAATTTGGTGTAGGCAATTTTATTAATTCTACAGAATATCTTCGATTGATAGTGAAAGTTTTATGACACCGCCAGAAATAAATAAATAATAAAGTGTGATTCCTACCTAGTGTGTTTTTCTCAAATGACACACTCGATAGGAATTGGGCACTTTCTCGCCTAGGTGTACAATGTACTAATTTCACCATAACTAACCCAAATTTACCCGTAGATAAGTTTTTCAGATGGATTGCTAAGATAATATTTTTTGGTCTCATTTTTATTTTTTTTAAGTGTTCTTCCGGGTTTGCGCTACACTAATAACTTATGAAAAATAAGTTATCGGTATCTTAGAGATAGCATTCAACTTTAGTCTGAAAATCAGACAAATGATACAGTTCGGTAAAATTTGTTGACATTTTCGAAAATTCTGTTAGTTCAAACGTTACACGGAAAATGTCTGATATTAGTATTTTCGAGTTCAGTCTAATCGAATGTATCAAATTAATGCGGTTTTGGCTGTATTGCTATGAGACAAAATGTTTAGTCGTGCGCTCCCGTACTATAGCATTAGTTACCGCACTAGATATTGCATTTTTCTTAAGGAGGGCAGTTATGTTTTTGATTTGAAGGAGTTATTTCTTGAGTTTTGTTATCCTGGTCTATCCAGTAAAACCTTCCGGATTCAATACAATAAATAACCCACTTTAAGAAGTAACTTTCCAATAAGCAGTGTCTACCGGTCACTATTTGCTTTCCACCTTGCTTTAATAGGTTCAATCAGCCGATGTGGGCCGCAATGAGATTGGGCGTGGACCAGGTGCTACCGACTTGGTACTGGGGATAGAAAATGTTATACAAAAGATTTTAAGAAGATGTATCTAGACGAACCGATGTGACGCGATGGGTGAAGGTCTGCCTGCAACGCAAGAGGTTGCGGGTTCAATGCCCGACTTGAGATAAATATTTGTAGGGTCTGCATATATTTGTTTCGGGTATTCTGGGTATTTCTATGTATAATAAAATCTATATCTATCTATTTAATATGTATATTGTAGGTTGTCCAGCATTATTTATTATTATTATTTATTCATTATCTATTTAACAATTAAAACTATCGTAGTTTGACGAATTCATAATGAATTTAAGCAGTTTAACTACGAATCTTGTTTGTGCTGGAAAGAGAAGAACCGTAGATGTTCTACGGTTCTTATCTTATCGAGAGATTTTTTTCCGGGTCAGTTTCTATTTGGAAGAGCCTGAAAATTATGTTTTTAGATAACATTCTCATAGTTACAGTCGACTTTATATTATTATCATCATAAACGGGCGGTCTTTCCGAAGTGAGAGTACACCGTTGTCTTTTTTTAAATAAACGGCAAGAACATGTCAATGTCAGAAATACGTTGAATATGGGAAAGGCAAGTAAAAAAAAAAAATCTGAGTCTGAATGGTCCATGCTGATAAGGGGCTCTACTTTTTGAAATATTTTCATTAGTTTAGAACATAACATCCGATAAAATTTTACCATCTTTTCAAGAGAAACCGATACAATGCCTTGAACCTTTCCCAATTTAACATTCTCGAACTTTCCACCTCCTGCACCAGACCCACACAGAAGCGGTACAGATTATATTTTCTAATGGTCGGCCAGGTTCAGCAGGTCATTACACTGCCGCGTTGCGAACACCCTGCCTAGCCACTGGGGAGACAAGGAACATGCTTCTGTAATTAGTCGAATTATACCGATCTAACTATTATACCAGGTGGATTTCGTTTTATATTTAGAAAATTATCGTCATCATCAAAAGCCTGTACATATATGTATACCTAATTATTTACTACAGTATGATAAAAAGGCCTCCATCTTATCATAGTCTTTATTGAAGAGCATGTAGGATCTTTTTGCAACCTCTTTTTGTTTTGAAAAATAAACTTAACAAAATTAATGAGAACATTCGTTAGGGAATACAGAGTATAAAGTTACGCCGCCGACGGCAGTAGCATATTATTATAAAATACAAAACGGTTTTATCTTATAACTATAGGTAATACAGGGTAAATTTTTATTCAAGGGTTCCCATACTTAACTTAGGTTGTCTTTGGTGACATTGGACCAGTATGCTGAGTGTGAACTGCCATACTGTTTACTACAAAGTTTGCGTAACTTTATTTTCTATGGAATTCCTATTTTTAAAACTTCCCGCTTGGAGCGCTGTTCAGGAATTCCATAGAAAATGAAGTTACGCAAACTTTGTAGTAAACAGTATGGCAGTTCACACTCAGCATACAGACCAAAATCAAAACAATTTATTTATTTTCTGTTTAATGATGTTAACATTTTTAAGCTTCCTTGATGACGGCTAGATGTTTGGATAATTTCGTCTGAACAAAACTGGGTAAGACTCGTACATCATCATCATCATCATCATCAGCCCATACACGTCCACTGCTGGACATAGGCCTCCCCCGTACGACGCCACAAATAGCGGTCCTGAGCCGCCTCCATCCATCGACTCCCTGCGACCGCTACGATGTCGTCGGTCCATCGAATGGATGGTCTCCCATGTAGGGGGGGATTTGCCATAATCACCACGCTTGGCAGGCGGATTGGTGATCGCAGTGTTGGTGTTTAAAAATACTCAGACGGAAGCTGCTGCCCTTCCTCTGGTAGGTTCCCTTAGTCGGCTCTTACGACATCCACGGGTTGAGTTGGAGGGGTCGATATAGAAGACAATATATAAAGACTCGTACTTACTAGTTAAATTGGTTCTGTAGAAATCTGACTAATTAAACTAGCGCGTACAAAACGAAGCCAGTGTACAGCACTCTTGCTGTACACTGTACCCAAGAGTGTGTCTCAACTCTCAACCAGCTGAAATGGTGCTACAGCTGGATATTTAATAAAATAAATTTATTGTGAAAATAATCATTTCAAATAATTAATTTTTCTGACAAGAAGTAAAATAATCAGAATCAATAACTTTATTTCTTTAAGCTTACAAAATAAGCACTTAGACAAGTCAAATTTTATACTTTAAACATGGTTATGAATAAGGTGATTAAGAAATAAGGTGTTATTGATATTCTCTTCACTTCAATTTTTTGTCCACTAGTGGAAGAAGTGAAAAAGAAGAAGAAGAAAGGTTGCTTCGCAACGCGCCAAGCTCTGATATATCTCCGAAAACGTTACAACCCTGTATATTATGACCTCCGGCCAATAACCCTGTTTCAATAGCAACTGTTGTGTATTCTGCGGCTCGGCTTGACCTCAACATACCCCATTGTTTTACAGATAATATTATACAGCTTAGATATTGAATGGTATAGTCCAAAGTAGGAATACTCGGATTGCGCGGAATAATGGGACTTGGTCTGATACGGAAATCATTGATAAGGCTACGTAAATTAAGTTTAAATGATAGTTTTAATGGCCGTGGGGCCGCGGCGTACGAATATCGACCCCTCCAACTCAACCCGTGGATGTCGTAAGAGCCGACTAAGGGAACCTACCAGAGGAAGGGCAGCAGCTTCCGTCTGAGTATTTTTAAACACCAACACTGCGATCACCAATCCGCCAGCCAAGCGTGGTGATTATGGCAAATCCCCCCTACATGGGAGACCACCCACTCGATGGATCGACGACATCGTAGCTGTCGCAGGGAGTCGATGAATGGAGCCGGCTCAGGACCACTAATTGTGGCGTCGTCGTATGGGGGAGGCCTATGTTCAGCCGTGGACGTGTATAATGATAGTTATAAAATCTTTTGAATTAAATTCACCTGTACATTTGACTAGTTTATAACCGCGGCTTCACACGCATTGATTCTATATAAATGTGTAAAGGTTCTGTCATGTCTGTCAATGAAAACTAGTACTAAACTAAAAAAGTAAAAAGTAAACTATGCTTAGACCTACATCTATGAAAATTTCATATTTTTAGATCTACAATATTTCTCATTCAACTTGCTTAAGCTATCCTGTTAGTATAAACCTTTTCGCTTTTAAAAACAACCTTTTTGAAACATTGAATATACCTACCGCACGACAACCTCATTAAGAGGACACGGTGCACTAATTAATACATACCTAAATGTCATTTACTTTTCTTTGAGACGGGTTGTAACTTAACCAACCAATCGAACTTTTTCTATAGGTAATTAAAGTAACTGAAAAGTTCAAAAGAGAGTAACAAAAGTATATGGAGCGTATAAAAATGGTATGGATGAACAGTTGAAAACTATGGACGATTGTCAATAATTAATCACAGATGGGAAAAGTTGACACTATGGTGTAAATGATGAAAAGGGATCACTTGACCTCTGTGAAAACGGTTAAGTTGGAGGGGTCGATATTCGTACGCCGCGACCCCACGGCGACCGCGACCCCACGGCGAGAAAATACCAAATGAATATAAAAATATTAAACTTCTACGTCAATATCATATCTTTCCTATAAAATATAAATATTTTAATAATTATTATAAGTTTGCAATACAATAATAATAAAAACTCAAAAAACATACATTTTTGTAAACGCCTTGTGAGCGTATTAGAGCAAATGTATATTTTGCCCCAATTTTGTAATAAAAAATGAGAGTAAAACACAAACAGCTACTCTTCCTTCTTATAAGAAATGTTTTGAGCTAGTTATTATACTTTTCTAAGAAAACCTAAATAAATGGGAAGTTAAACTGTAAAATACTCAAAGACGTTGAATTTACATAAACGTTTAACTGTAAATCGTAATTATAATAATTGCAAAAACTGTAACTGGAGTATTTATTGATAAAAACACATAAAATATGACAGTGCAGGTATCGGTCGGCGAGAGATAAAAGGAACACTGCACTTACGCGGCCAGCCTTATTTATAGCCCGGTCCAATGTTTTGAAATTTAAAGCCAGTCATTCATAGTAAATACATGAATAACTGGCTTAATATTTTCCTACCATCTACAATTTTAAACTAGCCATAGAAATATTAGAAATTATTATAGAATTATTTGCGTTTTACGTTGCTACTTGCTAGATACTATTTTGAATTTAACAATTCAGTTTTGTATCAGGAATAGCCTCTAGAAAACCGCGTTTAAAATCCTAGAACTTCTACATACAAAATAAACTGCATTGATCATATAACAACAAAACATGCATTAATACATATCTAGGTAATCACAAACCCCCTTATTCATAATAGTCTGCTAACTTAAAGCATTGCTAATTCTCACTCTGTCTTCTTCTATTGACGTAAGTCAGAGTGAGAAATCACACTACTTAGCAGCTGTTTTAACTTAGCAAACCAATATGAATAAGGGGGAAAGTCTTTTAAACTAGCCACAAGGACCAAACTCTCAACTAATTATCTTATATTTTAGTCCTTGTAGAAAATAATTTTACAGAATCCTTTTTTCATTTTCACAAATTTTAAATTACCAATACAGAAACCTACTTCATTAAATATTTTTTAAAATACTGCTTGTCTGAATATTTTGAGTAGGCACGTACTATAAAAGAAGCCTTAATTCAGTTATTTAGTACCCATACCTCAAGCTCTGCTTAGCTTGGGGCTAGATGATATTGTGTTTATTGTCCGGCATTATTTATTTATTCAACTGCCAAAGGTGCGGCGCGACTACACATCCCGCCCTCATGGAATGTGCTACAGTTTAAATGAGGCTGCGCGGGAGGACCGGTCCGCCCGCGGCGAAAGCATGCGCATGAGTCTGCGCCGCCTTTATCGGCAATTCGACAATGATTGACAAGATCATTGGTAAAAGAACGGAAAAAAGGATTAAACGGTAATTTAGGGTTAACTTGTCTGAGATAACGGAGTTTAAGACGGAGTTCAAAGCAATTAAAAATGAAGTCAGTGGATTTCAAACTTAATTTGGAGCAGGTGAATGAAAAATAAACAGCGTTAATATTTTCAGGTCAACATTAAAAAGAAAATCTTTATCACCATCATCATCAGCCTATACAAGTCCACCGCTGGACATAGGTCTCCCTTATAGAGCGCCATAGTGTCATGTCTTCAACTTGCCACATCCAACATCTTTCAAAAGCAAATCTTAAGTCACTTCACAATGTGTACCATTGTGCGAGTTTTCTCATAATGTACCTACAGTTGCGAACATTACTTGTAAAACATAATCAGACAACATATTCAACAAATTATATATCTACTGGCCTGTTTAGTTCTAACAGGCCAGTAAAGACGTTACATGTACTTAAGTACTTCTGTAGTAAGCTCGCGTATAATCATCGCATCGGTTGACCCGTTAACCCTTTGCGTACTAAGCAAGGACTACGATAATAACCATGATATCATTCTGGTATAACCAGTCAACTTCTGCAAGAAAATCAGCACTGCTTATTTAGTTCGTGCATCAAAAACGCCCGCGGCTACCCTAAAACAAAACCAGAGCATTATCACTCCATAACCTCTAATTCACATTGTTCTTATTGGCCCATCAATCGAGCATGCGCTGTAGGGCCCGACAGAAGGTATATATTGCAGCTCCAGATAAAATCACTCCAGTCGCGGCGCAGCAACCGTGGCGTTATCTTGATCAGGGGCTGGTAACTGGTAACTGCGGGTCGCAGTTACCGCTCCATACAAATTGTATGGCATATCTGCTGCTGTTTTTGGGCATAGTTAACCTTATATTCTTGTACGACGTCCGCAGCTAATGGGAGCGATTCTTCGTATCAATGGTGTGAGAAACGCGTAAATAGCAAGCTATGGTCGATGCGGTCAGAGATAGTATTGGTGGCGATGTAGGAAATGGTCTCATTGCGATGATATAACTGGCCATCTGCCTTTTGATTTCTATCCAGGAAGTTTTATTCTCCTTTTGGAAAAAATCTTGGGACATTTTTGCTGCTGGCACTTTTAGTTTCGTATATTTATGAATTTGTTCTAAATAATGACCAAGCCCAAATAATGACGTAATTGCAGATTCAGAACAGAAAGTTTTGGTTTCGTTTAAGTTTCCCGATTCATTTTTGTTTTCATTTTGTGAGTTCACCGTAAAATTGCAGTTGTGAATTGTTTACAGTTTACAAGAATGAAGTGGGATATGGCTCAAATTTAAGTAGCCAGAGTGTCAAGAGACTTCTTGAGAAGCAGACAACGACCAGACGCAGCCCTGACCCAGACTTGATCTCAAGTTCTGTGAATATAGTCACATACAGTGTTATCCATAAAACGGGTTAAGCCAAGTTTTGTGTCAGCATTTTGAATTATAAGTCATTGTATGCATCAAAGCATCAAGCTCTCTTTTCGTCATATTGAATTTTGTCCTGAGGGCCTACTCGGAAAACGGAAACCGCAGTTTCTGATACGTTTTCAATCAAACGGTAATCTTATGCGAGCGACATAAGAGTTGGTTTTGCCCGAAAACGAATTAGAAACTTCGATTTTCCTTTTCCGAGTAGGCCTGCTGAATTCCGATTTCCTTCGTTCGTATTTATCTTATATCGTGCGGCCCTCGTTTGAATAAACAGACGTTGCTCATTAAAAGCTTTAGTATGTCAGTCCGGAAAATTATAAAACAGTAGAATTAATTTTGTAAGTGTTATAATTTTACTAAGAACATAATTTTATTTATTTCGTCTAAAAATGAAGCTATTATGTTTACTTTAATGTTTGGTGTTTTAAAGTGCATATATATTAAAAGTTATTTATCGGCTATTTATTTTATTGTATTTATTTTCCCCAGAAGGGGAAATATAACAAAAGGTACGGTGAATAAGACGATAAATAAAATAACTTTTAACATGTTAAACAATCGCGAAAGTTTACTCTGCACAATATTTAAGTGCAATTAAATATTTTGTTGTGTAGTGTAGAGTTTTATAAATGAACTTAAAAACCCGATACTTTAATGGACTGAATAAAAACCTTATTATTTAATCCGGATTATCATATTTATCACCATACGGTAATGTAAACTGAACGTTTACACGCTCGAGTTGAGAGATGAGTACGGAGATAGTGGGCAGAAATTAATTCGCGCAGTAAAGAAGCGATTATGTAGATGATGGGACAGTCAGGTGCATATGTACTTTGACGATAATATCCGTTTCGGTTTAACAGTGGACGAATAATTATTTTGTAACATTGTCCATTTGTAATTATGCTTCATCTATCCTCCTTAGCATTTTCATGGCGGGGTATCTATCTACATATATAGGTTCGCATCTATCCCAAAAAAAAGTCTGCAAAAACTCCTGAACAAACAATAATTGTTAGGTCTATAAAACTAGGAATTAATGTGAGATCAAAGATTAAACTATTATTCATAGAAATTATTCACGACAAATTAATAATTTTAAAACTACAAGGCTCTTTCAAAAAGTGGGGCAACTATTTACGGTTTACCCTACTCTTTAAGTAAATAAGATCGCTTTTTAAGCCCCTCAAGTCTTCGCCTCAAGTCCATAAGTCCCATAGTTTTGTCGGTGAATCTACATTCTCGTAAGGTGCAAATATTCAACCGTTGGAAGAAGCGCACTATTTACTCTATTTCTAGTCTGTCTATTTGTTGTTTGTCTATCATAACGGAATAATTTTGTCCTTCCTTGAATGTCAAAAAAAATTCGTGAACGCGAATCTACTTTCTGTGAGACGACCTAAAATTCCACCCAGGTTTTCCCCGCGAAATTTCTTTCCATGTAGACAACCAGTTGTCTAGTTTGGTTGTCTGGGCGGAATAAACCGTATTACTAATGTGACCGACTGTACATGTCAAACGATGTACGACCTGCCTCGTAAAAGCGAGCTTCCTTATAGGTAGTTAAGCTCGTCTTGCAAATATTTCTCTTCTCCGAAACTGCAGGATCCGTGACATTGCTGACCTGCTTCAAGAGAATTTAACTTGTTTTTATGCAGAAATTTTACACAAAAACCTTAACTAGGTACCTATTTATCTAGAGAACAAGAAATGTGGTTCTTCATAAAAAAACATTACCTACCATTGAAAATACAGTTGAAAAGTCGTAAAAATATAAATGAATAATGCTGTACAATTTACAAAGCATCATCTGAACTCAAAGTGAGGAAGTTATTCATATTATCTTATTGAAAATTGGGACCTTTGGTATAGCCTTTTCAATTAGCTTAGAAGTAAGAACTCTTGTTTACTGATTTAAATATTTTGGCAATAAATTTTTAAAGGGTCCCTGCCTTATGCTTCATGTATGGAAATATGAAGCGATTTAATAATTGATTCTCAACCAATGCGTTTAAATTTTAATTTACGCGAAACAAAACAATTACGCAGTCAAAGCATTAACAAGTCGCGAGAATTTTAATTTTAATTTCTTTACATGCCCTAAATCGTTATGCATGAAATTGGAGAAATTAATGAAAAAGATGTAACAAATTAAGAAATTAGACGGCCATAAATTGTTAACTAGCTTGTTACATGGTTACGCTCCATAAACTTCAAATTCCCCACGAATTTGAAGGTTAGAAGTTTTAAAACTACCTACATCATTCTGTTAGATTAAAAACATAGAAATCCATGGACCCGTATCTATACGGAAGAAGTCTCCATTATTTTTTGTTCATAAACTAGTTTCAGCCCATGGTTTTACTCACATCGGTTGTACTACAGGAATATTTTATCAGTGAAAGAATTCCTCTGTAGCGTAGCGGACTTAGGTCCACCTGCGACGCAGGAGGTAGCGGGTTCGATTCCCGCCTCGGGACAAATGTTTGTACGATACTGTACAATACGGACAGATATTTTTTCCGGATGTTCCAGGTTTTCTATGTATAGTAAAAACGCGGCTGCACAATTTAAATACACTGAATATGCCATAGCACATTATTCCAAAGACCCTTTGAACCGGGCATTTTTAACTGACCCCGCAGATTGACGTAGTTAGTTATACTGAGCAATTGTCTTTCCCGTTCCGCAGGGACCGAAAAAAGCAAAATAATATGGCGCGGACAGCAGCTAGTACGTTTTATTATGTACATATATGGATGTAGATTACGAATGGCATGCAATGCAACAGGTAGCCAGTGAAAGGCTTATTGTGGTGTCACAGTCGCCAGTACAGGCTGTGAAATTCACACTAGTCTAACATTGTTATACATATACTGCTTGGATCTCATTTTATGCACTTATCTATGCAACAGTGGTGTAGTATACCTGCTGGTCACTTCTTCCATAACTGGACAAAAAAAATCAGTGAAGAAAAAATCATTAACCAGTAGAATCCCCATTACGGAGTATTTGGAGCCATATACGTTCTGGTAGAAGAATTTGATTGGTTTGGGGGAAACGAAATTTCATTGGCGAAGGCGTATGGTACAAGTTATTTCTCATTTGATAATAATTACCAGTACTATAGATAAACCTGTTTATAGTATAAAATTTGACTTGTGCTTATTATGTAGGCCTAAAAAAATTATTGATATCTGAAATCTGTAAATTTTTTGTGTGCGACACGTTGTTCATTTGACTGGATTTTATGTTTGACGTCCTTCTTTCTCTACGGGTGAGACATTTTCATTACGAAAATTATTTCGACTAGACTTAAATGATGGCGCTTTGAGTTTCAACTTCAACTTCTTTTTTTAATGGCACCGCTTGCTTTTCGCTACGACTCTGCAAGTTTGGGCCCCTAAAAATAAAATGGCATAGACCTTGCTTGATGGACAGTGGATAGTTTTACCTTTTATTTCGTTACCGATCATATTCTGGTTTAGTTTCTGACACTCTGACTCAGACACTGGCAGAGTCGTAGCGAAAACGAAGCGGCGCCATAAAAGAAGAAGTTGAAATTGAATGACAACGTCTATTTTTCCGCGAAAGATCCCTGCCCTCTATCGGGTTCTAAGGTAAACATGTGTTTGAATTTTTGTTGAACGCCTCATTTCGAATATAGAAGAAAAACAAAAGTGCAAGAAAAACAAAACACTATCGGAATTCGCTAATTCTTATGATGAGATTGTGACTATAGGTTTTTTGTACGACATCGAAAACAAAATACTATGGACTAAGTTTACTAACTTTTGTCTTCATCTCCTACTTTTGTTCTTTGTTTAAGTGCTTTTTATAGGAATTCGGTTTTCGAGCAAGTCAACGCTGTACAGGCTTGCATCCCATTTCATCATTCGAAGCTATAAATACATATATATAATATACTCGCAGGTACTGAAGATTCTAGAGGTCGTTTGTATGCAGTTAAAATGAAAATTCTAGTTCTATTTAGTTTTTATTATTGAATTGCAATTTTCTTTATTAAGGTTTTATTTGAAATTTTCTTTCTCAAATTCTCTTTTTGTAATTTTCTTTGTTAATAAATTGAGATACCTATCGAAATAGTATGTAAAACCGATTCCGTAGTACTGAGTCTTTAGCTGACCAAAATTAGTTTTTGTCACTTGGTTTTGTCCTAGCTCTACCATTAACGGGGCTCCGTGTAAAAATGCCCAATTCTGTCCGCACCGTTTAAAATATTTATCTCTGCACTGTTGAGGGGCTAACAATTATAAATGCTGAAACAAATAAAAAAATATGACCTTAAAATGTAACTTATAATTCTAGTTCTTACCGTTATCAGTGAAATTGAAGCCATCAATTGGAACATTTCCTGAAACAAATAAATAAAAATTAACTTCACTTAAAACTTTAATCCTAAATAACCAATATTAACAAACAAAGCAGTACGCAGTAAGCTTTTTTGCGCTTTTTTTTTACGAATCTTTATTTGCTTGGTAGAAAGGTATAATATATATTATAACTGAATCCAACTAATATTATAAATTTTAAAGTAACTCTGTCTATCTGTTATCTTTTCACGCCAAAACGGCTTGACGGATCTGAATGAATGATAATGAAATTTGGCAGGGAGGTAGATGGTATCCCGGGGACAGACATAAGGTACATGACAAGCGCGTGCGAAGCCGCGGCCAGCAGCTAGTATTATATATATATCTTATATATAAAATTTCCATGTCACAATGTTAGTTACCGTACTCCTCCGAAACGGCTTTACCGATTTTTACCAAATTTTATCTGCGTATTCAGTAGGTCTGAGAATCGGCTACTATCTATTTTCCATACCCCTAAGTGATAAGGGTTGAAGGCAAAACACAACGTTTGGCGGGTTAGCTAGTATATATATGTATATATGAATTATATTACTAACTATAAAATTTGGTACAAATCGGTAAAGCCGTTTCGGAGGAGTACGGTAACTAACATTGTGACATGGAAATTTTATATATAAGATATATGTATTATAGAAAACTTAAAATATACAATATGGTGTTTTCCATGAATATAATAAAAAATAAATTATCTCTTTAGTTTAATGTATGTATTGAGTTTATCAGTATCTACTCGTGGTACTCATAACAAAAACTCTATTTAGCTTGGTGTTAGAAGATGCTGTGTGAATTGTCCAGCATTATTTATTTATTTATTAAATACACAATAAACAAACATGCATTACCTCTCGTTAAAAGTTCAAGCAATTTGCTTGAGAAGTGAAACTCCGGGGTGAACATATTGAAACACATGAAAATCGAGCTGAAATATTTACTTTCACAACACTTTCAGACCGAAAGAAAGGCAAATAATCTTCACACTTCACGTATTATAAAATCCTAGATATATATTTAAGGTTGCAATTAACTGAAAATAATTTAAAAAAAATGTATTTTTTAGTTAAACTAACTTTTCAGAACCTTCAAAGAATTTTTTGCACTTATTAACCGACTTAAAAGAGGAGAAGGCTCTCAATTCAGGTGTATGTTTTTGAAGAGTACGTTTCCACTTTCATACAACGCACGGTACTGTTAGAGTCAAGGTTATCACAACGTAACGTTACCGAATCGACGGTATTGTGTCACCAATATCGAATTCCGTCTGAGGGTAGCAGCTACTGCTTAATTATGCCGACTGTCCCGATTCATTAGTAATTTCAGGGATGGATTCAGTAATATAAATTGATAAGGTTTAGTAAAATTTTAAAAGAATTAAGTGTTTGTCGAACTGGTTATGAACGTAAGCGGGTAACTTTCCCTCGCACCACCATTCACCCCGAAGAAGTATCTCGTTAAGGGATGAAATATTGGTGTTCTTCGAACACAAACTAGGTTCGTAGTTAACCACTTACCCCCTTATTCATAATAGTCTGCTAACTTAAAGCATTGCTAATTCTCACTCTGTCTTCTTCTATTGACGTAACTCAGACTGAGAAATAACACTACTTAGCAGCTGTTTTAAGTTAGCAGATCAATATGAATAAGTGGGTTAGATTCATAATGATTGAAATTACACAGAGAGGTTCTAAGATAACATATTGGAACGACGCAGGTTTTATGCCTGAAACGACAGTAACAAAAACATGCTTGAGTGCTGAGAATACCGGTTCCAATAATGTTTTTTTATTGTGAAAAAACCTTCGTTTGACCATGATCTCACCTGATGGTAAATGACGATGTGACCGAAGATGTATCACAAAGATCTAGAAGACACCTATTCACTCTCGTCTTAAAGATACCCAAGTTGTTGTTCTCTAGACCAGAAAGAAGATAGGAGTAAACCTATTTCAAGGAAAAGCATGGAAACAAAATTTCAGGATTGCTGTTGTGTTATACCTTGCAACAGTTGCAACATACATACATAGGTATGATTCGTTAAGTAAAATAACTAACTGTTAAAAAATCTATTTAGATGATCCCGAGTACGGCCCACGATAGTCTGGAGAGGTCAGGGTTGTCGCCGCTCGTCTTTTGACCCCCTAACCTATCCCGCTCTATCGCTTTAAAATTAAATACCACCATCCTGCTCACACAGGCCGAGACACTTTGCTTGACTTTTAACCCTCACGTCATTGTAGGTTCCTTCCTTTTCACTCGCGCACTCAATTCGATTCATCGGCACTTCTCTAACAGGTTATGACATATCGGGTGACATTTGACCCCAGCATCGGGTGTCTACCTATCCCGTTTCGACTTGTGTTTTTATTGTTTTGTGTCTTGCTCGCACATGTCGCGACCCTGTGACTAGTCGGTTGAATAGATTAGGTGTTTTTGTTTGTGAGTTCAATATTCATTGATAGCCGGTCGTTCGTTATTTTGTATGCAAGAAATATATGATGTTTCCTTTGCAATAGGCACATAAAGTCACCTTCTTTATGCCTACTTCCACATGATGCGAGCAAGATTTTTCGCTTGCACCAGCAGTAACGTGACAACTAGTTATTATTGTTTCAAGCCATCAAGGACAAAGTTTTTCATCAAGATGTAGAGTTTGTGAAGTTAGGGCTTGTAGAGCAGGCTTTGTAAACCTAGAATCTCGCATGTTCATGAGATCTGCTATCACTTTATCAGCGTTTGGGAGAGGAAGGTCTTATACCCCCAAATTGTTGTGCCTCCGACGTGATATCGACAAGGTAAGAGCCGGAACCAGCAGCAAGAAGGTCGTTCAAAGGGTGGTTAAGTTTTACAGGCGTGTTTCAGAGCTCGTTCGTCTTCTCAACTTTACATGAAATGTTTTTGGGATTTCCTTGTATTGACTTACATTTATCTATTGTGATTTCATGCACAGGTATTGTTCTTAGGCGTAGGTAGTCGTAGTAGGTACACAATGCATAAAAACCCTGTCAGGGCGAAACAATTATTTTGAATTAAATTTACAAGGGCTTTCGCAATTGGTGAAAGGAAACCTGCCAAAAATATTCCGATTGATACAAAAATTTTCTTCTCTACCCAGATACCTATTGACGAAACGTTAGGGTAATCTCTGCGTACTTGCCGCTACTATAGAGAGACAGCTCTAAACCGAGATCCCTCGAGAAGTGTTGTGACGGAGGCCAACATCCAAGTTTGGATGCTGAGCCATAGAACTAAACTTCATATTTCATTTATTTTGCTTACATGTACATTTATACTGCTTAGATCTAAGTAGGTAGCTAATGTAAATAAGTACATGCACCCTATAAGGGCACTGCAAAGAGTTCATGTCTAATTACATTAATAAAAATATAGATAATCATTCAACATAATAAAAAATCTATATTCATGAAAATGTAATAAAATATATAAATGATAATGTTAATGAATTATAATGTCATGTAAATATAAAAATAATAATCTCAGTTAACTTACCTATTCCTATAAAATAACAGAATTTTTAACATAATTTCTGCTTTGGGGCCAGTTGATACGATGTTAAAAATTCTGTTATTTTATAGGAATAGGTAATTTAACTGACACATATGTATGTAAGTACCTATAATAATAATAATTATATTTAATGGCGTAACCCTGACTCACACCTTCGCCACCACATATCACATCACATCATGAGCCCGTATACGTCCACTGCTGAACATAGGCCTCCCCGAAACGACGCCACGAATAGCGGTCCTGAGCCGCCTCCATCCAACGACTCCCTACGACCGCTACAATGTCATCGGTCCATCGAGCAGGAGATCTTTTTGGTCGTTCTTAGGCGCTAGCGTGAGTCGGGGCTGTGCCTTAACACTTTCATGGCCCACGATCTATAATTATGCCCGCCTCCAGCCCGACGAGTCTGGGAAGTGAATGTGTTAAGTTTGAAAGCTCCTCCACCCGATCTAATTATAAAAACGTTGCTGCATGACTGCTATCAGCATCAGGAGGTTACCGCTAGCATCGCTAATGGTCGCGCCCGCAGATAAATATTCATCTCGGCAAAAACACTGCGCACGCGCCGAGCGCTGCCCATTGCGCTTTCTTTAATACTACGAAGTGTGGATGTGGTAACTACCACAAACATGTTAAATTATAGTTTAAACTATAATCTAATAATTTTTAATAAACTAAAAATCAACTTCCAATCCCTTAATTTTACGCTGTTTTTTCGGGATAAATACTAATCCCTCAGGAATATAATTTTTATTGAGAGACCACCTCAGGATCATTCTCTATACATATATCATATACTAGCTCCTGCCCGCGCAGTCGCCCGCGTTTTATCAGAATAAAAATACAAACTATACCCACACCTACTAAATTTCAGCCCAATCAGTTCAGTAGTTTTTGCTTGAACGAGGAACAAACATCCATAAATACAAACTTTTCCATTTATAATATTAGTAGAAAGTAGGATACATTTATGATACTCTATACATATAATAAGGAAAAAAAAACTAAATCGATCCATAATTGACGTAGAAATCGACGAACGCATGTTCGTCCATTTCTATATCTCTCTCTATCATATTTCTATATCTAGTATCCTTCTAACTAAAGGGAAGGTTAACCGAAATCGTGTCATCACCATATGAGTAGACAAGAACATAGTCGAGCGGAAACTTCCGCCCCGGACCGGCTCAAGGTCGCGATATTAGCCTTCACGTTAAACAAAATACTTAGTCTATCTTAGTAGGGCTCGCGGGCGTGTCGCCGACAGCATCACACTCTTTATAATCGACTTCGAAAAAAGGAAGAGATTCTATGTTCTGTTCTATGTATGTTTTTTCTGTGTATGTAAAAAACGAATCATGTCATCACCATATGAGTAGACATAGTAGAGCGGAAACTTTCACCCCGGACTGGCTTAAGGTCACGATATTAGCCTTCACGTTAAACAAAATACTCAGATTATCTCAGTCGGGCTCGCGGGCGTCGCCGACAGCCCGACTGGGATTCTTGTCTACTCATATGTCATCAAGTCATCATACTCTTTATAATCGACTTCGAAAAAAGGAAGAGTTTCTATGTTCGGCTGTATAAATATATGTTTTTTAATGTAAGTAAAAAACCTTCTCCATTTTTAGAAGTCGGCTAAAAATTGCCTAAGACTAGGTTGGTATAAAAAATGCCTCCTCTATTTATCGTAGCTGCACGTCAATACTTGCAGCTCTCGGAATGCTCTCGTTCCTCGCAGGTCAGCTGGTAGAAAAACTTATGAGGCCGACACGCCTCGCAGCAAGTTGAACTAACTGCCGAGAAAATTAGATACATTTTATTTATTATTCTTTCCGCTATCGCTGAGATTGTTAAATATGATTGGTTTTATAGTTCGTGTTAGAAAAGTCTAATAACTTGTGGTACATGACTTCAGCACCGTTATTTAAGCGTATGGTAGAAGTAACGAACGATAAAAGTCTATGGACAGGAGACGGCCATTGGTCAGTCATCATGACACAGGCTAGGGCTAGTGTGAGATCCATAAAAATCGTACTCTCAAAAGCCGGATACAGACTGCTGTAACGTAACATGCAATGTAACGTCCACATTATGGGTTTCTTCTGTTCTTATCGTATTCATATCATTTATTGTGATTTCATGCATCACACACAACTAATACTACCCACTAAAAACCAAGATGGAGTCAACCAAATATATGTAGTTAACATGGTACAAAGCATTCATTTTTATCCCTACTTTATTTACACTTTCTATAAAACCAAGTAAATTAACACAAGCCTAAAATGTTTTAAATAATTTTCACTAATAGTATATAATAAAACTAGATTGTAATTTCTCTACATTGTATTTAACAAGCTCCTATTTCCCGCGGAGTGAAGGGCCTGGTGACCCGTACCACAGGTTTTTTCCTAAAACCTATCACAGGCACCAGTTCTCTCACAAAACAGGTCTTAGTCGATGATTTAATACCTATACCCAGAAGATTATCTTCTACAAAAGTTCCTGTACTTAGTGTTACCTTTAGATAAATAAGAACCTATTGTGAGAGATAAATAAATGCTTTATTATTATTATGCATACAAGTATTGTTCTTAGGTGTAGGTATTCTTAGTGGGTACACAATCCATAAAAACCCTGTCAGGGCGCAACAATTATTTGACACAATTATTTTGAATTGATATAAGTAAAAGTAGATATTCTTATGTTTATAAGTTGAAATAGTAGTTAGAAAGTAAAAAGTTTTACATTGTATGATACGTTGCGACAATGTGTACGGCAAATTCATTTCATTGCGTGTTACATTGCAAGCTACGTTATAGCAGTCTGTAAGCCCTAAGCAACGATTTGTCAGTTTGTAGGCCACAATACAATGTATCATAAAATGGTCATACCTATAATGTTAGCTATACATATCTGCTAAGTACTTAATTCTATTGTAACATGATATTTTTGCTGTAAATAAATATATTTTTATGTTTTTTTTTTATGGTAGTAAGGACAAGCACAATTTAATACCTAATTCTTTAGGAATCCAAGTGGCTTATACGCAAAGTAATTACCCTCAGTTCAGCTTTTTTCACTCATAGTTCTTTATTACGTTTCTTTTCTGTTATTTATTTTCTATTTCTATTGAAGTGTGTGTCTTTTAAAATGTGTTTTTTAATAAGACCTTTTCAAAGCGGACTTTAAAAAAAGTGGTTGCCATAGACTAAGATAGATGGCGCTGTATGAAACTCAAGTGTCAAAAATCTAAACGGAAACGATGGAAACAGAAAATTATTTCGTTGCTTATTTTATGACACTTGACATTGACACTTGACTTTTTTGCAGCGCCATCTAGTGTCAAAATAGAAAAGCGTGATTGTTTTTTTAGATTGCATTGAAAAGCCTTAATTATGTACATATATCATAAACCTATGGACTAAAATATTGTCTGAAATAAAACCTTTTTATATTTATTTATTATCGGTTAAACGATTTTGGAACTTAAGAAACTGACAAATGTTCAAAGTTCACTTATGAAAACGCCTTCGGAGGACGGTCAGAACCCCAATTGACTTGACTTCTTTGTTATTGAAGAGCCCCAATTCCCCTTCCACTAAATTTATAGCTTCAACATAACTATGGTAACGTCTCAGAATTACACATTTAGGCATTTTACGTTTGATGAAAGAAACTAAAGATGGAGGGACGTGTGTCAAAGGTGAAATTATTATATCAATCTCTCCGTTGTTACATTAGAACCCCACGCACTATCTAGAGTTTCTTTAATCTATGGATGATTCTGCGACGATACCATAATTTGATAATTTTCAAAAAACTAAATACCGACTTCAAATTCTTTATTATTTACAATGTTTTGTAAGTTTTTCAAGACGAATACTTATCCCCCTGACAAACATACATAAAAAATCCATAGTACAACAGCCTAACATAGAACTTTCTCCTTGTTTTTCGTCGGTTAATAACGCCATTGGTTATCTTATCACTTATCACAGTTCGGCCCTACGACAGATTCATTGATTTCTGTGACGTCATGAGTGATCTATCTAATATTGATGATATAAATATGTTCTAAATCTAGTTGTAATAAATTATTCTTACACAAGCATATAATTATCTCGCCTACTTATACATAATCAAGTAGGTGTCTATGTATGTATGTACTACCTGTGTTTTCTTCGATCCAGTGAGGTGGAAACGGGTGCACCAGCAAAGTTCATGTTTGGCTCGTGCGCGCTTTCTTGTGATAGTTACGATTCTACCAGTTTTAAGACGAAGTTTTCAAGAAGGCTAGTGTTGATCTATTATAATCGACTGTTTGAATTTTTGCTTTTTTCTTTGCGTCTGTAACGTAGTGTTAACACGTTCACTGCCTGTACCACGCATCTTAAAACAAGACTCTCTTAGTTAGAACGAGGATTCCAACTTTAGTTTACAACAGGATCGGATCATTAGTCTGTATAATTTTACTTATGGATACATAAAAAGATATAATGTCAGTTTATTTTTGGTTTCTATTTTTTCGAAAATAAATACTTTTGCTGTCTGCAAACCATAAAGAGCGAAAAATTATCATCATAGCGTCGAAATTTTCGAACGCGAGTCTTTCTTGCGAGAGAGAAAAATTTGAGGTGTAAATCATCGTAAAACCCGCTTTAATATCATATTTTTTTCAAAGGAGAAATAGGCGCCTTCTAATGAAAAATGTACATGTACCTATAATTATTTCCAATTTTAAATGATTCGAATAACGTAACGGTATAAAACAAAATACACGTACGTACTTCAACATTACGGTCAACACAAAACGGCGACCGGAATGTTCTAAAACCCACCTTTAATCGTCCAGTTTTTGCTCTGCATCCGGTGAGGTGTAATAATTACAGGTCTGAGATGATGTCCCTAAGATAGACGTTTCCGCTCGCTTTTCTAACAGTATTTATATCACGTATTCGAAACTGATTTTCTTTGTAGATGTTGCTTTGGAGTATACCTACACACCAAATTTTGCATGTGTATACCACCGCCAACTAGTTGATAAGACACTGTCAGCAGCCTATGTGCCTATAACATGCATAAACTGAAATGTAACATCAACAAGAAGGGCAGTGTCGCCGACACAGGTGTGTAGGTAGACTCTACAGTGTGGCTCTTTAATTTGGTCGAACTTACGTCATTTTGCTTAGAAGCAAAGAGGTAGTGAAGGTAGGCTGCTTTATCTTAGCATAAAAGGGACATTTTGACTAACCCACGGTTTTAAAATGATTTATTCATGTACATGTAGTACATACATAAACCCAATAAAATTATTTATTCTGTTTAAACTCTCTAAAATAAGACCTTTTAAAAGATAGTCCTTGATTAGATGGTCTAATAATCCAAGCAAAAAACTCTACCATTTTGCTATCCACAATAAAGTCAGCAAAAACGTGGCGTAAACAATTTAATAAAACTAAACTCATTACATTTTACTCACAACCAGAGACATGCACTTTTCTACCATAATGCACGCCACGCATCCGTTCTTTATGGTTTCATCGCAGTGTCATTACGATTTCCCGCCCAAAACGCCAAGATGGCGTCATGGGAGACCGCCCGCGCAAGGGAGCATAAACCACAAGCGGCAATAATAGAATTACTATGCAAAATGCTAACAACATGATACAGAGACCACTTGACAATCATTTTCCTAATAGGTTTTGCTGTTGGCTTTGCTTGTATTTTTTGAATTGTTTTGTCAAAGAAACATCTATTTTATTAAGTAAATAGTTACTTAGTATGTAATTAGGCTGGCTGCTTTCCTGTGGCCATGCTGCTGCACGAGAGTGGACAAAACATTTTGAGAGTAGGTACCTAATAAAATTTACCAGAAGTTGAGATGATATATTTTCTTCAGTGGTTAGATTGACCAAAGTGTTGTCGTTTTACATAATGGTTGTAGTGTTAGCTGTAAATAGTGTTTATTTATTTATAAAATAGAAAAGTGTTCTCTTACCTTAGGTATCCTCTAGGTAGGTACGTAAGGTAATTTTGACCATGGTATTCATCTTTTTCCCGCTTTCAATAAATAACTAAACAATATTACCATTTATTGTCAGTCTTAAAATAACCCTACTTACCTATTACTGAACAACAAAGTAAAATATCCTAAATATTCAACTTTATTGTTCAGTCCCTGAACTCCAAAACTTCCTACCATATTCCAAACAGTTTCCTGAAATTCTCCAGTGACCTCCATCCAAACACAACGCATCTACGGAAAATGCGTAAACTCTCAACCACGAGACAATCATATTTGAAAACAAGCAATCACCGCGTTGTAATATGGTACTTCAGGACGTTCCCACGAGCGTTCTGTCCACATGAGCATTGATTAGTACCTACCTCTACCTACCATCTAATGTAAGGTCTACTTACGGTTGAGCATTACATATCCATTCTTGGTACGGTTGAGCATTACATATCCACTCTTCTACATATCCAAACTTTGACATTTATTATATTAGTAGGATTAGTATCCTACTAATATAATAAATGTCAAAGTTTGTGAGTATGGATGTTTGTTCCTCTTTCACGCAAAAACTACTTAACTAATTGGGCTGAAATTAGGGGGGGGTTTAGTTTGGGACCTAGGATATATTTATGCATTCGGTTTTCCCGATAAAACGCGGGCGAAGGAGCGGGCAGCAGCTAGTAATATTATAAATGTCAAAGTTTTTGAGTATGGATGTTTGTTCCTCTTTCATGCAAAAACTACTGAACTGATTGTGTTGATATTTGGTATAGGTATAGTTTGGGACCTTAAAAACTATTTTTATCCCGATAAAACGCGGACGAAGGCGCGGGCAGCAGCTAGTATCCTAATTATCTCCATTATCTCCTTCAGTTAAAAACATAAGGCGTCACTCTTGGAAACAGAGGGCGGGTGGTAATTGGAGGAATCGATCATAAACTGTAATTATTCCTTTTTTTTAAGCACCTATCCAACTGCAAGTCTAGGGTCTTCCTTTCATAAATTTCCACCAAATCAGTCACTATTTCGATTAAGATAGGGCGCCTAGCGTAAATTGTTTTGACGGATATAATGGATAATTGCTGTTGGTTGAAATTATATTTTCCTTACATTATTATTTTCCATCCGTGTAGGTAGATTTTGTTTTTGTCTGAAAGATGTATTGATAATCAAGAGAGGAGAATTTCTATAAAATACTAAGAACCACCCTAGTCCTGTTATTTTTAGTCCATAATATCTTCCAGAGTTTTGTTTATGAGTTTTTTCTTTTGTACACTTCACATCAGCCGATCGACGTCCACTGCTGGACATAGGCTTCCCCTAAGGATCTCCACAAAGACCGATTTTGCGCTGCCCGCATCCAGCGAATTCCCGCGACCTTCACTAGGTCGTCGGTCCATGCGTGGGGGGGAAATGTATTTTTTTGTACACTTGAGAAAGTTTAATCTTAATTAATTGTTTGAGAATGAGGATGGAATACCTACATTAAGAGTACGTACGTACATACATTTAGTTTGTAGTATATCAGAAGTTTTTAAACCGTCTTTAAATACATAAATAATAATACTGGACAATTCACAGTGTTATCTAGCCCCTAGCTAAGCAGAGCTTGTGTTATGGGTACTAGGTAACTGATATACATAATAGACTATATTACATAAATGTGTAGATATTATTTTTATTATACATAGAAAACGACCAGAATACCCTGAACAAATATTTGTAATCTTTAAAACTTAGGTCGAATTTAATAAGAAGTTAGCAAAGAATATCACAACTTCCTTCGTTAGGCTATATTTCAGGGTATCCAATTATTTCTAGAAACCGCATCCAGCGATTTCTATCTCCTCGCTAACTAGACACGGTCGGCTAAGCCCCAATAAGCCAAAATATCTCAATTGAATCCAACTTTGTAGTCCAAGAACCATCGTGTGGACCATCCTACTTCATCTCATCCTAAACTTGCTTCTGCCTGCAGCTTTGCATTAACTTTTACGGAAAAAAAGTATGTTATTTTTTGGGATATTTTCCTGTTAAATTGCATTGAGATCCGTTGAGATGTTCCGTTGTGAAAAGATGGCAAAAGAAATCCGTTCGATTTTATTATGGTTCAAATACCGTTTTGCTAATTATGAGATTTTCTAGCTAGGCATAAGCAGACTTAGATATAATTTGAAACTCAAAATTGCTAAACGTATTATTATGAAAATATTTCCTCAATATAGTACATACTTTCTTTCTTCACTATGTCAACTAAAATTCACTAAAACTTATGACGTTAAATTAATAAAATTTGACATGATATTATTTTAATAACACCGCGCTCTATGTTTTATAAAATAACATATTATAGTACTAAAGGACCCATTATAAAAAAATAAAAAGAATATTATAGATTTATTAGTATATAGTTATATTTTCTTTTGTAGGTACATAAGGTAAAATGGTCAACACCGCTCTCTCAATCTACAACAGTTGTAACTCCATTCACCACTTTGTCATTGTATGAATACGGTAAAAGAAAATTACGTACGGAACCCACTTCGATATATCATAATGTGTCAAAATAAATTGTATGTGCGGTACTTGTGATTCACGAAGATGCTTTAACGGAATCAGATCTTTGTCAACTGGTACATTTTATCTAATACTTTGTAGATCTAGGCTTATTTCTTCTTCTTCCTGCCTTTATCCCACACTAGTTGGAGTCGGCACAGCATGTATTTTTCTTCCACTCTCCTCTATCAGCTTTCATCTCTGTACTTACACCATTCTGTAACATGTTCTCTTTCACACAATCTAGATCTTATTTATGAAATCTTATTGTACATCCAAATAAATAACAATCGGTTCCGTAGAAATAGCGACATACGTAATTTAAATACTAGAAATAAGAATAAACTAGCTGTGCCCGCAAATAGGCTGCACAAGATTAATGTACAATATCTTTTAAAGTGCAATGTGTACGCTTCTGCAACAAAACTACAAGTGAGTTGCAAAAATTATCTATAAATATATTCAAATAAATTGTTTAACAATTTTTTTGTAAAAAGGCTTACTACAAATTATCAGATTATTTAGAGGAAAAAAAAGCTTTGGACGAATTTTGCTCCAACTCAAAAACTAACAACCTAACACGGTATAGGTTTCTTGTTAGCTTCTTTACTTTACCTTAAAAAGATTGAAGTGAACAAAAATCTAAGTGATCGCTTTATTTGCTAGTTTTACCTAAGTAATTTGAATTTTGTGACGTGACTGTAAGGTCCTGTAAGGTCTAAAGGGAAAAAAAGCACTTGGATATTTTATTTGATATAGGTATATTTGTTACTAGCGGGCCGCCCCGGCTTCGGGTATTTAACAAAATTTTTAAGATACCTAATTTTTTTTAAATATAATATAGCCGGTATGTCACCCGGGGATAGTTTAGCTTCCCAACAGTGAAATAATTTTTCAAATCGGTTCAGTAGTTTCGGAGCCTATTCAATGCAAACAAACAAACAATCAAATATTTCCTCTATAAAATATTAGTATAGATAATAAATAAAGGCAACCCAGAGTCAGGAAGTTGGGGGTGTAACAGGTACGGGGATGTAACAATCCCCGTACCTCAGAAAGCACGTTAAGCCGTTGTTGGTCCTGAGCCTAACCTTTCCCGGCTCGAATCAGTCAGCCGTCCCATCGGGTTATGAGTCAGGGAATAGAGTGCGCCTGTGTTTGCGTACCTATACACTTGTGTACTGGCATATGCTCTGCGCACATGGCTGGCCGAAATTCGGCTTGGAGGACATCATTTTGAACTTACTAAGTCAATGTGGGTTAAGTATTTCATAAAAAATTAACTTTTTACCCTTCCATCTATGTATATTTTCGAAGTAGCTCTATTTATTAGAAAACATCCTGATCTTTTTGAAAATAAAGATAACACGAACAGGCGATTAGTAACACATAAGCCACTGGTGACGCCAATGCCGAAATTAGACCTTTTTATGAGAAACTGCGCCTACATGTCATGTAAAATATATAATCATTTACCGAAATCTATTTTAGACTGCAAAGGTAGTATGTTTGTTAAAATTTTAAAGGAATGGCTCATAGAACATAGTTTTTATACAATACAAGAGTTTTTGTCAAGTAAATTTTAAATTCTTTTTTGTTTACACACACCAGAATAATTAATATACATATAAACTAATTTGACAAACCTAATAATTTTGAGATGATGTTTGCATTTATAGATAATTATAATTATTAATAAATTAGACAGTAAGTATAAGTTTAATATTCACATGCCAGGTATGTGGCGAGTCATGAGGATCTACTACTATTATTGTACCATGTCTTTTATGAATAAATGATTGATTGATTGATTGATTGTAGTTAGTAAAAAATATGGTGAAGCCTCTGATTTATTCCAGGCTTAGGACCAATATGCCAAATTTCTGCCAGATCCGTCTCGTAGTTTTGGCGTAAAAAGTAAATAAACATCCAAATTTACGCATTTTAAAAATTGGCATTGCATTTCCATGATCACGGGCCATATAGTGACCCGGTCCTTTGGGAGGCATGCGTGGAGCCGAAGCCAACAGCACAGAGGCCCTTTATGAGAATTAATCTAAAGACGAGAGCTACACATAGCGGGCATTACCCTTGGTTGCATAATATTGATATGATTATTAAGTCTACTCATGTCCAATAGCAGTCTCATCTACCTTCAGCCTTCAAATACCTATACATTATTTCCAATAACAAACTTATTAAGTAAAAAAACGGTACACGCCGTAAAAACTGCCAGTAAATTGTCACATTATCCGAAGCTGTGTATTTAATGGTGGAGAATCAGCGGGGGACTCAGCAGGTGCGGGGCACATCATTATCAATCAGCTATCAATTTATCAGACACTTGTAAAAGGTATTAGTACGCTTAGAATAGTGCGGTGGAGTATAATCGGACGCGGGTACAAGCCGTATGATATTAATTTATGGCATCGTAGGAAATATTGGCAGTGTTAAAAATATGGCTTAATTCGGCTGAAGCGCGTGTTGGTCATACCCCAAACCCAGTCCCAAGTCCAGTTGACGTTAGTATCGAAACGTGAACGTGACGTCTCATTTCTGTATGGGATTTGCGTAGTTTCCTGTACGCACGATAGAGGCGCTGTTCCATCCGATCCTAGAAAACAATGTCTGCTTCTCCAGTAGTGTCACTAGCCACGTCACTGTCCAGTTGCCACTTTACTACAACAAAACGTAGAAGTTGGGAAATAAATGTGATAAGGGTCAATTGAAAAATCAATAATAAAATGTCAATCGTCAATTATATTTGTTAGATCAGTCAAAACAGCGTTAGTTAAACACAATTCAATGTGATAAATAATGGGTAAATACAAAACCACATAGTTTTATCAGATTACATATGTAGTAAAAGGAGTTCGAGAAATTACGATTTTACGCTACTGATAACACCGGGAAACAGATTCGTCTTCTCATTCGCCGATGGTGATGATTTATTTATTCGCACCCCTCAGCTTTCTTGCTTTTTTTTTCAAGTGCTTGAAAATATGTATGTGGTCTCGTCGGTCCTCCAAATCGTTCCAGCCATCAAGCCGAGAGGACTGATAGGGCTGCGGAGCGCGCGACTCACCAAAGGGCCGTGATCCTTGAAAGGTTAAGGTAGATCTGAGTAGAGTAGGAGTGAGAGTGACTGTCTGCACTTTTATAATAATAAATAAATAATACTGGACAATTCACACAGCATTATCTAGCCCCAAGCTAAGCAGAGCTTGTGTTATGGGTACTAGATAACTGATATACATAATACAATATATTACTTAAATAGATATTTTTTATTACACATAGAAAAACGACCAGAACACCCTGAACAAATATTTGCAGATCGTACAAATATTTGTCCCGAGGCGGGAATCGAACCCGAATAATGGTTTTCTATCATCATCATCATCAGCCCGTATAAATCCAGTGCTGAACAGCGGCGGTTTTTTATTTATTATAATTACCAGCTTTTAGTACGTTCCAAGTGGTACAAAATCGGTAAGATGGTAGAGGCGTGCCCACTGCCACTTCATCAGTCATCACATCACTTCGCCACGGTTACTTACCGTATACCTGCCAAGTCATATGTAACTTATTAGCTTTAGCCTGCGGTTTTTCATACGATTTCCACATTTAAAAGTGGAATTTCTACCCTGAAATGCAATATGCTAAATTTAATTGAAATTCGTTCAGCCGTTTATTCGTAACCAGGATTTATGCTGGCAATACAAACACAAGTATTTTGCGGGCGGCTTTAGTCTCCTACATATTGTACATAAGTTTGAGTGTAAGATAAAGTATATAAAGCTTCAAGATTTAATTATTTTCTGACAAGAAGGAGCCTGTTTCCTACGACAAGATACCAAACATTTCACTTTTTAACCGCCTAGGAAAAAAGGAGGTGGTTCTATGTTCGGCTGTATGCATGTTTTTTACGTATGTTTGTCGATTTCTCCGTCAATTATGTAACGATTAAAAAAAAATATTGCGCTATTGTATAGAAAATGATCTCTAGGTGGTCCCTTAAATTTATTCCTTAGAATTATTTATCCGGCAAAATTTTAAGAGATTCGATGTCAGTTTTATTTTTACAAAACAATTAAACTATATTCTGAGCAGAACACCAGGTCAGGTTTTTTTCGTAAAATGCTTACAGACTGACAGAGCTACATTCGAATTAATATTAGTATGAAAATCCACCGGTAATATACTAGTTATAATCATAACGGGTGCACACGAGCGAAAACGCCGTTGTTTTATTAAAAACCTCTGGTTATTATCATTATTCCAATTACACTGCTCTCTAATAAATAGCCGAGATACGAGAGAACGGGACTGGACTTGGATAGATGCGATCTGCTATTTGTTATGAGAGGTGCTGTGGTTTGTTTTACATATTGAGACGACCAACTGTTTTACATTATTTAATATTATTTATATTTAACGTTTTTAGCCTAGACCTATAAAGAATTCGTACAAAACGGTCCTGTAAAAACGGATGTGTGCTGCTGTGTGAATGCGCCCTTAGGACACCTAGTAGGTATAACTGCGAACCCTTACGCCATGAACCATACTTGCCTCAACTTAAACCTATCATTACAACTCCCATATCCTCCCCATACCTTATTGTCAAGCATGTCAATCATAGGTTACGCGATGGGCAAGAAAGTAAATCACCGTCACAGCGGATGCCGGGCGCAACCACTAGTTATGTCAACTGCTTACCCAGCTGTGGTTTCGGGTCGCTGCGCAGATAATAACACTTGGATTTTGTCAACTGACAATCATAGGTTAGATTGCAGAATGAGGTATCTAATAGCCCGGCTATACGCTCAAACATTTGTGCATGCAGATTGCACAAACACAGTTTGCGCAAGCAAGATAAGCCGGCCACACGCTCCATCTTGCTTGCGCACACCGGCTTGCGCAAGCAAGATGGAACAAACTTAGGCAGATCGTTCAAAGATTGACCTAAGGCGGGAATCGAACCCGCTAATTTCTGCGTCGCAGACAAACGCACAACGCGCCACATCGGTCGACACCGTGTCGACCGTGTCGTGACTAAAATTTTTTATGGTAAACAAAAAAGTACAAGAGTAGAGTTAGTATTATGTTATGTATACTTAACTATTTATCGGCGTTAGATTTGGCCGAGGATCTCAAGAGACGCAAATATGCAGGTCTCGACGGAGCCTACGCATTTGCTCCCCTTGGAGTCGAGACCCTAGGTCCGGAAGGTACCGAGGCTCTTCAGGTTTTCAAAAAATTATCTGAGCGCCTGGTCGAAGCGACGCGTGACCCGATTTCTGGTGAGTATCTGGCGCAGCACATTATCATTGCCATACAGCGGGGCATTGCAGCCAGCGTCTTTGGGACGCTTCCGACTGGTATTGTTATGGACCAGTTGAGCTACCTGTAGATTGTTTGCAACAGTCTGCAGTTAGCTCAATTGTTTTAATTGTAAATACTAGTTTAAGTTGTTTGCATGCATGCATTGCTTTGCAGCCAGCGTTTTTGGGGACGCAGAGAGATTGGTTGAGTTACCTTCAGATTATTAGTTAATTTATTTATATTACTTTATTGTTATTTTCTTTGTCAATAACTATTATGCTCTCAATATTCAATACCATTTCAGGAAAGACATGAACGACACAAAAAACGCAATATTTATTCCAATAGGAAGTAATAATGCAAATCATTGAACTATACACAGAACACTCAATAAACGATGCGGTCAACCGAATCACAGCATAATTCAACTATGGCCATTGGCTATGATTTAGCAAAGAAACTCGTCAGCATATTCTATTATTATTTATATATAGCTCAGCGAAATACCACTTATTGAACTGACTGACACAGGCTGATTAATTAATTATACCTACGGAATCTCCAAAACTACCAATAATAGTTGGGCAGAATAGTTTATGAACGAAGGTAGAAAGAGATTAACTTTATTGCTATATATAATTATATAAATAAAAAAGCTTTATCGCAGGAAAAATTACAGTATAGTATATAGTAGGTACAGGAGGTTCTTAAAATCTAATTATCGTATCCTGCAATTGGCGATCTTATCCCTTGCAGAGATTTCTACCAGACAACCATAATTCAAGGCATCTTATTATTTATGGCTACCTATGAGCTAGCTAGTTGTAGCTAGCTATGTGTAGAAGTTAGGCAAGGCCACTGTCTGTGAGTCGGACGGCATTGGTTGTTCACCATCCCCCGAACTAACATTAAGTTTAGAATAAGTTAGAACCCGTAAATCAAAGATTTCCTGGAATTATAGAGGCGGCCTATATATTATAGTAGGGGTGGAATAGGGATTCATCCTCTCAAATTTCAAAATTCGTTTCAATAATTGGAAAATATATTTTTCATACTTTGAAATAGGTACTTCATCATCATCAGCCCATACACGTCCACTGCTGGACATAGGCCTCCCCCGTTCAACGCCACAAATAGCGGTCCTGAGCCGCCTCCATCCATCGACTCCCTACGACCGCTATGATGTCGTCGGTCCATCGAGTGGATGGTCTCCCATAGGTACTTACTTATTTCAAAACTCAAAAACTGTAAAAGATTACAGTTTTTTTGAGATCAGCGTGAACATATACTTTCCGTGCAAATTTCACCGCAGCCGAAGAGGCCGCGGGCCACAGCCCGTTCAGCTATGATTTAGCAAAGAAACTCGTGCGCAGTCAGCTAGTTCAGCAAAAACCCACCGCGGTGACCTGACAGGCGATACAGCTCGCTGCGCATACTCAATCGTGACTTTGGACTAGGAGTGAGGAAATATGGAGGCGGCGTTGATACTTTCTATACATTTTAGACAACGGATTAACATTTACTATCGATAATTATAAATATCCATTGTGGTGCATATGATTGATAACTGATAATATTTCGACCTTCACTAAGGAAGAATTCTAGCCGAAGAATGTGCTGTTGAGGCGTTTTCGCGGACGATTACCGGTCACAGCACATATTGCGTATCACACGTCACACGTCGCCGACAATACGTGGTAGTAAATAGTTTTATTTTATGTAGGTATGTTAGACTAAGGGAACTTACTAGAAGATGGGCAGCAGCTTCCTTCTGAGTATTTTTAAACACCAACACTGCGATCACCAATCCGCCTGCCAAGCGTGGTGATTATGGCAAATCCCCCCCTACATGGGAGACCATCCACTCGGATGGACCAACGACATCGTAGCGGTCGCAGGGAGTCGATGGATGGAGGCGGCTCAGGACCGCTATTTGTGGCGTCGTACGGGGGAGGCCTATGTCCAGCAGCGGACGTGTATAGGCTGATGATGATGATGATGTTAGACTAAGGTATGTATTTTATATGTGCCGTAGTTTTTAAGTATTTTACATGCTGTATTAGACTTATGTTGCCTGAAATAAATGATTTATTTATTTATATACATATATTAATTTATTACGACACAAATGAGATTTGAAGCACAGATGTGAGCACAGTATAACTGATAGTAAAGTTGAGCTTCGCTAAGCATGACTCTAGGTGCTGAAATTTGGGTTAGCTCAGCATGTGTTCTGAACGATATACCTCAAACTACTTCGATAAATGTTGCTTCCTGCCTTAATTTGAATATTCTTCAGTTTCTAACTTGCCTGAACCGACGACGGCTTGTCGTTGGTGCTATTGACCTTAACGTTTTTAATGTCGTTATTTTTATCGTTTAAGTTCTTGTCTTTTTACCACATCCACTTGCACACCGTCATTTTCAGATCCCTAGACTACTACTCTAATGAGCGGTCTTGCAATAAGGGGAAGATATGTAATTGGTGTGGGCACGCGTCGCGCACGCGCGCTGCACTCGCCACCAGATACGCTATCTTGCACTTTTTATACTTTTTCTGGCTTCCGGGATATTCAATCTAATTTATTTCTTCACAGTTTGTTAAAGAATAGAGGTAGATGTCTTCACTATTGGCATAAGGGGGGAGGGTACCTACCTCCGAAGGGTGCCACTTTGCCTCTCAAGGCCATGGCACCCCGAACGCAAACCCAAAAATATTTCACTCGCCACGCCGTTTTATCATATTTATAATTGTTACGTTTTTGTTAATCGCCGAAACAAGATCAGAGAAAAATGATACGGCTATCTCCGCTTGGTGACGTCTTAGCTTTAAGCTAGAAATGAGCCCGCCCCTGGCCACTGGATGTCTTCCCTGTGAACTTTATGAATTTAAAATTTGTTTTGAACAGATTTCGGGTAATATCTTGCGACCAATATTCGATCAGGCGAGAGGCTTCTACAAAAGCTAAGCGCTTAGCTTCTAAAAATACTTATATTTAAATCTTAAAATGAGAAAAACTTTTCCCGCATTCTATCTTGGAGAACCTTTCAGAAACAGCATGATGTAAACGTTTTTATTTCCTAATCGTCATTAAAATTTTACTTTCGATTTTTTATTAGCGTCAACTGTTTGGCGCTCTTTATTCCCATATTAAAAACACACTTTACATGCAACGTTTGAATCATAGACGTAAATGTAGCATATTCCAAAGAACAAAACATATCTCACTCAGATGCTCTAAATTACACATCAACATTACCGTTGAGAAAATAAGAACAATGCTACAACAGTTGTTGATATGCGCACGCGACTGACACGCGCCTTACACCATTAGCTCTAAGCCATCGCCTTTTGCAGTACGGACGGAATCTGTGGGGAGTTTTTGTAGTGGCTCGTGCATCCGGGTTAAATAAATTAACATTATACAGGTACAGTAAAGATTTTAATATTAATGTAATGAACGAGTTGGGCTGATTTTTTTTTCATAATAAACTATAGTTTATTATCATTATTGACAAACCATTCTACCCATTTCTGGGAGGCTTCTTCTAATTATAAATTAATAATGCTCGACAAACCAAACAGCATCATTTAGCCCCAAGCTAAGCAGAGCTTGTGTTATTGGTACTAGATGACTGGAAGACTCAATACAATATATTTCTTAAATACCTAGAACACCCGGCAAAAATATTTGGAGATCGTAAAATCATTTGTCCCAAAGCGGGTATGGAACCTGTAACCTCTTGTGTCGCAGACGGACCTTCGCCCGCCGTGCCACATCGGTCGTCAAAATTTGAGGACAAATTGGAGACAATCTTCTTGTCTAGAAATTCAGGTCGTGTTGGTAATCCTTGGAATTAATTAAAGAAATTTTTCATTATTCCATTTGACCACACTGCAGGACAAATAATTGGAAACTTTTTATTTTAGATCTACATGTTAACGTTTTATCCGGAAATAGTACGTACAAAGCTACGGGCAAAAGCTACAAATTAATAAGCAAATTGCAACAAAAACAACTAACAAGTAAATCATAGCAAGAAGTGCAAAGGTTGCAACCGTTGCAAGATTGCAAGTGCGCACGCGCCGCCGCGCCTCGTTGCGCACGATACTGTGTTTATGATGCGCTTTTTATTATTTTAATGGGCTTGCATTAGTGCTTACGAGGTAGATTTGTATTATTGAATCACTATTCATATACGCTTCTTCCTCAGAGTGTATTATCTTGATGATAGTACTAATACTTATAGAAAGATTTTTTTGATTTGCATAATAAACACAGATGATTTGATTTCGATTGGATAATGTGATTCACAATTTGGACAACATTCATCATCAGCCCGTAATGTACGTCCACTGCTGAACATAAGCCGCCCCCAAACGCCACGAATAGGGTTCCTGCGCCGCCGCCTCCATCCAACGACTCCCTACAACTGCTACGATGTCGTCGGTGCATCGAGTGGGAGGTCTTCCAATACTCCGTTTCGCATTACATCGCAGTCACCACTAAAGAACCTTTACTCCCCAACAGTTATCGGTTCTACGAGCTACATGGCCTGCCCATCGCCACATCAGCGTGCTAATTCTGAGAGCTACGTCGTCGGTTACTTTCCTTCTTCTACGGATTTCCGTATTCCGAATTCTAATGCAACATTACTGATTGCGATTGGGAAACGTAGTTTTCCATTGCCAAAATATTCAATTCTAGTTATTGTTTCTTACTAAATTCAGTGAATATTTCCTAACAAAAAAGATATAATCTGCATTTAAAATAATTAATAGTAAAAGGTACACAAAAGCACTGAGGTAGGTAATCATTATGTTTATCTAACACAGCAATGTAATTTTCTTCGTTTTAATTTTGGCGTAAGTTTCCACCGGCCATTTTAATTTTGGCGTAAGTGTCCACCAGAACCACTGGAAAAACAAACCTCGAAACCTTTGCAGGTGAGCAATGCAACCTTCTCTTATTGGTAAAATGTATCTAGGCGTAGAATTGCATTGCAGAAACTTTTTAGTGTCCAGTCTCGTCAGTTTTCGGATTTACATTTCGAAGATCAAAGTTGTATCCGTCTTCGCCACGACAGTAGGTATATAAGCGAGTAGAGACTGAAGAGCATCAAATGCCTGGTGCGTTTCGCCAATGCATTGCAAGCGGTCATCCCGGGTACGCAGCACAATGTCCGGACAGTCACAGTGCTGATCTACCAGGACGACGGCAACATCATTGGTAGCGAGAGCTTTGTACCAACCAGCTTTTGGGGTATGGACTCGTATTTTATGTCCTTCCTCGTAGTATGAACTCAAATCCTGCCAAGTTTGATTTCAATATGTTTAGTTGTTTCGGAGCTATGCGCGGCCAAGATACAGACAGACAGACATGATGGGAAAAAATTAAATTTTTGGCATCAGTATCGATAATAGAGTACCCTCAAAAAAAAAATATGTTCAATGTACAGAATTGGACCTGTTACAGTTTTATTATAAGTATAGATTATAAATAATCAAAAATATTTCTGAAATCAATCGTTTATTCAAAATTAATCGGAGAGTACGAAAAAATATCAAAAAATGGTGCCGACACCGCGCACACGCACACAGCCTCATGACAGCTTCGTATTTGATGGTTAGAAGCACTTTCTCACTAATAGCGCGCCCCATTGCATTCGACGTGAAACAACAACAAATCCGCAAGGGCCGATCCGTTTCCGTTTGGGAGAGTTTCGTAGCCTTCTTAAGATCTACGCTCATTGATCCAACGTGTAGCCACCACAGCACAAAATAGTGCATTCAAATATGGGTTTCAACTCGTTATCTTTTAGATAAAATTACAGTGACAAAATGGCTTCCCAGAAGCTTCAAACGAGCCTCCCGCTCCCGCTAGCTATCTGTCATCTGATGCCGTCAATATGAAATGCATCTAAATTCTTAAAATTAAGTTAAAGTCCATTATTTTCTATAATTATATTACATATGTTTTCTTACATTAATCAAAGGACGTTGGATTACATTCATAAAAAAGACGTGCTTATTGGTAGATAAGAGGAAAGATTTGATTGTTTGTTTGCATTGAACAATTGTCTATGTTATAGGCTCCGAAACTACTGAACCGATGTGAAAATTCTTTCACTGTTGGGAACCTACACTATCCCTGGGTGACATAGGCTATATTATTATATGATATAGAATATATTTTTGTTAAATATGTTTTTATTAAACAAGTATATTTTATTATATATATTCGAATGACATTTTTGTGCGACCTTCTGTGGTAGTAGTGTGCCTCTGATCTGCGACAACCTTTACTGAATCACTATCTTTTTTAATTTTGAATCAAAAGCCCCAAGCGCCTATTTGGCCATTGTACAATAGAAAACCAAGATGACCGGATAAATAGAATAACTAACCGTAGACTGTTTATAGGCAGCGTTTCTAAGGCCATAAATACAATTCTATCATTTGAATCCTTCAAACATAATTGGAAACCTGTAGTTCACAGGTTTACAGCACGTAAATTATTTATTAAATTTCTACGACTTCTCTAGAAAATAATTAGTTTCCATTTTCTGCTGACATAAATAATCTAGTTAAATTTTACAAGAGTTTCGAAAAACTCAGCTATACATCCATATTTGAAAATTGTTTATTTGTTTGTATAAAATACTAATTCCTGTCCGTGACTTTGCAAGCGTTTGTTTTTATGGAACGCAGGGGATTTTTATCCGATGGGAACTGATCTATGGGATAAAAAGACTTGTTTGATTCCAGGCCCAGAATTAACGGCATGCAAAATTTCAGCCCGATCCGTTCTGTAGTTTTGGCATGAAGAGGTAACAATCATCCATTCAAACATATGTACAAACTTTCGCATTTATAATATGAGTGTGATGTTACTCTACCTACAAGCATAACAGTTTTTCGATAGTCAATGACTGTAAGCATTTTCCTGTAGGTATTATTATTTTCATGATCACGTGCCTTATAGTGACCCGGGCCTTTGGGAGGCATGCGTTGGAGCCGAAGCCAACAGCACAGAGGCACTTTATGAGAATTAAAGTAAATGCGAGGGCTACACATAGCGGGCATCATCCTCGGTTGCACATTATGATACACCCGAAGATGATATCCGCCAGGTGTAAGACTATTGCAAAGGAAATGAGGAAATGTATTACAATATTATTATAATTTTATTCTGAAAAACTTTTATCTTAACTTAAGGGGTTACCCCGACCCAATCAACGCCCCCACCTATTTTATCGTATTATTACGATATACATATAATTAAAATTTCAAAAATCCCTTGACCCGTTTGTAACACCTATCATAAGCTTATTTTTAATGTCTCTGTAATTGTTTTATATTGTATAGCTTAGGAGTATACAAAATAAAACTATTACAGAGGCATTTCAAAAATAGCTTATGATAGGTATCACAAACTGGCCAAGGGATTTTTGAAAATTCGTTTGTTTAAATTAATAATACAATAAAATCGGTGGCGGCGCTAGTTTGGGTCTAGGAATCGCCTTAACTATAGGAACAAAGAGGTGATAAGATTGAAGAAGAGTTTTTGAGAATCCAAATAAAGTACGAGTATCCACAGTTCTCTGGTCCCTTTGTACATTATCTTTATCGCGCCGTGTGGCTTCCAGTTATCTTCAATACACAGAAATACGACGCCATTAAATAGTCACCTTTTACGACCTTTGCAGTCTCTATAGGACTGACGACCGTGGTTGAAGACCACGGAATAGTTCTTTCCAGATTTCTCAAAAACAGCGATTGTTAGTCGACTATCCTGGCGCATCGACCCCGAAGTGGGTCTTGGCCTCCGACACAATAGATCGCCACCGGCTTCTGTCCTGCGCCGCCTCCATTCGTTCTGGTGCGAAGACTTGAAGTGAGCGAAGGTCCTTCTCCACTTCGTCCTTCCACCTGTATCTAGGTCGCCCGACTGGTCGTCGGCCGACCGGCGCTCCAAGGAAAGCCCGTTTTACTGCTCGATCCTCCCCCATTCGTAGCACGTGGCCGAGCCAGCGCAGCCTATGTGATTTTGTTTCGCCAATGATGTTGGGCTCGGCCACTAGCTCAGCAATCTCCCGGTTCTTCCGCACCCTCCAGGATCCGTATTCGCGATGGACTGGCCCCAATATCTTCCTGAGCACTTTCCTTTCCGTCACCGGAAGCTTTTGGGCGAATGATCGTCTTATATATGCGGATCATGGTTTTCCGGGAAAGAAGTTTGGACACCAGGTTTTTGTGTAGTGCTGCACTGCATCGGAGCGTGTTCTGGGCTCTTATGTCGATTTCATCGCCTTTGGTGATACGGTGCATCCTAGATACTTGAACCTGTCCACTCCCTTGAAGATTGAGTTGCCCACCTCGAGGTCTTCGCGATTGTTAGTATTATTTAGTACTTATATTTAGTTGTTCGCTTCACAAGCGTTCATTCAACAACGAAGCGAGCAAGTAACACCCTAAAGCTCATCTCCATTTAACTTATTGTTAGAGCCATTCCTATCCCACCATCCAATCTAAAGAGCTGTCAAACTAAAACGCTGTCAAAATAAAACTACTGGTAGGCATAATTTGATTGTTTTGAAAAAACTAAAAATAGACTTCGTATTCCTTAGTTTTATACTGTTTTTTTTAAGTTTTGCGCGGCCGCGGCGTACGAATATGGACCCCTCCAACTCAACCCGTGGATGTTGTAAGAGCCGACTAAAGAAACATACCAGAGGAAGGGCAGCAGCTTCCTTCTGAGTATTTTTCAACATCAACATTGCGATCACCAATACGCCTGCGTGGTGATTATGGCAAAAACCCCCCCTAATTGGGAGACCATCCACTCGATGAACCGACGACATCGTAGCGGTCGCAGGGAGTCGATGGATGGAGGCGACTCAGGACCGCTATTTGTGGCATTGTATGGGGGAGGCCTATGTCCAGCAGTGGACGTGTATGGGCTGATATGATGACGATGATGATAATTTTTATTAGTTTACCTCGGGATCAATCACCATCCATGACAAACCAGAGATATACTTACTATACTATCATGACAAAGTCAGAGAGATAGCAGCCATGGTTTTCCTAATTCTTGCATAATATTCGTTTTATTTACTTTTCTCCTTCTGCTCTTCGAGTCGTATTCTTTAATTCTTATGTTCTTACTTCACGACTGTAGTGAGTCAAAATGTCAGACGATCTGTATGTAATTTTGGGATAAAATAAGCAGAGTAGAGCAGGTGCTACCTCAGATTACAGCCAAGCTGCGCGGGCGCAAGTTCACTCGGGTTCACGACACTCCCTGTCCCTCCCCGGCATCCGTGCAAACCAGTTCCTCTAATAATATAACGTAGAAATGAAAGATTAATGAGAGCAACCGGCGCACGCCTCTTTCACTCGTGCACTAGAGGTGGGATTCGGAACTGGACTTATCGATCAGTCGACAAAGGTTAAATTAAAAAAAAAACGGCAAGTGCAAGTAATACTCGTGCACCGAGGGTTCTGTACGATAATACCTTGTTTCTTGCTAAATTTTATGATTCTTGGTCAACGGAATATAGGTACCATATAGGGTTTGATCGCTTACAAAAAGCAAAAATAATTTTTTTTCGTCTATTAACTACTTTCCTGTTTTCGGATTTTTCCCTTTACTTGTGCTATAAGGCCTTGCTTCTTGCCAAATTTCATGATTCCAGGTCAACTGGAAGTACCAGTGCAGTACACTTGTATATTTCATCGACACTTCAGCATCGCCCAACACTACAGCAACGAGTCTCGAAAGCGCGCGCAATGAAGACCGCCCAGATAAAATATTAGCCGCGCTTCGACCGGTAGCGACTATAATATATCGAGCGATATATCCATCGATGACAGTCGCATGACCTGCGTGTGGAATGCAAGGTTTACCTGTGACGATGATGGTAGCTTGGCTGCGCTTATTTCGATAAATTATTGTTAATTATTTCGTACAGCAGAAATTAATTAGTAAAGTTTTTCGCCGTACAGCGAGGCCAATACAGCCAGCGTCTTAGGGACGCTTCTGACTGGTATTGATATTGACCAGTTGAGCTACCTGCAGATTGTGTGCAAGAGTCTGCAGTTAGCTCAATTGTTTCAATTGTAAATATTAGTTCTAATTTGTTTCTATTATTTGATTGTAATTATCTTTGTTAATAAAGGTTTTTTCGCCGTTCCTTGATTCATTTTCTTGGTTTTGTTTTCTTAGATTTTGTTAGGTATCAAAATGCAGCCAATGACTAGCAAAAATGATTTGCTAGAATTTTCTTATCACTCATTAGTTTTAAGTTTAATAATGCAGTATACAGTTATTCTGTGGAACTGTTCTCATTCATCATTCAATCATGCCTATGCCATCGGTACAGGCTCTGACCGAGCTGGTTAACCGGCTAATATAAATTATTAATTAACATATGCTGTAAAAGATAAAGGGCGCTGCACACGACCGCCTACTCACTAGCCTTACTTGGTCTAGGGGCAAGATGGGATTAGAAGACTAGAAAACAAGACCATGCGAGTCTTAGTCTTGTCTTTCTTGTAAAAATCCTATCCATAAATCAGTGCTTTATTTCCTTTAGATCTTACAGGAGTTTTGTACACGTCAGCAGACTTCCTATTCAATGGATTGTTTACGCAAAGACCTAAATATTTTTTTTTATAATCAGTAAGTAAATCAGTTAAGGCATTTTAAAAAATTTTCAATACCACAAAAATACTAATTATTTCAATGTCGACCTCAATTTCAACGTGACTTTAAGCCGTAATAAGCAAATGTACCAATCGCAATTCATAAAAAATCACGTAAAATTTAAGAACCAAGTTTTCAATTATTTACAAAAAACGAATGAAAATCTCGATAAGTCACTTTTTATAACCCAAGTTCAAAACACATCCCTACTAACTAATTAGTAGAGTACATCACAGATGAATTATGGGTAATGATTTAATTTCGCTGGACGAGGAACCCAGGAAGTTAGTCATTTAAAGCAGAAGCCGTAATGAGCTTTACTTTATTGAAAATGTGTTAGAAATTTATCATTGTTATTTACTGCCAGTCCAAAGAATAGTGGCGTAAGTCATATTGAAACGAAGTTGAAGTACCACCATATACGGTCACTCCACTCCATTTCTCTTCACGATCCAAAACCAGACACTATAAATTAATAAGCTAGCAGTGGATCTTTAGAGAGTCCTAATTTTTTATGGCTACCATCAACAATATAACTCCAGTCACACAAGATTCAGAAAAGAGTGAATTCCCCGCTTAGCATAAAAAATATATAAAAATACGATGTGCAGATATTTACAGTTCATATACCTTTTTGTTAGTGGAATACTACCTTCATAGGTACATAAAAGGTGGGTATAAATCTCATGTGATAGTGGGAACGGAAACAAAAGCGTCGAATATTTAATTTGACAAGGTTCCATCCCATTTTTATAGTGTGCGGATTACAGGTACTTCCACAAAAACGGACCGGGCCTGTGTAGCAGCAGCGAAAAGCAAATATCAAAAACGTGGTTGCCATTTTATATGCCATATTTTTTTTAAATCACTTCACACATGACGTCAAGATATCAGAACACATCACTTTTAGAGATTAAAGATTCTATTTGGTCGTCGCTACATCAATTTCGTAGAATTTTTGTGAGGTGGATCTGTGTTACCGTGTATGATTCATTTGAAACAAAATGCACGTTAAACGTCGGCCTTCACCCGTAAGCTAGAAATAATTAACGTCTCAGGTAAAAGGAAATTAGTTTCTTCTGAAGCTGAAGAAGATAATGTTGGAGGAAACATTAGATATTTTGTCGAGGTTGAGGTTAATTTTATTATGAAATACTAGGCTTTTGACCGCGACTCAACATCATCAGCATAGACGTCGACTATTGAACGTCTTTTCCTCAAACAGTGGGATTTTACACAGCCACATACGAGGCCAGACTGAAAACGGGATTGAAGAGTCTCATAAAGGCATCAAACCCACCACACACTCAGATAATTTGGGTTGTTTTAAAAAACGATATCTTACTTTTACACTGTTTTTAAGTTTTGCGGGATAAATACTAATCCCCTGGAGATGAAATTTAACGAAACCACCTTGGGACTATTTTCTATACTATAGAAAAAAATCAAAATCGGTTCATTATTGGCGGATATATCGCGTATCACCAATAAAAAAAACAGTGTGACTAAGCAAAACGATCACGTGGTGTAACGGGCGAAGATCTGCCTGAGATGGAGGAGGTTACGGGTTCGATTCCCGTCTCGGGACAAATGTTTTTACTATGTGCAGATATTTGTTCTAGGAGTTTTCTATTTTATATATTTCTGTGTATATTGTATTAAGTATAGTATCAGTTATCTAATACCCAGAACATAAGTTTTACTTAGCTTAGGGCTAGATAATGTGTGAATTATCCAGTTTTATTCATTTATTTATTTAAACGGAAGTTCGCTAAGGAACACTCTTCGTAACTATGTAACAATCTTGCTCGAGAGATCAAAGAGCACGGCCCCGTTGCAGTTTTATAATTGAACCTAGGTTTAAGAGTATAAAGTCAAAGCGTGAAGATAGAACTAATGTCCGGAGATAACGCAGGTATTGTCTATGCCCACCACCTTGAGCGAACGTATTCAGGATGAAATCCGGGGGTGATATGAAATCGAAGTTGTAAGCCGGTCTGCGTAGCTAACGTAGACATTCCATTGTTTGGTAGGTGTGATTTCTTATTACTTGCCTTTATTTTGACTGTGGCAAAGTGAGTTTGTGAAGAAGTGAACGTACCCCCAATCATCACATCACTCAATGATCAAAAAAGAGCTCAATATCACAAAGAAAATATATCGTCTAAGCGCACAGGAGCGAAGATAAGACGTTTTTTATTTTGGAACTGTCACCCTCCATTTAAAAAGTCGCTAAGCTTTTTTTACCTTTAGAGAATTTCTACGAAATACACTTTAGGTAAGTAGAACATCTGTAAAAAAATTGAAAGCGTGGCATTCCAGTTACAAAGCAATGTACTACCAAATCAAGTGACAGCCGGTGGGTGACCTACGGTGCATCTCAAAATGCAATCTGCAAGGACCACCCCTGCCTCCATTCTAACTCCAAACTTGGGTGTAATTTTACACACAGGGAAATATGGCTTACCGAATTTTATTACTAAAATGTTTTTTTATAAATCACGCTTTCGCAGGTCATGTGACTTTAGAGTGTCGCTTTAAGGATGCCACTACCCCCTACTAACGCCGTCCTGAGTCCACCCCTAGGGGACCATTTCACCCGCGAATCGAGATCACACGCAGCGAGATATGGGTAATTGCAGTCACGCTTTCGCAGGTGTCAGCCGGTGACTTACTGCGGAGTGTGATGACTGTAAGGCACGGACGGACGAGCTCGGGGAATCTGAGGTATTTTTGAGAGAAATAGGTGTTGACAGATGACGCCCACCGCGAAATCAGTTGATAAACGATCGATTTTGGCGGCGAAGGTCCACCTTCGACGCAGCGGTTTGATTCCCGCCTTGGGACAAATGTTCTAATTATTGTATGGTATCATGGATATCAGTTATCTAGTACCCATAACACAAGCTCTGCTTAGCTAGGGGCTAGACGATGCTGTGTGGATTGTCCAGCATTATACTATTATTATTTACAGACAGTTATGCAAGAATAATTAAACTTATACGTTTAGAGCAAGAGAGAGAAGGAGAGATTTAGAGAGAGCATGGATACTTTTAGAGCTATCTTCAGCCGTGTCTAAACAAAAACGACTATTTGCAATACATTCCCCGTCAGTCATAGGTCATAGCAACAATTTTAAACAAACACTTTATAAATATGGGAGCTAGTTCCTAGATTTGTATTCTATGGGCTTGATAGTAGCGAACAAAGAAAGAAAAAAACAAAGTAAATTCATTTAGCCATACATAACACACAACATAACACGACACATTACAAATAGTGGGAAAGTACATACAAGAAACATATACATAAAGAAAATAAATAGGAATAGTGTTACATAAGGGACCAAAAAGGTCCCTGTCTCAGCATTGTGCCGCTACAAGCCGAAGCTAGTAGCGGCGCTGGTTTTCACAAAACAAAAAATCCTGCGTGACTATCGGCCACATCGTCACTTTCCATTAGGTGAGATTGTGGTTATCCGGCAGTTTGTGAGAATGGATGTAAGGATGTTTCTTCCTCTTTCACGCAAAAGCTACTGACCCGATTGCTCTGAAATTTGATGTGGGTATAGTACTTTTATTGCGATAACACGCGGGTGACTATAAAAAAGAAAAATATGAAACCTAGGCCCGTACTTATTCATAAAAACGGAAATCCAAGTTTCTGATTCGCTTTCGTGCAAATTATATCTTATGTAGCTGACATAATTTGGAGTTTTTTTTGCATATAATTTTGAGTAGGTTTTGCACGAAAACGGATAACAATTCGGTTTTCGTTTTCCGAGTAGACCCCCTGACAGGGGAGCGGAAATGAAGTTTTAACAGGTTTCAATGAACCGCATTAATTTCTCTGGCAATATTATATTTGCTCCTTTTCCCCCATTTTGGCATTTCAGGGGGCAAAACTGGAATAAGCCACTCAAAACACAAACTAGAAACTAGTTATAACCAGCAAGAAATCTCATTATAACCTTGAAACTGAACAAAACTTCGATTTGCTCTCTTGTTCTTCAACCCTAGTCACGATTCGCAATTGGAAAGTTGATAGGGGAGTCATAACACCAGCGACCTGCCAGCAAGCTTGAGCTCCACCATAGGGTTCCCGCGGGCAAAATCTTTTTTAACATCCCGATAACGATACGATAGCGAACGTTATATAATTGTTATTTTATAAAACCATCTTTTATCACTATAATTAATGCGATTGAGAAAATTATCAAATACAGTAATAGGCATCAAATGTATTTAGAATCAACTGCTCATAGACTCAAATACATCTCTAAAAAGCAACCGCAAGTTATTGGCCCTAAATTTTTTAACAAACTTCCATTGTGTATTCGACTCATAACTTGTGAACAATCATTTTTAAATAATGTGAAACTTCTTCTACTAGATAAAACCATATACTCTGTAAGTGAATTTCTAGACAATGACTATAAACAATTTGTAATTCCCCAAAGACGAACCTTTCCTGAACTCTACATGCCTAATTCAATTTCAAATTAATAGATGTAATTTAAACCTAAGTGAATTGACGAGAAACTGATAACACCTTACTTTAGATTAACATTGAGTTAACCATTGTTATTGTGTATTTCTATTTCAATAAATATTTTCATTTCATTTCATTTCAATTTAAACGCTGTTCAGTTTTTTCTAATTAAAAATAGTGTCTGACCACAACACTATCTTACTGAAGAAAGTGAAGTTGTGGCCTTAGTGAATTTTTGAGTTTATGAAAGTGAAAGCGTGCTCCATCTAAAGTTCCTTTATGAGTAGGTACGCTAGCTGTACCTACTCATAAAGGAACTTATGAGTAGGTACAGTCTTCAAATCTCGGGATTGAAGACTCCGAGATTGTACTCTACCGGGAAAATAAACGCAAGAACCTCGTTCCACACTTTCCCGATATTATTTTGTGAATGTCGCTGCCCAAACTCATCGGTAGGTTCTGCAAGGGTGCGCTGGCTGTTACACAAAGATTTCCTCTTCAACTTCATAAATAGTTACTCTATACCTAAAAAGGACCTCGTAAAAATAGTAGTTTAACTGCGTGAACCCTACGGTCAGGCCCCAGATTCGGACACAATATCGATCATTATAGTCCACTTGCTAACGGCGCGCGCGCACGCGACCTGGAGAGATAGATTATTGCTTTTACAGGCGAGAACTTTCTTACTTTAACTATATGATTTTACCTTCAAACCTTTTGAAAGGTTAAACAGAGGGGATAATGCGTAGGTAATGCAAAATTTGAACTTGCAGCTAGGTTCCGTGACCTGGACCTGGGTCTCTTCAAGATAAGACTAAATAAGTATGTGTCTTCTAGATCTTCGTAATATACTTCTTCTTCTTCTTGTTACCCACATCGTCATTTACCATGAGGTGGAATTGTGGTCAAACGAAGTTGTAGTACCTACTCACGATAAAAAAATATATTTATAATGTGGTAGTGTGTGTGGTACACATAGAGTTTTAATAAGAATACTTTGGATTTAGGATGACACGCATAATTTATCAGTAAGATGTAATACACAGATTTTTTCGAAAAAGTGTACCTAGGTCATTTCATATTAATAAAGTCTTCATATATTTAAGGTAGATTACAGTTATTAAGGCACTTACCAGAAAAAAATCAAATTGCTAATCCTAAGAAAAAAGTCAACACGTTAAAAAGACCAAAATATTTGCATTTACTCACCAGAAGACAGTTATTTTTATCAAGAGACAAAGAAAGACAATAACATCATCGAAGATAACATGAAGCCACGTTTACGTCATCAGACAATCAGCTGATAAGAACAACCACAGAAACCGTTGCACTACGCTATCGTACCTATGCTTCAACTTTACTCAATAATTTTTGTTTTACAAGTTTATTAATCTATATAAAGACTAGCTGACCCGCCCTTGTGGACTAAGACGCATATCAAACCATGCATAGTTTTGTTATACTTATCTCAAAGGGATTTTAGGCAGCGTTTTGGATGAAAACTCCCCAGGTGCTAGGCGGCTTGACTTTTCCGACACTTCCAACAATTATCGTTATATTTCAACCAATTTACACGAAACCTGGACAAATTAATAAATAAATAATAATACAAATCTGTTCGGTAGTTTTTTCGGTAGTTTAAAACAAACAGACAGCCAGACGCGGTTAAGGACTTTGTTTTATAATAAGTATGTAGTTTCTAATGTAAATAAAAATTTAATGATCGACTAACTGCTGCTCGCGGTTTTGAATGAATGAATGAACACTTCATAACCTAGTATAAAACAAAGGCGCTTCCCGATGTCTGTCTGTCCCTATATGCTCTCTGTGCCTATATGCTTAGATCTTTAGAACTACGCAACGGATATTGATCCGTTTTTTTTTTTATAGATAGAGTGATTCAAGAGGCTGGTTTAACGGATGTATAATTTAGCATTGCACCCGTGCGAAGAAAGTGTGCATTAAAGAATTTTCTATCTATCTATTTTTCTTTCACTTTCATCCTCTCAACTTGGGTTACATTTCCTATTCCTAAATTGTTATCATACAAACATTACTTGGCTGATTAACTCTAGATTTACTAATTCGTTAGCAAACCCATGGCTAGTTATTTAATCAACGGTTTAACTTGGAACGATTGATTCCATCCGCGGCCTTGCTGGATGCTTCGCATGTCTATACGGGTTCTGCCCACTGCACTGGGCCATAGCTATGAAGATAACAAGTGGCTCTATGGCATATTGCCTAGTTAGCTTAATATGTTCACAATACCCAAACGGATTTTTTTTCGTTTTACTGCCGCTGACTTGTCAAAATTGTACTGCTCAAATGCAAGAAATCACTCAAATTATTTATTAATTTAATTCGGATTCCCATTAGCTTAACTAATTAAAATAGAATTTAAAATAGACACAGAAAGGTAATAACAGGCAATCGCTAATAGAGTCATACTAAACTATAAGTGTGAACACTAAAATTCTTCATATTATATCAAGAAATATTTTTACTATTTTCTTCATTTATTTTCTTTTTTATTATTCGAAAACTACAATCGATCTCGAAATGTAGACAATCCAACCTATTGGATCACGTTTCCTATCAATAGAAACAGCATTAATCACCCACTATTGAGTATATCTATCTGTATTTATAATATTTGCAGTTTTTACCTGCCACACTTTTTCCGCCACAAAAGTAACCGAATTGGTTACAATCCCTACAACCCTGAATTGTTTGGCCCCCGCAGCCCTAGTTCACCGTACAGATAGTGGTAAGTGCACTATAGCACGCCTAATGGTGCGCGCGTGTCGGCCACCTCACGGCACGACCGCGCTACTAAATAATTACCTCCTGGCTTCCTTACATCAGCCCACACTTTACTATTACTACGGAGATAGCAATGCCGCCTTTGATGATGGTTTTGGGTACGATACAACATTTAGATACAAAATCTTCGTGTAGTTTTTAGATGATATTTATTTTATTGCACCTTGGTTTGAAAGTTCAACTCACAGTAGATCATAAAGTTTACCTTTACTGAGGACAAAAAATACGTCAATTGAATTAACTTTCACTAGCGCTGACGATCGGCGCTGACGGTAGGCGCTAAATAATTACCTCCTGGCTTCCTCACATTAGCCCACACTTTACTACTACTACGGAGATAGCGCTGCCTCCTTTGATGATGGTTTTGGGTACGGTACAACGTATAGATACAAAATCTTCATGTACCTACAATAGTTTTGGATGTTACGCAATTTTAAAAGGTTTGTTAATGAACCTTGATTTGATTTCAAGCTTTGGTTGTTTTGATAAAGTATGGCCTACCGTGGGTCGTAAGGTCGTCTTCACAGTCGACGTGCTGATCGGCCCTGCACATTTCCCAGGACACTTTTTTTCAGAGATTTCGTTTTATTTTGAGATATACACAAAAGGCAACTCCTAGAGTCCTCTGGTTCCGGTTCCCTTAATGTACTCTTGCGACATCACACTTTTTTTCAGAGAAATGCGTTTTATTTTGAGATATACACAAAAGGCAACTCCTAGAGTCCTCTGGTTCCGGTTCCCTTAATGTACTCTTGCGACATCCACGGGCTAAGTTGGAGGCCCTTTTGATCGAGTTGCCTTAAATGCGAGATACGAATTAGAGCATTATAACTAAACATGAGGTTTGCCTAAAAAGCTGTTTACCCTAAACGAAAGATGCCAATGTGTTTGCCTTTGTGTATCAATAAATTAATTTTCTTTCTTTCTTTCAATGAAACAGTATATGCCTAAAATGGGGTCGAAACTTAGGCCTTGACGCGATCGCAACGACCTATTATAAACATCATCATCATCATCATCATCAGCCCACACACGTCCACTGCTGGACATAGGCCTCCCCCGTACGACGCCACAAATAGCGGTCCCGAGCCGCCCCCATCCATCGACTCCCTGCGACCGCTACGATGTCGTCGGTCCATCGAGTGGATGGTCTCCCATGTAGGGGGGGATTTGCCATAATCACCACGCTTGGCAGGCAGATTGGTGATCGCAGTGTTGGTGTTTAAAAATACTCAGAAGGAAGGTCCTGCCCTTCCTCTGGTAGGTTCCCTTAGTCGGCTTTTACGACATCCACGGGTTGAGTTGGAGGGGTCGATATTCGTACGCCGCGGCCCCACGGCTTTTTTATAAACATACCTACTTATTAATGTTCTGTGTTAATCCGTTGCTCCTTGCCAAGACCTTGGCTGAAAAACAGCGTACAGCCAATTACAGTGGAATCAACACAATACTCAGATGCTCGAGATCCCTACGTCGTAAAACAAACTAATCCGCGGCGATGAACGATACCGTATCTACCATCAGCCTATTGTGATGTTGAACAACGTAGAGATCCCTAATTGTGCAGCGAGGTGGGAGCGGATTCAGTGTTAAGATTATTATATTTAATTTATTGATCACCATCATAGTGTACACTAAAACTAGCTTAGAATTATCTTAATAAAAATCATGTCAATATAATTATAGATGAAGACAGCATACAAAACATAATCATGAGCGAGTAAAGTAGTATTGAATTACTATAGTACCTATAAATGTAGGTAATAAGAATAACCTGACACTGAAATAACCATATGCTTAATATTTTAATTTGAACGCAACCTTTGACATTTTATAAAAACTCTTGTCCAGTGGCGTATAGGTCCATGCACTATAGCCTTGTGGTTGTTCTAAGCTAATATTTTGTGTGATCTAGACAAAACTGATAATGAACGTTTTGTATTTGAACGTCCTTAGTACAGACGGGTTACTTTACAGTACGAAGGGAATATTGGAATGTTTTAATAGTACCTACGATGTTGCGGGCCGTGTCGTAGGTGGTTCGTGTGCAAGGAAGGTAGACAGACCCAAGGTACGTTGGCCTAATATACTAACACGTTCATGGCTTAAGATGCAAACATCCCCCCGCCCTTGTGGTGGCGGCACCGAGGCTGGGCAGTGGATCCAATATACGAAATTAATTTTTTCAGATTGTGCTTTTATTTAATATTACAGAAAACCTTGAATAAAAGTTTGATCATCCGTCTGGAACCTCATTTTGGCTTGTGACATCTAGCACTTTATTCTTTTGCACATCTCTCTATCCCACCCACCTGAGTCCGTCCCTGCGTTGTGCGCTCCGATTGTGCTAAAGCGGTGCCCGTGCCCTTTGTCTCACTATAATTACTTTTATAAATCCACTAAGCGATTTACATTCGCGATGGTATCAAAGGTTGCGACTCTACCTGTCACGCTTGAGGTACAAGACTCTACATAATACTAGATTCAGTTGTATTAGATTTGCAAAAATGTTGTTGAATTAAGACCTAAGCTGTGCAAAGCTGCTGGGCTTTGTTACAACTATACAACCGCACAGGGGCTTCACTCAAACGATCATATCATAACAAATTTTGACGAAAGTCGTCATGGAAAATTTGTATCCTCCTGAATGGTTTTGACTACTTTTATCCAGAAAATACTATATAATAATTGTTTACCTAATTATTTATTATTGAGTCAAACCTAATTTTAAAATTCTTTTCACTTCTCTAGCTCAAAAAGTGTATCATAATAGTGTAGCTTAGCGGGCCTAAAACTCGAGTTTAATACCTCAGGCTAAAAAGTATTTTTTCTTTTTAATTTTTGTCTAAAATCATCAGCCCGTACAAAGCATTCGTTCTCTTACATAAAAACTCGACTTCTTGGTGCTCCGTCAATCTTTTTTTTTGAAAGTAGAACCGTCTTGGTGATGTTTTATGAAGGTTGATTCTTCCCTTCACAGTAGAATGCGAACTGTTTCGTTGCGGGTTAAATAGAGATTTAAAAAAAAAGATGGTATTGGCGCTACATCTCTAGAATTTTCTTCATTCCAAATCACAAACTTTTACGTTTAACTTCCTGACTTTTACTTCCAAATTGTGAACGTGAAAAATGTCATCAAGTGATAGTGAAGATGCTAATATGCAAATGGAAGAAAAGGGCAAAGAAATAATTATGAATCTGTTGCCGACAAAATCACGTGGAATATACATATTTAAAGAGTTACGAAAATTTTATGAAATGGAGAGATGAGAAACGTGTGGATTCTTTTACAGAAGAGGTTTTTATCACTTTGATGAATTATCGAAAAAATTCAAATCGTCGACTCTTTGGAGCACATATTCAATGTTAAGAATGACCTTACAAACGAAACACGACGTCGATATTAAAAAATATGTAAATTTAACGGCTTTACTGAAGAAATTGTCCACTAGATAGACGGATACAAGGCAAAAAAATCTAAAGTCTTGACGACACAAGAAATCGAAACATTTTTGAATAACCGGAAATTGCTCTAACTGCACATTTAATTTTTTATAAAATTTCTGAAAATTCTCTGAAAACGCTCGGAAGTATAACAACCTCGTATATAATGGGATGGTTTAGTCCCTCGTAAAACAATCTACTATTCTGTATCTCTCTGTCTGACGAAATTTGGCAAATCTATAGATGACATCTCGGGGAAGGGCATTGGCTACTGTTTTATCCCGGAAAAGCTAATTATCTATATTAATGAAAGGATATTGTCTTGAATGAAGGTATATTCAGTGGCTTGGCTAAAATAAGGTAACAAACAAAATACAACAAAAGCTACACTATATTTTGATATCTTCTGCTTACCTTTCATCTGGCTCTGGCACCGCAGCTGGTCGATGATGGAAGTCAGTCGGTTCTCCCGTTGGTGACACTTCACCATCTCATCCTCTTCACATTCTAGCTTCACTGACACTTCACTTATTTCCTTGAAGGACACTTCTCTTGTTTCTTTCAACGGCACTTTTTTTGGCTCACATTTTACTTTATCTTCGTCAAATTGCACTTCACTCTTGTCTAGAATGTTAGGCTCCATATTCTTCATGGATTAGTTTGAGGTTTGGAAGTTTTGTAGCGATTGGAGTTGCAGACTTTAAGATAACTAGTATAAGATCATACTTCATTAAAACCAGAAACTATAGGTAGGTTGGTTGAATAAAAAGATTAAAATATAGAAAAAAATATCTCTGGTTGTATATAAAGCATACGACTTTTTATGTATCTAATACCTACAGGTTTAGCATCCCTTACCGGAAAGTTGCTTTTTTTAACGTGGAATCAATAATTTGTTCATGTAATTATGTTAGTCTTCCTAGTATTTTTTAATAATAACTGCTTGTTTCCCTAATAAAAACAAAAAAAAACCATTTAAGAAAAGATAGGCTTTATAGAAATATTCACTTATGAAAAACTAGCTGTTGCTCGCGCATTCGGCCGCGTTTTTCGAGATAAAAAATAGCCTATATATTATTCCAGGTCCCAAACTGTACCCATACCCAGACCAATCAGTTCAGTAGTTATAGCGTGAAAAAGTAACAAATATCCATACATCCATCCTTACAAACTTGGACATTTATAATATTAAGTAGGATTCAAGAATTTCTTTTCTAAAGTACAAGTTACGGTTAGATATTATTCGTTAAAGTACTGGGATTTTCGTAACTATTTTCTTAGAAAGAATGGTAAAGAACCAAGACGAACTTTATAATCAAAACCTACTATCAAAAATCATCAACCTCAACGCCTGAAAGTATTCGTATGCAACCATCCGTTTTTGCTGGTTTTATAAATTAGGATACGAAAGGATTGTTACAAAAAGCGAGAACAATATTGGGAATTTATAGCAAAGACTTTTAAATAGACCAATGTATCTGACAGATAAATAAAAAAAAAACTGGTCTTCGACGTCTTCATTAATTAATTGCTATCTTTCTATGATTCATTGGAACCTAGTCTAAACAGACTTTTTTTTTCTTTAAAAATACGTTCATTAGAGTAAGTTAGGTGCAAAAACAATCTGTGTCACAATCAGATACTAACGAAATCCCGACTCATTCCATTATTATCAGATAACAACATTAGCTGCATTCTCTCAGTAAGAGCATTCGCCTGTACAAAATACCATAGCGTTTTATTTGATCGTGGTGAGTTTTCAGAGGAATCTTGTACTTAACCTACTGTCCTGATCCTCATTCCAGCCTTTGTTGGGGGCACGGTGGGAAGCCTCAAGGCTTTGCCTCTTTGCCCCGATTTCAACTCGGGGGGTAACAATCCATCGGTTTGTAGCAATGCTCTTTTTGCATACAATTAGTTTTTTTATAGCTACATGTGGTTTTTTTTGTACCTACTGTGCCTATTGCAAAATAATATGCTTTGATTTCGATTCGTGCTAATTTTGATTCTGAACCCTGATTTCTATTTGACGACATCGAAATGTCATTGTGAATTCATAGTTGAATTTTTATATTAGTTTTGCGTAGTACAAGTTGTATTTCTGCACGATAGAAAGAAAATAATTTGATCGTTTTGAGAAAACCAAAATTCCTTAACATTTTTCCTTAATATTTACACTGTTTTTTTTTCGCAGAACGTAAAAAAACATTGACAACAAAAAGATAGGTACTCAGTCCTACAATAGCGAAAAAATCATCATTAACATTAAAAAAACAAACATAGATATATGTTTTTTTTACCTAACCTAACCTTTTTTCAAATTCGTTTCATGAGACGTTACGAATCACGATACTTGTCCATTCCTACTATCGTTTGTCGCTTTGATAATAGATCGAGAACTCGGATACTAATTATAGTTTTTCTGGTCCCAGGACCCAGTTCGTTTGTTCCTTTCGTCAACCCATCTCACAGGATAGTCATGTAAGTGCCTTTTATCATTTCCTTTGCCTATTGGGCGCTCTGCGGTCAAGGATTCCACATACACATTATTGACAAATCCAATCCTATTATTATTATAAATATAAAATTTGTGATTATGGATGTTTGTTCCTCATTCACGCAAAAACTACTGAACTGATTGGGCTGAAATTTGGTATGAGTAGAGTTTGGGACCTTGAATAACATATAGGCTATTTTATCGATAAAACGCGGACGAAGGTGCGGTCAGCAGCTAGTAATATATATCTTATCATCTCGATAAGATTTTCATTGTTATTGAGTCATTATTGCGATGTTTACTGGAGGACGGGTGGTGTTTACTGGAGGACGGGTGGTGTTAACCTCTAATGCACTTATTATCCTTGCACAATTCAATCCTAGACAGTAAAAACAAATTATCAACAATAACAAAATATCTTACGATATTTTGCTCTATGAATATAATTGAAGCGTCGTCGTCGGTAAGACCTACTTAAACCTGAACATGATCCTAAAAGGACATGTGCAGAACGTACTTAACGTTCTGCACATGTCCCTTTAGGATAAACTTTTGTTCCTCCCGTTGTATATCTTCTCTATATATATAAAAGAAAGTCGTGTTAGTTACACTATTTATAACTCGAGAACGGCTGAACCGATTTGGCTGAAATTTGGTGTGCAGGTAGCTTGGAACCAGGAAAAGGACATAAGATACAAAAAAATTAGGTCTCCGCGCGAAAAAAATAATTCGACGGGGGCGAAGCCGCGGGCAGCAGTTAGTTATTTAATAAATTAAATTCTAAAAGCGTAAACCGTAAGGAGTTAAGTGAATTATACCTACAGAAATTGCGAAAAAATGCAAGTACACTGGCTGTACATATATGTATATATGATATGATATCTCTCTCTAGCAACAATATTTGCAATTATTGTTGATGCTCTACCTACTCCAACTTTTATAGGACTTGAAGACACAAACACGTTCCGTGTGAACTCTGCAAGCCATTAGTACCCTTGCAGTTTTTCGCATTTTGTATAGATAGGTACCTAGATATTCTTGCTTTGGAAAAGTGTGAGTTTACCTGTACCGTGTTTTGTTTATGTAAAGTCATTTGTCTTCTAAGTTTCTCTAAACCAACGACGTAACAGTGACCAAAAAACAAATTGAAATACAGGAATATAAAGCAACATACCCACTGCATACTCTCTAACAAAACTCACAATTCAACAAAATCTCAAACAAAAACGTAAAAAAAAACATCACATTACAATAAAAAATTTAAAAGTTGAAAAGGTAAAATAAACAGGTAGAACCGTCAGTTATCGCAACGAACTACTAATAACTGAGGTGTCAGGTCAAACGAGCAAATGGGGCGTAGGTACGCTGCTGATAACGTTTGATAACGGGCTCTTAACCTTCCGTGAGTACGCTGAAAATGTCACACTTGTATTACAATAGGTATTTGAAAACCTGTACTTTCATTACTTTAACCCTTAACAGCTGCGAAGTTTTTCTGCTTTACTCAGTTGGGGTCGTCCAGTTTTCATCCATGTCTTCAAATTCAAATTCAAATTATTTATTGCATACGTCATGTTGTTGCATAAATATCTTAAAAAATGGTTGTTGATCAACATGAACTCTGTAGGAGCACTTGTCCCATAGTACGAGTAGAGATTTTAAGGTTTCTATGCAGAGGACTTGAGTGAAATCAACACAATGTCTCCCTGAGAAGGAGACTGGATATATTAGCTTAACGTTTTGGGTACAGGATGTGTCAACCGTCCTCCCAGAGAAACAAATGAAGCCCTCATTTGTTTCTCTGTGAGGACGGTACCATTGGGGTATTCAATGAAAATAGAGATAAAATAGATTTACATAAGTGATATAGTAAGAAAATATTTTAACTGTCTTGAGAAAATGTGTTATTTTCCATTCAACAACGGATTCATTCAACTACAGACTGTTGTCAAATAAGAACGCAAAAAGACAGCGAGTTTTTCCTCTAAAAACGCAATTATAGCGTTGTTGGCTGAAGCATCAGAAACTATCATTTTGTTTAATTGGGCAGCCTGTAGAGGGCCTTAAGCCAAATTTTGGTAACCAATAAATTTTTTTTTTTTCTGATGCTTCAGCCAACAACGATATAGTTATTGCCTTTGTACAGGAAAAACTCGCTGCCTGTTTGCGTTATTATTTGACAACACCCTGTAGTTGAATAAAACCGTTGTGTGCCGTTGTACTGTCAAAATGTGTCATTCTGAGACGATACCATTGCTATGGTTAAGCGAATAGCGTGCCATCTCTAACAATATAATGGATGCACAAAAAAAAACCATTCGTTCCATTTTGTACCAGAACTCTCTTAGTCACAGTTCAATATGACCTCTACGATATCACTGCAAAATGACCCGTGTAGCGAGCGCTATCAGCCAGGTAGATTTCCCTTGAAACTGATACGGGGTTTTCCTTTGTCCGAGTTATCAGTGCTTATCAGCAACACGACTGTATGACCGGTCGCGACATAGGTGCCTTTAATGTACCTACTATAACTATCATACTTTTTGTTTCACTAGTTACTGTTCTCGGGTTCTCTCGTGACCTGAAACAAAACAGAGGTTAGTTGAATTTATTTTCTTTGACTATGTTTCTTTTATACCTATTTGACGACGTCGTCGGTGCGGTGGCTCAGCAGAGAGGTCCGCCAGCGGCGCAGAATCGCGGGTATGATTCGGTATTTATTGAACGAAGTTCTCAGTGGCAACTTAGTTAATTTGGCTGTATGGTGAAAAGTTACTTCGAGCACTTTCCAACTGTTGATCCATTTTCTGAGAAATTTGATAGCGGTGTTGATAAGACTTGTGAAAATTACTAGTAACTTTATGAGACCAAATTCCATTATCTCAAAAACCCTTAGACGTTTTTGAGATAAATGGGTCAAAGGGGGTAAAATCAAACAATGAAATAAAAAATCATAAGAAAGGTGTACTTGAGTAAATTTCAATATAATATTTATCTTAGAGTAAAAACTCGGATGGTTTTTATTATTTTCCTAGCGTGTGAAGGTCATCACAGACGTAGCTATAACATATAGTAACTAATATGAATCATAGCAAGGCATAACGCGATATATTTTCTATACAAATTTTCCAGTGAATGCACACGCAGCTTTAATTTATATTTCTATGGCGTCACCAAGCTATACTGTATAGCTTGTATTGCTTGCTTTATAGCATGGTTTATTAATATATGTATTTATAATATTAGTTAGGATCAAATAATATAAAGAAATTAAACTAGTATTTACAATTGAAACAATTGAGCTAACTGCAGACTGTTGCAAACAATCTACAGATAGCTCAACTGGTCCATATCAATACCAGTCGGAAGCGTCCCCAAGACGCTGGCTGCATTGCCCCGCTGTATGGCAATGCTAATGCGCTGCGCCAGATACTCACCAGCTCTCGGGTCACGCGTCGCTTCGACCAGGCGTTCAGATAATTTTTTGAAAACCCGGAGAGCCTCGGTACCCCACGGACCTAGGGTCTCGACTCCAAGGGGAGCAAATGCGTAGGCTCTGTCGAGACCTGCATATTTGCGCCTCTTGAGATCCTCGGCCAAATCTGCCGCCGAACCAGCCCTCACGGATGTCCTTGAAAGATGGGAAGGCGCAAGTGTGTCGACACATGTAGCATCCCACACAATAGGCCTGCCCAGCTCCCAAGGGACTAAAGTCATGCCGTCGGGCCTCTTACCATCGTCACGCAACAGACCATTCGGTTCGAGAATAGCTGGTACGTTAGCGGTGACAAAGGCCCGCCGGATGATGTCGTTAAGGCTGGCATGGCGAGATATCCGACCGGCAGCCCTAGTACACGATAATCCGTGATGACCAAGCTGTTCGACAACAGTACCGCACTGGCATTGATGAGGCGCGCAACACCTTGCACCCAACCGAAGACATGTTGCTATACGGAAAGTTACGGGATCCAATAGAGAGCCAGTATTATATGAAGGAAGTGCTTGCAACCAATGTCCTGACTCCCATTTAGAAACGGCCAGGAGACGGGCACGATCTGCAGAGCAGGAGCACGTTTGTAACAAACAATTCCGTGTCAACTCACACAGAGGTCCGTCCCATTGCCGTTGGGACAAAAGAGATTTTGGGGGAGCAGCATCAGGGCAAGCACTATGCCAAGCCATTCGAGCCTCGTCTAAGAACGAAATTTCGATATAAATTTCCAGGTGAGACCATAGACGGATTTAAAATTATATATATGTATATTATATATACGTCTGTGATACGCTTACTAGTTTTTTAAATAATGACCGACCAGGAGCTACAAGAGCTCTCATTTTAGTATAATCTATGAAATCGGAGGTTATGCCAAATGAATGCACCGAATATGCACTGAGTAAAAGTAAAACTAAAATTTGTTTTATTGAAATATTATTGTTTCACAAACTAGTTTAAAACTGTGTTTCAGGAGCCAGTGCATTGCATTTGTTTTATTCTCATACCAAACGGGTCTACGAATACAACAAACTTGGCTAACTTTGAACTTTGAATCTTTGACCGTTCCAGAAGGTTATGCAAAAAAAAGAAGGATACCATTTTCAATTTTTTATTGATATTTCATTTATATTCTCATCAGCCCGTTACGACTCATAAAATTTAATTATAATTATTTTCTGTTCCCGCTGCACCAAAATAATTTAGTCTCCAGCCAATTTTTCTGAAACTTTTCGACGTTTTCGTTTTTTTTCTGATGTTCCTGTCATTAATTTTTTTATGGCTCTTAAGTTCTAGAAGTGACTTATTGTTTTTCGATGGGCATAACCACTATACACATACAAACAGCAATTCTATGGGGACATGTAGTTTTAGATATGTATGTCATAAGGCGGCAGTTGGCAAGCACCTGTTTCTGACGTCATATCTAATTCTGGTGCACGAGGTCGTGACCCGGCGCCCTCCCATCAAATGACATTTATAATGTATGGGTAGGGTGGCAACCACAGAAATCTAAATAATAATTATTTCGATTTCTGTTCTGGCAACACTGGCAACGCATCAGCATTGGCATACAGCGGTGAAATGCAGCCAGCAGTGTCTTGGGGACGCTTTCGAGTGGTATTGATATGAATCGAGCTACCTGTCGAGTGTTTGCAACAGTCTGCAGTTATCTCAATTGTTTCAATTGTAAATACTAGTTCTAATTTATTTTGTTTCTATTTATAGATAGATACTCCAACTATATGTACATCAAAAATCCTTAGTCGAAGCCCAACTAGTTCTTGCCTCGGTCGCTTGTGCGCGTGTGCGGTCTAGGTCCATCTTACCATCTTTGTGGTTCATTAGGTAGGTATATTGCATAAGATTGGAAATAGTGCGTTTAGTTGTAACACATCACACACAGGCCATTTGTTGAGTTAGCGCTGGGAGATCGCAATATATCTCCCGAATTTTACTTAGATCGATGATTGCTAGATATACTCGTAATATTATTTTCTAGATTCTTGAATATCAGATATTTTTTGTAAAGAAAGTGGTTACAGAAGCGAAGAGTATTGGTAAAAATATGTTCGTATATGGCGTAGGACACGCATCGGAGCAAAGCGCAGAAGTTAAATTTTTTTGGAAAAATTCAACATAGCATTACGTTCGTCTCTTGATCGTTTTCAAACTCAAATGTAAGCATCTTTCGATGCGTTTGCATGCGAATTAAGCTGTTAAAATTTGTTATTTTTAGTGGTTATAATGCCTTTTTAGGGTTCGTTACCGTAAGTTTGAAAACGGGACCTTAATACTAAGCCTCCGCTTTCTGGGCTGAACTGTAAGAGGTAGACAGTTGTCACAGAATACATATGTTGCCGCTATAAAAACAAATAGTAATCTCTGCCGCTATGTATGACAACAAAGTAAAATGATGGATGCTCCCATACAAAAAACGTGTTTTTGCTGTTTTTTCCCTACAATTGTCAAGTCTGTATCTCTTATACCATAAGAAGTAGACAATTGAAATATTGTCATCAAAATAAAATAAATTTAATTAATAAGAGGGCCAACATCAATTCCACGTTGAATGCTGTACTGTACCGATCACTGAAGTTAGACATCGTTATGCGCGGCCACACTTGCTTAGATGACCGCTTCATGTTGGCTTTTTGCTTATTTTCGATCCATAAGAAGATCCGTTTTTAGAGTTTCTTTGGCGAAATAATTTTGTTCGATGGTAGGTACAGAACCCTCCGTGTGCGAGTCGACTTGTACTTGCCCGGTTTTATTTTGTTATTGTTAACCGTTTGAATAATTGTTTTTATTTTCCAAAAATATCTTGGATTCACTTTATTCACAAAGAAAATAACAATCAAATAATATAAACAAATTAAACTAGTATTTACGAATAAACCAAGGATTGGATCTTGGATTCTAGAATGCAGTATTGCTATTGAGAGGTAGATCGAAGTAGGTACTTACTTTCTTCTGTCGGATAAAGTTCACAAATGCCCATATGCCGGATCGACTTCAAATTTGGTACATTTTTTGACACGTACATTTTTTGACCTCCTGAGTACAAATATGAAAATGAAAACGACACAATATTGTTTTTTATTCAGTGTATTAATAAAGAAAATTACAATCAAACAATAGACACATAGTAAATATTAAAACTAGTATTTACAATTACGCAAATTTGATCTGATGGGATTTTCGGAACTACACCCCTTCAGTCTAAATCGTCTAGAGCACTAGGGGTAAAGGTGGCCAGGTCACGACCCGTCCTGAAATAAACATGACACGGGAGCGGTGGACGCATGCCAAACACGTCACACACCAATAATGTGAGCTTATTCGAGACGCGATCTGATTGGAAGATTCCTTTGCTTTCAGAACTGGAATAGTGTTAACGAAATTAAGTGGAGAGATCGAAGTCACTGAAGAAAGTCGCACTTCAATATTTCGACTCATTTTGACACATCCGAAATTTTGGCGAATGCTTTGTCATGTCTCATTAATATTATTCGTTTTGAACTTTGGGTAATTAATACCCCAATATTACCATACTATACGGGTTCGATTCCCGCCTCGGGACAAATGTTTGAACAATCTGCAGATATTTGTTCAGGGTGTACTGGATGTTTTCTGTGTATAATAGAAAAATATCTATCTATGTAATATATTGTATTATGTATATCAGTTATCTAGTACCCATAACACAAGCTCTGCTTAGCTTGGGGTTAGATAATGCTGTGTGAAATGTCCAGCATTATTTATTCATTTATTAAGTGACTACGTATCATATATCACACTAATATTTTATTGAAAGAGATCGCTCATAATGTTATGCTCACAGCCTTTGTACCTACTTCATCTACTCTTAGCATTTATTTATGTTTTGCTTTCCGTCTTTGTGTGGTATGGATAAAGGATCATTATCTATCTATTTAACAATATTTCTTCATGCCCAAAATACTCAACGGATTGGGCTGAAATTTTGCATACATGTAGTTCTAGATCTGGATCAACATAATATGCTTTTATTTGCAATTTTATGTGCACACAAATAACCCCACCTCCACACACAACACACATTTACACGTGAAAATAATAACAACATTTACAACATAGATTAGATCTTAGTTTATATAAAATTATGTATGTTTTATTGAATCTTAAATGAAATACTTAGTCTATAAGAGTGATTTTCCGTAAGGCAAGAGCGAAACCCCCTAACACAGGTGGCTCTATACTTAAAAGGAGAATTTCGAAGAAATTTAAAGATTTGTATATATTAAGTCAAAGAAATAAACTATTTATTTATTTATTTACTTTTTACCCCGCGCGCGAAGTTGTTCTACCATCCGCAAATGTAGATGTTAATCCCACCCATCTCATTTTCCAATGATGTCCGACGATCATCGGAACAGCCTTTTAGTTTGATATTTGCATAAAAAACGAGGAAAAAGAAACGCTATTTTGTAAAAAACTTAAATTATTTTTATTAGAAAAATGTTATTACTCCGTTGACCAATTTGCTTCTGACAAACTGACATGATTATTTTTATATTTACATGACATAATAATTCATTGACATTATCATTTTTATATTTTGCATGAATTTCGATTTTTTATTACATATGTTTATTGATTATTTATATGTTAATAATGTAATTAGACATGAACTCTTTTGCAGTGCCCTTACAGGGTGCATGTACCTATTGACATAAGCTACCTACTTAGATCTAAGCTGTATAAATGTACATGTAAGCAAAATAAATGAAATATAATATAATATAATATAAATATTTTCACATAAGTCATGTAGGTATAGCTTTCAGAATAGTTAGGTATTTAGACAGGGTCGTTCAGCTCTTAAATTTTACATTGGTTGACGAATAACCTTGAACGCTTAGCCGATTGGCTATTTACTAATTTTTTGGGCACTTACAGAGACTATAGAGTTGATAGAGGATTCCAAGGACCCCTCCTTGGAATCCTCTATCAACTAGGCTAGCCATCAACTAGGCTAGTTACTAGCCCATGCAACCCTTCATAAACAAAAAAAAGAATTTGTTCGCGGTTTTGACGAGGTTTTGACGGGGCGAACGTCATCCTGGGAAAAGAAAATTGTTTTTGCGTAGTAGAGATTTGATATAAGGAAAATTGAAAGAAAAATGTCAGTAGAAGATAAGTAATAAAACAATGGAAAGTAGCAAAGTGTTTAAATGAATCAGAAAACCCACATACGTACTAAAATCAACTGTAGAATTATGAAATAATGTGTTTACCTATAAATCGTTCTACCGTTTTGTTTTTTTCGCTAAAATTGTGTAACTCCTACACAATTCTTGCGAAGAAAAGCAAAAAGACCTGATCCCCGTAACTCTAAACAATAACCGGGTACTGCTTGAACACCTGTGTGTTGCTCATTGTAGCATTATTCCGCTATCGACAGGAGAGTATTGAAGTTTTGTCGCGTAAAACACCGGAATAATGCTCACCAAATTGGTAAGTGTTCATTTTCAAAATTAGTTTTTGGTAGGTAGGACCGTACTTCGGCACGATTTCTCACAATCAAATACATTATTTTGAAACCTATGCACACTGAAAGCAATAAATCATGGATTATTGATTAATTCCAAATGCAATTTTATATAACCATCAAGTACCTAACCAACAAAATAATAATATCGTGTCTAAGGTGTTAAAAATTAAAGCCCACAAAAGAACTATAGACACAGTATGCGTTAAGAGTGGAAGTGGATAGGAAAGGCTTTGCCCTTCATATAAAAAACATTATCAGTAGTATAAAATACAATAAAGTAGGCTTGTTAATATAATAAAATAACACAAAAAAAATATTACAGGTGATATCAATATGCACAGTCAGCATGGTAACGAAGTCATCACTGTCACAATACTACTCGAATCAGTACTATCAGAACATGCCTCAGCATTACTACCCACGGCATCAGCCCGAGCCAACAGAGATGGACTATGAGGAAACCATGGAACACGAATACAGGAGGCACGGACGACCCAACCTGTATGCGAGACCACCCCCCAATTTAAGAATTGACAACGACGATGATGAGTACGAAGCTGACCCAGATTACGAAGACTGCAAGTGCTCCTGCAGCAGATGCAGGACCCACCCCCACAAACCCTGCTGCACAGAAGTCTGTCAAACCTGTGAAGAGATGAGACAATCCCAACAGATGGAACCACCAGCAAACCAGGCGCTCCAACAAGGACAAGGTAGCGTCCTATTCGTTCCCTACCCCTACCCTCTAATGGTACCCAACAACAACGTAAAGAACGATGCCAAAACCACTACCACTGCTACAACAACAACAACTACCACAGAAGATCCTGACACGGATAATAAAACACCACGTGAATTAAAAAAAATTGTTAAAGAATATCAGAAGAAATCGAGCGATGAAACAAATGCATATAAGAACCAGATGATGAAAAACGAAAGGAGGTATATGCTAACAACTGTGAGGAAAACCAAGCCAGCTTGGGAACCGAAGTATGGGATAGTTCCAATACCAGATACGTTGGCAGAGAAGCTCATGAATCAACTGAAACAGGATCATGGCCGGAAAATGTGATCAACTCACGTCACCGTTTTGTACTCGTTATAACTACTCGTATGTATGTATGTCCAAAGTATTTTTTTACTGCAGATTGTTGAAAGTTTGCAAAGAACTTGCCCTTTATTAATACTAGAAGTTCTACTGGGTTTTTTACAGAATAATATTGAAATAATAAAAAATGTCGCAAAAATTATCTATTATTTGCATGAATTTATTGTAATCAAAACCACCTACGAAAGATACACATTGTTCGAAGTTATGAATATGTGCTCAAAATTATTGTATGCAATAATTTTGAGTGTTCCCGCAATTACATACGGCCACACAACTACGATAATAATGACAATTGAGTTGACAAACAATTAGGTACATAATTTATACAAACTAAAACAAAGAAGAAGAAAAAAACCAGTCGCAAGGTAACAAAATTGATAAAAATTTAAGAATTTAAACGGTTAAACGTTTACTTTAACACAGAACAGTAAACAAATAACAGAGTAAACGTTTAAGTTACCTATAATAAATGCCTATGATATATAAATGCAACCTATGATATGACTCACACAATATTTGCACGCCTGCGTGCAGGCTGAATACAATTACCTAAATAGTTACTACAATTACCTAATAATTATATAAGACCTGACATTGTATAATATTTATGTATTCGTGCAAATAAATGATTTGATTTGATTAAAACAATTATATTAAAGTAACGTAATCGAACCCCGAGTTATAAACTCAGGGTCCGATTACGTCAGTAAGGCTCAAAAGATGCCGGTATAAGAGTTACATCTTTGATCAAATAGTTGGTACTTAAGTAGGAACTATGAATAGCAAGGTAAGCTAAGGGTAGGTATATACTTGGGAGCAGTAAAATGTAGGTAAAACATGTAAGTAGATCAGAAATTGTACCCTCTACCTAAAATATTTTAAATCCAATTCAATCGTAGAACATAAAATAGCTATAACGTGAAACCTGTTTTAGATAATATGCATTATTGCGAAAACTAGAGCAATCCGCATAAACGGTGGTAAAAAAAAATGAACAAAATTTTATTTCGATGAATTATTAAGATCAGAGGCAAATTATAAAAATAAATTATGGGTGTGTTGGTAAGTAGCAATATAACATATACTTTAAGCATCGAACATTTAAAAATAATACTATGTACTAATCAAGTGTTTCATTAAGAGTATGCAACAATCTGGTTTTTGATTTATGTTCAAAAAAAGCCGTGGGGTCGCGGCGTACGAATATCGACCCCTCAGACTCAACCCGTGGATGTCGTAAAAGCCAACTAAGGGAACCTACCAGAGGAAGGGCAGCAGCTTCCTTCTGAGTATTTTTAAACACCAACACTGCGATCACTAATCCGCCTGCCAAGCGTGGTGATTATGGCAAATCCCCCCCTACATGGGAGACCATCCACTCGATGGACCGACGACATCGTAGCGGTCGCAGGGAGTCGATGGATGGAGGCGGCTCAGGACCGCTATTTGTGGCGTCGTACGGGGGAGGCCTATGTCCAGCCGTGGACGTGTATGGGCTGATGATGATGATGATCTTCAAAAAAATATAGGTTCGTTCGTTCTCATAATATCAGATTCTAAAAATAATCTAAAAAGGACAAAGGTCCTACCCACACTTTTGAGGATTTTTTTTAAAAGTTGCTTCTACGTTTAGAAGAACTTAAGATACGGGCGCTTATACCTACACAAAAGCTGTCGTTTCAAGCAAACTATACTTTCTCGACTCCACTCTATATCCATATTAGTTACTGATTGATAAAACTAAATGGATACCCTGCCTCAGACGAAGACGCAATCGTCACAAAGAATTGATTTGATTCGCATCGATTAGTTGAAAGAACTGTCAGAATTCGTTTAATAAGGTCAAGGTAGGTACACAGTTACGTAGGGTTTTGAATTATTATTTTTCATTGCAACAATACGCTATTTCTATTCTTGTTAGTGTCCTACCTGCCCAAATTTTGATGTTATTGTTTTCGTCAGTTTTGGCTCATCTTTTTTTTTTGCGATACAGCCTTATCTGATTTTCTTCCCTTTAAATTAATCGATTATTAGTTAAGGTAGGTAGCAAACAATCGGTGATATTAATAACCTAGTTGAAAACTTATTTCTCAAAAATTCACATCACCATAGAATAGAAAATAACTTTATTGCACCATCAATACATGAAATACTTAAACTTATTACAAAAACTTAAGACTAACTATATCTAGTGTGGCACAGTGTGGCACAATCAGCGGCCTTATCGCCAACAGCGATCTCTTCAAGGCTACAAGGCTATTATAAAAGAAAGCATAAAATATAAAACCTCAACATTCATTAAATTGATAATTAAGAATTTTGATAATATTAGAATTGAAAGAGTTACGTTGTTAAGGGTTCCATACAGAAAAGGTGGAAACGGGAGCCCTTAAATGAGGTTCCGCTGTCTGTCTGTCCTTTCATTTGTCAGCGGGCTTTAATGAGTAAATTAATAAGTTAATTTAACTTTAATTTGTAGACAACAAAATATCTAAAAATTAAAGCGAGCTGCATTACTAGTTATGTTATTTTTTCGTTTTGGTCGACCTTCAACCTGACAATCGCTGTATGTCTCAAGATATACCGTAGGTAATTACTAGATACAAAATATTTTCAAGTTTGTCGTGTATTGTAGCTGCTATAAGAACAAAATATTTAAAATGAAGGGGTGCCCATAAGAGTAAATACTGTTATGCAGTAAAGTGGGTATTTCAAGTGTCAAGTAGTATTTTTTTCATGCTTAGTTAAACAAACAGCAAAGGGCTTTGAGCAAATAATATATTATTATTACTGCAAATCTCAAATCAACATTATATTTAATTTTAATAACTATTATACTAGTTTTTGTGACCTTAAATTAAAAACCAGATTTTAAGGATATGACTTTTTTAAAACAGTGCCTAAACACAGCGGTAATGATTATAGAAAACTTTTGAATTCCAGAGACTTTTCCTGGTTATTCAAACTTGCATCGCCTTTTATCTCAAAGATGACTTTGAAAACAATCACGTTCCTGAAGTCCAAATAAACAAAAAACAAATAATTGAATACCACCAAGAATATGCATATCACCAAGAATATATAAACAAAGCTGATATGAACCAAAAAGAAGATAAAGTACAAAGGATGCAAATTAAAATCAAACCTAAACATTATGCCGTAAAAAATAAAATCGAAAATCAATTCATGAGCAGACAGAAAAGAAGTCTAAAGTGTTATTCTGCTAAACACGATGACGATTCTGATTCTTATGACCAGACTGATTGTTCACATGAACACAGAGCTTATAGAAAAAAAACCTGCGTATGTATCTGTCAATCATGCGAATACAACATTAATCCTGGCTGTGAGAGAATTTGTAAAACCGTCTGTAAGCGATATAGGCCCACTCAATGTTTTCTGCCAGTAATGCCATCACCAATGCTACAACCTCCAATGATACCACCTCCACCACAATATTACCCATATTTCCCACCACCCATCCAAACTCCATTCATTTATTACTTTACGATCTTCATACCAACCGATATAGGCAAAACCACATATCCTATATCGCAAAAAACCAAAAATACAGCAGAAAATGAGCTAACTTCGCCAAAAATCACAACCCATGTTATGACAACGACAACAGAAAAGCTAATCCCAACAAATCTAGATACGACAACAATGATAACAAATCAAACGACACCACCCGCTACGACCATACCAACTACAAAAGCAGAAGTAACTACTACAAAAGCAGCCGCTACAACCACAAAAGCAGCCGCTACAACTACAAAAGCAGTAGCTACAACTACAAAAGCAGCTGTTACGACTAAACCGACTACGAAAGCAGCTGTTACGACCAAACCGACTACAAAAGCAGCTGTTACGGCCAAACCGACTACAAAAGCAGCTGTTACAACTAAACCCACAACAAAAGCGACCACACGCAAGTCTAGATTATTAATGACAATAAAACCAACCACAACATATAATACTAAGAAAACGAAAACTTTGGCTAAAACAACAAAACTAATGCTTGTTACAACAAAGCCAACCAAAACTTATAAGAAAATACCAAAAACCACACCAATAACAAGAAAAAAAGAGGTTACCCCAAAAAAATATTACAAAACAACAAAAAAAACCAGAAAAATGATAATTTCGACTCAAAAAACCAAAGAAACCTCGGATTTACAATATCAAGATCATGAGAATGAATTAAAAGGATCAGAAGATATGACAACTGCAACCAAAGAAACGAGTGAACCGCAAGAAAGCGAAGAAATAGTCTCGGATGCACTAGACACACAGGAAACAACAACTAATAGTGAAGACACAAGTGAAGCGCAAATAGAACTAGAAGAAGCGAGCAAAGCCCAAGAAACTGAAGAAAGAACCTCTAATTTATGTGTACCAGAGGAATCAACTGAACACAAAGAAACTGTTGAAATGCAAGTAACTGAAGACGCAACTACAGCATCACTTGAACAAGAAGAATCAAATAAAGCGCAATTATTCGAAAGAACGGCTTCAGGATCACAAGAACTTGAAGAAGCAAGTGAACAGGATACTAACGAAGCAGCCTCAAATTCATTTGAACCAGAAGAGTCAACAACTGAAACCGAGGAAATAGATGAAATGCAAGAAATTGAAGCGACAGCCTCGGATTTACCAGAAGTAATAGAAGACACAGTTTTGGAATCACAAAAATCAAAAGAAATAAGCAAAGCACGAGAAACGAAAGAAACAGCATCAGATTTTCTAGAACCTGAAAAAAAGAGCGAATCGCAAGAAAACGAAGAAACAGCGAAGGACACTCTTGAAATCGCTTTGAAATCAAAAGAATCAGAAGAAATAAGTGAAGTGCAAGAAATCGGAAAAACAGGATTGGATTCATTTGAACCCGAGAAGACAACTGAAGACACGAGTGAAATACCAGTAACTGAAGAAACACATTCGGAATTACTTCAACACGATGATTCAAGCAAAGCTCAAGAAACTTACAAAACAGTTTTGGATTTACCAGAGAAGTTAACTGAAACCGAAAAAATGGGTAAAACACTAGATACCGAGGAAACAGTCTTGGAGTCACTAGAACCAGAAGAAATGAGCGAAACGCAAAATATTGAAGAAACGGCCTTAAAATCAATAGAATCAGAAGAAAAAATTGAAATGCAAGAAACTGAAGAATCAGCCTTGAATTCACAAAAAGTATTAGAGACAACTATAATCGAAGAAACGAGTGAAACAGAATTATTCGAAGAAACAGCTTTGGAATTACGAAAACAAAGAGATACAAGCGAAAGGCAAGAAACCGAACAAACAAACATGGATTCAATTGTATCCGAGGATTTGACGGCTAAAGCTGAAGACTCGAGCAAAATGCAAGTAATCGATGAAACAACTTTGGATGCACTAGAACCAGAAGAAACGAGTGAAGCACAAGATACAGCAGAAATGGCTCCGGAATCACTAGAACTAGAAGAAACAAGCGAAGTCCAAAAAACTAACGAAGCAGCTTCGAATTTGTTTGAACCACAAGAGACGAATACTGAAACTAGCAATACACAAATAACTGAAGAAACAGCTTCGGAATTAGAAGAATCAAGAGAAACAACTGAAGCGCAAGAAACTAAAGAAACAACTTCGAATTCATTTGAACCAAAAGAGATGATTACTGTACCGAGCAAAACGCAAGTAACCGAAGAAACAGTTTCGGAATCACAAGAATCAGAAGAAAAAAGCGAAGCGCAAGAACCCGATAAAAAAGCCTTAGATACATTCGAACAAAAAAAAAGGAGTGAAACACAAGTTAACAAAATGTTCTCAGCATCACAAGAACCAGAAGAAACAAACGCAGTACAAGAATTTGAAGAATTGGCCTCGGATTCACAAGAACCAGAAAAGTTGACAACTGGAACCAAAGAAACGAGCGAACCGCAGTTATTTGGAGAATTAGCTTTCAAATTACGAGAGCCAGAAGATACAAGCGAAGGGCAAGAAACCGAAAAAACAAACATGAATTCTATTGTAACCGAAAAGACAATGACTGAAACTGAATACTCAAGTGAAATGCAAGTAATCGAAGAAACAATTTCAGATGCACAAGAACTAGAAAAAACAAGTGAAGCACTAGATACCGAAGAAACGGCTTCGGAATCACTAGAACTAAAAGAAACAAGTGAAGTCCAAAAAACTGACGAAGCAGCTCCGGATTCATTTGAAGCAGAGGAGATGAATACTGAAATGAGCAAAAAGCAAGAAACCGAAGAATTCGCTTCAGGATCACAAGAATCAGAAGAAACAACTGAAGCGCAAGAAACCGATAAAAAAGCCTTAGATGTGCTCGAATCAGAAAAAACGATTGAAACGCAAGTTAAAGAAGAAATGGCCTCAGCATCACTAGAACCAAAAGAAACAAACGCACAAGAATTCGAAGAATCAGCCTCGGATTCACAAGAACCAGAAGAGATGACAACAAAAACCAAAGAAACGAGCGAACCGCAGTTATTCGGAGAAATAGCTTCCGAATTACGAGAGTCAGAAGATACAAGCGAATGGCAAGAAACCGAAAAATCAAACATGAATTCAATTGTACCCAAAGAGACGATGACTGAAACTGAAGACTCAAGTGAAATTCAAGTAATCGAAGAACCAGTTTCTGATGCATTAGAACCAGAAGAAACAAGTGAAGTCCAAGAAACCAACAAAGCAGCTTCGGATTTATTTGAACCAGTGGAGATGAATACTGAAATGATCAAAAAGCAAGAAACCGAAGAATTAGCTTCAGGATCACAAGAATTAGAAGAAACAAGCGAAGTGCAAGAATCCGATAAAAAGCTTTAGATGCACAAAAACCAGAAAAAAGGAGTAAAACGCAAGTTAACGAAGAAATGGCATCAGAATCACTAGAACCAGAAGAAACAAGCAATGCGCAAGAAACTGAAGAAGCAGATTTGAACTCGAGGAGATCGAAGACGCGAGTGAAATACAAATTATTGAAGAAACAGCTTTAGAATCACTTGAATGAAAAGAATCATGCAAAACGGACACCGAAAATCTAGTATCGAAAACAATCGAAGAAGAAACGAGCGAAGTACACAAAACACGGAAATAGGTCCGAATCTACTTGAACCATTAGAAACGAGTCATGCGCAAGGCAATGACAAAACAGCGTGGATTAATTTGAACCAGACGAGATAACATAAACAGAGGAAATAATTGAAACTGAAGTCACCGAAGAAACAGCATCGTAGTCACCCGAATCTGAAAAAACGATCATAGATTAAGAATCTGAAGTAAAAAAGTAAATGCACAAGAACATGACGCGATGACAACTTAAAACGAAGAAACGAGCGACACAAAGTTACCGATGAAGTAACTTCTGAATGACTAGACGAGACAAGCAAAGCGCTTAAACTCTAATTGTAAGAAACATTCTCGGATATACTAGAACCAGAAAAAACTGGATCAGAAACTTTAAAAAGTGGTTTTGGACATATAAGAACCAAAATAAAAAATGCCAAGAAAATGTGAGCAAGTAGAACCAGAAAAAAATTGCCAGACAGAAATAAAGAGATGATTCAATAATAGAAGCCCTAGAAAAGGATTTCCTATACAAAATACTTTATTTCTTTAGGCTTATAAAATAAACACTGAGACAAGTCAATCACATCATAAAGATATGACAATATAAAGGCGAGATTCTGGGTAGTTAAAAAAAACTTTAATTAATTATCAGAGAAATGTAGCCTATCACGTCCGCCCGACTCCACAAAAAACTATATCAGTCCCAATACCACACATCCTGTATATTCACGCGGACAGCATTAAAATTTATATAGCTTTTTTTTGTACATATGAGGGACAAACATAACGGGTCACATACAAAATCTAAGCTAAAAAATGCTGTCCGCCTGAATATACCGGATGTTTGGGCAAACAGGGCATATAGAGCCTTTGATTTTTACGAGAGACGACGAGACTTTTATGGCTGGCGCGTAAAAACAGACCTGGTGCGAGAAGTATTGTGGCGAGTGCTGAGCACGCGAGAGGCCAGTTAGCACGTCGCCTTGCTGAGTTGCGACCTCTCGCGCGCGTTCGTCACTGCTGACCATCATCTGATTGCCAGCAAACTAAACTTTTATGGTATACGGGTCTCGGTGCTCTCCTTACTAATCTCAATGTCGCACGGTATGCAGACAGTGGTTGGCTACCAAGGGAGTTTGAGATCAGTGGTGCTGGTGAACGCTATGGGGATACCGCAGGGCTCTTGTCTGTCGAACACATAGTTCAGCCTACTGTTCAATGACCTACCCGAGTCCGTGAGCGAGGTGCAAGTCTACATGTACGCCGACGACGACGCAGCGACAACGTGGTTACGACGGCAGTTGTGACCGCGTCGTCAACTCTCGAACTTGACCTTAGACTGAACAAGTGTAGTTCGAAGGCTCGAGCAATGGTTCAAATCTAACAGTTTACTCCTTAATAGAGAGAAGACCGTCTTCATGACCTTCCGCCTCAATGGCGCACCTTCGCCACTCTATACCGTGATTGCGGATAACTGCGCACTGCAGATGTATGTAAACAAAACTTTATATTATACATCGACAGCGGACTCACTTGGGAGGTACAAATGGAGGAGCTCTGCTCCAAGTTAGGCCGGTCCTGTTTCGCACTGCGACGGTTCGCTGTCATCGTGTCTCAAAGCGTTGTAATGTCATGCTACTTTGCTACCATCCACAGCATCCTTACCTATGGTGTAGAACTATGGGCGCGAGCCGCGGATATTAAACAAGCCTTCGTAATGCAGAAGCGCGCGGTGCGCGCTATCCACTTTGTGGATGACGCTGTGTCGTGTAGAGACTAGTTCAAAGAGTTGAAAATCATGCCTCTCACCTGCGAACTCATAAATCAAGAGGCTATTTTCTCTAACAACATTGATAAGTTCCAGAGGAGAGGTGTGACCACCGCCCGTTACCTGCCCAGCAACAAGCTCACTCACATTCTCGTCACACCGCGAAAGGTCCATGTATATGTATAATAGGTCCCTCCGACTACAAAAGGCTGCCGGATACGATTAAAGACGCAACTTTCCCAATGGTTTTCAAAAGGACTGGAAAAAAGGCTTCTGGAACGTATTTTTTATTCTATAGCAGAGTTCTACAAATTACCTACCTACCAATTATTTAATTAATTATATAAAATATGTACTATTATTATGTTATACCAATTATAATTATTAAAACTGCTAGAATAAGTCAATATATTAACTTTTATATTGCTTACATTTTTCTGACCTGTAACTTAAAAGTTAATCAATAAATGATTTGATTTGTATTGGATTACTCATATGATTGAAGACTATAGTGCCCTGTCTGCGGTTTGCCGCATCCAGCATCTACCTGGAGTCTTTCGGAAGTAGTCATGGCCCGCGGGCGTTCTACATTACGTTTGCTGAATTGCTGACTCCGCTTACCAACAGGGGAAACATTGAAGTTTATCCAACTCATTTACTTGATCTCCTAGCGCAATTAGTAACGCGTTCTCGTAGTGAGAGAAGGTTGCGGGTCCAAGACCCAGCATATTAATTGTTTTTTTTAATGTTGTTAAATCTTAGAAACCCTGAATGTAGTGTGAGAGATTACTTACTATAATAATATGTAATAAATAGCTTTTAAGAAATTTTATAGTATTCCCTAAGTTTTCGTCACGAGGTCAAGTGACGGAGTAGTCGAAAATCTCTGGGACTTCCTTCGGACTTCTATTCTAGCGCTGTTAGCCCCACCTACAGTGGACATATTGAAAAAAATTACTTTTTAAAACCAATTCAATCGTAGAACAATAAAATAGCAATAATCTGAAACTTATTTAAGGCGATAATGTATTATTGTGAAAACTAGAGCAATTCACTTATAGGGTTTTAATGTTAACAATAACTCTCAATCAATAAAATTTTATTTAAAATTACTAAGACGTTGATGCAAATTATATAAATAAAGCGGCTTCAGGAGCAACTGTTAGAGGGTGCGTTGGGAGCCAATAAGGCTAGAATGCGAGCAACCTAAGTCCGGGGCTTGGTAACAAGCTGTTCCTTCGCCTCACCTGGGTACTCTCCTAGACGATGACTCTGCGTGTGGCGGTAGCTCTCCGCCTGGGCTTCAAGGTGTGTGAATCTCATGTATGCACCTGCGGTTCCATGGTGGAGGCTGATGGCTATCACGCTCTGAGTTGTCGGCGGTGCACTGGGAGGTTTCTACGTCACCATGCCCTGAATGACATAGTTCGTAGAGTCCTTATATCGGCGAATGGAATGTCCTCTGCTTGCTTGGGCCTCCAGGTCTCAGCAGGTCTGATGGGAAAAGGCCAGAGGGGCTGACTCTGGTGCCATGGAAAAATGGGAAGTGCCTGATCTGGGACGCAACTTGCGTCAGCACTGTCGCCGCAGGTCACCTGAGTCGTACCATGCTCTCTGCATATGCCGCTTCCGAAGACGCCTGCTCAAAAAAAAGGGCTTAAGTACGATGCCTTCGAACAGCTTTACCATTTTGAACCTGTGGCAGTGGAAACCTTGGGCAATTGGAGTGTGGATGCGAAGTGTTTAGTGAGAGAACTAGGCCGTGAGCTTAACGAAGTGAGAGGAGACTCCTGCTCCGGGTCGTTCTTGGTGCAAAAGATTTCCATCGCTATTCAGCGAGGTAATGCAGCAAGCATTATGGGCACCTTGACACCGGTCAGGGGTGGGTTATCTAATGTAATTTTTTTGTGTATTCAATACATGTAAAGGCTGTAAAAAAAATGTATTGTTAAGAATTACAGCATATTTTAGAATAGTAGGGAATACTTATTCGAGTTTTTATATTTTTATCATCATAAAAAGTAGAGAAACAATCTGGTTTTTAATTTAGGGCCAAAAAAAGGAAGAAGTAGGAAGAACTAGGGCAGAGGCACCAAAAATTTCTGTTTCAACCAAACTAATGTTATATTTCTACCGCTAGACTCATACTGCTTTTACTGCTTATAGCTTACACATGAACACCTCAGCTGAAAAGGGAATCGCCAGGCAGAATTCATTTGATTTGATTCCTTAAAGGAAGCGTCAGATTCAAATCGATTCCTTGTTGAAACTATCAAAACTCATTTAATTTATCAAATAGATTCATATAAGAAATCGTCAGGACTTATTGATTTAAATATTTAGATTTCTAGATTCGAATCGTCTGAAAAAAGATTCCATTCAATTTCTTCAGATTTTTGTAGGAAGCCATTCAGGTCTAAAATGCGTAGATTGATGGTAGATATATCTATATCTAGCATCAATCTACGCATTTTAGGGTCTATTAATAAGATTATTTTTGGGACTAGCAGAAATTCTGAGTAAATCCTACTTCCTACTAATATTAGAAATGCCAAAGTTGGTATGGAAGGATATTTGGTACTCTTTCACGCAAAAACTACTGAACCGATTAGGCTGCTTTTTTTTATTATTTTATTATTAACACAATATAGGCAATTTTTTATCCCGGTAAACCGCGAGCGAAGGCGCGGGCAGCAGCTAGTAGGTCAATAAATTCAACAGTCGTCCATACATAACTTTCACAGTCGGTAATCAATAATGCCGCTTCAGACCTTGTCCTTGTCAGAAATTTGACGATTCAACGGTTTTATAGGCTCTTACAATATACTTACTTCATTATCAGCCCGTATACGTTCACTGCTGAACATAGGCCTCCCCCAAATGACGCCACGAATAGCGCTCCTGAGCCGCCTCCATCCAACGACTCCCTAATACTAATTCGTAAAAAATACGTGAATACGTACTTAATGGGTACTTATTTCTATTTCTCCAGGCTAGAGACTGTGCAGGTATAGGTAGTTATTTCGTAATGACTAATGACGTACACTTGGAATGATTATGCTATAAACATAAATCGCAATTCAATTTATTGCTTGTTGTTTACGAAAGTCTAGGGATTTTGTATGAGATTGATGTGTTATACTGTTACAACGATCTGAAGAGTGTGCTCGTTGTTGAAGCCCTTAAGGCTTCAACTTTAAGGGCAGCTTTTATGATCTGGCTTTGCGTGTGAGTTGCCGTTGTCACCCCAAGGGGTGCAAGGATGTCACACCTCGGACCTTGGTAGTGATTTTGGCACGAGAATTATGACAGTAGGTACATACCCGTAATTATAAACGCCAATAAGGCAATTTTCTGGCCTTTATCCAGCGGTGGACTGGTAAATGGGGTTGATGAGGTTATTTATTTTCTGATTATTATTTATAACTTGCTCATTCTGTTATGGCGTTTCTGTTTTTGGTTCCGTTCGTTCAAGTCGTGTCGGCGTTTGAATTTTTGAGATAGTTTTGTTTTGTTGTTTGTGCATTTGGTGTTGTTATCTCATGTTGTATTGTTATTTTTATTCTTATTGGTGTTGCCTATCCTAGTTTTGGCTTTACTATTTTTGGCTCATCATCTTATTTATTTAAGTTTTTTTGCGATGCAGGCGTATCTGTTTTTCTTCCCTTTAATCGAATTGGGGTAGCAAACAATCGTGGATATTAATAACCTAGGTGCAGACTTTTTTCCCAAAAACTCACATCACTATAAAGCAAAGCATAAAATATTAAATCTAATGGCATAAATAAATCCATTTATCCATAACTTGATGAAAATGGATGAAAATGGTCTAGATATCCCTAAGAGATAGATATATACCATCGCGGACTTTTTTGTAAACCTTTTTAAGGTGTACAATACTGGAGTACATTATTTTGATATACCTATCTGGTAGTGTTCAGCCAGCGTTGTGTGGTTCTTTGGTACCTACCTGTTTTCAGGAGACTCTCATGGCTTGCAGAAAACGTCTGTGGAAATAATTACCGAGAGATGTGGTGCGGTGGGCGAAGGTCGCGGGTTCGATTCCGCCTCGGGACAAATATTTGTTCGATCTGCTAATATTTGTTCAGGGTGTTCTGGTCGTTTTTCTATATATAATAAAAAAATATCTATCTATGTCATATATTGTATTATGTATATCAGTTATCTAGTACCCATAACACAAGCTCTGCTTAGCTTGGGGCTAGATAATGCTGTGTGAATTGTCCAATATTATTTATTCATGTGCAATGCTGCTATGTTTATTGGCTCTACAGATCTTCTACGCGTACGTTTATGTACAAACTTTGATAAACTTCTGTTCTCAAAGTTTTGTTAAAATAAATTAAAATTATACCAGCAGCCAAGACGTCCAGCGTCCACGTGATTTTAAACGATACTTTGTATTAGTTAGAGGGAAGCTAAGGAAATACGCCTGTGATTGATTTCTTATTATTCTAAATTATATATATATATATATATATATATAAAATTTAGAATAATAAGAATAATGTAATTTTTAATTTATAAAGCATTTTAATGATTTTTACAGGAAATGTTAGGATTTTTCGAGAATTAATACCTACCTAATTATTAGGAATTTTAGTAACTTTCGTGGCTAATACTCTCAAAACCGGGTTATACACGTAAAGGGATAAAGTTACCATAATTTGTGTTTTTAATGGGAAATCTTAGGTTAGATATAGAAGTTTTTTCTTTGTTATATAGTCATATACAGTATATAGTCCTGTGCACCTGGCTAGTCATCGTTGAGACTGACCACCGTGGCCGAAATTCGGCTAGGAGGACATCATCGTCATCATAATAAACCAAAACACGTTTTTTTTATCAATAAACCTTTACTCGACTGATTATAATTAATAAATCATTAGTCGTCTTGTAATTTTGTTTAGTATTAATTTTCGTACGTTTTTAGTACGTCCTTGTGGATTGTTTTATCAGTCATCAGAACTTCGTCAAATATCTTCTCTTTAAGTTAGCAGCTAATTTACTGTATCCTAATTTCCTGTTTAAAAATATATTCAGAAACTGTAAACAAGACAAATCATTCATCCTATCCTACTAATATTATAAATGTCAAAGTTTGTATGGATGGATGTATGTACATATGGATATTTGTTACTCTTTCACGCAAAAACTACTGAACCGATTAGGCTGAAATTTGGTATAGGTATAGTTTGGGACCTGGAATAACATATAGGCTATTTTCTATCCCGATAAAATGCTGGTGAAGGCGCGGGCAGCAGCTAGTATAAAATATTATAAGAATCAAAGTTCGTATGGATTGAAGTATGGATATTTGTTTCTCTTTCACGCAAAAACTACTGAACCGATTAGCCTGAAATTTGGTGTGGGTATATTTTGGGACCTGGAATAACATATAGGCCATTTTTTAGTCAGGTTGCATAACATTATGAAATAATAATTTTATTTCAATAATATATTTCGCTTTATGTTCAATAAAATTTACCTATGCAAATGGTATAATATAGATTTTGAGCGTTAAGGCAGCAAATGTTTTTCTTGTACGAGGTATTATCGTGCTGCGAAACATTACATTGTTATGGTACAGCTGGTAGGTGCGAATTTAATAATTTGTTAATATGACATGTCTCGTAGTCGGGTCTCTAGTCTCATCGGGTCGATCTACAAAACGTTGGTACATTTTGTAGATTTTTACCCGACTACCGAAGGGCGAGGGTTATGAATTTGGCACCCTATTATGTATGTATGTAGCCTTGTGGAGGAGTAAGGTTCTCGAGTGGCGACCGCGATGCAATACGAAACGGAGTGTGGGAAGACCTCTCACTCGATGGACCGACGACATCGTATCGGTCGCAGGGAGTCCTTGGATGGAGGCGGCTCAGGACCGCTATTCGTGGAGTCGTTTGGGGGAGGCCTATATTCAGTAGTGGACGTGTACAGGCTGATGATGATGTAGCCTATTTCTTTGTTTGTATAATGTCCGACAAAATTGAGGGTCTCACGAGATAGCGACGTCTAAGTTAAACCTGGAACACTTCGATAGCGCGATAAAATTTTGCAAGAGACGACATCTAGTTAAATTCCAGGCTATATTTCTTATTATTCTCCTGTTTATGTAATATGAGGTATTATCGTGCAGCTGATAGATACGAATTAAATAATTAGTTTCCATATATAATCAATATTTTTTAGATTTTTAAATTGCAGGCTATATTTCTTATTCTTCGAAGTTGCAAAGCCCTGTACGAGAGCGAGGAAGAAAGCATTGTTGAAAATACAACCGACGATTATCCAACGACCAACGATTATGAGAAATATTTATCCAAGCTATTACTTAGAACTAGTAGAACTGATGGACCAGATGATAATAAATACAAAGACTATGAATTCCAAGAAAAATCTACTATAACTTTTGAAGACAGTGATAAAAACCGCAGTAACGATTATGACGAAACCACAAAAAAAACACGACATGCAAAATCTACCACAAAGTTTGAAGAAGATAGTGACAGCTATAACGATTCCAATGCATTCCTAAGAAAACGAAAACGAAAACGAAGACGTTATACTAGTAAAACAACATCATCATCAGGAGGTGGTGTGTACTACATTTACAACCAACCTTACCCGGTCCCTTATTTTAATTACCCGACTATCAATTATAACTATTTTTTTATGTTGCCAACGCCAATTATGAATTATAACACGTAATCGCCTACAACAGTCGGAGACCAAACTGTCATCTCATTTTGAGATACTGGAAAATTTGAAATTCAGTTTATTCTGCCAACGTGACAAAATATGAGAAGCGAGAGCAAAGATTTATTTATTTATTTATTCACAAAAATGTAAACGATAACGGAAAGCCAACAGACCAAGACTTAAGACCTTAGCAAACTAGTCCAATGGAGATTTAGTCATATCTAGGCGTCAAGCTGCTTGGACATAATAGATATTACGTTTATTCACAATAGATATTAGAATTAATAGATAGACGTAGTCCAAAAAGATACTGACATTATCGAAACAAAATACGGGACACGCAGACTCCGATAAAATTGACAGAACAGGGGGTCTACTCGGAAAACGAACATCGAATTTCCGATTCGTTTTCAAGCTAAACCAATCAGAAACTTTGATTTTCTTTTTCCGAGTAGACCCCTATCTTGTAATATAATAAACTAGCGGCTCGCTCCGGCTTCGCACGGATATTTAACAAAAGTTTCAAGATCCCTATTTTTTTTTAAAAATATAATATTATAATAGCCTATTTCATCCGGGGATAGTGTAGCTTCCCAACAGTGAAATAATTTTTCAAATCGGTTCAGTAGTTTCGGAGCCTATTCAATGCAAACAAACAACCGACATAGTACCTACATATGTAACGAAGATTATTCTAGATTATTTTTCCATGAAAAAGTATAGAAAATAGTATAAAAGTTATAGTTTAACTCAATCTGTCTTGCTTTTTGTCATGGAAAAACACGTGTAATGCCGCCGGCAGAAGCAGTAGCAAATAAAACAAAATTGAATACCTACTAGCTGACCCGACAGACGTTGTCCCGTCAGTCAAGTCAAACAACTGACAGTTATTTCAGACGTGCTTAGCAAATAGCATATTATACGCTGGGGCTAAAGTTACATTAAGAAAGTTTATTAGTTAGCCGTTAAGTTTTCTTTTATTTTCTAACATTCTGAGCAATTTTGTTTAAAAAAAAATGCAATAACCTACTACGAAGTCTCAGAAAACTTTAAAAAAAAAGATGAATAAAATCAGTAAAGCAGTTATCAAGTTTTAGCCGTTCCAGGAGAAATAGGAGTTTATTTATTTATATACATCCTGATTCCTAAAATAAAGTCATTAGAAGCCTGAGTAAAGTATATAAAATAATAAAAAAAATGAGCAACGATAACAAAACGACGACAGAATAAGTATCTACAGAAATTTCGTCAATTTATTTGGTCAATAAAAATCTTTTATTTTGTGTTGTTTATGTGTCTACATAGTAATTGATACCAAAGTGGAACACTGTACTAAAGTTATATTTCAAGTTATGTGTGAAAGCAATAAAGGCTTTATATTCTATTTTTATTTTAAACTGCTCATAGTTTTTATACCCATAAAATTGCACAGGTAGGTAAATTTTTATACCTTTTTTATATTATTTTATATACCTATATAATATAACATAATAAAAGTAAACTTTAATTAAATTTGAAATATTATTTCCTGATACAATTGTAGTTCATGAAAATCCAGGCTATATTTATAATTCTTCGTAGTTGCAGAGCCAAGTATACCGGGAACTACCACGCAATAAATTTAGAAGACCAAAAGAGAAACAATCAGTTTGAAGATTATTTTAACAAGCTTGTAGTTAGAAGCCCCCAATTTGACCTCGATTCACTAGAGTCTAGCAACAGTGATGATGCATCTCGTGACGAAATAGTAAAACGCTCCAATAGTGCTAAAACTAACTATCCGGTACCTGATCCTACGATATACATATACAACCAGCCTTACCTAGTCCCGTACGCTTATTACCCACCAGCTGTTAATCATAATTATGTAATTTACCCAAATACTGCAATAACAAATAAGCAGTCGACTAAGAAAGAATCAGAAACTACAGAAGAAACATCTGCACGATCGGAAAATTATTTCGAACCCTCCACAGAAGCCCCTCCAAGTGCACCAGTGGAAGAAGTAACAAATAAACCTGATAGTGGACAGGAAGAAATCGACCCAGCTACTCTTAACGAACCTACAGAAGAAGCAACAGAAAACCCAAAGAGCTGGGAAGAAGACAGCCCCACTGAGTCGATAAATGATTCAGAGTCCATGGCAGCATCTCCAAGCGAATCCGTAGAAGAATTAACAGCAAAACCTGAGAGTGGAGAAGACGATCGCCCCACGACAGAATCATTCCAAGTAACAATAGAATCTGATGCGACTACGGAAGCATCTCCAAGTATATCTTTAGAGGACGTAACATCAAAACCAGAGGGCGAAACGGAGGAAAGCTCTGCACAGACGACAAACAATTCCGATCCCACCACAGAAGAGAGTCAAAGCGAGCCTATAGAAGAAGTTGCCGCAGAAACAGAGGGTGGAGATGAGGAAAACCCCTCAGAGACGACAAAAAATTCCAAACCAACCACGGAAACAAGTTCAAGCGAACCTATAGAAGAAGTAATAACAAGTGAAACAGTAACAGATGTAGAGCTGCCTGTTATCATAAACGAGGAAGATGAAAATAAACAATTATTAAAGCTCTTGGAATTAGACGACGATGATCAAGAATACCCTTCTAGGTCAACAGTCGGTTTCGATACTAATTATAGGCATACACAAATATCTTTATACAACTCAAAATCAACAGTGAACTTCAATGATTATTACAGAGCAGCAATAATTTGGGATAGAACAACAGATAAGGCTAATGTTTACAACTCAAAATCAACAGTACAGTTTGATAAATTTTATAAAGCAGCCAAAAATTGGGTTAAAACGACTGAAAAGGTCAACTCAAAATCAACAATGAATTTTGATTACAGAGCAGCAAAAAATCCGGACCAACCGAAAATACAAGTTGATAAAATTACAGTTGAAGCTGATAGCGGCGACGTAACATCAAAACCAGACGACAAAACGGAGCAAAGCTCCACTCAGACATCAAACGATTCCAATTCCACCACAGAAGAGTGTCAAAGCGAACCAATAGAAGAAGTTTCAGTAGAAGCAGAGGGTGGAGATGAGGAAAGTCCCTCGGAAACAACAAAAAGTTCCAACCCAACCACGGAAGCAATTTTGAGTGAACCTATAGACGAAGTAACATCAAGCGAAACAGTAACAGATGTAGAGCTGCCCGCTATCATAAATAAGGAAGCTGAAGATAAACAATTATTAAAGCATTTGGAACAAGACTACGATGACCAAGAATACGCTTCTAGGTCAACAGTAGGTTTCGATACTACATATAGGGCTACACAAATGTCTGTATACAACTCAAAATCAACAGTGAACCTTAATGATTATTACAGGGCAGGAATCATTTGGGATAGAACGACTGAAAAGGCCAATTTGTACATCTCTAAATCAACAATACATTTTGATGATTTTTATAGAGCAGCCAAAAATTGGGTTAAAACGACTGAAAATGTAATCTTATACAACTCAGAATCGACAACGAACTATGATGATATTTATAGAGCAGCAAGAAATCCTGACAATCCGAAAATTCCGAAGACATCGTCCAAAAAACAGATAGACCTAGCTAAAAAGGTGAACTCGTCAAAGTCAACCGTTGATTTCGATACGTTCTACAAGGCGTTGCTTAGGACTGGGTGGTATACGCGCAAAGAAACCACTTTTAATTCAGTTTTAAATCTTTACTAATATGTATTACTAGAAACCCGCCCCGGCTTCGTACGGGTAGTAGATTCACAAAGGGCAGCGTTTTCGATAAAAGCTCCCAGGCGGCTTGACTTTTTCCGACACTTCCAATAATGATCGTTATACTTACATATTTTTTACATACACACACATACATACGTTATACATACAAATTTAACCAAAACCTTGACAAATTATGTACGTAAACCTTCCTCATGAATCACTCTATCGATTGATGAAAACAGCATAACAATCCGTTCAGTCGTTTTTGAGTTTATCGCGAACAGACAGGCAGACAGACGCGGCGGAGGACTTTGTTTTAAAATAAGTAGTGACAAAGCTTTAATAGTACCTAGGTACATAAGTAACATTATACCAACAACGAGGCGAGAAAGTGACCGATTCCTATCAAGGATGTTATTCGAGGCCCGAGGCGCAGCCTATGGCCGGAAATTAAAACGCTTTCAAAAATTATATCCTTAATAAATAAAAATATTTTATTTCATTATTATTAATAGATGTAAGATTTAGATAGGTGAATAAAGTATTTTAAGGTGTACAAATGAATGCCTTTTATTTCATCTCCCGGTTAAATTACTAGGCCCAAAATTTTTCAAAGGATCTTGAAATTCTCTGCTTTTCGTAATTCTCATAAACTCTTACCTTGGTAAGTTATGTGGGACATAACTACATTTTATGATATTTCTCGGACTCTCATTCTCAGGACATCACTACATTTTATGATATTTCTGGGATTCTCATTCTCAGCACATCACTACATTTTATGATATTTCTGGGATTCTCATTCTCAGAACATCACTACATTTTATTATATTTCTGGGATTCTCATTCTCAGAACATCACTACATTTTATGATATTTCTGGGATTCTCATTCTCAGGACATCACTACATTTTATGATATTTCTGGGATTCTCATTCTCAGGACATCACTACATTTTATGATATTTCTGGGACTCTCATTCTCAGGACATCACTACATTTTATGATATTCCAAATTACATGTACTTACATTTTAATTTTAACCGACTTCAAAAGGAGGAGTTTCTCGATTCGTCTGTATGTTGTTGTTTTTTTTTGTATGTATGTTACGCGATATCTCCGCCAATTATGGACCGATTTTGATAATTCTTTCACAATTATATAAAAATGATCCCTAAAGGGTCCCATAAAATTTTTCCTCAGGGGATTAGCATTTATCCCGCAAAACTTAAAATAAGTGTAAAAGTAAGGGAATTTGAAGTCGGTTTATCGTAAAACACGCCATATTAGTTTTCGAACTGCAGGTTCTTTCCATCATTACTACAAGTTAGTGAAGCCGCCGAATTTTCAGCCCAATAATATAGTTTTGCCATGAAGACGTAACAAAACATCCAAGCATCGTATGGTAAAAGTATGATAGCACACTTACTAACAGAACAACAGCTACGATGTACTGTATTTTTTTTTAAATAAATTTTTCATAAATTAAATTTAGATCAATTAATTTAAAAAACAGTACTGCTCTAACGGTACTGCTGTAACAGTCTGCAGTTAGCTCAATTGTTTGAATTGTACCGAAATACTAGTTCTAATTTGTTCCTAATTTCCTTTGTTCATAAAGTATATATATTATGTATGTATAGTATAAAACAAAGTCGCTTCCCGTTGTCTGTCTGTCTGTCCCTATGTATGCTTAGATCTTTAATACTACACAACGGATTTTGATGCGATTTTTTTAATAGATAGGGATTCAAGAGGAAGATTTATATGTATAATTGAAGGGTTATTTACGTTTTTTCTTTTTAGTTGTCACTTTGTTCGTCTTTGAAACAGGCTAACAGATGGTGTATGTGGTATTTGACAAAAACTACGCATCTCTGAGATATTCTGATTTAAAATTTAGGCAATTTTACAAGAACAGCATAACTACGAAGACTTTTTACAAATACTGCACAACTTTTTGTAGTTACGTAGTTTTTGCAAAAAAACTATGAAATTTTCTGAAATTATTCTGATATACATACCTACCGAATGACCAAGATTTCAGTCTAAGTGGTAATATAAAAAGAAATGTACTGCACAGGTACCTGACGATTGGAATGATATAATGGAAACTGCACGTAGAAATCCCTCACCATTCAATGTTGAAAAGGTAACACATGATATGTTTTAAAATGTAAAGGAGGCTATTGGGCTATATTTCCTGAGACAGAGTAAACCTGCAATGAAGCTCAAAGAAGTACGCATGATTAAAATAAAGAAAGAGTTTCCTTATGTTCTAGTAAGATATACATTCACAGGCCTTTGGCATAGGATAATGATTAGAAATAAGAAAAAAATAACAGAAGGCCTGCAACTTAATCAAATGATTCCTCAATTCCACATAATCCGCATAAAAGAAATGACCTCAGTAAATTAGTTCATTTCCTGTCAAATCCTGCAAGTCATGACTTCTATGGAAATCTTCTGGATTCCTCAACGTTATCTGCACCCACTGACATGGTTGATGATGTGGACAATGAGGACAACAGCAGCGGCACAGAAAATAATTAGATATTGGTGTTTGCAGGTACTTAGGATAAGATTAAAGTAATAATACATTCTCTGAGTTTTATTTCTTGTGTAATTTCATATAAAAACGACATTACTTTTCTATCTTCTTTTTCTCTTCTTATCTTTTCTAAAATTATCTTATTTATTACAAAAAAGTTTTCACAAAAACAGCATATATGTCAAAGATATTTTATTCATTATCTCGCAAAATAAAGTTATTGATTGGAAAATAGGATATAGTTCCAATCCAATGAACCATTTCCCATCTTATCCCTTAGATAAATACTGACATCTATTAATATTTTAGAAGAAATTAAGTTTTCTTACTCTCCTTGATAATAACATGCAATTCAGATATGTTGTTTTTGTAAATAGCCCTTCAATTTACTTCCCAATAAAAACACTTCTCTGCATAACGATAAAGAACCTATAAAAAATTTCGATCCAATGAGCCCTATATATGTATGTAATATAGGCACTACAAGAACTAAAAATTATTTGTGTGAACAATAAAATGAACTGTAGATAAGAAAACAGTTCAACTGAAACATGAATAAAGTCGTTTAACGTACAATTTAAAATTATCCACGATGATGTTGTTGGTACGTAGTGTACATTTAGTTAAATTACACAGAATAAAATTAGCTGTATGACCAATTTTAAAGTTTGTCGAAAATATTATTATATGTTCACTCAGATTAGGTATCCATGTACTTTTAAGTGTAGGTATATATATTTATCCTAGATTCCTAACTAATATTACAAATGCGAAAATGTATTTGTTTGTCTTTCCTTCACGCCGCCCTAACTAAGCAACCAATCGACTTTATTTTTGGCATAGAGTTAATTGAAAGGATGATGAGTAACATATGCTTTTTGTCCTGGTAAAACATCAAATTGCCATGGGAGATTTACGGGAAAAAATACATTTTTATCCCCCTACAAATGTGAAATTCGAACAGCTAGTAGTAGTATATGTATGTATGTATTTATGTTATTGTAGTATGTAATTGTTTTTTTTAAGTAGTACCTTATTAGACACCCACCGATCTTACCCCATGTATAGCCAATGATCCTATCCATACCCGGTTGTCTGGCAGTGATCGCTCTTGAGCGCCAAATTGTCACCTATGTTGTTATGTTATTTTTTGTAAATTGTTTCCTAGTTTTAAGTGTGCAACAACAGTATTTTCTATAGATCTATCTTATTACTATTATTACCTATGAAAACTGTCTTTATGTGACGAATTCATTAAGAATGTGAGCGGGCTACCTACGAACCTTGTTTGGGTTGGAAGAACACCTGCAATAAACGTTATATCCTGAGGAAGACATATACGTACTTAATGGAAAACATCACATCATCAAATGCTTACTAACATTATCTTACAGATTGGAAAACTCCAAGCGTTGTTCATCCTGCTACCAACTTCCAAAGCACAGTACTCTGATTATTCAAGCAGCGAAATACTGGACTCCGTTTCCTTATCAAATGAGAAATATCTAAGAGACGTAAATGCACGGAGTTCAAAACTGCAAGCGCAAATCGGTAATTCGAGGTGCACCTGTGTATGTAAGAAGTGCAAGTCGAAACATTCAAATAAGACTAAAAAATGCTGCAAGTGCACCAACTGCGACGATGAGAACACAGCAACATATGCGCCTAACCCGAATACTAATTTCAGTCCGGACGATCACATGGACCCCCATGGTTACCCTGGAGAAAATCCAAATTTACTTTTACTGCCCTTTCCCATGCCCTATCCAGTGCCCGTTCTGCTAGCACCAGTGCCCAATCCACCACCAGTACCCAATCCACCACCAGGACCAATACCAGAACAGGAATCCCAGACGGAGTCACCGCATTCGAGCACCAATCCGCCAACGGAGGACCAAGACCAAACAGAAAAGGAAAACACTCCACCTCCAGAACCCTCAGATATGGACACTAACCCCACCGAAGCGATCCGATCCGGCGATATAAAGAAAAATTTAGATATATTTTGCAACGAATACGGCAATTGCTTCAAATCTTTCTCAAGGCCACTGAAAACCACTAAAGGGGTGTTGGACTTAGAAAGGCGGAAATTGGAAATCTCTCGCAATATTAGACCAACTATTAGCGTGAACAACATCAAAGTACCGAAGGGCAAGAGATATGGCTTGATCGAGTTGCCAGAAGGAGTGGCTGAAAATCTGAGGCCCACACGGAAACAGAGAAAATAACGTTTACACTTTAACCATGTACTTTATCGTTTAAGTTTTCACTCCCCTATCTACCTAATTTTTGTATTAGCTATAAACCATATACCTCCCCGTTTTATTTTTTTATTCAGAATTGTTCATGTGTTTGTTTAAGTGTTCTCCTCTCGTCCTCTGTATAATTGGTTATTTTTAATATCCTTATTATTATTATTAGTTTGTAGTGTTTTGCCTTGTCAAACCAATCTAATTCTATATGTTACCTGTAATTGGGGGGTCACATTTGGTGATGCCTTAAGTGTCTTTTTTGGGTGCTTTAAATGTATCCTCTGTTGGTAGTTCTAAATAAATAAGTTGTGACCGTTGACATATGTATTCTATTTATATGAATTGGTATTTTTATAATGCATAATTTTGACATCTTGATATTTTAATATTGTTATTTAATTATGTGTTTATTTGTATGTAATTTTTTTTTTGTCATTTTACAAGTATTTGAATCATCATTATGATTACAAGATTTTTTCTCTCTATATACTTAACTAAACTAGTATGCAGCCAGCATCTTGGGGACGCTTCCGACTGGTATTGATATGGACCAATTGAGCTATCTGTAGATTGTTTGCAACAATCTGCAGTTAGCTCAATTATTTCAATTGTAAATACTAGTTTAATTTCTTTATATTATTTGATTGTTATTTTCTTTGTCAATAAAGACTACTAGTATAAAATACCTACAATTTCCGACACAATGTAATAATTGTTTGAGAATAAATAAATGAAAAGAAATGAACCATCACAAATAATAAATGCTTAACTTAGCTTAGGTGTGTTGGATGAAACACGAGCAGTAAATAAATCGTAAATGGTTCCTCTAAGAATAAACTTGCTTACAATTACTTAATATATTTTTAACTATCTTTATAAAATATACTTATATCAAAAAGATAATTTGTGAGTAGCCGGTCATATTTGGAACTATCTACGGTCCTGATTCTACAAATTCTTTCCCTAAGTTATAAATATCTACTTAGGTATTGTTAATAGGTACCTACTTAAATAAGAACAGATTTTGCGTGGCATATGCATTTTTTATCCTAGTACCTACCGATTGAGCGAAGCCGCATGCAAGAGCTTGTGTCTACTCTTACAAGTAAAACAGATAAATTATTAAAACACAGAGACATAATTTTTAGAATACAGAACTATACTGACGACCGATGTGGCGCGGTGGGCGAAGGTCCGCCTCCGATGCAGGAGGTTGCGGGTTTGATTCCCGTCTCGGGACAAATATTTGTACGATCTGCAAATATTTGTTTAGGGTGTTCTGGTCGTTTTTCTATGTATAATAAAAATTATCTATCTATGTAATATATTGTATTATGTATATCAGTTATCTAGTACCCATAACACAAGCTCTGCTTAGCTTGGGGCTAGATAATGCCGTGTGAATTTTGTCCAGCGTTATTTATTATTATTATTTAAAATACTACTTTTTTTACGTAGCACAGCCACTCTGTACATACCTTTCTACGTTAACAAGCAGTTTTCAGGTTCACTAACATTTTCAACCCATACAACTTTATTTCACACAAACACTAACACTGTATTCCTTAACTTCAACAACACGTATTTTCAGACTTTACTTACACTGTTTTAAAGAAAACTTTTTGAGTAACAACAGTGTCCATGTCCATATTGAATATCAATAACCCTTTCCGTGGTTCCACTGAAATTATGGTCCGGATTCCAGTCACTGGAATATTTAGGTGTTATATAGTTAATTATTCAGACAATAGCACATGTGGATGTGCTATGACCTTTCAGAAGGCGACGAGACTGCGCGCGAGTTGAGCGGGGTCACCATCTGTGTATTTTTAGAGTTGAAAGTTCAAAATACGACAGCGGTTGGACGGGAGCGGGCATGGAACGCCAACCCTTCCTCGTTATAGTATACTAGCTGCTGCGATATATTATCGGGATAAAAAATATATGTATGTTATTCCAGGTCCCAAACTATGCCCATACCAAATTTCAGCCTAATCGTTTCAGTAGTTTTTGCGTGAAAGAGTAACAAATATCCATACATCTATACATCCATACAAACTTTTAAATTTATAATATTAGTAGGAATAGGATATTAGTAGGATAATACACATTTGAAACCCAAAAACTCAGTGCTTTACTTCTTTTAGACCTAACAGGACTGGACACGTCACAAAGTTAAAATTATATACATATGTATACTAGCTGACCCGTGCCCACTTCGTTGGGCGGTAAACATTTTTATATAGCCAATAATACTCACAAATAACGTGGTTTTCAATAGGTAAAGGAATTTTCAAAATCGGCTCAGTAGATTCAGAGTACTTACTCCCTACAACCTCACAAACCTTACTTATTTTTATTAATAGAGTAAAGTATAGATTTACATATACCTAGATTTATTGACTGGACGTCATACATCTCCACATTTACCTAAGTATATTATGCGCTTCTAAAGCTTTTGATAGTACCTACTGGAAAATAGGGCACTACACATCTATTGTCCATTTCTAAAACTGGAAGGAAGAATCACCAGTCGTCCTAAATGTTCACAATTTCTATCTTGATTCATGGCGTCTTGCAGATCTACATAATTCTCAGTCTTCTCTCATTTCTATTCTGATGTATACCAAACGCTCCGTTTTAATTTTAGCGTAAGTGTCCACCAGAAAACGGTTGAATAAACCTCGAAACCTTTGCAGGTGAGCAATGCGACCTTCTCTTATTGGTAAAAGGTATCTAGGCGTAGAATTGCTTTGCAGAAACTTTTTTAGTGTCCAGTCTCGTCAGTTTTCGGATTCACATATCGAAGATTAAAGTTGTATCCGTCTTCGGCACGACAGTAGGTATATAAGCGAGTAGAGCCTGAAGAGCATCAAATGCCTGGTGCGTTTCGCTAATGCATTGCAAGCGGTCATCCCAGGTACGCAGCACAATGTCCCGCCCGTCACAGTGCTGATCTACCAGGACGACGGGAACATCATTGGTAGCGAGAGCTTTGTACCAACCGGATACTCTCCAGTGGGTCGTTTATCGGCACTAATAACAATTTTGTAATCATTTTGTAAATTTGGTATGTACTCGTATTTTATGTCCTTCCTCGCGCCTCGTAGTATGAACTCAAATCATGCTAAGTATCATTCGAATCCATTCAGTAGTTTTTGCGCTATTTTAGGCCGAGAAATGTCACTTCCATCCCCACTCCCAAGGGAACCCTAACGAATTTCAGGATAAAAAGTAAGTATTACATGACCTTCCTCGTAGTATGAACTTAAATCATGCCAAGATTCATTTGAATACATTCAGTAGTTTCAGCGCTACGCGCAGCCAAGAAATTTTACCCTACTGCGGGGGGGCCACTACGGGGGGCCACTGCCGGGGGCCCCCACTGCCGGTGCCCTCCACTGTGGGGGCCTACTGAGTGGGTCCCACTGCGGGGGGTACTGCGGGGGGCTATTGGGGGTCCCACTGCGAGGAAATGTGGGGGCCCACTGCCGAGAGCCCCAATGCAGACGCTCCACTGCCGGTGCCCCCACTGTGGGGGGCTAATGAGGGGGTACCACTGCGGGGCAATGTGGGGAGCCCACTTCGGGGGGCTACTGGGAGGGTCCGGTTGCGTGAGGGACCCCACTGCTGGGGTCCCCTCTCTGGGGCCCCCACTGCCTAGGGCCCCACTGCCAGTGCCCCCCACCGTGGGGGACACTGGCAGTGTAGCTCTCTACCGCCCTTGCCCCGCGCGCCATGCTGCAACGCGCAAAATTTCACTTCCATACTCTCTCATAAGGGAACCCTTCTGAATTCCGGGATAAAAAGTATTTTGTGCCCTTTCTTGTACTATGAATTTAAATCATGCTAAATTTAATTTGAATACCTTCAGTAGTTTCGGCGCTATGCGCAGCCACTAAATTTTACTTTCATCCCCTCGCCCAAGGGAACCCTATTGAAATCTGGGATAAAAAGTATCCTATGTCCTTCATCATAGTATGAACTCAAATCCTGCCAAGTTTCATTTCATTACGTTCAGTAGTTTCGGAGCTATGCGCGGCCAAGATACAGACAGACAGACACACAGAAAAAATACATTTTTGGCATTAGTATCGAAAACAGAGTGCCCTCCAAAAAATTCATAAAAATTTCATAATATCTTCAATGTACAGAATTGGACTTGTTACAGTTTTTACCCGACTACCGGAGGGTTATGATTTTAGCACCCTATGTATGTATGTATGTATGTAGCCGATTTCTTTGTTCCCACGTAGCGCTGAAACTACTACTTCGATTTCAAGTGGTTCACCACAACGATTTGTAGAGCGATGATATTTTTTTCAATTTCAATATGTGTATTGTCATCGAGATGATAAGTTTAATTGATGATCCCTAAAAACTGTATTTCGTTTTTGTTAGGTATAAGGAGAGCGGTTTTTGAAAATTCTCCAAGAAACGGACCTATGCCCCCACAAGGCATACGTTTCTTGGACGTTCGTTTCATTGAAAACTGAAAATTGGCCAAGACTCTACCAAAGCGGAGATGTCTAAAGCGGACAACTGAACGTACATACCTACCTAAACGTCGCTTATTTACCTACATCTAGGGTTTCTTTACTTCACCAAAGCTGTGAGGAGATGCGTACTGGCTAGGCTGCTGCGGAGATGTGTGCTGGCTAAAGCGGAATTGAGCTGCGTGCGGCGAGTGTCGGATGTTCTTTGAGATGAATGCAGTAGCGGCGCACTCACTGCACGCCACCACCGCTCACATTTCTTCTCGTCTCCGCTGCGTGAAGTATCGCCAGATTGCAAAACCCCATTCAAAACAAATGGATGAGAATAATGATGGGTTCCGTCTGAATGATCTACATATATTTTTTTTAATTTTATTTTAAAGTGACTTTGAAATTTTTCTATTCGTGACATTGCTCATATTATTTGTTTGTCGTGTTTATTTGATATTAATAATGTGTAGTTTTAAGTTCTTAATCATTTAATTTAATTTTAATAATGTGCTATGGATATTTTATCTGAAATAAATTAATAATAATAAAAAGCACAGCTCACAACTCGCTCTCCGCTTCGATCTTTCATTGTTTTCTCCGCATACAAATATGATACATCTCCGTTACCATTCATGTTACCTAATGTAAGAACATTAGGTAACATTCATGTTACCTAATGTAAGAACATTAGGTAACATGAATTTAATGCATTGATTCCACTCTTCAATGGAAACCGCAAATTGATGCTCTCGCAGGCAGACTTAGTTCAGCAGCCTATGCACTTCGAACAATTAGATATATTAGCGATGAAGATACAGCTAGGTTAGTTTATTTCAGTTACTTTCATAGTATTATGTCTTATGGTATTTTGCTTTGGGGACAGGCAGCTGACATCCAGACTATCTTTGTTCTCCAGAAAAGAGCGGTACGCGCAATTTACAAATTAAAGCCACGCGACTCTTTGAGGGAATTATTTAAAGAAATAAATATTTTGACAGTAATATCGCAGTACATCTATGAAAATCTTATGTATACGCACAAAAATAGAGATAGCTTTTTGAAAAAGTGTGATGTTCACAATAGAAATACAAGAAACAAGAACAAATTACACATCCCAGCATATAGATTACGAAAGGTAGGGAAATTATTTATGGGCAATTGCGTGCGCTTCTATAATAAGCTTCCATCTGAAGCAACTGAACTCCCTATTCGGTACATTAAACAAAATCTTATCAGGAAGGCCTTTTACTCCATAGATGATTACATCAATGATGTTAATGCTTGGCCAGATGTCGCGCCGTTCCGCACTGTCAGTAGTATGTAAGAAATTCAATGTTCTGTTTAGCTTTAAAGAAATATTGACATGTATCTAAATTGCATTAAATTTATATTTAGATAGGCAAAATAAACATGTATTAGACACATAAGTGATATTATAATGTGCTAGTGGTTTCTTTTTCACTTCTTCCACTAGTGGAAAAAAATTGAAGTTAACAGAATATCTATCACACCTTATTTCTTATTTGATAATAATAACTATGTTTATAGTATACAATTTGACTTGTCTAAGTGCTTATTTTGTAAGCCTAAAGAAATAAAGTTATTGATTCTGATTCTTTTATCGAAGTCTCTAAAGTTTCATTTGATAAGTTTTTACATATTATTGCTTATAGCTATGGATAATTATTAACCTAAGGATGTTTCCCAATTTATGTTCTGATTGTTGGATACATATTACTTTACTATTGTATACATATTTACCACCCAAACATTGTGTACATACATATTTATGAACTCTTAGATGTTTTCATATTTATAATCGTGTTGGGCACCCCCAACACGATTATAAATCACGATTGAAAATATGTATAAATATGTAAAATATGGTGTCATTTTATGAGGTAGTGGAGTGTATACATATTTTTGCCTTTTACTGTACAAGTATTTGCCCAAGACAGGAAAAATCGAACCCCGAAAAAGTCGGCCGCTGATCCATAGACATCAAAGTCAAAGTCAAAGTCAAAGTTTCTTTATTTCCGTAAATACAATAAATGTACACTTAGAACAGGTCAAATTCTTAAAATTAAACACTGATTTGGAAATAAAGTGATATTTTGATTTCGGTCGCTTCGGTATGTAGACTAAAGTAAAGAAGCGACGAAGAAACCTTTAGCCTGTTAGGTGTTATTTTTCGAGTTGGAGCAAAATCCGTCCCAAGCTTTTTTATCATCTAGATAGTCTGAAATTTTGTAATAAGCCTTTTTACAAAGGATGTGTTTGACAATTTGTTTGAATTTATTTATAGAAAGTTTTTGCAACTCGCTAGGGGTTTTGTTGTAGAAGCGTATACATTGCCCTCTAAAAGATACATTAACCTTGTGTAACCTAGTTTTGGGCACAGCGAGTTTATTCTTATTTCTAGTATTTACATTATGTATGTCGCAATTTTTAGGGAACCGATCGATATTTTTATGAGTGTACAATAAGTTTTCATAAATATATTGACATGGTACTGTCATTATATTTATTTCTTTGAATTTATCACGTAGGGATTCTCTAGGACCCATGTTATAGATTGCACGAACAGCCCTCTTCTGCAGCACAAATACGGTGTTCATATCTGCAGCGTTCCCCCACAGCAATATACCATACGACATAATACTATGGAAGTAGCTGAAATAGACCAGTCTGGAAGTATCAACGTCTGTAAGATGACGGATTTTTTTTACTGCATACGCTGCAGAACTAAGTCTCTTCGATAGCTTATCTATGTGTGGGCCCCATTGAAGTTTACTATCTAAGGTTATTCCTAAGAATACGGTAGTGTCTACAATTTCTAACGTTTCTCCTTTTACGTTTACTTCAGCCTTAACTTGTTTTACATTTGGTAGAATAAATCTAAGACATTTAGTTTTAGTTTCGTTAAGCAAAAGATTATTAACACCAAACCAGTGGACTACTTTTGATATTGCATTGTTTACTTCGTCAAAATTTGTGTTTTGTCTAATCATCGTCTAATAAAAACTCAAAATAAAAAATTATAATAACGTTTATTAATTATTTCCTAATCATAAGAAGTACACAGCCGTTTTGACACGAATATAAATAATTATTTTATAAACTAATTACAATTATTCAAACATTTTAATTATATTTTAACATTATTCTTCCAACACAAACTAGGTTCGTAGTTAACTCGCTTACATATAAATTGTTTATATATAATATATATAAACAATTTAAAATAGGCATACAATTTGTATTAAATATAACAATTTCTAACTTATAAAATAAATTTCTATAATTTAAAACTAAGAGTCATACATACTTATTAGCTACTATTATTATATAAATAATAGTTACTGAAATATTTAGTTTTTATATAGAAATCCAATTGCCTTTGGCACGCCAAAATAGACTTAATTTTTTTTTTAGCTTTTGCATTATACAAATATAGATACTTTATACTACATTTAATAAAAACGAATATGTATTTTGTATACAATGAAACTTTTATTATTTTTTGTCACGGTTTATTTTTCTTTTTTGACCTTAGTTTAACCACAATCTCACCTGATGAAAAGTGACGATGTGGCCGACTTTGTCAATTAATTTATTTCGGAAACAATTTAACTAACTGCCGACTGTTGCAAACAATCAAGAGGTTGGTCAACTGATCCATATGATTTCACTCTTGTCTTGAAGAGACTCAGGTTGTAGTGAGTAAGGAAACTATAATTTGATTTGCCGTATTAGTTTTTTTAATTTATCTTCGTAACATTTATAAATAATTTAAAACCATTACTTATATTAAAACGAACAAACAAACAAAAAAGCACCAGGACTAAGTCCCACGATGCATTATTATATTAACCTTATCTGCTTGTACTTAGAGCACAAAATTACTATAGTACCATCACAATGCCTTCACCATACAAATTCTCATTAATACACCTTAGCAAGCTACGACCAGCGAAGCCCATCATCAGCTTTTCTCAACTTAAGGAATATCTACGGCCCATATTATGAAAGCTTGCTCGTTATTTATGCTTAAATAATGCTTTACTATGGCTAAGCGTTACTTAAGCATAGCGATGACTGCTGTAGGGCAAGCACGGGGATATAATAGAAAAAAAATTACGTCACTTTGTCACTTTGTCACTTTGCTTAAATTTTAATTATTTGAACTTCAATAATGCACGCAATGTATGACGATAATTATGTCATTATTAACAGACTTCAAAAGAAGGAGATTATCAATTCGTATGTTACGCGATATCTCCGCCAATAATGGACTGATTTTGAAAATTATTTCACTATTGTATAGAAAACATAAAATTTGTATCCCCAGGGGATTAGCAAAATTAAATAAGTGTAAAAGTAAGGGAATTGTAAGTCGGTTTATCGTTTTGTAAAACACGCCATATTATTGTCTATTCTACTCTAGAGAACAATCCCCGTGATTGGCCTACTGATGAAGCTTTCATAATAAGGGCCTAGATTCTTTTGTTTCTTCTGTTGACATGAATCAATCCAGAAACAGAGCCATTAACCAAGAAGTTGAAGTTGACATGAATCAAAAAGAGAAGAAACACTAACAAGCCAACATTGACAGAATTTTATATGTAAGGCTTTTTAGTGATAGTTTTTAATATTATGTATGATATATAAACTTCGTCCCTTTTGATACTAATTTATTGAAACTGCTTTTAGTTTTTGAACACTTTCAAAACTAGAATTAATTTTATATCAAAACATATTTGAGGTTATGTATGTTCTTGATAAAAGAAATCGGCTACATAATATAAATAGGCTGTCAAACTCATAAACCTCGTTGGTAGTCGGGTAAAAAATGACACAGCCATAATACTATAGGGAAAACTTAACAATATTATTTCGCCCACTTAATTTTTAACCGCTTGCCCCAATTGAAACCAAAACGTACGGTGAACAAGTTTTTTTGGTATAGTAACTATTACTATTATCCACGTCACATTTCGATCGAATAAAGTTCCAAAAACAATATCACAACACAATTTACTTCTTTTCAAGTTGAGAACTTAGTCCACACAATTTACAAACTTAGTGAACAAAACATCTCCTGTGCTTATAAAAGCAGGTTCAACAAAGTTCCGTCAATCCAATACGGCGCATTATAGTTTGTCGCCTATACTTTTGGTAATCGTTAGAGCCTGGATAAGATCTTTAAAGTCTGTGACGTACCATGCTGCCCTTTTCTTTACTTCTTCTCTTTGCGCGTTGCCACCAAACCCTAGAAAAAACAAATAAACATAAATTAACACACTTTTTTATCAATGAGTAAAGATTTTTTTCGGCGTACAAATATCGACCCCTCCAACTCAACCCTTGGATGTCCTAAGAGCCGACTAAGGGAACCTACCAGAGGAAGGGCAGCAGCTTCTTTCTGAGTATTTTTCAACACCAACACTGCGATCACCAATCCGCCTGCCAAGCGTGGTGATTATAGCAAAAACCCCCCTACATGGGAGACCATCCACTCGATGGACCGACGACCTCGTATAGCGGTCGCAGGGAGTCGATGGATGGAGGCGGATCGCTATTTGTGGCGTCGTATGGGAAGGCCTATGTCCAGCAGTGGACGTGTATGGGCTGATATGATGATGAAAGATTTTTCTTCCGTTAAAGTTTTCAGAAATTAAATGATATTGACATTTAATTTCTTTGAGATTACCCCGAGTGCGAGGGCTTATCCTGCTAATACTACTATCCTACTAATATTATAAATGTGAAAGTTTGTAAGGATGGATGTATGGATATTTGTTACTCTTTCACGCAAAAACTACTGAACCGATTGGGCTGAAATTTGGTATGGGTATAGTTTGGGACCTGAAATAACATATAGGCTATTTTTATCCCGATAAAACACGGGCGAAGGCGCCGGCAGCAGCTAGTGCATATAATAACAAAAAAAAACAGAAATTGTTATAATGATTGTTGATACCAAACCGATTGTGGAAACTTTTAACTGCTAGTACAGCACAGCTGTGTACTAGACTAGGCAATAGGAATGGCTAGAGTACTACATAGGGCTTAGTACCGGTACCAAAAGTACCATAGCGGTAAGTAACGGTATTTTCCATTTAGGTACGCGAGTATCGATATTTTTAAAGTATGTGTATTTGAGCTCAAAGTATCGATACTAATAGCGGTTCTTGCGACGTTGCCAGCTCGCATGAAGGCTGCCGGCACCGCTCTCCGGTGCGGGTGGTACCGGTACTTTACGTAGATATTATCGGTATTTTTACCCGACAACCGCAGGGTTATGATTTAGCACCCTATGTATGTATGTAGCCGATTTCTTTGTTCCCACGTAGCGCTGAAACTACTACTTCGATTTCAACAAGTGAGGTATCGATTGATTTGTCTCATTACCCCGATGGTTATAGGTTATATGGTGTCCGACAAAACTGAGGGCCTTAAGAGATAGCTGGGTCTAAATTACACCTGGAACACTTCGATAGCGCGATAAAATTTTGCAAGAGACGACATCTAGTTACAGTTCGAGTCTAATTTAGTTTGATGTGATGAGTGAAGGATGACACACCCGTTGCCATGGAGACCTCTTGTTTATTTGTTACCATGGCAACGGGTCATCTAGGGATGGGCAAATGAAAAAATGTATCGATATACATATTAGTGTATCGATATAGGCTCGATCGATCGGAGGCCTTTGTTACTAATTGTACCCTAGGTATATGGGGTGGGTGCCTCCGACTACCTAAGTATCAAAAGAAAATGCTATGGACAATAGGTGAACGCTTGTTTAAGACTTTTATGTAGTCGGGTTTTAGTTTTTAACTATATTTTTAAAGTAAAAGTACCGGTAATCATGAAAAATATCGATACTTTGGTACCGGTACTGATGTTAGTATTGATATAAATTATATCGATACTAAAAAAGTATCGATACTGCGTCGAGGATAGTGGAACCGGTACTTGAAAATACCGGTATTCAAAGCTCTGGTACTACATAATAATATGTTAATATGTTTACCGATAAAACCGTCGGCCGGCGGGCTCGCCTCAGCATCAGTGGCGCCATCTCCAATGATGATGAGTCGTTGGTACCCGTGTAGTTCCTTCAGCCGCCGTACAACGAGACCTTTACCGCCTGATCTTGAGGTCGGTTCGTTCTCGTCGAAACCCGCGTATTCACCTGGAAATAAACCAATTCCTTATTATTGTTATTTTTTTATAGATCATCGAAAATGCCGATATATCTTTTATCGTGGATCATAGACAAAGCCTGTTTCTAGAATGGCTAGACGAATTGAAAAAGGAACGCTTGTTGAGAAAACCTATATCGTTCGAATTTCGAGAGGCTAAGTAACGTTATATTGTTGAATGTTCTGAAATATGCCGTTTTGTGATACGCTTAGCAACAAACGGGCTGATTCTTCTATCCGGCGGCGACATATATTTTTTTTAGATGTGGACTATTGTTTCTTAATTCTGAACTTGTCTTTTCTAGGTTGTTTTGTAAACCGTATAGTCTCAGGGACAAGGTATACACAGCATCACGCCGTCATACCGCCGTCGACGGCTACAGGTACCGTTGGCACTTTGCCACTCGTGTATATGAGCCCTTACAAGCCTTACATGATAAGGCCTGCTTAAGAACTTATCACGTAAATACCAAACACCACAGATATGCTGATCAAGTTACGTAAACACAATTTCTATAAATGCTATAGTAACTTTAATTTATTAGATATTAGCTGCTGCCCACGCCTTCGCCCGCGGTTTATCGGGATAAAAAATAGACTATATGTTTTTCCAGGTCCCAAACTATAGCCGGTATGGCTATAGTTTGGAACCTGGAATAACTAGCTAGCCCAGCCTAACGGGTTAAGTAGTTTTTGCGTGAAAGAGAAACAAATATCCATACATCCAGCCATCATTACAAACTTTGACATTTATAATATAAGTAGGATACGTATAGATACCTAGATATATGTATATTGCACGTAGATATATTGCAGAGTGGGTGGGTCAACAACAATCAATAACTGATAATGATAACAGACGATGACCCAGAGCGCCGCAAGATCTCGCCACGGACCGTCATGCGAGGCATGCACCTACCGCGTGGTGATAACAGATTGAATCATCCTAACTAATTATTATAAATGTGAAAGTGTGTATGTTTGTTTGTCCTTCCTTCACGCCCTAACTAAGCGACCAATCAACTTGATTTTGGCATAGAGTTAGTTAGAACATCAAATTCCCATGGGAGATTTACGGCCTTTTTATCCCCTAGAAATGTGAAATTCGAATTTAACGAGGTTGAAACCGTGGAGAACAGCTAGTTTTATATATATTTAGTTTTTAGGGTTCGGTACCCGAAAGGTGAGAGCGGAAGCCTATGAGTAAGCTCCGCTTTGTCAGTATGTCTCTCAGCGGGCTCTATATCTTTAGACAGTTGAAATTTTCACAGATTATAAATAACAAAAAAATAAAAGATTATTTTTATTATAATTAAAGGGAGTTTCCACAACAAAACATGTTTTTTCTGGGTTCATCTCGATCTTAGACAATAAACGCTGTATCTCTTGAACTGTAAACAGTAGACAGTTGAAATTTTCACAAAGTATTGCCATTTCCACTATAAGAAATAATAAAAATAAATTTAATAATTAAGGGGCCTTGTCCATTCCGTAATGAATACCGAGCACTGACGTTAAGCAACGTTCGTTGTGCAGCAAGGTTGTCTGGAAGAAATCGCTCTTAGCGATAAGGCCGCCCATTGTGCAACTATGTTATCTATATTTTTTTGTATATTTATATCTTCTTGGTGTGCAATAAACTGTAATGTTATGTTATGTAGTGCGCGGTCAGTACAGTTTCTTAAATGGGCCATCGCGTCATGTTGACTTTTTGCTTTTTTTCTATCCATTACTGTTTTTAGTGTTTCTCTTACAATGAGTAACAAAAATAGTACTATTTTATTCTATAGAATATTCTGATTTCCAAAACCAAATTCCATTAGACACCTGAGTACAAGTAGCGGCACGTAAGTCTAGCGCTGAGCGATAAGCGGAGGGGATAGCTGCGCATGGGTAATGTACCGCTAGCCCCGCCCTGGTACCTTATTTTTTACTTCTGCGCAATAACGGTCAGCGCTAAAGTTACGTGCCGCTATGTATAAGGTCTGTAAAATAATTCAAAATGTTCAAAATAACAAATTTCATTTTCTTATAATTCATGACACCAAGTCGTGCCTTCGCCGACAAGAGATCCAATAATGAATCATTATCTAATTGACAATAAGAATTATAATCGACCTGGACCTAGACCCTGAGAAATTACGTCAGTCTTGTATTATTATTAGTAGAAATCAAGAGGGTGTCTCTATAGCTTGCTAAGTATTATCGCGCAGCAATAAAATAATATAGAGAAATTATAGCAATAAACTAACAACGCAATAGTATAAGATACTGCGATACACGAGCTGAGTGAATTTAAGTACATATTGTTAGTAAACTAGCTTCGCACCCGCATTTCATGTACCCTATTTCTGTCTCTGGGATACCATCTACCACCCCTAGTGGTTTCTTTTTCACTTCTTCCACTAGTGGACAAAAAATGTAAGTGAAGAGAATATCAATAACACCTTATTTCTTATTTGATAATAATAACTATGTTTATAGTATACAATTTGACTTGTCTAAGTGCTTATTTTGTAAGCCTAAAGAAATAAAGTTATTGATTCTGATTCTGATCCTGCCAAATTTCATGAGGATCCGTTCAGCCGTTTAAGCGTGAAAAGGTAACATACAGAGTTACTTTCAAATGTATAATACTAGCTGACCCGCCAAACGTTGTTTTGCCTTCAACCCTTATCACTTAGGGGTATGGAAAATAGATAGTAGCCGATTCTCAAACCTACTGAATATGCATATAAAATATGGTAAAAATCGGTAAAGCCTTTTCGGAGGAGTACGGTAACTAACATTTTGACATGGAAATTTTATATATAAGATTATATAGGAAGATATATATATAATCATTGGCTTTGGTCCTTTTTAGTAATTGTGTCGTGTCAAATATTTATTTTCGTTTTACAATTAGGCATAAATAATAATTAATCGAATAATTGGCACAATAATTTGGAGGCCTATACCCGGGGAAGTTGGCTTGCGGATGATGATGAATTAATTTAATAATAAAGCTATATAAATAAGTATTCCAAAAGATAATTCTGTAGGTATTTTAAACAAATCATATTGACAATTCATGTCTTACCCCCGAATACTCAAACGAATATTAGATATAAGCACGACTCAAGTGACGATTTTTTGACAGATTTTCATTGAAAACTGTCAAAATATTGCGACATAAGACGTGCTTACATCTGAGTTGCGTTTGAGTATTCGGCCGTAAAACAGCCTCCATCCAAAGCTTTTATGTCCTAGCTTAAGAAGGCTACGAACCTCTCCCAAACAAAAACGGATTTTCTCATGCGGATTTGTTGTTGTATCACGTAGAATGAAATGGGGCGCGCTATGAGTGAGAAAGCGCGTCTTACCATCTAATACGAAGCTGTCATGTGGCTGTGTGCGTGTGCTTGCTGTTGGCATAATTTTTTTGTTTTGTTTTTTTCGTACTTTCCGATAATTTTTTAGTAAACGACTGATTTCAAAAATATTTTTGATTATTTATAATGTTGAATATATTTAAGATGTTTGCAGCGCAACAGATTTTCGAATAAAGGTGTCTATCATGCATAAAAAATCGCTTGAAGATGACTCGATTTGGTGGTCAAAATTAGTTTCGCTCTCATTTAAATATCATTGTTTTTTCAAAAACTAAACCGCTGCAAAAATAGCTATTTTTCATCCGATTACGTGTGGAAAATTTCAATAAGATCGGGGACATAGTTTCCAAATGAAGCGGAAAGTACGTTTGTATGGGGAATAAGGCTATCCGTTCCGTTCTTAAGATTAGAAGTAAAAAAAGTTATTTTTACTAAACAAAAGTTGAACCGTTAGTCTCTGAATACCCCTGTTTTTGCGTAGTATGTACCTACATAGTTTTTCCTTGTAGTCATAGTAGATTTTATTTGTTTATCGCACCTCGGTAGGATATTAGTTCTACATATAAAGTCACAGTCAAGAATACAATAATTACGATAAAATTGTCCTTTACGAACAAAACAACTCCATAACTGATTCGAGGCGAACAACATTGTTGTCCAGTCAATTGTAAATCTTATTGCGATGAATATAAAGTTTCTGTGGTGTACAATGCAATTTACGTAAGCAATAACAGTATTACGATAAAATATCATTGACCTAGTTTCGTTATGAAAAGCAGCGATTGTCGTAAAGATTTAGTTCATTGTTATAAGTATAAAATTAAATAGTGAGTTATTAGAGTATTAACTAGTAATATTTGGTAGGTCAGAATCAGAATCAATAGCTTTATTTCTTTAGGCTTACAAAATAAGCACTTAGACAAGTCAAATTTTATACTATAAACATAGTTATTATTATCAAATAAGAAATAAGGTGTTATTGATATTCTCTTCACTTCAATTTTTTGTCCACTAGTGGAAGAAGTGAGGTCATGTATTCATAACGATTATTTCATAGTTATTTATTTTTCTAGAGCACTTCTTTAGCACCCAGACTCACCATAGACCGACGAGTGCCAAAAACAATCCATGTACTAATATTATAAAACCGAAAATAGTTCTGTCTGTTATCTTTCACGCACAAACGGATGAACGGATCTTAATGAAATTTGGCAGGGATGTAAACATTATCCCGGGGACAGACATACTACTTGAAAAGTGCGTGCGAAGCCGCAGGCAGAAGTTAGTTTCCATTACGAATGTGACCGGGTTAACTACGAACTTAATTTGTGTTGGAAGAACACCAACGTTTCATCCCTTTACTAGGGTCTTCTTGGGGTACATCCAAACTAAGATAGTTTTTATAGTAAAAACGAAACAACACTGGCCTGCAAAACTAAGTATCACACTTTTATAATTACAATACAATACAAAACACTTTATTGTACACCACAAAGACAAATAAAACACATAGACATTAATATAAACAAGTACAATGGGCGGCCTTATCGCTTAGAAGCGATTTCTTCCAGGCAACCTTAGGATGGATAGAAAATTTTCAATTTTAGAAAGGCAAGGGTGTATATAATTGCAATAACTTAAACACAAGATTTTTTTTATACTGTCGAAATAAAAAGGACTCGAAAGAGTTTAATTTTGTACATAATAACTTCGTAGTCGGTGCAGACGGACATACGGACAACAAAGTGATCCTAGGGTTCCTTTTTTAACCGATTTCAAAAGGAGGAGGTTCTCAATTCGTCTGTATGTTTATTCTTCTTCTGTATGTATGTTACGCGGTATCTCCGCCAATTATGGACCGGTTTTGAAAATTATTTCACTATTGTATAGAAAATGATCCCGAGGTGGTCCCATTTTTTATCGCCAGGGGATTAAAATGTATCCCGCAAAACTTAAAAACAGTGTAAAAGTAAGGGAATTTGAAGTAGGTTTACGTTTTTTAAAACACGCCATATTATGTATATCATCATCATCATCATCAGCCCATACAAGTCCACTGCTGGACATAGGCCTCCCCCGTACGACGCCACAAATAGCGGTCCTGAGCCGCCTCCATCCATCGACTCCCTTCGACCGCTAAGATGTCGTCGGTCCATCGAGTGGATGATCTCCCATTATGTATATAAAAACTTCATATTCGGTAAATATGGACAGACGGACAACAATGTGATTCTATAAGGTTTCCTTTTTTCATTTTGAGGTACGGAACTCTAAAAAGAACGCAGACATGGGCTGAAAGAAGCTGAAGTATTTATATAAAAAACTTACCATTGAAAAAGAATTTTAGCCGATTCGCGAAGACATTTGACTTAGGTACACCAATAAGCTCTGCCACTGGTTCGATGAGACTTCTGAAGCCTCCAGAAACTAGATACACCACCACACCTCGGTCTTGTAGATTCTTTACTAGTTGTCTGAAAAGAGAAAGGCGAATTTAGACTTTATAATATTATGTCGTTGGCGTTCAATTTTCTTTGTAACCAAAATGTGAACAGAGATGAATTTGATAACCCAAAGAGAAAAAGAAGTGACTAATATACGTAACTACATGACCAGATTAGTTTGCTATTCTTTTCGGTTTCGTAACTAAATAGGTAATAAGTTATTCAGAGACACATGTGAAAGGACGAAGTGAAGAAAGACCTTCTCTCACTTCAAGCTTCAGCGGAGTTGGTTCGAACGAAGTTTTTAATCAGCAGAATACGAAAATCGAAGTTTCTGATTCGTTTTCAAGCTAACGGTAATCTTATGCAAGCGACATAAGAGTCACGTTTTGCACGAAAACGAATCAGAAACTTCGATTTTCGTTTTCCGAGTAGGCCCTCAGTATAAGAGAGAGCATCGATTCACATCAAAAAATCCTGCAAAATGCAATTTCTTTTTGCTAACTACATATTTTTGGAAATCTGAGGATGGAGATGAAAAGATCTGTTGCTCTCCTTTCAACAAACTATATGCCAAAAATCAAGTCGATTCGTTGCTTAGTTAGGGCGTGGAGGAAGGACAAACAAACATACACACTTTCGCATTTATAATATTAGTTAGGATTTTCCTGTAGCTACACTGGTTAAGTACCTCGCTTTACTGCTCCGTCTAAATTCTAAAAATCATCGAGCCTGTATAGTTAAAAAAAATACTGCTGGGCAACCACACAGCATAATCATTCACTTAAAAAGATTACAGAAGGTGATGTAATTATCTACCAAATAAACAATAGTGTTAAAGGTCAAAGAGCTTAAACCTGAGATAATGTAATAAAGGTCGGAAGATAACTTTAAAAGTGGAGCGAACCGGTAAGTACTTCCAATTTACATATCGGTCAGACACAGACATCATTTGATGTCTAGAAGATTATAAGTACCTACTTATACTCTAATTTAGAATCCAAGATATTTTTAAATAATAAATAATGCTGGACAATTCACACAGCATTATCTAGCCCCAAACTAAGCAGAACATGTGTTATGGGTACTAGATAACTGATTTACTACATAGATAGGGAAAGATTTTTTTATTATACATAGAAAACATCCAGAACTCCCTGAACAAATATTTGCAGATGGTACAAACATTTGTCCCGAGGCGGGAATCGAACCCGCAACCTCCGGCGTTGCAGGATCTTCGCCTGCGGCGCCACAGAGGTCGTCAACGATTTTATGTCAATAAAGACATTTATGAAAGAAAACTTAACAAAACCTGATAACAATAACAGAAAACAACAAGGTAACAGAAAAGTTATCACTAAAAACGAAAACACAAACTGCAACGCATAATCTCGAATGTCTAGCAAAAAATGTTTAAAATTGAATTCGAAAACGAACGAGAGATCAATTAAAATGATGAAATCTTTCAAAACCAAAAATTGTTTCGAGCTTCTGTGCTTTGCTTCGATTATAAGTACCAATGTCGTTAAATATTTTCATCCAATATTCCTTAGGTTTCTTAACTGGATATTTTTTGTATACAAAGGGGTTACCTTTGAATACAAAAATATCCAGTTTTTTTAAATTGGAGTATAAGTACATCGTAGACCTATACTCAGCGGTGGGCAGTCAGGCTATAAATAATTATGATGATGATGATGATGACGAAGTACATCTTGACCTGGGTCCCTACTCTTAAAAACAAAAATCGAAGTTTCTGATTCTTTTTCGTGCAAACGCTAATCTTATGCAATGGACATAAGAGTTGGTTTTGCACGAACACGAAAAATAAACTTCGATTTTCCTTTTCCGAGTAGGCCCCCTGAATGCTAAATATTGGATAAAGAAAGCCATCTGTTGGGAAATTACCTACTTTTAATTATCTTAACTTGAACTAAAATAAGGCAATTGAAATCCAATCCTACTAATATTATTGAAAGTAACTCTGTCTCTCCGTCTGTTTGTTACCTTTTCACGCCTAAACATCTGAACGGAACCTAATGAATTTGGCCGGGAGGTAGATGATATTCCGGGGACGGACATGAAAAGCGCGTGCGAAGCCGCGGGCAGCAGCTAGTACTAGCTACAAGCTCTGCTTCGCATGGGACTAGATGATGCTGTGTGGATTGTTCAGCATTATTAATTTAATAATTAAAACTGAATGTTAGGAGCCTGGATATATGTAGAAAGTCACAAGAATGTCTGAAATATATAAAACAACCATTAAATTAATGTCATCAGTTATTTATAGCAAATAATCTATTAGAAAAACAAATAGAAAAATATTTATTCGGGTGATAACAAAGATATAAAAAACGTACAGAACGAATGTTGGTATTTGTATTGCCGTACTGCGAAGCACGAGTGGCAAGGGGCCAGACAGAATTCAATTCAAGAAATTAGAATTCAATATTGACGTATTTAAGAGGAGGTCTGTGCTATACCCTATAGTAGTGGTTTGATAATGAATAATGATGAGTAATGAATAGGTATGTATAAAAGGGTACTTACGAGATTCCTGGTGTTAGTCTAATGGGTGTTTTTTCTAAGAATTCTCTAATCTGGCTGACGCTAGGTCTGATAATATCTAATCTTTTCTTCAGCGCTTCTTGAAACGTCATTGAACCACCCATCGCCTCAGCCGTTCTGTAAAAAAACATATTTATGTATATCTTACGATCCTACTAATATTATAAATGTCAAAGTTTGTAAGGATGGATGTATGGATGGATATTTATTTGTTACTCTTTCACGCAAAAACTACTGTTTTTTATCCCGATAAAACGCGGGCGAAAGCGCGGGCAGCAGCTAGTATATAAATAAAAGAGCGTCTATCTGCATGTCAGTTGAACTCGACTACGAAACGATTAAGAGAATTTGATGAGATAAGAAGGGGAAATTTTTTCGAAACAGGCAAGCACAGATCAACGTATTGACCGCCCCAATTTTGCACAGGACAATTGGGACAAAAGTTATTCCAGTTGTTCTGTACAGAACGACTGCACAAGACAACTAGGAATAAGCGACAAAAACGATATAGGATATCATAAACAGTAGGAAGTACAAAATTCGTCTGAACGAAGCTGACAGAATCACCCTGCTCTACTACCTTACGGTTTTTACGAATATCATATCACCCTAATTTTGTTCATTATAAATAATGAAGATGACAATAAAACAGCAGAAAAATCAACACTTAGAAAAGCAATGTGTTTCCTCACAGTTTTCTTTTACTTCTTCGAGATGCTTCCAATCGAGAAATCCAGAGCATGTAAACAACTTGCAAAAAAAAACAGTCAAACAAGTTATTTGCAAGAACAAGTTTAATAAGGACATGATCGCGCAAGTTCCAGTGTAAAATTCTGGATACTTCGATCGTAGGTAGGTAGGAAAGGTATATAAGACACTAAGCATATAAGATATGTAGATGGACTACTAAGAAGTCTCTCTTATGAGCGTGCTAAGCGCCAAATCGTCAGTTGTTGTTATATAACTAAGGCGGTTTATGGACAAAGCAACTATTGCTGCAACAGGAAACTCACAACTAGCTGTTTACATAAAAACTTCTAACTCTTTAACAAAATATTTAAAAGTGGACAGTGTCTCCAACAATTTCTCTGTCTGCATAGCACAAAAGTGAGCGAAACCTTGGGCGATGAAGTACATAAAAACAAGATATACTTACAGTCGTTTCACTTCCTCCCCCTTCCCGCAGAAGTAAGCCAGCTCGTCGATCCCCTCATCTTGTATCACCGTCGAGTCCACATCGAAGCACACACAGTCAGCTGTCCTGAATAGCTCCTGAACACTTTGCTGAGGCGACATCACGCTGATCGACACAAGCGACAGCGTCTTTAATGTCGCGTATTGCAGGTTGGACTTTAAGCTGTGAAGGGAAGAGTCCTTTATCATTTAGCTATTCGTGGGTATTATCAAACTGTTTACAGCACCTAACGATTAGCAATCATCATATACCATACACGTCCACAGCTGGACATAGGCCTCCCCCATACGACGCCACAAATAGCGGTCCTGAGCCGCCTCCATGCAACGACTCCTTGTTAGCAATATCAAGGGTATTTCCATTGCCTAAAGGTTAGTTGGTGGAGATTGAATATGCAAGTAGGGTCTACGATTTTGTAATTGTGTATTTATTTTTCGCATTTATTTTCCCGATTTTTAACAGGGTCACACACTGGCGTTTATTATATGGAGTAATTTGTTCTGATCACGTAAGTTACTAAAACTTTAGTGAAGAAGAGTACCAACTTTGAGCAATAATGGTATCTTGAGTAAAATATGGATTGTTTTAGGAATCGGATCATGTCGGTGGTAGTTGAATCGAATTACGGGCCTAGTTGGGGAGGGGAGATGATCAAAATTTGGGAATAACTACAGGAATAACAATATAATTCACACAGATAATACGGTTTTGGGTTTGAAATTGACATACAATCCAACGATGAAAGAAGTATGACGCTGAAAGATTTATGAACTTGACAACAATTTTATTGGGGAATTGGAGACAGAAAAGAACCAGGCAAACAAAACAACCAACCGATTAAGTCAGCCTAAGAGACACGTTATTCCAGTCTAAGCCGACCACATAATTTAAATAAAAAAAAAAATTACGTACTGGTTAGAGATGAAGGAAGAAGATAAACAAAGGTAGAGCCGCACCTTGACATTCAAAGACGCGCAATGAATAAAAAGAACGGAAAAATTTGCTAGAAAATAGTAAACTGGCACAAATGCAAAACCGTTACAAATCTCACAATAATCAAACCTAGTTTATTTACCCTGAGGTCAGCAGACACTGAACTACAAAGTAATTGAACAAAACGTGTCACCAATTGTATGTTTCTAACACGAACTAATATAAACCGTGGATATTTACGGTATATAAGAATAAATTGCACACGGAAGCCGTTGATTGACAATGGCGGGCGCAAAAATGGTTGTGACCTCGATCTGATAGTGTAGTGTGGAAAAGAAGCGACCTATGTGACATGATATGTATGACAGACGAGTTAGATAGTTCATCTCGATAGGACGAAAATGGTACCTACCATAGGTAGATATTTCTATTCAAAGGACGCTGGGATCACGTGAGTTTAGTAGAGTACCTAAACCTTAATTTAGGATTTTAGCAGAATAAATCTGGTGAAATAAACGATAGAAATAAAAATATTTGCCACAAAGAAACCTGAGCACTATTGATAAAAATATTATTTTTATCGATATTATCACTAATCAAATCAGAAATTATCAAAATTTACCTCGATTTTCGTCCATGTTTGCCCACATCTATTAGTTTTCTCTAAAATTTAAGGACACGAAATACAACTACTTTTAATGGCGATTATTAAGAAACAATTCTACAAGCTTAGTGTACCTATTAGGTACGTTTACCAAGAGGAAAAATAAGCTTGTTATTTTGTTCAAAGTAAACTTACCAATTGAAGGCTAGGCAACTACGCTCACTCAAATCTACGATGATTATTATCAAACGATTTTATTGAGAACTATAAATTCATTATCTACTAATAACTAGCTATGGCTAGCGCCATAGCAACGTATTGACTTAATAATACGACGTCAATCAAGATACACGACAACGAGTTCTGACAAAAAACAATTTTGTTTTGCAGGGTATTGAAGACAGTACTGATTGGCAACAAGGGCCGATAAAACAAACCGGGTACCGGGTTTCAGAAAAAAAACTATTTCTGGTTGCAGACTTTCGGAGCACAACAGGTTGAGTCGGTTGTAATGAACAAAATAAGACCGATTGAATCACCTTATGGAATACCTAAACGAAACATTGTTATTGTGGATCCCATAGACCTAGATTTTAATTTACATCCTTATGTCTATGGTAGATACACACATAAATAATGAATAAGGAAATAACTTGTGCGTCACCTATGTACATCATTTTAAATTTAAACAACGTCCTCGATTTCGTACATATAGTACCTATGGAACCACCGCGCTGACTATTTTCACATACATAGAAAAGTTCACAGTTGCTTCATTTCACGCAATATGAATTGTCTTTGATGGAATTCGTATCTTACATCTGATAAATGTATACTAATATATAATATACCTAATACATTATCAGTACTAAAAATCGACGCGTAGAACAAAGAAAATGTGACACTTCAGGGAACGGTTCCCTATGTGAAATGGACGAAATGGTTAGATTGGAATCGGAATAGAGATTGGAAGTAAATATGAAACATGGGATAAACATGCTCAATTCCGTACAAATTTGTAACCACTAACCACCCATCTCCAAATATCATCATCATCATCAGCCCATACACGTCCACTGCTGGACATAGGCCTCCCCCATACGACGCCACGAATAGCGGTCCTGAGCCGCCTCTATCCAACGACTCCTTGCGACCGCTACGATGTCGACGGTCCATCGAGTGGGTGGTCTCCCATGTAGGGGGGGATTTGCCATAATCACCACGCTTGGCAGGCGGATTGGTGATCGCAGTGTTGGTGTTTAAAAATACTCAGAAGGAAGCTGCTGCCCTTCCTCTGGTAGGTTCCCTTAGTCGGCTTTTACGACATCCACGGGTTGAGTTGGAGGGGTCGATATTCGTACGCCGCGACCCCACGGCTTCCAAATGTCGTTAGATTGAAATTGGTGATGGGATCGAGTTAGAATGTATTATATTCAAGAGCAGAGATATGTACGACAGAACTACGCATTTTTGGATCAAATCTTATTAATTGGGCACAGGAAAATATTCATGCATCTGTATCTATGCAGATGTAAACAACTAAAGAAACCAGATCCAATCGGCAGAAAATGATGGATGCAGCTATGGATCTTGGTATTAGGTACGCTACTCTATATTTTGAACAAATCGTGGTATTTTAAGGAGGACCTGGCAAATTATTTGCTAGCGGTCCAGGTAATTACAAAAATTTATAGTTGTTTAGAAAGACGGCTGGTTTTTAGGACACCTTTATAAAGCGCTGAAGGTATATTTAGATACCTAGATAACTCTAAAAAAATATCTTTAGATCATTGATTTATTTAAAGCTCGTGCATTGTTAGTTAAACAAAAAAAATTCAAACGAATGTATAGAACTACGATAAATAAATAGGGGATGCAATTAGTCCATGCAACATGCTACAACCCTGACCTCAAAAGAAAAGTACCTGTATAGGGCCATTGCGATGCCTTCCTCCGAATAACAGAAATAAAATGACTTGACACAACCGAGCTATATCGATTACTTATCTTTATTACGAGTGTGAAAGCTGGTATGAACAGTACACGCCTCCACCGAATGTGATATCACAAGGTACAGTAAACTTGCGAGGTTTTTATCGCCTTATATCCACAAGACACTGCGATAAGCCGTGAAGAGCACTGCCATCTGAGAGCTACGTACTATGAATGACGTAGTACAGCGTCTACCGCAAAGACGTATGGTCAGACGAGAGCAACCCTCGCAGTAGGGGCGAGGAAACGACAGACGTCTCGCTCTCGCGCGATAGAAGCGTATGGAATATTTTGTGGAACCACTTGTTTTGCTAATTGCGTCGAGTGCAAAACAGATAAAAACAGCTACTTAGGCTACTTAGATAATTCGTAATCTGTAGGAAGGTATATTATACCTATATATTAATTTAGTGGGTGGGTATCACTTACGAATACATAATATTAGGTATAACATAATGGTAATTGACCCATTCTGTAAGGAAGTAAAGTATTTGGTAGGTATTTATTTTAAATATTCGTTTACCAGGAAAAATGATTTCAAAAGTAATTTGGACTGGACCAGTCCATAATTTTAAACTTGGTCCAAATATTTTTTCACACATAAAAACTAAACATTCTAAATAGAGAGCAACCCTCGCAGTAGGGGCCTGCCTGACATCTTTCTGACAGGGACAATCATTCACAGATGGCCAACAACTCACAGGTGAACTGACTTGAAGTGCTGGGTGAATGCTTATCATGAAAATTGTTTGTATGTAATGTACTTGGCTTTTACATCTATCTATCATAGAGGTATTATTTGTGGATACCAATTTATCTTTCTCTATTTCTATGGATACAGTTTCCTATATGTCTCATAGAGCTAGATGATAATATTAAGTAATTTCTTATTATTGTATTGTGTAGTTAAGAGTGACTACCTCAAATTGCTCATTTTCAACTTCGCCCTATGTTCATATCTTCCAAACAACTGAATATTTAACTTTGAAATGTATATATATATATGGCAAAGTTCAGGACTTACTATATCCTTCATATGATATGTTTCGAAAACAAGATTCTATAACATTTTCTTGATAGAAAAAATCCAAAGTGTGCTCTAAACATTACTTACTCCAAAAAATAAAGACAAAGTTTTTTTTAATATAATTTCAACAAACCTAGATAAATTTGCATGACCCTTGTGGTAATAATGCAATATTTGATCAGACACCCGTCAGCATTTTAAGTTTAATCTCTACCAGTGGGCTATCTGTACAATGTCAATTCATGTCACACTTTCTGTGCATGATTACTATTTATTTACACGTGGGGCATAGTTAACTACTGATAATTTCTATTCAAATTATTTATATACAAATAAAGGCTACCTCTCATGAAATAACATCAGCAGAATCATTGGCCCTTGGACCATTAAAATTTAAAAGATTTTTTTATTGATATCTCTTTAAAATTACCTAGTTCAATAATTTAACCTCTGATTATTTTAAAAGATTGCAAGGTTACATGATTTCATTTTAACCCAGATAGGATTTGATAAGGTAGATAGATACTTGGCATAAACAATGAATTTCAAAACTAACTGGTTTCAACTAGATCAATAAGACCAAATGTCAAAAAAATATATACATACTCATAATAATGATTGATAAAGATTTTGCACACCAAATGAGCTGTTAAATGGTTGCAAGGCATCTTTTAATCTAAGCATTCATGTTGTGTGCAAATAAATGATAACAAATTACGATTATGACCATATGTGTACTTCGAAAAGGAATGAGATATATCTGGTGTAAAAAGATGTTTTCCATTGAAGTTTAGTATGATTTTGGACTTTATTCTCCAGAAATCGCTAATATCAAATATCATAAAAGTATCTTCATACTGTAGTCAGATCATTAATAGTTTTGAGAGTTCAGCCTCTTGTCGGCACAAAAACGCTTATAAGGAACTTTAAATATAAATAATCTGTGTAGCTAAAGGAAACACAAGTAACATACTTATCAATACCAAATGTTATGTAACATCTTCTCTACAAGGAACAAGTCACCGGCTTTATTCCTTTATGCATAGTTTGTTCATTCTTATGTGTCAAACAAAGCTAGATTCTTGATGTGAAAACAATTTTCTGAAAAACTATCATACTGCTAGATCAACAACATATTAGGTATTAGGTACAAATTGGTTTTGTATCTGTAATTAATTAAACAGTACCTTCAGGAATTATGAGTTTATTAATACAACCTCCAGCTCTTGAGGTCAGACTTGTGAAAAAAACACGATTGTAAAAGATTTTGTAGTTAACATATAGGTAGGTGTATCTTTAAAAAAAAGGTATGTAATGCCGGTTATTTATGCATGCAAAATACATACCTACTTTGTATCTGTAGAAATTGCTTCCAAATAAACACGTGGTAGGGCAATAAATAGCAAGAGATAAAAGTAGACCGACGAGGGATCCATTACTTGCTCATTAATTCACTCAGTGATAGATAGAGGTTCTGAGGTTATCTTCCGACATAACTCATACTTATTTTTTGCATGGACGAATAGGTTATATATGGCGAATGGTTTGGTTTAGTTATTTTTAGAGCCAAAATTGAAAATAAACAATTATATCAAAACGTAAGTTACAGGATTTCACAATACAAACATTTCGTTTTTTTTTTTGACATTACGATCATTATTCAGTCAGTTCAGTTTCGATGACAGAGATGTAACATGACATTGGCAATTTTTCTACACAATGACAGTTATAGTTTGGTAAGAAGATCAAAGGTAGGGGTCCGAAATAGATTATCTCGGTGAACTATCGACCATGGCTATCGACTAAAAGCATAGTCATTATGAAAACAGTAAGAGAATTTAGAAGGAAGTGGAGCTTTATAATGAAATAAGAGATCATGCAAAGAAGGAGATGAGTTTATGGGGCAGCAGAACAACCGTTTTTGTACATTTGTCTATTAAGTCTTAGGTCTTAGTTTTGTACATTTGTAATATAGGCACCTTTGCCAACTCGTCAGCTATTTACTGATAAATCCCTGACGAGTTGGCAAAGTTTTTTTTTCTTACAAAATGTGATCCGTGAGGTAGTACGTGAAGTTGGCATACGTTTCCTCAAAACTCCAAAGAGGAATAAAATTGCCATTAAAAAAATATATCAAAACATCACTCGAAACGGACAAAGATAAAAAAAAAAGTAGTTTTTTGGCGGGAGTGTACCGATTCAATAGAAAATTGTGAACTATTTACTAAAACGTAGGCTCCTTGATATTAGATTTATTGCCAATAACATATCCTGAGATATGAATGTGGTTCAGAGAGAAAAATGTTCTGGCCCCACAAATTTATCAAAAATTAGAAATGCTTTACTTAGAAAGGGTACGAAGACGCAGGGTAAGCTTCCATTTATTTTAAGGTCTCTACTGTTACTTTACCTACTTTAACTTCTTTTCTAACAAATTACCATGAGTTGAATCGAATAACAGGCAAAAAAAATTGATTACCTACATAGAATACAATAGAATCACTTATTCACAGAAAACATGTCAAATATTACAATGCTGTCAATGTATCAGTGGTATCAATGTAATACTACCAGTAGTTTGGACTGGTGTGTGAATATTAATATACCTACCTACCCTACCTAATAATGATTTAGAAATTAAATTACAAATCTCTTGTCTGTTTAAAATTAAAATATTCGTCCACGCTATAAAAACAATAAGTCAGCAACCATTTATTGAGTCTATTTTTAAACAATGTCATTGGTAAGTCCTTAAATTCTTTTGGTAACTTATTAAATATCTTAATTGCCATGCAAAACGAATTTCTGTCAAAAAGTTTGGAATGATGATTTGGCATATAAAAATAAGTTTTATGTCTAGTACAAGGAATTTCTATACAGTATATAAATTCCTTGGTCTAGTACAAGGAATTTCTATACTAACGTAACTGGAAGGATCACTGACACAAAAATCGCGGTCTGAAAGAGACTGAATACTAAGGTGGTGTGTCTCTTTCTATAAGGACGACCATAATTATAAACAAAACAGGACAAGACAGGGAATACTAATGATTATTTTTATTGCTTATATCCATTCTTTTTAAATATCCTTTTAAAATAAGATTTTATTAAATATATTATATAATATTTATACCTTTATTATTAAAAAGTTAGGTATTGAAAATTCGTTTAGTCATAAACAATTAAAAACGTCCCCATATTGGAACCATCAAGTGTGACGTAAACAGGCTATTTCTTTTGTATGAGAAAAGAGCTCTGAGATATGAAACTTTGGCGGGGCAACCGGCTGAAGTCACACTCCACTGTCATACTTCTTGAAATTGCGTTTCTTTTAGACTAAAAATACTGAAGTGTCAATTCAAAAAACACATAGCAAAACCATTTTTTTATAAACAATCAATCATATTACTATTTATTCAGTTAATTACAATCATAGTAGGTATAGACACAAAATAGAACTAATATTTACAATTGAAACAATTGAGCTGCCTACCTGCAGACTTTTGGAAACAATCTAGAGTTATCTAGCTCAACTGATTCATATGGCAATGCTGATGCATTCATGCAATCAATCATACATGACTAAGCTATTGCTTAGTCATGTAGCCTTGTGCAATTTGTGGCGTAATGTTGCACGAGGTCCGATAATTTTTACCCGACTACCGAAGGACGAAGGTTATGAGTTTGACACCCTATGTACGAGTATGTAGCCGATTTTTATGTTCCCACTTAGCGCTGAAACTACTGGTCCAATTTTAACAAATGACGTGTTGTATGATTCGTCTTAATAGCCCGTTGTTTATAGGCTACGTGACGTCAGATAAAATGGGGGTCTTACGAGATAGCTGAGTCTAAGTAAGGGTCGAAAATTAGTATTAGTAAATACTAACATTGGGATTTTCGACCCTTGCAACGAGCACATTTATGCTCGTGTGTAGTATCGTTGCAAAGGTCTTTGTTTGTACTTTCCGAAACAGTTTTTAAAACTTTTGTGAAGTTAAGGATTCTCAAGCTATCAGCAAAAAGATGTTAAAAAATATATTTTAATAAAAAACTAAAATCCGACTACATAAAAGTCTAAGTCTAAGTATAAGCGTTTAAGTTGGAGGCACCCACCACCACCCATATACCTAGGGTACAAGTAGGAATAAAGGCCTTCGACTACCTAAGTATAAAAAAAAAAAATAAGGACAATAGGCAAAGGTTTGGTGTATTTACGTGTGAAAAGTGATGCCTTGGGCTTTGTAGATTGGCTGTCACTATAAATCTGAATCGGCAACTCGATTTGGCCAGTTATTTCAGCCACAAATCTTTTCAGAAATATTGCCTCTCTCGCAACTTCTGACATTGCAACGTACTCTGCCTCGGCTGTGGATAGTACAATGGTCTTCTGTTTTTTGCTTTCCCAGCTGACAGCAGCTCCCATATGCAAAAATACTGCTTCTGAATATGATCTCTTATCGTAACAGGAAGCGTGACTTGCATCTGCATAGCAATGAATGTCACCTGATGTTCCTCTCTTAAACATCAATCCAAAATCTTTGGTTCCTTTCAAGTATCACAGTACACGTTTTACAGCAATCCAATGCTCATCACCGTAGTTGCTGTTAAACTGACTTAGGTAATTTACTGCATATGATATATCTGGTCTTGTGCACACAGAAAGGTACATCAAGGAACCTATCACACTTTGATAAGGTATGTCAGGATTGGGTACATGTTTCAATCCAGGTTTATTTAGATTTAGACCCGTAACCGCAGGCGTAGTAGCTGGCTTGCAGTCTTCCATTACAAAAGTCTTCAACAACTTGTTGACATACTTCGTCTGATCAACTTTGATCCCTAACTCACTCTGAGTTATTTGCATTCCTAGGATAGGATGAGTTCGGTTTTTCCTAGGTCCTTCATTTCGAACTTATACATGAGATCCTGCTTGACCTTCCGTAGTTCATCGGCATTGTTCCAAAAAATCAACATATCGTCAACATACACAGGTAATATGATCACATTGTTGCCTTTCGACCTTGTGTACACGCAGGGTTCATTCTTCGATCTCTTGAATCCTAGCTGTAGTAACTGGCTGTTGAGTTTAGTGTTCCATGCCCTTGGGGCTTGCTTCAGCCCATACAATGAACGTTTCAATAAACAAACATGGTCTTCTTTCCCTCTTTCTTGGAAGCTTTCCGGTTGGTTCATATAGACAGTTTCATTGAGTTCTCCATTAAGAAATGCTGTCTTAACGTCCATCTGGCCGATCTTGAGTCCTTGTTTCACAGCTTGAGCAATAAGTGCTCGTAGAGAGCTATGTCTCATGACTGGCGCGAAGGTATCTTCATAGTCTATTCCGTACCTTTGACGAAAACCTCTTGCAACAAGGCGTGCTTTATAGCGTCTTCTATTCCCCGCCTCTTCTTTGACTCTGAAGAGCCACTTCGAGTCAACGATGTTACACGCCTTTTGCGGTTTCACGAGAACCCATGTCCCATTTTTCTTCAGCGCATCAAGCTCCTCCTGAATAGCTTGTTTCCAATTCTCGCTGTCTGATCTTGATAGTGCCTCGCGCACTGTCACTGGATCTCGTTCCATCTCTGCGTGGTAAAGGACGTAGTCGGAACTCCTTCTTTCTATGCCTGAGTGGATATCTCCTTTCGTTTTCTTGTTGTACATTTTCAGGTTCGTCAACTGACTCACATTCTTCAAATATTTCAGTTTCTGGTTTTGTGACTTCAGTTTCAGGTTCCATTACTTCAATTTCTGTTTCCGTAAGTTCAGCATCTGGTCCACGTTCCTCGTTCTCAGATCTCGGACTCTCAGATCCAAACTGTATAACTTCCACATTTACGTTTGCATTTGGATCCCCATTACCAAGAACTTCTTCTGGAGGCGTGTATACAGCCCCTTCAGTGTTTCGAGCTTCCTCACTTTCGGGTTCAGGAAATATCATGAACTCCACTAGATTTTCCTCTGATTTTTCTGTGTCTGTGTATTTGCTGTTTTGCAGGAATACCACATTTCTAGACTTGTACTCCCTTCCTGTTACAAAATCTATTAGGCGGTAGGCTTTCGCGTTGTCACAAAAACCAGTATGAACCAACTCCATGTTCTTTGCATACCATTTGGTTCGCTTCTGTTTCGGAATGTGCATGAAAGCCTTACACCCAAAAGCCCTCAGCATGCTCAGATCACATTTCTTTCCATTCCACTTCTCTTCCGGTGTCATGCTTCTCACCGCAATGGTTGGTGACCTATTCTTCAAATATAATGCATGATGGACAGCCTCTGCCCAGAATTTTTGAGGTAGTCCAGAATCTTGCAGCATACTCCTCGCTTTCTCACAGATCGTACGGTTTGCCCTTTCTGCAACTCCATTTTGCTCCGGCGTCTAGTCACAAGTCAATTGATGATGAATCCCGTTCACTGCTAGGAAGTCATCCATCCGTTTGTTGACGTACTCGGTGCCATTATCTGATCGCAAAGTCTTTATCTTCTTGCCCGTTTGATTTTCAGCATAAGCTTTGAACTCCATAAACATTTCAAAAACTTCAATCTTTTGTTTCAAAAATTATACGAAAGTCTTAGGCGATAAATCGTCAATAAACGTAACAAAATAAAGATTTCTACCAATTGAGGGAATACTCATAGGTCCGCACTCGTCTGAATGTACCAAACCTAGGACTTCAGTAGCCCTCGTACTGTTTCTAGTAAAAGGTTGCCTCGTTTGTTTTCCCATGATACAAGAAATGCATTCAAATTTGCAAGAACAATTTGGAAAACTTACCCCAGTTGCCATCTTGTCCCTGAGTGACTTTTCATGCCCAGATGACCCATACGTCTGTGCCATAAAACCAGGTCGTTTCTCAAGCCCAGATGACCCATACGTCTGTGCCATAAAACCAGGTCGTTTGGCTCACCTTCTGTAGTTGCCAGTGCAGAACCGTATAAACAATCCTTGATTTTGTAAATACCTCGTTCTTCCACACCCGAGCCAACATATTCGCCATAGACCTCACATCCGTTACTCTTAAAAATGTCGCAACCGTTCTCTGCAAACACTAATACATGACCTTTCTTAGCTATAGCGTTCACACTCAATAAATTAGATGCTAAATTTGGTACAAAAGTTACATCGCTTACCGTCATCTTGTCAGACACAACCATACCAATACTTTCGCCCAAAACCTCGTTTCCATCCGCACACATAACTTTTAATGGCCTAGGAGTCTTCTTCAAATCCTTCAGCCAGGCTTTCGTCTTCGTCATATGCGTTGAGGCCCCAGAGTCGATCACCCAATCTTCTCTAGTTGCAGGTTCAGACGCAGTTCCGAAGGCAAATGCTTGATGAGCTTCCTTCTTGAATTTCCTTCTTCTCTCTTTGAATTTTGTTTGTTTGGACATTGGAAGCATTTATGAGGGCCATCGCAGATGTAGCACTTCAATACTTTCTTTGTAGCTTTCTTAGTATTGCCCTTGCTATTGGTATTTCCTTTATTCTTTGTCAGCAGTGCTGATGTTGACGTCTGGCTTCCACTACTTGAAGCACTGTATGTATCTTCCATTTGAAACAATTTATTCTTCACATAGTCTGACGTGAGTGCAGTTTGATTATTCTCAATCGTGATTCTCAATGGTTGGAACTCCGGCGTTAGACCTTGTAGGAGGAGGGCAGCCAAAAGTTCATCATCGATTTCCTTTCCAATATCTCTTAGCTCCTGGGCTACTTTCAATACAGCTGTCACATACCCCCGTACCGTTGAAAACTGTTCCAATTTCAACCATATTAGATAGAAGGCGGCAGCGATTATTTACGCCTTTATCCTCAAACGTCTAACTCAGATTATCCCAAGCTTCCTTTACTGTCTTCGCAGACCTATCTTGGCTTTTGCCTTTTGGTTTCTTTTCTTGGCAGCTGCATCAGTCGGGTTTGGCTTTGCGCTAGTGAAAGCCCAAAGATCATCGTAGACAAGTGCCATCTCCATTTGCACTTTCCACGTAGCATAATTGGAGCTTCCTTCTAGCCGCACCATTGGTGGCATGCTTATACCACTACTACTTGCCATTTCGACTGAATTTACTTCGATGGTGTCTCCGTTGCCACCACCAGAGTTGACACTCTGTAGACCTATGTCCAGCATCAAATCTTGCTAGGGGCCCATAACCTGATGGTGGCAGAGCGTGGTCATGATCTACCGACCTCTGGGTTATGTGGAAATAAACTAATAAAATACTTTTTGACAAAACAAAAATTGTATTTTTCTCGACAACCAAACTTGAAGTTATTCACAATAACAAAGAGAATACAATACTGACGAGGACACAATAATATGAAATCTGACACCCTGTCTAATATTCACTATGGCTAAAGACTCCTTGCTCTAATAACAATTAAGATACCTAAGAAAATACATGATTCAACACTTTCTACTCTAGTTGATTGATATTTTATGTCCAAATTTATAGATTTATTCTTGTAATTTCTGAATTGTATAAGTTTAGTCTTGTCAATATTAATCATTAATTTATACCATTTTATCCAATTCCATAAGTCATTAATTGTATTATTTATTTCATTTACGAGTCAATATTTGTACATTTAATTACTACTGTTGTGTCATCGGCAAACAGTAGACATTTAATGTTAGTGACGTTTGGCAGGTCGTTTATAAGCGATAAATGAAGGACGTAATTAGTACCTACGCAAATAATAACGAAGTTGATAACGAAGTTATTTCGTATTGTATTCTCTTTGGTTATTTCTACCAAAGTACCTAGGTAGGTACATACTAACATTCATACTTATTTAGTAGAGGTACCTACTAACTTAATAATTTTAAATTATAATGGCTATTTTAAATATATAGGTGTTCGAGGTGCCTCCGCTCTACATGTTTTATCGTACACAGCGACGCATGCTAGTCGACAAAATGCAAGCAAACCGAGATACCAGTTTGGCAGTATATGTGACTCTGCAAAAACCAGCATACAACCAATGGGGCCTCCCACTGGACCTCTGCGAAGTTTAAAACGCAAGTTAGTATTTTAAAGTCCAACAAACGTAAATAGGTTTTCTACCATATTGGGTAGGTACCTACCTACTTCATAATAATTATGGTGTTATTTAAATTTGCACCTATAGAATAAAACCGCTGGAGGTTACTCACCTGCTGCTACAGATTAATATTCATTATACAAAGAAAGCCGCAAACGATTTTTATTTTTAGCAGAATTTTGATTTTTTTACATATAATGCCTTATTATCGTACTTAAATTTGACTTAAATAACATACTGTTCCTCTCACGCGCCAGACGCCGCCGCCGACGCACAAACTACATCGAGGAACCATTCTCAGAAAAAACATCAAAATTGTGTTATATCTAGGTACCTAATTATCTGGTCGGGCGGGCCAAAAGTACCTAGCGCTAACGGGTCAACTTTTTCATTGAGGTTTTTATGTACCTATAGGATTATCACCAACTCAACATCATCGAAACTGGAGTCTTCATCAAGCGCAGCGCAGAGACCTAGGATCCTTGCCAGCGACTCGGCCGCACTAGATACCTCACATGACTTCGTGACGCCTAGGAACCGACCTGCTGTGTTGAGATATATTAGCAGTAGCAGTAGAGGTATGCTATCGTCCTTAGCATTTTAATGTTTGAAGAAAATACTGATGACTCAAAGTCCCTTGCTTAAAGAAGAACAAAAAATATTTTAAAAAAATCTCTAAACTATGTTATTTTTGATACCCTTGAAATAATTTGAGAACCTACCTATTACGTTATGTGTACTATCTGTGCCATGACTATGCTGATATTTTGTTATTTAAATATTTTCTGAATGGTTTAATATGAACTAGATCTTTGCCCTGCAGTAGGACACATCAGGTGATGGAAATAATACTGTTTTTTAAACTTGCGCGCTTGTGATATTTTTTCATAAAAATATCCATGCTGACGTCACAAATCAGGCCTCCAGCATACGATAACCAATAATAAACAAAAGGTGATCGGAAGCTTCCAAAAATTTACCTATATACCTACCTATATTGGACATTATATAACATCTAAATAACAATCATGTCGCGCCAGTTTAAATGAATTTTTCTAAAGAAAATAAACTAAAGCTGTTCAATTTCAGGTGGCCATAGCGGTACCAGGTCAGCCAGATCTACAAGCACTGCAGCAGTAGAAGCAAGCGTGATTTTAGGCAAGGCTATTAACCCCTCAGACGAGACGGGGGTTAAAGAAATAAGTAGCCCATTTTATTATACTAGCTGCAGGCGCCTTCGCCCGCGTTTTTTCGGGATATAGTATGTTGTTCTAGGTCCCAAACTACATATATCCATACTAAATTTCAGCCTAACCAGTTCAGTTTTTGCGTGAAACAGGAACAAACATCCATACATCCATTCATACTCACAAACTTTGACATTTATAATATTAGTATGATTTTCTATAACCTGGCCGTGGGGCCGCGGCAAAATATTGTGAGCGCCTTCTTTCCCCATAAACAGACATTACAGACTGCACGAACACTCGATGTGGAACACGTTACAATATACTCCATAACGCCGGTCAATAGGTAGGTACGCACCTTTATACACATGTATTGTAAGGACAGTACTATATAATACCATATTATAATATCATCATCATCAGCCTATACACGTCCACTGCTGGACATAGGCCTCCCCCGAAATTATAATATACAGTTTTCTAATATACGGTAGGTACCTACTTGTTTTTTTTTTTATTTCAGCAATTTCTGAAGGCAGAGGTTTAGCCAGAGGTGAAATCGGAATGGCAGCTGTAGATCTGAGGCATCCCCATCTTGTACTTTGCCAATTCAGCGATACTCTTCTTTACACGCATACGATGACAAAAATCAACTTTTTCAACCCAATTGAGGTATACTTACTTAAATTTAAGACAGTAACTTCATAGATTGAGAGAGGCCGATACGCAGCAGTGACTGCTAGACTGATGATAATGATGATGACCTACATAATTTTCTGGAAAATCATCAGAGTACTCATCTATCAAAATGCACCCAGGTAGGTAAACGTTTTAATAAAGGAATAGGAACTAAATGACTGTATGTGTTTTCAGATAATAGTACCACACACATTCTGCGAAGGCGTAAAACCTAATCAGCTCTACCAGCTGATAAGAGATCAATATCCTCAAATCAACTTGGCACCGGTACAGCGAAGGCAATTCAATGACGCAGTGGGTCGTCAAAACATACAAACACTGTGTGCGCCACAGTACAGCGCTGTTTATCTAGAAGTCTTACACAAGTGCGTTGAAAGAAATATGTTGTTTTTCATATTTACAGGAGCATAATCTACTTAGATAGCACTGGACTTGGTTGGCTATTCTTAAAACAGTTTCAATGTTGATTATGCTTGGAGGTCGGTTGTTCCAAATTACAAGTTAAAAACCGACTTCACAAAATTTCACTACTCTACCCTACCAAATCTGATCCCATTTGGCAACTTTTATTTTCTTTTTTTTATTGATAATGGTAAAGCGTTTGACCACCATCTCAAGCGGGAAAGTGAAGATGTGGCATAAAATGGAGCACGCTTTCCCAGAAGGAACGTATTCACTCGGGATTTGAAGACTCCTAGATTATACTCTACTGGAAAAACAGAAGCAGGAAGTTCGTTCCACTCTTTACCAGTACTTATAATGAAAGTAGAGCGAAAACGTTTGGTTCGACACGGTCGTATGTCGACTAGGTATGGGTGGTGTTTACCAGTGCGTCTGCTTGTCCGGTGGAAGAAGTTCGGGATAAGGTCATGTAAATCCTCGGCACAGTCACCAAAGTGGTACTAAACTTGTAGAACACTGGCAGTCTGGCAACGCGCCGTCTGTGTTCAAGGCTGTGCAAGTTGTTCTCCACAAGCGAACTAGCAAGTTTTACAAAATTAATGAAAATCAAGTAAAAAAACGACTTCACTACACTTTACTACTATACGTCGAATACTCGAAATCTGATCCCAGTCTATCATATGTACATAGATTACATTTATCTATCACATATCATAGCATTCAGAAGTGCCAAATCAAGGAACCCAAATTACCATTCGCTATTTATATTGATGATACAATTCTTATTGATAATGGTTCTTGGATGCCTGCCTTTTACAGATTTTATGCGTTGACGGCTGCTGCAGCTGTTCTAAAATACGTAGAATACATTCAATGTATTGTATTTGCGAGGGAATCTTTGAAGATTGAATATCATTCTTCAGAAAATACAATGATCATTGGTAACTTTGTTTCTGGTTCAATTTCTAGAGTTACTGATATGACAATGACCTAGAAGCAGATGGTTTAAAGCAGCTTCTATTTCAGATGTGGGCACTGCGACGCAATTGGAACTGGTTCAGCCTTTGGTGCCATCCGCTGGCCCATCATGCTGTCTCCTAGGAGTATTGGGACCAATGTACACGCTCGGTGGCATAAGAGCTCTCAGAGCTTCGATACTTCAGCCTTCGTGTAACAAAGAGTTTATTGAAAACAGACTTGATGCTGTACAGGATTTGATTGAGAATGACGCTGGGCTTATGGTTGATGTTCAGGTAACTTGTGTCATGAACTAAAGCGACTTGGGTCGGTGGCTTTGGAAAAGTTGCTGAGTGTAGTGTGCTTCAATGCGAAAATGCTTTTTTTGTAGGTATACCTATTCAGCTGAATGTGCCTATGTTTTTTTATATTATTTTCGTCGATTTCTTTGTCAATTATGGACTGATTTACAAAATTATTACGCTATTGTATAGGGAATGCTCCGATCCAGAAGAATTAGTATTTGTCCCGAAAAAATAAATAAATGGAAGATCTTAGATAAATACCTAATTTGTAAAGTTGGTTTTTCGGTCGGTTTTTATAATTACTCCATGCTAGAATATAGTAAGACATGAGTGCATTTTTTAGACTTATACCACCTAGGATACCATGTTTGACGCAATAAAAATCTTGAAACTAATGAAATGTTAAGGTATTCGAAGTCGGTTTTTAGTTTTTTCAAAACAATTAATTTAGAATACCTAAATAATGATGAATAAATGACTGTTTGCTGCGTGGCAGGAAGCGATAAAAAAGCTGTCGGACATAGACAAGATCCTATTCCTTTGCGTTGACCCAACAAACCAAAATATGGACAAGATGGGAGAGGCTCAACTAAACCAAACGTTACTACTGAAAACAACAATGGAAATGGTCCCTAAGCTTATAGAGTCATTGAAAGCAGCAGATAGTGGAAGACTGAAAAATATAAAAATAGTAAGATTGAATAGATTTTATTTTATTGCTATCATTGACAATGATAATGAAAACCCCGCGTATCATTAATTGACCGTTAACATTAATAAATCGTTCGTTGTGATAATTTTGAAATCTTGCTCATACCTAAACCTACTAGAAGTAATCTTTTCCTCTTTAAAGGACTTTGAGAACCCACACTACGTTGAAATCTCTGAACGGATTAAGAAAATTTTACAAGACGATGCTCATTTAGAAAAGGGCGCAATGGGAAGTCTTCAAAGATGCTTCGCCGTTAAACCCAACATAAACGGGCTATTAGACGTGGCGAGAAGAACTTATTCAGAACTGATTGAAGATATTCAAAAGATTGTTGAGCAACTGGGCGAGACCTACGATCTGCCATTACGGCTAAATCAAAATATGATGAAAGGGTTCCACATAGTTCTGCCTATAGCACCGAAGAATAGGAGACATTTCAATGTAGATGACCTGCCTCCGATATTCATACAAGTAACCTACCACATTTTTTAAAACTAAGTGATGTTAGCTTTCTCTATGTTATGATAATAACTAGCGGCTGTCCGCGCCTTGGCCCGCGTTTTATCGGGATAAAAAATTACCTTTATGTTATTCCAGGTCCGGACGAGTAACAAATATCCATACATCCATCCTTACAAACTTTGACATTCATAATATTAGTAGGAAGTAGGATGTCAAAGTTTGTAAGGATGTCAAATATCAAATATCAAAGTGCTTTATTTCCTTTACACCTTACAGGACCCTTGGACACGTCACAAAATTAAAATTACATAAGTAAAACAGGGAAATAAAGTGATCACTTTGATTTTTTGTTCACTTCAATCTTTGTAAGGTAAAGTAAAGAAGCGAACAAGAAACCTTTACCTTGTTAGGTTGTTAGTTTTCGAGTTGGAGCAAAAGTCGTCCCATGCTTTTTTATCCTCTAGATAATCTGATATTTTGTAATAAGCCTTTTTACAAAGGATATGTTTGATAGTTTGTTTGAATTTATTTATTGATAATTTTTGCAACTCACTCGGAGTTTTGTTGTAGAAGCGTATACATTGCCCTTTAAAAGATACACTAATCTTGTGCAGCCGAGTTTTGGGCAAAGCGAGTTTGTTCTTTTGTGTTTTTTTGTAGTTGTAGTTTCTTTGATGAATGTATGGGTGGATATTTGTTACTCTTTCACGCAAAAACTTCTGAACCGATTAGGCTGAAATTTGGTATGGGTATAGTTTGGGATTTTTTATCCCGATAAAACACGGGCGAAGGCGGTATTTTGTATGGGGAGGAAATTTGGTATGGGTAGGTATAGCTTGGGACCTGGAATAACATATAGGCTATTTGTTATCCCGATTAAACGCGGGCGAAGGCGCGGGCAGCAGCTAGTTTAAATATTAGTAGGATAAATATATAGTTTAAAATTTGAATTGTGTGTGGGCTTATTTTGTAAGAATTTTATGTGTCTATTTTAAAGTCTATTACTAAGCTGATCCGAATTAAATAAATCAAGAGTAAAGAGATAAAAGTCTAAAGATGACTTCTGATGGCATTAAATTTCTAGATCCAAAACAATGGAGCTAGCGTATCAATGACCACTGAAGAATTAGTCGTGTTGGATCAACAAGCCAAAGAATCATTGAACGAGATACAGAAAATGAGTAACATGTTTGTTTCATAATTTATCTTATCTCAATTTATATTTGGGGAGCAAACACGTAAGTTTTGTTTGTTTACAGCGTAATTTCCAGTTTACTGAAGGAGTTACGACCTTTTATGTCGAGTCTATACAAGCTGTGTGAGGATGTTGCGGAATTGGACATATTGGTGGCATTAGCTCAAGTAATCTTATCGTGGTTACCTATTTGTTATTAAATATTATTGATACCTACCAAAATTGATATTTTCATTATTTTGCAGGCCAGTACAATCGGATGTTATATTAGGCCCCAATTTGATGATTATTTGGATTTGAACAATTGCGTTCACCCTTTGCTGGATTATAACAGTCAAGTTATGCCAATCCCGAATGACGTTGTAAGTAGAGATTCCAGTATTCAATAACTATCTCAGTACTTGTTAGCATGGTCCTAAAATATCTAACGCTATCGTAAAATCCGCATACCGCTAGGAAATAACTGTGCAAAGCGAGCATTGCGCCTAACCGACCCTGAGCCATAACTACCGAACGCTTCATTACCTATACTTACCTAACTATCATCTACGCATAGGTGCTAGCGGCCGTTCACCCGTAAAGTTATGTAGCTGCAACAAGTATTTGGTATTTCTAACCAAATCGGTTAGAAATATATTGGGTATTGAGAAATCAGGACAGGTATAGAGTATTGTAACGTTATTGGGTACCAGTTCTTACTAGCGGTATTGAAACAAAATACCTAACTAATAACCGGTAGCCAAAATATCCAATAACTCCCATCCTTAGTTGTAAGTTTCAGAACAAAGTAAAATTACAATTAAATAATAGAAACAAAATACCTACAAGAACTCGTATTTACAATTGAAACAGTTGAACTAATGAATTTAATAAGATCCCAAAGATTTTTCGACTTCGACGGGACTCGAACCCGCCACCCTCCTCCCTCAGTACTGGATGCGCTGCCAATTGCGCCACGAGGTCATGTGACGTAGAAGTTGCAAAACTCTGGGACTTCCTTCGGTCTTAAGTAGTACGATTGACGAGAGGTGTCGCGTAACTAATTGTAGACTCTTGCAAACTATCTAGAGGTAGGTAGCTCAACTGATCATCCATATCAAAACCAATTGGAAGCGCTCCCAAGATGATGGTTGCTTTGCTTTGCCCCGCTTTACATCAAAGCTGATGCGCTGCGTGCGCCTGATACTCACCAGCTCTCCGGCCACGCGTCGCATCGTTTAATTGAAAATTTTCACTTTAATTTTCAATCGGCTCAATTCAGAATGATTATTTTCAGTATGCGTCGCCAGAACAAAACTTTACGATAATCACAGGCCCAAACATGGGAGGGAAGAGCATTTATATCAAACAGATAGCAATACTGCAGGTGATGGCTCAGGTAATATGAGATTTCAACATGCTGCAATGCTGGACAATCCACACTGCAGCATCATCTAGCCTCAAAGGAATCAGAGCTTGTGTTGATGGATATTTTTATATTGAACCATGGCCAGGTGCGCCTATGGCATGCAATGATGCAAGTCTTATTTTTTTACAGTTGGGCTGCTTCTTGCCTGCAACAAATGCAGTGTTACGAATAAGCGACAGGATTTTCTCTCGCATTGGTTTTAACGACAGTGTTGAGTTGAATGCTTCAACTTTCGTATACGAGGTAAATAAATATGATTGGTTTGTCATGGAGAATATAACAAATACAAATACCTACAAAAACGTTTATTTCAATGTTTAACAATGGTAACCAAGGGTTGGAACACTGTCTCCTGTGGTAGCTACAATATAGCTGTGTTACTTACAGGCGAACAGCGTCTTCCTAAATGTAATACTTTTTGTATATGTAGTAGTATTTTTTGCATATAAACTGATATACAGCTAAACGGAATAATTGAATATGGACATACGTAGTGGAAGGAGTCGATGGATGGAGGCGGCTCGATAGCCGCTATTCGTGGTGTCGTTGTTGGGAGGCCTTTTTACAGCCGTGGACGTATAGGAACTGGTGCTGATGATGCAGAATGATCTACAAAGTAATAAAATTGAATGTATATCAAAGCTAAGATTAAGTTTGTCTTTAATGTCTAATATCAAATATCAAAGTGCTTTATTTCCTTTAGACCTTACAGGACCCTTGGACACGTCACAAAATTAAAATTACATAAGTAAAACAGGGAAATAAAGTGATCACTTTGATTTTTTGTTCACTTCAATCTTTTTAAGGTAAAGTAAAGAAGCGAACAAGAAACCTTTACCTTGTTAGGTTGTTAGTTTTCGAGTTGGAGCAAAAGTCGTCCCATGCTTTTTTATCCTCTAGATAATCTGATATTTTGTAATAAGCCTTTTTTTGTGTTAATGTAATGACACTTGCCGCAAAACAATGAATTTCCATTAGAATTGCTATACAGCGGGGCAATGCAGCCAGCAGCGTCTTGGGGACGCTTCCGACTGGTAGAATTTAATAATATCCCAAAAATTTACGACTCCGGCGGGACTTGAACCCACGCCCTTCCCCTGAATACGGGGCTGCGCTATCCAACTGCGCGATGAAATTTTTTTGGGATATTATTAAATTCTTTAAAATTACCCCAAGTGCGGCATAAGCACTATAATAACAAAAGCTTCCAACTGGTATTTTGTTCCAGTTGTACCAGTTGAGCTACCTGTAGATTGTTTGTAACAGTCTGCAGTTTACTCAATTGGTTCAATTGTAAATGCTAGTTCTAATTTGTTTCCGTTATATAATTATATATTTTTTTTGTTAATAAAGCTTTTTATCATTGCAGATTAAGGAAATGCAGCATATCTTGAAAGGTCTCACAAAGTCAAGTTTGGTGATCGTTGACGAACTATGCAGGTATATATTGATTAAAAACTCTTTATTTTTTTTAGGGAAACCATCAGGACATTATACTTGGGTACACTAAAGTGGGTAATACAATAGAAATTACTAGGCCATTTATAGGTATCCACTGATAGTAACATGATGGATATTTTTACAAGGTGCATTAGTATCAAATGCAATTAGCTATATAGGAACATAGGTCCCTATGATCTTTGGCTATAAGCCTCAATTTAACACATTTAGGTAATTACTTAAAGCTATTCTAGCACACTATAAAAATGAGCAAAATAAAACGATACAATAAACAAAAAAATAAAGTTTAAACTATAGGTATTATAAAACTAAACTATTAGGAGTGACATAGTCACTGTGTGACAAAACTCCATTTAATAAATAAAGATTAAAAAAAACTATGTATAACCCAACTATAAAATTTAACTAATAAAATCTCATCCCTTACATTTGTAGGCTTTAACAGGCCGAAGCCAAAATATCTAGAGGAATTATTAAAATCAACCTTTATTCCATTAAAGTTAATTGTTACGTTTTTAGGGGTACAAGCGACGAAGAAGGAACTAGTATAGCCTGGGCCATTTGTGAAGAACTGTTGATGAGTGATGCCTTTACGTTTTTCACCACGCATTTCACTTATTTAACAAAGCTCCAAGATCTATACTACAACGTCGTTAAGTAAGTTGAGAATTTCTAGAAATTTACTAGTGAAATGTCTAAGGGGGATTATTGCTTCATGTGGTTCACCACTAATGGGAGACCATCCACTCGATGGACCAACGACATCGTAGCGTGGATGGAGGCGGCTCAGGACCGCTATTTGTGGCGTCGTACGGGGGAGGCCTATGTCCAGCAGTGGAAGTGTATGGGCTGATGATGATGATGATGATGTGGTTCACCACATGAAGCAATAATAATGAATAATGAGATATATCATAAATGAGATTTATCTCATTCACCTAATTTCTTAGATATCCAACAATGACATCGACATTTGAGTTTTGTAAACCAACAAAACATCTGTGAAAGTATAATACTTAGTAATCTTAAAAAAAAACATATTCTGTATTACGAAGAAATCCGATTGTGAAGAGATAAGAAAATTAATGACTTACTATTTGATAAAAACATCAGAAAAACTTACAGATAAACATTCACAAAAATTTGCTTAAGAATAAATTATTAAGAAAAAAAAATCTTAACTTTCTTATCTTATCTTATTTTGGTGCAGCGGGAACCGAAAAGAATTTTATGAGTCGTACGTACGTAATGATGCAGCAAGAATATAAATTAACTAGCGGCCCGCCCCGGCTTCACGCACGGGCAATTTTTTTTTTTAAATATTATAACGGCTTTTGTCACCCGGGGATTGTCTAGTCTTCCCAACAGTGAAATAATTTTTCAAATCGGTTCAGTAATTTCGGAGCCTTCAATACAAACAAACAATCAAATCTTTCCTCTGTATAATATTAGTATAGAAAATCAATATATGAAAAAGGATTTTTTTTTTTTGCTTTCACCTGTCTAGAACGGTCAAAGTGGTTAGGTAAGGTTTTTTGTAGAGCGCGGTATAAGAATAAAACAAATGCAACGCACTTCGGTCACCTTCGGTGCACAGTCAGTGCATTCAGCACACAGACATGATACTAGCTGGTGATTCGGCATGACCTTCGGTCCCATTGAATCTCTACTACCAAGCTCTTGTAGCTCCTGGTCGACCATTATATAAAAAAACTGTACACGCTTTATCGTAGCGGTCGCAGGGAGTCGTTGGATGGAGGCGGCTCAGGACCGCTATTCGTGGCGTCGTCGTTTGGGGAGGCATATGTTCAGCTTTCAGCACATCACACTAGAAAAAAAAACATTGATTTTACCTCCCTTTGGAGCCCCCATCTCAAAAACCCCTTGACCGATTTAGTCTCACTAATTTACTAGCAATCATAAGTCTTATCAGCACAACTATCAAATTTGAAATCGGGTCAACGGTTGAACAGTTATGCTCGAAGTGAATATTTCACCATACAGCCAAATCACCCAAGGTGCCACTGAATGTTATAAATATCTTTTAGATATATTATCTGGTGGATATACCATCCACTCGTATTAAGCGTTTTTCTCGACCTTCATCATTCGCACCGCTAAGGAATGGAACTCGCTGCCTGCTTCAATTTTTCCGGTGAATTACAATCTGGGTCTCTTCAAGACAAGAGTGAACAGGTGTCTTCTAGACCTTCGTGATACAACGGCGGCCACATCATCACTTTCCATCAGGTGAGATTGTGGTCAAACGAAGGGCTATATACAATAAAAAAAATCCTGTATTTTTCAGTCGTCACACAGTGGTAACAGAAGAAGATATTGAAGATACTGAAACACCACAGAAGAGATTAGTCTATACACACAAAATCGAGGTTGGAATCAACACTACCACAAGCTATGGTCTAGCACTGGCTGCCAAAACTTATATGCCTGAAGACACTGTAAACCTAGCGCGTGAGCTTTCCGAACTTATTGTAAGGAATGAAACGGTAAGATACGTTCCTCCGGTAACATTATTTTGACAATTAGTAGTGTCCTGCTTTGTATTCAACCATTGCTTTTACATTCTAGCCACAAGAATGCAGGACACCTGAAATAAATGATGATAGAAAGCTTTTTAATCTCAACTCAGAAATAAAATTGGCCTCAAGAAGACAAGAAAACCCTGATGAGATAGTCTGTAATATTTTACAGAAATTCAAGAATGATAATCCGACATTGATTGAGCGCCTAAAAGTTAATCATAGCAATGATAAAATAGATTGCAGTGCCAATTACACCATGACGAATTCAAGACAGCCAAAGCATTTCTCAAACAGAATTGTAAATAGGACATCTTCCAATCGGATTAGCAAAAGTGATGAAGATTCATTTAACGCTATGTTGTCTGCTATTGATCCTTCAAACGATAGTAGAAAATCAAGAGCCAATGAAAACCACAGTCTTGTTAAATCATCTGATGGGCTTCTGAACAATATGATGTTTCGTCATAATAGTTTATGTATGGGCGAGAATACACACATTGACAATATTATTAACGATGAACAGGAAGTGCCTGATGCTAACATTACTGCAAACGGTGATGTAAGATCTAGCAATCGCGAAAGAAATGAAGAGAATAGCAGACTGATAGAAGATATGGATACAGATATCACGGATACTACTAATAACAAAAGTTACATGTCAACAAATATAGCTCAGATGACTCAAAGTCAAAATACAGAAAGTGAAAATGTTGAGCTAATGAAGTTTTCAGATGATTCGGATATTGCAGATGCTGTAACTCAAGTAATAGAAGAATTTTCAGCAGAGAACCATAGTAGCACAAGCACTGACTTGATGTCACTGGATGAAGAATTTATTTCCGAGGTTGTTAATGAAATAAATGAAGATCTGATGAGTGGTGTCAGAAATGTGGACGATATTATTTTAACGCCGCCCCCAGGCTTTAGAGATGATTAGATATTTTGATTAAATATAGAATATATATAATTTATGTACCAACATACTTAACCATTATTATTTAAGTACTAGGTACATTAATGTGGTTGTTAATGAAATGAAACAAGATCTGACGAGTGAAGTCGGAGATATTGACGATATGCTGTTGACATCATCGCCTGCAAGCTTCAGAGATGATTAGATATTTTGTAAATAAATGTAGCTAGGTACATAACAACTTCTCCGTTATTATCTTATTAGTAGGTAGTATATGGATTACCTGTAATAGTTAGATAGGTATATTAATTTATGATACCAGCTACTGATTGAGGTTATTAGTGAGAAAAGAACATCTGACGAGTAGAGCCTGATCTATCTCCAAATGTAATGATAATATTCTGTTGACACCGCCTGCGCAAATCCTCCACGGAGAGGACGGCTTCGGGGATTAGCGGAATAATCCGCCTGCAGGCGGATGATTAGAGATTTTGTAATAAATATACATTATTAATATGTTTACTTTGCATTTATTATTTGAATATCTACCTACTCCATAGAATAAACCGACTAGAAGGGAATCTTCTTTGACAGAGTCCCAAATGCCGCCAATTTTATACCTGCTTCCTCATAACCTCGTTACGCCCCTCTGTCGTCCAGGCGTGTTGCCAGGGTTGCTTACTGTTAGTTATTGCTTACGTCTAAAGATAATATCGCTAAATATACGTTTTTCTTTACTTTGAAATCATTATTTTATTGTAGTTTTACAAAATATGAGATTTAAAAATACCTACCTACATCATGTATGTTACGTACTTACATTAGGTATAGTATAGATAGATACTTATAAATAATTAGTTATTGTAAGTACCTACCATGCCAAATGAAGCCATTTGACGACCGCTGTGGCACGACGGGCGAAGGTCCGCGTGCGACAGGAGGTCGCGGGTTCAATTCCCGCGTTGGGTTAAATGTTAGTATATTTAACTCAAATTATTTGTCTCGGGTGTTCTGGGTATTTTCTAAATTAATTAAGGGTGGCACCGTTTCCGAGTTGTTTTTTACAGCCAAACACAATACACAATAACTGGACAGCATTGTAATTTTTCCCAGATACGGATTACGGAACGCACAAACACTAAACCGCGCGAGCGGTGAAGCCAACCGTGACATCCCTACCTTGTAGAGTAGTCAGTTATCTACAGGACGCGATCAAAAGCCCAAAGGTCGAGAGGCCCTTAACCATCAGCTACAATACAATCCGGTTGCGCATACGGACAATGAGAGCACCAGCTAACCTACCACACTTTGAAAATCTCTTTTTTATTCAACAATCGAGAAAAATACCTATTGTAGGAAACAGCAGAAAGTCTTCGGCATGTTTAAAAGTGGTGGCGCTGATTGTGCCTTTATATTATATGGAACGTAAGCTGCATCGATCTTAGTCCACAAGCAGCTCAGTTCCGCTCTAGCCAGCGAACATCCTCCGCAAAAGCTGTTAAATAGTCAAGTTATTGATCTATATAATTAAAATTTAGTGTATTTTGTGATTATTTTATGTTTAGTGCATCTCAATAAATAAAAAAAAAAAAAGCCAGCACACATCTTCACTCCATTCTAGCCAGTACGCCTCTCCGCACAGTAGAGGTGGGTCCTCAGCACGTGTGCTAGCACAATTGTGCTGGCACACTTTCACAAAAGAGGCCCTCGCACAATTTTCTAAATTGAGCTAGCACGATTGAGGGGAGGCGCACGAGGGCACGCGAGTCACGAGGCTGGGCAAGTTGCTTCCCCTCGCACGCACCTCGCGCCTCTTCGAGTGTGTTGTGTGCCTTGTGCTTGTTGGGTGGTGTGCGTGCCGCGCTCCACCACTCACTCGCCGGTATTATCGTGTGGGACTCGGTCAATCGTGCTGTGTGTGTGTGTGTGAGACACCCATACACAATTTGATTCTTTTCCCTCTCTTGTGCATTAGGGTTCAACCAAGATTAGTGGTTCGGTTTGATTTGAATGAAATAGGTAGGTACCTAGGTAAGGTAGGTAGATATATTTAGATAGGAACTGAGTATAACACTTACTAATCTGTGACCGAGTTGTTGCTAAGCCATGCCATGTCATGTTAGTTTTGTCTTGGGCGAATGGGCGAGTGTGGTTGGTGGCTTGTTGGTATAGGTATGCATGTAAGGGCTAGCTACCTACCTAATGGTAACACCGAGAATATAAAAGATAGGGATAAAGATAGATTAAAATAAATTAACCTTACGTAAAGATTATATCAGTTACCTAGGTACGTACTTATCTCTTTCCAGTTAAAGCCTCAGGTCAATTATGAAGACTAGACACCTATTTGGACAGAGGTTATAGTTATAGCTTGGTAGAAAAATAGAATATGGTAATTATACTACCTACTCCATCCGAATTCTATTTTTCTAGAGTATACATAATAATAAGTATACTTACTAGCTAGGTAGGTACTCGTAAAGAACTAAATAATATTAAAAAAAAACTAAATAAAAAACACATTCAAATTACACATTGCACAATCTGTACAGTGCTTTTCACGAAAGAAGCCCCCTGGCCGCGGGGCGGTGTCGGCACTGCGATCGAGACAGTTTATAGAATTTACCTAGCTGTGAAGAAAAATAATTACCGCGGGACTTCCTTCGTAAAAACACTATTGTGCTGTGCGCCTCGCGAGACCGAGCCGCCTCGCGAGGCCGCGGCGCCTCGCGAGGCTGGCGGCAGGACCAACACACTCCCCTCACCACGCCTCTCCTCAATCGTGCTAGCACACGTGCTGACTCTTTTAGCCAGCGAGGGCCTCGCGAGTGCCTCGCGAGAAATAGGTGTGCTACCCACCGCTACCGCACAGCTTCCGTGGAGACCATAGACTTAGCATTTTTTTCTACGTGGTCCTTAGCTGAAAATGTTTCTTCTCGACTCCGCTTCGGACATATCCGCACATTTCCGCTTTGGCGGAGTCTGGGCCTAGGCAAGTACTATTTCCCATACTATTTTCCTAGACCCTTGATCGGCGGATCGTACAAAAATTTGTCCCGAGACCGGAATCGGACCCAAATCTTCTGTGTCGCATCAGTCGAGAATCGGCAAATTTATACGATGTAAATCGTACCTACTCCTATGATTTTATGTATTTTTAATTATGTAAGATCGCTAGACCGAGATCGTACGGAATACGTATGGTTTTTTTATTATTTTACCTGAAACATTTCAAGTTGAATGAATAAAACATGCCACAGCTATTAAGTCTATGGCCGCTACTCTTTCAACAAGCAGTTTCGGTCGGGTAATCCCCCAACTCCCTTGTTGGGATTACCCGACCGAAACCCACAGTAGGGACCTACACGGTAAAGAAAAAGTACCCACTAGTGCGGATTGTGAACGGTGATTCAGCAAAGTGAATTCAATAAAGTCAATAAAACAAAACTTAGAAACAGTTTATACAGGTTGTATTTTTGAGACGGGATAGTAAGGGCAGGTACGTATATTTTCAAACACGCGTTAATAGGTAACATGAAGATTTACAAAATAAATTGCTCAAAATGACCGCTGTTCTCACAAATACATAATTTTTTGTGTAAAATTACCTACCATTTCTTCCTGACTGTTGACAATACATATTTTCAAAAATCTGTGAATGCAGTTCAAAATATCTCAAAAAGTTAGGGATAGTCTCAAGAACGTTTTCCTGTAACTATAGCGTTTATGATACCTAACCCATATTGGTCCCGTCTCAAAAATACACTGTTTATTGAAACTCTGAACAGAACATTATTAGCCAAGCAGATAATAAAAAAAAGAAGCGAAAATTGTACAAAGCATATGCCAACACAAGAAGTAAAAGTCTAATAATTAATTTTAGTTACTTATTTATTTTTAATGAAAACTTGCATTATTTCAATAATTCTTTGGCCTATGACTTGCTTTGTTGTAGCTGTTGTACGATCGCGTATTTTTAATGATGCCGCCGCTCGGGAGTTCCAAACAATCCTAACCAATCAGAATCGAATGTGAGCAATCGACTTATTGTTTTAGTCGATTATATATTCAAAATAGATAACCACGCAGCACAAAAACGATCCACTAAAAAAAAAAAAACAAATTGCAAATGGATGCCAAAAGCAAAATCATCAATAAATTATAATTTTTTTGTGCTTCTTGCAAGTAACCGGTGAAAGCGATGTGGAAATTTTATTTGCATAGTGATTCAATGCAAGTAACTTAGATTGTGCATGATTTAAAGTGACTAGTGAGTATTATTCGGTTATTCCTAGTGGAAGATAAACATCCGGCGTCTATTTACCACGCCGTTGCTTCGTTGATTTGCTGGTTTCCCTGATAATCAATGGCATTTTTTATATGTTATTGTAGAAAGCGGTAAGCATGTCGCTGCCGCCGTACCTTCTGGGGCCCAATCCTTGGGCCACCATGATGGCGCAGCAGCAGTTGGCGGCGGCTCAACAAGCGGCCTTGCAGGCCCATGCCGCCGCCGCTGCCGCTGCGCCACCGGTGCCGCCATCGCAGCCTCCCAAATCACACCACATTTCCGAGGAAAAGATCAAGGAAAAAGGTCAGTGTTATTTTTTATTTTTAGGTTATCTTCTGTTGTTTTGTTTGAGTACTGCAAAGCATTTCAAAACTATGTCATGTAATGGCTGCCTCAAATGAGTTTTTTTCATTGAACTGACTTGTTACCTTTTGATGGCATTTTTGTACTATGATAACTTCCTATGAAATCCTTTTAGTAACTCTGTTATTAATTCTGTGAATATCAATCGAACACATAGAACCCATTCTTTGATTTGGAACCCAAAATGCTAACCAATGTTTGTTGTCAAGACATACAACTGGCATTTCGAGCTTGGGTAGATAATAAAGCAATGGATATAATTTTCCAAGCCTGTATTTAATGGAAAATGCTGTAATTGCACACATAATACTTTCTCCAGCAATCAAACTTTTTTACTAACTAATCTCTACAACACTCTTAATTTTTTTCTATTGAAGAGAGTTCGAGAGAGTTTTTAGAGTTAATTTTCTGATGCGCCCTAGCTGGGTCCATATTTGAGACTGTAAAATATATAATACCTTTATGGTTGCAATAAATGACCCTATACTTAAATAGTCAAAGGTCTAATCCATTCTCCACAATCTCCCTTGATAAAAAGTGATGATAGTATTGATTTGAAATAAAACTATAATTTTATAAACTAATTTCTCTCCAATTCATCATCATCATTTCATTTCATTTATTCATTGCTAATATGTACACAGGTTGATAGCTTATGATCTAATTATAGCTAATGTTAGTAGGTACATACACCCTATTGGGCATGGTAACCATAAAATAAACTTAAGTTTACAATTATAAGAATTTCAATGTCAAATTATGTAGGTACATATGTTAGTTTCAATTATTTATAGTATCATAATAGCAACACATAATCAAATTTTTCTGTTTAAAATTAATTTAATATATGTTATTGATAAGCTAATATTTTAGTTTATTAGTAAATAGTAATTGAATATAACATCTTACTAATATCACCATCATCCACTACAGCCTTTACCAGTTCACTGCAAGATATAGGCCTATCCTGAAAAGTCAGCCCAGCCCAAAGACACCCTCGCCCATGTTTATTTCTGTACTTACATATTATTATATTTTATTTATCAAGCAACCTTCATCAGATTATAATTAAAAACAATGACAATGGTTGCATACTCCTTCAGGGCCCTGAGTATACTATTCAAATCAAATTAAATTTATTGCATGAAATACATGATAGAAAAGTTGATAAAATAATGTAATCAGAATCAATAACTTTATTTCTTTAGGCTTACAAAATAAGCACTTAGACAACTCAAATTGTATACTATAAACATAGTTATTATTATCAAATAAGAAATAAGGTGTTATTGATATTCTCTTCACTTCAATTTTTTGTCCACTAGTGGAAGAAGTGAGAAATGTAGAAGTAATGTCACAATGTATTCTGCCCTATTGGGCGTGCATGTCTTAAAATTTATAATAATAACTTATATAATTCTTCAGGAAATAATACATAAAATTCATAGACAAATAAAGAAATAACACTTAATAATAATACAATAACTTCAAAAAGACAATGTAATATACCTACAATTTATCAGTCATAAATTCATTGATACATTAAAGTAATAGCTTTTTTGTTAATAGTTTAGTTAACTTCATCTGAAACAACGTACAAGGTAATTCTCTAGAGAAGTTTGTACACATACAAATAAAATAATAGTAAACAGGTATTATGGATCCAGTGTGGATTGTCCAGCATTATTTATTTATTATCAGAGATAATCTTAAACCCTCCCCCTACCATATCCAGTTTCACTGGAAACGACCGCCTAGCTTTTTCACTTTTATTCTCCAAATGAGAGGGTGAAGGTACAAAAAATATAGCTAAAAAGTATATAAGAGACCAGATGAGTATTTTGATACCTAATTTATCAAAAACACTTGTTTTGATGCTTGAATAAAGAGCCAACCACATAAAAACACTTGTAAAACATAACTAGAGATGCAAGGAATATTCAGCAACTATTCGGTATTCAATTGTATTTTTCAGTATTCAGCTGAAAGAATACTACCAACTGAATATCTTAGAAAATAAAAACATAATTTAATCAAAAACATTCCGCTGTTGATGTTTAGCAGCGTTTCTGAAACTGTATCATCAATACAGTTTCAGAAACATTTTCGCATGAAATGCACTAGATACTTTTGGTATTCGGCCAAATCACTATTTGTTGCATCTCTAAACACAACCCATGCTTCTCACGTAAAAATATAGCTTTTCCACTTCTATTATGTTCATAAGCAACAGTGTTATCAAGGCATTGTTATGTGATTCCAATACATTTAATTTTGTAGAGTTTACAAGTACCAACTAAAACCCATTGTATAAATTTTCAAGGAACTCTTAGCTATTACAGAGTATTGTGCAATCACAAGACAAAGTTATTTTAGAATGTTTTTAACACGTATTTATAACCAGCCTGATCAGGATTATATCACCCTATTCAAAACAAATATTCATTTTTAGCTCAAAAATGGCTGCAACTCCAGTCGAAGCGTTTTGCCGAAAAACGCAAGTTCGGCTTCGTCGACGCCCAGAAAGAAGACATGCCTCCCGAACACATTCGCAAGATCATTCGCGACCATGGAGACATGACAAGTCGTAAGTACCGTCACGACAAGCGTGTTTACCTCGGAGCCTTGAAATACATGCCACATGCAGTCATGAAGCTTCTAGAAAACATGCCTATGCCATGGGAACAAATCCGTGACGTCAGGGTGCTCTACCATATTACCGGAGCCATCACGTTTGTGAATGAGATTCCCTGGGTCATTGAACCCGTTTACATCGCCCAGTGGGGTACAATGTGGATCATGATGAGGCGAGAGAAGCGTGATAGACGACACTTCAAAAGAATGAGATTCCCGCCGTTTGATGACGAGGAACCTCCGCTGGATTACGCTGATAACATCTTGGATGTTGAGCCTTTGGAGCCAATTCAGATCGAGCTGGATCCTGATGAAGACGGTGCTGTCGCACAGTGGTTCTATGACCACAAACCGCTGCTAGGAACTTGCCACGTCAACGGTTCGACTTACAGAAAATGGAACTTGACTCTACCACAGATGGCAACATTGTACCGCCTCGCAAACCAGCTGCTTACTGACTTAGTAGATGATAACTACTTCTACCTGTTTGATTCAAAGAGTTTCTTCACCGCAAAGGCGTTGAACATGGCTATACCTGGAGGACCTAAGTTCGAGCCGCTAGTCAAAGACAATTCAGCTGGTGATGAAGACTGGAATGAGTTCAATGATATCAACAAGATTATCATCCGCCAGCCAATTAGGACGGAGTACAGGATTGCATTCCCGTATCTGTACAACAATCTGCCGCATTTCGTGCAGTTGTCATGGTGAGTTGTAGCTTAGTTCTTGCAGTTTAGGAATCACCTCCAAGAGTAAGTCTTGAGGCGAGACTATAGAACGCTACTAAGAACGCTTTATGGTTTCGCCGCGAAAAAATTTACCGCGTGAGACGTGTTTATCTACGCGGTCGAGTCACGTCACGGGCCTATGAAGGTGGTTCCTGAGCTTTATATTAGATATTCGAAGTTGACACTTGAAACTAAAGCAAATACCAAAATTTTTAGGTACCACACACCAAACGTCGTCTTCATCAAGACCGAGGATCCTGACCTTCCAGCGTTCTACTTCGATCCTCTCATCAACCCGATATCCCATCGCCACACAGTGAAGTCCTTGGACCCGATTCCTGATGATGAGGAATATGTGTTGCCGGAGGAAGTGACACCGTTCCTGCAAGAGAGAGCGCTGTATACTGATAATACGGCTAATGGGATATCTCTGTTGTGGGCGCCTAGGCCTTTTTGCATGAGATCAGGTATGTACTTGAAGTATTGTAGGCCATAATTCACTAAGCATAGAGAAAATGAAAAGACATGTATCTCATCAACTAATAGTACATTTATGTAGGAACCATTCAAGAAAAGGTTGCATTTGCTTCATTTCACGCTTTAAATTAATGTTGCTATGTGTGTTTGACATTTTTTTTTAATCCAGCTGTGAAAACAGGGTGGAAAGATACAAATAATATATGATAGATAGATAGGATATAGAATAAAATTTATAAAAAAAAAAACAAACAATGACTATACCTGTAGGTCTAAAAGCTAAGTGACAAAAATGTTGGGCGTTGAATAGAGCTATATCCCCATGACCTTGATAATCGTTATACCGCTTATTTAATTCACAATAAAATTGTATTATATTGATGTAACTAGGCTATAGCATAAGCTACATTTGGAAAAAAATTAACACCCTCTTGTTTTTAGGTCGAAGCAGGCGCGCCATCGATGTGCCTCTCGTAAAGACTTGGTATAAGGAACACTGCCCTCCGGGCCAACCTGTCAAAGTGAGGGTATCTTATCAGAAGCTGCTCAAGTACTATGTACTCAATGCCTTGAAGCACCGACCACCTAAGCCACAGAAGAAACGGTGAGTACTTAACTGTTGACGATGTTTCTTAAGGTGGGTACTGACCGGCGATACGAGGCGTAACACAGCGAGCGTTTGTGCAGTCATTCAGTCAGTACCGGGAAAGAAGGCACGAGCAACGAGACTGATTTTCGATCACGGCGTAATGTATACTCGCTGCGAATTGTACATTACATCCCGTAACACCGGGGATTACCCTGCTTTAAGCACGTTTGAAAAGATAAGCGTGCAATCACACTTTTATTGATGTTTTTGACAGAAGATTGCACAAAATTCGTCGCTTACGTCGCTTTTACCTAGTATCTTAGTCCCTTTCTACGGCACTATAAAATTAACATCGTCACTTTCTCATTAGTCGCGGAGCAGCCTAACTTGCGTATGTAACTTGACGTATTCCTTTGCGAAAATTTCTGTATTTTCTACATAGCGCCTTAACATCAAAGTTAAGCGACGAAACTCCTAATTGTTTGATTTATCTTTTTATGAACATCAGCCTACATTATGTTATGTATACATTTAAGCCATAAGAATTTGACTGCTGGACATAGGCCTCCCCCAAAGGTCAGTGTTTGGTTGGTGGGGCTTTCCAGAGAGTCGTCACGCTTGGCAGGCGGTTGACGATCGCTGTGCGGTGCTGGGTCTGTTCTGGAGGGAGTGCTGCTGCCCGCCCTCTAGTGTATCTTAGTCGCCTCATACGGATCCCGCGGAAAGCATCGGCTTAGAACACACTGTTCTAAGCCGATGCCAGAAGGCAGATATTTCAAACAAACTGTTGTATTTATGGAATATCTAAGAAGCCATTTCCTCATATTTCATCCGCAGATACCTCTTCCGCTCATTCAAATCCACGAAGTTCTTCCAAACGACCACATTAGACTGGGTGGAGGCCGGTCTCCAAGTCTGTAGGCAAGGATACAACATGCTGAATCTCCTCATTCACCGCAAGAACTTGAACTACTTGCATTTGGACTACAACTTTAACTTGAAGCCGGTGAAGACCTTAACCACGAAGGAGCGTAAGAAGTCGCGATTCGGAAATGGTAAGCAAATAAATTTTCGTACATGAATGAATGGGATATATTTTTATTTCTGACAACTTAGTCCGTTTTATTCATTAAATCTATGGATACTGATTAACGCATTCACTGCCATGCCTCAGCGGTGCGACCTGCAGGGGCGCACAATTAAAGTGTGAATTTAAGGGTTGCTCATGACATTTTGAAAGTCCTGAAATACAATACAGAAAAATTTAAGTCTTGTCTGTGATTTCGAGTTCGAGAGAAAGTTAGACAAGGTTGGTGTTCCACTCGTCCAATTTTGATGTCCAACATTTGATCAAATTTTATTGATGGATGCCCATAACACTCGCCAAATATAGTCCAAAATTCCTTTGTAACTTGTTTAGTTGACTTCAAATGAAAACACTGGATTCTGTCTGGATAGATGGGTGATTGTTACTTCTTCACGCCAAAACTTCTCAACAGATTGGGCTGATTATTTTAAATAGGTGTAGCTCTGGACCTGGGATAAGCCATAGGCTACTTTTTAATTTATAATATTTCATTTTAGACACAAGAAAATAACCTTTAAATGTTTAATAGAAACAACGCGTGCGAAGCGGGCAGAAGCTAGTGTCCAAATCTTTGATGAAATATCGGTGTTGCTAGTAAATTAGAATAAATCTTCCAATCTATTTGATCAAATGGACATTGCACAAAGATATTCGACGAATAGGCATCAATTATAATAACAAAATAATTACGTTCCAGCATTCCACTTGTGTCGCGAGATCCTCCGCCTTACAAAACTGATCGTCGACTCCCACGTCCAATACCGCCTGAACAACGTCGACTCATTCCAACTCGCCGACGGACTCCAGTACATATTTGCGCACGTCGGCCAGTTGACTGGAATGTACCGATACAAGTACAAACTGATGCGGCAGATTCGGATGTGCAAAGATCTCAAACATTTGATCTACTACCGCTTCAATACTGTAAGTTCATTGCTTGTTAATGCTTTGCTATGAAGGCAATGAAACAAGTTTCTCTTTAAGTAATTTTTTTTTTGTTAATTCATGCTTGATTTGTCTTTTTTATTTGTTTGTTAATATTATTTTCCAAATTAGCGTCTGTACTTAACATAGTTGTTTTTTAAAATAATGTTTCTATTAGTGGTATCTTAATTGGTGTATAAATAGCTATATATATTGTTGATTTTAAGCATATTGTATACTGTATGTGCCAATAAGCGAAAAATAAAATAAATTTAAATGTTTTTAAAGCCCATGGTCATGATGTGAATGCTTCTAAGTCTGCTACAGACTATAAAATCACAGTTGCCTGTGTTAAGAGTCTAACCAATCTTTATATTTACTATTTTATTTACCATTCACTGCCCGGCCCCAGCGGTGAGATCTGCAAGATCGCGCTGCTGCATAACGAGTAGCCGACGAAGGCTCTGGGCGTCATGGGCACTCAATGTGCTAAGATAATAAAAAGGGCCTCAAATATCTACTTTAAAGGCTGCTGAAAATGTCATCCAATCTTCTGCATTGTACATAGCCTTTTAAACAATTTAAAAGTCACAGTAGGCACTATAAGCAAACTCCATATTCTAACTATTCAAACATCTTCATCATATTCTGACTATTCAAACATCAGTCTTATGTCTATCCCTCAGGGTCCAGTATCCAAAGGCCCAGGCTGCGGCTTCTGGGCGCCCGGTTGGCGAGTATGGCTGTTCTTTATGCGAGGAATCACGCCCCTTCTAGAGCGATGGCTCGGAAACCTGCTATCCAGGCAGTTTGAAGGAAGACATTCTAAGGGTATGTGTGATTCTTGATACTAATTTAATGTTGTTGGGCTAGGAGTGAGAGATGCGTAGTTTTGGACGTAAGCTCCATTATATTTATGATGTTAGCTAAACTAGAGTAACTAATTGATCCACTACAGTCAAGACCAATATCTATGACAGGATTATTTCAATGGTTATGTATATTAATCAAATGTTTTCAACAGGTGTAGCAAAGACTGTGACCAAACAGCGAGTGGAGTCCCACTTCGACTTGGAGCTCCGAGCATCTGTCATGCACGACATAGTCGACATGATGCCGGAAGGTATCAAGCAGAACAAGGCCAGGACCATCCTGCAACATCTGTCTGAAGCTTGGAGATGTTGGAAGGCTAATATCCCCTGGAAGGTAACTTTGAACCTTACAAAAAGTAACTCCAAAAGACAGCTTTTGGAGTTACTTTTTGTCTATGAAACTTATTGAGCTGGAGTGTGCTATGTATGTATCATAGTCGACATGATGCCGGAAAGTATCAATTAGAATAAGACCAGGAGCATCCTGCAATATTTGTTGGAAGGCTTCCATCCAGAACTTGAGGTCTCTGTTTTAGAGTTGCTTTTTGATTTCATGACAGTTTATATTAGTTCTATAAAAGGTTCTGACTACAATTTGTATCATTATATGCCTATGAATTATTATAACTCCGAATTCGATAGGATTTTTCTTATAAGTTCCTCTAGAATTTTAAAGGAACTAATAATTGGCGTGTCTTGGAGTCTTTAAAAGCAGGGAATGTATGAAACGTAACATGGTGCATTAGGATGCATAGGTAACATTGTTTCAATTTCTAATTAAAGTGCTCATTAACCCCCCAGGTGCCAGGCCTACCCACACCGATCGAGAACATGATCCTACGCTACGTGAAAATGAAAGCTGATTGGTGGACGAACACAGCCCACTACAATCGTGAGAGAATCCGCCGCGGCGCCACGGTCGATAAAACTGTCTGCAAGAAGAACTTAGGACGGCTCACTAGGCTTTACCTCAAGGCTGAGCAGGAGAGACAACATAATTACTTGAAGGTTAGTAACAACATTATTATTTGAAGGTAAGGGTACCGATTCGTTGACGAACACAGCGCACTACAATTGTCAGAGAATCCGCCGCGGCAACACGGTCGACAAAACAGTGTGCAAAAAGAACTTTTTCTTTTGAGTTATCAATCACTGTTGCTAGATTATAAATGCAAGATCCTGCTTATGCCCTAAAATTCATAAGGTGACTTAGTAGTCCTGTCACAGTCACAATTTATGTATCAGATGGAATCGCAGTACTACGAGAGCTAAACTACGAACATAATCTAGTGGGCAATAAGTAATAAAACATTCACATCTAACAATTTCTTCACCAGGACGGCCCCTACATCTCTCCCGAAGAAGCCGTAGCCATCTACACGACAACAGTCCACTGGCTGGAATCTCGTCGATTCGCGCCCATTCCTTTTCCTCCACTCTCATACAAGCACGACACTAAGCTGCTCATCCTGGCTTTGGAGCGATTGAAAGAAGCCTACAGCGTCAAGTCTCGGCTCAATCAGAGTCAGAGAGAGGAGCTCGGGTTGATTGAACAGGCGTACGATAATCCGCACGAAGCGCTGTCAAGGATCAAGCGTCATTTGTTGACGCAGAGAACGTTTAGAGAGGTATGTTATCTGACTTGACTTCTTTGTTAATGGCAACATGTCTGTGGCTTACCACTTGCGACTTGAGACGTGCTTTAATTTTGTGTTGCATTTGAGTATTGGGGGTTAGTAACTTTTGTTTTAGCCTGTTCAAAACTAGGCGGCATTCATTCCCAGAGCGGCAGCGAAATCCGAGTGAATATTCGGAAATTTTATTATTCTCATTTATCAAGTTTTCTTTTTATAAAGTTACTGTGGTCGATAAGTCAAGTTTCCTGGGGATAAGGCATACAGGGTGTCAGTGTAAACAGTCTTATCCTTGAAACCAGAGGTGTAGTATCATGAGTAGCGTCCAAAACGGGTGAAAAAAATACGTTATAATAAGGATAAACTGACTACTCTAACACCCTATATAATTTTACTCACAGTCATTTAATTTTTATGAATATCTACCCAGGTCGGGATAGAGTTCATGGACCTCTATTCCCATCTCGTACCGGTCTATGACGTCGAGCCTCTCGAAAAGATCACGGACGCATACCTTGATCAGTATCTGTGGTACGAGGCGGACAAACGACGGCTTCTACCGCCCTGGAGCAAACCGGCAGATACGGAGCCGTCACCGCTGCTGGTGTACAAGTGGTGTCAAGGTATGTTAAGATGTGGATGTGCTTACTTGGTCATAAGAAATTACCAAAAAAAATTTATGAACCTATAGATGTGGGGTGGCTTTCAACTGTCATCCTGTCATGGGTTTGCCTCACGTGCGCTGTTGACTGCCCTATGACGCATGCCGTTGATGAACGAAGAGGGCGCAGTGTGGACATACCTATTGGGCATTTCAGTAGCATTATGTATACTCAAGTTATCTCCAAAACGAATAAACTGTTTTTGATTTAGTTTTATTTGTAAAAAAACTTATTGAAAAACAAAAGGGGTGTTCTTATCAAAGTTTAAAGTAAAATCGTCAGGGCCTCAGAATTTTTGTAAAATTAATTTAATTATGATTATACTAGTAGTAAGGGTCCTTCGCGAGATAATTGGACAAATTGTGGCATCGTTGTTTAACTTCGTCAAAGTTATATAATTGTATAAAATCTTCTGTCTCCAATATCAATTGATATCTAATTATCCTATTATTATTTCACCTGCCTTAATAAACTTAATTTGTGAAGAAAGAAGAAATCTAGAAGACGAAGCGACTGCCCATTGTGTGCGTTGTGGCAAAGGTGATCAGTATGTAAATACATCCCCTTGTTGCAAACCTCACATTGGTTGGTTGCGAAATCATCAGAAGAAGACTGAAGAAACGAAACTGTGAATATTCGTAACCTATGTATCATTATGTCTATATTTCAGTCGAGTGCTAAGTGAAAAGTTTGTAACCAAACCACAATAAATAAAACTAAAATTCAAAAATGAAAAAGTCTATGTTTGTAACGGAGCGTAGTTTCGGAGACCACCCTCAAAACTTACAATAAAGTGACTTAGCAATGGATAATCTCTTTTTTAATAATATTAGTAAATATAAAACTTTACATTTCATCTTATACTAAACCACAGACACTAACCATGACGACAGATGTGGCGCATCGGGCGAAGTCTGCCTGCGACGCAGGAGGTTGCGGGTTCGATTCCCGCCTCGGGGCAAATATTTGTACGATCTGCAAATATTTGTTCAGGGTATTCTGGACGTTTTCTATGTATAATACAAATATCTATTTATGTAATATATTGTATTATGTATATCAGTTATCTAGTACCCATAACACAAGCTCTGCTTAGCTTGGGGCTAGATGATAATGAGTGAATGGCCCAGTATTATTTAAAAAATAATAATTATTTATTGTTTCTACATCCAGGCATAAACAACTTACAAGACGTGTGGGAAGTCGGCGAAGGCGAATGCAATGTGCTCCTCGAGTCAAAGTTCGAGAAGTTATACGAGAAGATAGATTTGACGCTGCTGAACAGATTGCTGCGTCTGATCGTGGACCATAATATTGCTGATTATATGACGGCGAAGAACAACGTTGTTATTAACTACAAGGTAAATTAAAAACAATTTTTTTTAAAGAGCTGGTATTTGCAATGAAAACGGTTGAGCTAACTGCAGATTATTGCAAACAATCTAATGGTAGCTCTAATCCAGATCAGTACCTGTATAGATAAATATTATTTTTTATATTATATTCAGTCATGTCAGAGCAAAGCAATAATGAATGGTACCTATAGTTAGCTTCTGCTCTTCCTCCATGGTCTCTTCTGAGTGCATTCCTTTTTTCTTGCCATGTAGATTCGAATTCATCCGTCGTTACACCATTTCTTTCTGAGGCTACGCTGATGATACCTGCTTGGTTTATTTTCTAGTATATTTCAGTCAGTGGAAGAAAAAACCTAAACACTGGCCCATGAAAGGGGGGACTGGCTCTGCATTTCGACAGTGCAGGATCATAATAAAGAAATCAATAGAACGTCGCTGGTTCGTTATTTATACCTTTTAATTTCTACAGGACATGAACCACACAAACTCATACGGCATCATCCGCGGTCTCCAATTCGCGTCCTTCATAGTCCAATACTACGGTCTTGTCCTGGATTTGCTCGTCCTGGGCTTGCAACGTGCGAGCGAGATGGCTGGTCCGCCGCAACTGCCAAACGACTTCCTGTCTTATCAGGACAGACAGACGGAGACGGCGCATCCGATCCGATTGTATTGCAGATATATCGACAGGATTCATATATTCTTCAGGTTTGTAGCAAATAATAGCACTTTCTTTCTAATATTTTACCGGCGATGCACCCTCTATGCCCGCCAAAAGTCCGATAACGCTGTCATAGCCATCTGCGGCCAACAGCATTAAAATAATTTCGAAAAAACTTAATCTAAATAATAATGTGCACCAACTAGCCAGTGGACAGATAGTGAGAGAAATGCTATACGTTACACACGTCTAAAGTTGTAGACCTATTTTTGAACGAGTGATTGCATGATCAAGTGTATGTTGTCATTATTGCCTACTCAAGTCTGGGCGGTTATTGTTCCTACTAATTTGACTAACTTATGACTTTTCTTTAGATTATCGCAAATATAATCGAAACTCCATCAAGCATCTGCGTGATAGACATACAAAGTGGAAACAGACTTACTGAGACTTCTGATGTGTTTGTCAAGATGTGAAAGAATTTTGAAAATCACGCTCAAAGTCTTGAAACACTCTAGAATATTTTACTATATAAACAATCGTAGTTTGATAAAATCATTTTAACTGAAAGCTCGTTAGGCAATTAAATGTTGGTGTTCTTCAAACACAAACTAATCTAGGACATATCCGCATTTGTATTTTAAATATTTCTTTTACAACAGGTTCACAGCAGAAGAAGCGAGAGATCTGATCCAGAGATACTTGACCGAGCATCCCGATCCGAACAACGAAAATATCGTCGGGTACAACAACAAGAAATGCTGGCCGCGCGACGCCAGGATGCGTCTCATGAAACACGACGTTAATCTGTAAGTTATTTACCACCTGAGTAAAATGTTAATACATCTGGTAGAATGTCATCTGTATTGCACATGTGCAAAGTGACCTTTATTTTCACTCAATTGTTCTTCTCTATTTGTCTACCAAGGGTCTGAGACTTTCAGTTAGGTGGCTATCAACGATAAAAAGACTTTAATTGACAATTTTGAAAATTGGAACACACCAGTCTCCCCTAGCACGGGGATTGTTGTCTAGGGTAGAATAGAGAAAAATTACGTCACTTTGTCATCAAATGCGAAAATTATTTGAAATTTCTTCCTTCAACCTCAATAATGTACGCAATGTATAGCGATACGATGTCATTATTGTCTATTATACCCTAGAGAACAATTCCAGTGCTAGGAGGGCTGGAAAACTAGTGTGTCAACACGAAAGTTTTCCATTGACTGCATCAATGCTATTATAACTTCAATAAAATGCCTAGGATTAGATCAGTGATTATAGAAATGTATACAATCTAAAGTAATTGCAACTATACGAATTTAGACCCCAGTTTGGTGATGTGAAAAATGCCATTGCAATTTCAATTGTAAAGCACTTCTGTATTTTCGTCCCCAGGGGCCGTGCAGTTTTTTGGGACATAAAGAACAGATTGCCTCGCTCGGTGACCACCATCCAATGGGAGAACAGCTTTGTCTCGGCCTACTCCAAGGATAATCCTAACCTGCTGTTCAATATGGCTGGGTTTGAGTGCAGGATTTTGCCTAAGGTAAGAAGAAGAATCTACGTTGGTTGTCTTTGTGGTAATGAAAAAATGATTCTCACACAATGTAGAGAGTGTAAGTACATCTAGTACACAACTTTGCCCGTGTTGGCCCAATTAATCTAAAATAACCCGTAATGCACCAAACTGAAGAGTTAGTTTTTAAAAAGCTAGCGAGGTAGTACATCTTTGGTTTTAGTTATATGATACTTTCTAAATTTCTTCGTCTTGACGTCTTTGGATGATAAACCAAACCAAAGATTGCATAGATTGTGTAAAGGGTGATGTTGGTTGGTGCGGCAATAAAGGAGTAGGAAAATCTATCATACGGTACAAATGTAATCGTAACTTTCTCAACAGTGCCGCAGTCAACACGAAGAGCTTTCACATCGCGATGGCGTCTGGAACCTGCAGAACGAAGTGACCAAAGAGCGCACAGCGCAATGCTACCTCCGAGTCGACGATGAGTCGCTAGCTAGATTCCACAACAGAGTCCGGCAGATACTCATGGCTTCGGGATCTACTACCTTCACGAAGATTGTGAATAAATGGAACACTGCGTTGATTGGTATGTTTCATCTACAAGCAAACGGTTTGGTCCTTCTTCAGATACGAAAACCGCGACATTTCTGTTCCAAAAAACTAAGAAAAAGCATGAAATTTTATTGAAACTCGACACATTTATGTCCGGGAATTCAACTGGTCATCTTTCAGCAGTTGTCAATTCCTTCCACTCTATTTCGGTAAATCAGGGTGTAATTCTTCCTTACAATCGGCGATATACATAGATTTCACAGATTATCCCAAGCCATTATACCTTACCTTGTCTCTAGTGTTCGTAATTTAAAGACTCTTAGTACCTATAAATAAACACAAAATCCATCAAAATAATGACAAATCTCTCCCATAGGTCTAATGACATACTTCCGCGAGGCAGTCGTAAACACACAAGAACTGCTCGACCTACTCGTAAAATGCGAGAACAAGATCCAAACGCGTATCAAGATAGGTCTCAACTCTAAAATGCCTTCGCGTTTCCCACCTGTGGTGTTCTACACGCCTAAAGAGTTGGGTGGCCTTGGAATGCTGTCTATGGGACACGTTTTGATTCCTCAGGTGAGTTATTTTGAGACGACTTATTTTGAGTTAATTAGATAGGTCATGGTATTAGAAAACAAGGTATGCTCTTCCGAGACACATATTCACGTGGGTGTCTCCAGGCTACGTCATCGACGCCATCGGCCAATGAGAAGATGAATCTGTTTCCTGGTGATACCAGTAGCGTAAAATCGTAACTCCCCGAGCTCCTGTATGAATCTGATAAAACTATGTGGTTTTGTATTTACCCATTATTTATCACATTGACTTGTATTTAACTAACGCTGTTTTGACTGATCTAACAAACATAATTGACGATTCACATTTTTTATTGGTTTTTCCATAGACCCTAATCACATTTGTTTCCCAACTTCAACATTTTGTTGAAATGATCATGAGATAGGTATTGAAAATGTCCATGATAATCGTCACCATATACAGTCCGCCAGTTTTACCCACTGCTGGGTATAAATTCCTGAAGTGTGTGACATTCACCACAGTACCGCCCGTTGGCTGATAGCTCGACAAAGTAAGCTTCGTGGGCGTCGATAAATTTTTATTTTTCATTTTTTCATTTATTAAGGCACAAACAGTGTACAATATTCTTAAAATTAATAGAATATGTAGTTAATTATAGACCAATTAAGATGCCACTAATAGATAATGTGATATGTGCATTATGCCAAGTAGTTTTTAAATCCTTGAGTCTCAGTATAAAAAGAGAAAGTGGTGATTGAGTCTGGTAGCATTGAAAATTATTTGAGCATCCTACGAGGCCTGTGTAATATGTATGTCTAATAATGAGTTTTCAAAACCTAAGGATACAGTACTAACCCCCCAATACTGTCAAAACATCGGGATTTAGAAGCATTTCATTTTATTTTGGGGTAAAATGCCCAATTGCAACACGTTTCTTACGTTACAGTTTGCTTCTCTAACTAGTCGCGGGATCAAGTCCCGCCGAAATCGTAAATTTTTGGGATATCATATAATTTCTTTGAGATTACCCCGAGTTGGAGGGCTTGAGCACGATATACTTACTGTAGGCACACTGAATGTAGGGATAAACCTAACCTCTCTGCCCATTCACCACAACTAACTCTTCTATTGCTCCACAGTCCGATCTACGCTGGTCGAAACAAACTGACGTCGGCATCACCCACTTCCGTTCGGGTATGTCTCATGACGAAGATCAGTTGATTCCTAATCTGTACCGCTACATACAACCTTGGGAGGCGGAGTTTGTCGACTCGCAGCGAGTGTGGGCGGAGTATGCTTTGAAGAGACAGGAGGCTAATGCTCAGAACAGGTAGAATATTCATTTTGTTTTTAAGATTTTCGGAAAACCTAGAGCTAGGTCACAAGAGTAAATAACACATAGTTCGAACTTGGATGGACCGGAACATGCGACGTCTATACAACATTTATTGTTTTAAACTGTCTTTCTAGTATATCAGCCTAATTTATTCATCATTCATTGTCCTATATTATAGTTGTCCTATTTTATGTAGCATGTACCCTATCACCTGAATAGGAACCATTCAGGCAGTATTTTTTTTATATTCGATCATTCGTTTTACCTCAATCTCACCTGATAGAAAGTGGCGATGAGGCCGACGGTATATCACGAAGGTCTAGAAGACACCTATTCAATTTGTTTTGAAGAGACCCAGGTTGTAACTGGCTGGAAAAAAATATTTGAAGGCAGTGAGTTCCATACATGTCAATCCAATAGTTCTGTCACAAAATCTTGTTTTATATTCCAATCCGCTTTGTTTCAAAGGTTAAGAATTGATTTTAGAATGATCTTTGTATGTGTTGTTCGATTACGTATTATTCTAATATACAAATACTTTACTAATCTACAAAATCTATGAGAATTTAGAACAGAAGCGATATCAAGTATGTGCATTGGAAGTGATGAACCGCGTAGGGGTCCTGAAACCGGGGAGCGCTGTGCTCCGGGGCGGGTCGACTTGTGTGCGCGCGCTGATCGCGCGACGTGCGCAACCGACGCGCTGATAGTACGCACACTGATCTAATGCACTTCAAAACACGAAAAAACTTACAGCGAATGGCTCCAAAACTGCTTCTGCTTCACGCACGATATGACACACACGATCGTCAAGATATGTCAAAAAAATGTGGTGAAATGTTACTAGATCGCTGCCATTTTAATAATTAAAAATACCTATATGCCTTAATCAATCAATTTCAGAATGGTAAAACTAATTTGTAATACATATCTTCTTAATAAATCAGTATAAAATCCACAGGCGATTGACGTTAGAAGATTTGGAAGACTCGTGGGACCGTGGTATCCCGCGTATAAACACGCTGTTCCAGAAAGATCGTCACACTCTCGCGTATGACAAAGGATGGAGAATCCGTACCGAGTTCAAACAGTACCAGGTAATTTCTCTAGTCTTTGTATTCTTAATTAACATAGCTTCTTAAATAGATTAAAAACATCCGGAATCTCGTATAGATACATCCATATCATTGAAGGTAAATGTCATTGGCTGTAGCTTATCATGGTCTTATCTCTTTGCCAGGTGCTAAAACAAAATCCTTTCTGGTGGACCCATCAACGGCACGACGGCAAGCTGTGGAACCTGAACAACTACAGAACTGACATGATCCAAGCTTTGGGAGGCGTTGAGGGAATTCTCGAGCATACACTGTTCAAGGGAACTTATTTCCCCACTTGGGAAGGTCTCTTCTGGTAAGGAACAACATCTAAAGTATATGTATAACACGATTGATTAATAAACCGCGGGCCGCTTGCAGTACGCTCCAAATGCAGAATGAACAATCTACTATTTAGTGGTGTTATAGTAATATATATAATAGTGTGGTTAATATTGATATCAATTTGATTTGATAGGATGTCATGGCACAAATAATATATTGAAAATTTCTTCAAATGTACAGCCATTATTAGGCTAATGTTTCTTTTGTAACGAGCATTATATATTTTATAGTTCCACGCGTTAGAGTTATTAAACTGATCTGAGTTCAACTAAGAGCCGACTGGTAGAGATTTTTCAGTCATGGTACAAATAATATAATACTATACTAGTTATACTTTTTGGATCATGTTTTAAGTCAACAAAAACAAGTCTTTTTCTTTTTAGTTTATCCTGGCAAAACTTTGTGCCGCCAACTCTATCGCCTTTTATTATCATTTACAGCTGTGCCATTTACATACAAGATATTTAACAACAAAATGTTTTCACAGGGAGAAGGCCTCCGGTTTCGAAGAGTCGATGAAGTATAAGAAGCTGACAAACGCCCAGCGATCCGGTTTGAACCAGATCCCGAACCGTCGGTTCACATTGTGGTGGTCGCCAACCATCAACAGAGCCAACGTCTATGTTGGTTTCCAGGTAAGAATTGTTTCTATTATTTTAGTCTAAGTTTGTAGAGCAAGCACACTATACCTACGTGAAAATCAGTACTAGGCGCCAATACCCAGGTATTACTCAGGCCAATACCTGGCTGGGTATGTCTCCCAACTAGGGATTGCAAAATCCGGATAATTTTCTTAACCGGTTAATTAAGCTTTAATCATTTTTGAATCCGGTTAATCCGGATAATTCGGTTATTTCGAATAATTGAAGAATTTTGAAAAATATCATTCTATTAGTGTAATCTTTTAACTAGCTTTTTAGTAAACTATGTATTTATGTTACAAGTAAATGATTTACTTACTTACTTCTTCTGTCTGCGCTTTAGCAAGGTATTTCCCGGGATTAAAAGCAGGCTTTATGTAATTACAGATCTAGAACTATATTTATACCAAATTTTGTCTTACTGTAAATCAGTGTTTTTCGCGTGATAAGGTAACGGACATTCATTTATCTATCAATTTACAAGCTTTCTCATCACACTCATATTATAAAAGTAAAGTTTGGATATTACTTCTTCACGCTAAAACTACAGAACAGATCGGGTGGTCATTTTGCATAGGTGATTAGTTATGTATAAGATTGTTGTGATATGATGCATGATATAAAATTGTCGCGAAGGCTACTTTTTATCCCGGAAAAACTGTGGCGAAGCCGTGAGCTACTTATTTGGAGAGCTAGAGCTAATAATAATATAAGTGTGAGGTTTCAATTTTAATTTTTATTTTATGTGTACGTGTTCATTTTATGTGTTATATGGATTATATGTGCTCGGAGATGTTAGGCAACCCCCAACACTTGATCCAACACGATTGTTTCTGATAAGTTTGAATCCCGGAACAGCATAAGAAGAAGAAAGACAGGGCCTTAGCCATGATTCGGTAACAAGCTAGATATGCATGTTTTCATGATCAAAAGTCAGGTTAGTGTTGAGGGATACTGAGCATTAATGTGAAGGACATAAATATTCTTTGGACAGAGAAGAAGAGATTTAGTATGAAAGAGAAAAAAGACTACTGAATGTATCGTCACCACCAGAACCTATAACAGAACCAGAAAATATGTAAAGAATATAAGTAATAAAAATATTCTAAAATACATACAAAAATACTGACACTTTACACTTATAAAAACACTTGTGTACAACTGGCAGATGGATAGTTAGCTGTGTACGTACACAACTAACTATCCATCTGCCAGTTGTGTCTATTAGGATTACTGTGAAACCTTAACAAAAACTCTACATAGCGTGTGGTTTTAAAATAACAAAAAGAGAACAGGAAAAAAATCAACGACTTGACTTCTTTGTTAGACCTAAAAAGAAACCTAGTAAGACCAGAAAAATATTATAGAATTACACAAACAAACAAGCTCTAGGTTTAAGGTACCTTAAAAATTATGATTAACCCATATTTGTCGTTAGCAACGGTGATAGCGAAGGTGCTGGACGAGGTGCTTAATGAAAACCTCAGTCAACATGTTACCTTGCACGACGCTCAGTTCAGTTTTAGATATGGGTTGTCCACTGAATTAGCATTACTGAGCACACCGTCCACTACTACACGAGTAGAAGCACACCTGTCTATATATGCTTCTTAGATTTATCTAAAGCGTTTGATTTTGTGACGTATTAAAAGTTGTGGTAGAAGCTGACGGGCGATAAAGGGTTGTCACCTGAGTTGGTGCTGCTCTTTAAGCACTAGTACGGCAACCTACGTAATTGTGTGAGATGGTCATGGTCACTCTCGGGCATGTCCAGGTTGATTTGTGGGGTGCGGCAGGCGGACTGACTTCACCCCGGCTTTTCAACCTGTACATGGACCGTCTGATCAAGGGGCTTAGCAGTACAGGGATTGGCTGTTCTATTGATGGTGTGGTAGTAAATAACATAAGCTACGTCGATGACATGGTACTGTTGAACCCATCGATCAGTGCTCGCAGGAAGCTGTTGAGCATTTGTGAGCCGTATGCGGAGGCTCATGGGCCTAGGTAATACGCAAGTAAAAGGGAGCTGGTTTTTAAGACCGGTTCAAAAACATATAACCGTTCCACACATCTCGCTGGCAGGTAGTGTAGTAGTAACTCAAAAGAGTGTCGAAGTTCAGCCTCTTGGTCTTCGAGACCCTCATCGATGATATAGATGTGGAAAGGGAACGCAGAACATTATTAGTCAGAGCCAATATGCTGGCCTGTAGAATTGCATGATGTAGTACGGCCAAAAAAACGAGTCTGTTAAGAGTGTACTGCCAGTAATTTTATACGTGCAGTCTATGGGTCAGTTACACACAGCGATGCTAAAATACCCTGCGTGTCCAGTATAACAATGGGTTCAGGTTGGTGATGGGGCTGCCGCGCTTCTGTAGCGCGTCGGGATAACTGTGGATGCACGCGTAGACGACTTATGCGATCATCCGCAACAGAATGTCGTCCCTGATGCGCCAGCTGTGCGACAACAGCTACCTGCAGCTTATCGCAAAGAGGCTGAACACCGACTGCCTCTTCTTGTCACTGGACAAGAGTGCATGTTGTGCACCCTTGTTCAGTGGCGTATACCTATTATGTTTTAAAATTTTAATTATATGTGTAAATATGAACTTTGTAATTTATTAAGTCTAAAATTAAAGTTGAAATAATCATATTGTATTGTGGGTATTGTAATTACGATCACAAGCTAATTAATTTTTGCTTAAAAATATTATCAATTACTACAAATAATTATTCGAATTAACCGGATTTCGATGCTTATAACCGGTTTTTTTTTCCGACAAATTATCCGGTTAATTCGGATTTCGAATAAACCGGATTGCAATCTCTACTCCCAACATTCAGCTGGACGCTTCTTGGCTTATCTATTTTGGTATCATGGTATAAGAAAACAAGGTACTATTTTCTTCCGAGACTATGGTATAATTGACAATTGTATTTTTTTATTGATTTTTCAATCGACCCTTTTCACGTTAATAAGTGGCAGCTGGACAGTGACGTCACGTGACATCACCTTGAGTCACTCCCGGAACAACAGACCTTGTTTTCTTGGATCATGCTTGGCATGTTTAAATTTAAACTAGTTACGCTATCTAGGTAATAATAATACATCTTCAATGAGTTGAACTACACAGCAATATTTTTTTTCACGATATTAAGTATTGAGTGGCCAATCATCTATTCTACAAAATCTGTAATGCCATCAATAATATTTAGTTTAACTTACACCCTGATTATAATAATACTGCCACATGCTCTGGAACAGATTTCTATTGTATTTTGATTCTTATTCTCTTGTCCTTAGGTGCAACTCGACCTGACCGGTATATTCATGCACGGCAAGATCCCGACGCTGAAGATCTCTCTCATCCAGATCTTCAGGGCTCACTTGTGGCAGAAGGTGCACGAGTCTATCGTCATGGACTTGTGTCAAGTAAGTTTATATTAAAAAAATAATTAAAAAAATGTTCTCAGTCGCTCTCCAACTATGCAACTGGTCGGATCTCATCACCTCACAATATCCACCGCAAAATGACCATTGTACATACATTATCTGTATGTGTTTTTGTGTTCTGTATTTTTGTTATTATTTGGTGTGCAATAAAGTAGTATATAAAGTAGTAGTAGTATAGTTTTATTTTATTGTGTGACCAATAGCTCCCAACGAAACCAACAGGGCGGTAGCACGAGTAGCCATCCGAAAGCATCACAGCAACTCTTGGACGTGGCCTGAGCTGAACAGTATGACGTTATTGTACGGAGATATCTTCGATCTCAGCGCCAGCAGAGTTTACTCTGTATCCGTTTCAATAGATGTATTCTTCTAGGTGTTCGATCAAGAACTAGACGCGCTGGAAATCGAGACGGTGCAGAAAGAAACCATCCATCCGCGTAAATCGTACAAGATGAACTCTTCTTGTGCTGATATCCTGCTGTTCTCTGCTTACAAGTGGAACGTGTCGAGACCTTCGCTGCTCGCTGATACCAAGTAAGTTTGTGGTTTAACTGTGTAGCTGATGTCGTTTTGTGAAGCCATTAGTGGACTTTATTAAATCGTATAAGAATATGCCTCAGATTTAGTGTCAGTCATACCTAATTTAATGTGATCTTTGTATTGTCTTTTAAAACTCTTTTAGGGTTAAGCTCGCCTTTGTACGTCACCTACGTACAAAGTCCCATAATGAACTGGCCTGATATAGTTCTACGCGATATATCGATACACGCTCTGTTGTATCAGATTGTACGTTTATCGTATACTTTATATACAAAACATGCATCGACATTAAAAGCGTAGTCTCAGTTTAGCAGTAATTTGAACAAGAAAAGTTGCCTCTTTTTAAAAAATGTCGAAAACGGAGTATCGAAGCGTCATAAAGTGTTTGTTTAAAGAAGACTTAATCTCCGCCCCAAATAAAAGAACGATTAGATGGCGTGTACAAGGAGTCTTCATCCTCCTACAGCACAGTAAAAAATTGGGTGGGCGAGTTTCGCATCGGGAGAGAAACCATAGAAGACATCAGCCATGACGGTCGGTCGGTGGAAGTGCTCACTTCTAAACTATTGCTCAAATCGAAGAGGAGGTTTTGAGTGACCGCAGTTTAAACATAAGAGAAATTTAGCTTGACTTGGGCTCTCTAAAAGTACCGTCCATCGAGCAATCCATGAACACCTTCATATGAAAAAGTTAGTGCAAGATGGGTTCCGAGACTTCTTTCCTCTGTGCAGAAACAGGAGAGTGCGTTGTGCTTCCGAGTTTTTATCTCTTTGTGGAGAACACCCAAAGCATGTGATCGAGCGATTCGTTACTGGTGATCAAACTATGGTTTTGTATTACGATCCAGAAAGCAAGCACGAGACAATGGAATGGAACGTTATATGGGTGAAAAGCCACCCAGAAAGGCAAAGATGCAACAATCCACAAAAAAAGTAATGTGCACAATCTTTTGGGATTTTGAAGGTATTTTGATGATAGATTTCAAAGAACGCAATACAGTCGTAAACGGCGAATATTATACTTCATTAATATATAAACTACAAGACGTGATAAAGAAGAAACGCAGAGGCAAGCTGTCTAAAGGCGTTTTGTTGCTTCACGACAACGCCCCTGTCCATACCGCCGGTGTTTCGAAGGATGCAATTCATCAGTGCGGGTTCATAGAACTGGACTATCCACCTTATAGTCCAGATATAGCCCCGTCCGATTATTATTTATTCTCAAATTTAAAACGCAACTTAATTGGAAGAAAATTTTCAAACGATGAAGAGTTGTAGGCGGGCATTTTTAGTCATTTTTAAGACAAAGATTCTGAATATTTTTATAAAAGCTTAGAGATGCTGGTTCATAGATGTCAGAAGTGTATCAGTATTAGTGGTGATTATATTGAAAAATAAAACAGGTTTCATTTAATTTTCTTTAAGTTAGGCCAATTCATTATGACACCTACGTACATGTCCAATAGTTGTTATTTTTATGTATGGATGTTATTTGTGTGTACAATAACGAATTTAAGAATTTAAATTTAAGTGTCAAATAAATATTTTATATATCTATCTATTAGTCATTGATCAGCTGAACTAGGAAGTCCTTTATTTTTATGGGTTCCTTCCTGTGCAGCTATTGAAGCATTGAAAAAAAGTCTAATCATTTGTAGGCAAACTAATTTATTTTAATTATGCCTAGGTAAAAATCCTGCTCAATATTTGAGAAATATTATAAAACATACACAAGGTACATATCACAATAGAAAATGTATGCCAAACCGCGGGCAAAAGCTAGTTTGTGTATACAAATTGATAGTTCTATTGTTTTCATTTCCCAGAGACACAATGGACAACACAACAACCCAGAAGTACTGGCTGGACATCCAACTCCGTTGGGGCGACTACGATTCCCACGACGTGGAAAGATACGCCCGCGCTAAGTTCCTGGATTATACCACTGATAACATGTCCATCTACCCTTCCCCGACTGGACTGCTTATAGCCATTGATCTGGCTTACAACTTGCACAGGTAAGCTATGAATAATAGTGTGGCGATCGTAGGCGACGAGGACGCGCGCGCGTCTGAAATCTGGGGCGCAATTCTGGCAATATATCTTCTCGATATAGAGACTGATCTGATGAAAACATGCTGAGCAAGAAGCGTCAGCGCCGCTATTGAGCGTAATCGTCGAACATCATAATTTAATGTCTTGATCGTAAAAAAATGCGCCAAGCCAAGTTTTCTTATGTCAAAAATCAAATATCCTTATTTACTTTACTGAATATGGAATTCAATAATTTTGATTCTGATATCTCTTAGAATATATGTTTATTCCACAGTGCCTACGGAAACTGGTTCCCCGGCTGCAAACCCCTCATTCAGCAAGCCATGGCCAAGATAATGAAAGCTAACCCCGCCTTGTACGTGCTTCGGGAGCGAATCCGCAAAGCACTGCAACTCTACTCCTCGGAGCCTACGGAACCTTATCTGTCCAGTCAGAACTATGGAGAACTGTTCTCTAACCAGATTATTTGGTAAGTATTGAGATTATAATAAGAAAGTTTTATTCCTTACTGGCTAAAAATCAAAATCATAAATTAATAGAAGAATAATCTTATTACAAGAATAACCAACTTCTGTGATAGCAGCCACATTGCCAAGTTTTAAGACACATAAATCGACAGCAATCAAACATCCATTCAAACTGTCCCTTAATCTGCACTTAGCAGCTACGACATCTTTTTTCCACATTTTAACTCACTACTCAAAAATCCGCCGGTGTCTTGTTAGTATAACCAGCCTTAAACCGTGGATCTACACAGGGTTTCACTGAGTGAAGTTTGTTCTACAAAGGTAGAGAAAAATATATTAATAAATGAAAAAGATAATTGCAATTTGAAACAGTCACACATTTCTTCCACAACTTACCCCTGTATTGTCTTTCCATAGGTTTGTAGACGACACAAACGTATACAGAGTAACGATCCACAAGACATTCGAAGGTAACCTGACGACGAAGCCCATCAACGGCGCCATTTTCATCTTCAACCCGAGAACTGGACAGCTCTTCTTGAAGATCATTCACACCAGCGTGTGGGCAGGGCAGAAACGTCTTGGACAGGTATGATGTTTCAAAAGACAGTAAACAAAACTTGTAATCTGTTGTTTGCAAATACATTATTTGATTGATTGATAAATATTCCACCCTTAGGTAAGATTAAGTCCCACATGAGAAATAAATTGAGAGAGAATAGCAAACGTCACCAGAAATCGGGATTTGCGAGGCCACAGTTCTGTGTAATCTTAAATCAACAAAATGCGAGTTCGTAGTTCTGTGTAAAATAATCTTAAACAAATCATCAACAGGCCATGAATATATAATTTAGAACGTGAGGATACAAACAGACGCTTATTTTCATAAGGAGTCTGGATTGGAGTCTTCTGCGAATACATATTAAAATTACATGCTTTTTAAACAAACCAGTTATAATTTTTATATACATTACATCGGTATTTTTCTCTAATAGCTCGCCAAATGGAAAACAGCTGAAGAAGTAGCCGCGTTGATTCGATCGCTGCCAGTGGAAGAACAGCCTAAACAGATCATCGTCACAAGGAAGGGAATGTTGGATCCTCTCGAGGTAACCATAAACAATAATTATACCACAGTGTAGCTTAAAAGAATTAGCAAGCTGAGATGGCAGTGGGACGGCGATATCTGCCGCAAAACCGATAACATATGCCAAGCTGAAGACAGGTTGCTATGGTGCTATCGAAAGCATTATTTATTCTAGACGTACATAGATTAGTATAGTATAGACAGATAATAATGCTTAGAATCATGTACATAAATGATCACGCATTTGTGGCAAGTTTTTGTGTTGCATTAGAAGTGATGAACCGCGTAGGGGTCCTGAAACCGGGGAGCGCTGTGCTCCGGGGCGCGTCGACTTGTGCGCGCGCGCTGATCGCGTGACGTGCGCAACCGACGCGCTGATAGTACGCACACTGATCTAATGCACACAATATTTTACAAATTTCGTCTTATAAGTGAGTCTGCTGAAATACTTCTTGTTTCCGCCGCACCACGTGGCGGCGGTTGCCATCCAATCACACGCACGCCTAATTATCGCAGTTATATTTGTTTGATGAATAATTCTTCTTCAACTCTGAACCGTTATGTGTCTGATGGCATCAAGAATCCTTTACCTAATCTTTTAGTGGTGTAAATTCAGTATGCCAAAAAAGTAATTGCGATGTTTTATGAAGTAAGTTAACGTCAATGTACTATTCTTACACCCCAGGTCCATCTACTGGACTTCCCCAACATTGTCATCAAAGGCTCCGAACTCCAGCTGCCGTTCCAAGCTTGCCTCAAAGTGGAGAAGTTTGGAGACCTTATCCTCAAGGCCACGGAACCACAGATGGTGCTTTTCAACTTGTATGATGACTGGCTGAAGACTATCTCGTCGTATACGGTAAGGGAACTTTGTACTGTTATTTAACCCTTTGCCCGCCGTCCCCTACTACCTATCATCTGAGGCCCCAGTGCCAACGACGTTTAGAATATATTTTTTCACTTTGGCGTAGAAAACACCGGAATGCATTAAGTATGTGGTATAAGCTACGTATTACCATATCCTTAATGGAAGAACTCTCATTAATGATCGCGTTTGGACCACAAAGGTTAAAATAAAAAAACGCAATCCTATCGCGGGTCGTCTATAAGTACGGCTAACGCAGGACCGTAGTAAATATCACATATTACGGAAGTTAAAACCGGCTTTGGGTGGATGACTCTCTGTCTTCTTCTGTTTTTCCGGCCAATTACAACCTGGGTGTCTTCGAGTGAATAGGTGTTTTCTAGAACTGCGTGATACACCGTCCGCTACATCGTCAATTTCCATCATGTGTAATTATGCTCAAACAAAGGCATACGTAAACGAAGGCATATTTTGTATTAAAAAACCACCCATTGTACCATTAGGTTATTACAGCCTATATTACACCATAGAAAGAATAACGAACCTAACGTGGACACACACCCCCTTAAATAAACTGTCACTATGTCACACATAAGCCTAGCTTAAATTGATGAAGAATTTTTGAGCACTTTCATTATAAAGGACACAAATATGACATGATTGTGTTCGTTCACTCCCCTCAAAAACAAACCTAATGTTCTCATAAAGTCTCTTGCTACAAATACTAACCTCTATAATATACTTTTCCAGGCGTTCAGTCGACTGATCCTCATCCTCCGAGCATTACACGTGAACACGGAACGCACCAAAGTTCTGCTCAAACCTGACAAGACGACGCTGACCGAACCTCATCACATCTGGCCAACGCTGACTGACGATGACTGGATCAAAGTGGAGGTCCAACTCAAGGACCTTATACTGGCTGATTATGGAAAGAAAAACAAGTGAGTTACCTTCCATTTAGTCTTCAGAAACATGCCAAAGTTCTCAAACCTGACAAGAGGACACCGACCGAACCGCATCACTTCTCACCGTCTGTAACGACGCGACGTGGCAGAGTCAAAACCGTGGCATAGAAAGACACAAAAATAATTAATTATATAATCATATCAATCTTCTTGGAGTATGTAGTTTGTCAAATAATCGAGCTCCTCCAACTCACACACGAATTGCATAATGGCAGCTAATCCTGCCAAGAATGAATGAATGTACACTTTATTGCACCTACTAAAAAAATTACGTTAATATAATTAAGTGCTTATTTTGTAAGCCTCAAGAAATAAAGTTATTGATTCTGAGTAAAAAAATCTAAAATAAAGTCGGTACAAAAGATGGCCTACTCGCTGAGAGCGATTTCTCCCACGTAACCTTGATGCCAAGCATTCAACAGTAATTATGGAATGACCATCCCATTTTGTTGCTGTACAAAAATAGTCCCAAGATGAAGGTGCACTTTGAAAGTACTTATTTATACATACATTTCTCTTTACAGCGTGAACGTAGCATCGCTTACCCAATCCGAGATCCGCGACATTATCCTCGGAATGGAGATCTCCGCGCCCTCCGCCCAAAGACAACAGATCGCAGAGATTGAGAAGCAGAGCAAGGAGCAGAGCCAACTCACAGCCACCACCACTCGCACTGTCAACAAGCATGGTGACGAGATCATCACGTCCACTACCAGCAACTACGAATCGCAAACATTCAGGTATCTATCTTTATCTAGGAGGACCGTGTGGGTGATCAGAAACTATGTTATGGCTGACACCAAAGCCGACGATAGAGGCTGTTTCAGCGGGCTGGCAACTTTGTTGTGTGTGTGACTTCTTGACACATACCATTACTTTAGTTACAGGAATCTCGTGGTGACATTTCGTAAATGCCTAACTCAATAAGTCTGAAATATCCAATATAAGTACGTGCCCGTCTCCTGGCCGTTTCTAAATGGGAGTCAGGACATTGGTTGCAAGCACTTCCTTCGTATAATACTGGCACTCTATTAGATCCCGTAACTTTCCGTATAGCGACATGTCTTCGGTTGGGTGCAAGGTGTTGCGCGCCTCATCAATGCCAGTGCGGTACTGTTGTCGAACAGCTTGGTCATCACGGATTATCGTGTACTAGGGCTGCCGGTCGGATATCTCGCCATGCCAGCCTTAACGACATCATCCGACGGGCCTTTGTCACCGCTAACTACCAGCTATTCTCGAACCGAATGGTCTGTTGCGTGAAGATGGTAAGAGGCCCGACGGCATGACTTTAGTCCCTTGGGAGCTGGGGAGGCCTATTGTGTGGGACGCTAAATGTGTACACTTGCGCCTTCCCATCTTTCAAGGACATCCGTGAGGGCTGGTTCGGCGGCAGATTTGGCCGAGGATCTCAAGAGGCGCAAATATGCAGGTCTCGACAGAGCCTACGCATTTGCTCCCCTTGGAGTCGAGACCCTAGGTCCGTGGGGTACCGAGGCTCTCCGGGTTTTCAAAAAATTATCTGAGCGCCTGGTCGAAGCGACGCGTGACCTGAGAGCTGGTGAGTATCTGGCGCAGCGCATTAGCATTGCCATACAGCGGGGCAATGCATCCAGCGTCTTGGGGACGCTTCCGACTGGTATTGATATGAACCAGTTGAGCTATCTTTAGACTGTTTGCAACAGTCTGCAGTTAGCTCAATTGTTTCAATTGTAAATACTAGTTTAATTTCTTTATATTATATGATTGTTATTCACTCAAGTGTTTCATGTGTATTCTGTAAATTCTTGTACGTATCTGTAAGTTTGCGTTGTAATTTTATCTGTTAACTATTTGGTCCTGGAATGTTGAATATTATTACAAGAAACTTCACTACCCCCACAGCTCAAAGACGGAATGGCGCGTGCGAGCCATCTCAGCGACGAACCTGCATCTCCGTACCAACCACATCTACGTGAGCTCTGATGATATCAAGGAGAGCGGCTACACCTACATCCTGCCCAAGAATCTGCTCAAGAAGTTCGTTACTATCTCCGATTTAAGAGCTCAGGTCAGTATTTATCATTAATATTATGTAGTTCTTGTTTTCTTGCTAAATGTTTGATCAAGTATTTATTTGGCTGTTTTCAAACTTCTGAAGCCCGTAAGCAAACAAGGCTTTTTGTAATGCTTTTTGTATATTCAAGTCGATATTCAACGACTCCAGTGTCGAGGCAACGAATACAACACAAAGTAATTTCGCCAGTTGCCGGGAATAGATAATTTGGCCTGGTGCGGAAGCGCAATAGTCTTAGGTCTGATATTCACGACCTGAAGATCGCACTGTCCTGTCGCTAATAGATAAATAAATAATACTGGACAGTCCCCACAACGTCATCTAGCCTCAAGCAATGAATGCGTCTTTGATTTGGGCTTTTCATTGCTCGCATGTACGTCTAGGTGGAGACTTACCCTCGTGATATTACATAATTAATAAAATGTTACTTGTCCACAGATCGCGTGCTACCTTTACGGCGTATCACCGCCCGACAACCCGATGGTCCGCGAAGTGCAATGCGCCGTCCTACCACCTCAATGGGGCACGCACCAACAAGTGCATTTACCGCGCCAGTTACCCAAGCACCCAGCACTGGCGCATTTGCAGCCACTGGGATGGATGCACACTCAGCCTAATGAGCTGCCTCAGCTGTCACCTCAGGTAACAACCACACATCATATTGGATAAATGAGTCCCTTTTCTATTATTATGCCTCCCCTAAAGGTCGCCACAATGAGCAGTCCTATGCGGCCCGCCACCAGCGATTTCACGCGACTGTGAAACCAATCCGGTAATAATGATTGCAATCAATCTACAGCATTTCACGAAGCAAACGCCCAACAAACAGAACAAAGTCTGCTATTGTTTCATGGTAGTTAGTCACACTTGTGTCAGACACAAGCAGCCACTCAGGCTTTCACATCTCAAGCGTAAAATGTGCAATAGAAGTGATGAACCGCGTAGGGGTCCTGAAACCGGGGAGCGCTGTGCTCCGGGGCGCGGCGACTTGTGTACGCGCGCTGATCGCGTGACGTGCGTAACCGACGCGCTGATAATACGCACACTGATCAAATGCACACATTCACCTAAACCTTAAACAATACCCTAAATCTTCAATGTAACGATTTGTGCAATATCTTTACAGGACATAACAACTCACGCCAAAGTGATGTCCGAAAATCCGTCATGGGATGGAGAGAAAACCATTGTCATCACTTGTTCATTCACTCCCGGCTCATGTTCACTGACTGCCTACAAGTTAACCCCTAGTGGCTACGAATGGGGTGCTAAAAACACGGATAGAGGCAACAACCCTAAAGGATACCTGCCCAGTCATTATGAGAGGGTGCAGATGTTGCTGTCTGACCGTTTCTTAGGATATTTCATGGTACCGTCGCAAGGCAGTTGGAATTACAACTTTATGGGTAAGTTTCGTAATTTCTTACCACAATCCTTCTACCAGTATTAAAACCTAACATTATTATCACTTTGCCACTTTGCTTTCTGTCAAGCCAGCTGCTGCGCCATTTTAAATCACGATTTTTTGTGCATATACTCATTTATTCGCCGCAGGAGCACAGGGCACACTTGCATACGTCAATTTACAAAATATAGTTTACAATAAATGGTACTTATATAATATATAATTCAAAGCCATAAAACAGACATGACAGAAAAACAATCAAGAACTTAGATTTTAAAAAAAAATGGTAAATTTATAATAAATAGATCAGCTGTAAATTGGCATTGTTACAGTCATAAGAAAAAAATATATGATTATTATAAGTTCATAGCGCTGCTGTAAAAGGCCATTGTCTGTCATAATTAATTCCTTATGAAAAATAAATAAGTATCACTCCAAATGACATAGACAAAGGTATAATGGGAAACAAGATGATCGTTCTATGATTAACATGACATGACGCACATGATGTTATTTTATGTTTTATATAAACTTGCTAATTTTAATCTCTCTTATAGGCGTCCGACACGATCCCAACATGAAATACGGCGTTCAACTTGGCAACCCGCGGGAATTCTACCACGAGGTCCATCGACCAGCCCATTTCATGAACTTTGCCGCCATGGAGGATGCCACCGCGCCAACACTGGCCGCCGATAGGGAAGACCATTTCGCGTAGACATTGCTGGGTTATACGATAAGTGAAATGTATGAAATAAGCAATTTGAATAAAAATTTACTATATACCTATATTTGTTTTTATTTACCTACGCTTTGTCCGGCTAGGAAAGGCTGATAGTATTGACGTAGAGCTCTGACCGCTCATCAACGCCGTTCTGCTAGCTAGGCGTGCGTGGGTACGCCCACCAACTCCGGCTTTCAGTGTAATGCAACACTGGAAGTAACGAATCGGAGGTAATATCCCTTTCGCAGAAGCTAATTCTTAAACTTTAGCTTTATTGTCCAATAGTATTAATATATTTATTCTAAGCTTTCGGCGATGCACGGTGGATCGAACCACAGACATGGTAGAGCTGCGCCTAAAGATTTCTGTGGATCGAACGTACCTGAACGTACCTACCTAAGGTATGGCCGGACATAGGAACATAGGAATTAAAATTTTCGAAGTCGTTAATTTATAAATTTGTATATCGAATACGGAGTGGTTTTATCCTCATTGTATCGAAATAAACTATTGCACTTTAGGCTTAGAGTTATAGTTCAGGACTAATGGCTGATTACACTGTATGGGAAAACACAAAACATATAAATAAAAGTGGGCGTTTTTCGTTTTGGGGCCTATTAAATAGAGATGAGTCCGGTATTCATAACTAACTCAGTACCTGTTAGCATGGTCCTAAAATATCTAACGGTATTGTAAAATCCGCATACCGCTAGGGAATAACTGTGCAAAGCGAGCATCGCTCCTAACCTTAGAGCATTAAGCCAGACAGGAGGCGACACACCCCTTCGGTCGGACGCAAAAAATTCTGCATCTTTCAGCGGGGGGTGAGGTAACACACATAGACTTTTCAATCACGTCGCTATAATCGCACACAACATTATTATCGCACACAATCTTAAACTACACGCAACAATCGCATACTCACACAGTCATGCACGTAATGATGTCTGTCAGTATACAAAACAATTGCAGCAATAATGAAATATGCTAGTGCTTGACATTTTCGATATTCGACTATTGATGAATTCTAAAGTTTACCAGAAACACTTGATTATTTTTACCCAAGTACCGAAAGAGCGGAGGGTAATAATTTCTGAATTGATATTTTGTGGGATGACTGTGCCCACGAAACTGCTTTGTCTAAAAAACATAGGTCATAATTTGATAACATGGGTGGTAGTGTTTAGATCTCTCTTACAAAACTGCTAATTTATCATGGTAAGTCTAAAAATATTTTTCGTATTTCAACCTAATTTTCTTGGGGGAAGTTTCAATTTATCGATATTTGTGAATATGCATTCCCATCACTAAATTTGTTGATGTGCTGCCAGATTCTTAAAGTTGAAACTGATATGTTTTGGTAAACTGACGACTGAAAATATAATTCATCTAGAAAGTGTAATAATAATCTAAAACATGCATAATAAATTAACTAATAAAAGTATTTTCTAAAATCTGTGCTTTTTTGAAATATTGGGTATATTTCAAAAAAGCACAGATTTTATATAAATGCGGTGATATTGCAGTATTTCCCTAAAAATCACACGAATCTATAATAATTATTATTGGTTCATTACAATAGGAAAATTATAATAATTATTGTAAAATTAAATATTCAGTATTAACTCAACTACGAAACTTCCCTAGAATATTACACTGTATAACTTACTGGCAACACCTTAGTACAGACGAATATTTTTGTATTTTTGCTAAATAAGTGCATTATTTAATAGTATTTGGACAAAATAATACTTACAGATGAAATGTAATATTATCCTTTTGTAGGTTTGAAGTTCTGACCTATTTTTGCACCAAAAAACACTGCAACTCGGCATTTTCACCGGAACTTATTCTGCGCGCATTGCAATCCGACAACTGGCGGCCGACGGGCAGCAACTAGTTTTATATAACGGGTATGACCGCCGCTCTCTTACATTTGGCAGAGGGGTATGCCTAAGAGCGTCGCCTCCGGTCTGGCTTAATGCTCTAAGCGCCTAACCGCCCGTGAGCTGTAACTACCCAACGCTTCAATACCTATACTTACCTAACATCTACGCATAGGTACTAGCGGACCGTTCACCCGTAAAGTTATGTAGCTGCAACAAGTATTTGTTATTTCTAACCAAATCGGTTAGAAATATATTGGGTGTATTGTAACGTTATTAGGTACCAGTTGGTTCTAGCGGTATTAAAACAAAATACCAAACGAATAACCGGTAGCCAAAATATCCAATAACTCCCATCCTTACTATTAAAGCATGTTCGTGGCACTGTCCCGCAACTGTTCTTCAAAGACATATCCTGCGCTTTTTTGCTTTTTTTGTTTCCACAGATATCCTAGAATATGCCATTTATTTTCAAACTATATGCACGATTCATTCAAACCAACAACCTCTGCTCATGCATGCTCTGCTCAGAGAAATCTTGCAAAACAAAAGAGAAATATCGATTTTCAAGGAATCGAGGCGAGATGTTGATAATTAATATGGTTATGTTGACTCGACTAAAATAATCAGAACAACACTACCCTTCCTCCAGGATATGAATGTCAAACATGTCAAAGCTGTCAATGTCCATATCAAATGATTTGACAGATCATTAAAATATTGGCCAGGTTTGTTGCAGAGCCATCTGCCAAGAAGTTTAAGTTGAGGTTTGTACATAGTTGAAATCGAGGTTGAAATCATTTGAATTGAAACTCAAAGGAATTATAAATTTTCACCTGCTGAATCTACTGTTAGCAACTTTATCATTGCGAATTTCTCAGCAGTACAATGGGAGATAACGATGACTTCGAAGACAGCCAATTCCCGGATAACGACGAGTACATTCCATACGTTACCGCCGGCAACCTTCCTCAGAAGAATGGCGCGAAAGTAACCCTTTGGGGTAAAGTTACAAAGGTTTCTGCTAGCGAGGGCTTCCATGTAAAAACAGTGGACGATCAAGAAGTCCTTATCCGCCTGAAGAGGCCCTTAGATGAGCCGCTTGAAGGTTGGTACGAGATAACTGGTGTATCGCAAGGGAAGAGCGTGCTTTGTGAAGAGTTTGTACCTCTAAAGGATGAGATGACCAAGAATATTGATATGGAAGGACACAAAGGCTTGGCGAGGCTGCTGGCGGCTCTAGATGACCCTTGGAACCTTGGAGAGGATTCATCAAATGGTGTTATGCCAATGGAATGAAACAAGTTGTTAATAAGTGAATCTATCATAAAGTTACATATCTTTGTCAGTCCCTTTTGTCCCACTGTAATGTTAAGTTTATAAAATAAGGCTAAGCTATTTGGATAAACATTTATTTGTATCTTGGCATTTTATTGGCTTATGTTACATGATTCTTATCTGCATACTATCCTATAAAATATTAGGATTCTAAAAAATCTGTCTGAAAACACTTCATTTAGCTTATCTTATGTTTAAAGGTGGGTTGCGAAAAATTTCAGTACTATCTAATTACATCCAACATTGTAGCCGAGGAAATGATCGAATTTCAGTATCCTTGCTCTTCTTATAGAATGTCTTCATCCTCTTCTCGTGCATCACAGCATTAGACAGTGCACCTTCTATGCAAGTTACTGGGCGATTCCTGAAAAAATAAACAGTGAAAAAATATTAAAGGGGTTTCAGTTAGAAGCTTATTAGTTAATGAGCCTTTACTCTCCGGGACCCACAAGTGTCATCCTAATTTTGAAATTTTTAGTGTCACTAAAATATTGGCTTGCCTCACAACTTCCAGAATAGGCTTTAATACTCATGGCTGTGGGGCCGCGGCGTACGAATATCGACTCCTCCAACTCAACCCGTGGATGTCGTAAGAGCCGACTAAGGGAACCTACCAGAGGAAGGGCAGCAGCTTCCTTCTGAGTATTTTTCAACACCAACACTGCGATCACGAATCCGCCTGCCAAGCGTGGTGATTATGTCAAATCCCCCTACATGGGAGACCATCCACTCGATGGACCGACGACATCGTAGCGGTCGCAGGGAGTCGATGGATGAAGGCGGCTCAGGACCGCTATTTGTGGCGTCGTACGGGGGAGGCCTATGTCCAGCAGTGGACGTGTATGGGCTGATGATGATGATGATGACTCACGGCAGTTTTCCACCATCTATCTTCTGAACCTTCTTCACTTCAACACTCTGCGGACGTCTGTTCTTCAAAGCCATGTTGGTCAGGTACCGTTTGATGTAATGCTTCAACTCAACATTCTCCCTAGTCAGTTTGGCTTTCTCTGCTCGGAGGCACATTGTCTGGACATGTGCTCTATTTACTTTGAGGAGGAACTTGTCTAGTTTACGGTATTGTTTGCATTCATTCTGGAATTAATGAGAAATCTTTACAAGTTGTTAACTATTTGATTTGTAAGGATGAAAATTGTTTCATACACACACATACCTATATATTACGCATATAACATTACATTCTAGAATGTACTTCATAACTGTTAGGTAACAGTTATACACCCTTATTCATAATGGTCTGCTAACTTAAAACAGCTGCTAAGATGTGTTATTTCTCACTCTAACTTTAGTCAATAGAAGACAGTGAGAATTAGCAATGCTTTATGTTAGTATACCTACTATTATGAATATGGGGATAGTATTTACCTCAAGTAGGTACCTATAGAGTTTCAATTTCATGGTCACCATTTTAAAGTCTGTCTAGAAAATGTATAAGGTACCGAATGGAATGGACTATTCCACCATAAAATAGACTATTGATATGATAGAGAGACGGGAGAATCATGATATGGAGGTGACTGCAGGCATCTACCATTATTTTAATAGATTATAATAAGAAATTGGCCTTTTAAGGTTTGATTCGCAAATGGCAAGAAATTCGATATACCTACATACTTAACTACCTACTCAATTTTTTATTGCAAACATGTTTTCTATAAATTTTCCAGTTTCTAATTATTTCCATGAACAAGTCTTTTAATTATAAGTGGGGGAACTGGGATCTGCACTGACATCTCGCATAGGAGTGTATTGTGCATTGTCCTCCTGCCTAACTAGGCCCTAACCAGCCCACCTCCTTGAAGTATCGGAGCAGGACTAACATGCATAAAATGAACAAGTCATGTTTTAACCACTTGTTTTCTATGAACCCATGTTTTCACCATTTGTAAAAGGAACCACCTTCATTATCATTATATCGGACCACATAGGTACGTTCACTGCTGGACCTAGGGAGGCCTAAATAGTGGTCCTAAGCCGGCTCTACCTACCCATTGATTCCCAGCGACTGCTAGTACAATGTCGTCGTCGGTCTATTGAGGGGATGGTCAAACCAGCTTTTAAGTTACTTAGTAGATAAAGGTATTATGAAAAGTCCTCACAATCATAGCGTCATCCAAGTTCTCGTACTCCACCGACTCAGTGTCATCCTCAATGTCCTTGAAGAATGCCTCATCTCCTTCGTGCTCATACTTTTTGCAGATCTCGGCTAGTTGGAGCAACTTGTTCAGTTTACTTTTCACTTTGTCGAGGCGCTAAAACAAGTAGGTAGGTACTTATTAATGGTTAAACAAAAGTTGCACGGCTTGGCCGTATAAAGTCTATGGCCGTATTTAAGTAGTAGGTAAGGTACCCTACCTACCTACTTCAGTTATATTCACGAAATAAAGTAAGGATAATTTAAAGTGTCATCTAGTAGCTTGTCTTTGAGTAGATACCTATCTACGTATTCTAGACATTCTTTCTGTGGAATTCATAGATTCCACCTGAGGCTCCGTTTCTGCATTATCCTACCTAAAAAAAAAAGGTGTGAAGATTGTGCGGGGTGGTGAAAACCGAGTCAATAAGGTGAGAACTAGTGCCTAGATAAACCTAACATAGGCTGCCTGTACCTTTGTAGTATCCTGGGTAGCGTGTAGCGTTCATCATGACCCCCAGTCTTTTGATCCCCACCGCTCGGCTCGCACCGCGCTTTTGGTGGCTGAACCACAAGAATAGGGAGTAAATCCACCAGATCCCCCAGTTAGGTAATAAGGGACAAGTAAATTAGTAGGTAGGGTGGGTACCTTTATAGCATCCTGGCTAGCATTCACCATGACCTCCAGTCTCTTGTTCCCCGCCGCTCGCCCCGCTTGCCCATCCTTCTTCATCTGATAGTATTTCTTGCTCAGGTCTTCTTTGTGGTTGCTCATGCGCATTAATTTTGACTCCATGTTGGCTGTCATCTTCATGTATTCTCGCTGGAGGTTTAGCAAGTTTTCCTGCAAGGGTGGCGTTGAATTTTTTTAACATGTGTTACGATGTCTGTATTAAAACGACCTCCCTACTATTTCTAAAGAAGTGGACTGTAGCCGGCTCAGACGCGTCGTATAAGTTCGATTCTCTTCGGAGTTTTTTTTAAATCTAAGTAACATATATCTGGCCCTCTCTACTATAAAGCCCTAATCAGCCCTATGAATGAAGCTCAGCTCGTAGCTGATTTCGTAAAATCTCAACTATCTCTAAGTAGATTCCTTAGCACAAATCAAAAGCTTACCATCAATTGGATACAGATAAGCATACCTAGTGAGTCCCAGCGCCAAAATCTATTGTTGAATTTTGGCGCTTGGACTCACTATGCATAGCTCAAAATCCATCGTATGATTTTGGCGTTTGGACTCACTATGCAAAACTGTAGCCAATTGTTAATAGGTAAGTGACGAAGTGGCCGGCCATTGTGTCACTAAGGTCTAAGAAGACACCTATTCACTCTTGTCTGTCACTTACAGCTTTAACTCGAACCTCGCACGGACGAAGTCAAAACTTGAATTTAAAAGCTTTTCTAGGTCGGTAGATACATACAGTAGCACTTTGTATCAAAACTTCATTCTTGGCAATATCCCGCTGGTAAAACTCATCCTTCTCTCGAAGGCTGTTGTAATGCGACATCATCGGCTCATGCTGCTCGATATAGGACGTGTAGACCGCACGAAGCTGCGAGCAGTACCACTCCAGCTCCAGCTGCTTCGGGCGCGCGAAGGCACGTAGGTCTTCTTCATGCTGTTGAAGATAGAAAAAAATATAGTCTAGAGGGGAAGGACTTGTAGGTGAGAGGGTCTCCTTTTTGGAGTCCATTTGTTAATCTAACAGCTTCTCCTGTAGCTGCGGAGCGGCGGCGACGGCGCGCTTCTGCGCCGGCCAGCGGGTCGTGCCCAGCAGAGGCATGGCAGTGAATGCGTTAACTAGCATTTTTTTTTGAATTATTTCTTATTTATTTATCACAGACTCCCTACTTACTAGCTCAGGTCATGTCAAAGAGGCTCATGCTTATTAAATAGCCTTTTATTTGCTCATGCTTAATTACTAAACCAAAAACACCGGACATAATAAAATCCTACTGAAGGTGGCCAGGTGTCTTGGCGTTAGCAGTTATTATTATTAACCTAGCTCTATATACATCTACGCCTATTTTCTTAAAATTAGGCATGGTAGGTAAGTATCTTTGTGACTGATGATGTACTTACCACCAAATGCTGACAGGTAATTTGGTATCATCACTCACATCTAGATGGCTAATCACAGGAACTGCCAATCAAAGTCAGGCATATTTCAGTCCAGGCATTGTGGCAGCCATTTCCGATTGGTCACATCTCAGTTTCCTGTACATATGTAGGTAGATACCTATATGCTTCAGCAGACCACGTGCCATGTGCCATCGGTACTTTGTATTAGGCACATAATATGTGTGGTAGCCATGGATTTGTCACGGTGTGACAAGCATAACGGTCATACGTCGGCTGCGTAGTATACTTACCTGAACTACTAGCAGGAGCTCAAATCCGGCTGCCTCTCTCAGCTTCGAGTTGCTCTTCTGTCAACTCGGGAACAGCAATACCAGCCCTTATACTTAAATGGTGTAGGACACAGCAGGCTATAATAATTTTACTTGCTGTTTCAGGGCAGTAACGGAGTTCCCGAGCTGTAATTCATAATTTTCAGTCTGTAATTCCCTACAAACAGAGTTTGTAGGTACCTATGGAATATGATTGACTAGCTGCGCCTTTGCCCGCGTTTTATCGTGGTAAAAAATAGCCTTTAAGTTATTCCAGGTCCCAAACTATACCCATACCAAATTTCAGCCTAATCGGTTCTGTAGTTTTTGCGTGAAAGAGTAACAAATATCCATACATTGATCCATACAAACGTTGACAATTATAATATTAGTAGAATAGGAGGATCCTACTTTCTACGGAAGGATATTGAGTTGATTGCGAGGCGGCGACGGTTTCTTCTACGCTTCAAACGTTCTGCACGAAGAACAGCTTCAATGAAAAGTAATCTTCCATCTATTTCAGGTAAATTTTCTTTATAAAATCACAAAAATGAAAATCAAAAGGTAACACTTTTGGTTTCGTCGATTTGAGGTTAAAACTCCGAACAAAGATCCGTCAAATTCAAATGTGCGTTCCGAGCTTTCGTGAATTAGAGTAAGTAGGTTTAGAAAATTTAAATGTCAAACAATTTTCGTTCGAACGAAGCTTCGTAATGAAATGAAACCGGAGTAGGAATTACGCGAACTTTCGATCGTTTGTTCGTTTTTCGTCGAAAAAGAGTAAACCTCCAGAGCATAATGATTGACGTGTTCGACGAGTAGGTGTCAAAAGGGCACAGGTCCTTTGCTTAGGTTTCTACCATTTTTTCCGTAGATCATGAGACGTAAAATTTATCTGCTCTCTTATTTATCATGCTGATGGTGTACAAAAATTTACCAAAGCCCAGACCAGGGCAGAAGGTACCTTCTTAGTAGATTCTCTATTTGTGGGTAGGTACCTAACTATAATGGGACCGACATGTTCACGATATCATGTGTGTATTTGGTGGACTCTTCTGTGGTTTCGAAACAAATTCAGACCAAAGTTTACTCGCTAACTAATTGTTTGGTTTCACCGCCGCGCCCTTCATAGTATCATCTTTTATCTATGTATATACAAAAGTAACCATAATACCGACACAATACCGACGACTTGCACGCAAGCCTATCAGCCTATCAGCCAACATTTGACATGCCCGAATATCAAATTGCGTGTAACGCGTTGATCTAAACTCGCAATTTCACTGTCACACATCCTATTGTGGAGCTGTGAAGTGAACCATGCTCTCCGTTATAAATGATGCTGCAACGTTGAAGCAGGCATTCTCCGACGCTTTCGCGATGTGCCACCTCAAGTTCAGCCTGCTCATATTTTGCTTTTTAACTTTTGACGCTCATGTAAGTAGAAAACTCAGTGAAAAGTGAAATTCGGTGCATTTAAGGATTTCAGATTTTCGGTAGTTATCTCAAACCAGCTCCCGCTCCCATCCACTGAAAAATAGGGTTTTTTTCAGGGATTAAGTATTACAATTCAAAAACTTTCGGTATGACTAGACCAACAAACAAGTACCTACCTCCGCAGTCTACACACTACTGCATTTCTATATATCAGTTTTGAAATACCTATCATTATTTTCTAGGCACTCACATGCCGTTCCGATGGAGGCCCTAAAGAGTCCGAACTCAAGACCATTTACAAGAAATGCCTGAAGATGCAAGAAGGAAAGAACTCTTCAAATAGAGATTCCGGAGACCAGGACAACCGTCGACATCAGAGAAATGATTCGGATGACCACATGGAAAACGATAAGGGGAGAAATGAGAACAGAAATGGGGGTATGGATGGCAGGATGGGCAGCTATGATGATAGATCAAGCCAGAATGATAGAATGGGGAGTCGCAGTGACAGGATGGGTCACCAGAACGACAGAATGAGTAGCCAGAGCGATAGAATGGGTAACCGTGGTGATAGAATGGGTGGGTATGACGATAGTTCAGATGGTTATGATAGAATGGGAAGTAGAGATAGTAGAACCAATGGTGACAACAGATCTCAGGACCCTAATGGAAATAGATACGGGAGTGATAGAGAGAGTATGAACGGGAGAAGCGATTTTCAACATGAATTTGGAAACGTAAGTAACACCAACAAGTCAAGAAAATTTAAAATGGTTTGACAGTAACTTTTGAATATTATTTTAGGAATTTTCTCCACAATTTGGACACCAATCAACGCAATCGCCGCATAGATACAAAAGGAAGTCCGAAAATTCAGGGAATCGAAGTCAGTTCAATCCGAACTCGAAGAGATATCAAGATTCGACTCATGGCAATGATAATAACTCTGGCGAAAAGAACTCAAGTAAAGATAATGATAAGAAAAATTGCGCTTTGCATTGTTTTTTGGAGAATTTGGAAATGGTACGCAGCTTTATTGTTTTGTCTTTTGTTTATCAAAAATTGCTGTTATTGTTGATATCAAGGCTTTGTATAAAAGACTGTTCTGTTTTATTTCAGACAGCAGAAGATGGCATGCCTGATCGATACTTGGTGACGCACGCACTAACCAAAGACGTTAAAAACGAGGACCTCAAAGATTTCCTCCAAGAATCTATCGAAGAATGCTTTCAGATACTTGATAATGGTAAAAATACGCAGCATTTTTATACAACAGCTACCTAACTATTTAACTACCAAATTGTTGATTTATATATTTTCTTGTTTTTAGAAAACACAGAAAACATGTGTGAATTTTCAAAGAACCTAATGGTGTGCTTATCTGAAAAAGGGCGAGAGAACTGCGACGACTGGAAAGATGACCTTAGATTTTAAATTATTTTCTTCTTAATTTAATTACTCACTGACGTTCTTAAGGCTTTCTACGTAGTATTATAATATATAATACATATTTCATGTTCTGCATGTTTTTTTCATTCTTTTATCCACTATTTCATTATACACATATAGCAGGTAGAGAATGCTATCCAGCATTATGTTCGCCTGTGTACAACTTTGTGCAGTAAAGTATATTCTATTCTATTTCATAATTTTCGTGCTCTGATCACTTCTATCTCGCGGTCGGCATACATTATACGTATTTGTCTTCTATTCTCCTCTCTCACTGGTATCTCCATCATATCAAAATATCACTTCCTATATACGTACTTATTCTTGGGGGGCGGGCAACAGGGCCTCCTGCAGAACAGATCCATCACTGAACTGTGGTCCCCAACTCGTATGCCCAGCATGGGGATTAGATTATGGCACTACCCCCTAATGATAAGATCAGGTTCAGAGTTCAGACGTCAACAGCCTTTACCAGCAGTGGGCTGGTAAATGGCGTTGACGTCTTATGTGGTACTAATCCCTATCCTAAAAACTTCGTATATAGATAGAAAATGCTTTATTGCATACTTAACAAAACAATAATTATAACAAACAATTAGGTACAAAAATTTGTTAATTGGCTCACGAGCGATCTCTACCAGACAACCGTAGATGAATAGGATAGTTAGAACATGGGGATCTGTGTGCATTATTATTAGCTAATGTTCCACTTTGTCTAATCTATCATTTTCATTTAAAAATTGTTTCTATCACCTACCTCAAGTCTGGCTTCATTCTTAGCAGTAGCCCATTCTATCTCCTTCTTCTTCATATGCTGCTTGAAGTCCCGGTCCTGTATGAAGGTCACCAGCAGTAGTTTGAAGTCAGCCTGTTCTTGACCCTCGGTGAGATCCATCTCCTCGCGGTCCCAGGTTTCGAGGAGTGTGTTCTTCTGGAAGTCATATTCTGATTGGAGCTTGTCGAGGCGTTGGTTGCCTATGTCTGTGAATTAAAAAAGAAATGTTATAGGTATGTTTGAAGCCTGGTGTTTCTATTCAGAATCAGAATCAATAACTTTATTGCTTACAAAATAAGCACTTAGACAAGTCAAATTTTATACAAAAACAGTTATAAATATAGTTATTATTATCAAAAAATTAACAAGGTGTTATTGATTTTCTCTTCACTTAAATTGTTTGTCCACTGGTGGAAGAAGTGAAAAAACATCAACAAACTGACAAATGTCAGTAAAATAAATAATACTGGACAATTCATACAACATTATCTAGCCCCAAGCTAAACTGAGCTTATGGGTACCAGATAACGGATCCTACTTTTAATACAATAAGTACTCTACATAGATATACTTTTTGATAGTGGTTAGGTATTTTCGAATATTTATAAAATGTCTTGTCAACTTGTATTTGAACAAGTTTAAGATCAAGCAGCCGACGTGCCGAACAAGTCTGTCAAGCCAAAATGAACAAGTCAGTAAAGCGCATATGTACAAGCTATCGCATAAGTTCATGCAGTAGGTACATTCTAAGTCAATCATTTAATGTAAATTAGCTAAGCTTGCATTGACCTCGTTTATTAACGAATGTGGAAACAATGTGAGTGATGTGGAACAAGTGTTCTACCATCACTCAACGGGTTCGATTATTTTAATCTCTTCGGAGTTTTTAGCACCCTCAGCTAGCTAGCATCCCTTAGCGTTTAACCCTGCTTTGCATATTGATAGCAACACTATCAGCTTATGTGTGGTTCAACCCAAAATCCCTTTTAACCGTAGACTAGGGTAAGCAAGACTCCTCATTCTACGTTTTTAACCGACAAACATTCGAGATCAAAAAAGGAGGAGATTCTCAATTTGATTGTAATCGGTCAAATTTTTTTTTTTATCATTGTCGAATGGTGTACACTTTCCTACAGGGTTTTAAAATGCTCTTTTTGCTTAGATAATACCTAATGAATGCCTTACCGAGAAAGTAGTGCACACATTCTGTATGAGCGTGGAACGCTCTTCGATGCTGTTCGTCCGACTCATCGATGGACTTCACCAGCGTAGTCAGGAGTCGGTTCTTGCGGTCCAGCATGAAGTTGAAGCTGCCTTGCATGCTCTGGAAAAAAGGCTTATAAGTCTAAAGCTGACTCTACCTATGTTATACCACGCCAATATAATTATGTTAATGTTATACCGTGCAAACCGTGACGATCACCCACCCTTAACTATGTAGGTACTTATTTTGCGTTCGTTTGTGCCCATAGACCTAGTTTTTTTTTTATGTATGTGCCACGTCGCGCCCTCACTCCTTTAGAGTTTGCATTTTTTTCTTTACTCACATTCGATTATGACGCCCTGGTGAGTTTAACAGAACAAAATAAAATGCTAGAACCTAAAACAAATCAACCTAATTACTGGGGAGGTAATTCTGAAGGTAGACGTCAAAAACGCCTTCAATTCCGTAGACAGGGGCGCCTTGCTAAAAGAAATTAAAGACAAAATTCCAGAAATTTATCCCTATCTCTGGCAATGCTACGGTTCACCGTCAAAATTAATTTACAGAAACAATGTCATTTCGTCCGCGGTTGGTTGTCAGCAGGGCGACCCTCTTGGTCCGGCCATTTTTAGCCTTGCTATCCAACCAGTAATTCAACGTCTTAAATCCAAACTTAATGTTTGGTATTTAGATGACGGAACGATAGGGGGAGACGTGGACACAGTTTTTAATGACCTAAAAATCATCACAGATGGATTTCGGCAAATAGGTTTAGAACTAAATTTTTCAAAGTGCGAGCTTTTTATTTCGGACTCTTGTGTAGACAAAAACAATATCATAATAAAATTCAATAGTTTGGCTGCCAACATTACAGTTGTAGATAAATGTTCACTTCGCCTCCTTGGTTCACCAATTTTTGATGAGTCTTTTCAGTCATTTGTAGATGAGAAAATTCAAAATTTCAACAAAACCTCGAACAGACTTCTCAAAATTAATAGCCATATGGCTTTTACAATTATTCGGTTTTGCTTGTTTGTACCTAAATTTACGTATTCTTTGAGATGTTGTCAACTGTGGAAACACAGCGAGCTCTTGGAAGGCTTAGACAACATAATAAAGAATACTTTATCATCGGTTTTGAATATCTGTTTCGATGACAAGGCATGGTCGCAGGCCTCCCTGCCTGTCAAATTGGGAGGCTTAGGTATCCGCAAAATTTCAAGTGTAGCCCTGCCAGCGTTCTTGTCTTCCGTCTACAGCACTAGTTCTTTAGTGGAAAAAATTTTAAATCCGTCTTTGGTCTCACCTGGAAATTCATTCGAAATTTCGTTCTTAGACGAGGCTCGAATGGCTTGGCATAGTGCTTGCCCTGATGCTGCTCCCCCAAAATCTCTTTTGTCCCAACGGCAATGGGACGGGCCTCTGTGTGAGTTGACACGGAATTGTTTGTTACAAACGTGCTCCAGCTCTGCAGATCGTGCCCGTCTCCTGGCCGTTTCTAAATGGGAGTCAGGACATTGGTTGCAAGCACTTCCTTCATATAATACTGGCACTCTATTGGATCCCGTAACTTTCCGTATAGCAACATGTCTTCGGTTGGGTGCAAGGTGTTGCGCGCCTCATCAATGCCAGTGCGGTACTGTTGTCGAACAGCTTGGTCATCACGGATTATCGTGTACTAGGGCTGCCGGTCGGATATCTCGCCATGCCAGCCTTAACGACATCATCCGGCGGGCCATTGTCACCGCTAACGTACCAGCTATTCTCGAACCGAATGGTCTGTTGCGTGACGATGGTAAGAGGCCCGACGGCATGACTTTAGTCCCTTGGGAGCTGGGCAGGCCTATTGTGTGAGACGCTACATGTGTCGACACACTTGCGCCTTCCCATCTTTCTAGGACATCCGTGAGGGCTGGTTCGGCGGCAGATTTGGCCGAGGATCTCAAGAGGCGCAAATATGCAGGTCTCGACAGAGCCTACGCATTTGCTCCCCTTGGAGTCGAGACCCTAGGTCCGTGGGGTACCGAGGCTCTCCGGGTTTTCAAAAAATTATCTGAGCGCCTGGTCGAAGCGACGCGTGACCCGAGAGCTGGTGAGTATCTGGCGCAGCGCATTAGCATTGCCATACAGCGGGGCAATGCAGCCAGCGTCTTGGGGACGCTTCCGACTGGTATTGATATGGACCAGTTGAGCTATCTGTAGATTGTTTGCAACAGTCTGCAGTTAGCTCAATTGTTTCAATTGTAAATACTAGTTTAATTTCTTTATATTATTTGATTGTTATTTTCTTTGTCAATAAAGAATTTGCTAAAACCTAATTACCTAACATAACCAGTTTGTACAGCGTTCCAACGGCGTCCGAAGTGGACTCAGGTAGAACGCCGTTGCAGTGACCTACATATATCCCTATAGCTCGTTGCGGACACACTCCATCAAAATGTGATAAACAATATCCATAGAATTAGATAGGCATTTCGGTGTAGTTGATTTTTCCTGAAATGTATAAACCTATTGCCTGGGATGTGTCCGGATCGAAGACGTATTGCATGCTTCCAATCGAAATCGTTACTTTGGCGCTCCTAGTCAGATAAAATATAGTGCTTAGAGCGCCGAGTCCTACACAAAAACATGAACAAATGGAAATTCGTGGCTCTAGCTCAACATAGTAAGTAATAATTTGATGTATCCATCTGTGGGGAAAATCGAGGACTGTTATAAATTGTGCATACAGTTAATACTGGCATCATCACCAGCCCACTGCTTGACAGGCCTCCCTCAAACGACGCCATCCTGTGCAGCCTCCATCCAACGACTCCCTGCTTCCATATGTCCTGCCCATCGCCACTTCAGCCGACTAATAATTTTGATAGCTATGACGGTTATATTGGTTTTTCTACGTTTTTCCGTATTTCGGATTCTATCACGTAACGAGAAACTCCGAGCATACTCGTAGCTCTCTCCATAGCTCGCTGGGTGACTTTGAGCTTATGCACAAGGCCTATAGTCAGCGACCACGACCACGTATGTAGACCACATAAGTAGTACCTAATAGAAAATAATCTTAAATCCTGGTAAAAAGATAATGTCTTACCGTGATGTCTAGTTCCATCTGCTTGCATTTGATCTTGCGGAGGATGAATCGCCACGCTTGGTTTATCTTTGCAGTGTTCATGCGGCTGTAGGCCTCTTCTTTGTCTAGTTTCATCTGTGAATTAGAAGTAAAAAAAAAGTCAGTTATATACTTATTATTAGAAGCTGCGCAGGACACAGAAAAATTGCTACTTCTATCGGAGGCCGAAGATACACTTTGGGTCGCCGAGCCATAGGAGTTTAAGTAAGTAAATAATAAAGTATACAATTTTTTATTTGCAGCAATACATAGTTTACTTAAACTGTAGTAACATAAAAATAAACGAAGCTTTACTTAAAAGTACCTACCTACTGTTGTGGTACAATATATAGTTTGCTGAGTAGATTTTACAGGTGATTTTCGTCGACTTCCTCGCTAGGCTAAGCCTGTATCGAGGAAGCCAGACTTGAGACTGGTAAATAATTGACACTAACTGTTGTGCTCTCATTATTTAGTTTATAGTTAATAAAACATAAGACATAACCAGTATGACAAAATTTTACGAAAAAATAATACTGTAAAATAACGCTCATACTAATCCTAAGTACAGCGTAAAATTTTAAAGTAGAACAATGGTTTTGGTTTGCTACGAGATATATAAATAACTTTATTATACCCTTAGTAGTGGCTCGATTTCATCATATGTTAATGAGGAAAGCCATTTATTTAATGAGTATTTTGCTTCATTAACTGATTTACGTTTTATTACCACAAGACTTAACAACTCTGTTATAAATATGGGTTTTCATAAAACTACCTAAACGTTAGGAAAATTTGGTTTTAACACTAGGGATTTTGATTCTAAAGATTCTAAGATTAAACAACGATTGGTATTCAGGGGAAGAGATTGTTGATATGTGTACCAGAAGTGAGGTTTTAAGAATGTATAGTTTGCGGACACTGAGAACTTTCGTTTCTGAGTAGAGATTTGAGGTTGGGTAGCGATAGGGTTTTTTGAGCATTACCTTTAAGGCTGATCTTTGTGCTCTTTCAACAATGTTAAATGATAGTTATTTATAACATGAGAGTAAAAATTTATTTTGGTCACTGTTTTTGAGCAGCTAAATCACCATAGGTACAAGGTACTGAAAATAAGCTCCGTTATACAAGTACCTACAAGGTATTTTCAGAACACATCTTACTTATCACATGTCAAACACCTTTTTTATTTTTTTTAAAACGGGATGTGTTGACCAATAAAATTATTAAAATTAATTCTTTGATCAACTCATCCCGTAGGATGAGTTTAGGGCGGGATCAGTTGACTAAAGAGCCAAACTTGCGCGTTCATATCTTTTGTATACTAAACAACGTAGTATTCGTAGAGGACTCTACGAAAGTGCTACAGATCTACGAGAAATAGCTATTAGATCTACCATTATTAAAAACTTGTCATTATATACAGTTATCTAGTTTAGAGGCCGGTTAGACATTAAACTGCGGTAATGTTAGTTTATGTCCACGTTACTGAGTTTATGAAGTTTTTGGTTCGAAACGTTTTTAATAAACTACGTCTACGGAACGGCTACGCGCTACGTAGCTACGAAAAGTGTTTTCTAGAGTGATTGTAACCACATTGAGAAACGGTGTTGTTACCGTAAAGCCTTGCTTGAGTTTAGACTGAAAGAACTGTACCTTAATGAAAGTTACGTAAGTTTTAATGAGCGCCTGCCCTAGCTGCTAAAAAGTTTTTATTTAAGTTTGTGCATTCTAGGATTAAATTTACACTATTAATTGTACCAGACTAATGTTAATAAAGAATTTCTGGGATTGAAAAAAAAAAAAAAACTGTAGCCTCCTCGTCTAGATCGGCGCGTTATTGGATGTACCACGCCCGCTCCTCATCTATCATATTGTTCAGTTTGTTCCTTATAGACCTCAAGCATCACTGTAAGAACTGTACCTTAATAAAGGTTCCAATAAGCTGTTGCTTCCTCCTCCTCGCCTCTTCCTCTAGGTCGGCACGGTGCTGGAGGTATCGCGCCCGCTCCTCGTCTGTCATATTCGCCAGCTTGTTCCCTTTGGGTTTCTTGCCCATCTTGGCAAACTGTGTCTGAAAAAACGGTAATAATTTATCATTATTATTACGTATCATGATAGGCATCAGAATATCCCGTTCACAGTAGGTACTTAGCTATCAAGAATTTTCTTCATCATCATCATATCAGCCCACACATGTCCACTATTGGACATAGGCCGCAACCATACGACGCGCGACGCCACAAATAGCGGTCCTGCACAGCTATTCTAACTCGATCGAAAAGTTACCGTGGCTCGAAATCTGGCACAAATCCGCGCGAAATTCAAATAATTCGCGCGATATTCAAATATTTTAGCGGTTTTTATTATTTTCTGCGTTATCAAGCAATATCAATAGCAGAAAAGTAGTTTACCGTAAATCGTAAAACATTTTCTATGAACTCATGTTTTAACTAATTTCGATTCAACTCGACTTTTGGAGAAATTAATAATTTATGATAAGTATTACTAAAAATCAACATCATTACCAAAGCCCCATTAATTGGAACTTAGATTCAAAGAAAATGATCAGCGATTTATGAAAAACTACTTTTTAGGTAGTTTTATTCATTGTAGAACGCAGAAAATATTTAAAACCGCTAAAATATTTGAATTTCGCGCGGATTATTTGAATTTCGCGTGGATTTGTGTCAGATTTCGAGTCACGGAAACTTTTCCATCGAGTTAGAATAGCCGTGCTGAGCCGCCTTCATTCATGTGGCGCGGCAGGCGAAGGTCCGTCTGTGACGCAGGAGATTGCGGCAATTCCCGCCTTGGGACAAATGTTTGTACGTTCTGCAAATATTTGTTCCGAGTGTTATAGGTATTTCTGTGTATAGTTTGGGGCTAGATGATGATGTGTGCATGGTGCAGCATTATTTAATCATATTTATTATTAAAAATTTCATCATCCATTACTTACATTCCATTACCACACAGTAGGTAATGGATGGGAGCGTTATATTATCCACTTTTTTTATAGTATTCCTTCCTATGACCACAATCTCACCTGATGGAAAGTAATGATGTGGCCGATGTTGTATCACGAAGGTCTAGAAGACACCTGTTCACTCTTGTCTTGAAGAGACCCAGATTGTAATTCACCGGAAAAACTGAAGCAGGCAGCGAATTCCATTCCTTAGCGGTGCGAATGATGAAGGTGGACGAAAACCGCTTTGTACGAGTGGATGGTATATCCACGGTATATGGTACTTGAACGTCCCGTGGTACTTAAGTAGGTACCTACCACAAACGTTTACCCCCACAAACGTTCATGGTACAAAACGACCACAGGACCTTAGCTCTTTTGGATTCGATTTACTTATTTATTATCTGTACCTCTAAGTTGCTGCTCGTCGATACGTTTATTTATAAAGTGTATAAAACTGTTTGTCCGCCGAATAAAATAAAATAAAATTAAAAAGTTATATTGGTATTTAGTGTAAAACATTATAAAACATAATTATTTTGTGAAAAATAACAACTATAAAATATTACCTTTTCTCACTTAAAGCAAAACCTCCGTCTTTCACTATCGCGTAACTTGTGCTATCATGTGATCCTAACAGGGGTGAACAATAGTTCATTGACCAAACTTGCAGCCCGGCAACTATCTTACTGTTTCATCGTTGCTATTGATTAATTAATAAGCAGAAACATAGAAAACTGATACGGTTTAACTATGGTTATCATAAAGATATCAGTGGGGCTCCACAGATAAATTACCTATATTTTGACCCTAGTACGTTAACCTTAGATTAAATTAAATTGAGACATATTAAGGATACCATATGAGGATACATAGAGGAGGTTGAATATTTTTGTATGGAGGGTGGCCCTAACATCTGATTTATTCAAAATAGCGGTTTACTATGAAAGTTATAAGTATATTTGGACAGAAAACACTTGACGACACAAAAATAAAAAGAATTCTTTAACATAATGTCCAAAACAGATAAAAATAACTATTGCGAGAGCAAATAGGAATGAGTAAAATTTTTTTTTTTGCAATCAGGGACGTATAATATTTACTCGTCCCTGATTGCTCTAATAATTTTTAAGGTTTTTGTTATTATAGAGCTTATGCCCGCACTCCGGGTAATCTTGGCGCAATTGGTTAGCGCATTCCCGTATTCAGGGGAGGGTCTCGGGTTCAAGTCCCGTCGTAAATTTTTGGGATATAATTAAATTCTCTAATAACTTTTTCATATGACGTGTATATCTCAGAAACCTGCCGCTTTAGGATTTTATTTTATTGGATATTTTTATTTGCATAGGTGTCTTCTATCCAAATATATATCTAACATTCATCGTGCACCGCGATTTTGAAAAAACCGGTATGGTACAAAATCTTCCAAACCCGTAGATTGAGGATTTTTGATTACCTATCCTCAGTCTACGTCCAACCCCTTTTTTAAAAGGGATTCGAACGCACGCAAGTTCCCATCTCGTTTTTCAACAATTGGATTCTTTGCGAAAGAGTTTGCTTCATAAAATCTGCTGTTGAAAAACATGTGAAAGAGATAGCATCATTCATTCAGGTTGACTAGAGGCTGTATACGGTTTTACCCATCCTAAAAAACATCGTGCCATTGACGCCCTTCATTTTGAGATGATAGTAGCCAAACTGGATGTAGAATGTTTGTAAACACACCGCCTTAAATTCACTTGCATGCCGCGTCTTTTTTATGATATATAAAATACATTACTTGTCAAATTGAGATCTTTCTTCACACTATAGGCAGACTGAAGTATAATGAGTAAGGAAAATAGGACTTTAAAATACTAGTATAGTAGCATTGACGAGGTCAATTAGTAGTATAAAAGATTTATGTAGAATTTTAAAGACATGAACAGTTAGTTATTCATAGCCTATGAGAATAGCAACTCAGACGAACCTTAGATAGAATCTCTGTGATAATAAAACTTTGGTTACCATGGAAATCGATTCTATTGACAAATCTAGTTTTCAGAGTAAAGACTCAATGATCAGGGCCTCTTTACGTGTGTTTTTAAGTTTCGAAACTTCAACTCCCTAGTAAAATGGGTTCAAAACCTCTTTTCTCTTCTGGTTTATCCTAATAAAATACTCCTTGGTGTAGGTAGGTAGAATAGTAATTGAATAAGTCAGTGTCAGTTTAGTTCCTATTTTTCTATGATATTTTTTAGCAACCTTCGCTCGGTTTGGTTATATTTTTAAACATTTTTAGATGTTTTTTTAGTTTTTATTTTTTTATCAAAAATGAACACACCCTGCAACAATTCTACCGGTACCTTGGTGTCACATTCAACAACGTCCGATTGCTCCCGGACTGATAGCAGCAAATCTGGAAGCACAGTGAGGAGTGATGGCATTGATAGAGATTATACGAAGGATAATGGTAAGAACTTGAGTAATTTATGACTGCACTAGCTCCTGTCCGCGGTTTAGCATACGTATTTCTAGTATACCAAGTTTAAGTATATTAAGTAGCTTATTAACTAAATTACGCTATGTTCTAAGTGGACTCCAAAATATGGTCTTGATCTGTTCAGTAGTTTTGGCGATCTTAGTTCACAAAATCAAATTCATATTTCACAAGCTTTCAGCTTTATATAATATTAGTATGATAGTAGGTACTTACATATGACTAACGATGTGGTGGGGCGGGTGAAGGTCCACCTGTGACGGTTGCGGGTTCTATTCCCGCCTTGGGACAAATGTATGTACGATCTGCAAATATTTGTACAGGGTTTTCACTATATATAATCAAAAATATCTATCAATGTATGTATTATGTGTATCAGTCATATAGTATCCAAAACACAAGCTCTGCTTAGCTTGATGCTATGTGGATAGTCCATAATTTATGACTACATTATATGACTACCTACGTATACATAGGATAGGTACTTATACTTAGATTTCACCTAAATGCTAACACAAAAATAATAAAACCCAAAATTCTCATTTTGGCCAAAATGCTGGCACATAACCTTATCGGAATGAGTTAAAATCGCCACGTAGATACCAACATGTTGATTCACAAATAAAGAATCATAGTTTGTCTATCTTATTTGTATAGACTTCCATAAGATGCCTCGTTCCTTAATATTACATTTGCACTTTCAGTTGCTTCCCCTATTGACCTGGAATGCAAAATCCAAGCAGAGCGCATAACAAAGATCCTAAACGAGACCGTCTACAAGACGAAGCTAGCAATGTGTCTACCTCTGCTGGTGCAAGAGTTCAAGACTCTTTACACAGTCCTTTCCCCTGGGCATATGGTGGATCTGCAGCTAATTTTTGATGAGTACGCTAACCCGCTCGCTTCGGCCAGTCTACTCAATGTTGAGGCTATGGAGGATATCACCCATGTGAGTTTTTACTTGTTACATTACCGTGACGGTCTCAGCGTATAAATCGATCTCTCCAACTCAATCCGTAGATGTCGTAAGAGCAGACTGAGGGAACCTATACCAGTGAACGTCAGCAACTTCCTTCTGTGTATTATTAACACCTAAACTGCTATCGCCAATCCGCCTGCCAGGCGTTGTTATTATGGCAAAACACTCCCCCACTCTCCCTTTGTTTGAACGTGCCTCCCTTCAGTAGGCCAAGCAAGGGGATTTTTCTCTAGGGTACAAAAGACATTAATGACATCGCATCAATGACTATGCGTCAATCACATATACAATCCCCGTGCTTGCCCTACAGCAGTAGACGCATGAGTAGGTACAAATTATTACATCTTCATCTTTCTTATTTTTATCATCATGTTTTTATCCACAGTAAGTGGTAAACATTGCTAGAATTTTCAATTTAAAACGCTTTTGGTATTTTGGCATTGACTCATGTTGCTATTGTCGTGGTGTTCTTCAAAGACTAACTAGGTTTGTAGTTAAACCACTTACATTCACAATGGAAACTCTTACTCAACCTCTTATAATAATAATAATTTTATAATGTCATTTAAGAATCTCGTAAGTAGGTTGGTAGGTAGGTACATGGATATATATTTTACTGAATTCTCTTTCGTTTATTTCCGAAGATTTTTTCGTGACAATATTTTCTGGGTTTTTATTAGGATTTTTACCGGCATCGTGTTGGATTGGTATATTTTTTATTACGTAGGTAACTGGTTCGTTCCTATCCTCTCATATACTTAACTGAAATTCCCTAACCGTCTTTGTACACTTTAGCTATTTATTCATAGCTCTTAATTTGTAAAGCTATTCAGGTTTATGTGCAACAAACGTTTTCACTCTACTTTCATTATAAGTACTGGTAAAGAGTGGAACGAACTTCCAGCCCCCCTAGCACGGGGATTGTTGTCTAGGGTAGAATAGAGAAAAATTACGTCACTTTGTCATCGAATGCGTAAATTATTTGAAATTCATTCCTTCAACTTCAACAATGTACGCAATGTATGGTGATGCGATGTCATTATTGTCTATTCTACCCTAGAGATAAATCCCCGTGCTAGGGGGGCTGCTTCTGTTTTTCCAGTAGAGTACTATCTAGGAGTCTTCAAATCCCGAGTGAATAAGTTCCTTCTGGGAAAGTATGCTCCTTCTTAGACCACATTTTCACTTTCCCGAGTGAGATAGTGGTCAAAAGCTTTTACCATTATCAAAAAAAATATGTGACTCTACTGAAGTTATAAATTTTATATTTTCAGGGAAACCTCACTTTGGAAAACCGTCTGAACCCAGAGCTGGGTCATTTGATCCATATCATGAATAGCTATCCTGTTTTAAAACCAAAAGTCACAGAAATGGTGGATACGGTAAGATTTATTTTGCTTACTTTTTATCATCCTATTAATATCCTACTATTATTATTTTAATTCAAAATAATTGTAAAATAATTGTTGAGCCCTGACTGGGTTTTTATGCATTGTGTACCCACTAAGACTACCTACACCTAAGATAAATAAATAAATAATGCTGGACAATTCACACAGCATTATCTAGCCCTAAGCTAAGCAGAGCTTGTGTTATGGGTACTAGATAACTGATATACATAATACAATATATTACATATATAGATATTTCTTATTATACAATGAAAAAGACCAGAACACCCTGGACAAATATCTGCAGATCGTACAAATATTTGTCCCGAGAAGGGAATCCAACCCGCAACCTCCTGCGCCGCAGGCGGACCTTCGCCCACCGCGCCACGGAGGTCGTCAACAATACCTGTGCATGAAATCACAATTTTTGGGGTGAAAGGTTGCATTTTTGCGGGGATGGGAAGCAGGGCGGCTCGCGAAGCGAGCCGCCTTGCTTCCCCCCCTCCAGGTTGCCCCCCTCTGCGTGGCGAGCGAAGCGAGCCACGCAGGACATCACCTAGTTTTAATATATTTTTGTTGTTTATGGTCAAGCGCTAAAATGGAGGATGCTTGCCCAGAAGGATCAAGGATTTATTCCGAATTTGACCACTGATATTTCTGTTTTGATCACTTCACCTGTAAGTAATGTGTTTTTTTTGCAGATGAAGGCTAATTACATAAAAGGAGTAAGCATTACCTATATAATTTTTTTAGTTTGTTTCTTTTTCCCCTCACTATTACAACGAAAATTACACAATCATAAGTGTTTTATAGATATTTTTTTAACAAAACCTCCTTAAAATAATTTTATTACCTAACCTACCTGAAGCAGTGCGTTGGTATACCTACATTGTTAAAATAAGTATCTCATTTGGACTAAGCCATCAATTTCTAGTATTTTGAGGTAATATTAAACCGTTAAATAAATACCCGATACTTTATGTAATGAAATGGTGAGTATCTGGCGCAGCGCATTAGCATTGCCATACAATGGGGCAATACAGCCAGCGTCTTGGGGACGCTTCCGACTGGTATTGATATGGACCAGTTGAGCTATCTGTAGATTGTTTGCAACAGTCTGCAGTTAGCTCAATTGTAAATACTAGTTTAATTTCTTTATATTATTTGATTGTTATTTTCTTTGTCAATAAGGATTAAAGATGTAATGAAAGTATTGCTTTGTTATTTCAACAAATCGCGAAGAGATACAAAATGTCAAAGAGATACTATACAAATTTGTATTGTGTTAGGAGACCTCTTTGCAGTGAATTGCCCATACAAACGCAATACCAAAATTATTTGTAATATGAGCATATTTCTACCATATTATTTCTCTTTTTTGTATATTAGTCGTATTTATTTAGGTTCCTTCAAAACATTTTTTTCAAAATACTTACCTAAAATGAAATGTAAGCATTTTGCATATATTTACGTCTAAATAGATATGTTTTCATCCTATTTGACATAGCCTATATTAATCAGTGATAATGTAGCATTCAAATGGTGAAAGAATTTTTAAAATCAGTCCAGTATTTTTTGAGTCAATCGTTACAAACATATGTATGTACTTACATACAAATCTTTCCTCATTATAATATTAGTATAGAAGGAACACAGTTTATACTGTCTAGTTACAAAATAACAAATCTATACGTAAAATACAAAAAGTTTACAGTCATAATTTTTGGTATTACGGAACACAATTTCGCCTTGAATTGAATTGCGGGACACTGTCACGGGGCCCTTAAGTCAAGAAGTGGATAATAAATAAAAATAAATAAAATAAAATCCTTTTATTTCGGACAACATAGATCCATAGAGGGTTAGTAACACAATAAAAAAATACAGTAAATGGTTAGTTCGAGTATCGAGACGAGATCAAGATATAAAAATAAAAATAATGAAATCATTTTATCCAGACCAGTCCACCGCAGCCAAACCTCGACTACCTGCAAGCATTAGAAGACTTCAGAGACCTGGCGGTGGAACAGATGCAGACCACAGCTGCTGATCAACTCCTGGCCAAGATCATCACGAGGAAGATGGAGGTTTCGAATGCGCACCTCGTTGAGAAAATTGCTGGTATAGAAGACATTTTAATTTTCTCTGATAAAAATATTAACTACTAGCTGCTGCCCGCGCCTTCGCCCGCGTTTTATCGGGATAAAAAATAGCCATTTGTGGGAGCAAATCAATAATAAATCATCTCCAATTTACCAGGGATTACCCAGGCGTTGAAGGAAGAAAGTGAGCGCTTTGAACATAACATGATTGAGAAACGAAAGATAATCACTAAGCTGGAATACGAAATCACCTTGTTTGGCATTGAATCTAAAGCGAAGCTCAGGAAAAAAGTGTAAGGCCCTTTTAGTACTGCAATAGTTTGATATTTATAGAAGTAGAAAACTTTGTTTGTCACTCGTACAGGTACATCATCATTGTCATCATCATGATGATGATGACAATGATGTACTCGTGCAAGTACATACATTTATAGAAAATAAAATAAAGACACAGAAATACATTACTTCCTCGAGTAACAAAATGGTCCCTGTCTCCGCATATGTATGTTAGCCACGTCTGTAGCCAACGCTGCTGATCTTCCTCCTGGGCCGTTTGGTGACGTCACGGAGGATAAAACAAAAACAACACAAAATCGAGAAGAAAGCTGAAGCTACGGAGTAGCGTTGATAAAAACATTAAATAAGCCTAAGAAAATATTTTTCTGTTACAATTTGAGGTTAAAAGAAGCTTTATTTCTCATATAAACTATAGAAGTTAATTTACAATGAGAATAAGTAATTCGTAAATAATATTTAAATTACATCTAGGACTTACTTATACATAGTTGTAGGTAATCTAAGTTCTTATTTAATAGTGATATTTAACATAATTTAGGATAGATAGGTACAAAAGAGTTACGTTACGTTAATTACTGTTACAGTTACCTTCACACAGTGAGAGAAATTGACCCTACACAATACAATAAATTATAAAAGCTATACCCAACCACCCCTTTTAGAATCTTGCGTTTATTTCAAACTAGCCCATAAAAAATAGCCCATATTTAATTACAGATCTCAAAAAAAATTCAGACGTATCCGTTCAGTGGATTTGTTTTGGCGTGCAGAGGTAACAAACATCCATTCAAACCTTTAAACTTACGCATTTGAGATGACTAAGGTACTATAGGTATTTGAAATAAACGCCAGTACCATCTAGTTTTCTGAGATTAGGGTGGCTTGCAACACTGGCTCGTAGCCGAGTGATTACATGCGGCTGCCGCGCGACCGCATTCAATGACAATCACGTGTAACGCAGCTGCTGCGCTGCTGTTTTTAATATGAAAGTCTGCTGCTTTTGAGCAGCGCGACTGTCGCGCGACAGTGCTACTGCGCGTTGCTTGCGAGTTAGTGTGAAGGAGCAGTTATATTATAACGAGGGACTTCTTTAAGGTTCAGTTCTAGTCGCGGGCGTTCCGCGTCCTTGTGTGTACTCAATGATTTAAGGTCCGTGTATATCTACAGACATTGAGCGTGCTAAACACCGTGTCTAGCACGCTCAATGTCTCCGTTTACTTACATCTAACGTGGCAGAAGTGTGCCAGGTCAGACAAAAAGTAAACAAATGTCATCTGTCACTGTTCCGTTGCTCTATGCACACTGCCCGGCAGGTCACACGACAGAAACGTACATAGAGACATGAACAGCGCAGACAAAATATTCTTTCCCTGAATACTGGTCGGGCTCGACCCGTGTCTGTCGGCGTCTGCGCGGCCGTGTTACGATAGATATAAATACGATAATTCACACTGTAAAGCAAATATTTTTTTGTCTGTCACGGTACGTGTCTGGTACGCTCAATGTCTGTGGATATAAACAGACCTTAACCCCTTACACTGATTTTATACTAAGCAAAATAAATGGAATTGCTCCACAGTTTGGATTCAGACCGTCAGATGGTGCTGACAAGTCGATCACACGCGGTGAAGTATGAAATGCTAAAAGAAGAGGAGGTAGAACGAAAGGAGGCGTACACGACCTTGCTAGACCGGCATCTTCATGATGAGCGCAATCAACGGCTTCGCAGGTACAAATAAACAGGTCGGCGTCATAGTTCAAAAGTGCTGACCTTGATGCGCAGAAGTCGATTTTTATATTTTTACACCGTTTTACACCTGCGCAGAACACCCTCCACTTTCACGAGCGCTAGCCGTGTACAATACAATAACTTTATTATCAGACAACAACGGTCCATAGACAAAATTACAGACAATGTTTGTCTGTAATCAGTACAAAATTAAGGCTGGTATGGCGGCCATTGAACCACCAAACGTTTGAGGAGCTGTAGAATTAACCGTATCGCAAATGTTTACATTTTTATTTTAGTCTCCAGCGGAGTAAATTATTAACACTCTAATTTTCATAGTCAGTTTTGGAATAAAAAAAAATGTAAAAAGTCTTTCTTAGCACCCCTTGCCCTGCCACGTGCTTGGCCGCTACCATAGCCAAGGGTAGCGGTGCCGCCGGGAACTGGGGGCCGATTTTTATTTGTGCCTGTCATGTCATCCCCGGCAGATACCAGGCTACTACCACAAACGGAGCTTCGACCAGTGTGTATTGCCAGTGATGACATATGGCACTGAAACATGGTCCTTCACTATGGGCCTCGTCAGAAAGCTCAAGGTCGCACAGAGAGCAATGGAGAGGGCTATGCTCGGAGTCTCTCTGCGAGATCGAATCAGAAATGAGGAGATCCGCAGAAGAACCAAGGTAACCGACATAGCTCTCAGAGTTGCGAAACTCAAGTGGCAGTGGGCAGGGCACATAGCTCGTAGGACCGACGGCCGCTGGGGCCGCAAGGCTCTAGAGTGGCGACCACGTACCGGAAAGCGCGGTGTAGGTAGACCCCCCACGCGATGGACCGACGACCTAGTGAAGGTCGCGGGAAATCGCTCATTGTGATCTCCACAATGATCTCGATCGTTGTGGAGATCCTTAGGGGAGGCCTATGTCCAGCAGTGGACGTCGATCGGCTGATATGATAATGATGAAAAGTCTTTATTTCGGAACTTAAATTAGGTACTATATTAACATTGATTGATGTAGGTCTATTTAATTTAATGATTGATATTAGGTATTCAACGTTCTTTATAAATTTTTGTTATTCAAGAAAAAGTCTTCATTTATTCAGTGATCTGTCAATTTTCGCAGAGAAAGGTCGCGTCACGTACTTACTCCGCTCGTGCTAGAGTAATGCGCTGACGCAGCTTCCTACTCGTCGCGCGCGATTCACGGTCACCGCGATGGCCTAGTTATCGAATGTGAATCAATAACACGTTTGTGAAAAATGACAATTAGTTAAGGTGCGGCTATATCTTGCTAAGAAATATGGATAAACCAATAACAGAAGAAAATTTAAAAACAGAGACTGAATTTTTTATTCGAACTCTATAAACGTGAACGTGTCGAACGTTTGAGGCTTCACCGTATAGTGCATGAACAAGAAGGTCAAATAAAAGAACTTCAATGCCATATGCAACAGCTTCAGGAACAAATAAATGAAGCTCCGGTTCCAGCTTCTACTAATGATGTTTCTGCACCTGTCGTGTAAGAGACAGATGAAGAAGAATTAGCCAAAGAAACTGAGTGGGTGCGCCAAAAAAGTAGGAAGAAAAGGAAGTTGAATATATCACTGTCCCCGCAGAAAGATACTGACTCTAGTGAGTCACCGAAAGATCAGCCAAAGGTAAGAAAAGTACCTTTGCCACCACCTATAATAGTGGAAAATATAAAGAACTACCAGCAGTTCTACGACCTACTCTCAAGTAGCCTTCCAAAAGACTCGTTCACAGTAAAAATGATGAGCGGTGAGAGTGTTAAAATAAATGCAGGTAACGAAGACTCGTATAGAACTACTACTAAGCTAATGCTACAAAATACCTTCCTCTGGCACTCCTATGAGAACAAACAAGAGAGGCCAATCAGAGTTATGGCAAGAAACTTGCATTGTCTGCCTGATAGAATAATTGAAGATGTGAAACTTAAGGGCTATAATATCCTTGAAGCAGTAAACAAACTTAGCTGGAGAAATAAGGAACCTTTAAACCTGTTTATGCTTTCCTTTGATAAAAACGTAGACATAAAGAACATTTATGCCATCAAGACAATATTAGGTTGCAGAGTGAACATAGAACCGCTTAAAACATCTAAGCTTATCCCCCAATGCAAAAAATGTCAAGCATTTGGCCACACTCAAAAGTACTGCTCTAAAGAGCCAAGATGTGTGAAGTGTACGGGAAAGCACTTAACTAAAGATTGCAAAAAACCGGCTGAATGCAAACCAAAGTGTGTACACTGCGGTGAGGCTCACCCTGCAAACTACAGGGGGTGTATAGTAGCTAAAGAACTCCAGATTATCAAAAACAAACTGCATAACAAAACTACTCCAGCACCTACTACTAAAGTACCTAGAACAGACTAATCAGTACCAAAATTGCCAACCACACAAAAAGGTTAATATGCTCAAATCGCAAAGGGGGCTCTATCACATCCCAAAATGCAACTAAAGCAGCATAATACAACCGCAGAAGATAAATTAAACCAAATCATCAACTTGATGACTTCCTATTATGAACGCCTTAAAATGTTAGAAAGTAGCACTAAGGCAGCTACACTTGAACATCCAAAATGATACCATTAAAAATTATGGCATGGAATGCTAATGGACTGCTCCAACATCAAATCGAGCTTGAAGCAGTCCTAAAAACAGAAAACATTGATATATGTCTCATATCCGAGTCTCGTTTTACACGAGAATCTTACATTTACATTAAAGGGTACAAAGCGTATCACGCCTTGCACCCAAATAACACCGCAAGAGGTGGTAGCTCAGTTATTATCAACGAAAATATACAACATTATGAGCAACATAAATACGGAGAACATCATATACAATCCGTAGCAGTTTGTGTTAAAACCAAGCGATATCCTGTGACGATATCAGCCATATATTGCCCTCCTCGATACGCGCTGAAAGTTGAGCAGTACAGGAGCTTTCTGAAAGAACTTGGCAACCGATTCTTATTAGGGGGCGATTTTAATGCAAAACACACCTTCTGGGGATCATGACTTGCCACAACGAAAGGAAAAGAGCTGCTTTGTGCTATCAATGAAGTTAAATGTGATGTTATATCAACAGGAAAGCCTACCTACTGGCCTACTGATAACAAAAAAGTACCTGATGTCATAGACTTTTTCATCACTAAAAATATAGCATCTGCACTCATTAATATAGAAGAAGGTTATGCTATGAACTCAGACCACTCGCCAATAATTTAATTAACCCTTGGTGAGACAATTATAACAAAAAAAAGTAATCTTGCCCTAGTAAATAGAAACACAGATTGGGAGAGCTTTACAAAAGAGTTAGACTTAGACTCAACAATTAAGTTGAATGTACCACAAAAGACCCCACAGCAATCGGATACAGACATAGAACAATTCATAAAAACAATCCAGCAATGTGCATGGAAAAATACACTAAAATTAATCATCAAAAGGAGAGGGAATACTTATCCTAAATACATCATAGATCTTCTAATAGAAAAAAGAAAACATAGGCAAAAGTGGCACATGACTAGAGACCCGAAAGATAAAAAGGAACTTAATAATCTCACTAAGAAATTAAGCAGAGAAATTAAGAGCTTCAATGATGAAAATATGAATAATTATTTAAGTCAACTAACCAGTGATAAAACTACAGATTATTCACTATGGAAAATGACGAAAAACCTAAAGAAGCCAACAATGCAGATACCTCCTATAAAAAAAGAAAACGGTAGTTGGGCGGCCAGTAGTGAAGAAAAAGCTGCACGCTTCGCTCAGCACTTAGAGCAAACTTTCGAAGGAAATGAAGACAATGCAGGTACATACGAAACTTTGCCTTCAGAAAACTTAGATCTAGGTACAGATATAAGACTAGTTACGCCAAAAGAAGTGTTCAGAGAAATCAAACATCTGAGCTGGAAAAAAACCTCCCCCGAAAAGCCATAGTAAAACTCACCACTCTTATCAATGCTGCGTTTCGGCTTCAGTACGTACCTGACATGTGGAAAGTGGCCGAGGTCATAATTATTCCCAAACCTGGTAAGCCATCCCATGAAGTAACATCATATAGACCAATTTCACTGCTACCAATAATATCAAAATTATTTGTAAAACTCTTATTAAGGCGACTAAAGCCTTAATAAGATGGAAAAACCTTAATTCCTGATTACCAGTTTGGTTTTAGAGAAAAACATTCAACCCTAGACCAGGTACATAGAATTACTGATATTATAGAAAAAACCTTCGAGAAAAAAAGTTTGTTCTACAGTTTTTCTTGACGTTGCGCAAGCATTCGATAAGGCATGGCATAAAGGCCTTATTTTTAAGCTGAGAAACATGTCGCTCATTTGATAGAACATCGACGTAATTTACAGTATTCCAATTTTACAGGAGAGCGATTATTGAGTTTTTTTGGAGTTCTCTAATGAATTTGTAAGCAACTGGTGGTAGGATTATGATTATACTAGATCTATATTAGAGTTGTATTCAAGGAATTTCAAATATCATTTTAACATTATTAAAAAGAGGTATAGAATTTCCGTAATATATAAATAACTACTGAGGTACCTGTAGTTAAGTCATTGTTCCACCAGAATACAGTCATGGAGAATAAAACTATTCGTACAAAATGGGTGATTTTGTGACAAAAAAAAGTTGTTTTTGTTACTAATCATTTATTAACTTATTAAAGTATTCAAAATTTTAGAAAAGCACTCACTGAATAATATCACAATTCAATATTACTGTTTAAAAGGCACAAAACAGTGATCACAACATCTTCAAAATCTTAATTAAAACTAAAAAAGTCTCTTAGTCTTTGTTACTTATTGAATCTCACTTAGAATAGAACCTACTAAAATAGTCTCAAAATGGTGACATATCGCCAAAACTAAACTGTACTAATTTGATACCACTAAAAATGTTTCCATCTTTTCCATTTCGACTGCTATATCAGGGGCGATGATAATTTCAGAGCTGTCACTTCAACTGTTCAACTTCACAATATTTGAATGAAAAAATATTTAGTAACAATTCCGCGTACTATCAGACGTAGCTATATTACAACCTTCTCGCGCACAACCTTCTCTGACAGTATTCATCAAAGTAAGTTGACTTACTTTGATGAATACTATCAGAGAAGGTTGTACGCGGAATTGTTACTAAATAATTTTTCATTCTAATATTGTGCAATGGATTTCCGCAAAGTAACGCCCGAATCTATTATTTATGTTCAACTTCAGTTTAATTTAGTTTGGACGACATCTGAATTGACACCTTGTCTTGTAACTTCTTAAATCTTACTTACAAAAACAGTCTCAAACATATTTCTAAAAATGTCATAATTACCTTTACGTCGATGTAGCCCTCAAATTGTCCGCACTTCACGAGTCCCCCGGCGCGCAACTGACCAATTCGTCGTTGTATCGTTCAACAGTTTCACGATTTGGTCTAAATGCCACAACGACGTTTGTGCCATCTAGCGGAAACTATTAGAGATACAATATCGTCGATTTTATTCCAAATCTAGATACTACTTAAAAATGTTCTGACATACTTAACTCAATCTTGCCAAAAATTACAATTACGTCATTGTTCCACCAAATGAGCGATGTTACCATACAAAATCGCAAATATTCTTGAGTCCTACTTAACACAGAGAATGTTTAGAGTAAGGCAAGATGATGCATATTCAGAACTTCAGGAAATCAAATCTGGCGTGCCACAAGGGAGTGTACTAGGTCTGGTCCTCTACCTACTGTACACCTGTGAAATCCCTAAGCTAGAAAATACTACTATTGCGACCTTTGCTGATGACACAGCAATTATGGCAACAGGAGTCACTCATGAAGAAGCAACAGAAAAAGTACAAGCCGCTCTAAACACCTTCATTGATTGGACTAAGCGGTGGAGAATCAAATTAAATGAAAGTAAATCGGTCCATATCGACTTTACCAATAAAAAAGAGAAATATCTTCCATTGCATATAAATGGTGTTGCTATACCATATGAGAATACAGCGAAATACTTAGGCATGACATTGGATGCTAAGCTCCGCTGGAAAGCTCATGTCAAAAAGAAACGAAATGAATTGAACATTCGCTACAAAAACATGTACTGGCTGCTCGGAAGACATTCCTCACTGTCAGTGCCAAATAAACTATTATTATACAAACAAGTCCTTATGCCGATCTGGACTAATGGTATACAGCTTTGGGGGTGTACCGCTCAGACGCACATTCAAATTATTCAGCGCTTTCAGAATAAAGTACTGAGGGGCATCGTTAATGCCCCTTGGTACATAAGAAACGACGTCCTCCACAGGGACCTTAAAGTGGAACTTGTTGTTAGTGTTATTAAAAAGTTTGCCGAAGCTCACGAACAGAGACTTCACCACCACGTGAATGTCGAGACTATCCAGCTCCTCGACAACACAGACATATTAAGACGACTGAAAAGGACAAAACCTTTTGAGTTGGTTTAGTGATGTGTAAGTGAAAATAGTGAGTGCTATGAACACATGAACAAAGTGTCATGAACAAAGTGTTCTTGACATTAAGATAAGTGTTAATGGACACATTCTTATTATTTACATAAGTATTTTTGCAGTTTAGGTCAAATTTAAATTACTTATTAGTCTTAGACTAGATTGTAATACTATGATGCTACTATGATTTAGGAATAGATAAAGGCATTATTAACAAAAAAAATAAAAAAAAACCTGAAATTTATCCATTCATTGTCTTTTATTTCATGAAGAAACAAATATTTGTCCTATCATATCGAAGTCTTTATCGCTAACTGTGCCAATTAATTCTATGGACCCGAAAAGGAAATGAAATATGGGAAAGGAAATATTATTTATTTAAAAATGTCGTGGACCCGTTGGGAACCAATGTAAGAACCTAGTTTTTTGAAAACAATGGAGTCGTGGACCTCTGGGAATAAGCCAAAAATAGGAAGCGATGCGACCTGCAGAATTAAGATACTGTGTCGCAGGTCGCAACGCCCGCCTCCGAGATTATATGTAGGTAGACTAGTTCCAACAGAGTGTAGGTACAAACATAAGTATAAAATATACAAATTAACAATTGGTTTGAGTTTTGTCCTATGAATTTATATAATAAAATTAAATAAAAAGGTTACTTACTTTATAATAAAATTGTGTACCTTTTTTCACGTTGAAAGAAATTAAAGAATAAATGGGGCCGCGGAATAGAATATCGACCCCTCCAACTCAACCCGTGGATGTCGTAAGAGCCGACTAAGGGAACCTACCAGAGGAAGGGCAGCAGCTTCCGTCTGAGTATTTTTAAACACCAACACTGCGATCACCAATCCGCCTGCCAAGCGTGGTGATTATGGCAAATCCCCCCCTACATGGGAGACCATCCACTCGATGGACCGACGACATCGTAGCGGTCGCAGGGAGTCGATGGATGGAGGCGGCTCAGGACCGCTATTTGTGGCGTCGTACGGGGGAGGCCTATGTCCAGCAGTGGACGTGTATGGGCTGATGATGATGATGATGATGAATTGTAATTTCATTAGTAATGTAAAAGCATGACGTGTATGGGCTGATATGATGATGTAACGCATAATATGCACACCGTAACGGATCCTGCTGAAATGTTGCATAGATTTTGCATAGGTCTGGAATCCTACTAATATTATAAATGTCAAAGTTTGTATGGATGGATGTATGGATATTTATTACTCTTTCACGCAAAAACTACTGAACCGATTAGGCTGAAATTTTGTGTGGGTATAGTTTGGGACCTGGAATAACATAAAAGATATTTTTTATCCCGATAAAACGCGGGTGAAGGCGCGGGCAGCAGCTAGGCTAAGGCATAAGGCTTTTTATCCCATAAATCAGTTCCGTTGGTAAACAAAAAACTTTAATGATTTCCAAAGAAACAAAGCAAGCCGCGCTCAGGAACTAGATACATACAATATAACCTCGTCTAACTTTGAAACCTATCTCTATTTTCTGAAGGTGCAAAATGGAGACCCAGATACAGTCCTGGCTCCAGAAGTACGATTTGGATATGGGGGAAAAGCAGTCGGAGTTAGATGATATCACAGAGCAATACGAAGATGAAATCAAAAAGATTGATGAGTTGGAGGTAAGGCCATTTAATGCACACAGCATCACCTAACATAGTAGTGTTATGGGTACTAAATAACTGATATATAGATTTTTTAAACATATACCACATTGTATAACATATGTAAATTTATGAGTATATAACATATATATTGTATAAAGTATATACATTGCCTTTCTTTTATTGTAAATTTTCTATCCATCCAAAGGTTGCCTGGAAGAAATCGCTTCTAAGCGATAAGGCCGCCCATTGTACTTGTTCATGTAATATATATGTTTTTTATTTAACTTTGTGGTGTACAATAAAGAGTTTTGTATATATTATATATTTTTATGCATAGAAAACACTCGGAACAAATATCCGCAGATCGTACAAATATTTGTCCCCTGGCGGGAATTGAACATGCAACCTCCTGCGTTGCAGGCGGAACTTTACCCGCTGCGCCGCGAAGGTCGTCAACTACTACACTACACACTACTTCTGGAACCGTATATCTTCTACTTCTGATGGCTCTTCTGTGACACGAAAGATCTTGGTCGTCACACTTTATTTCCCTGTTTTACTCATGTAATATTAATTTTGTGACGTGTCCAAGAGTCCTGTAAGGTCTCAAGGAAATAAAGCACTTTGATATTTGATATTTGACATTGACTATTATAATAAGCCCCCTATTACAATGCTATCCCGCTTAGATCATTTTTGATCCTGTAATTTTCAATCCCAATCTTTATTTATACGATTTATAAATCTATACTAATATTAAAAGAGGAAAGATTTGATTGTTTTTTTTTGTTTGTTTGCATTGAATAGGCGCCGAAACTACTGAACCAATTTGAAAAAATCTTTCAATTTTGGGAAGCTACTCTATCCCCGGGTGACATAGGCTTAATATATTTTGAAAAAAATTTGGGATCCTTACTAAAACTCGAATAATGTAAACCCAAGGTGAAACTACTGAAACGATTTGAAAAATTCTTTCACTGTTGGGAACCTGTAACGCGGGTGAAACCGCGGGGAACAGCTAGTAGATTATACAAGCCTCGGCCTTCACACTAGCAACACTATTATGGATTTTTCTGTATCATATCAAAGTTTCAAATTGAAAAATAAATTCCTAGTGCTAAATTATAGACAAAACTTGTCACGGAGACTAGGAAATATTCATCATCAGCCCGTACACGTCCACTGCTGAACATACATATGCCTCCCCCAAACAACGCCACAAATAGCGGTCCCTGAGCCGCCTTAATAAAAAAGAAATATTATAATAACAAATAAATTAATCGAATTAAGTATGTAACGACTTTCGAACTGAATAATATATAATTTCTACACGAATAATATGGCGTGTTTTAAAAAAACGATAAACCGACTTCAAATTCCCTTACTTTTTTACACTTATTTTAAGTTTTGCGGGATAAAGACTAATCCCCTGGGGATAAAAAATGTATGGGACCCCTTCGGGATCATTTTATATGTAATAAAGAAAGAATTTTCAAAATCGTTCCTTAATTGGCAGAGATATCGCGTAACATAAATCCAAAAAAAAACCACAGAGGAACTTAGAACCTCCTCCTTTTGAAGTCGGTTCAAAATAACAAATATTTTCGCTTTTGTTCAAAAGTCAACTGTTTATTTAACTTTTATTTGCAGGAGAAATTAGCAGAGCAGAATATAGAATACATCCCATTGATGGAAGAGAGAGAGGCAGAGTACCACCAAGAGATGATGGAGAAGATGAACAAGTTCCGCAACGAGCATGCAGCCAGGGTCATACAGCACGCGTGGCGACAGATCCAAATTAACAGAGCTGAGAAGAAGAAGGTAAATTATTTGGCCTAGTCTATATATTATAAAACAAAGTCCTCAGCCGCGTCTGTCTGTCAGTCTGTTCGTGATAAACTCAAAAATTACTGAACGGTTTTTTATACAGTTCACCAATAGATAGATGATTCATGAGGAAGGTTTAGGTATATAATTTGTCAAGGTTTTGTGTAAATTGGTTGAAATATAGGTAACGGAAGTGTCGGAAAAAGTCAAGCCACACTTGGGAGCTTTCATGCGACTCTTTAATTCGAAAACGCTATAGCAATGCATGATGGGATATTCTTCTCAGTCCACGCAAGCGTAGTTGTCTGGTAGATAGATAAATAAATAATCATAGATAATCCTTATAAGGTGAAAGTTTGTGCCGTTGTTGTGAAGAATGTGAAGATATCTGATCGAAGACAATGCTAAAATTACTGAATGGATCGAGCTGAAACTTTGCACATATAAAGATTTGGACCTGAAATTACATATAAGTAGCCTATATGTTTGTTTTTTTGTCCTGTGCTGTCTATGTTTGTGAATCAAATAAACAATATATCTATCTATCTATATGTACTTTCAGGTCTATTTATTTCAAGTATATGTATATATATTTCAGGTATATATACATAGGTATCTTTATGTCAAATAAACGCGTGTGAAGCCGCGGGCAGTTGCTAATCTTTTATACAATGAATATTTTGAAAGAGATAAAGTTAGTAGGTAATAAGTTTGTTTGGAGGCTGAAGTAATCTCCAGTACTAGGTACTGCTCCGATTCTATAATGTCTTTCGCTAATAGTTTGCCGAAGCGAAGCTACTAAGAGAGAACAGTGGGAAGGAATACTGACCCAGAATAAATACCTTTCTTTAAAACATCCAGAAAATCGGAACAAATATCTGCAGATCGTACAAAAATTTGTCCCGAGGCGGGAATCGAACCCACAACCTCCTGCGTTGCAGGTCGTCAAACTAGATAAAAACAATGTTGCAATATAGGTTTTTAATGTTCTTAAAAAAGTGTTTCACTAACTATTTACTGATTTCTTTTCAAGCAGAAAGGAAAGGGTAAGAAGGGGAAAAAGAAAGCCTGAACATCCTAACCCCTTCCTATTCTCCCGCAAAATCCTTTAGAAGTCACCATACTCCCCCTTTGTCTAAGCTTGTTACAGCTTAGACAAAGGGGGTGATAGGAACCTTCCTTTTCTTTTCCTTTATCATTTCCTCTTTTAAACCTGGAGAAGTCACCTACTTCATTTTTATTACAAGCTTTTATTTTACTTACAATGATTGTTCGGGTGAAATCTTGCAACTCAATTTTAGACCAGTTATCCTCAACCGATAGAGCTGAAATTTGGTATTGTTATGTAAGATCGGTGATAATTCAATGTCATTGTATCATCGAGCTGGTCTGATGATAGAAACCGAAGGTGGCCATAGGAACTCCTAAACGTAACCACGCATTAAGGGGTATTCGGCCCATAAAAGCGGTTAAAAGTCCAAGGACACAAAGTAATCAATTCACGAAAACGACTACTACCTGGGAGTACCGCAATGCATGGAGAACAAAAGCCGACCGTCATTTTATTTTTATTCGGATCTCTTAAAAACGGAACGGATAGCCTTAGCCCCCATACAAACGTACTTTCCGCTTCATTTGGAAACTATGTCCTCGATAATTTTCCATACGTAATCGGATGAAAAATAGCTATATTTGTAGCGGTTTAGTTTAAAAAAACATACCTAATGATATTTAAATGAGAGCGAAACTAATTTTGACCACCAAATCGAGTAATTTTCAAGCGATTTTTTATGCATGATAGACACCTTTATTCGTAAATCTTTTGCCTTGCAAACATTCTAAATATATTATTAATAATCAAAAATATTTCTAAAATTAATCGTTTATCCATAATGAATTGGAAAGTGCCGAGACCGAGCACACGCACACAGCCACATGACAGCTTCGTATTTGATGGTTAGACGCGCTTTCTCACTTATCATCATCATCATCATCAAATCCAAGCAACAACAAATCCGGATGGGCCGATCCGTTTCCGTTTGGGAGAGGTTCATAGAGTTTGAGTTCGTTGGATTTGTCTTCCCAAGCACTTTGGTCCTAGATGATATAAAAGCCTGTATTAAAAAGTTTTTTAAACACTAGACAATTTTTTGTCCTTCTCTTTTCTTATCATTTCCTCTCCCATAATCCTCATCCTTTTTCCTCAGCTGTTAAAGTTGATAAAGGCACAACAAGCTGCTCTGAAGGCAGGAAATATACTACCAATACCAATGAAACAAGAGGAAGGTACACCGAAAGAAACCGCAAAAGAGGAAGAGGACATTGACTAAACATTACAAGAGTCCTATTCAGCTGACCACAATACCTATTATGCTTAAACTTTAGCTGCTTAAGCTACTGGTCTGTATAAGCTACCAAGCGGGTTTTTGCTGTTTGCTTCTCTAATAAGCCGAGAAGCTGTTGAGATTCAATAGCTTTTCTCGTATAATAGCGGAAGTATATGTTATCTGTTATGTGCACGTGTCTTTTGAATATTTGTTAAGAAGACAATATTTTGCATAAATATTTATTTATTATTTTATTTCTCTGTTTCTCATTTCCATGATCACGGGCCATATCACTATATGGCCCGACTATAACCCGGCCCTGATTTTATACATATATTGATTGTTGTTTACGTTTAGCATTAAATACCAATTTTGGTTTGTTTGTCATCTAACGATGAGTATGTACCTTACTTATTCCATGGGTTGTTTTTTGCCCCCCTAGCACGGGGATTGTTCTCTGGGGTAAAATAGACAACAATGACATCGCGTCGTTATACATTGCATACATTGTTGAAGTTGAAGGAATGAATTTCATATAATTTACGCATTTGATGACAAAGTGACGTGATTCTTCTCTATTCTAACCTAGACAACAATCCCCGTGCTAGAAGGGGCTGGTCTTGCTAACCCCCAGCCTGATGGTAATGTGTGATTCGTGAAAATAGTGCTCTCTCATTTGAAAATGTTTAGTTATTGGGTTATAATATTACTTTTATCTAGTTAACTGTTCCTATTAAGTATTTTGATATAAATTAATTTTTGTAATAGGTAACTTATTTATTATATTTAATATGTTTACCTTTATTTTGTTACTTTTATTTGTATGTCTCTTATTCGGAACTATTTATGTTTTGTTAGAATTTCGGATACCTATTTCTTATCTACTGTTTTATAGACCATATATAGGTTTTAGCAGTTATTTTGTGATGTAAAAGTTTATTTTAATAAATATTATTACTTCTGAAAATTGTTTTTTTAGTTCAGCGTAATAGTGGGGGTCAGTGGAGGTCAGTGTTTTATTGCCATTTGCTAACAAAGAAAATACAATCCATCCTAAGATATATGATAATGATGCCATATGATGCGAGCAATCGACTTGATTTTTGGCATAGAGTTAGGTAGTTGAAAGGATGGAAAGTAACATACGCTACTTTTAGCCTGGTAAAACATCAAATTTCTATTGGAGATTTACGGAAAAAAATACCCTTTTATCCCTGTAGAAGTGTGAAATTTAAAATTAATGCGGGTGAAACCGCGGGGAACAGCTAGTAGGTATATACGACGTAGTATTCCAAGTTGTATTTTTATTGCATTTATTGCCATCATATTGCGGGCGGGTTTGCCATAATCACCACGCTTGGCAGGCGGATTGGTGATCGCAGTAAGGTGTTAGTAATTCACAGTAGGAAGTTGCTGCCCTACCTCTGGTAGGTTGCTTGTTTACCCAAGGAATTTATATACTAACGTTAGTATCTTGTGTTAACCTTAATCAATATGTACATCAATCAATCAATCTTATATTTTAAATCATTTGATAGTTCGAAGGACAACGAACAGGAATAAAACCTCCTTGTGTCAATAGCGTAGTAGTCCATAGAGAAAGGAATACCTACATACATAGCGTAGACCATAGACCTAGATTTTTTTCTACGAAATAAATCTATGGGCGTAGACTGAGGAATAGGGTAAGCACTTTAGCTAGTATCATGTCTGTGTTAAGACACCGCTACGCTACATAACTATTACTCACAGACATGATACTAGCTGCAAGATTTCTGTGCTATTACTCACAGGCATGATACTAGCTGCGATTAGATTTCTGTGCTATTACTCACACACATGCAAGGAATTTTTATACTAACGTAACTGGAAGGCTCACTGATACAAAAACCGCGGTCTGAAAGAGACTGAATACTAAGGAGGTGTGTCTCTTTCTATAAGGACGACCACAATTTATGAATGAAACAGGACAAGACAGGGAATAATCATGATTTTTTTTTGGCCTTGGGGCCACGGCGTGCGAATATCGACCCCTCCAACTCAACCCGTGGATGTCGTAAGAGCCGACTAAGGGAACCTACCAGAGGAAGGGCAGCAGCTTCCTTCTGAGTATTTTTAAAAACCAATACTGCGATCACCAATCCGCCTGCCAAGCGTGATGATTATGGCAAATCCCCCCCTACATGGGAGACCATCCACCCGATGGACCGACGACATCGTAGCGGTCGCAGGGAGTCGATGGATGGTGGCGGCTCAGGACCGCTATTTGTGGCGTCGTACGGGGGAGGCTTATGTCCAGCAGTGGACGTGTATGGGCTGATGATGATGATGATGATATTCATTCTTTTGAAGTACCTATCCTTTTAAACAAGATTCTTTTTAAATAGCTTACCTACCTTTATTATTATAAAGTTAGATATTGAAAATTCGTTTAGCCAGAAACAATTAAAAACGTCCCCATATTGGAACCATCAAGTGTGACGTAAACAGGCTGTTTCTTTTGTATGAGAAAAGAGCTCTGAGATATGAAACTTTTTTTGAAATGACAGAAAATTTTCGGCTGGGCAACCGGCTGAAGTTACACTCCACTGTCATGATTTTTGAAATTGCGTTTCTTTTGCGACTAAAAATACTGAAGTGGCAATTCAAACAACACATAGCAAAACCAATTTTTTATTAACCATCAATCATATTACTATTTATTTAGTTAATTACAATCATAGTAGGTATAGAAACAAAACAGAACTAATATTTACAATTGAAACAATTGAGCTACCTACCTGCAGACTGTTGGAAACAATCTAGAGTTATCTAGCTTAACTGATTCATATGGCAATGCTGATGTATTCATGCAATCAATCATACATGACTAAGCAATATAGCCTTGTGCAATTTGTGGCCTAATGTTGCACGAGGTCCGATAATTTTTACCCGACTACCGAAGGACGAAGGTTATGAGTTTGACACTCTATGTATGTACATATGTATGTTACCGATTTTTATGTTCCCACTTAGCGCTGAAACTACTGGTCCAATGTCAACAAATGAGGTGTTGTATGATTCGTCTTAATAGCCCGTTGGTTATAGGCTATGTGACGTCAGATAAAATGGGGGTCTTACGAGATAGCTGGGTAAGGGTCGAAAATCTCAATGTTAGTAAATATGCTCGTGTGTGGTATCGTTGCAAAGGTCTTTGTTTTTACTTTCCGAAACCGTTTTTAAAACTTTTGTGAAGTTAACGATGCTCAGCTATCAGCAAAAAGGTGTTAAAAAATATATTTAAATAAAAAACTAAAATCCGACTACATAAAATTCTTAAATAAGCGTTTAGCTATTGTCCTTATAATTTTTTTATACTTAGGTAGTTAGAGGCACCCACCACCACCCATATACCTAGGGTACAAGTACGAATAAAGGCCTCCGACTACCTAAGTATCAAAAGAAAATGTTAAGGACAATAGGTAAACGCAGTAACGTAAAAGACAGAAAAGTAGAATAATGAGAAAATTTAAAGTTTTGGTGTATTTACGTGTGAAAAGTGATGCCTTGGGCTTTGTTTTTTATTTTGGACACAAAGTGAACGCACACGAAGGCATTGCTGTAGTCTTTTAGTCAATAAATCACACAAAAGTACGTCGTAGCAAGCACGCGCAATACAAACGCTGATGCGATCGTAACTGAGGTGGGTGAACCTAGTGTAACCTAGTTTTAGCCTTCCACTTTCAAAGAGTTAGTGCCCAATCTTCCCTTTTTAGTTTCATCAGTGTATCATGCTAGCTAATGTAATGAAAGGGACACAGCGACTGAAAAGTGAGTCTGTCTCGAGACCGTTTTTCCTTAAATCTAAATTGAATAAAAAAATAACCTTTTCTAGTTGTGATACATAATTTACAATTAACAAATTAAAGCCACGCGACTCTTTGAGGGAATTATTTAAAGAAATAAATATTTTGACAGTAATATCGCAGTACATCTATGAAAATCTTATGTATACGCACAAAAATAGAGATAGCTTTTTGAAAAAGTGTGATGTTCACAATAGAAATACAAGAAACAAGAACAAATTACACATCCCAGCATATACATTACGAAAGGTAGGGAAATCATTTATGGGCAATTGCGTGCGCTTCTATAATAAGCTTCCATCTGAAGCAACTGAACTCCCTATTCGTAAATTTAAACAGTACATTAAACAAAATCTTATCAGGAAGGCCTTTTACTCCATAGATGATTACATCAATGATGTTAATGCTTGGCCAGATGTCGCTCCGTTCCGCACTGTCAGTACCTAGTATGTAAGAAATTCAATGTTCTGTTTAGCTTTAAAGAAATATTGATATGTATCTAAATTGCATTAAATTTATATTTAGATAGGCAAAATAAACATGTATTAGACACATAAGTGATACTATAATGTGCTAGTGGTTTCTTTTTCACTTCTTCCACTAGTGGACAAAAAATTTAAGTGAAGAGAATATCAATAACACCTTATTTCTTATTTGATAATAATAACTATGTTTATAGTATACAATTTGACTTGTCTAAGTGCTTATTTTGTAAGCCTAAAGAAATAAAGTTATTGATTCTGATTCTGATTCTGATAAGGTTCAAAATCCTTTTTGCATTAAATGTCGAGTGAACTTTCCAGTTACGTTAGTATAAAAAATCCTTGCACACATGTTGCAGACATGATGTAGCTGAGCCTAAAGCTCGTAAGTATTGTATTCTCTTTGGCTATTACTACATAATCGTTGTCACATCGTTTTAATACGTCTTGAAAATTAAACAACCTCTTTTCCAGTCTGTAGTTTATTTTGGTATTTTTCATGGTATTATACTTTTTATTCTCATTGGTTGGGTATTTGTATTTTATTTACGTTGCACTTGGCAGGTGATTTGATTTGTAATTTTTGCGAAAATATTAGGTACACAGAGTACTTTTAACAATTAACATAGGAACTAGGAGGTATTGAGTATATATATTATTTTTGAACAAAACAAGAAAGATTTAGCAAAATGTCCCAAGCTACCATCAACTCACCATCGACGTTTTCCGAGAGCTACACAAGCAGCAGTAAGACGTCTGAAGGCAGCGTAAAGCCTGAGAGAGAATACGAGGATCTCACGAAGGATAACGGTAAGCTCTCTTTTAAAGTCCTTTTCCTTCCCTCATCAGCGCAAGTACGCTGAACGTTAGAATATCCCCTAATATAGGGTGTTTGACATATTCACCACGCTTTGCAGGGGAATTGGTAATCGCAGTGGTAATAAAAATCCACAAAAGGAAGCTGCTACCCTTATTCAGGTAGGTGCCCTTAATCATGACATCCACGGGCGAAGGTGGAGGGGTCTATTCTTTCGCTGCGACCACCACGGGAACTAACATTAATGCATACTTTACAAAACAATTAACAAACAATTTCGTACAAAAAATGTGACAATTAGCGGTCTTATCGCTCAAGAGCGATCTCTACCAGACAACCGTGGATGGATAGGATCGTTGTACTGAACCTGGGGATCTGTGTGTATTATTACAAGCTAATACAAATTACAAAAATCTAATCATCCTCCGCGCCGCACGACCTCCTAAGTATATCAACAACAAGCTTCCACAGTGATCCATACAACACTGACGACCAAGTCTACGGCGGCGGCGGCGCGGTAAGCCGTAGAATTTTACGGAGTAAAACCGTGTGTGGACAAGAGGCTAAAAGGTCTTTGCTAATCGGAAAATTTGTAGAAGAGGACATGAGGGTAAAAATGGTGCGAGTATAGTTTTGACGACTGAAAGAGGAGAGTGGAAAAGAATACGTATGTACCTACTACCTATACAGGGAGTCCCATAATATGCATGATTGCACAAACTCAGTTTGCGCAAGCAAGATGGAGTGTGTGGTCGGCTCATCTTGCTTGCGCAAACTGAGTTTGTGCAATCTGCATGCATAAATGTTTGAGCGTGTAGCCGGGCTATGATGAGTGGATAACCTTGAAAGTGCTTGTGCGTGGGAGCAAGGCCAATCAGACACTTCATACAAAAAAAACTTAAAAGTTATTTACACTCATTCTGGGCCACCTGGTATAAATATGTTGTGCCGATCCCACACGGCATGATAAGGACCGGAAAAAACCCCACTGTCAAATAGTAAGAAGATGAGTTTAACTAGGATGTTTCTTCCAGTGGCATCCCCAATCGACCTTGAGTGCAACATCCAAGAAGAACGTATAACCAAGCTGCTGGATGATGTAATCTTCAAGAGTAAAATCTCCATCGCCCTACCGAAGCTTTTGGGGGATATCGAGTTCTTGGCCACTGTGCTGAGTCCCTCTGATTTAGGAGACATCGCCTTTATATACGAGCAGTACGATAACCCGCTGTTCTCGAGTAGCATGGTCGATTTGGGTGCGATGGAGGATATCAGAGAAGTTAGCCTCGAGCTTCACTCATTTTATTTAGCCTTCGAGGAGTCGCGCCTTTGCGCGGAACATAAGTTATCGCGCGCTGTCTATGATTCTGCAATACTACGTGTCTGGTTACAAAAAACGAATAAAAATTTTACGACATTGTATAGCCTGATTATGAAAAGAAGTCTTTTGTATAAATCATAATAAAAAAACATATCAACAGTTCGTTGCGGATTCAGAGACCGCGCGCGACCACTGGAAGTTTAACTTGTTAGAATAAAGCACACAAACATCCTGTAGTTGAACTCAATATCGCCTGTGTGCGGCTCCCAAGCCATGCAGCGGACAGTGATCGATGTGTGCGTGTGCGTGATCTGTCTACCGCATCACTTTCCGATGCTTGCTTACAAATTATAATTATGTAATATTAAGAAAATCCTAGTGTCTGGATAAACCTTATCTAGGATTTAAGACGCTATTAACGGCAATAAACTTATTTAAACAATTTTTTATACTTGAAAAGTATAAAAAATTGTTACTATTTACGATTTTATATTGCAGGGTTTATTGCTATTATAGTTACAACAGTGTGTTAAGCTGACACGGGGTGTCATTTCTAATAGATTTACATATAACCAAAAACAAAAAATTCGACGCGACTTGAACCCGCAACCCTCCATCAGTATGGGATGCGCTGACCAATTGCGCCACGAGGTCAAGTAACATTGGAGTCGAAAAACTCTGGGACTTCATTCGGACTCAAGGGTTTCGTACAATTGACGAGAGGTGTCGCGTTGCTTTATTCTAATATGTTTATTGCGTCTATACATTGCAGAAACGTCCAGAAAAAGGGTTGAACATTGAGTTATGATATGATTATGACATAGATTTTTCTTGACAGTGTTAAATAATATATACAGGGTGTAACAAAAATGAAGGATCAAACTTTCAGACGTGGTGCAGGTTCGAAATATGACTCTAGGGAAAATATTTTTTTTAAAATCGGTCGTTCGGTCCACCTGAAGAAGTGGGAAGTGGTTACCGCAGCCACTATATTAATGATAGGTTTTCTCACATAGACTAGATAATATACCTACTAGATAAACTTAGGTTAAACTATTGGTAATGGTTACCTACTTTATTCATATTAATATTTTAATAATAAGCCCCTCGTTATGAGATGAAACGTTGGTGTTCTTCCAACACAAACTAGGTTCGTAGTTAACCCGCTTACATTCAAATGAGTTTACATTATGAATTTTTGGACAGGTGTACTATTACGGGGTGGGTCAGTATAGTCTTTACAAAAAGATAATTAAGAACTGGAAATAGAATTTTCTAGATTTGGTTCAATATTGAGTGAAACAATGACGTTGGCGTTGCCGCGACAAAGACCAAACCCGAACTGAAAACATTCCCACAGAAATGTACGTGCAAGCAAGTACCTAGTAGAGTACTTGCGATGCACCTATTTTACTTTAGGTACATTTATTGCGAAATAATAATCGTAACAGTACCTACCTTAATTGGTGTAGCTACAGACTGACGGTCTTAGGAGACAATCCATATTTTTTAGGAGAAATTGTCATTCCTATTATCAGATATAAAAATATAGCGTTAGCAATAAATGGGGATTTTATACAATTTTTCAGGCTCCAGTCTGGCTTCCTCAATACAGGCTCAGCCTAGTGAGGGATTTCTACAAAATGTACCTAAAACAGTATTTTAAGTTAAGCTTCGTTAATTTTTAGTTTAGATGTAATATTATAGTTTAAGGAAAACTAACCTACAATAGAATATACGGAATAATAGTTTAAATAACTCGTTTACAGAAACCATTATACGTTTATTATTATATTATTATTATTATTCTCGAACCGAATGGTCTGTTGCGTGACGATGGTAAGAGGCCCGACGGCATGACTTTAGTCCCTTGGGAGCTGGGGAGGCCTATTCTGTGGGACGCTACATGTGTCGACACACGTGCGCCTTCCCATCTTTCAAGGACATCCGTGAGGGCTGGTTCGGCGGCAGATTTGGCCGAGGATCTCAAGAGGCGCAAATATGCAGGTCTCGACAGAGCCTACGCATTTGCTCCCCTTGGAGTCGAGACCGAGTGGGGTACCGAGGCTATCCGGGTTTTCAAAAAATTATCTGAGCGCCTGGTCGAAGCGACGCGTGACCCGAGAGCTAGTGAGTATCTGGCGCAGAGCATTAGCATTGCCATACAGCGGGGCAATGCAGCCAGCGTCTTGGGGACGCTTCCGACTGGTATTTGATATGGACCAGTTGAGCTATCTGTAGATTGTTTGCAACAGTCTGCAGTTAGCTCAATTGTTTCAATTGTAAATACTAGTTTAATTTCTTTATATTATTTGATTGTTATTTTGATTATACGTTTATAGAAAATACGGAATAATATTTTATATAACTCGTTTACAGGGAGATATTTCGCTAAAGAATCGTTTGAATCCCGAACTTGGGCATCTACTTTACATCATCAGCGGTTGTCCTGAACTGAGGCAGCGTATTGAAGACATCATAAACGAGGTTGGTTTTAAGTTTTACATAAAAATACTGTGGGGTGCTGTGCTTGCATATGAGTATGGGTATTGCGATAGTGCACATAGCACGCATTGAATTTTATTCAGATCAGAGGTTTTGCGCGGAATTGTTACTACATACATATTTTTTATCCTAATCATTTACAATAGATTTAGCAAAGTCATCTGAATGTGTTATTTAACGTAATTTTTGTTTTTTTCAGATGAGATCCGATTATATTTCCCATGTGGTCAGTTTTCATTTTACATCAGTTTTCATTTTCGTTCTTCCACTTTCAAATTAGTAAAAGATACGAAAGAAAGATTCCGTGTATTTTTATAGTACAAAGTATCTTGAAAATTTCAGAATATTATTTAAATACAGGTAAGTATAATCATGCGGTTGTCGCGGTGGGCGGGGAAATCGTCGCCTGGAAACGGCGGCTCAAGCTCACATGCCGCTTTTCGGTTGTTTAGAAATCGTGCATTCAACCACAAAATAAATACACGTGATATCTCACATACCCCGTGACATTTTGATATTTCATGATTTTGATCGAACCGCCCACCCCTCTTTAGAGCCTCATATGATTAATGGACGACCCCTAAGTTGATCAATGGCTAACTGCTCGAGCAGTCCGTGTATGGCTGGCCAAAGTCCTCCGGCGCGTCTGTCTGTTCACGGTAAACTCAAAAACTACTAAACGGATTTTCATGCGGTTTTCACAAATTGATATAGTAATTCATGAGAAAGGTATATAATTTGTCAAGGTTTTGTGTAAATTGGTTGAAATATAACGAAGTTGTTGGAAGTGTCGGAAAAAGTCAAGCACCTGGGCGCTTTCATCTAAAACGCTGTCTAATCCCTTTGAGATTAAACAAAACAATCCAAGATGGGGTATTCCTCTTTTATAGATACACAAAAATGCCCGTGATGGCATACATATATCTATCTTTTAAGGATAGCTTACTATACTCATTCTTTCTTAGGTTATATTATAAAACATGCAGGCATAATAATTATGCTCTACCACCCGTGCGAAGCCGGGGCGGGTTGCTAGTCATAAGTAACAAAAAAAACCCAATCGGGCGTTAATCCCAAGCAAACTTTCTACAGACCCTACCACCGAACTCACCACTAGAGTTCCTCCTGGTAATGGAACACTTCCGCAGCCAGATGTTGGCACAGATGAAAGGCACCGCAGTTGATGAGCTGACTGCAAAGCTCAAAGTACGCAAGCTGGAAGTCAGCAATGCTGGTCTTATTGCTGATATCAAAGGTAGTTTCCTTTATAGTGCTAACTAGCTGATCCGCCCGCGGCTACGCCCGCCCAAGAAATTAAGCTACTCGACGTACTTATTCTGCGCTGAAGAAGTCGAAGTCTAATCCGAATAACATGATTTTGCAAATTTCGTATAAACGTTACCGTAACTTTTGTAATGATCTATTACGTAAAGTTAAAATGAACTATGACAAAACTGCACTTGAAAACGCGGGAAAAAATAGTAAAAAAATCTGGAAACGTATTAAAAATGTAACTTATTCGACAAAATCGCATGAGTCATCTTCGTGTTTATTGCAAACAAACGCATCGCATTTGCAATGTGCTAACTCTGCAAATTCTTTCTTCGTCAATGTAGGTAAGTATCTGGCAGAACGAGCTCAAGGTCACTTGCAAATTCAATCATGTACAGCTGTCTCGGAACATAATAGTACAACATCATTTGTGTTACTAGAGACAGATGAAGCCGAGGTAGAAAGGATAATCATGAGCTTTAAAGATGACTGTGCAGTCGGATGGGACAATATCACTACTAAAATACTAAAACAATTAAGGCACATTCTAATTCCCCCATTGACACACATTTTCAACAAATGCTAATCTTTTGGTGTTTTCCCTGCATGCTTGAAAAAAGCCATAGTTGTCCCTGTATACAAATCGGGCATTAAAGACCAGGTTACAAACTATAGACCAATTTCTTTACTATCCTCTCTATCTAAAATATTAGAAAAAAATATTAATAAAAGGTTGGTGAATTATTTGGAGGACAAATTGATTTTATCGAAGACTCAATTTGGTTTTAGACCAAAAATTTCCACAGCCGATGCTGTACATCACTTGACCAACTATATCGTTCAAGAACTCGACAGAGGAAAACACACAATAGGAATATTCCTCGACCTTGCTAAATCTTTTGACACAGTTTCTAAAACTATTCTTTTGCGCAAGCTGGAACTTCTAGGAATCAGAGGCACTCAGTTAAAACTCTTTAAAGCTATCTAGAACAACGCACTCAATGTGTGAGAATTGGCAGTGTCCTGAGCGATGAACAGGAAAATACATCCTTTGGCGTTCCCCAGGGAAGTATATTGGGTCCAACCCTTTTTTTAATCTACATTAACGATCTGTGTAACCTAAAACTAGACCACGGCATAATTATATCATACGCTGATGACACTGCCCTCCTTTTTTCAGCTGATTCTGAAAAACAAGTCTTTGAGTTTGCGCAAAATGGAACAAATGGCTACAGCACAACCTACTAACATTAACTGCTGAGAAGACTAATTACACTAAATTCTCATTGTGCAAACGGACGACAACTATTTCCAACTCTAAACTATACGCACATCATTGCTATAACCCAAACAACACTCAATGCTTATGTCCCGTAATTAAAAGTGCAAATGAAATAAAATACTTAGGTATCATACTAGATGATAATCTGTCGTTTAAAAACGAAAAACTGGTTTCGTATTTTTACTGTTTTGTGGCATGGTAATCTTTCGGAAATAAAATAGATTATAGTTATTCCCGGAAGATTACCCCGGGTTCATTCTCTAACAAAATGAGAAGAATCATGAAAATCAAGATTCAAGATTCTTTATTGCGTAGACATGCTGTACGTATCTTATAGTAAAGTAACATAGTTATCAAGGATGCACCCTGTCAGGGCATTGCAATATTTGTGCTAGGTGGCAACACTGATTAGTAGAAACATAATGCACTTAGATTAAGTACTTACATATCCATGAAATAAAAACAAATATATATGTCGGGGCGTCAGGATTTTGGTCCATTTTTCTTCCGGCCTAGCTGCCGAGGTTATGTCCAGGGTAGTTGTTTTTTAAATAAAAGGTGTTGTCCAGATCAACAATGTATTCACAATTTAACAAGGGTTTGCAATATAACACGGACGGGGTGACAGTTTCGTGACCGTCTCTGTCGAGCGCCGGGAATCGAATGCCGGAGCGCGCTCGCTGCCGGTCTGTCGTTGACCGACCGCGTGACGTCACGACTCCATCAGGCGCGCGCGCGCTGTGAAGAAAGCAATCGCAACGCCTCCGTTCGTGTTGGATATGATATATATATAATTTACAAGTTAAACAATCAAATAACAGAATAATTTTTATATGTACTAAGTAACGATACCTAAACCTGTCTTATGTTTTTTGGCTACAATTGAAAGAAAACTCAATTGACAGAAAATCGGGCTACAATTGACAGAAACATCGCCGAACATACATATATAAATAAAACATACCCACATAGTTACAGCCGAATATAAGACCTCCTTTTTCGAAGTTAGGTAAAAAGAACTTACTAGCTCAGATTATTTCAAAATTTCATAACGTTTCGTTCAGCCGCTTAAATAACATGTTAATTTTGAAACATAAGATTCCATAACGATTTTAAGAAGAGAGAAATCTATTTATTTTTGTAAATGTACCTCACATCACAAGCTTACGACTAATTAAATCTAAGTAAAGCTTTATTCATTAAAGCGAAATTGTACGCTCTAAACTGTTAAATATCATCATCAACCCGTACACATCCACTGCTGAACATAGGCCTCCCCCAAACAACGCCACGAATAGCGGTCCTGAGCCGCCTCCATCCAACGACTCCCTGCGACCGTCGGTCCATCGACTGGGAGGTCTTCCCACACTCCGTTTCGCATTGCGTACAATATCGTAGCTATTCAATAAATACTTTAAAATAAGCCTTGATACCTTGTACAATAAACAAACAGAATATAAAGCAGACGGTATACGTTTTAGATTTTTAAAATTACTTGAATTTTAACGGTAAAAAAACAAATACATTATTTTTGCGGTTATGAAGCTCTGCTCTGTCCCGCCCTATGAACGCCAAATCCGATGCTTATCTTTTTTACACACTGGCGTAGGCCCTTAAGTTAGGTATTTTAAAACGATATTTTTTTTATTAATTTAATTTCTCGCACGCAATGTATTTTGTTGTGGAATTAATAATACAAAATATAAATATATGAAAATAGAACTTGTATTAACAAATGAAACAAGAATATTGCAAACAATCTACAGATAGCTCAACTGGTCCATATCAATATCAGTCGGAAGCGTCCCCAAGACGCTGGCTGCATTGCCCCATTGTATGGCAATTGTTCTTAATTGTTTCTAGGTATTATTTGATTGGGAGTCGAGGGATGGAGGCGGCTCAGGGCCGCTATTTGAGGCGTCGCGGCGTCGTACGGGGGAGGCCTATGTCCAGCAGTGGACATGCATGGGCTGATGATGATGATGATGATTATTATTTGATTGTAATTGTATTTGTTAATAAAGTCTTCTAAGCTTATAAAGATTCGTAAAAAAAATATCAAATGTTTTTCAGACTACTCAGAAAAAATTAAGTCAGAGCACGATCACTTTGTGAAGAACATTACGAACAAAAATATTCTGATAACCAAGCTTCAGGAAGAGGTTAACTTCTACCGTTTGGAGGCTGCTAGTAAGAGGAAAAAGCAAATGTATGTAGCAAAAGCGAATGCCTCCGGGAAGCTGCTAATCTTATTTTGTCAACATGTATGGCGCAGCGGGTGAAGGTACGCCTGCGACGCGGGAGGTTGCAAGTACCGCTTCGAGACAAGTGTGTGTAACCCACCTTACCCCTAAATACCACCAGTACCACACCACAAGCAGTTTAACCCATCTAACCCTTGGAATTTCGTGGTTTTGCTAGGGTAGTTTAAATCCTTAAAAGTGAACTAGGGCCGCTTAAAAAGAACTCGTGTCTGATATTTTTCAATGTTCTACTCATATACCAGATTCATCCAATTCGGGCGGTCACACTTGGATAGGTTTACCTGTAAGGGTTTAATCGCTTCAGAAGCAGATGACAGACACTAGGACGGGGGTGCGGCGAGTAGGGGAATGTTGCGAGCGAACGAACGCTTAATCAAACTGCTCAGTTTGGTTAAGCGTTCGTTCGGTTGACCGACATTCGGATAATCGACGCTCTACTGTACCTACGATTTGCAGATATTTGCTCCGGATGTTCTATTACAAATAATTTATTTGATTTTTATTAATTTTAGCGGCATGAAAATTATACGTTCTGGGAACAAGTGTCTACCTATTACCTGTGCTATTACGGTTCATGAGCAGAACGCTGACGGACAGACAGACCGCGGAGGCTTAGTAATAGGGTCCCATGTTCATCCTTCGGATACGGAACCCTAAAAATATCTACTACTTGGGTAATGTATTGTATTAAGTATTTCAGTTATCTATCTAGTACCGAGAAGATAATGATAACATATTAGTAGATAGAACCACACAAACAGAGAACACAATAGAGAAGGAAATTCTGACAATCAATGAAGTACAAAGGGCGGCCTTATCGCTTTGAGTGATTTCTTCCAGGCAACCTTGGGATGGACTGGACATAAAAGAACAATAAAGACGGTGGCATTTGAGGTAGATAATGATGTGTGAATTGTCAATTCACAAAAGTGTGAAAATTCGACTGTCGATGTTACAATGAATAAGATGGGGTATTAGACATGGCCCCTGTCTTCACTTGCTGGCTTAGAGATGGTGGAGCTCTTATTAAAGTGTGAAAATTAGACTACAGTGAATAAGATGGGTAATACACATTGCCACTGTCTTCACTTGCTAGTTTGGAAGAGCTCTCATTAAAAAGTGTGAAAATTATTCTGTCGATGCTACAGTGCTACAGTAAGATGGGTGTTAGACATGGCCCCTGTCTTCACATGCAGGCTTGGAGATGGTGGAGCTCTTATTAAAAAGCGTGAAAAATAGACTACAGTGAATAAGATGGGTATTAAACATGGCCCCAGTCTTCACATGCTAGCTTGGACATGGGAGAGCTCTTATTGAAAAGTGTGAAAATCGTCACAAGCTCTGCTTAGCCCCAAGCTAAGCAGACCTTGTTTTATGGGTAGGTATTGTACGAGATAACTGATATACATACATACATAATACAATATATTACATAGATATATATTTTTTATTATACATAGAAATTACCCAGAACACCCGAAATAAATATTTGCAGATCTTACAAACATTTGTCCCAAGGCGGGAATCTAATCTAAAAATCTAACAATAAACTATTGATTGGTATTGATATGGAACAGTTGAGCTATCTGTAGATTGTTTGCAACAGTCTGCAGTTTGCACAATTGTTTCAATTATAAATACTAGTTTAATTTGTTTATATTTTTTTATTGTTATTTTCTTTGTCAATAACAATAAACTTTGTAAGCTTAAAGAAATAAAGTGGTTGACTTCTAACTTGTACCTACAGACTGGACTCAGACCGGCAGATGGTGCTACTGTCGCGCGTCCACCACAGTAAATACGAGATGCTGCGGGAGGAACACGTGGATGTCCTAGATAGATACGAGACGGTACTGGCACGGCATATGCACGATGAGAAGGCTCAAAGGCTTCGCAGGTAAAGTTGGTATCTATGGCATATGAGTAGACAAGAACATGGGAGCGGAAACTTTGCGCTTGACGTTAAACAGAATACTGTCTAATCTCAGTCGGGCTTTCGGCGACGCCCGCGAGCCAGACTGAGATAGACTGGGTATTTCACGCACACATGCCCACCATACCTATAGCTTATTTAATGTAATGACAAATTAAATAACAACAACAAAAGTAAATATTATAAAATACAGATATATAAGAAAACCTACTGGTTTGCCTATCTAAGTGGTAAAGTTGTTTGTTACGTGCGATCAACGTCATGACGTCAACTTCGATCGTTTTTCAAAGTTGACCTCTTAGTACGTAGGCAGTTGGGTGATGGGTGCATTGATTGACTTCACTTCAAAAGGACTTGAACCTAATAGCCCGGCTACACGCTCAAATATTTGTGCAAACATGCATGCACAAATGGAACGTGTGGCCGGGCTCAAACCAGTTTGCGCAAGCAAGATGGAGCGTGTAGCCGGGCTCGTCTCGCTTGCGCAAACTGTGTTTTTGCATGCATCTTTGCACAAATGTTTGAGCGTGTAGCCGGGGTATAAAGGAGTTCGGGGCGTTTGTTCCTAAAGTTTCTTTTATTTCTATCTATCCTGACAGATGCAAAGTTGAAACTCAGCTGCAATCATGGCTGGTGAAGTATGACGTAGAAATGGCTGACAAACAAGTGGAAATGGACGAGTATATAAAGTTGTTTGACGATGAGGACAAGAAAGTGGAAGGTTTGGAAGTAAGTTAAGAACGGAACGGATAGCCTTAGTTATACCTACAAACGTACTTTCCGCTTCATTTGGAAACTATGTCCCCGATCTTATTGAAATTTTCCATACGATGAAAAATTGCTATGTTTGTAGCGGTTTAGTTTTTTTTTTTAAATTAATGTTATATAAATGAGAGCGAAACTAATTTTGACCACCAAATAGAGTCAAATGTCAAATATCAAGGCGATTTTTTATGCATGATAGACACCTTTATTCGATAATCTGTCCCGTTGCAAACATCCTAAATATATTCAACATCATAAATAGTCAAAAATATTCCTGAAATCAATCGTTTATTCTAATCGAAAAGTACGAAAAAATATCAAAAAATAGTGCCGACGCCGAGCATACGCACACAGCCACATGACAGCTTCGTATTTGATGGTTAGACGCGCTTTCTCACTAATAGTACGCCCCATTTCAATCAACGTGAAACAACAACAAATCCACACGGGCCGATCCGTTTCCGTTTGGGTAATTTTTAAGGGAGCTCTAAACGTAGGTGCGGTACAGCGTCCATTGCTGGACATAAAGAAGACGCTCCCTAAACAAAGGGAGCTTACTATGCTTGGTAGGCGGGTTGGTGCTCGCAATTTGCATCCCGCCCCCGTCCGGTAGACAATCAAATATAGGGTTGCTTTGGTCGCATCTTCTGAACATTGATCACGTGATTCGTGAAGTGTGTTGTATTTTGTAGGTGGAATTATGCCTAGGCTGTTATTATACTGATCTCACATGCACAAAGTGTAGAAAAAATTATAAGGATAGCATATTATTGTGCCAAATGCGACTGTGACACACCACTACGGAACATTTGAAAAGTCACCTTCATTCATTTGTCATTCTCGTGTTTTGTAATTATAATTGCCAAAAAAAATTGTCCGGAAATCGTTATTTCAAAAAACAAGTGTGACTTTTCGTGAAACTGTAGTATTCACGTATGTGTTGTGACATGTTTTTCAAACAAACAGTGGTAAAAGTATTCATAGGGTTTTCCGAATTGGAATAGGAACAGCCTCGCCTTTGGCTTGGTGCGGCGGTGCGGGGCGGTCGGAGTGTTCATGTTTTTACCCGTCTACGAGAGGGTTATGATTTTGACACCCTATGTATGTAGCCGATTTTTATGTTCCCTCGTAGCGCTGAAACTACTAGTCCGATTTGAACAAATGAGGTGCCATATGATTCGTCTTAATAGCCCGACGGTTATAGGCTATGTGACGTCAGATAAAAATGGGGTTCTAACGAGATAGCGGGGGTCGAAGAAAGGGTCGAAAATTTCAATGTTAGTAAATATGCTCGTGCGTGGTATCGTTGCAAAGGTCTTTTTTTGTACTTTCCAAAACCGAAACTATTATGAGATTAACGATTCTCAAGCTATTAGCAAAAAGGTATATTTTTTTTTGTTAAAAACTAAAACCAGACTACATAAAAGTCTTAAACAAGCGTTCACCTATTATTGTCCTTATCATTTTCTTTTGATACTTAGGTAGTCAGAGGCTCCCACCCCATATACCTACGGTACAATTAGTAACAAAGGCCTCCGACTACCTAAGTATCAAAAGAAAATGCTATGGACAATAGGTGAACGCTTGTTTAAGATTATATGTAGTCGGGTTTTAGTTTTTAACTATATATTTTTTTCGTAAGCCTAGTTTTGTAAAAAAAAATATGGGAATGCGTGTTATTTTTATTGATTGTGTGTGTGTGTGTATCATTTTAAATATCATTACTTCTTATTTTCATCATTTCTTATTCTTTATTTTTTTTTTTGTACAAAAATGTAGTCAGCTCAGCCTCATTTCAAGTTAGACTTTTTACTACATTGCACATAGGAATTACACATCATCATCGTCATCAGCCCATACACGTCCACTGCTGGATATAGGCCTCCCCCGTACGACGTCACAAATAGCGGTCCTGAGCCGCCTCCATCCATCGACTCCTTGCGACCGCTACGATGTCGTCGGTCCATCGAGAGGATGGTCTCCCATGTAGGAATTACACATCTATATTAATATTATAAAGATGAGAGATTTGATTGTTTGTTCGTTTTAATTTTTAATTTTGAAATTGTTGTTTAAAACCCCTGCGAAGCCGAGGCGGGCCGCTAGTTTTTAATAAGTTAGTTTATTTCATACAATTCCAACGTTGTACCTAGATCTCCCTGAGATAGTTTTTGTTAACGCGCTCGGTCCTCGTGCGGCTAGCGTGCAGGACCACCCAGAAGGCCCGCCACATTTCTGCCATTTTGCGAAATGGCCCCACAATTGAAGGGTTAATCATTATAATTGTGGTGATATTTAGTTACTGTCATCATCCCTATTCCAAAGAGCGTTTTGATACCTCATTTATCGAAATCGCTTTAGCCGTTTTGATTCTTCATGGTGGGTAATGGGTAATAAAGGTCCAGTTAAAAGATTATTGTTCTTAGGTCCGTCACCCAATATTCATTTTATTTGATCTACAGATAGCTTTGGAAGAACAGAACCAAAACTTCATTCCGCTTATGGAAGAAAGAGAGAAAGAATATCACCAGGAGATGACGAACAAGATGGAGCAGTTCCAGAAAGAGCATGCCGCGAGGGTCATACAGACTGCCTGGAGAGAAGTTCTCCTCAATAGAGCGGAGAAAAAGAAGGTATGCTCTCTATTCAATACACATTATAGTTTGTAACCAGGGTATCAAGAGATAATATATGTATATATACGTGAACATTAATGACACCGCTTGTAACCATTAAAGATATCGATTGTAAATCTGTAACCATCAAAGAAATCGCTAGTAACCATATATCATAAACTATCGCCTGTTATCATGGTAAACATAGATGAAAGTTATTATCACATCACACTTATAAGTTAAGTTACTGTCTGTATCTGAATATCTGAAACGTATGTCATCTCCAAAGACCCGATAGTGCAACTTAATACACGTAGCGCTATTGAGATGAACCTATTTATTTGACAAAATAATAAATAAAAAAAAAAATCCATCAGCTGAAGAAACTGCTTGCAAAGAAGATAGCTGCTGAAGAAGCTGCTGCAGCTGCACAAGCCAGGGCCGCTGCCGCTGCAGCTAGACAGGCAGCCATAGCCGCTAAGGCCGCTAAGAAAGCAGAAAAACAAGCGGCCAAAGAAGCAAAGATGGCAGCTAAAGAGAAACAGCTAGCCGAAGAAGCCGCAAAGGCCGGAAAGAAGGGTAAAAAATGATGACCATATGGATTCCCCAGCTATCACTGCTATGAAAAGGAATTACCAACTATGCGAAATGAATTTGTTGTCGGTACGTATCGCTTACTGGCCTTTTATTTTTTAGTTTTAGCTTATATGTTATATGGTATATTATGTCAGTCTATCTTTAATTTTGTTATTTTATAATTTTCAAAGTATAATATAGAGTTATTAAAAAAGAGTTTATTTGAAAGCAATTCTTTATTTCGTACTTCATGACTATTGAAAATTACAACTATTTTGATTTCATTTTCATCTTTATTGACAAAGAAAATAACAATCAAATAAAATAAAGAAATTAAACTAGTATTTACAATTGAAACAATTGAGCTAACTGCAGACTGTTGCAAACAATCTACAGATAGCTCAACTGGTCCATATCAATACCAGTCGGAAGCGTCCCCAAGAGGCTGGCTACATTGCGCCGCTATATGGCAATGCTAATGCGCTGCGCCAGATACTCACCAGCTCTCGGGTCACGCGTCGCTTCGACCAGGCGCTCATATAATTTTTTGAAAACCTGGAGAGCCTCGGTACCCCACGGACCTAGGGTCTCGACTCCAAGGGGAGCAAATGCGTAGGCTCTGTCGAGACCTGCATATTTGCGCCTCTTGAGATCCTCGGCCAAATCTGCCGCCGAACCAGCCCTCACGGATGTCCTTGAAAGATGGGAAGGCGCAAGTGTGTCGACACATGTAGCGTCCCATTGTAAATACTATTTTATTTTCATCTGGACATGATAGACTAAATCATATCTTTATGCATTATTGGATAAATATTGTAATCATGGATATTCTCTTCAAATGGATTTCTCATGTCTTTATTATTTGAACCTTTTGGGTCCCACCGATCGTCCAGGAATATATCTGCTGCTTTTCCCATCTTAGTTTCCATCTCTCCCACCGCCAGACCGCTATTCATTCAGACTTCCGTATTCATCATCATCAGCCCATACACGTCCACTGCTGGAAATATGCCGCCCCCGTACGACGCTACAAATAGCGGTCCTGAGCCGCCTCCATCCATCGACTCCCTGCGACCGCTACGATGTCGTCGGTCCATCGAGTGGATGGTCTCCCCTGTCTTCCGTATTCATCGTCCAGTTATTTATCATTATCTAGTTATTCATCGTCATTCAGTTAATCATCTTTGTCTAGTTATTCATCATCGATGATCTTGAGGTGCCGTATAGCCCTGACATCGATGAGAGTGTCTGATGAACTTTTAGCAGTGGGCACGAAGGAAATGGCTCTTCTCGCTCTTTCACCATTTCTGAGTAAAGGGTTCAGATCCTGAAAGCATTAATATTGATATTAATTGATTTATTTGCAAAGAAAATTTCAACGTTTATATTTAATAGATACCTACAAGTATTTTTAAAATACATGTTAAACACTTAAGCTATCTGTAGATACGAAATCAATAAATAATGCTGGACAATTCATCATCATCAGCCCGTACACGTCCACTGCTGAACATAGGCCTCCCCCAAACGACGCCACGAATAGCGGTCCTGAGCCGCCTCCATCCAACGACTGACAATTCATACACAGCATTATCTATCCCCATGCTTACCAGAGCTTGTGTTATGGATACTAGATAACTGATATACGTAATACAATAAACTAAATATTTTTTATTATACATAGAAAACATCCAGAACACCAGGAACAAATCTGCAAATTGTGCAAATTGTTCCGAGGCGGGAATCGAACCCGCAACCTCCTGCGTCACAGGCGGACCTTCGCCCGCCGCCGCGCCACATCGGTCATCATTCACCAAGTAAGAAGAGCCAAGCAGAGCTTGTGTTATGGATACTAGATGACTGACCTGAAATGTCCATAATGCGCTGGCATATGAAATGTATGCATGTAATTCTTTTGTAGACTAGATGATCGATATTATTAACTACCGTTCATGGTCTATAGTTTAGTTTCTTCCATGCATTCCATGGGTAGTAGCGAAGCCGGGGCGGGTTGCTAGTACAACCCGCCCCGGCTTCGCTACTACCCGTGTAGCTATCCTTAATTCAATTCAATACGTTTATTTCAGACAACATTAAATATAATACAAAAATAAATTATGTGTCCATATTCGAGTCTTTAAAATATCAATAAAAATAAAAATTAATATTAAATTCCAAATCACAATTAAATTAATAAATTAAAATTATCATGAAAATCAAAATTACCTGCAATTAAAATTAAAATCATCAATAATATCAAAATGAAGTACCTATAGAACACTGGTCAAGAGAGCACAATATACGCTCTCTTAATAGATATATGTCATCGCGGACTTTTTTGTAGATCTATATAAAAGGAATATCCCACATTGATTTGTTTTCTTATATTTCAAAAGGATTAGGCAGCGTTTTCGATGAAAGCTCCCAGGTGGCTCGACTTTTTTCGACGCTTCTAACAATTATCGTTATATTTTAACCAATTTACACAAAACCTTAACGAATTATATACCTAAACGTTTCCCATGAATCATTTTATCGATTGATGAAAACTGCATGAAAATTCGTTCAGTTGTTTTTGAGTTTATCGTGAACAAACAGACAGACGCGGCGGAGGTCCTTGTTTTATAATATTATGTAGTAATACTGTTTTACTAACCCTAAGTTGCACATGCAAAGCTTGTGCGTTATGTTCAGTCTTGGATATCTTCTCTTGAGCTGCTTTTAATTCTTCGTCTAATCTCTGCTTTTCTTCTTCTAGTTCTTTTAGTCTTCTTGCTGCTTCTGTAATAATGTCAATGGCAGTTTCTTGAAATGTACTTTATAAATGTACTAGCGACCCGCTCCGGCTTCGCATGGGTGCAGCGCTGATACTAAATTATACACTAGCTGATGCCCCCGCCTTCGCCCGCGTTTTATAGCCTATATGTTATTCCAGGTCCCAAAATATACCCATACCAAATTGCAGCCTAATAGGTTCAGTAGTTTTTGCGTGAAAGAGTAACAAATATCCATACATCCACACATCCATACATCCACACATCCATAAATCTACACATCCATACATCCATCCATACAAACTTTGACATTTATAATATTAGTAGGATAGAAAACATCCAGAACACCCTGAACAAATATTATCAGATCGTACAAACATTTGTCCCAAGGCGGGAATCGAACCCGCGTTGCAGGCGGACCTCGCCCACCTCGCCACAGAGATCGTTAATGTTAGGTCATCCTTTAAATCAGTTCCCAAGGATAGCTCGCTTTGAAATATTCCATAGAAACAACTCGTGTGAAGCCGCGGGACGAAAGTAGTGTGTCTATAAATGTTTAGGTAGTCAATGTCTAATAATGTCTAATAACCTTTGTACTGAGATTCCTTTTCCGCTTGTAAAATTTCAAACTGCTTTCTTTTAAGTCTCTCTTCTTCTAACATTCTATTTTGTTCTTCTTGAAGTCTTTCTAATTCTTCCCTTCTTTCCCATTCTTCTGCTAAAACCCTGCAAAGAGAAGGCGTTATCTCTGTTTTGCTTAAATAAATCTTAAGAACAGGGTCTCAAAGTTCATATTGGACTAACCTAGCTTGCAGGGCCCGAACTATTTCTTCGTCTCTCTTGGCCTGAGTCTCTTCCTGTAGTAATCTTTCTAGTTCCGTTTGCGTATGTTTCAGTTCTTCTAGCTTTTTGTTGTCTTGCTGCGATATTTCTGCCAACTCCTAGAAACAGTGAGATTTTAAATATTATCATCATCATTATCAGCCCGTATACGTCTACTGCTGAATATAGGCATCCCCCAAACGACGCCACGAATAGAGGTCCTGAGCCGCCTCCATCCAACGACTCCCTGCGACCGCTACAATGTATGCTACCAGGTGCAAGGGTCGTCGGTGTTGGGATTGGTAGCTTAATCTGATCTAATCTAGCCGGAGATTCCTAGCACCCCCTGCCCCACCGTTACCATGGCCGCTACCGTGACCAGGAATAGCGGAGCTGCCAGGGACTGGGACTTAATATTATTCTATTATTTAAATATAATAAACTAGCTGCTGCTCGCGCCTTCACCCACGTTTTATCGCGATAAAAATAATAGCTTGTATGTTATTCCAGATCTGAAACTATACCCATACCAAATTTCAGCCCAATCAGTTCAGTAGTTTTTACGTGAAAGAGGTAGAAACATCCATCTATTCTTACCAACTTTGACATTTATAATATTAGTAGGATATTATTTCAATATAATAATGATATGGACCAGTTGATCTATCCGTAGATTGTTTGCAACAGTCTGCAGTTAGCTCAATTGTTTCAATTGTAAATACTAGTTGAATTTGTTTGTATTATTTGATTGTTATTTTCTTTGTCAATAAAGGCCTTATTCCATATATTATTTATTCTGTTCTTATAAACTTATCCATGCCCTCTCTAGACACCTTAAAAAAACTCGTCTGTTACCTCTTTGTAGGGTAAATTCCGGATTGATATCCCAGGAGGGTTTGGTGTTTTACTGCAAAGAAACCCAACTTCCGAAAATCGCAATCAAGTTTTGATAGACTAACAACTGTGAAGCGAATTACGTATAAGCTAATTTTTTTTACCAATTTATACTTGATTGTGGTTTTTAATACTTAGGATTGGTGGCACATGTAACCGTTGAGACGATTATCCGGACACGCTTTAATATTAAGTAGGTACCCACTTTAATGTCATTTCAAAACCGAGTAATAGAAAATGTGTGGCTTAAGTTGTGGATAAACTATCGGTCTTAAAAAACTTGCTCATATTCGCTTTCAGTGTGCCTTGACCCTTATTCGACGACCACGTTCCGTCGCCGAATAGGAAGCGGTCTAATGCCGTTTAAAAATAGGTATTTTAATAGGTTTTTCTGTCGTGATCTTTTTACTTCATTTTCTTTCTATTGTGACCTCACCTGTGCTTGAGCCTCAGCCGCTAGTCTCGCCCTGACCTCATGCTGCAGCCTGGCCTTGGTCTCCTGAACCTCCTTTTCCCGCCTAGCACCAGCGCCGCGCCGGCCCGCCCTAGCTCGGCGTTGGAAACCCTCAGCGCCGCCCGTCACCGCCACCGCTTGGCGGAGGGCGGATATCCATTGGAGACGACTCCTACGAATAAGTTTTAGTATTATTTTAGCCTTTCTTTTTACTCTGGGCCCTCTCCTGATTGTCTTTGGATTAAGATAACGATATGACGCCGTTTTGTGGAAAGGATAAGCATAGGATTTCGCGTTTATAGGAGCAGGACAGAGCAGAGCGTCGTAAGCGCAAAAAAACATGGTTATGTTTATTATCTAATAATGAGGACAATAAAATGCAAAAATAAGACCAAGGTTCCCTTGGTATTTTATTATTTAATACGGTGTAACAAAATCTTTTAATTGATAGTTTAGGAGAAATACGGTAGTAACTAAGAAAATACATGAAACATTGCTCAATTATTTCTGATAGGTTTTTTTTTTCATTTTTGAAAAGAAGGAAACCTGTCTTTTATTGTATAAATTATTATATTATATATTCGAAGCTTACTCGATAAAGATTACGGAGAAAATAAGGTTTTAATGTAACCCAATTGACGTCAATCCACATACTTCCACGCCTTAAGTCAGGTATTGGCTACATCCGGCAACTTTATTGGTGCTCACCTTCTCTACATTACAATTACTATGCTATTTATTGGTGGTTTCCTCGATAGCTGTTTTATTCATCTCTCAATTCTTATAGTTATTTGGTCGTCGCCATGAGAAACCCCTTCACGGTAACCAGATGAAATATACAACAGACAATGCACGGGATTTTTGTATGGAAGTCTCTAAAGCTTTGGTCTCTTGATCGGCACGCACACGCTAAGGTATGCGATATGCGGTTCCAGACACGTAATAGTATGAAAACGTCTAGAATGGTATTTTGACTTTTGTTCAGTCGCAGTCTGCGTCAGCGCGCAGCGGTGAGAGCAAATGTGTCCGGCACCGTATACCGCAGCGTTGTGCGTTCCGATCAAGAGACTGAAGCTCATGAAGATGTTGAAATAACGTGCTGCAAGAACTTACTTATGATCCTGCGTCCCGAACTCGAACGTCCTATCAGGTGTAATAAGCTGGAACTTCTGCACCCTTCCTTCTCCAACCGCGGCTTCCACCGAGCAGTACTCATCGATAGCGATCCTACCGCACTGGTCCTTTTGAGAGGAACTCTTGTAGTATGTGAGAGCGCAAGGTTGGAGTACGCACCAGTACTCCCGCATTGTGGGGAGTAGGTAGCCGCGTTTGAACAGATAACCCTGAAAAAGCGAACGTAATCAGTAGGTACGTGTAGGTTGACTGTGATCCTACGAAACGGGGGAGGGTGAATTTAATAGAGACACTAGAGATGGCATAAAATTATATTTTATTTCTATAAGACTAAGAAGAATACCTATCCCACCATGCATTGTTTTGTTATAGGTATCTCAAAAGGATTAGACAGCGTTTCGATAGAAGCACCCAGGCGGCTTGACTTTTTCCGAAACTTCCAACAATTATCGTTATATTTCAACCAATTTACACAAAACCTTAACAAATTATACATTTAAACTTCATAAATCACTACATATACATATGTATATTGGTGAAAACTGCATAAAAATCCGTTTAGTACTTTTTGAGTTTATCGCAAACAGAATGACAGACGGACAGACGCGGCTGAGGACTTTGTTTCATAATATTTCTATATAAGCTACCTACCTATAAGTGGTCAGTTGTCTTGTGCAGTTGTTCTGTACAGGACAACTGGGACAACTTGCTTATAACTCGCAAAGCGAAGGTACCCTCTAAAACGGCTCTACCAATGACTAGGTACACTTATAGTCTCTGGCTCTACGGTGCACTGCCTTTCGCACGTCGAGGCCGTCAACCTAAGTTTGTGTGCATGGCGTAGACTTCATTATTCCACTGGCAACCCTTAAAGCCAGAATACAGCAACGTTACTTGGCGGCAGGAAAAAGCATGTCAGTGGTTGTATTTCTCTGGATTTTTCTACTCTACGGAACTCTATGGAAAACTGGAGATCGTCTTTGTCAGTTGTTAAACTCTAAACTATGGATCAGAGTGTTCTTGAATCAAATACAGATTTTTTATTTTTTTTTATCAAGGGAAAGTCCGGTTATCGAACAGTCAAGTCAAAACCAACCTTCTTTATAATATCCTCAATGAAGACATCATAGATCTCATCCACTGCCTCCACCAGCGCCGCAGCATGTAACTGCTGGTCTCCACAGTACTTCGCTTCGAGAACCGCGAGGAAGGCTGCCCATTTGAAGTGGCCTGTGAAATTTCAAATATTTATTGAAAATAATGTAAAATAACAATGGTTCACGCTTTCAAAAATGTTAATTATTATGGGTATTTTGGGTGTTTTCTATGTATAGTAAAAAAAATCTGTTTGTTCTCACTTGTTCGATTCATTAGTTCGGTCGTTGAATTAGTGAGAATTATTTTTCTCATTAGTTTGCCCGTCGAACTTTAGATCTATGTCGTGTATTGTAGTAAGTGTATGATCACTAGATACTAGATAAGTAACTTATCTAGGACCCATATCACAAGCTCTGCTTAGCTTGGGGCTAGGATGCTGATGGGATGGATGCTGTGTGAATAGTTCATTATTCATTCATTTATTATCTATATTCTGGCCAAACTTGAGCCAACGTATGGTTGCGTTGTGCAAGTACACCGTTTATAACCCTGGCCATCATCATCATCATCATCATCAGCCCATACACGTCCACAGCTGGACATAGGCCTCCCCCGTACGAGGCCACAAATAGCGGTCCTGAGCCGCCTCCATCCATCGACTCCCTGCGACCACTACGATGTCGTCGGTCCATCGAGTGGATGGTCTCCCATGTAGGGGGGGATTTGTCCCCCCTACATGGGAACTACCCTGGCCATAATTAACCGGAATATCACTTTTTTGTGGTTGATTTTTTAGCAGAATTTACACAACTTTTCGATTTTAGCTCTTTCCTACAATGCTTAGTGCTGACAATAATTATATTTCATACTCGACGCCAAAACGAGAACTTAGGATTTTTGTGTCATGAGTTGGTAAAAAACATTATTTCTTTAGAATGACTTGAATGTATGTACAATATGTTGTTTTTTATACAAGTAGCGGTTTATCAGCCGGTTGTTCAATCATCTTTCAAACAATCTTATCAATTGTCGAATATCGTGTCAATTGCCTAGATATTGAGTTGATTTTGAACAAAGATTACATAACTAGGAGGCTATTCAGTAACACAAATGACATCGTCTCTACTTTTTTAACGACTAGGAACACGCCCTGGCTTCCTACGCGTAGTAGAGCATATTATGCCTGCATGTTTTATATTATAACCTAAGATAGAATGGGTATAGTAAGCCATCCTTAAAAGACAGATTATATGCTATCACGAGCTTTTTTATAGATCTATAAAACTATAAAAGAGGAAAGCATCTTGAAGTGTTTTGATATATCTCAAAGAGAGACAGCGTTTTCGATGAAAGCTCCAAGAAGGCTTGACTTTTTCCGACAGTTCCAACAATTATCGTTATATTTTCAACCAATTTACACAAAATCTTCACAAATTATAGGTACATATACCTTCCTCACGAATCACTCTATCGATTGGTGTAAACAGCATGAATCATGAAATGAAATCCGTTTTGTAGTAGAGTTTATCGCGAATAGATAGACAGACAGACGCGGCAGAATACTTTATTTAATAATTTATGTAGGTACTCTAGGTACTGATTTTGGATCTCCAAGAAGGAGGCTAACGGCCGAATACTCAAACGCGGCTCAGAATTTAAGCTCGTCTCAAGTCGTGATTTTGTGACAGTTTCAATGAAAATGTGTCAAAAATTCGTCACTTGAGGCGTGCTTAAATCTGAGTTGCGTTTGAGTATTCGGGGGTAAGAAGGCCTTTTCAATGGCCAAGCGGTTGACAAATCATTCGCACAGACATTGTTCAACTGATCAAGGTTCGAGAAACTGCCTACCTAGATTCATTAATAGGTATATATCTTTAAGTCCTTTTGTAAAATTATGCTTCTTTCGGTGATGGCTGTATTGTTTACCTATTAATAAATAAATAAATTAAATACTGAACAAATTTGATAACTAGTTTGATACCAATTGACGAACTCTGTGGCGCGGTGGGCGTAGGTCAGGAAGGATACCTATCCTAAGTTTTTTATTAAAACTGTGTTCTTTTACATTTCATTTATGCAGAACTAGCTGCTGCCCGCGCCTTCGACCACGTTTTATCGGGATAAAAATAGCCTATATGTTATTCCAGGTCCCAAACTATACCCATACCAAATTTCAGCCTAATCGGTTCAGTAGCTTTTGCGTGAAAGAGTAACAAATATCCATACATACACACTTTATTAGTAGGATAGCGAAGTTGCTCTTGTTGGCCACCGAACTCTGGTTTTGCTTCTCTGTCTAAATTATACGAAACTAAACTATTTCAGAGAGATACGCTTAGAAAAGGTAGGTATTACAAACTGCACATTGGATTTTTGAAAATGTTTGTGCGAAATTATAAGTGGGGCTCTATAACGGTGAGCGTCGCAGGCCACGTGGCAAAAGGGCGAATCCCCCTTGTTTCGATGAGGCACTTTCAATGTGGACGTATGAGTCTGTATTGTACCTACCTATGGAGGACCCTAGGGCTTCCCAGTCCGCCGCGTCCCAGCGCAGTCCTAGGCATAAGACTAGCTGTTCTGCCACGATGCCTGCTTCGGATGGTTGGAGGACTACCTGGAAGGATAAACGGGCTTTTAAATTCAGCTGACCTAGACATTTATTTATTTTGTTTTATTGCGCCTCACATTCGAAAGTATTTTCAACCGCAACTGCCACAGGGCGCTTCCGGTGGCCTGTTTAAAAATCCTATAGATAAAAGCGCCACATTTTAACGATTTTTTCGACTTACCGGGTAATTTACTGAATTTCTCTCTTCCATATAACCTCAATAGAAAATATATTATTGTCACAGAGAATTTGTAAAAAAGTTGCTACATGCTTAACGCAAAATAATAACTGATATAGAGAGCTATATCAGTTATTATTTTGCGTTAAGCATTTAAAACAACCCGATCCTATAAAAAATATTTTCTCCTCGCTGGTCCTAAGTGTAATGTAGCTTTTTTATGAATTTTTATTTTAAGCTCTTGCTACATAAAATAGCTGATTCCGGGTCAATGCGGCATTCGCCAGTCGCAAAAATCATAAAGAAAGGCATTGTGAAATACCATTTATTATGATTTTTACGACGTGCAAGTATTACAAGTATTACCAGAAAAAATTCTGATAATTTACATATTTTTTAAACCTACCTACCTACCTACGAAGCGTGTACGAGAGCTTCGAAATTGTTCATCGAGTTGTAACGTTGACTGTACCTACAAGACTGCGAATATAACGGCAGTGTTAAATTTAAGATTAAATTCTGTTATTGATATCATCTTAATTCCTCCCTCCGGGTAGGTAGTACAGTATGTCCAGTATAAAGTTGCGAATCGTTTTATCGACCTGCAAGGACGCTGCACTAATCCTGGCTAGGTACTTGCTCGCTCCAACACAACACACAGTTGTAAGTCATGAGATCACTATAATAGAAATTAGGGAAAGTTTATTTTCAGTAATAAACACACATTCTTATTATTACATAGCTTAGATTTATTTATAGCACGCCTTTTTGTTGTTTTATACCATGTGTGGTTGGCAGATAGAAAATGCCATTGGCATTATGCCCACCTTTTGTAGATTTTATTAAATGTGTGCAATAAAGTATTTAAATAAATAATAAACGTTTTGTGATTTTTAGCACTAAAAGACATCGCTGTATATAAAGACCTTCAGAGGTTTTTAAATACGGGAAGTATATTAGACTTAGTTATTATGTATAAGTGTGTGTGACACACAATTTAAGACCCAGTAGATATAAGGTCTACAACGTTCAGCAGTATCTTTTCGATTTTTTCAGTACTTCTAATAAATATTGAAGTCTGGCTTATATGCAGTGATATCGCTCGCAACTTTAGACTGTACTTACCACAATACCTACAGTAAGCATCTGGTCCACAGATGTATGAAAGTAATTGAGATTCCAACGGTACATTGGAGATCACATGATACAGTCAACGGGTCTTAATCAGACAAAAAGCTATCAAGAGCTTTTCAGTTATCAAACTCGACTACCCTACTATAATTTTCATTTTATTGAGTTTGTATTTTGTTAATCAAAAAGGTACGTACTCCATAATTAGATTTTTTTAAATATACTTAAAATTTTATAGTTATTTAAATGAACTGAACGTTTTTTATGCGGTAAAGACTTTCACTTGAGCTAAAGACATTTAAGTATTCCTTCACTTGCAGGATAACGAATATATTTAGATATTGAATATTGTACAAAGGCGTAAGGAATTAGGTAATTACCTACTGACAAGTCAAAATAATAAAAAAGTTGTGGGTAGAATCTTTGTATGATTATATTGTAAGTATGACAACAGGAAATAAAGAAAGAAATCAATACAAAACATTTCGTTCGACGCATTACAAAGATCTAGCGACCGCTGGAAGAAGAGAAGATACTTTATGCAGTTGAAATTCACTTTTATGGTTTACAGTTTATTTAATTTTTGGTTTTACAGCTTGCACTTTATAGCTATCGGAAAATAGCAGTTTCTGAACACAAGCATTGCCTGAAAGTCCTGAAATCGACACAAAAAATTACTATTGTTTTATTTGCCATGGAGCTGCCCGAGGACTGTATTTCTTGTAATGACGTCAAACTATACGATATCGTGAACTTGAGTCTTGAACACCACATTACGATTGAAATGTGTTGAATTATCAAATTATTTTGCAAAATGCGCAATTTTGGTCATGCATTTATGAACTGGGCCCGTACTCGCAAAAACATAATCGAAGTGTCTGATTAATTTTCGTGCAAACGCTAATCTTAAGCAAGCGACATAAGAGTTGGATTTGCTCGATAAACGAATCATAAACTTCTATTGTCCTTTTCTGAGTAGGCCACCTGGGGGGTCGGATATGAGTCGAATATTCGAAGGTTCTGTCTTTACGTCGTAAAAGGTCTCTGTTTACTGTAGCTACATAAGGGCATGTAGGTTTCCGGAAGGTCAGGTTGGAAGGTTTATGGGCTAGGGGAAGTTCCATTACTGCTGATGAAAACAATAGTTTTCATGATGCCTTGAACAAAAATAGTATTTGACCTATTTGGCTCATGGAGCGAAGTTTCGCCGTACAGAGACAAAAGTTGCGGATTGGATTTCAATAAAAAATCTTACCTACCTAAGTATGTCTGTAATGTTTGGGAACGGTCGATTATGCTTATATACAAACGTACGAAAAGCCAAAGGAGTCACAAGTACTCGGCGTTTTGGATCATATAATGTTTTCTTAATGTCTGTGTTAAGGGAGGTAAGTTAAAACCCTTAAGGTAAGCCGTAAGGTAAGTTCTCAAAATATCACAAAATTAAAACACAAAAAACCCTGAAAGTTTGATCTTGACTTTTTGTTACACCCTGTATATATCGTTACCTACCTATTTACCTACCTTTTAATGCTGCTAATAATGATGATAATTAGTTTTTGCTTACCACATATCGATTGGTGTCATCAACATCCTGAACCAGATCCCCAAGCAGGCAGAATATCCTGAAAAGTTTGAAGACGGAGTCATCAGCGAAGACCGGCTTGTCTCTCGTGAGGAGGCTCTTGCGGCAGACCAGCCAACAGACCTGGAACCAGATCAACTCTGGAATTAGAACTCGGAAGCTCGAGCAAACGTTAACACAGTTAGGTAGGTAAGGTAGCAGCCTACTACCTTACTTACCTAACTGCGGTAACGTATAATAATATACTAGCTGCTGCCCCCGCCTTCGCCCGCGTTTTATCAGGATATAAAATAGCCTATATATTATTCCAGGTCCCAAACTATACCCGTACCAAATTTCAGCCTAATCGCTTCAGTAGTTTTTGCGTGAAAAAGTAACAAATATCCATACATCCATCCATACAAACTTTGACATTTATAATATTAGTAGGATAGTACGTATATACGGCACCTACTAATACTCGTAGTAGGTGACTACTATATACTTCCTATATGCTCTTTGACCAGCACATATTATGAACGGATCGGGCTGAAGTTTTGGATAGATCTAGTTCTAAATCTGGAATAACATAGAATATATTCCGATTTATAATCCAATATATTTAATATCAACAAAGACAATAATGAATGAAAAAAAAAACTGATAACAACAACAGAAAACAACAAGGTAATATTGTTATTACCTTGTAGTTATCCCTAAAAACTAAAACACAAACATCAACAACGCTTTATCTCACATGTGTAGCAAAAAATGTTTCATTTGAATTCGAAAATGAACGAGAGATCAATTAGATGATGAATGAAAGCTTTCAAAACCAAAAATTGTTTCGAGCTTCTGTGCTTTGCTTCGATGATACCAATCATCATCATCATCATCAGCCCATACACGTCCACTGCTGGACATAGGCCTCCTCCGTACGACGCCACAAATAGCGGTCCTGAGCCGCCTCCATCCATCGACTCCCTGCGACCGCTACGATGTCGTCAGTCCATCGAGTGGATGGTCTCCCATGTAGGGGGGGATTTGCCATGATACCAATGTCATATAATATTTTTGTAGTAGGTAAACAAAAATTATCCTGGTTTTTTAATCGGAGTATAGGTACTTTAAATAACATAGGTAAATTGGTTTCCATCTCAAGGAAATAACTTTCAAAAGTTTCCAGTGAAATAATGTTTTCGAAGCCGCGGACAGTAAATAGGTATAATTTTTTTAATAACAGGCCCTCGTGGTCTAGCACTTAAAATTTTAAATAATCTATGGGCTCTATATTTTCAAAATCTATCCAAAAAGGTGTAAGAATACTGTAACCTTTTATGATCGTTTTATAATGGCGCGAGATTCAATTATTTTTTGTGGTTTTTAATATTTTCTGCGTTCTACAAAAATAACGGGAAAGTTATTTATCGCAAATAGTAAACTATTTTCTATGATCTCATGATGAAACCAGCTTCGGTTTAATTGTATTTTGGGAAAATGTTGATTTTTAGTCCAAAAGCATTTGGGAAACCAAATGCTTAAAAATACCAATAAATCGATACCTATTTAGTGCTTTCATAAGCTAATAGGAAATGGTTTACGATTTGCGGCATATTACTTTTCCGTTAGTTTTATTCACGGTAGAATTCAGAAAAAATTTAAAACCACGGAAAACATTGAAAATATCACCCTAAAGCATTTAATTTAAAAATAATACCTATAGGTCGTCTAAGTTTTATTTAAACTATTTAATAACGAAAGTAAAAAACATGAAATGCCATAATAAGTAAAAGACAAGACCCCAAATACTTAAAAAAAACTAAATGAAGACCTTTTGTCTCTACAAAACAAACCCTTTCATTGTTTCCTTCCTTACTAATGAATGAATAGCATAGAGAAGTATTGTTATACGATGACCTACTGACCCTGCAAATGAATGACGAACGCGTTATCATAACAATTTTACTCAGAACTGGGTAATAATGACCCACCCTTCCGATTGAGAGATGTGCTCATTCTACCCTTTTGATGTCCTTGCGGGATTTAATAATACCTGTGGCCTTTAGCCACCTTGAGGATAATGAACCTTTGACATATTTTCAGATTTATTCAGCTCTCTGACTTTTTGCTCATCATAATTTAAGTATATCATAATCAAGTACAAGCATGGATATACCATCCACTCGTACTAAGCGGTTTTCGTCCACCTTCATCATTCGCACCGCTTCCTATCCAATTTGCAACAGCTAGGGTGCAACATGAGCATAAAAATGTACTTCCTGCATTCGTATTTAGACCGTTTTCCACAAAATCTGAGTAATTTTAGTGATGAGCAGGGTGAAAGATTTCATCAGGATCTTCGGTGTTAATTATAATATATACCTAAGTAGGTATATAATGCTTATGGTAGCATTTATAATATAAGTTAGGATTAACATCTCAAAATAAACAAAAATTAAAATCGATAGCAAAAAACGCAAGATCATATACGAGTATGTATGTACATGTGTATTAATAATCACAGTTAGATGATCTAATAATAAAATCAGTAAAAAATCAGATTTCAGAAATTAAATCAGTCAATATCAATAATAAAATAAGTAAAAAATCAGATTTCAGAAATTAAATCAGTCAATATGGATAATAAAATAGGTAAAAAATCTGATTTCAGAAATTAAATCAGTCAATATCAATAATAAAATAAGTAAAAAATCAGATTTCAGAAATTAGATCATCTAATCTAACTGTGATTATTAATACACATGTATGTACATAAATACTCGTATATGATCTTGCGTTTTTTGCTATCGATTTTAATCTTTGTTTATTTTGAGATGTTAATCCTAACTTATATTATAAATGCTACCTCTATAGTCTCAGTAGTTCAGTTGTTTTGTTCGGTCCCGGGCTACTGATACTTAAAAAGTATCATTAGTTGATTTTTAACATAGTTACTTGAAAGGATGGCGAGTAACATAGACTACTTTTTGTCCTGATAAAATATCGAATTTCCATGTGAGATTTACGGTAATAAAAACCTTTTTATCCCCCTAGAAATGTAAAAATCGAATTGAACGCGAGTGAAACCGCGGGGAACAGCTAGTTAGTTATATTTTCAAAGGAAAAATTATTTCTGTTAATGTGGTTTACATAAGCATTATATACCTACTTAGGTACATATATATTATAATTAACACAGCACATACATACATATGTATTAAATAACCCACCCCTGACTGTTCCCGGTGCAAAGGTGCCGATAATGCTTGCAGCATTACCTCGCTGAATAGCGATGGAAATTCTTTGCACCAAGAACGACTCGGAGCGGGAGTCTCCTGTTATCTGTCTGTGTCTATTATTGTTTATTATGATTGGTTTCATATACTTTTGATTTTACCCATAAAATACTTTTTCTATTTAATTTAGAAAATAAATATGCGCCTAGATTTTTCCATCCACATCCAGCGAATACTATTTTACATTAATGATACTTAAATGCTCGGCTTTAAGGCTCGATGCGCCGCGGCGACAGTACGCACTTTGAAATGACGCGACGTTGAATGGCTCGACGTAGACTAGCGCGCTATTCCAAGGCTCACCGTAGTGATAATGCACCGTTTACTCGCGCTCGACGTGGAGCAGCGCACTATCGTTTCGCGCGACAATTTTTTTTTTTCATAGTCAGGACATATAAATACCCAATAACAGAATAAAAAACAAAGGAAACAAAAATTGTGTTGACCAGTGTAATCCACCGGGTTCGGTTTTTGGAGTCCATATCAGTTTTTATTCAGTTTGTTTATTTATTGTATTCATCTGGTCTTAGTGATTAGTTGAGTTCCTATGTAGTACATATGTAGTACCTGCCCATTTAGGGTGTACCATACGACAAACTCCACCCGTGGATGTCGTAAAAGCCGACTAAGGGAACCTACCAGAGGAAGGGCAGCAGCTTCCTTCTGAGTATTTTTAAACACCAACACTGCGATCACCAATCCGCCTGCCAAGCGTGGTGATTATGGCCCTCCCTACATGGGAGACCATCCACTCGATGGACCGACGACATCGTAGCGGTCGCAGGGAGTCGATGGATGGAGGCGGCTCAGGACCGCTATTTGTGACGTCGTATGGGGGAGGCCTATGTCCAGCTGTGGACGTGTACGGGCTGATGATGATGATGATACGACAAACAGCACGCACGAGTGAGGTTTTTGTCCTCGGTGGATAGTTATAATAAAATACAAGGCAACTATCGAAAAAGAGAATTGATAACAGTTTTATTGACTTGTAAATTAGATATTGAATTTTATGCTCTTGATGTTCAGTTGTGCGTGACTAACGCTTTTAAAGCCTTGCTTTTATGTGACCTAGTATTCAATACTCATTGAAGGGGCGTTTGGTAGAAAGATCGGATGGGAATTATGTGAACGATCTATCCTAAAGATCGTCAAATTCGGGTTTTTAAGTAATTTTCTAAAAGCCACAGATTCGCATTGAATTTGACCTCCCACCGGTTAGTTAGGTTTTATCAGAATCAGAATCAATAACTTTATTTCTTTAGGGTTACCATATAAGCACTAAGACAAGTCAAATTTTATACTATAAACATAGTTATTATTATCAAATAAGAAATAAGGTATTATTGATATTCTCTGCAACACAAGTGAAAGAAGTGAAAAAGTATCATTACAATTAAGGAAACTCTGCAAAAAATAACGCGTTTTAAACACTTTCATCGATCTAGAGCAGTCTATACCTCGCTAATCTGCTCGTATTCCCTGATAGAGGAGGGCTCTTAGCCGACTGTCGGGGAATATGAGACGGCAAGACGAGCGTCTTGACAAGCATGCTGAACAGAACACCTCTAGTTAAAGATAGTAACGAAACCCGTCGATGATCGAAGATGTATTCCTGGGAGGATCAAATCTGGAGTACCTACCTAGTTGGTTTGGTACCAACCCAACCTCACTGCGAGAGCTATGTTTATTTATATTTGGTATGGAATTAATTTGTCGTTAGTTAGTGCATAAACATGATTTTATCTAGAGCAGTCATTACCTCGCTTATCTTCATCTCGAATTCCCTGACAGTCGGCAGGGTGACCGTTTTCGGCAGTGCGCTGAACACCTCATGTTGAAGATAGTAGCGGAACTCGTCGAAGGTCAGTTCTTGAGAGGAACGGAAGTGGTCTAGTCCTTTCTCTACCCCGTACAGATCTAGTAGGGTGCCGATGTTTGCTGTTAACACCTGTAGGGAAAGAAAGAAAAAGGTAGAGTCGAGACTAATTTAAAAATTAACTAGGTTGTCTTCATAGCCTATGTGCAGAAACCGGAAGATAGGTACAGTAGAACGCCGATTATCCGAATTAATTGGGACCGCGGTCGATTCGGATAATCGGACATTCAATGTTATTGAGTTGAAATTGATGTGAGTTGCAGTAAATCCTAATTAAGTCTGATAATTTTATAATCGCCAACAGAAAACCTAACGTCAGCTATAAATTCCATAACCATTTCATAGAATTGGTCATCCTTATAACTCTTATAATTATAAGATGTACGGTAATAATTTTAAATTCGAGATACAGGGCTCCAACTTTATGTGTTCGAGTTATGGAGGGAAAATATGTACTAAAATAGCTAGTAGGGACTCACTTATTATTTCGACTTATAGAGGGTATAAATTTCTAGCAAGGACCGGATAATTGGCGATTCGTTTAATCGGCGTTCGGATAATCGGAGTTCTATTGTAATTTTTGTACCAGTGAGCTGCTAAGTGTAGTGCACCATTACTACTGTTAGAACTGGTTCTACCACCGATATACTCACTTTGCACCAATAGGTATTGGTGCAAAGTGAGTATATCTATACTACACCACCTACTATATTCGTTTGCACCATTGATCAATCGTATCGCCTCCCTAGAATAAAACGGAATAATGTTGAAAAATCTCAAAATCTATATTTTTGCATATTTGAATAGGCAAAATTTTACCGCGTATACCAAACAAGACAGTAGGTAAGTTATATCGTATTTCGCAAAAAATTATAATTGGCGCCTTTATACATAACTCTTTGTGAATGAATGAGTGCAAATTCATACCACGAATACGAATTTATTTCTAGTTCCTACTTTCAATTTGCGATTTGCACAAGGATGAATTTATATAAAATTATAATCTGGTGTTGGTCTGGCTTAGGTAACAAAAAATTTGAAACTTATTTTCAGTTGATACAGTGTTGTAGAATTTTTTGGTTCTTTGTTTTGTAACTATTTCGAAATAATTCGAAATAAAGCTAACGAATGTGTGTTAGACTTTTTTTGTATTCCAAAATTGTTCAGTATTGTTCAGAAAAGGTGAAACACTCACATTCTTACTTTATAACCATTTATTGACGCAAACTATTTAATACTCATTCTAATTGAATTATTTACATAAAACGTTCAAAAACTTAACAATAGAACAGTAGTAAACGGTTTTTCGTCGACGCTGAAAATTGTGATATTTTGACTTAGGGCTGTCTTGTTCGGTGGTAGGGGTGCGATATACATATATGTATGTACAAGGTGCCACAATAATGGTATGTAAAACCGAAAGGGAGTGTTTTTTTTCTATAATATCTATTTTACCTACAAGTAAAAATACAATAAGAATTAAGAAGTATGTAGGAAAGTGAATGAAAGTTTTGAGTCTCACTTATAGTTTGATGAATTTATTGAATTTGTTTTTACAACTCCAAGTAAGAGAACTGAAATCTTTACTTAATTACCTTATTTACGTATCTCTACCTTTGAAGCAGGAAGATAAGTCTTCTCATAACATTGTCATGAAGCACACAATTTGTATTCAATCCATTCTCACTCGCTAACCGTTTAGGTAAATGTCCATTTGCGTGTGGTAGGTAAACAGCGGTTGGCAAACAATGCTAATGCTGAGGAAATGGAAGGTGGTGACTAATCAAATGACCGTCTCTCTGATTGGACTTGTTTATTTTGACAGCAGGCAGATGATCCTATATTTGCAAAAACACCAATAACATCATCTTTGGGCTGGTAGCTGGCATATTCACTTAGTAGCTGCGCCCCACAGCTTTGCCCGCGTATTAGGTTTTGAGCGAATCGTACCAAGTAATAAAATATTTGATAGTAATTTTGCGACCCTGTTTAATGTTTTATGTTAAAGGACAAAAGAAAAAATACGTGATTAATTATTTAATTTTGTTGTTTATTTATACCTAGTTTTGAGTGAATCAAATCAAGGAATAATAATTTTCCATACAAACTTTAACACCATTTTTTACCGCCTAAGAGGTTATTTTTTTAAATTTGATTAGCCTGTGTCATTCTAGAACTTAAACTATCTACATACCAAATTTCATTTAAATAAGTTAGTAAGTAGTTACGGAGATACGTGGTAACAAACATTCACACAAACTTTCACATTTATTTAATTATCGTAGGACGTTTACTTCGTTACTACGTAAATCGAGCTACGTTCTCCGTTTTTTAAGATCCAAATAGATAAAAATATCGTTTGTCATTCATAGTCATTACGTTTGGTTGTTTGTGGTAATGGTAAAAACAGATTTATTTTGAATATATGTATATTTTGATCGCCAACTCACAACCTCTTAATTTATAAAAAAAAAGAAAAAAACCTATAATGGGACACACAAAAAACACTTAACGTCTTGCTAAAAAAAATACGAGAAATTAAATGAGTGATTGCTGTGTGCACACTTTACAAATTACAAAACAATTGACAAACAATATAAAAAATTACAAAAAATAAATAATTGGCGGTCTTATTGCTCAAGACCGTGGATGGATAGGATCGTTGGATTGAACATGGGATATGATAGATATGATTATGATAGTAGGATATATAGATGAATCTCGTTTAGTTAACTATAGCGGGTCCTACTCCCCCGCAGAACCGTCGGGTTTAATAACCGATAATAACCCGATGGAGTGACTCACAACACTGCATAACAAATAGACATTATACTTACAAGGTTCCACAGAATATGTGTTCTTAACCGAAATGGGGTTATTTTGGACCCCGCGGATAGTACCCCTACTATCCGCAGGGTCCAAAATAAAGTTTGTGTAAAATTTGAACTGGTGCTCAAAATATTTTTATAAAATTCAGGTATATTTAAGAGTCCTTTGGTGGTATAAATCTGCCTCCTACTAAGCTATCACATAAAATACACTCATGGACTATTTATAGCAAAAATAAACTACACTAGTATAAAATGTTTTCTTGTTTCCAAGTGATTTCACAATGTTAAACGTTACCGGGAGACTGTACCAGACGTAGAGGATACGGTCACAAAAGAGTAACAACAGAGAGGGACAACAAATTTATTGTAATCAGTGTTCTCAGAAATTACACTTAGATTTCTTCCGAGGTATGAAACAAGCTACAAGAAGTTCCACAAGTCTGACAGATTATACCAAAATGATAAGAAGAGGATTTAAGGCAGCTAGTATAGGGGTGTGCTTGCCCGCTACAGGCCCGTTGCTCACCACAGGTCACAAAGTTCTATTTACTGATGATGATGAGTCCAGATTCTGTGTTAAAGGCAGATTATGGAAGGACCAAAGTATGAAGACGAACAGGAGAAAGATACACTCAGTGTAACATTGTTGGAAGAGAGCCTTATGGTGGAGGTATTTGCCTCCAGTGTTTGCTACAGTGTACCTACCTTCTACTTGTACTTTAATTATTAAGTGTTCTGTTGGTACAAAACCTAAGGGTGCGTCCAGATTAAGTGATATATTATTTAACTTATGTTAAGTAACATATCCATGTCCATAGCATTAAAATGTTAAATAAAACGTCCATATTATAAAACATAACGTTAAATAACTATGTTTTGTTACCTAATTTGAACGCACTTTTAGCTAAAGTGACATTAAAACGTTGTCGCTCATGTTTTCTCAAATGTAAAAAAAGAAAAATATGTAGGCTTAGCAGCTTTAAGATTTTAGTGCTAAAAGAATGACTACTATTATTATCTACATAGATTTCGTTAAATAACCTCATTTTCTTAGCTGTTATTTTTAGTCATTTTTCGGATTAGTAGTTAACATGGGTATTCGTGAGTATTTCAGAGCGTTCCGTTTGTGACTTCGGTTTATAAAAACAAAATGTACCTACGCGATAAATAATCTAACCAATTAGACTTAAATTTTATTGATGTCGTCTTAGATTACCTACTATATCCAACGATCCTATCCATCCAAGGTTGTCTGGTAGAGATCGCTCGTGAGCGATAAGACCGCCAATTGTCAGATTTCTTTTTTTTGTTCAAATTGTTTGTAAACTGTTTTGTTAAGTGTGCAATAAAGTATTTTCTATCTATCTATCTATCTATTAGATACCTACCTAAATACATACATATGATGTATATTCTAATCGAATACTCGCCAGACATGTTTCTCGGTGAGTCATCTAAGTGAGCCACATGCTGTATGTAATCAGTTTGTTTTCTTTCTGGTTTTTCATCTTAATCATCGTCATCATTGGCCATTGTTACCCACTGCTATGCAAGGCAAGGCATCGGTTTAAAGCTGTTTGTGCACCGGTTCGGAATCGGAGCGTGCGCAGCGTAAGGATTTGTTTACTTTGTATTGATTTCTACGGTACAGCGAGCACTGGATTGGCATATCTGCCGATACCGATGCCAGGCAAGTTGTAAATACTGTCGGCACATACGATGCGTACGCATCCGATCCGGTGGACGCACATTTATGTGCGCACTCGCATTTTTATGTTTTTGTCATTTGATTTTAAAAAGGGATCTTCCTCAATTGGGTGTTTGACAGAGAAGAAAAAACCCTATTTACGTTAGAACTCAGTAGATGGCAGGGATTTTTTTGCAGATATGGTTGTGGTAGAGTGTCATGTCCCGTGCAGGGTACCATACCATGCCATATAATTTCAAACAAAAACACTTCTTTTTTCTCGTCCAACTATTTTGTAATATTACGAAAATGCCTCATTGACTAGCATTATGTAAGATATTTATTAAAAAATATTCAACAATATACCCATATTTTCCGAGTTATCTGCACTCATTAAATGTTTCCTTTCTAGCAAAGATTAAATATTTTATGAAAAGTTAGGTAAATTCTATGTAACTCAATCTCTCAGAAGCTATAATGACTAACTTTGTGTTTATCTAGCGCGCTCGTGACTAAGTTTCATAAACGCTGGAATGTTAAACAAAATATCAAATGACTAAGAATGTGTTTGTCCAAACGTTGCATGACTTATTTACCTAGGTTTCTTTTAGCCTAGCAAATAACCATGACCTGACCTACTCAGGATAGGTTTTTAAGTAAGTACCTATAATAAGGTAGGCTATACACTAGCTTATAGCCTACTATGTCACAATTATGAATTAAATGTCACCAAGTACCAATATAATTTATGGAGACAGGTTGATTTCAATAAGCAATCAATTAACTTTTCGTTTTTGTGGCAACCCTAAATTAACTTAAATGTCAGTTTTTGATAGGTTTCGCAAGAGAGTTGCGTGGAAAGTTGGGGTTTACGTTGAAATTTTGTGTGAGTTGCCGTGTTAAAGTTCTCACTTAAATGTGCCCCTGTATTCCAAGTATAAAAAATAGTTTTTTATAGTCTTTTCGTCAGAAACTAACAATTTCCTGAGCGTTAACATTATATAATTTGATCAGTTAAATGAAACGCACGTCTAGTTGTTTACTTATATACCTAACTAGCTGCTGCCCGCACCTTCACCTGCGTTTTATCGGGATAAAAAATTGCCTATGATAATAGAATATCTTATTCCAGGTCCCAAACTATACCCATACCAAATTTCAGCCAAATTGGTCAGTAGTTTTTGCGTGAAAGAGTAACAAATATCCATACATCCATCCTTACAAACTTTGACATTTAAAGTATTAGTAGGAGTAGGATAAAAAACAACAACTTTTCTTACTTACTTTCTTATATGTACATTTTTACCATCAAGAATCAAAATAAATTACTTTATCGACGCAATATTTTATTTTTATTTTGATTTCTTACTGTTGACATAATTCGTCATTCAATATTTTGAATTTAAAAATGACGTATACGGGCTAATGACGACTGTAATATAATTCGACATTCAATTAAAAAAATACAGAATCTTTCATAACTCTACATAAATGGCTCTACCGGCGGCCACCTCAAGAATTTCAGTTTTTCGTTCTTCTTTTTTTTTACGATTTCGATTTCGCACTGTCTGCAAAACCGGATTTAATTTGCCGTTGTACTACATCTGACCAGTGCAATTATAAATAATTGCTTTGCAGTGAACGCGCGTAATATTGAAGCTCGCCACTTGACACTTGATAATGTTAACCGCTTGCAAATTGCAATCATGTTACGTAAATAATATAAAAAGTTTGAAAGTTTTAAATTATGCTTGTTACTTAGTTTATGGATAGCGGATTTTGGCCGAAGGGTGTCGTATTCAGGAAGTTCTGTGGAAGGCTGATACGCGACACCGCGCGTACGTCATCGACCCAGTGTCAATGACACGATTCTTATAAGTTTTTATAATTATTGTATGTCAGTCTCTAACGTGTTTATTATATGGGCCCTAGTTAAGTTACTATGTACTTGTTTGTGCTGCCTGAAATAAATGATTATTTATTTATTTATTTAGCTAGGTACCTGCTTACAATCTTTATCATTGTATTCCTTGATGAGATCCAAAAAATTTTAAGAGCTCATCCTCCTATCCAATCCCACACCTGGGTAAAGATCTCTCTATTTCCACACCTATTTCTCTCTTCATTCTCACATACGTCCACAGCTAAACATAGATAGATAGAAAATTCTTTATAGCAACTTAAATCGATGGTAGAAAAAAACTAAGTTACAAGTGACGGTCTTATCGCTCAAGATCTATACCAGACAACCGTCGATGTATACGATCGTAGGACAGTACTAGGGGATCTGTGTGCTCATATGGGTTTAATAAATAAAAGTACTTATAATAAATGTGTACTACATATAAAATCATATATATGGTATACATAATACAAATCCCCCCCGACATGGGAGACCATCCACTCGATGGACTGACGACTTCGTAGCGGTCGCAGAGAGTCGATGGATGGAGGCGGCTCGGGACCGCTATTTGTGGCGTCGTACGGGGGAGGCCTATGTCCAGCAGTGGACGTGTATGGGCTGATGATGATGATACATATACATATATTTACCTATATACACATGTATGCCTTCAATGACAATAGTGCTCCTTTACCATGGTTTCAATACTCATAAATCTTTTAACTTTTAAAAATATATGTATCCTAAATTAAAAACGTAATTTCCTTCCCAACTATCCTGTAGGTATTGTTCGAATTTCCTACAACGCAGTTGCGTCTAGTAAATCACATTAGTGGGTGGGTAGATAAAAAGTAAGATAAGTCGACACGGTTTAAAGGCAAAAATATCTATATAAAAGCGACAGTGAAACTCATTGTCGCTTAGATATTTTTGCCTTTCAAGCGTAGCGTCGAAGTGTTTTATGGGGATCATTTTCGTATTGTTGAATATATTTGAAAAAATAAATAAAATTGCATCTGATGGGTATTTAGGGAACCTGTATGAAATATGGATGGGGAGATATGAAAATAGATAGAGAATAAATAAATCTTGCTGGACAGTACACTCAGCATCTTCTAATCCCAAAGTATAAGGAAGGTACCTCCGTACAGTACGTACCTATACCAAAAGTAGGTAATAATAAGCAAGCACCTACTTATATGTCGGCCATGTTTTTCCTTGTTGCCATTCGTCTGAATGTCGTCTTGCCTTACGAAGCGTGAACATTGCGACTTTTATTGACATTTGTTCCACTTCTTGCAGAATAGAAAATTTATGTCAGTAATGGATGAGACACTTTCTAGTTTTTCTGCTTACTAATAATGAATACCCGCTAAACTAAAAATTTAAAAAAAGTCTTCGCATTTAAATATCTCTCCAAAAATTTAATAGCAAACAAACAAAACCTAATTGTACTTGTTAGGTTGATTTGATTGGGCTCCAAAAGACCCCTTTTCCGGTTAACCACACATACTTTGTGGCACCTTGTACTAGATTATAAAAAAATTACAATCTTTTTACATCAGTCCCGGTCAGAAGTTGGTACTTTACAAAGTGATTTCGTGAAGAGACAGTTAAAATTTCAGTTACGTTACGAGTCCTGAATACCCCCAAGTGTCGAATACTCGCCGAGAAAGTGCGCCTTAAGGCGTATACAAAGGCAAATGACCTTGGGCATTTGGCAGCCTAGCGGGGATACCACGCGCCATCTATGGAGCAAGCAAAACGCGCGCGCGGTGTCCTCCACTGCAGTTAGATGGCGCGCACTAGTGTAGTACATACGTACACACAGTACACAGAGTAATGATGATCAGAGATACCCCTTGAGAGAAACTGACCAAAGGAATAATAATTGTCTAAAAATATTATATGATGTATATGAATATAGGTAGGCTTAGGATTAAAACATTACTACACAAAATATCTTTTTAGTAAAACAAATATTAGTAAATTTATTTTTGTTGAAGTTTTTATTAATATTGATGAGAACACTCGGCATGATAATATAAATTCACTATCTTGTGTAAAAAATTATATTCGTCCTTGTTTTCAGTGCTAGGTAAGTGGTTGGTATGGTAACTAGTTATGATGTGGTAAGTTGATCTGGAAAGAAGTAATTTAACGGAACCCTTAATCTTCTTTTACTGAAAAATAAAGAAATTAATATATTTAATGGCCCGCAAGAAAAAATATTCTCTAAATGAAAGGTAGTAGGTAGGCAATTGATACCATTTGATAGAATATGGTTGGTAAACTATGTTATAATAAGAAAAATACATAACATGGTATCCAAATATAGGAAAAAAGGTATAAAAGAAAAAAAGGTCAAAATTAGACCAAATTTCAGTTTTTTATTAAAAAGGGGGGTCAAAGGGCCAGGGGGGAAACATTTTGTTTTCGAAATTATTTTGATCCTCTACAAGACCCAACAAAATATTTTCTTTCAAGTCACTTCGCTTGGGAGATACAAAAAGAGGGGAGTTTTTTTTGGGGAAAGTGGGGTGATTTTTTTCCAATTTGAGTAGAAACCCTCTATACGGTCCCGCAATCGATACTCCTCTATCACATCGGCATCTGGGAGCAATCTCAAAAGGAGGGATTTTTTGTTGGCAAGGGGGCAAAAATTTTATCGCATTCCAAATTACTTGTCCTCTTCTATAAAATCCCCATAAAAAAATAATAATATGGCTCTGCTTGGGAGCCGCACTAGAGGGGGGAAGAAGGGGGGCAAATCTCGAAAAGTCGGAATTTTCCCTAGGTCCCATAAAATCCCTTTATACATTTTCGCAAATAAAAAAATACTTACCTACCCCTCCACCATCAAATATCAAAGTGCTTTATTTCCTTTAGACCTTATAGGACACTTGGACTGTTGGACACGTCACAAAATTAAAATTACATAAGTAAAACAGGGAAATAAAGTGATCACTTTGATTTTTTGTTCACTTCAATCTTTTTAAGGTAAAGTAAAGAAGCGAACAAGAAACCTTTACCTTGTTAGGTTTTTAGATTTCTAGTTGGAGCAAAAGTCGTCCCATGCTTTTTTATCCTCAAGATAATCTGATATTTTGTAATAAGCCTTTTTACAAAGGATATGTTTGATAGTTTGTTTGAATTTATTTATTGATAATTTTTGCAACTCAGTCACTCAGAGATTTGTTTTAGAAACGTATACTTTGCCCTTTAAAAGATACACTAATCTTGTGCAGCCTAGTTTTGGGCAAAGCGAGTTTATTCTTATTTCTAGTATTTACATTATGTATGTCGCAATTTTTAGGGAATCGATCGATATTTCTATGAGTGTACAATAAGTTTTCATAAATATATTGATATGGTACGGTCATTATATTTATTTCTTTGAATTTATTACGCAGGGATTCTAAGACATAATACTATGGAAGTAGCTGAAATAGACAAGTCTAGAAGTATCAACGTCTGTAAGATGACGGATTTTTTTGACTGCATATGCTGCAGAACTAAGTCTCTTCGATAGTTTATCTATGTGTGGACCTCATTGAAGTTTACTGTCTAAAGTTATTCCTAAGAATACGGTACTGCCTACAATGTCTAAAGTTTCTCCTTTTACGTTTATATCAGCCTTTACTTGTTTTACATTTGGTAGAATAAATCGAATGCATTTAGTTTTGGTAAAAAATTATTGACATTAAACCAATGGACTACTTTTGATATTGCATTGTTTACACCGTCATAATTTGTGTTTTGTCTAATAATCTTGAAAATTAAAGAAGTATCATCAGCAAACAATACAATCTCGTGATTATTTTTAACGAGATGAGGCAGGTCGTTAATATAAACCAAAAATAGGAAAGGACCGAGGATAGATCCCTGCGGTACACCCATTGTAACTACAGATCCCGATGACCGTTTCCCATTTACGTCAACTCTTTGTATCCTGTCACTCAAATAAGTAGCAAGAAGAGGTGTCAATTTTCCATAGTGATGTAGTTTCCTGATTAATGTTCCATGTACACAATCGAATGCTTTTGACAAGTCGTAAAAAACACCTAAAGCATCTTGCGACTTCTCCCAAGCATCAAAAATATGCGATACCAACTCTACACGGCATCAGTAGTTGACCTGCTGCGAGTAAACCCGAATTGCTTACGATGTAGCAGGTCATTGCCATTGAAATGCCTAAGCAATTGATGTAAAATAAGTTTTTCAAAAACTTTGCTGAATGTAGGCAGTACTGATATCGGTCTAAAGTTAGTGGGGTCAGACCTACTACCCGATTTAAATAGCGGGATTATCTTACTATGTTTCATCAAATCAGGAAAAACGTACAATCAATAGATTCATTGAACATAAAAGCTAGATCTGGTGCTATACGTTCGTTATTTTATTACATTTTTACTGTTTTTAATTTTTGAGCTAATATAATTTGATTTTGCCATTTGACAAACTTTTCTAAATATTTTTGAGCGATTTTTTACTTTGTCTTTGAACTCCAGGCTAAAATTGTGTTGTTTTTCAATATACAGTTCATACAATTTTTGTCTACTCTTATATATATATATATATCATCATCATCAGCCCGTACACGTCCACTGCTGAACATAGGCCTCCACCAAACGACGTCACGAATAGCGGTCCTGAGCCGCCTCCATCCAACGACTCCCTGTGACCGCTACGATATCGTCGGTCCATCGAGTGTGAGATTTTCCCACGCTCCGTTTTGCATTGCATCGCGGTCGCCAATCGAGAACCTTTACTTCCCAACGGTTATCGGTTCTACGAGCTATATGGCCTGCCCATCGCCACTTCAGCCATATATATATATATATATATTATAATAATTATAACAATTACGTCAATAATTAGTAGGTACCTAACCCCCGAATACTCAAACGAATCTCAGATTTAAGCACGACTCAAGTGACGATTTTTTGACAGATTTTCATTGAAAACTGTCAAAATATTGCGACATAAGACGTGCTTACATCTGAGTTGCGTTTGAGTATTCGGCCGTAAGATACATAACTATTATCTACTTAGGTAAAAGTTGCGCCACAGATTAGGTAATGTTACTTCGGTTGCGTGTGTAAAAAGTTGGTATTGAAACACGATGCTAATAAGTCTCTGTAACAGCACTACTCTATGCATCGATGCATCGATATTAGACTATGCCTGAGAACTTGACTAGGGGACTAAGCAATTATTATTTATAAGGGCCACCATACCAACCATACTACACGGACTGCTTGGAGCAGTCATTCATACACACATACACGGAACCACTCGAGCAGTTGAACTCCTTCGGAAGCAGTCCGTGTATGTTGATCAATGGCTAACTGCCCGAGTAGTCCGTGTTTGGCGGCCCTAAGATATAGGTAGCATGGTAGGTACAGGTGTTTCAGCCCTTTTTTGTTTCCCATATTCTTATTGTTTCACTAAAACCCAACTCGAGAAGAAATACTAAAGACAAATCACAACACAGAATTTTAGAAAATCAATTAGGTAGGTACTTCATTATTTTTGAAACTGCTTCAGATGATATTATGTAGGCATGATAATGCAAAAAGAAAAACGCGTGACGGCTGCGACAACGACGAAGACGACGGCACGATTGTTTTGTTTGGTCTGGCAACCTCGCACTCGAGCCGGCCGCTAGCGAGCTTGCAACGTCGCGTCTTCGCCTAGCGCTGAGGCCTAGCGCGCGCCCTCGCTACTAACATTGCCTAATCAAATTTTGCGAGCAATCGTTCGTGGGAGAGAGACGTTTTAGTAGGCGCAAATAGTTTTTTCGTTAAAACTTCTTATTTTGAGTTTATTTCAAAACAAATGGACCGGCAATTGAAGCATACGAGCTACATAAATAACTATACTGAGTTTGGTAGTAAACGAATAAGACACACCGCCAAAAAGTGTGCTCATTCACCTGAAGATATTGTTTCTCTAAACTTTTTCTGAGTGCTTACTATAACTACTGGCAAGCATTTGAAACCGGCACATAATACTTTAAGATATGTGTTACCGGATATATAAATTTCAAAGGTCCACGATCTATATTTTCGTCAAATACATGTTCGAAAAAGCCGTCGTTTTCGTCTTTTCCCCTTATAATTCGCCTTAATGAGCGTAATTGACGTTAATTAAACAGTTTAAACACTAGCTTTATTGCTATTAGCGCTCCTTTCAATGCCTCGACTCATGGATGCACCGCTTCCGTTTTACCCTAATTTCAACATTCCAATCCAAAATAAGAAAATAAATAAATATATATGTACCTGCTTGCCTACCGTAGAGAGCCTCTTTCGAAACCGTCCTCCGTCCAAAGGAAGGTATCCTTTGGACGGAGGACGGTTTCGAAAGAGGCTCTGACTTGAAGCTCCTTCAAAGGCTTAGTGGAGATTTACTAGACCTTACATTTTAAATTACCTAACATAATGGCAGAGTTATAATAATCTATCTATGTGCTTATATTATTAGCTCTTACATGCGGCTTCGCAAGCCTTATTTAAGCAGCCTATGTCCGTCCCACTCCGAGCCCAGCCAAATTTCATTAAAATCCATTCATACGATAAGGCGTAAAACGGTAACAGAATTATTTTAGTTTTTACATATAAGTACGTTACGTTTACTGTCTGCAAAAATGATATAGTCAAATGTCTAGACAATAAAGGGTGACGCCACACTCGCTCCCCTTGACCAGGTCACGCATTATACCCCTGTACTGTACCTATAGGCACCTACATAGCACTCCTTACAGTCACGTCTCTACGACTCTACCAACTCTGCGAAAGTTGGAATTCGGTCCTAAAACAAACAGTCTTAGGACGTAAATATACCTATACTTAATAAGAGGCAATGTTAAGGAACCGTAAGTAATACTACATACTACATAAAACTAGGACTAATAATTGCTCCAGACGTCATGTATTATCAAATCGGATGAAAGGCGTAGCGTCGGTAACGAGGTTTTAACGATCTTTTAATGGTGTTTTGTTTTGTAATCTTAGGGCCTATGAAGGCATGTGTAGCAAACAATGGAGGTGGGTACCTAGATTATGTGGATGTGCTAAAACATCGTGCCTTATTACCCGTAACCTAAGACGAAAGTTGAAAGTCCGGGGCCCGAAATCACCCCCTATCGATTTAGTACCTACTAGACATATTTTGTGGCACCTTATAATAAGTATATCGTATCTTAAATATCCTACTTATCTTGTACCTATTAGAGCCTTGGCAGACCAGGCTTTATTATGTAGAACTAAGAAGCAACGCAAATCTTATTATTTTCGCTTCATTTATTTTCAAACTTACCTTGAGTTTCGACTTGTGGACCAAATCTTTATTCTGCAACGATTCAAAAGCATGCCAAATGCAGTTGGTTACATTTTTTAATAGAGCTGCCATTTTCAACACAAACTTTTTTCATCACAACAAGTTTCCGAACGTTTATTCTTTTTTTTTAAAAGAATGGCGCGCGTCGACCGCACTCGCGTTCGGGTTTCAAACTGACTGGCACGCTGGTCGCTGATATCAAGGAGAGGAAGTGGATGGATGACGTAAAACGGAACAAGCTCTATGCCAAAGAATATTGGTTTGTTAGAATAGAATAGAATAGAATAATTTATTCAGATAAAGAAAACAATACATTTTTGTTACAAGTGCCTTAAAGCCTATGTTGATTATGTATTATGTTGTAGAGCTAAACAAAATGACTGTCCGTTGTAGGGGCCTAGTAGGCTCCTAAATATCAGTCAATCCATAAGTATATAATAAAAATATATATGTACCTACATAGGCGATAAGTAGGTACCTAACTTACAAACATTTCACTTGGCACATTGCGTTACGAGCCCCCTGTCTTTGAAACTCTGGTAGTACTAAGTATTTTTAAGGATAACGCGTAAATTTTTACGGTTGGAACATAACCTAGGTAGAGCTTAGAGCTCTCACACTCCAGAAATATGTCCGAAGTGAATTTAACTCTGTTTCTTGTCAGGAATAAAGTCCATCACAGATGAACCTATAATATATAGTAATATACCTTGCTATAAAGCAAGCAATACAAGCATCTTTATTTTTATACTCAAAAAAGAACAAACAAGTTCACTTAGAATGAGTATAAATTAGTATCAAAAATAAGTAAATATTTCTTGGTAAAGTCGGCGTTTATAATCTAGATTACAAATATCACAAACACGTAAGTAACAAATACCTAACAATTTACAATATAGCTTAGTGATATCATAGAAATATAAATTATAGCTACGTGTAGTCACTCGAAAATTTGTATAGACAATAATATATATCGCGCTATTCCTTGCTATGATTTATATCTTATACCTTTAAACGAGCAATTCTTGTATATATATATAATCTGAATCTCGGAAACGGCTCCAACGATTTTGATGAAATGTTGTATACAGGGGTTTTCGGGGGCGATAAATCGATCTACTTAGCTAGGATTAATTTTTAGAAAATGTAGTTTTATTCGTTTTTCATTAATCAGTTTTATCGATAGGGCACTCCCATAGACAAGATTTCAACGCTACAAAGCCTTCATGTATCATGTATGACAGTTTTTTAATTTACTGCACATACTCGGTTATGACGTCACAATGGGGGAGGAAAGAGGTTGTCAGCTAAGATGGATAAACCCATAGACATAAAGTCCATTATTTTTGTTCGTTGATAAAAAGCCTTGACATAAACTGGAAAAATATGACTTTTCCTGACATCTATTGACGAATATTACGATTTTTTTTTTAATTGGGAGCAACTAACTGCTCTACCGACACAACAACACTAAAGCTACTCCAGCAGGTGGTGTTGTTAAGCAACACTAAGCCAATGAGTGTTTGGTTTGAGGTTAGACCAAGAAAAACAATTGTTTATTTATATTATTTGTGTCTTTTTAACTCACGTGTTAAATATAATTTCAAAAAAACACAATATACCGAAAAACAAATACCGAGCAAAGCTCGGTCAACCAGGTACTTACTATATATTATAGCTACGTCTGTGATGGGCTTTATGCATTGAATAAGTAGCTACCATGAACAAAAAGTCCTAAAGGGATGCATGCAGTCTACCAACTCCCCAAAGAACTCTAACTACCTACCTAATCCATTCACCACACTCCAACAACATATTATGTTAGAAAGATGGTAGGTACCAGTAGGTACGTTTATTGTATTCAATTTTGGTTTGTCCCCACTTGTCTTTATAAATCTAATCCATTTGACCTCTACTCTCAGCTGTGCTCTCAGAACAATCTCAATCTCAATCTGTTCGTTCACGGCCGGATGGCGAATGTGGGCTCTTGATTTTAATGAAGGGAACCATTTACGTACACGAAACGTGTTAAATATATAATAAATGTGGCAAGTAAACACTCGCTTTTCACTTTCAATGCTTTTAAAAAACAAAAATATCTATTTTTGTTTTTTAAATATGCTACTGTCCGGTCAAATTAATAAATACGAAAATGGAACCGTTCAAATTCAAATTTGGAATCACGGTCGAAAGGAATTGACTGTATAATGCCTCGGATTTCATAAGGCTTGCATATTGCATTACTCATCAAAACACGAGGTGTCCTCGAATATTTACACCATATACGAGCGCTGCGCTGACTCACTGAGGACATGTACCCAGGCACTACTAGGGTTACCACGAGGGGTGTGCCCCTTTGCTTCTATGAACATTGCAAGTGACTGTACTATAACTTATCTGTCTAGGCTATTTTTAACGCATTCACTGCCCATTCGCCCCCTGGAGTACCTGCAGATGGATATGTGCGTCGTGGGTAATGAAAGTGTTACCAGAAAGTAATAATTCGCTAGCGTTCAAACCCTGATTTGTAACTGAGATCTCGCAATGTATTTATATTTTTTTTTATTCAGACTACTTTCACCTTAATAATACTTACCATAAACAAAAAATACTGTAATAAACAAAAAAATATGGATCCTATGTCCCGCAGTGGACTAAGTAATATGCGTGATGTGATAGAGATCCTTGACAACCCTAAAGATGAACGGAGTTATAGTGATTTGAGTAGGCAAGAGTAGGTAGGTAGTTAGAAATCGATCTTCGTATTATTTTTTAGACTGGCAACCTTGAGATGGTCTTGCTAGAAAGTGTGTCACCCATTAAAATATGGAGATAAGCTCAAGGAGCGGAATGTCATGAGGCCCCTTCAATTGTCGTATTTTCAACCGACTTAAAAGAGGAGGTTCGACGTGTATGTGTTTTTTTTTAATTCTATGTTTATGTACTTTTTTTGTTTGTTTGTCACGCGATATTTACACACATTACGGACCAATTTTGAAAATTCTTGCACTTGTATAAAAATCATCCACAGGTGGTTCGATAAATTTTGTATCCCCAGGGGATTAGTATTTATCCTGTAAAACTTAAAAAACAGTGTAAAAGTAAGGGAATTTGAAGTCGGTTTATCGTTTTTTAAAACAGACCAAATTATATTTTTATTATTTGAACTACCTTTTACGGTTAACAGCCTGCTGAAGGACGGACGGACGGACGACGCGACGGACAGACTGCGGAGGCTTAGTAATAAGGCCGTATTTATTTATTTATTTATTTATTTGGCACACAAAACGGAACACAATCAAAATATTACAAAATAGAAAGACAAGATATTAAGATCTAGATTGTATCCCTAAGTATGTGTACACAGCATCATTTATACAGAGCAGTTCTGTGTACAAAACAAAAAACAACATTGTATATAAATATTAAATAAGTTTGAAGCATGCAATTAAAATTAAATTAAAGTACGTAAGTATTCACCCTTCAGGTACGGGACCCTAAAAAAACGCAGCGAAAGCCTGTTGTTAAAGTATTCAAAAATGGGGTAAGATTTTGCTTTAATAATTTGGTACAGACTTCTTTATAAATATAGAAATCATTAAACATTGTAAAATGTTACTGTCATTAAATTAAATCATTAAGCAACAAAGTAAACAAATATGGGCAGCCATTAAAAATTCGACATTTACAGATTTAAGGCATGACAAATAAATATGGTGTATACCGGCCTTAAAAATGACAGATTAATAGATAGATCGAGCGCTTATTTGAAAGTCTCTGTTCCATTTAAGGGGAGGCCTTGGTTGTCTTCCGATAGAAGCTATTTGCATGCCGACCTCACGGATAAGGGCAAGCGAGTTGGTTCCTGCAGCGCTTTTGTCTAGAAAAAACAATAAATGAAATTGTTCACCGATGAGTATGACCAACATCAGATTTTGCTACATCCCTTAATCTTCGAGGAGTAGCGCCCTTGCGCGGAACAAAAGAAATCGCGCGCTGTCTGTGATTCCGCAATATTACGTGTCTGGTTACAGAAGACGAATAAATATTTTACGACATTGTATAGCCTTATAATGAAAAAAAGTCTTTTGTCTGTATCAATCAGAGACCGCGCGCGACCACTGGAAAGTTAAATCAGGGGATATAACGAAACCACGGCCAATAATAAGTACCTATGCATGGACATTATGTAGCTACTAGCTGCTGCACGCGCCTTCGCCCGCGTTTTATCGGGATAAAAAATAGCCTAGTTATATGTTATTCCAGGTCCCACACTATAACCCATACCTACCAAATTTCAGCCCAATCAGTTCAGTAGTTTTTGTGTGAAAGAGGAACAAACATCTATACTCACAAACTAATATTATAAATTTGTCCAAGTTTGTAAGGATGGATGTATGGATGTATGGATATTTGTTAAGATTTCACGCAAAAACTACTGAACTGATTGGGCTGAAATTTGGTAGGTATGGGTTATAGTCTGGGACCTGGAATAACATATAGGCTATTTTATCCCGATAAAACGCGGGCGAATGCGCGGGCAGCAGCTAGTTTATAATAACAGTAGGATCTGAGACGAGAGTCTCATCAGTCCCATCATCGGACTCAATAATCGGACTACTGATACTATTTTACCCGCAAAGGCATTTGCGGGTAAGAAACCTAGTAGGTACCCACCTATAATGATTTATAGGTATATAAAATAAAATACATCTTTGGTAAGGAATTTATTAAACATCTACGACATTTTCGTAAAACTAAACGACGATGGTAAGAAACCGGTGTCTACTCCGCAAATCGATTACGATATTTTTGAAACAAAACGACAGAGAGCTCTGCTACCAAATTCAAATGTTATCGTATCATTCGGCGTTTACCTACTTTTCGTCCTTTGATATCGAATGTAATGATACGTCTCTAGTTTTGTTTAAGATACGTCGTATCGATACAATTATCATTTTGTAGAGTAGACACCCAGCTATATATACAGACAGATCAAAATATTTTGCAAAACATTGACATAGTGTTATATCAAACTTGCATGCTTAAGCTTCTCTCAGACGCGGCCAGTACAATATGCAAGCGCAAATTGTACCTACTGGCCCTCCGACCAGGATGGATCATCATCAGCCTGTATACGTCCACTGTTAAACAAAGGCCTCCCCCAAACGACGCTACGAATAGCGGTTCTGAGCCGCCTCCATCCAACGCCTCCCTGCGACCGCTACAATGTTGTCGGTCCATCGAGTGAGAGGTCTTCCCACACTCCGTTTCGCATTGCATAGTTGTCGCCACTCTAGAACCTTTACTCCCCAACGGTTATCGGTTCCACGAGCTATACGGCTTGCCCATCGCCACTTCAGCCTGTAATTCTGGTCGATAACGGTCGGTAACATTGGTTCTTCAATGGACTTCCGTATTCTGGATTCTATCACGTAGAGAAAATCCGAGCATAGCTCTCTCCATAGCTCGCTGGGTGACTTTGAGCTTATGCACAAGGCATATAGTCAGCAACCAGGTAGGATGAACACCTGCGAAAGACTACACGCAGATGGTGGCTACGGCAAGCTGAAGCGCTATGGCGGTCATTAGGGGAAACCTATGCCCAACAGTGGACTAATAAAGCATCATCATCAGATGAACAGGCCGACACCGCAGGAGGCTTCTGTCTGGGAGCGGCTTGAAGCATGCATTAATACAATCCAAATAATTTAAAATTATTAGGTTTAATCAGTTATCAATGGTTCAAAACTGATTATATTTGATAGATGATATTAATTGTTATCCTTATTTCAAAATCACATCAATGCTGATCAGAAGTTGAAACTCATTGAAAGAATTGAGATACAAATTACATAGCCATACAAAAAAAAAACATTGTTTGGCCCAGGGTTATGAAAAAATGACTGACTAAAATCCAGTGACTCAGTGACCACTTATTATTCTCTAATCAGCGGCCAGCGTTGATTATCGGAATTTTTTGAGGTTATGAAAAAATCCTAACGTGGTGGGATCAAATGACCTTGGATCCTGGATTTTTTTTTTAGCTTTTGGCCCTATGTCCTCAACAACATTCTAGGCTACAAAACCTTCATAATCTAATTTTAGTTAATTTAAGACATAAATAATTTAGATATTCAAAGTCATTTACGGTATAGAAGCGATGTTTTTTAATAATTTACTTCAAGAAGTTACAATAAAAGTTTGACCGTGTCGGCCATCAAAACTCCAAATGAGTCTAAAACCTTTTTTGACGACAAAACCTTATAAGACTTACTGTCAACTATAGTTCTTAGAACCCCAAGCTATCCGCATAGTTAAAGTTATTGTGGTTATTGTATGCTCATTGGCTATCCGCACGGATGGGGGTGTTTCTACCAGAGCTGAGTAGCTAAGCGGTGGAATATTTCAAACCCATCCAATAGGCTAGCCCGATTTTCATAGCGTTTATATTGGCTGTTAATTTTATATACATAATTGGGTAATCCTATTGGCTTGGACATATTTTTGGAGCCTCATATTGACTTTCGTCAGACAATTTAAGGCTGCCTGTCATTGACGCGGAGTGTGGAAGCGGGGCGGAGCGAGGGAGTAATGCGAAGTTGCAGACTGCGTTTGCCATTGATGCGGAGGGGGACCTCCGCATTTCGTACGGAACTTCATTCCGCTTCCTGGTTTTGTATGAATTTTTACACTAAAAATCCCTGTCCACAGAAGCGGAGCGGAGATTTTATGCAATTCCATTGGTTAATATGGGCAGCTACGCTACGCTCGGCTCCTATCCTTTCCGCTCCAGTCAACAGGCAGCCTAGGCTGGTAGAATATAAAGACCATGGGGCTCAATATCCGTGCGGACAGACACAAAGTATTACATTACTAAAATTATACCGTGACTATTTTGATTTCACAAACAACCCTTGTTCTATCATTAAATTACTCATTAACTTGTGCGAACTTATTGAAAACTAAACGAAACGTGTGAAAATCAGTTTTTAACGATATCTTTTTTTAATGCTCTGCGTGCCAATTGGAATGTGGCTCTTACATTTATACGGGACTATTCCCTCCCTGTCGTGACGTCACATAGTACGTAAAGGTTGTCACAGATATGGACCGCAATACTGCCGCAAAGCAAAAAAATAAGCATACAAATAAGCATATATGTAATTTTTTCGATGCCTTTTATTGACGGCATTAGATAAGAGACAGCTCGCGGCCACAAGCTTGCGGTAAGCTATTTTGTTACTGTACAATGTATCTTAAGATAACGAGTGTAAGCCCATATTTAATGTTTATTTTTGTGTGTCCTTAAATGATATGGAAAAACCTCAGATCTTTTCACACGTTTCTTTCCTACTGGGGCTATTAAGAGTTTACGTCTAATTACGTTAAGATTATGTTTATACAAACAATTTAAAAAAAACTACAAAAATAAGGTTCTACGGAATGTTTACTTCGCGATATTCCTAAACTATATAAAAATAAAAAACAAAACTAAAAATAATCCACTCACAAAAATTATATTAAAATTTATATACTAAAACAACATGGGAACATAGACTTTATACTAAAAGTAAAAAGTATACCTCGTAATTTCGTTAATACTAATTAAAAATAAATGGCAAGTTTTACAAAACTTTAAGCCGTGTACTGACCGGTGTTACATGGCGTAATGTACTATTCGCAGAGAGCATGATACGTTACGCTGTGTTCTGAAATCTGTCTCGTTGCTCGTTGCGAGCGCCTTCTTTCTCCGTACTGACTGCACGAACGAGTAGCTGTGTAAGACGTTACATTACGGGCCGTAATGCCGGTCAGTAACCACCTTTACTTTTCCTGAGCCTCATTATCATTGGATACATACACTCTTAGATAAAATTAAAATTGATAAATACCATACAAATACCATCAAGAAAACTAGAAAGCTTTTATTTACCAAACTAATATTTAACTACACTACTATTTTACATTAACTGGGGGGTTATTGGTATAGTTTTAGTTAATAAAACATTAACTCCTACCAATAAGATTGTAACATTTGGTTACCATTACTGCCAATGGCAACCAAATGTCAATCGTGTACAATCTTATTGGAAATTGTCGCTTGATTTTTAAGAGTATATAAAATTAACCAATAGAATCTGGAATATCGATGTGAGGTAATTTTTCTAGTTCACCGTCTCATTCCATAAGCTTTGATAGGAAACGGTTCCTATGAAGCCCTAGGAGCTTTTATAATTTACGGTATCAAAAATTAAAAGTTCCTTTAAAAAAAATAAAGAATTTAAAAAATAAAACTAAAAGTTCTTTCTATAAAGTTTTACAATAATAAATTTAAATGCATTAAAAATGATTTTATTTTTTTAAAACCGTAAACTAGTAAACATAGATTTTATTTAACCGTGTGTTATCCTAAGAAAAACTATGAACGACTAATTAGGTAACACAAATTGAGATTTGATTACAATACACGACATTTTTAATACTAACACGAATATTCAGAATAAAATATAATGTATAGCCATCTTATTAAAAATGGGTATGCCATTGATTAGCCAAGCAGATAAGGTCTAACTTCTATCCATCGCATCGCTATATTCACTGTCAATATGTTAAAACGAGATTCTTGTTCATAACTAACAACAGTTTCACCGGTTATATCTTCTACTAGTGGAATTATACTGGAAAATCGGATAGGAGAGTAAAATGCCGCTACTGATTGTTCACTAGGAATGTAGTGTGATAGTTAAACATACAATATACATATAATGTATAGGTGTATTTTGTCAATACTTGGAACGGGATATACTCTGAACATAATAAAACAGATGTCAAATTTATATTTTAGCTTTCTTTGCCAACTTGACTTAGTTTTTTTGCTATACTCAAAGAATAAGGCTGAGAATTATGTAATCTTCCGTGCTGTTCTTCAAGGATATTCAGAAACTCAGTTTCCGACTCTTCGACACGGAATCCGGGACAGATTCGCGCGACCAGAAAAGTAGTTTTCCATAAATCGTAGACCATTTTCTATGAACCCATGTCACAATAAAGCATATAATGGTGATTTTGGTAATATTATGTAAATTTTAGTAAAAGTCTCTTATATTAATTGATACAAATATAGCACTAAAACGAAATTTGTTTAGACATGGGTTCTTAGATATTATTTAACGATTTACGGAAAACGACTTTTTTTACCCGACTACGAGAGGGTTATGATTTTGACACCCTATGTATGTATGTATGTAGCCGATTTTTATGTTCCCTGGTAGCGCTGAAACTACTGGTCCGATTTCAACAAATGAGGTGCCATATGATTCGTCTTAATAGCCCGATGGTTATAGGCTATGTGACGTCAGATAAAAATGGGGGTCTAACGAGATAGCGGGGGTCGAAGAAAGGGTCGAAAATTTCAATGTTAGTAAATATGCTCGTGTGTGGTATCGTTGCAAAGGTCTTTGTTTGTACTTTTCGAAACCGTTTCTCAAACTTTTGTGAGGTTAACGATTCTCTCAAACTATTAGCAAAGGGTGTAAAAAAAATATAGTTAAAAACTAAAACCCGACTACATAAAAGTCTTAAACAAGCGTTCACCTATTGTCCATAGCATTTTCTTTTGATACTTAGGTAGTCGGAGGCAAACACCCCATATACCTAGGGTACAATTAGTAACAAACGCCTCCGACTACCTGAGTATCAAAAGAAAATGCTATGGACAATAGGTGAACGCTTGTTTAAGACTTTTATGTAGTCGGGTTTTAGTTTTTAACTATATTTTTTTGCTATTTATATTCGTATTAAAAGTCGCTAAAATATTTTAATTTCGTGCGAATTTGTATCAGATTCAGTGTCGACTCGGTAGAGTTTCTGAATATTCCTGCTGATCAGCTATAATCCGATCTAGCGGGGCAGCATGACATTTTTTTATTTATTTATTGTTTATAGTAGTTTCTAATATAATTATAATATTAAAGCTAAATTAAACTGTACAAAAATTCGGTTTGACAGATGATGTCATTCTTAATTCCATTATTTAAGTACGCTGGTTATAAATTAAATCGTTTTGAGAAATATACTATTGGTATAAGTTTCACGCGGGCGAAAGATAGAAGCTACATTCATAAAAGTTATATAAAAATTTATGAATACTTGAGTTATACAACGTTTTGGCTAAACATTTAAAACTAAACAGCAATGTTATGTATGACTAGTTCAGTTACAGTGTCTACAAATATGGAATATATATTATAATAATAATGACAAAATCTTTGTGCCGTTTCATTTAGAAATATTTTGTAAGCATACTTTAGCCAGGCGTGTGCGCGACATCATCTATTAAGCTATTAATAAGGTATACAGAAATGTATAATACCATAAGGATGTACACCTATTAGAAATTGTAAATTAGAACTACATAGAATTGGAAATGAGAAGACGTGTAGATCTTTGGAGCTTTGTATTTGACTCTTTACAATATTGAAAACTTAATAAATGTATGTAAAATAAAAGACTTGCGCTGTGCGCGGAGGCTGTATTGTAAGTTGGGTGGTTTTGCAAGGAATGAATATGGCGGACGGACGCCGCGGCGCTCACTTCCAAAGTATGATTGCAGTGAAGTTGCAGCTCTGTGTAGCGGCTGTATTCACGTCGATTGTTGAGGCGTTAACAGGGTCCCGGCGTTGGAACACCCTGTTCCAAGATTGGTAGTGGTACTAGGCGATTGTATGCTCGTCGTATGGTTCCGGTCGGTGTCTTCAAGTCAGCTACTCGAGCGATGCCATCGCTACCCTTGTGCAGGTCGGTAATACGTCCTATTACCCATCGGTTTGGCGGTAGTCGGTCATCCTTGACGATCATCATGTCACCTTCACGGAGTTCTGCATTGCTCCTGTGCCACTTTACTCGCTTCTGGAGTTCTGAAATATATTCATGGTAAAATCTATCCCAAAAATGAGCTTTCAATTGCTGTACTCTCTGGTATCGTGGCAATACATGAAGTGAGTCATCGTGTACCTGTGGAGAAGGCAGCAGAGTTAAAGATCGTCCAAGTAAGAAATGGGAAGGAGTAAGTGGGACCAGATCAGATGGATCACAGGACAATGGAGTTATAGGTCTAGAATTGAGTATAGCCTCTATTTGCACCAACAATGTGTTCATTTCTTCGTAGGTAAGAAAAGCTGTGGATATTATTCTTTTCAAATGATGTTTTACTGATTTGACTGAGCTCTCGGCCATTGAATTAAAGTGGGGACTATACGCAGGGGAGAATTTAAAATTCATAGAATGCTGAGCAGCGTACGAACTGAGGTCATGATTGGATTGTTTTAAGAATTTCGCTAAATCGTTACAAGCACCTACAAAATTGGTACCGTTGTCAGAGTACAGACAGACAGGCAGGCCTCTGCGTGCTATAAATCGGTTGAGGGCTGCAATAAAGCAATCTTTGGTTAAATCAGTGACAAGTTCAATATGTACAGCCTTCACAGCTAGACATACAAATATACATACGTATGATTTTATATGTTTAGAACCTCTGCCTTTTCTGTTTGCTATCAAAATAGGCCCCATATAATCGCAGGCTGTGTGAGCAAATGGATATTCACCCTCAATACGTTGCTTTGGAAGATTAGCCATTTGAGGTTGAATACTTTTACCAGAAAACCGTACGCACGTAATGCAGCTATGTACGGTTTTTCTTGCTAAGTTACGACCACCTATAGCCCAATATTTATGTCGTATGGATGCTAGCAAGAGTTGCGGTCCAGCATGTAATAGACTGGTATGATAGTGTCTGAATATAAGTTGTGTTATATGATGTGATGAATGCAGTAATATAGGGTGTTTTGTGTCGTAATCATAATTTGAATTTGACAGCCTTCCCCCGACTCGAATCAAACCATTGGATTCTTGAAAGAATGGATTTAATTTAACTAATTGATTTTTAATGTTTATTTGTTTTTTGTTTGACAATAAATTGTATTCATTAGGGAATGATTCAAGCTGAGACAGTCTGCAAAGTAAATGCATTGACATGTTGTATTCTTTTGTGTTTAAATAACCTGTATGTTTGCTGTGTGGGTTACGACAATTATGTATGAACCTAAGTATGTATGCTGTTATACGCTGAACTTTGTTAATGTTTGAGTATTTATGTATAAAAGATGTATCCAATGCTGAATCATGTTTGTAATTTGTGTGACATTGTTCTTTGAATTCAGGTAATTCATTTTCCTGTAGTAAAGCGGGATGTTTAGGCCAGTGGCTAGACGAATCTAATAAGAAGGCTGGACCGTGCCACCAAAGACTACTGTCTTGTAGCTTGTGTGGTTCGAGCCCCCTTGAACCTATATCAGCAGGGTTAACAGAAGTAGGTACGTACTGCCATGAGATAGGATTGGTGTTTTCCACTATTTCGTGTATTCTGTGCATAACGAAAGGTTTTAATTGATCTGTGTGAGGAGTTTTAATCCAGCTTAGAACGATTGTTGAATCAGACCAATAATAGGTACCTACCTTTGCTATGAACCTAAAGGATTCTAAAACCCTTTTTGCTAACCGTGAAGCTATTAATGCCCCGCATAACTCTAAACGGGGGGTTGTCAGCTTTTTGATTGGCGCGACCCTACTCTTGGCCATAACCAAGTTTACCGTTACCTTATCATCTGCTGTAACGGAACGTAAGTACACACATGCACTATAAGCAGAATTTGAAGCATCTGAAAAGGTATGTAACTCAATACTGATAGGGTTATCGCAAACAACATATCTAGGTATTTTTGTATTATTTATGTGGGGCAATAATTCAATGAACTTTGCCCATTGTATAGACAGATCAGTGGGTAAAATGTCATCCCAAGTTATTTTCGATGCCCATGACCTTTGCAAAATGAGTTTTCCAACTAAAATAGCTGGACTGATTAATCCTAAAGGATCAAATATTTGTGAAAGTACTGATAACATTGATCTTTTGGTATATACGTTGGAATTATCAATAGATTTGACTGAATACATGAAACAATCATCTTTACAAGCCCATATTAAACCTAATGTTTTTGATTGCTCATCTTTGCTAAGATTTAGAAGTGTGTCAGAACAGTTTTTTCCATAGAGAGTTTCAATGATACTAACTAGCATTGTTTGAATGCCACTTACGGAGATAGAATTGAGCACCCTGTAACTGATTAACTACCTCTTTGCATATACGTATTAACTCTGCTTTGTCATTATGTCCGGTAATAAAATCATCGACATAATAATCATTGATGATGGCCTGACCCACAGAAAGGTCGTCACTGAGACGTCCTAGTTCTACGATGCACCTTGTCGTCAACCAAGGCGCGCTAGCAGTCCCATATGTTGCAGTTAACATGTTAAAAGATTTTAACTTCTTTTTTGGATCAAATCTCCATAGAATCTGTTGTAATTGATGTTGTGATTCGTGTACGGCTACCATGCGAAACATTTTTTCTACGTCAGCTGTCACAACATACTTGTGCTGTCTAAATCTAGTAAGTACGCTGACGAGATCATTCTGCACGATGGGACCGACAAGTTGAATATCGTTGAACGATAAACCAGACGAAGTAACCGCGGATGCGTCGAAGACGACACGTAGTTTCGTGGTTAAACTGGTTTCACGTAAAACTCCGTGGTGTGGGAGATAGTTTTGAATGGTATCTGTGTGTAGTGATGTATTTTCGGACATGTGTCCGAGATCAATGTATTCTTGAATGAATTCTGTGTATAATTGTTTGAATTTATGGTCCCTCTTGAATCTGCGTTCAAGTGACAAGAACCTAGAAGAAGCTTGCTCGTAAGAATCACCTAAGTCGGTAGGTGACTGTTTGAGTGGAATAGTAACAACGAATCGACCATCTGGTTGTCGAGTTGTGGTTTTGGTGAATATATCCTCACAGGTTTGTTGTTCTTTGGACATGGTGTTACCCTTTGATGGTATAACTGCGTCAAGTTCAAAGAGCCTGGTGAGGTCATTTTGAATATCTGTTTGAATGTGGTGACAGTGGACTGTAGAACTGTATAATGTGTTTGTATGATTTTTGTATGATTTTGTTTGGATTGCACCTGAAACTAACCAACCTAATCGTGTTTCACTTAGAGTTGGTTTTGCCTTGCCTAGCGAAATGTGCTCGCTGCCGAGTACATCCCAGAAAATATCTGCGCCTAATAACATATCTACCTGTGACGGTATGTTATAGGTAGGGTCAGCTAATTGTATGTGGCTAGGTATGTTGAGTGTGATGCAACTGATTTGAGATGAGGGTAATGATTGTGCTATCTGAGGCACAATAAAACAATCAACATCTGTTTTGTATGTTTTATCGTATTTGGATTGAATTGTAACCTTGCAACGGCTTGAAATGTGTGATAATTGGTTGTTTAACCCTTCAACGGTCGTACGCGTTGAGAAGGTTTGTAAATTGAGTTGTTTTGTCAATCTCTCCGAGATAAAACTCGTGGTGCTACCGTTATCGAGAAGCACGCGTATGGATTGAGTGTGTTTGGTTTCAGGATTTGAAACTTGAATGACTGCTGTTGAAAGCAAAACCAAATTGGTGGTTGTGTTTGAAAATGTTGTATTTTTATTGTTTGAATGAATTGACTCATTCTGTATCTGTGTGTGACAAGTTGACAGCACAATATCGCCGTGCTCTGTATCCTTAGATTCTGAGTGTTGGTGTAAGAGTGTGTGGTGTTTTTGTGAACAAATCGTGCAATGACCTAACCGACACTCCTTATTTCCGTGACTACGTAAGCAGTTTCGACATAGACCCAATGTTTTTACCTGTTCGATTCTAGTTACAACGGGCATAGCTTTGAATTTATAGCACCTGAATATCGGGTGATTATGTTTACATATCGCACACAATGAAGGTCTCGGTTTTTTCTTTGTTTCTGTGGAATTTGCAACGAAAGCCTTATTACGTGGAACTGCACTATCACTATGCCTACGTTTGTTGCGCGACTGCTCATCAATTGTTTCTAGCAAGTCAGCACGACCTTTGAGAAAGGCATTGAATTGAGTCAGAGTAGGAATATTGTTCTCTGATTTGCTACGATGAAACTCCCATTCGCGACAAGTAACGGAATCTAACTTGTTGGATACAATATGAATTATTAGCACGTCCCAGTGTTCAGTAGGTAATTTAAGAATCTTTAATGCCCTGAGGTTCTTGTTTACTGTATCGATAATATTTCTCAAGGCTTTAGCTGACTCTTTGTTAATTGATTCTATATTGAAAATCGACTGTATATGATTATTGATAAGAAGCCTATTGTTGTGAAAGCGTTCGCACAGTAATTGCCACGCTATCACATAATTATCAGCTGAGAAATCAATTGACTGTATAATAGAAGCTGCACTATCCTTCAGCGCTGCGCGTAAATAATGAAACTTATTGATAGCAGGAATAGACGTATTGTTGTGTATTAGAGATGTGTAAGAATCATGGAACCCTAACCAATCTTGATAGCGACCAGAAAAGGTTGGCAAATGTATAACTGGCAGTTTGAATGAAGGTCTACCTGCGACCGCTGTACCTGAACCCGTCACCGAGGCGCTACTGCAGGCGCCTGTTTCCGCCATGCCCACAGAGCCCTGTTTGTCCATAATGTCACGAGCTGCAGCGATAGTACTGTAGTACTGGGTTTCGAAGGTTTCCCGCTCTTTGTACTGCTCATCTGGAATTTCACACATATTTTCTATGTCAGTTTGTACGCTATCATATTCCGTATAAAGATCATCTAATTTGGACACTCGAATATTTAATTCATTTAATTGAACACTCGTCAGAGCTGTGCTGCAACTTAGCACTGAATCTAGGTATGATTTGAATTGAGTAAGCTTTGATTTATAGCTAGCTCTGCGGCGTATTAAAGCTTTATAGTCCATGGCGATCGATAGGAAGAATTTACACTTTAATTGTTTGATTACACTTCACTTGTTTTATGTACTGAAAGGGTAAAGATAGTGAAATTTCGAAGAATAAATGTAAGTCAATTGCAAGCTGAAATGAAATGATTATTTTACAAGATTAAGAAAAGGAGAAATAGTAAGTATGATAAGTAATAGAAACAATACTTAATTGCTATGCAAATGCAGTAAATGGCGTGGACAGAATGCCGGAATGGCTGCCCTCGCAAGCCACGTACAATGTTACGACAAGGTCATGCGCAGGCACACAATATCACTGTCCTGGAATGAGTAAAATCTTGTTAAAATAACCATAAAATAACACGTAAACCTATTGGGAATTACCCACTACTGAGTCATGAACACTATTGACTGCAAAAGAGACTGAAATATTGTGAGATGGGAATGGATAAATTTACTGATTTATAATTTATTTTTATAAAAGAATGAAAAGGATATTTTATTGGAACGAACTCAACACATGCGTTACCCATCCACGGTTATCACTTCTCTTGACTTGTCTTCTTTGTATTTGGATAGTAAATGCCCCCGGGCAAGTCCTTTTTCTTGAATTGCGCGTCCATTGACCTCCGGATGTCCTCTTGGATAGATCGCTGTTTCCTCGCGATTTGGATCGAATGGACCAAATGGAAATGAGAAGACGTGTAGATCTTTGGAGCTTTGTATTTGACTCTTTACAATATTGAAAACTTAATAAATGTATGTAAAATAAAAGACTTGCGCTGTGCGCGGAGGCTGTATTGTAAGTTGGGTGGTTTTGCAAGGAATGAATATGGCGGACGGACGCCGCGGCGCTCACTTCCAAAGTATGATTGCAGTGAAGTTGCAGCTCTGTGTAGCGGCTGTATTCACGTCGATTGTTGAGGCGTTAACAGAATATATATACGTTTAATAAATAACATCTAGTAACGCTTTTTTATAAAAACTTGATGAACTAAATGAACGTTTCACATCAATTCAATAAATTTATCCTTTTGACATTCAGGCCTTGAAAAATTTCCCAATTTTTTCATTGAACTTTATTGAATTTCAAGTTGTTGTTCTTAAACAATTTTTATCAATCAGATCTTTACATCATAAGGCCTATTTGCCATAGAATACTAAAATATTGCTTGCATTATAGAAGCTACAAATATATTAAAAGTATTGTAAGGAAAAATAAATTATATACAAGGTGTTTTACGATTTTGCGCGCTATTTAGTGTACAAGGTACAAACGCAAGACTAATCTACCCAATCTTATGAGAACGAGATCAAAAAACATTTTTTTGTTGACCTTCCTACTTACTTTCACAGCCTCATCACACTGGCGATTTGCGAGCGATTTCAAAGCGAGACAATTGCGGATTGAGCCTGCTACGATGATACAGCGAGCACGCAGCGAAATCGCCACGATTTTAGCGCCATCAACGCTAGTGTTCAAAACGCAGATCGCACGGTGAGTCCATTGCGCGCCCGTGGTGTCGTCGCGGCTTAGAGCTAACAAATCGCCAGTGTGGCGCTTAGAAACTTCTTGAGAGCTTCTGGTAGGAAATCTTTTTATTTTATTTTGTACGCTTATTTACAAATCTACTTACTGAATAACGAATTATTAACTAGTCTATCGAATTACGTACGCATCAAATGTATAAATATTAGGATAAAAGGTTAATTTATCATTGCATAGTCGCATTGGACACGCCTGACTTTTAGGAAGAATCTCTAATATATCAATTATCATATGTGATATTAATGGTTTAGTGATCCTTCCAAAGTAATGAATATAATTTAAAATTGTTGAGTTAACTTTGAGCAGAACTTTAATATTTATTCATAAATTGTTGAAAGACGTTTTCGTCATACACGTTCAATAAAAAAAATGTCGTGACCATGTTGGTAATAATACGCAATACTATTCAAATATAAGATTTAAATATTTTATAAATTTAATCTATTATTTTAACCATTATTGGCGACATCGGCGGAATCAAACAACAAACAATGCTCATAGATAAGACAACAATTCGTAAGCTGTACGTATAATATACATAGCGTGAGGCGTCATAAAATTAGGAGCCTTGGTGGGGATAAATATAAATTCGAATCTGGGACCAACCACATAACCGGGTAAAATATAATACACTAAATTCCACTTTAAAAGTAAGACAGGTATCGGATAGACAAATCTAAAACCAGGGTTATATAAAACCAATCAATACATAAAAAACTTTTTTTTTGTATTTTTGTGTTATATCGCCATCTAACGGCGTGTAATCGAATCACGGCTCCTAAAGTTACAATTACAAATTATAAGATGAATGCTCATTGCAAAAACTGTATTTTCGGACCCGTAAGTGAATACAGAGATGTTCAGTGTTCACCTTGCCAATAGATGGCGTTGGTAAATTCGAGGAAAACCTCTGTAATCAGTTGATTCTTCTATTTCTGCTTTATAGCCTTGTTTCTGTGGGAAACGATACCTTTATCTGAGATTTAAGGTTCCTTTTCCTTTATCATCTAAACCAATTTTCTGACCAGCTGGTTGGAGCTCTTGATTTGAACTTCGGGACATAATGCCATCTCTTTTCTTCTTATGAGAGGACTACGTGATTCAGTGTTGAGATTGTGGAGTGTGAGAAAGAAGCAATATAGTGTAGGATAAAAGGTGAAATTGGTGTAAAAGATTTGTCGTATACTAGGAGTTGAAATTATTACAAAAACTATTTTCTTAAACTATATCTAAACGTAAAATTCATAATCCACGCGATTATTAGTAGACAATAAAACCTCAGTTTCATTGTCAATCAATCTAGAAAAAGAACCCCACGTTTTTAAATAGCGAAGAAAAAAAGGAGTTATCGTGTTTAATTAAATTATAGTAAAGAAAATTAACCGGAAATTATTATTTATCTTACCATCGTCGAGGTTTTTAATCTCAAAGCAACAATATTAGAATAGGATTGATTAAATAGATTGGTACCTAATAAATACTCGTAGGTATAGAATATAAGTTCAAAACTACAGATCTTTAAACCTTTACTATTGTCATCTTCTTCCAGCCTTTGATAAATTGGTCGTGGGAGGTAGAGATAGCAATAGTATTTTTGAGCTTTTCTGAAGGGAAATCCAATTATATAAATTAAACTGAGTTCCCGTTCAGAGTAAACTAAGATAATAAAATATAATCTACGGCTTCCTATTTATCTATAATGCTATCAAGCATTTCTTGAATATTTGTTTGATAGTGAAATATTTAAAAGAATTGTTCAAATTTGAAAGCCACTATTTCCAGTTGGACCCAAAATATTTACAATTAATTAAACTTTGTAGACTATTTCAGAAAATTCCCTACATTTTCATTACCATCAAACGAATTAAATTGTCCAATGAAAAATACTGAAAATTATAAGGGAAATTTGTGAAATAATTGATAATTAACTAAATTTACAATAGGAATCTAAAATTATACACAACCTTGACGAGGTAACAAGTCAAAACTTAGCAACAAATAAATTCGAAGAGTTTCAACCAGGATATGTGAGAGGTATGATTGATAGTCAGTCAGAATCGCGATTGGCAGTGAACAATCAATAGAATCGATTGATGATGAATCAGTCCAAATTTCGAGTGACGATGGATCAGTCCGAATATGTTTATTATCACATGCATCTCTTTGAGCGTCGTTACAGCTATAAACCGTCAGTCTTAGTCTGTCAGGGGAGCGCCCTATAAAGGATTCCGATACGTTAACATTTTCCACAGAATCATAGAGCTTTCCAAAATCTACAATACAATGAACACTCATCCTTAATCTAATTGGCACAAGATTTACAATGGATTTCACAGCCCGCACAGCGTAGTCATTAACAGGCAAAAGTGGACTGTATTTGCGTTCAATTTTGCCTGTGAAAAGTGACTGTATTGTGATGGTGTTAAGGTAGCCTGTCTTTTGCGGCTGGTGCGGGGTGAGGGGGCGGGAAGGCTACCTAACACCACGTCTAGTTTCCCAACGTTTGCGTCACCGAGAGTTGCCCCCGCGTCGGCCTGGCTTAGCGCGACGGTTGAAACCCCTGTTGCACAAAATATATTCATAAACGTTCATAAAAGCTTCTTTAGGCACTCAATTATTTAGCAGTAATAGTGTTCTTTTTTCGGCCCAAAACAATGAATTGCAGCCGAATTTACTGAAAAAAGTTTACATCCCAGGCTAAAAAGGTATTAGCGATGGGCAATTTTGTTTACCTTACCGTACTTATTTCTTTGGAGTAAATTTTGATGTTGCTAATCATAGTGCCAAACAAAATACTATTAAAAAATGACTTCGTTTCATCCCATACACGTTAGCGAAGCCGCATGCTGAAGTTAGTTTCATACAAATATAAAAGCCTAGTCTATTTGAGTTACCTGTACGGTCCACGGTAAGCAGGCCTACCGCTCGGCGAAGCCGGCGTCTCAGGCTCTTGTACCGGCTCGGGCGTCGCAGTAGAAATCACCCCACGTCCATTATTGCCTGAAACATAGGATAACCTATAAGTTTAACTGTTCTACCTTGCTCATCAGCTCACATAAGTCCACTGCTGGACATCCTTCCCCCAAACAAAGGGGATTTTTGAATAATCACCATGCTAGGCTGATTGGTGATCATGGTGGTGGTGTAAAGTATAAGGTGTACACAGACTAAAGCTGCTGCCCTTCCTCTGGTAGGTAATAGGCATTATAACAGTAACTAAAAATAACCAAACTTATGTATTAACATAATTATACCTGAACCATAGATTACAAAACAAGTATTATATTTTACTTTTGATCAAGATTAATTATTATTTTGATAAAATAATACCGCAACATACAGCAATCTGCCATGACACGTTGAAGACCAATCAGAGAATACTGAGTTGTGACGTCATGCCGTCACAATATGTAATGTAAAGGCACAGAATAACTATGGTAGAGGTCTGACTTTCTTCTCTTGACAATATTATGTTCATTTTGTTTCATCAGATGTTCGTGCATCGGTGACGTCATGACAGACGTCACTAGTATTGTAGCGTATTAGAGGGAAATTGAAATGGTATTTTTAAAAGCTCAATTTCTCCTAAGAAATCCTTTCCATCCGATTTGCCATCCGTTGTAAAGAACGCAAACTGACATCGTTAGTCAACACGGGTTAGTAAAACGATCTTTAAATGTGCGCTCCTACAATGTACATTTTACTTTCTTACCCGTCGCAATAACCCCTCTGTTGAGGCTACACAGTGGGTTTACCACCGGCGGGGGCACCCGGAACGGGTTGCCATTAGGGGTTGCTGCTACACGGTTGGTGCCACGGTTCTTCGCACGTGAGGTGGTGTTCTGAGGGCCGGTCGCGCCGCGGCGGGAGACTGCCCCACGGCTGGTATCTGGTGGGCTGATTGTGGGCATATCCTGTGAAAAATGTGACTTTAAAGCTGTGGGTCCACTGGATCGGAATCGGAGCGTACACAACAAATGATTCGTTACTTTGTATTGATTTCTATGATACAGCATTCACTGGATGCGACTATTTCTTGAGGGCCCAATTTCTTCACACTCCTTGGGAATACATTTTTGGAGAAAGTCTACCTCAACGTTATGGCCTCTCCCTAAACCATAGACTTTTCCCTTCTTAAGAGTCAATGAAATAAAATTGACACTTATGTTGACAGATTTTCAATGAAGCTGTCATGTCGGGTCGGGATTACACGCTCGTCGCGGAACCACGAAAGGCCGAGCACGAGTGTGTAATTGGTGCGCTCCAAATATCCAATAGGGCCTACGTTCCATTATCTTTGGTGCGTTCCAATGATCCTAGGGGCGTACGTTCCATTATGTTTGGTGCGTTCCAATGATCCTAGGGGCCCACGTTCCATTATCTTTGGTGCGCTCCAAAGATCTTAGGAGCCTACGTTCCACTATCTTCGGTGTGCTCCAAAGATCCTAGGAGCCTGCGTTTCACATCTTTGGTGTGCTCCAAAGATACTATGAGCCTACATTCCACTATCTTTGGTGCGCTCCAAAGATCTTAGGATAGGACCCAACGTTCCACTATCTTTGGTGCGCTCTAAGGATCCTAGGAGCCTACTTTGTGCGCTGTTATAGCCTCGGGGTCGCGCGTAGGCTCTCGTAGTTGAGCGACGGAGCGCCCGAGACGTCACAAGACATCTTGGCGAGTGTGGAATACTGGCATAACATTATCATAATTTCAGAGTGACTATTCTCCGCTTCAGCGTAACAATGATTACATGATACTCACTGGAATAAGTATACTTCCGCCGCCAATAGAGTGATTGCCACGATTGCCAGTGCGAGAAGAACCAGACTGAAAAAAAAACATGGCGATGAGTAAAATCGCTTAAAAAAGAAAGACTGACGCATAAAATAAAAGCGTAAAACGTTTCTTCAGTATCTTTTTTCCTCATTGGTAACATCATAGTTCCTAAAGGACTGAACTCATGTCCGTAAAAGTTTTTCGTTTTATCTTTATTTTTGTAGGATTTTTTGGTTTCGTATTTCATATTTAGTTTATTGCAACCAAAGTAAAATTATAGGTATTACATTAATATTTTAATCTTTATTTACAAAGAAAATAACAATCGAATTATATAAACAAATTAAACTGGTATTTACAATTGAAACAATTAAGCTAACTACAGACTGTTGCAAACAATCTACAGATAGCTCAACTGGTCCATATCAATACCAGTCGGAAGCGTCCCCAAGATGCTGGCTGCATTGCCATGAATATTTTACTATTCTAAAGCTGGGTACTAACCAGTGTTACTGGGCGTAATGTAGCATTAGCAGCAAGCATGAAACGTTACATTGTGTGACACGTTACATATATGTATGTATGAAACGTTACGTTGTGCGACACTTTACATTACGGTCACATCATTTTATCAGTCATTCTACACGAGCAGCCTGTGGTTCACATATACTCAGAAATCCGTTAATATTCTTCGCGTCACATACAATAATGCATTCAGGATGTTGCTGGGGCTAAGCTATATTAATCGAAAATCGGTGCATCTGTTATACCGCCACGCTTGTTCCAAGTTTTCTTCTTGTGAGCGGGTTAACTACGAACTTATATAGTTTGTGTTGAAAGAACACCAATGTTCTTTCTTATTAAACTTAATAGAGCTTTTAAATTAATAGGTTAGATTAATTTAAAAGCTCTATTTAAGTTACGTTAAGTACTCATTAAATAATTAAGTAAATTACACGCAGTCTGTTATTTTATCAATCTGTTGTTTTTTTACAAAAACTACAAACCAAAATAGAATTCCTTTATACTTATACCGTTTTCTAAGTTTTGCAGGACCAAAAGTAATCCTGCAGAGTAAAATTTTATTAATTAAAATCAGTCCACAATCGACGGAGAAATGGGAAATACATATAACCATCTCCTTTTTCCGAAATCGGTTAGTGATATCTTTAACACGCTACTAACCGGAAAATCAGCCGCAGTGGTGATGGTCAACGGCGGAGGTCCGTTGTCGCCGCTGCCGACGACGCCACCTTTGGCTGCTTGCTTCTTCAGAAGCGCCGCCATCTTCTTTTGTAAGGCCTAAAATAAATTAAAGGATTTATACCATATTCATATCTCACTCGTCCAATTTTTCAGATCATTAGTAACCACTACAGGTGTGGACCACAACGGATGGTTGATACTTAAAAATAATATGGCGTGTTTTAAAAAACGAGAAACCAACTTCAAATTTCGGATCATTTTCTATACAACAGTGAAAGATTTTTCAAAATCGGTCCATAATTGGCGGAGATATCGCGTAACATACATACAAAAAAAAACAAACAGACGAATTGATAACCTCCTCTTTTTGAAGTCTTTTGAATTTATTATTTAGGGTAAACTGAATGAAATGTATTAAACCTTAATCTCGAAAGTGAGATCGAAAGGCGTTGCACTTTTGGACTCGATCGGCCTTCAGCTTAACGTCGTAGAAGAGCGAATGAAGCCGCAGGCAGCAGTCTAAGGAGAAGAAGAATGTAAGGAGGTTTCTCACCCTCATCTCGGGAGTGAGCTCAAAAGGCGCTGCGTTCTCGGCCTCGATTGGCGGTGGAGCCTCCTTCAACTTATCGACGTTATATAGAACTGCTGCACGGCAGACTGGACAGGTTTGCTGAAATAAGAGAATGGGCTATAAAAATAAAAGGTAAATAAAGTTAGAAGAACTGGTATTATATTCCAGTCAAATTGGAGATACAATGTTTGTAAACAGACCACCCATGAGTACTTAACCTAAATTTCACACAATTGCAGCGTTTTTTTAAATCGCAATTTAAATTTATTTGTCGATTTGAGATTCTTCCTTCACGAAATATTGCTTGCTTATATCTTAAACTCGGCGCGAAGTGTGTTTTAGTTTATGTGTCGTGGTTTGTTTAAATACATTTCACATAGGGTTTGGCTTGTGTATGTATCAAGGTATAAATGAATAAAGTTACCAATATGGCTAAGGGGTCGACAGAATAAGACTGTCGACTGAATAAAGTCTTATAGAGGCAACAGTAACATATACAGTTAAATGCAATATTTTTAAATGCAGGCTTCGGAAGACTTAGGGCTGGGTTAAGCAGAATAATGCCAAATACACATTTATGAGAGATGGCAACATGGTTTGCATGCTTGGTCATAGAGACACATTATTTATATTTATACAATGTTTGATGCAAATAAATATGTTTGAATCTACATATAGTGGCAGTTCTCATATATAGAATTAGCATTGGCAGGAACGCCGGCGTATGTGATCTCCTGGCTCTTCCGAACGCCATCCGGTGTTTAGATAAAAAAAAGAAATGAGTTTTATTTCTGATAAGGTTACAAAGCTTATAGTACATAGTTTCCTTAAATTACTAAAATGTAATGCATAATGTAGTTTAAATAGGTGGTAGGATACAGTGTATACATGCTATTTAACCTTGAGTTCAGAGGATAATGATACCTAGCTCTTACTAAGTTAAACTTGTATGAAGATGCTAGGGCTCTTATTTCCGATTCTTTAGGGTTCAATTAGCTTTCTCCACCCGCCACAGAAGAGAGACAGCCACCCGCCAGAGAAAGCTAATTGCTACTTAGAATTAGCTGTACCTGAAAAGGCTGCGCCTCCATCCGCTTCCAGTTAGGCAGCTTCTCAAGCTCCTCAATGTAGCTCTGCTGAGATGCTTGCAGGTGGTTGGCGAGGCAGTGCTTGTGGAAGTAGTGGTAGCACTCCGTTTTGATGAAGGCATCCCCACTGACGAAGCCGAAGAGGCAGATGGTGCAGCAACCACTTGGCAGGTTGCTGTTTGTGAGATAGCCTCGGAGCAGCTGGTAAATGAATAAGTTATGACATTTTTTATGCCTCAAACTGTGATAATAATTTATCAAAACTGGAATAATTAATTATCACACCACAATAATGATCCTTGTGGAATTTTGGTTTTGGCGGCCATGAACACATGACATATTATATTGTCACTCTCTATTCCCTCACTCTCCTAATGGAACAAATATTGCTTAACCAACATTCAGAATTCAATATCTGGAAAAAAATGCTTGCAATGCGGCAGGCACTTAGTAGGTTTAGTTTAGTTTCACCATGTCAACATGTTTAACCATTTTGTTTATTCATTTTGTTAATGGTTAACAGGTACTATATTAGCAGGATTACATAAAACACTTCTTGTTTTATTCTTTTATAGTTTAAAGTTTTTGTTACTATCCGATTTGTGTTAGGTTCAGGTATTATTCACATCACATTCAGTGAAAGATTTCACAAAAAGCTCCAACAAGTTAAACATATAAACCAAACAACTTGTTGGATTAACCATCCAGATATTTGTTCAGGGTATTCTGGTTGTTTTCTATGTATAATAAAAAATATCTATATATGTAATATATTGTATTATGTATATCAGTTATCTAGTACCCATAACACAAGCTCAGCTTAGGGCTAGATAATGCTGTGTGAATTGTCCAGTATTATTTATTATTATTAAATTATTATCCACTTAATAAGGTTATCACATGATACTATAAAGTTCTTTTCGAGGCTAAGGAATAATCAACCTCATTCACAATATACAGACTTTAGCCCATCAGAATATTCCAGAAACTTCAATTAGGTCACTAGGTCATGTATGTTAGGTTACCTACATGCTATCTGACTGAAATTAATAGGACAGGGCAATGAACTATGTACATCAGGTAAAAAATATAATCTTGATTTTGTAGATTACAACATGGTTTTGAGGATTTGTAGGTAAATGTTTTTGAGTATAATCAAAACTTAAAGGGGATCAAGCCTATAATAGATTTTCAAGTTGCCTAATTTAAGAGTTCTTTACAGACACAACATAATGTGTAAGTACAAGGCATGGAAAAAAATAGAGACAGAGTATTATTAGTTCAAAGTGTCTAAGAATACTCATACTCACTTCAACAATGCTGTAAATAACAACACTGCCAATGTGCTGGTTCAGCATCTGCTTGATTTTTTTGTGAAGGGTCTCTAAAAGCCCGTCATCCAGACCGCGAGGGTTCCGCAGCATCACGATAGGGCTGAGGTCCGGGTACCGGTCCGGCAGTGTCACCTCCAGCGTCACACACACGTATTGTTGGTCCACATCGCATCCCGTCGACGGACGAATCACCGTCTCAATAACCTCTGGGCGATCCTCCACTTTCTTGATAATAACGTCGTCCATCAATATAGACTTCAAGGTTTCCACTTCTTCTCGCACCCTGCGAAACTCGTAAACTGTGAAACTCTACACTGAAATGCGATATATTGACTATTTATCACACAAAACACACCTCTCGTCCAGGGTAGGTCGGGATGGCTCCAGTGTCTGATCCATGTCCTCCAATGAAGGCGGCGCGAATCTTTCCTCTAGGGTGGCCGACATGTTGACTGAATGCTGAGGCTGTGGCTGAGGTCAAATCTGGCCGGGATCTATGCTATATTATCTTATTTTGTGCATAAAGTTCAGGCAAGCGCAATGCAGTCGGTCCCAGATGCAGCTACAGATCACTCAGCTGTGTTGAAATTTGACAACGAATTGATTGACGTTCGTATGTTTAACAGATTAGACTGACATCAATCATGGACGAAAGAAATCACCCTTCCACATGGAAGCACGCAAATCATAGAGAAATAAGTAGATAGAGGTAGCATAAGTCATTTCCGGTCTTTTAACTATGTATCACCCAAGGAATTTGTATACTAACGGTAACGTAACTGGAAAGTTCACTCGATATTTAATGCAAAAAGGATTTTGAACCTTATTACAACTAGAAAAGGTTATTTTTTAATTCAATTTAGATTTAAGGAAAAACGGTCTCGGGGGAGACTCACTTTTCAGTCGCTGTGTCCCTTTCATTCGCTAGCACGATACACTGATGAAATTAAAAAGGGAAGATTGGGCACTAACTCTTTGAAAGTGGAAGGCTAAAACTAGGTTACACTAGGTTCACCCACCTCAGTCTCGCTAGAGCTATTGCGGCGCTCCCATCAACATCACCGACGTTAACTAGACGCCTACTGAATTTAAACAGAACAGACTTGCGTATCCTGGTGGGAACACTAACAGGACACTGCCCACTAAACAAATACCTATTCACCATCGGAGCGACAGACAGCCCTCTCTGCAGAGGATGTCTCAGTGACGAAGAAACAGCCGCCCACGCAGTCCTGGAATGCGAGGGAGTAACAACACAACACACACACAGGTCTACGTAAGACAAGGAACGGAGGAGTGATAATTAGCACGGAAACGAGGGGTGATATTGAAAAGCTCAAGCAGTCTGCAGCTTACAAACTCTGGCCTGCTGGTAGACGAGCCTCTCAAACGCAAACCCAGAGTCGTAGTTATTGGAGTGCCCTCATCAATGCAGGAAAAAGAAGTGTTTACCTGCCTTTACAACTAAAATGTAGCCGAACTACTGCTGGATTTTACTCTAGAAAAATTCCTTTCCTCAATAAGATTGAGCCATAAGTCTGGTGGTTACGCTCGTTTTTAAATATAATAATAAATGGTAGCATACGCTGTTTTTTGGATGGTCTTTCACCTAAGGAAGACTGTTTTATTATATTTCCCTACTGAAGTGAGCAACGAGTCGAAAGTCTCCGCATGCCCCACGCTTGGGGTAGCGACAAGCCAGTCTACGATGCATCCAAATCAACGACGGACGCGTATAACTATTTGCATCCCGCGATCCGGTCACATTTTGTTATTTTGGAAAACCCTCGTGTCGCGACCGCACCCGCTGCTACTCTAGCACCAAGGACTTCTGCCTCTTCTATCTGTGACGTCGTCGGATCCCCCCTGAGTTTCCAGGAGAGACATCCCGCAGCGAACGACCGAGACGAATTGTGAATTGAGGTGGGTACTTATAATAAGACAGTTTATAGGTGATTTGCCTTCCTTAAAACAGCGTTTCTCTCATAGGTATTTCATCTCCGCCTTCCGCAGGATCTAAGGCAGGCTTTAAATCAGTAATTAAATATCTTAGATGTACCGACTTTAATCGGCCTAAGCAACCGCATCAGAATAAGGAACCTACAACTCCTTTATTCTCCATTTTGGTCCTTCGAGCCGGATAAAAGCCTAAATTTGGGTCCTAAAAGCCTAGGTTTCATTTCAGATAAAAGGTTACTAATTTTGAATAATAATTTATTTCATTGTTGCATATTGTCACAAGAATCTCACCTCTGTTGCATACTTGTTAAGGTCTATTTCTTGTATAACCATCCGTACCTACCGGCAGAAAAAATAGTTTTCTATAATCGTTATTTCGCATTTTTTGTTAATAAATTGTTAAGGTCCAAGAAAAGAATAGTGAATTCATATCGCAAAATAAGTTATTGACTTAAAATCATTCGTATTTCGCTAAATTGCATATCTTTTTTCTGCAAGTGCCGTACGGGGGGTAGTCCGAAGTGTTCAAAGTCCACATTCCTTACGCTTACCGTTAACCTTGAAAGGTAATGTCGGGAATAGTAGGTAAATAGATATTCTATATTTTTGTCGTCTCGTTAGAAAATTTATTGTTATACGAGGAGACATTTAGCTGAAATCGTAGACTCACACAACCGCATTTGATTAATTAATAACATTTAATCATTAAACGTATTTATACGTTCGCATCGCATTGTATTTGAATGAGTTAGTACCTACTATCCATTCATCTTACGTTCGCACAAATTGTTTATGATCGTTATCTACCTATCAGTAATATTATTAGAGTGAACTTGATTTTTTGACGGTAATCTCTAAATTCGGTAGGTAGATAGGGACTTTCGCATCGTATTGTTTTAGTAACTCGCATTTGAGTGAATTAATAAAATTCATTCATCTTACGCCGCACATTAGGGTTTATGTTATTTTTGTTGAAATGTTCTTGATTTTTTGATAGGAATTTCTCGTTGAGAAACGTAACATAAATTCATTGTTTACGTGTTGGACGGTCACTTATCTAGTGAACTAACCGTAATATTACAAAGTATAAGTTATATACTTACCGCTTTTTTATCGCTAGGCTGTAGCGGTACTAGGTATCTACATGTTAATTTATTTCTAAGATACCTACATACTGCCTACATTCTTAAGTTATTGCGAACGAAAGGTTCGACTGTCGATTTTTTTTAACCGCATTTTATAATTACCTCCTTATCTGCGTGGTTATAGGTAGGTATTTACTCACTTGTTGACGATCCTTTGTTGTGTGTGATACATACGCTTAGGATTAATTATATTTTTTGTCGCTTCGCATAGATTGTAAGTACGTAACTTACGTAAAAATACATCTATATTAAATATCGCTCATTTACCCAATACAATTAGGGTTCCGCTTGGTTCTTGGGGTTTGTTTGTGTGGTACGTAATTATTCCCTGAAAAATGGAAGATGAAACCCGACTAAAACTTTATATCGCAAAACGCGATACATGTTTCGCACGCGTTCAGGCTATTTATGAGTCATCTAGGGCGTTAACAACTGAGCGCGCTCGTAAGTCATTTATTGCACAGGCAAAGCAAATTGATGCTCTGCGGGGCGAATTCAACGAAATCTTAGATAACGTCAATCGTTTATCTATGAAACTGGTCGACAAATACGAAGTCAGTTATAATAGCTTGAACGCATTTGATGACTTGGCCTGCGAAATAAAGGATACATTAGGCGCGTTATTAGAACCACCGTCGGTATCATCGCCCTCTGCTACCACGAGCTCGGCTGGTAAGAGTGCGTACCATATAAAAGTACCGAAAATCGAACTCCCTACGTTTGACGGTGACATACAAAGTTTTCCATTCTTTTATGAAACTTTAAAAGGGTTATCCACACAAACTCCGACCTCTCGGATTCAGATCGTATACATTATTTGTTAAACTGTCTCAAAGGCAAGGCAAGGAATGTGTCGGCAGGTTTGTGTCCCTCCGCGGAAAATTACCGTGTCGTTTGGGATGCGCTTATTGCAAAATATTTAGATACCCGCGCGCTCGCTGTAAACTATCTAAATCAGCTGTTTTCATTAAGATCAGCTGGTACATCTTCACCCGCTAACTTGGAAAAAGTGTTTGACAAATTTACTGCAATTATAGCGGGAATCAAACAATTAAAAATAGAAAATCTCGATAATTTTATTTTTACCCATCTGGGCCTTAAATTAATAGACTCGGATGTAGCAAAACATTACGAAATGTCCTTGCGTTATCAAAAGAATCAAGAAGTCGTTGATTACGACTATTTCGTAAAATTTGTACGCGAACAAATAAAAATTATGTACCGCACAACAGCGTGTCCGCGCGCGACCGCAGTCAATAGCCCCGCTGCCCCTTCTACAAAGGTGTCGCAGGTCTACGTGGGTGTAGCTAACAAATGCTCTCTGTGTAGCAATACCCATGACCATCTATTCAAATGCTCTGGGTTCCAAAAACTGCAGGCATTTGAACGCTTTAAATTTATTAAAGACCACAAAATGTGTGTCAATTGTTTAAGTCAGCAGCACACCACCCTGAAATGCCAATCGAAAACCGGTTGCAAAAAATGTAACGGCAAACATCATACCTTGCTTCATTTTGAACAACCGCCGCACTCGGAAACTACCGCAATGGTTTCTGCCCCTGTACCCCCTGAAGTAACCCCCGCATCTAATCCTTCCGCGGGCCCTGTTGAAGTTTCATCAGCCGCTCCAGAACGGGTTGCTTTATGTACACATTCAGCGGTACAAGGGACCAAACGGACTACCGAGGTATTGGCTACCGCTAAAGTAGTAGCAGTGAATAAAAAGGGTAGGGACGTAGTGATAAGATGCTTGCTAGATCCCGGTTCGCAGAAAAATTATATCACTACGCGTTGTTGTCGCATGCTAGGCTTACCTATTCGCACGGAGTCTATAAGTACAGTTAGAGGTATCGGTGGTACATCTCAACCTGTTCGAGGTTCAGTCGATCTAACCTTTAGTTCGCGGCTTCGGTTATTACCTAAGTACCATATCGATGCGCTAGTACTGGATCAAATCACCGGTGAACTTCCGCTGTGTGGTATAAATGTCGCTGAATTGAACCACATTGATCCAAAATTAACCGCCGACGATACTTGGGGAGTGCCTGGTAATATAGACGTTTTACTCGGCGTAAAATTGTTCGCTAAGTTGTTGCGACCAGGTTGCGTCACCAGTACACCCGGGTATCCGGACGCGTTGGAGACGGTGCTAGGCTACATCTTTATGGGAGATGCTCCCATATTAGACCCCCCTACAGACACGTTATCATTCTTCTCAACTTCATGCCTTGATTGTTGCGACCTGCGCAAATTTTGGGAGATTGAGGATGTCTCAGCCGCTACGGTTGTAGACATGGATGATACACAGTGTGAGGAGTTTTACCGATCCACTATCACTCGCACTCCGGATGGCAAGTACGTAGCTGCCTTGCCGCTCAAAACGGCCGCGTCAGCATTGGGAAGCTCTGTAGACATCGCTCGTCGGAGGTTTTATAGCCTCGAGCGTAGACTTAAGAAGCTACCTAACGTTAAGCTCCTGTACGATGACGTCATCAAGGATTACTTAGATAATCATTATATTTCACTTCTGAAGAACGATAATCTTCCGAATGTTTCTCATACACAGGAGACTCATGAGCAACAGGTTGCTTATTATATCCCACATCACGCTGTCATTCGAGAGGATAAAATGACTACCAAGTTACGCGTAGTATTGGATGCCAGCGCGAGTACAGACAATGGGGTTTCGCTCAACGATATCCTATACGCGGGCCCAGTGCTTCAAGCTGACCTTTTCAACATCTTGTTGAATTTTAGACTTTTCGTTGTCGCTGTGTCAGCAGATGTAAAGGCCATGTACCTTCGTATAGGAATACGCCAAAAGGATCGCTCGCTTCAACGGATTTTATATCGCTTTCACGAGGACGAACAGCTCCAAACCTATGAGTTCTCAGTACTACCATTCGGGTTGAAGTGCTCTCCATTCATTGCTATTCGCACAGTTCAACAGCTGTGTCTAGACGAGGGTCAGTCATATCCTCTAGCTAGCGAAATTTTACAGCGAGATATTTATATGGATGACATAGTCAGCTCAAGCCCTAGTACCGAGCTAGCCATAGAATCCGCTCATCAGCTGATAGAAATATTTTCGCTGGGCAATTTCCAGTTAACTAAATGGTCGAGTAATAGCCCTCAGGTGCTTCAGGCTATCCCAGAGTCATTACGACTCTCGCATAGTTTAGACTTCAGCAAAGATCTGACACAGAAAATACTGGGACTCCGATGGTATCCAGATGAGGATTGTTTCGGATTTCAGGTAAATCCGGATAACCGCCCGTGTACGAAGCGAAATATTTTATCGTCCATCGCACGTCTTTTTGACGTTTTAGGTCTTGTTGCTCCTATGATTCTTTACGCCAAGCTGCTCATAAAGGAACTTTGGCTAGTAAAACTTGGCTGGGATGATGTCCCGCCAACCCGCATCGTTCGCGCCTGGGAACAATTTCAGGCCGAACTACCTCTTATTTCAGAAATGAAATTCGCACGACACATCGGTGTCGTAGATCATTGTAAGATCACCCTAGTGGGCTTCGCAGACGCGAGCGAGAAGGCCTACGGTGGAGTTATCTACGCTCATGTGCTTAAACCCAACGGGGATGTCGTCGTTTCGCTAGTGTGTGCGAAGTCAAAGGTCGCGCCACTAAAAATTATTTCACTAGCTCGTCTTGAGCTTTGTTCCGCACTCCTCTTATCGACTTTGATAAGGCGAGTTTATTTGTTGTACGCAGCTCGCCATGCCATTGAGGCTGTCGTAGCTTTTTCGGACTCAACTGTAACGTTGAGCTGGATTCATTCTGAACCGCACCGATGGCACACGTTTGTGGCCAACCGCATCACCAAGATACATGAAAACCTTTCTGCTGAATCGTTTTTCCATGTCAGGGGTTTGGAAAATCCGTGTGATTGTCTCTCGCGTGGTTTGACGCCGGCTCAACTACGACATCATCCGTTGTGGCTAACAGGGCCGACATGGCTTAAATTGCCGCGATCCGAGTGGCCAGTCCAGCCGTTTCGGTCCGGTGAGTCTCCGGAACTTCCGGAAATGAAGCCAATAGCTCTACCGGTGATCACACAGGATATTTTGGAATCTTCTCCTCCGTGTAATATCTTGCATGAGCTCGCCTCTAGAACCTCTAATTGGTCTAAATATTTGAAAACTATATGCTTCATTTATAAATTTTTGAAACGGCTCCCCAAGGGACCCGTTACCGCTTCGGACCTAACTTTCGCAGAAAGTATAGTTTGGCGTTCAGTCCAGAAAATACATTTTGAACTCGACCTAGATCGACTGTCCCGCGAACAATTGTGTTCTAAGCCAATACAAAAACTGAGCCCGTTTCTTCATAATGGACTCATTCATGTCGGAGGCCGCCTAGCAAATTCGGAATTAGATTATGATTCTCGGCATCAAATTCTTCTTCCACGTCAGGACCGTACTGTAGAGCTTTTGGTCTCGTATTATCATACCACCAACTTTCATACAGGTCCTAATTTGCTCGTGTCTCTGTTACGACAGCGCTATTGGATCATGTCCGCACGACGAATCGCACGGCACGTTACTTTTAATTGTAACATTTGCTTTAGAGCAAAACCGCGTCCCGTCTTCCCGGTTATGGCTGATCTTCCCCGCTCTCGTGTAGAGACTGCCCCTAAGGCTTTCTCTCACACTGGGTGCGACTATGCGGGGCCTCTATCAATCACGTCAGTTCGTGGTAGAGGCCAAAGATCTCGCAAGGCGTACATTTGCCTTTTTACTTGTATGACTACAAGAGCGCTTCATCTTGAAGTCGCATCTGACCTCAGTACGGCTAGTTTCTTGTTGGCATTCAAGCGGTTTGTATCGCGTAGAGGCCCAGTAGAGTGTCTTTACACTGATAATGGCACCAACTTTATTGGCGCCAGGTCATACCTCCACGAACTCTATCAGTTCTTGGCAAAGGAGTATCAGCCCTTATGGGAAAAGGAACTGGCAGATCATCGCATAACGCTCAAAAATATACCTTGCCGAGCTCCTCACTTCGGTGGATGTTGGGAGAGTGAAGTCAAGAGCGTCAAAACGCATCTTTTCAAGGTGATCGGTCAGCAAATTCTCACATTTGACGAGCTTAACACTGTGTTGGCTCAAGTAGAGGCCTTGTTAAATTCCAGGCCCTTATATTCACTAAGCTCCGACCCTTCGGAACCGTCTGCACTGACGCCAGCGCACTTCTTGCACTCGAAACCGCTTGTGTTTCTTCCCACTCGTGATGTTAATGAAACTCGTTTGCATCTTATTTCGCGATATGAATTTACCGATAAACTTGTTCACTCCTTTTGGAATCGGTGGCGTAAAGAGTATTTGCACACCTTGCAATCCAGACAGAAATGGAACACTCCAGCTAATCCTATAAAATTAGGAATGGTAGTTGTTTCCATGCAGGACAATGTTATGCCCTTACATTGGCCGTTAGGTTTAATTACTGAAATCTTTCCGGACAAAAACGGGGTAGTTCGCGTCGCTTCTGTAAAAACTAAAAGTGGGATCTTACAAAGTCGACCGGTTGTGAAGTTGTGCCCTTTGCCAACTCAGTAAATTTTTATTAGTTAATTTTGTTTGTCCTTAGTTTAAGATTAAGGTCTTTCATCGCATCGCTGTGTAGACAATAGGGTTAATTAGGTTTAGAAATCTTAGTGTCTCTCCTAGTAGAGCAAGAGCATGTTCATGACTTTAGAATAGAGTTTGTGACAATATGCAACTTATTGGTTTTAGCTTACTTCCATACAGGATTAATTATCCATACTTTTCTTATCCTCTTTCTTCTGTGTTTCGAAAGTAGGAACTTTCAAGCCGGGGGAAATGGTTACGCTCGTTTTTAAATATAATAATAAATGGTAGCATACGCTGTTTTTTGGATGGTCTTTCACCTAAGGAAGACTGTTTTATTATATTTCCCTACTGAAGTGAGCAACGAGTCGAAAGTCTCCGCATGCCCCACGCTTGGGGTAGCGACAAGCCAGTCTACGATGCATCCAAATCAACGACGGACGCGTATAACTATTTGCATCCCGCGATCCGGTCACATTTTGTTATTTTGGAAAACCCTCGTGTCGCGACCGCACCCGCTGCTACTCTAGCACCAAGGACTTCTGCCTCTTCTATCTGTGACGTCGTCGGATCCCCCCTGAGTTTCCAGGAGAGACATCCCGCAGCGAACGACCGAGACGAATTGTGAATTGAGGTGGGTACTTATAATAAGACAGTTTATAGGTGATTTGCCTTCCTTAAAACAGCGTTTCTCTCATAGGTATTTCATCTCCGCCTTCCGCAGGATCTAATTCAGGCTTTAAATCAGTAATTAAATATCTTAGATGTACCGACTTTAATCGGCCTAAGCAACCGCATCAGAATAAGGAACCTACAACTCCTTTATTCTCCATCTGGCAAAAAGGACGCTGAGACCTGTAACTTTGTGATTGAAGTACCCGCAGCTATTCGCAGAGCCCTGATTAGAAAGGAGAGGGTTTTTGTAAATTTGTCATCGTGTCCTGTGAGGGACTTCACTTTGGTCACACGATGCTTCATTCAAGTGCCAGCAATATGGACACGCTGCCAAGTCCTGTCGAGAGACGACCCACATCTGCAGCCACTGCGGAGTTCAAGGGCACTCAGTCAAAGAGTGTACTAAAAAGGCGGAAGAACCCAAATGTGCTACTTGCCTACATTTCAAAAAGCCAAGTAAGCACATTACAGGTTCTACTGACTGTCCGGCAAAAACAATCGCTGAAAATAGGTACATAAACTCGATAGATTATGGAAGCACCTAATAATGCCGATACAGTAAACATATTAGGTACTTTTTCTTTATAGTAGGTATATGTTATATAGCATTCTTATTTATTTTATAGGTACTCCTAAAATGTAATCTAGTTTAGCATAGTTACCTAGTTTAAAAATTATTTTGAAAGTCTGCACTGTCGATTTGTTTTACTTTATTAGAGTGATTTTTACTACCTATCTATTTGTTGTTAGCAATTTTGCCTAAGAAACAGGATTTACCTAGTTCAGGCACACGTAATCTTTAGAATTAAGTTATTATTATTCTGATGTTAAACATTTGACTTAAGATACTTTTGAATCAATATTTTATTTATTATTTATTTATTTATTGTTGTGATAAGAAAAAAGTAGCTGCTGTGATTATACTAGTAGGTAGCTCTCATACTAAGTATGAGCTATTGTATGTTTAATTCTTAGAGATTTATGAGATTATTTGATTTTAATTATAAGTAGAATCTAAATACCTACTTGAATAAGTGCCATTTTAATTATTGAAACTGATTTAGTACAAAAGAAGCAGATGTTCTTGTTAACTTGATAATATGTTTTAAAATAATTACTGTATGTTGATTATTTGTTCAGAGGTTTGTAACATTTTAAGACTTGATTTGAAAAGACACGAAAATGTGTAATTTAATTTTTTTTTTTACTTAGATTGAGACTGATAATGTAAGCTAATTTGTTAAATTTGTGAACTTAATAAATACTTAAAAATAAGCAGTAAGTATGTTGATTTTTTAGAGATTTCTATGATTACTAGTAACTACTTGATTATAAAAGATTCGAAAAATGATTATTAAGGCTGCTAATAGTATCTGTAAACGAATATTTTTGTTAATTTAATAAATACCTACCTTAAAATAAAACACATTTTTCTATTTCAAAAACGTAAATAGGCGTAGTGTCACAACACGTAGTAATATATATATGTAATATGACAGTACGTCTATAGGCGTATACGTCTATAGACGTACTGTCATATAACATACTACTAAAATGATACTACGTGACAGTACGCCTTACGACGTATACGCCTATAGACGTACTGTCGTGTTACATATATATTTGACCACGCGTTGTGACACTACGTCTATAGACAATGTATGAAAAAAAGTAGTGACAAATCAGTAACAATCAGTATACTAGTAGTGTCCATCAACGTGTTAAATTATAAATGTCCATCGATTTCCTCGGTTTTTACTGCGGAATCTATAGCATTGCTGGAAGCTATTAAATTTGTAGACTCGCACAACCTCAATAATTCCATAATATTCTCTGATTCTAAAAGCTCTCTTCAGTCTATCTTGGCTTGGATCCCGGGTCACTCTGGGATTCCAGGAAACGAAACCGCTGACTCTTGTGCGAAACAAGCAACTCAGTTTGGTTCAGAGGAACACCTTAAAATTTTTGCTCATGAATTTTGTTCAGCCCCTAGTTTCCATCTAACTACTTCTTGGTCTCAAATGTGGAACTCATCTAGACTTTTAAAAGGCAAGCACTATGGTAATTTGCAACCAGAAATTCCTCTCAAACCTTGGTTTTTCAAATTTAAAAAGGCCAGCAAAACCAGCACATCCATCTTATGCCGTTTCCGGTTGGGCCATGTATGTACACCTGTGTTTCTTACGAAGATAAGGGTCAGGAATCAATCTCTGTGTGAATGTGGTTTGGATGAAGGAGATGTTGAACATCTTCTTTTCGTCTGTCCTAGGCTTAAAATTTCTCTTCATGATATTATCCCTCCTGAAATCCCCCGTCCCTTCTCTTCCAAGACCCTTCTTCTATGAGTATTTTCCCCTTTTGTATCTAAATCTCTTGTTTTGTATTTTTTAGATTACGTAGGTATATATTTTATGTTACTTCGCATATTGATCACTTCTGTTAACGCTTTTTATTTAACTTTTAATTTGGTTGTTTCTGTTTGTTTTTGTACCTATACGAACTTGATTGAGATTATATAAATTATTTATATTCTGAAAAATCCAAACTCAACCTCCTTAAATTTTTATCTATTGTTACTAAATGCGCTATTCATACCTAACTGACACTGGCAGAATTGCATCAATCCAGATGCAGAGCCATAGCTAAAAGAAGAAGAAGAAATCACTGCGTTTTACAAACTGTGTAATAATCGAGTAATATTAGCATGTAAGAGTGGCAACACTCAGGTCGTCAGTATTGTATTCTCTTTGCAACAAACATGGTCAGTATTGTATTCTCTTTGCAAACATGGTTGAAACATGGTGACAGCGTGGTATTTTTTCTCCTAGTTGAAAACTTGAAAGATTATTGAAACTTAACAACAAAATGGACGAATTACACTAATTCAACAATTGCAGTCTCAACTAAGTCTGTCGCAACCCACTCAAGCGATCGAAAATGCAAACTTCTTACCCGGCATGAGCACGCCACCGCCACAACAGTTTTCATTCAAAGCTGCAGATTGGCAAGGATGGATTACAAGTTTCGAGCAGTACCGTGAAACAACACGCCTCAAATTACTGCCCAGCGAAACCCAAGTAAATTCATTACTGTACCTGATGGGTGGTCAAGCCAACAACATCCTCGCATCAATGAAACTGAGCGAAGCCGACATGAAGTCCTACGATGTAATTAAACAAAAATTTGATAGTTACTACACGGCTCGAAAGACTAAAATGTACGCACGAGCGAGATTCAATCAACGTGTTCAAAATGATGACGAAAGCATCGACGACTTTATCACAGACCTCCATAGTCTAGCTAAAAAGTGCGAATTTGGACCCCTTGAAGATGAACTCATTCGCGATAGAATCGTAACAGGGATGAAAAACATCGAACTGTCGAAAGCAATCCAAAATTTAGAAGAGGAACCAAAATTGGAAGCGGTAATCAATAGAGCACGGCATGCAGAAGTGGTAGATGCTAACATGGCCTCACTCAAACCAAATCAAGCCCCAGAGATACACCTTGTCAACAGAAAGGCAAAGTCCGGCATTATAAAACATAACAGTTCAGAAAGTTGCAGAAAATGTGGGCGAACCCCCTAGCCCAAATTTTCTGACTGTGAAGCGACCAAATCGACATGCAAGGGATGTGGACTAAAAGGTCATTGGATAGCTGTCTGTAAAAAGAAAAAAGAGAAGCAAGAACCTAAAACTGTCAATGAGGTGGAAGAAGATAAACGTATAGGGAGCTCACCAAAGGTCATTGAAACTGTAGACAAAACACCCCAAGTAGCTCGCTCCAAAGCAAAGTATGCCACCATCACAGTCAACAGACAAAAGGTCAAATTCAAATTAGACACAGGATCATCTGACATGGTAATAAGCCCTGAGCTAAGAAGCAAAACTAAAACTACCTGACCCCGTTGAAGTAGATGAAGAACTAATGGGACCATGCAGAATACCATTACCTGCAAAAGGGAAATGCTCAAATATAAGACTTACCTGGCAAAACAAGACTATAACAAATATTTATGTACTAGAGAACCAGAGAACTCCACTCCTAGGACTTACCGAGTGTAAAGCGTTCGACATGGTGAAATGGCATGAAGGGACAGAAATATTACAAATATCCAACAAGACTAGACCTGAATTAGAATACCCAGATTTATTTCAAGGACTCTGAGTCATGAAAGGAGAGTACAACATTAAACTTAAGGATAATGCCAAACCATATGCAGTGACAACACCGAGGCACATCTCAATACCAATAAGACCTAAAGTTGAACAAGCATTAAAAAACTTGCAAGATATGGGAGTGATAGAACCTGTCACACACCCAACAGAATGGTGCGCCCCAATGGTACCCGTACCAGACAAACAACACTGAAAGCGTATGCATTACAGTAGATTAACCAGAATTAAATAAAAGTGTTATGAGAGAATATCATCCATTACCAATTGTAGAAGAGTGTCTTGCACAACTCACAAGATCCAAGCACTTCTCCAAAATTGATGCGAACAAAAGCTACTTTCAAGTGCCAATGGGCAGAACTCATCAAGCGAAGTTTTCCAACGAAAGATGGCAAAAATTCTATCAGGAATCAACAGATGCATAAATCATGTAGATGACACCCTAGTGCATGGAAGAACCCCTGAGGAACATGATGCTAACCTGAGACTGGTATTAAAAGCTCTACACAAAGGAGGTATTACATTGAATCCAAAAAAATGCATTTTCAGGACAACCGAAGGACATTCCTGGGATACAAAATTACTGGCAGTGGAATACAACCCCTCCATGATAAAATTAAAACGATTATTGACTTACCTGTACCAAAAGATTAAACAGCTTTGAGGAGTTTCATGGGAGCCGTTAATCAACACTTAAGATTTCTCCAAAACACAGCAGATGTGACAAAGCCTCTTCGTGATCTACTTCAAAAAGATTCGAATAGAGAATGGAATGAAGAACACACAGAATGACATCGACACCGATGTAAAATTTTGGGCAAAAACAACATATAAACAATTACAAATTTGCGCAAAATAAGTCCTTGTAGCTTATTCATTAGACTCGCTGAATGAAGGATATTTCACACCCGTGACTATAAGTTCAAAGTGTCAATTAGCGCTCTAGACTATACACGCAGGAATAGGAAGGATGAGCCAAAAATTCAGCTTTTATAGCGGCACTTGCCCAAAATCACCAAGAAACTAAGAGCAATAGCGCACTAGCGGCTTGGCCGCAGCGGCCAGGTCGCGGCGGCCATCGAGATAGATACCTTAGTATGAAATCGCCACAGAGCGCGCGCACCTGGTCGCACGCGACCAGCGGCCACACTCAGCTGCAGCGGCCAGCGAGATCGGAGCGGCGCGTTTGCGGCCAGTGTTCAGTCGCTGGTTGCTGCGGCCACTGAGATCTATAGTATTGTAGTAAAATCACCAGTGTGCGCGCACTAGCCGTGGCGGCCGCACGTGTTGTAGAGCTACAGCGTGATTTGTAATTATCGCGATGTCTTTCGACACGGAAAGATTTATAACAGAAATCGAGACGAGGGCGTTGTGGGACATGTCCTGTGAAGACTATGCCAACCGAGATACAAAAAGGATAATGTGGGAAGAAATAATTGAAATATTTGGAAATGAAAACTTAAGGACAACTGAAAAAAACGAACTCGGTAAGTAATGTTTATTTTATTGTGTTCTCAAAGCTACTCGATTTTGCCACGGGAGTTGTCCTTCACCCACGAAGTAGTCAGCAAATAGATCTCTGTTTTGAGTAGATGTTCTATTTCCTCTTGATGGCTGGCATGGAGGTATTTCTTCAATAGTCGGAGGAATATACAAGGTGTCTTCGAATTTGTACCCATCCCGCTCCCGTACGTAGTTGTGAAGGACGCAACATGCTTTTATGATTGCAACAGCAAATTCTCTGTGTACATCAAGAGGACGATGAAAAATTCGCCACTTGTTGGTTAGTATCCCGAAAGTACATTCTATGTACCGGCGTGCACGGGAAAGGCGGTAGTTAAAAATTCTTTTCTTGTCTGTCAAATTTCTTCCGGCATATGGTCTCATTATATTTTCTGACAAAGAGAATGCTTCATCGCCAACTATGACAAAAGGCAGAGGCACACCTGTTTCAGTTATCGGTCTTTTGTCTGGTATGTCTAAATTATTATTTGTAAGTTTTACATAAAAATGGGAGTTCTTGAATACCGATGAATCGCTGCATTTTCCATATGCGCCGACGTCTATGCATATAAATTTGTAGTTGGCATCGCATATAGCCATCAGCACAATAGAAAAATAGTTTTTGTAGTTATAATATAGTGACCCTGTATGGGTCGGCTGAATGACTCTTATGTGCTTTCCGTCCACAGCTCCAATACAGTTAGGAAACTGCGAACTCTTCCTGAATCCTTCACTTATTTCTAGCCATTTGTCTCTATTGAGCTGTGGAAAGGCAATGTCTTTTATATTTTGCCATATGGCGACGCAGACCTCAAGTACAATTTCTCGAATAGTTGTGTGTCCAATGCGAAACGAAATGAATTTAGTTCTCTGAAGGAGCATCCAGATGCTAGGTATCTGGAACAAACAAACACGTTATGATAACTTTTTTTTATTTCCAGGTAAGTCACTCCAAAAAAAATGGAAAAATATAGGGACTCATTCCTCAGGGAGCTACGACGTGTCAAAGGCGCAAAAAGTGGTGCTGCAGCGAAACGTAAATCTCCCTATGTATACTTTCAAAACCTGATGTTCCTTAAAGATACGGTAGAACCGAATACAACAGAATCAAACTTAAATGATACGGAAAATATAGTCCTTCCCACCCTCGAATCAGTATCTCAAGGACAACCAAGATCGAAGAAGAAAAAGGAAGACAATAATTTGGAAAAAGAAGACCTTGTTTCGGTTTTAAAAGAAAGCATTAATTCAAGAACTCAACGTGAATCATTTCTCGAAGACGAAGACAGATTATTTATGCTTTCCTTAGTAAAGGATTTCAAAAAAATACCCGAATCCGCGAAGCTGACAACTAAGATGGAAATAATTAATCTAATCCACCGAGCACAAAATACAAGATATGATCCAAGCCACTATGAACCTATGACCACTATGACAAGGCACAACCAACCTACTTACCCTCGAAGCAGTTATACCAGCCATCAAGAATATCAACAGGGATATTTTACTAAGAATTTGGATAATGAACCACTTGCCACAATGAGCTGCCGCCCTTCTCTGTTACGTCCCAGTGAACCGGCGCCGCCTTTGGATTCACAAAGAGCAGAAAACTCTATCCAATCACCCGAATCAAACTACTCGCAGGCCTCACAAGATTCAGAAATAATTGAAACTTTTTATGATAATTATTGAACAACTGCACCTTTGATTATGATAATTACAGTACTTAAATACTTTTATGTACCAACTAGTTTTACTTATCTACCTGCATTCTTTTTCATAAAATAGACACAGGGACCGCAAAGAAATGATTTAAATAAAAGTAGACAGGCATAGGCTTACCTTAAAGTTACAACAAGTTTTTCCTCAGCAGAAATGCAGGGACGAAATTTAGTGCCGGTGATAGATGGTCTTAATATTCTTAACAGTTCTTCAAACGTAGACTTGCTCATCCGTAAATAATTAAAGAACTTGTCATCATATTGCTGAAGGTCCGTGAAATAAGTATAAAATAATCCTTTTGTTCGCCTTTCACGAAGCAAGGGATGAACCCAATATTTTTTCCTTTTCTTTTTCCGCTTCTTACTTATAAGATACAAAAGCACTGCTATTTCCTCAACGTCCATTTTGAAGCGCGCTGTACGTGCAACTGACGATCGTAGCCGTGGTTTTGGCCGCGTTGCAAATCGATCCCTGCGGCCTGGCCGCGCGACCTGGCCGCTGCGTCCAAGCCGCTAGTGCACTATTGCCTTAAGGCACCGGAAAGCGGAGCGAACACTAACCCTTTTTTTAGATTTTTGCATCGCGTGAGTGGTGCAGAAAATGGCCGAAAAACATGTTTTTTGTGGAGCCCCCATTAATTTTAATATTTATTTTGATAGTATGTTATTATAGCGGCAAATGAAATACATATGAGAAATGCAAGTGTCTATCTTTTACGAATCATGAGATAAAATAAAGACCGATAGATGGCAGACAGACAGACAGCGGAGGGCTAGTACTAGGGTCCCGTTGGTACCTTTTGTTTACTGAACCCTAAAATATAGTGCGTAGCTTTTCTATAAATGTGTATAGTTTTTCGAAACTCTTTCGATTGGTAGAACCATGTACATTGAATTAGTGTGGCATACTCGGTTCGCGATTCCGACACGCACATGGCCAAAATCAGCATCAGGTTATGTGTCACTAACACGTGCCTGTTAAATATGGGACGAATCAGGAATGAAATCTGCATTCAAGTGTATTTTCCTGATTCGGACCAGTTAGGGCCGCAGCCAGTTCGGCTCGGCAGCAAAGTCACTTCCCTAGTCTTGCACACTATTACAAATCTGCAACTGCACACTAATAAAAACGGATACGCGTAAAGCTGAAAGGCTGAGTCCATAAAATTCTTGGTCCTAGACGCAAAACATCACTCAAAAATGACTTCTTCTTCTTTTAGCTTTGGAATACACAATAGTTGTTATTAAAAGTGTAAAGTGGGCTTATTACGCAAGGGATTCCGGTAACGCACGCACGTTACCGCGCTTGTTTGCGCTTATTTCGCGCTAATATTGGCGTGAGGGGCGTTAATTTCTTTGAGCTATGAAGCAAATTACCTATTCGAATGAACCATTATTAAAACACCCTATAATGTCAATTTGCGTTAGATTACGATTGTTAGGTTAACTGCTAAATACTTAAAGTGGTTGCAAGATATTCGGGAGGGGTATTATGTATGCGACCGGGTATTATGTATGTTTTTCACTTTTTCACTTCTTCCACAAGTGGACAAAAAATTGAAGTGAAGAGAATATCAATAACACCTTATTTAGTCTAAGTACTTATTTTGTAAGCCTAAAGAAATAAAGTTATTGATTCTGATTCTGATTCTGATTCTGACCACGCGCCGCGCCACTGGCGCGTGGTCGCTGCGCACTGGCATAGCTTTGAAATCGCTTTTTGCTTTTTTAAATTCTGAAATGGTCATCATGGTTTCAATAAAAATAGTGTAAAATAAAGGCGAACTATTAATACCTATTTATGAGGTGAATGATTCCACTTTCTTGATTTAATTCCTAACGGTAATGGTGATGCCTATCTATCTACCTACCAAAAGCTGATCTAATAATAATATTAAGGGAGAAGGACTGAGGGACTTGAAAAAATTGTGTTTATAATCATTTAAGGCAAAAATTTACAAATTTAATGTGGCATATACTAAATAACCTAGATTTAATCAGGCCAAAAGGTGTTAGGAAAAGTTTTTCGGATTTTTTTTATTGAAACTCAAAAAATATGCTACTATTTCAGATTAAAAAAGTAGGTCTAAAATAAATATTCTACTACCTACTTTATTAATACTATACTAAGTATTCAAAATATTATTTTTGAATTTAGGCAGAACTTAAAATACTCGCAGGTACCTTACAAGAAAGATCATTATAAGGGCATTTTATTTACCAAAATGTTTTTATTTACTATTTTTTATTTAAATGCTTTAAAGTAGGTTCATTAAAATATATACCTTCACATAAATCTAGTGGTAGGCTATAAATAAATGCGAAATTTTTATATGAACATTCATTCTACTACGCTACCTACCTAATTAACTTCGCTACCTAAGTAAGTACCTACTATTTAAAATAATACTAAGTTGATCCGGTTCGGCCAGGTCAGCCTGCGCTTCAGGAGGTTGCGGGTTCGATTCCTCCCTCGGGACAAATGTTTATACGATCTGCAGATATTTTGTTCTGGGACTTTTATACATATTTATAATAAATAATCTTTGCAAGTATAATAAATATATATAAATATGTTGGTAGGTACATAAAGTATGTTAGGTCATCGGGTAAACTGTGGGTAACTTCTTTTAGCGCTCCTATCTCAAAACCTTTTTTTGATTAAATTTACTAATATTTTATTAGCTTTCAGAATATTGTTAAAACATACAACAATAGAGAGCAGAGCAAACAAGGTTTTTTAAAGGATGAAGAATTGATCTACTGAGTAGGTACACTAGTGGCGAACAGTAAGTCACTCCCTGGTTGACAGCGGGTCGCTGGTTTTTTTTGCTCTTATTTGCTCATTTTTTTTTAAAGCCTGATCCATTGTTTGATCAACGTGTACACAACGGTTGTGACTCACTGTTCACCACTCGTGTACACGAGTGGTGAACAGTGAGTCACCTGGGCCCGTACTCTTAAAAACGAAATCGAAGTTTCTGCATTCTTTTTCGTGCAAACGCTAATCTTATGCAATGGACATAAGAGTTGGTTTTGCACGAACACGATAAAGAAACTTCGGTTTCCCTTTTCCGAGTAGGCCCCCTGGTTAACAATGGGTCTACGCCTTGTTTTTGTAGGTAAATAAGTTAAAGACATTAACCTCAGTGAAACTATTATATTTTTAGAGAAAAAACATAGTAAACTAATCTTAATCGTAGCAGATCTATGTACATCGCCTTAACAAATTTATTTTATTTATTAAAAAAATGTCTATATCTAAATACAACTTCAAATCACTGAGTATTAAGTGAATGAGACCTACTGATGACACAAGTTAATTAAAAAAATCTTAAAAATTGTTGCTTATAACATATCCAGGTCCTTTAGGGTTGACGCACACCCTCAAGGTTTCCGTCTCAGTGCTGCCAGATGTGCCTGAGCTTCCCTCGGAGGTGGTATTGGTTCGCGAGCTGCTGCCCGGGTGCCACATGCCACGGTTTCTGCATTGCACGTATCTGTAGGGAAAATTATCCCATATCAGGCAACCATCATCACAATACAATTTGCTGACAATAGGTTTGTTACACAGAAGCTGTGACAGTAGGTCCATTAGTTTCGATCCAGAATTACTATACCAAAGGCCCGAAGCAGCTGTCTTCTTCTTCCACAGAATCTTATCACAGGTGAAAGCAGCCAGTATAATATATTAAGTTTGATGTAGAATAGAAACACCAGCGCAGCCAATAGGCTCCTCAAAAGCTATTCAGCTTTTGAGGAGCTTACGAGGGTTTCGAAGAGACATCACGTGACTCGAGATTTTTTTTTACCGACGGTGAAGCAAAAAAGAGAACTCTAGTTCGTTTCTTGCGGATTTGACTACGTAGAGTGAATAGAGTCGAATGTTGAAGACTGATGATGAAATAATATGGCGTGTTTTAAAAAACGATAAACCGACTTCAAATTCCCTTAATTTTACACTTATTTTAAGTTTTGCGGGATAAATACTTATCCCCTGGGCATAAAAAATTTATGGGACCTCTTCGAGATCATTTTCTATACAAAGAATTTTCAAAATCGGTCCATAAACGGCGGACAATCGTGTAACATACATACAAAAAAAAACATACAGACCAATTGATAACCTCTTTTGAAGTCGATTAAAAACAACCAAACTGTCACGAGGCACGACGCGGCCGCTACCTCTTACTTATGGTTGCCTCACAAGCTTTGCAGCAACTTAGGTACTTTGCTGACCACGCAATTAAATAAAATTGAATTAAATTATGGAAAATTTTGTCGACGTTTTTTGACGACGAATTTGGCACTGTGACTTAAAGCGGGGTCGGGCTCTGGACCACAGCCAAAAGCCATAAAAATACATGCGTCGAAACCACCTACCTACGGCTTTGGATAAAAGTAATTATATACCTACTTGTATATGTGATAGAGTCGAACATTTACTTACACTTTAGCAAGCTTCCTTAAGATCTTGCGCTTACAGACGAAGATAAGGAAGATAGAGACTCCGATAAGAATGTTGTAGTAATCACTGATGAACCAGAGGCTGTCGTTAGGCAAGAGGAAGCTGACCACCTCAAGGAGCCAGTTCAGGCCCATCACTACCGACAGCTTTAGGTATACTAGAAATCTGGAAGAAAAAATAATCATGTAAAGACACTTGAAAGGATCGACCTGGTCCGATAACTGACCGCTGACTCGCTATGGGTGCGCGATGCCGAACAGAACTGATAATGCCCTAATTCTCTGGGAGTAGAGCCCTCAAACGCCTCCCCGCTTTCCTGTCCTATTTCGCCTCATCTCCCCCTCCTGATTTGCTTATTGCGGTAAAGCGCTATAAATGCACAGCTAAATCCTTTGGATGTCGTCGAGACAGTGTCAGCGGTGCGAACATGTCTGTGCCCTGGTCCCCACCCCAATGTGGGAAGCTTTCATTAGAAGAGATCTAGGTTTAGCAGCTTTGTGGACTGTTATAGGCTTATGCTGTTGTTGGCTGACATGATGACGATAGTGATAAAGAATATCTAAAAGGTTACCTTTGTCGGTTAGACCTGTGAGCAGCAGGAGTGCCAGCCGCTGCAGAATCCAGCACTGATGTGCCGCGACTCAGCCGCCAGATGTTGAAGGCAGTCATCAGGAAAAACATCCAGTTGGCGCAGATCAGAATTAGCATGGGGCAGTACAGGTAGTAGAGCTTCTCGCCACCTATGGTAACATTCTATGTCAAAGAAGATCTGTCAAGTGCGAGTGTAACTCGCGCGCCTAGGGTTTGGAACTTTTGTCAATTATACAAATACTAGCTGCTGCCCGCGCTTTGTCCGCGTTTTATCGGGATAAAAAATAGCATAATGTTATTCCAGATCCCAAACTATACCCATACCACAATTTTAGCCTAATCGTTCAGTAGTTTTTGCGTGAAAGAGTAACAAATATCCATACGTCCATCCTTACAAAACTTTGACATATAAAATATTAGTAGGATTGCACACCATAATAGAGAAAAACGAAACAGGAAAACACAAACACAGAAACAGTTGCACAATGGGCTGCCTTATTGCTAATAGCGATTTCTTCCAGGCAACCTTTGGATGGACACGTAACTATGGTATAGGTACGGACAGTGGCGTATTAAACGGTATACGTTAGCTAATTAATTACCTTCAATAAAACGGCCAGTTTTTTGCAAATTTGGCTTCACGATCCACGGCTTGTGTCTCAAGTCTGCTCGATCAACGGTCATCATCATAATGGTCATCGCTAGAGGAAGACCCCATGCATAGAGGGAGTACATGAGGTATTTGAAGGGCTCTCCACGACGGTGGATCTGACGGGCTTTCGCGTACCCTCTGAAAGGAGATTTACAGAATCATCATCATATCAGCCCATACACGTCCACTGCTGGAGATAGACCATCCCCATACGAAGCCACAAATAGCGATCCTGAGCCGCCTCCATCCATCGACTCCCTGCGACCGCTACGATCGGTCCATGCATTGGTGATTGCAGTATTGGTGTTGAAAAAATACTCAGAAGGAAGCTGCTGCCCTTTAGGTTCCCTTACTCGGCTCTTACAACATCCACGGGTTGAGTTGAGTTTAAGCCCATATGACATGACAACAGTAATTACTCGTTTGATAAATCGCAAAAAGCCAACACGACGCAGTCACTCATACAAATACAGACCGCGCCCGACGTTGCTTAATTTCGGTGATCGGTAACTCCGTAGGTACTCAACGTGGTATGGACGTTGGCCCCATTAATCATTAAAATTTAATTATTATTATTGGTATAAATTTTATTGACAAAGAAAATAACAATCAAATAATATAAACAAATGCAACTAGTATTTACAATTGAAACAATTGAGCTAACTGCAAACTGTTGCAAACAATCTACAGGTAGCTCAACTAGTCCATATAAATACCAGTAAGAAGCATCCCCAAGACGCTGGCTGCATTGCCCCACTGCTAATGCTAATGCGCTGCGCCAGAACTCACCAGCTCTCGGGTCACGCGTCGCTTCGACAAGGCGCTCAAACAATTTTTTGAAAACCCGGAGAGCTTCGGTACTCCAAGGACCTAGGGTTTCGACTCCAAGGGGAGCGTAGGCTCTGTCGAGAACTGCATATTTACGCCTCTTCAGATCCTCGGCCAAATCTGCCGCCGAACCAGCCCTCAAGAATTTCCTCGAAAGATGGGAAGATTATTTATTTAAATAAGTAGCAATTGTAATATACACCCTATCATCAACTCTAGTCGGTTCAACAGATACAGCCGTATATAGAGCAAATAAAAAAAAGACGTTTTTGTTTGGGATTCTAGTATATGTTTGTGTTGAAGAAAACAAAACAGAAAATAATACTAATTACTCTGTCATCATATCAAGCATGATTACCTCGGCAGACTTGCTTCCACTGTTGAATATGCACCCCAAACGAGGAGGCTTTCGTCATAATTAGCCTGGCTAGTCTTCATTGAGATTGGCCGCCATGGTCGAAATTGGGATATGAGGACAAAAATAACATTATGGTTGTTTACCTGAATGTCCACCAAATATCGTAAGACATAACGTTCATCCAACAGAAGCTGGCTAGGAGTGCGAAGTAGATCACCAGAGCTGGAAAACAAAAGAACTAGTTAGTAATAAAACTTTAAAGACAAAGAAAATAATATAAACAAATTAAACCAGTATTATAATAGAATGAAGAAATATTTAGTAACAATTCCGCGTATAACCTTCTCTGATAGTTCATTAAAGTAAGTTGTCTTCAACAAAACGAAATTGTGACAACTTACTTTGATGGATACTATCAGAGAAGGTATACGCGGAATCGTTACTAAATATTTCTTCATTATATTAGTATGCAATGGATTTCCGCAAAGTAACGCCTGAATCTATTATTTAAACTAGTATTTACAATTGAAACAATTGAGTTAACTGCAGACTGTTGCAAACAATCTACAGGTAGCTCAACTGATTCATAAAAGTAATAAAATAAACTATAATGTAGGCATAGACATGATACTAGCTGCGCCTAAAGAATGTTTACCTACATTATTTGTACTATCTAAATACCTATGCATACATTATGCCGACATCCAAATTTTATATAATTATTGGCAGAAACAGTGATAGCGTTTCTAAGAATTTATTGTATAAAAATACTGAGCGCGTTGAAGTCTTTTGTATGCTACGCGAGTTTCGTAGCACGCGCTACGAAGCTCTACGATTTAATTTATTTAGGCACAAAATAAATATCACCATTGTCGGCGAGTCTTTCTGATACTCTCTAGGACCTCTAGGCTAGCAAAGATTAGGTAAGAGGGGTTTTCACTGCGAATTGAAAAAAAGGGGTTGCCATAGATTACGATAGATGGCGCTGTATGAAACTCAGTGTCAAAAATCTGCCAAAAATGTGTGTAAAATGGCACCCGTTTCTTTATTTTATGACTATTGACATTTACTCTTGACTTTTGTGCAGCGCCATTAAGTGTAAAAATAAAAAGCGTGATTGATTTTTTTAATGATTGCATTGAAAAGCCCTCAGGTCGCTTCTGTCTGGGAGACGTCATAGAGAGTTTCTAATTTATTCGCGTAATGTAATGTCAATAGGCATTACGACTGATTTTGAGAAACTACACCGTGATATTTTTAGACATCTAATGAAAGCCTAATAAATCATATTTCTGCAAAAAAAATGGAATTCGAAGGAAAAATAAGGTTTCTTAAAAAAATATAGTTAAAAACTAAAACCCGACTACATAAAAGTCTTAAACAAGCGTTCACCTATTGTCCATAGCATTTTCTTTTGATACTTAGGTAGTCGGAGGCACCCACCTCATATACCTAAGGTACAATTAGTAACAAAGGCCTCCGACTACCTAAGTATCAAAAGAAAATGCTATGGTGAACGCTTGTTTAAGACTTTTATGTAGTCGGGTTTTAGTTTTTAACTATATTTTTTTTTTACCATACATATATCGATACATATTTTCATTTGCCCATCCCTAGATGACCCGTTGCCATGATAACAAATAAACAAGAGGTCTCCATGGCAACAGGTGTGTCATCCTTCACTCATCACATCAAACTAAATTAGACTCGAATTGTAACTAGATGTCGTCTCTTGCAAAATTTTATCGCGCTATCGAAGTGTTCCAGGTGTAATTTAGACCCAGCTATCTCTTAAGACCCTCAGTTTTGTCGGACACCATATAGCCTATAACCATCGGGGTAATGAGACGAATCAATCGATACCTCACTTGTTGAAATCGAAGTAGTAGTTTCAGCGCTACGTGGGAACAAAGAAATCGGCTACATACATACATACATACATCCATACATACATAGGGTGCTAAAATCATAACCCTCCGGTAGTCGGAAAAATGCATTTTCAATTTCGCTCAAAAACGGTACAAAAAGTTTCGGCTGTCTATGACGTCATAGATGCACGAACATCTGATGATACAGAATTATCATAATATTTTCAAGAGAAGCTTTACCAGCTATTCTGTGCATTACATGTGCATTACATATTGTGACGTCATGACGTCATAGTTATGTATTCTCTGATTGGTGTTCAACGTGTCATGGCGGTATGCTGTATTTTGTAGTTTTATTTTGTCAAAATAATAATTAATCTCTATCAAAACATAAAATATAATACGTGTTTTGTAATCTATAGCTCAGGTATAATTCGGTAAATACCAAATTTTTGAGATTTTTAGTTATTGTCGTTATCCCTATTGCTAAATGCCTACTCACACATGTGTCTCTCGCTCAAATTTTTCATGCACTGAGCTTCATTATACAAGTACGCTGGATAGAATATTCTATACGCAATGATAGTTGTTTAGTGTTTCGATTCAAAACGCCTCTCGACAAACTTTGATATAAAATTAACATTCGTTGAAGCGTACAAAAACAACATTCGTAATATTAATTCCACAGACGGACACGCGCCGTCCACGCAACAGCGTTATAACCATAGACTTAGTTTTTTTTCCATGGTTATAAAAGCGAAAAGTGGTCAAGTGGCCTCATCATATCAGCCCATACACGTCCACTACGCCACAAATAGCGGTCCTGAGCCGCCTCCATCCATCGACTCCCTGCGACCGCTATACGCAAGTGGCCTCAATCCTACTTAATATTATAAATTTGAAAGCAACTCTATCTGTTTGTCTGTTACCTTTTCAAGCCTAAACGGCTGAACAGATCTTAATGAAATTTGGCAGGGAGGTAGATGGTATCCCGGGAACGGACATAGGGTACATGAAAAACGCGTGCAAAGCCATGGGCAGCAGCTACTGTATCATAAAATAATTACCAGCATACTTATACATCACTACATATTATAAAACAAAGTCCTCCACCGCATCTGTCTGGATGTATGTTCGCGATAAACTCAAACACTATTGAACTGATTGTCATGCAATTTTCACCAATCGATAGAGTGATTCATGAGAAAGGTTTAAGTATATAATTTGTCAAGGTTTTGTGTAAATTGGTTGAAATATAACGATAATTGTTGGAAGTGTCGGAAAAAGTCAAGCTGCCTGGGAGTTTTCATCGAAAACGCTGCCTAATACCGTTGAGATATATTATGCTCTACTACCCGTGCGAAGCCGGGGCGGGTTGCTAGTTTTAAATAATTCTGAACAACCCGTCAAGCAGCAATAAAAAAGATGTTCAATTCAAAGGTTTTTAAATATGTAGGTAGTAGGTACTCACTCAAAGCATAACACACGTCAATCCCGCGTTGTTCCACTCTCAGAATGGCGAGGAGGAAAATAGCGGTCAGCAAACTGGCAACGTATGCCATCAGGATCTGTCCAGACAGATTGCGTAGCTCCTGCAGCACTGAGTATACTATCAGTACAAGCAGCAGGAAGAAAGAAGACACGAACATTGCTGTGGACATACAGTTGTTTTTTGAAAACCCGGAGAGCTTCAGTACTCCAATGACCTATGGTCTCGACTCCAAGGGGAGCAAATGCGTAGTCTCTGTCAAGAACTGCATATTTGCGCCTCTTGAGATCCTCGGCCAAATCTGCCACCGAACCAGCCCTCACGGGTGTTTTCGAAAGATGGGAAGGCCCAAGTGTGTCGACACATGTAGCGTCCCACACAATAGCCCTCCCCAGCTCCCAAGTGACTAGTGTCATACCGTCGTTTGCTACAAAGGTAAAAAGTGTTTTATATGACTCGCTCATTAGCGCACGCAATATACCATTCGGTTCGAGAACAGCTGCTAAGTTAGCGGTGACAAAGGCCCGCCGGATGATGTCATTAAGGCTGGCATGGTAGTTTCAAAAATTTTTATAGTTAATAGCAAAATTTTTGATTTTCCTATGGTCAACTCAATAAAAATAAAAATAGGTAATCTATTATATGCCATATATTCCATTCTCCATTATTTGCCTCAGTGGAAAAACGGCTATTGATATTAGAGTTGAAAATGATAGGTATCGGAAAGCTCCAATCCTAACGCTTTTTTTTATCTAGCACATAGGTCTGTACCTAAATCCATAGGCGTCATAAATAATCTACTGTTGCTGTCAGGTAGGTACTACTGTTGCTGTATAAATAAATAAATAAAATAAAAATCTGTGTAAAAATGTAAAAATTGTGGGGGTCATTAAGTTAGATCACTCTCCGCACAAAACAATACCACGTGGGAGTGGAGATCCTACCAGCTATCGTTTGTAGGATGGTGTTGGGGCTGTCACGTACTCTGCGCATCAGGGGTGCGGTCTTTTTACGGATGTACTTACTACTATCATCATACTTATGTACTTATTACATATCATCGTATCAGCCCATATACGTCCACTGCTGGACATAGGCCTCCCCCATACGTCGCCACAAATAGGGGTCCGCCTCCATCCATCGACTCCCTGCGCCCTGCGCCCGCTACGATGTCCTCGATCCATCGAGTGGATGATCTCCCATCTAGGGGGGATTTGCTATAATCACTACGCTCGGCAGGCGGATTGGTGATCGCAGTGTTGGTGTTGAAACATACTGAGAAGGAAGCTGCTGCGCTTACATATACTTCTAGATATTTACTTGCCAGCCCCTTGTAGACGAGACCCTGGGTCCGTGGGGTACCGAGACTCTCCGGGTTTTCAAAAAAATATCTGAGCACCAGGTCGAAGCGAGTCGTGACCCGAAATCTGGTGAGTATCTGGCGCAGCGCATTAGCATTGCCATACAGCGGGGCAATACAGCCAGCGTCTTCGGGACGCTTCCGACTGGATTTAATATGGACCAGTTGAGCTATCTTTAGATTGTTTGCAACAGTCTGCAGTTAGCTCAATTGTCTCAATTGTTTCAATTGTAAATACTAGTTTAAGTGTTTATATTATTTGATTGTTATTTTCTTTGTTAATAAATTACTTACCAGCAGTCAAATATTTTTCATTCCTATTTTCCAAAGGATTATTGGGAAACATCAACCAGAATTGCCGTGTTGCTTTTTTATTCATATAATAGTCCAGACAGAAATGTCTGTTGTCTACTTTCGTCCACCTGTCGTAAGCGTTCGGCATTTCTAGGTACAGATTTGCATTCTAGAAACAAACTATTTTATTAGGTACGGTAGCTACGTAAAACTATATATTACTATACTTTTATTCCAAAAAACGTGTACGAATTCTCGGGCAGATGCTAGTAAAAGAGGAAGTTTTTTTTATAAATTAACTCCTCGTGTTGTTGTTTTACTGTCTACCTAATGCCATGGTATAAGAAAATAAGGTATACTCTTCCGAGACACGCTCTTCAACTCCTTGTAATAATATATATATAAATCTGATAAAACGATGTTGATGTTGATGTAAACGATGTTGATGTTGTCTGATAAAACGATGCTGATGTTGATGTAAACGATATTGATGTTGTCTGATAAAACGATGCTGATGTTGATGTAAACGATATTGATGTTGTCTGATAAAACGATGCTGATGTTGATGTAAACGATGTTGATGTTGTCTGATAAAACGATGTTGATGTTGATGTAAACGATGTTGATGTTGTCTGATAAAACGATGCTGATAAAACCATAAATCTGATAAAACGATGTTGTTTTGTATTTAACCATTATTTTTCACATTGACTCGTGTTTAACTAACGCTGTTTTGACTGATCTAAGAAACATAATTGATAATTCATATGTTTTATTTGATTTTTCAATTGACCCTTGATGATCACATTTGTTTCCCAACTTCTACGTTTTGTTGAAATAAAGTGGCAACTGGACAGTGACGTCACCAAGTGTCACTCTCGGAGGAGAAGACCTGATCATGAAGCTATGTTAACTAATACTACCTTTATTCCAAAAAAATGCGTACGAAGACGCGGGCAGATGCTCGTGGACAAGAAGGTTTTTTTTATAAATTAATTCCTCGTGTTGTTGTTTTACTGTCTAGCTAATGCAATTTTGATGTAAGCATACTTTAATATTTTAATTGTGTAGCAAAATACCTACGATTAAACAAGAGTAAGGGTCCATACACACAGCATCCATTTTACAGGATCCGTTTATTTTTCCGTGATGGTATATATAGTTGTAGGAGCGAGTTCACAGACCTGACAGTATTCCGATTTTTTGCCTGTAGCTAAAAATCCGTAAGAAACCGGTCCCGTAACAATCGTTTACTGGATCCGGAATACTGTCAGGTTTGTGAACTTGCTCCTACTACTACATTATGCGAGTTCACACACCTGACAGTATTCCGATTTTTTGCCTGTAGCTAAAAATCCGTAAGAAACCGGTCCGGTAACAATTGTTTACTGGATCCGGAATACTGTCAGGTTTGTGAACTCGCTCTTACATCTACATATGCCATCACGGAAAAATAAACGGATCCACTAAAACGGATCCTGTAAAACGGATCCTGTAAAACGGATCCTGTGTGTATGAGCTCTAAAACTGTAACATATAAACAGATAAATAAGTAACAGCGTGTATTATTAATATAAAGTGTGACAAATAAAATTATTGATACACAATTTTACTGTAAGAATTGATATCCCCGTTTAATATAAAATAAACAGGATAAAATAATTTAAAACAAATATGTTCCTTCTTACTAATTGTCGTTCTGCGTACCTATTTGTTTCACTAGGAAAATTATATCAAATATCAAAGTGCTTTATTTCCTTTAGGCCTTACAGGACTCTTGGACACGTCACAAAATTAAAATTACATGAGTAAAACAGGGAAATAAAGTGATCACTTTGATTTTTTGCTTCACTTCAAACTTTTAAACCTAAAAAGTAAAGAAGCGAACAAGAAACCTTTACCTTGTTAGGTTGTTAGTTTTCGAGTTGGAGCAAAAGTCGTCCCATGCGTTTTTATCCTCTAGCTAGATAATCTGATATTTTGTAATAAGCCTTTTTACAAAGGATATGTTTGATAGTTTGTTTGAATTTATTTATTGATAATTTTTGCAACTCACTCGTAGTTTTGTTGTAGATATACATATATATTAGATATATATAATTTATAGTAGATAAATATAATATAAATATATGTATAATAGATATATCAGTATATAATTTATATACTGATATATGTATATCAGTCATCTAGTACCCATAACACAAGGTCTGCTTAGCTTGGGGCTAGATGATGTTGTGTGCACTGTCCAACATTATTTATTTATATATAATTGTTGTAGATATATATATATATATATATATATATATATATATATATAATAAATAATGAATAAAAGTATGACAAGGTATTTTTATTGTTAACCCCCTTACGAAAAAAGGAGTGTTCTTGTCACTACATAGTATAAAACAAAGTCGCTTCGCGCTGTCTGTCCCTATTTGTGCTTACATCTTTAAAACTACGCAAAGGATTTTGATGCCGTTTTTTTTTAAAATAGATAGAGTGATTCAAGAGGAAGGTTTATACATATGATAAGTTAGTATCAGCATTGCACACGTGCGAAGCCGTGCAGGGCGGGCGCTAGTTTAAGATAAATAGAAAGTGTAATCTCCTGGAAAACTCAAACGCAACTCAGATTTAAGCACGTATTTTTAACAGCTTTTAAGTAAATATAATGAATAAATGCTGGATAATTCACACAGCATAAGCTAAGCAAAGCTTTTGTTATGGGTAATAGATAACTGATACACAATACATAGATAGATATTTTTTATTATAAGTATATAAAAAACATCCAGAACACCCGGAACCTGCAAATAGTACAAACATTTCTTCCGAGGCGGGAATCGAACCCGCAACCTCCTTCGCCTATCGCGCTACTGAGGTTGTCAAATACATAAATTAACTCAATTTTGATATATCGAAACATAGCTTCCACTTACCGCTGTTAAATACAAATTAAATTTTTGGAACAGTAATGAATTTGTAACTTCCGCACGGAATGTTTCGTCCGAATAAAATTTTCTTGGAGTCACTTCGAAAGTACTGCTTAATTTGTTTTCTTTTCTGATAGTATATCTATCATTTTCATATACCACCATGTCGTCTATATCGTAGCTTCCATTCATGCACACTTTTTTATCTATTTTTATATTTCCCGAGACCTGAACTTCCTTAGTAACACCAACATATTGTCCAAAATCACAACATTTGTATATTATTGGCTTTGTAACTTTGGTATCACATTGTATTATACTAAGGAAAAAAACTGATAAAATATAAAAAGGTATAATTGTACGTCCAGTCATTTTGAATAAGGAATACTCAATAATCATCCGTTACGGAAAATTATACTTGGGTATTGTATCTAGAGACTTGCCTACCTACTACTTGAACTGAATACAGTTCATTGGAATTATGATAAGGGATTTATTTGTTCATGCTGAAATTATACTGTTCATGCCATAGACTTAAGAAAAAAAATCTAGATCTATGGTTCCTGCTACATTTACGTATGGTACCATCAATAAAGATTTATAAAGTATTCTAATATCATCATCATCAGTATACGTCCACTTCTGAACATAGGCCTCCCCCTAGCGACGCCACGAACAGCGGTCCTGAGCCGCCTCCATCCAACGACCGCCTTCTTCCCATACTTCGTTTCGCATAGCATCGCGGACGCCACTCGAGAACCTTTACGGTATTTTAATATGAAAAGCAATAAAAATAAAATTTTACCTTTATATTACAGCTAAGATTATTGAAAGATTACGTTTTATCAATTTCTCGTAGCAATTAAAATTAAAATAAATTATTGATTTTACTTTATTTAATTATTGACAATTAGCCAATCGGGTCAATTTAAATGTAACCTCTGCCTCTCCTCTGCAAAAAAGAGTCCATTTCTCCAGGATCCCACTTTTCCGGAGTGTACCGGTACCTATGAAAGATCAACTGGAGCTCCTCGGTGTCACTCTCCCACTTTGGTCTTTAGACCTTTCATCGATTCGAAGGCTAAAACAGCAGCCATGAAACTAAGAATCCTAAACAAGATTAAGCAATACTTATCACCGGGATAGCTTTTATACCTTTATTAAGCACAGGTCCGGTCTGGTTTGAAGTGTTGCTGCCATGTTTGGGACGGCTCTGCCAAATACCAGCTTGCAGCCTTAGACTCGATAGAACAAAGAGCGTTCAGACTCATAGATGAGCAGTAACTTGCAGAGACTAAGGTCCAAAGTCCGCTCCTTCGTTTTTAACCGACTTCAAAAGGAAGAGGTTCTGAATTCGTCGGTATGTTTTTTTGTATATATGTTACGCGATATCTCCGCCAATTATAGACCAATTTTGAAAATTCTTCACTTTTTTATAGAAAATGATCCCGAATGGGTCCCATAAAAATGTTATTCCCAGGGGATTACTATTTATCCTAAAACGTAAAATAAGTGTAAAAGTAAGGGAATTTGAAGTATATTTATCGTTTAAAACACGCCATATTATTTTTATAGTTTAGTCGGTAGACCTTAGTTTGACCGCAATTTCACCTGATGCAAAGTGACGATGTGGCCGATGGTGTATCATGAAGGTCTAGAACACATCTATTCACTCTTGTCTTGCCAATAGGTGTCCTCTAGATTACAAAAGTGCACCTCAACGGCACTTCATTATCCTTTAGAAACCCGTATTTAAGGAACAATAGTTTCCGAGATTTTAAAATTTGACAGCTGTCAACAAAAATGTAGATTTTATCTTTATTTATTTATTTATTTAAAGGAAAACCAGCAGCACATAAAAAATATCGAAAACATTTAAAAGATAGAAGCAGAAGGCTATTAAAAGGTTTTCACGTGTAAGAAGAATAATAGATAAAAAAAGTGTGAACAAGCAGAGTAAACAATAGTAACAGATTACAGTCAACTTAGTTCCTAGCAGAAATTTAATATAAGTGATTGATAAAAAACTGGTAATATTACATACATACGTATAAGCAACACAATATTGATACAATAGACAATCAGCACTGCATTAGGTCGAGTCATCCTCATCATCCTCGCGGGATGGTGAGAAAAAGTCAGAGCTCAACCGCCGCCGTCTCACGGAGTTAATGCTGGAATAGAAGAGATGCAGATCCATTTGCTTTGAGAGTTTATTAAATTGATCGCTAACTCGCCACAAGAAGGAACTCTGTCGATAATTTGTTCTAGCTATAGGCTTATGAATGATTTCGCTAAATCTGATCCTTTTTTGGGGAACGTTTAATGTTATCTTGCTAAGGAGCTCAGAGCATTTAATATGGTTGTTAGTGATTTTAAGCAAAAATAGCAGGTCTCCAATATCGCGCCTTTTGCTCAGTGGAAGAAGGTGAAATTTACGGCAAATATTTATGTAATTAGAGGAACTATACGGGGTCTTCTGACGAAAGCAAAGATATTTAATGAATTTGGTTTGTATCCGCTCGATTCTTTTAATATAGGTATCGTAACGTGGACTCCAGATTTGAGAAGCGTATTCCAGTATGCTGCGTATATATGAGCAAAATAACATTTTAAAAGTTTTACATCTATTAAAACCGGCTGAGCTTCTCATTACAAAACCCAAGCAAGCTTTGCTAATAACTGAGTCGATATGAGAATCGAAGAGAAGTTTTGAATCATGCAGCACACCTAGGTCTCTAATAACATTACAGTCCTGTAGAATCTGGTTTTTTAGACAATAGACTGACTTGATTTTTGATTTTTTACGAGTGAAGGTAACTGTTGAACACTTGGACGGATTTAGATCCAGTTTATCACAATAGGCATCGAGCCGATGCAGGTCAGCCTGCAAGTCAAGTGCATCCAAAGGCGTGTTAATAATTTCATGTCATCAGCAAAGGAAAGTAGGTGACTGTTAACAAAACAAGATGAAATATTATTAACAAATATAAGAAAAAGCAGGGGTCAAGGAGCGATCCTTTAGGGACCCCACTAGGAATAGGAACCCAGCTGGAAATATAATTATTGATAACAACAGCCTGAGACCTATTGCAGATGTACGATGCAAACCATCGTAGCAGATTCCCTCTAATACCCATCGCGAGTAATTTGGACAGAAGAATTTTATGATCAATCCTATCAAAGGCCTTACTATAATCGGTGTAAATGACGTCAACCTGGTGCCCGTTATCCATTGATTCAGATAAGAACTTGTTGAAGATAATGAGATTAGATACAGTCGACCGCCCTGTGAGAAAGCCATGCTGGAATGGGGAAAATGATTGATGAAGCGCGGAAAAGATCTTATTGTACACAACCCTTTCAAAAATTTTAGCAATTATACAGAGCTTGGAGATGGGCCTATAGTTATTAACCTCTGATTTAGTGCCCTTTTTATGAATTGGCGATACAAATGCAGATTTCCAAAGTTTGGGTACGGTTCTAGAAGAAATAGATTTATTAAATAGAAGTGAAATAGGAATGTAAATAGATTGAGCATATGATTTGAGGAAAACAGCCTACCTTTCATTTGAGCCAGGAACTGAAAATATAGCTCAAGTATTTTCCGAGATATGACTGTTTCAGTTTTGACAGCTGTCGACAAAATGTAGATTTTATTATCACCTTTCATTTGAGCTATAAAATGAAACTCAAGCACAAGTAATTTTTGAGATAAGGCCGTTTTAGTTTGTCAATAAAAATTTGTGTAGTTCTAGACCTGCAAATTGCAATAACATAAAGTATACTATTACTTTGATTCCGAGAAAATGCGTGGTAAACTGCAGGCAAAAGCTAGTTAAAATATTTTAACTAGCTTTTGCCTGCCCATTCACCTAACCAGATTATCCGGATAGAATGGTGAAAACTTAATTATCGGGATAAAATAATTATCCGGATTTTGCAATCCCTACAGGTACAGCGTCTTATGAAGTCAATTTTCAATTAAACCGCCATTTACGTCACAATACAATTTATTCATATAATTCTATTATGCATATAAACAAACGACTAGAAAGTAGAGAAAATTCTTAGTATATAAACTATAAACGGTGGCAATCAAAAATATTGTATGCACCTAACTGGGTGCATTGCACTTAGTATAATATTTTGTCACATTTCATAGAATTTTTGATTGTCACTTTAAATAACTTTCTACAATGATATAAACTTAGATAAAGTACCTAATATTAAAATTGGTCAATTTGTTGCAAGTAATAAGTAAATATAAATAGGCCTAAAAATATAAATGCCTGTAACAGGCCTTTATATTACCGCGTAGGTCACAACAGTTGTGACCTACGCGGTATTCGCTATCCAGCGCGAACTTTCGCTTGGATTTTGGATCGGTTTCGCGTGGTCCGCGGTATTCCGCCTAGTATTCATTTGCCACTAAAGTGGTATACATATATTTATGTGTTACGTAAAAAATATCCGCTATCTGATTCCATAGCACAAGCTCTGGACAAATATGGGCTAGAAGGCGATATTTTGTGAAAATGACCAGCATAAAGGCCTGTTTGGACTTCGCGGTATTCAATACCAAGAGCGACAGCGACATCCGAGTGGATACTCGGATATCGTGCTATGGAATCAGATGGCGGATATTTTTTACGTAATACTATATTAACTTATCTAAACTATGAAACAAACATAAAAATAACTTGGCCATAGATCAAATATAAGAATCAAACAATACTCTAGCGGCCGAAGGGTGAAAACAGGATCCTATTTACTAAGCTTTCGCTGTCTGTTCGTCTGTCTGTCCATCTGTCAGCGGGCTGTATGTATCTCAGGAAATGTACAAAGCAGACAAATAGTAGAAATTTACACAGAGGTGTATTTCTCTTATCTATATCAACAAACAATGAAATCAGTATAAGGTTGAGCAACCGCGCCATGGTTTTTTTCGATCCCAAATAAAATCCTTTTTTTGCGAAATAGTTTTATAAGATACTAAGATATAAGTACGGATTTCGTTATATTTAAGTTTTACGGGATATTTATTTATTCCTCTGAATTGCAATGCAATGCGGAATACCGCGGGGGGAAGTTCTGTTGGTGCCACAGAATAATATAAAATTAACAAACCGGGTCCAAGGTCAATATTATACTCACCCAAAAATTTTGCAACTAACTTATTTTGCAAGCTCTTCTTACATTATAACGCCGTCCCGCCAAACAGATAATTGCTACAGTACGGAAGGCATTGACCGTGCGTTATGTGCAATAAATAAAATCAACAACAATTTTACTGAAGCGCTAAAGTAAATAACGGGATATTTACCATGATTTGAGTTGGAGTTCTCCAATATTTCGGCACTGGTACATGCTCCATGAATCACGGAACACCAAAAAAAATCCAACTACAAATCATGGTAAAAATCCCGTTATTAAAATTTGTGTTCTAAATAACCATGATAGTTTCAAAAGTTTTCTTGAAGCGATTTTTCAGGAGACTGATAACAATAATTATTTTCCTTTTACATACATAGATCGAATTTTCAAAATTCGAATTCGATTCAAAATTCGATTTCAGTGTCGAAAAATTCGACACTGATCGAATTTTTCATTAAAAAAATACGAGCTTCGAAAAAATTATCAATTCCGGTATCTATTAAAACTGCTAGATACCGGTAAGTATTATCTTTCTAACAGTTATCTTCTACATTGCTTATTTCTTTGAATAAGCTTTAAATGATATTTTTCATTGGAACCACAAGATTTGTCTTAATTGGATGGAAATAAACAGCCACGGATTATTGTGAAATATGTTTACGTGTTTTTCGATTTATCATTAGTCACCCATAGGCAACAACATTTTAATCATAGGAATGAGAAGGTACAGTTGCGTTCAAAGTTGTGACCTAATTATAGGTACACACATTAAGTAGGTATAAAGATAAATAAACTATGTAGATTGACCCAGAAAAGGAAGTTACTAGGATTATATGTAAGTAGATACGTGGTACTGGATTATAAGGGATTATGAATTAATAAGTAGCTGCCCGCTCCTTCGCCCGCTTTTTATCGTTATAAAAAGTAGCCTATATGTCATTCAAGCTCCCAAACTATACCCATACCAAATTTCCCAAGACATAACATTACCTAGGGTCTAGGTGATGTTACCTAGAGTCTAGATAATGTTATGTCTGGTTCTTTTAAGCATAAACGAATTGAATAGATTTTTGCAGCTGACTGTACGAACCTGCCTCATTCCCTCGTTACATAGTAAATTCCAATTCAACTCGTTTTAGACACACTCAATACTATATAAGAACTCGCTTTGGAGTTAGTCCTCCGTCTAGGTAATGTTATGTCTGGTTATTTTAAGCATAAGCGAATCGAATTGAATTTTTGCAGCTGACTGTATGAACCTGCCTCATTCCCTCGTTACATAGTACGTTTTAGACACACTCAATACTATAAGAACGCGCTTTGGAATAAGTCCTCCCTCTAGGTAATGTTATGTCTGGTTCTTTCAAGCATAAACGAATGGAATTGAATTTTTGCAGCTGACTGTACGAATCTGCCTCCTTCCCTTGTTACATAAATAATAAATTGTTTTACTCTTTGTCCTCTTTACAGATATTCCTGACAGGAAAAATTATTTGATTAATTAATGTTGAAAAAAGACTCACTCCGGCTGGTCGATTCAGATATTGTATTCTCGAGTGAAGGTATATACAATATATATATATATATGTACTTGTAGATTTAGTTATAAGATTTATTTTTACAAGCATTTATTTAACTTGCAATGTATATATGTTTGTTCGGGTCAAATCTTGCAACTCAATTTTGGACCGGTTATCCTCAACAGATTGAGCTGAAATTTGGCATACGTATGTTTGGTGACAATGAAATGTCATGGTACTATCGAGCTGGTCTGATCAAGCACTTTCGTCCTAGATGATATCCAAGAAAAGCTTGTATTTGAGTTTTTTTTTTAATTATAAAAAAATATTTTATACCTACGATAATATCGTCGCCTTTGTAGTGAAGAGAGCTAAGCCACACTTAAACAAAACACACCGAATTGAGTTGTGAAAATTCAGCCTTAAATGTAGATTCTAGTGATGACAAGATCTAAGTGATAGCTCAACTAGAAGTTGGTTTTTGATTCAAGCGTAGCGTTCTAACCGAAATATTTTCAATAACATCAAATACGTATAATGCGAAGACTTAAGAACGGAACGGATAGCCTAAGCCCCCATACAAACGTACTTTCTGCTTCATTTGGAAACTATGCCCCCGATTTATTGAAATTTTCCATAAGTAATCGGATGAAAATTAGCTATGTTCAAAAAACATAACGATCTTTAAATGAGAGCTATACTAAATTTTGACCACCAAATCGAGTCATTTTCAAGAGATTTTTTTATGCATGAAAGACACCTTTATTCGAAAATCTGTCGCATCCTAACTATATTTAACATTAAAAATAATCAAAAAATCAATCGTTTATTCAAAATTAATCGGAAAGTACGAAAAAATATAAAAAAAATGGTGCCGACACCGAACACACGCACACAGCCACATGACAGCTTCGTATTTGATGGTTAGACGCGCTTTCTCACTCATAGCGTGCCCCGTTTCATTCGTCGTGAAACAACAACAAAATTTAGTATTTGATGGTTCGATGCGCTTTCTCACTCATAGCGTGGCCCATTTCATTCGACGTTAAACAACAACAAAACCGCATGGGCCAATCCGTTTCCGTTTGGGAGAGGTTCGTAGCCTTCTTAAATCGTACATCCATTATTTCAACACATTAATTATTATTATCTTCTCGCAGGATCTCTCTTGGATACAAATAGAGGAAATAGAACCATATCTATAGAACAAAAAATAAATCTGTACGTAAGTAGGTACTTATTTATTTTAATTATCGTTATCTCGCGCTGTTTTGACTGATCTAGTAACAAAAATAATTGACGATTGTAATTTTTTTTATTGATTTTTCAATTGACCCATATTACATTTGTTTCCCAACTTCTACGGTTTGTTGAAATAAAGTGGCAACTAGACAGTGACGTCAGCTAGTGACTCTGCCGGATGGTTTTAGTGGGAGCAGCCTTGTTTTCTTAGATCATGCGGATTGGCTTTGACTCACCTTTATATCTTTAATAGCTGCTGCCCGCACCTTCGCCCGCGTTTTATCGAGATAAAAAATCTAGCCTATATGTTATTCCAGGTCCCAAACTATACTCATACCAAATTTCAGCCTAATCGGTTTACTAGTTTTTGCGTGAAAGAGTAACAAATATCCATACATCCATCCATACAAACTTTGACATTTATAATATTAGTAGGATAATGGTGAGTCACACCTTATTTAAAACATATTTTGTAACCGGCTTCGAAAAAAGGAGAAAGTTCTGCTGTATGTATGTGTTTTTATGTTCGTTCGCCGATTTCTCCGTCATTTGGGAGCAGATGTTTAATAATTCATTTGGTTTAGAAAACGATCCCACGGTGGTCCCATATAAATTTTATTCCCGAGGGATTAGCAACTAACCCTTGGTCCATCAAATAAAAAAAACAGAGAATATATAAAATTATAAACCATAACCATACCTAATAATTTACTCCATTTAAAAATGCATTCACCGCCATGTTTTGCCTGGCTATTCAAAATTTATCTCTGAGTTCCTGCTTATTTTTGAGTCCATGCATATTCTCGTTCCTGTGTGGCGTACGGCATGATAATAAAATTAGTGATTCCAGCATTATATAAAGCTAATTTTGAACTTTAACTTAAGGTACTGACTGGCTGGCTTTACGAAGCGTAATGTTAAGTGTTACACAGCGAGCGTTTTTGCAGTCAGTATTCAGTATCTACGGGGATAGGCGCACAAGCAACGAGACGGATTTTAGCATACGACAACGCGGGGTAACGTATGTATCACGACATGTCTGCTGCGAATGGTACATTACGCGCCGTTACAACGGTCAGTCAGTATCAGTACCCGGCTTCTTAACAGTTAAAAAACGTATTCTTAACTCCGTGCATTGTCTTCTCATCAATCATTTTCTATGTACCTTAAACAGTGCATTTAAGCTTTAACTATACAGTTTTAGAACTTATTCTTTAAGGAGCCCATGGGCACGTCTTCTTTTTCCCGCGTGGACATAGTGCGCGATGAAATTGTGGTTTGAGTCCGCGACATCGGCTCTCCGCGAAGTTGCTTGTATCTGCAGATAGGAGGCGCTTGTTAGTCACATTAAGCATAGAAATAATTAATTGTATACATAATTATAGCATAAGATTAAAATATTGTACATAGATAGGAACACACATACAGTTTCAGTTGCATTCATTTTGTTTACGCCAGTTGGTTTTGTAAGAACTTTAAGTAATTCCTAGATAATTACAGTTAGTTAATTTGAAGCCCCTTTTTAAATATGGGGGCATGTCTACACAAATAAAGCCAAGCGTTTCGTGAACTACACTTATAGCACTAGTACCTCCCAAATCCTTATTTTGCAAACGCTGCCTACTACGTAACGAAATTTTAATCAAAACGGACCACTTATCTACCACCGACCTTTGGAGTTGCAATCGGAGGCCACTGAATATTGAAAGTAACAAAGAAAGGTCTTTTCTTAAACGTCCACATCAATGACGATGATGATAACTTCGGAAATGGTGAAGACATCCACAAAGCATTTAACATTTATAGGACTTCACAAAACCCCATAGAGCTAACATACTTTAGATTGATTCGTGGTCCTTTCGAGGATTTGTCCCAGGTAACCTTCGTAGGTTCTTCAGTTTCCAGGCCCAGTCTAAATAAAAATGCAATAATATCAAAAGTCAGTGGAAAACAATATTATAATTTTAACTACTACTGTTATTTTAATGATTATTTATTTTAGCAATCTATGAACTTATAGTTAGTATTAATACACTGCAGTTTGTACAAATATTAGTAAAATAACTGGTGCAATATATCATAGGGTGCAATAAATATAAAACACCAATAGAGTTTGTAAAATATTATGTTTAATACTGAAGTATTTTATAATAAAGTTATATTATAGTTATTCTGTGATAAAAGTTATGTTATTGAGCAAAAGCGAATTTTAGTTGAAGTCCCAAAACCAGAACTGCAATCCAAGAACTCCACGGTTGGTGCCAATTATGTTAAGGGAAATTTGTATAAAAGGGGTATGGGCTTATACTCGTAGTCTGATTGTTTTAGTGAGTTTCTTGTTAAATCAATTGGCTAGTAGGTAAGTTCAAATCCAATCACCAAACTCGTACCTTCTCTCTTTATATGAAGTCTCATTGCTTCTCATTTCCAGTTTCAGTTCTATCGATATCCATGATTGTCCATTTCTTTGTGTTGTGTTTGTTTTTTGTTGGCTTAAAGGTATTCTACTATATTAATATATTCATCTATCATTATACTATCATCTATGCTATTATCATCGGCTGCTTAGTTTACTTTATTTTCCCAGTATTATTTAGACTAATAGCACAAAAATAGTCGCTATCAGTTTTGTTGTATAATAATGTTTTCTGGGTATTATTAATATTCATTTTACTTATATTTTTGTCTATTTTTGTTTTAATCTGATGCATGCCTTTTTACCATTAATATTATCTCTATCTTTTTATTTGTCTTGATTATCTTGTCTAGTTTTGTTTTTCTTATTATATCAGTCTCTAATATTTAAAGTACATTAACAGCGGTTTTATTGCTCATAGCACTCCCGATGGAGGTTCGTATGGTTTCTTGGCTTGCTCTTTGGTCGATCATCTGCCTCCTTCTGAGTTGAGCCAGGCTTAAGTCCCTCAGTTCGTCGATTTCTTCGTTTTCTTTGTAAAACTTGTTCTTGATCCTAGACACAGGTTTTTAAATGTATTAAGATACATTTTAATGATTTTTAGGATAGGTAGCTAGTAAATCAGACTTAATTAAGCACTCACAAACGATTTCACATTCAATTTTTTTTTCCCTTCACCATTATTCCTTAATTTTGAGGTTTTAACACTCTTATCTAGATTATGGTAATGCTTATCTCTGTTCATTTCATACACATTGCAATGTTCGATGAAAATGATAAAAAGCTTTTAATGTTGTTTTACATTATATTCATGTTTTTTTCGTTTTGAACATGCACAAACTTAATGGTACAGTTATTGTTGGCCAAGCCAATGTAATGAAAGATTTGGACATGACAGATTTGGTCGCCATGAGTCGGACAATATAATAAGTGAACCGTAAAACTCAATGATTTTTAGTTTTTCATATAATATTCGATTACAATGATCAAAAACCAGTGACATGATGACAGTCATCATCAACGAACCTCTTCTTGATAAGCCTGAAGATCTTCCGCTTGCAGACAAAGATGATGAAGATGATGAGGCCAATCAGCACGTTGTAAGCGTCGGTAAAGTTCCAGAGGCCGGTGATGTCAGGGTAGAGAGCGCTGATGACCTCGAGGATCCAGTTGATGCCCATCACCATGAACAGCTTGAGGTAGAGCGTCAGCCTGAAACGAACGACAGGTCTGTTGACAAATTAGTTTTGCATGGAAATATTGTTTTTATTGTGTTAGTGAGCTAGTTTTTGCCTGCGGCTTCGTACGCGCTATTTCTATGGAAACGTTCAAAGGTTATTTCTATCTCATGGGAGCTGATTTATAGGATAAAAAGTGATAGTCTATGTTTTATTCTAGGTCTCGACCTACATCTATACGAAGAAGTAACAAAAATCCATTCATCCATCCAAGCTTTCGCATATATAATATTACTGGCTACTTTAACGTTTTAGACTGGTGGACTAAGAAGAGAAGAAACATTTCCGTATGGATAAAATAATAACGAAGCAAGGCACTTGCATCGTTATTTCTGGGTGATACAGAACAGCCCTTTGTTACAAGTTACAATTTTATTTTGTGAATGAAATTATTAATTATTTTTTCTTTATACTAAGTGACATTCTGTATTTGTATTGGATATTTTTTAATTAATATAATTGGTTTTTTAGTAACCGTGTTAATACACAATAGACAATTTCAATCCATAACTCATAAATTCTTCATTATGTGGGACTTAGCATTATTGAACCCTTACTAGCAAATGATATAGATAACGGTTCCAGATTGAAATAATTTTCAAGTAGGTACACCATTAAAACCAAAAAAATATAAATTAAATATTTTTTGACATTTTGACAATTCACACAATATCTAACCCCAAACTAAGCAGAGCTTGTCTTATAGAGTGTGCTTGTCGTATGGCAACCCTACCTATAGGCTATAGGTAATTATACGTCTCACATATTATTTTTATCATACATAAAAACAGCCAGAACACCCGGTACTAATATCTGCAGATCGTGCAAACATTAGTCCCGAGACGGAATCGAACCCACAAACAACCTCCTGCGTCGCTAGCGTTACTTTACTTACCGCTGTTTATCGTTCCTATGCTGGTCATGCGTCCCATTATCCTTATTCTTGAGGACCGAAGTCTGTCTCTTTATCTGGTTGATCTTCGTGGCGGTCAGCGCGAAGAAGACCATGTTGGACAAACAGACAAGAAGCATTGGACTGTAGAGGTAGATTAGCTTGCTGTGCCCTGAAATGTAGAGAATTGCCTGCATTTAAATGTGATTTAAGATTTTAATTTACATTTTTTTATGAAACTAGCTGTTGCCCGCGGCTTCCACGCGCTTTTCATGTATTCTATGTCCGTTCCCGGGATATCATCTACCGCCCTGCCAAATTTAATTAAAATCCGTTTAGCCGTTTAGGCGTGAAAAGGTAACAGACAGACAGACTACTTTCAAATTTATAATATTATAAATATATATAGGAGGATTGAAAATTTATTTGTTACCTCACCTTATGGCGCATATTTAAACTTTTACAGAAATATCGAAAAATATGTAGTTAAACTGGGTATTATCAATTAGCAGTGAGAACTTTTGGTAATTCTTTTCCATAACGATAATACAAGCAAAAATAAAGAGTGGCGCTAGTTTCGTATCACTATACGCCTTAAGGTTAGGTACCTAAACGACTTTTTTGTACTGAGTGTGAACATGTGTTCGGTTGTCCTAAGATAATTATCCGAGCCCTAAAGATTGCCGTTAGATAACAATAAAACTACAAAAAGTTCGTTCAAAATCATTATTCTTAAAAATTTACTGACCAGACCGGCCTACCTGCCGGTTACCCTGAGATTGCAGGTTTGATTCTTTCCCTGAGACAAATTGTCAGTTGCATTGCAACTAAGGCCTGTAACTTTTGTGAAATTGTTAAAGTTTTAAAAATAACGGGGCGAACAAACTAAACAGATGTTTGCCTAACGATGGCGATGTCAGATGTCTTCGATTGGTCGAAATAAGAAAACAAAGACCTTTAGATCTAACAGGACTCTTGTACACGTCTCAAAATTAAAATTACTTAAGTAAAACTGGGAAATAAAGACTTTGATATTTTATTGTTCACTTCAGTCTTTTTAAAATGTTAATACGGAGTATAAGGTCACGGATATGAAAAAAGGGTAGTGCAATTATGGTGGTAGCTTACCATAAAGAAAGCAGCCCTGATGCCGCAGCAGTGGCATCATCGGATGCGGCGGCAGTCCCGAGAACTCTAGTGAGATGAGGAGGATAGTCAGCACGGTGGGGATGCCGAATGCGTACGCGCAGTAGGCCAGAAAACGGGCACGCGTGGATGATAACCGGGCGGAGAGGCCTCGTTTGCCACTGAAGAATAACGAAAAATTGTATGAAAAAGTGCTTTATTTCCGTTAGAACTTAAATTCAAATTCCACAAGTAAAATTAGGAAATAACGTGATCACTTTGATTTTTTGTTCACTGAAAAGCAAACAAGAAACCATAACCTTGTTAGGTTGTTAGTTTTCGAGTTGGAGCAAAACTCGTCCCAAGCTTTAAAAATACAAAGTAGGAAGCTGCTGCCCTTCCTCTGGTAGGTTCCCTTATTCTCGACTCTTACGACATCCACGGGTTGAGTTGCAGGGGTCGATTTTTACACAATTGCAGTACCACGGCTAAGCTAATTTGCAAGTAGTCTAATTGCCACTTAAACCAACGGGTAATTACATTTTACTAGTGGCCTGTGGTTTTAGCTCGAGGGTGGCTTACCTCATTTGACTTGTTCGATTTCCTGGCTCGGCTTATTCATTGATGAATTAATAAAAAACAAATATGTATACATAGCGGCATTTAACTTTAGCGCTGACCGTTATTACGCAGAAGTAAAAAATAAGGTACCTGGGCGGGGCTAGCGGTACATTACCCATGCGCAGCTATCCCCTCTGTGTATCGTTCAGCGCTAGACTTATAGCCCGGCTACACGCTCAAACATTTGTGCATGCAGATTGCACAAATGTTTGAGCGTGTAGCCGGGCTATTACGTGCCGCTACTTGTACCCTGATCCTACGCGTTGTTTTGAATCAGATAGGTTTGATTATTAGGGACCCTGTCTTTTGGATGAAATTATTTTCGTAAGTATAAGTAGGTACCTACTATGTATAAATTCAAAATATAGTCAGTAATGGGCTGATTATGATGATAAAGTATAAGTTCATTGTTTCAATTGTAAATAACAGATCCCTGAGGCCGGTTGACGATTGTATCGAAACGTGATCGTATTGTGTTATTTTTGTATGGGATTTCCGTAGTTCCCTATCCGCACGATAGAAGCGCCTGACGAAATCCAATATTATGTATATACAATACAAACATATTTATAATTGGTTTCAATTCTTTGACTTCAAATATAATATCTAATCCAACGCTATATTATTGATAAAATATTATCTATTTTACTATAATCTAATTAACGGTAGACAGATTTAGTCTCAGCATGTTTCCTTTATATGTAGGTATTTTTATTTAGTTATCTAAACAAAAGTACATAAAAAGGAAACTATGATAATATCTGATAAAAAGAAGACATGGAATGGAATACACGCGAAATGAAATGAAGATAAAACCAGTAAAAAATGTCACAAGGGGCTAAGTATATAATTCTATACCTCAGAGGTATAGATAGAATAGTAGGAAAGTTAAGGTTCATAATGTTGTATACCTCTACCTGAGACTGACTCTGTACAGAATTTTGTTCTGACTCTGAGGCAAACAATAAATTGAATTTACCTGTGTAGCTAACTGTTAACATAGTTACAGTTCCGAAATATCCTAGGTACCGAGTAGGGGCCTTATTTGTTTGGATTTCGCAAGACGTGAGAACGATTTATAGTCCGATTAAAAAACCTGGATATTTTTTGTATACAAAGCTGTTACAAGACCCAAGGAATATTGGTGGAAAATATTTAACGACATTGGTATCATTGAAGCAAAGCAGAGAAACTCAAAACAATTTATGGTTTTGAAAGCTTTCATTCATAATCAAGGAATTTTTATACTAAGTTACGTTAGTATAAAAATTCCTTGTTCATAATTTAATTGATACCTATCTCGTTATTTTTAGAATTCAAATTTATATATTTTTGGCTACACATGTGTGAGGTTATGCGTTGTTAAAGTTTGTGTTTTAGCTTTTAGTTGCAACTTTACTGTTACCTTGTTGTTTTGTGTTATCGTTATCAGTTTTGTTGAGTTTTCATTCATAAATGTCTTTGTTGACATAAAATGTCTTGGATTCTACATCGGAGTATAAGCAAAGTATAGGTACTTGTTTGTTTACTCTCAGCGCCGCGCCGCCATCTTGGTGCAGTGCAAGTAAGTTACTTCACTCAGTAAACATTGTATTTATGATACCTATTGTAATGACCTTTCCGAAACCACTCGAAAAAACCCATGTTTACGAAAATCCGAAAGAATAGGTTGACCTGTTTTTTTCCCTCGTTAGATATAAATATTCGCTGTGGTTTTTCGTCACGAAATGCGGTAAATGTAGGTAACGTACTTTAATGGTAGGCTCCAATCAAAGATACCTAAAAGAGCCGGTAGAACTAAAAACAAAAAGCAAAGAGAAAAAAAATTAAAAAATCCTCGCAGACTTATATTTATAATTAAAAGATTCACAACATACATATTACTATTATCTATAAAAATACTATGTTATGTACATATGTATAATTTTTAACAATATACATATATATATGCTTCAATCTTATATACCTACTATGTTTAAAATCGTTTTTTTCTGAGGTAGAATGCAAATACTTATCTTAAATTTGCTTTATTACTGCATTTTCACATTATGATGTTAACAATAGTAGGTTTTATCATTTTTATTTTAAATTTTACTATTATTTAATTTTTGGTTTATTTTTTTTTACTTATGACACAATGCGCGGTTTTCGATTTGCATATTTATAAAGAAAAAAAATTGTTCCAAATATCTCAATAGGTGGCAGGGGGCGTCAACTGGTAATTAGGGTATGTCAATGTCAAATAAAAACTCGAAAAAGTTTGTTTTCCTTTCACTTGGCATTGGCATTACCCTAATTTTCAGTTGATGCCCTGCTATCTATAGAGATATTTAGAACGTATTTTTTTTTATTGTAAATCGAAAACCCCTCATTGTAAAAAAAACTGGAGGAGAAGCCCTGGACCCTAAAATTCAGCCTAGGCTAGTTTAGGATCCTACGGATTCACTATATATAGTGTACACTAATTGTGTCGAATAAAAGATTTTTATGTTTTGTTTTTTTGAAGTAACGCAAATTAACTACTTCGTAGGAGGCACTTTGCAGGAGAATATAAACTTTTGTCCCAGTAGTCTTGTGCACAGGACAACTGAGACAAAAGTTGTCCCAGTTATCCAATATACAATACAGAACAACTGCACAAGACAATTGGGAATAAGCGAAATAGTTTATGGAACAGTTATGGAATGTTTCTAAAAAAGTTTAAGTGTCTAATGAGGTTTAAAACCCACACCATAGTGCTGGCCGCACATGCCTTCGAAATTCAAAAATCACTACATCAAATGCATCATTGATCGTCTATTATTTATTCGAATTCTTTTCTTTAGAAAAATATGGGTTGTTACTTGCGGAAGTAAATTCAGTCTTTATTCAGACGCGATCAACGAAACATCAACAAGTAAACAGTCAATAGTCCAGTAAAGCAGAATTAAAAAAATACTGGACAATTCACACAGCATTATCTAGCCCCATGCTAAGCAGAGCTTGTGTTATGGGTATTAGAAAAGGAATAAAGAAGTTCTTCTCAAGATCAGTTTTCAATTCCACCTTCCTATTGAATGCTCAGCAATATACAAGTGTGAACCCAGCTCATTCATATATCCCTTTTTCCCTTTTAGTGAGATTACACAAGCACCATACAGACAACTGAACAAGGTCTGATGAAAAGAACGGAGAAGGATTATATTAGCTGGATCTCTACCTGTTTTTAAAGCACGCGTCAAAGATTTTTATCTGTCAGAAAAGTAAATATTGGTATCTATCTATCTTGCTCTTGGTATTTATTTATTAAGTATACATAATATATTTTCTACTTTATGTACCTATATTATAGTATAATTTTATTTTATGTATTAATGTTGTATACACCCTTGACTTTCTTAAATTGTTAATTTTCTATCCATTCAAAGGTTGCCTGGAAGAAATCGCTTCTGAGCGATAAGGCCGCCCCTTGTATTGGTTTATCTTTGTGGTGTACAATAAAGAGTTTTGTAATTGTAATTGTAGTATCCCAGTATAAACATAAGCTTTTTATCTCGGAAATCACATTCGATACCACGGGCAGAACCTCGTCGGAAATAATTACATACATTTATTGTACTCGGAGAATATTTCCAGACTATATCATCAGAGCCAATAGCAGAAGTTCTAAACAAAATTTTTGGGTTTGAAAGCTTTTATTAATGATTTTATTTATATCGCGTCCATTTTCGACCACGAATTTGAAACACAGTGAGTTTTGTTAAAAGTAATTAGTAAAGGTAAACTTTTACTAATTACTTTGCAACACAAGGGAATAGGGAAATTAATTCATTAATTTAATACCTAAGCGGAAAAGCCATTTTGGGAATGCTACGTAAAAAAATATTTCAATTATTAAATGGAGTAGATAAGTAACTAATTCCCATTATCCAAGAGATAGACCTAATTTTGTAAAACGATTAGAAACCACTGAACCTAACTTTAAAAATCGTATAAATAATGGATTATTATCGTTTTTTTTGCGTTTTCTGACCTTTAAGTAGCCTCGGTTGGTACGCAATTTTTTTTATCAGTATATGATAAAGGATCGTTTGGTTTATAAAAAATTAGGTATTGTGTAATGCCCATTTTTAACAGACTTCAAAGATAGGTTATTTTAGCTTATACCGTATATAAGAAATAGCTATATATAAGAAAATATCCATAATTTTTGAAGAAATTATAAGTAAACCAATTCTCTTATCTTCAAAAATATTTACAGTTAGTAAGAAAATAAACATGAAGCGAAATCGAGAACCTCATTTCTCGATTCCGCTTCATGTTTATTTTAAGGTGACCTTACAGATCCGTCCAAAAAATCCACTCTGTATAAATACAGGGCGTCCCACGGCTATGCCACGGGAAAGTATCTTAAATATTGTAGATAGAAAATATTACTGAAAGAAGAGTACATTTCATTTTAAAAACAATTTAAACTGCTTTCAAAGAATTTAGATAATCGCGAGTCTGGGGAATTGAACCTGCCAAATTGTAAAAAAAAAACACCTGTAGTTTTACAATACCGATCATAATTTTTTTCCAAATCACATAGCATGAGAAATAAAAAAAAAACAATAAAATTTCTAATATGGTATAAAAATTGGTGAACAAATGACGAACATAAAAGCCAGTTTTAAGTACTTATGTAATTTTAATTTTGTGACGTGTCCAAGAGTCCTGTAAGGTCCAAAGGAAATAAAGCACTTTTTTATTTGAGTCGAATGAAGAACATATTTCTAAAGTCGCGTTCAAATTGTAATAATGCTTACGAGCAATTTTAGAAGAGAATTAACGCCTTTTAGTGATTGTAACCTTTATTTTATAAACACACAATTTATTGTTCGTTTTATCGGGATAAAAAAATAGCCTATATTATGTTATTCCAGGTCTTAAACTATACCAAATTTCAGACCAATCAGTTCACTAGTTTTTGCATGAAAGAGGAAGAAACATCCATACTCACAAACTTTGACATTTATAATATGAGTGGGATATTTATGTAATTACGAAACATGACGTGAGATTTTTTCCATACAAAAGATCTCAACGCGCTTGTTAATTTGGCTCTTAATGTGTTAATCGTTAGCGCTTTTCATCGTTATTTTCCTCTTAAAAAGAGCCAATAAAGCGTCAGATACCTAGTTCCAGCACTGGACTGTGATTGACTATTGACTGATTTTGATGTATTTTTTAGTTATGAGATAATTTTACTAGGTGTCAGATCAGATGTGTTAGATATCACTTAAAATATGTACGCGTTCCTGAGGAGTTGGTCAATCTTATGTTAGTTTGCTTTCTTTAATATTAGATCCGTGGACTAGTACGTGAAGTTGGCAAAAGTTTCCACAAAACTACAAAGAGGAATATAATTGCCATTAAAAAAACGCGTTCAAACCTACTTTCAAATTGCGTGATTCGTTCTTTCGAGGATATCTCTAAAGAATATTTAAAATTACTTATTCTAAAGACCTGTGTAAATAATTATGAGGGTAAGTAGTCTTGTTTTCATTTTTACTGAGTTTTCACTGCCACCAATAAATAATTTACACAAAAAGAAATATTAGTTTTTTTATGTCTTCGGGCTGAGCTTTGAAGACCTCTTTCGCGCAGCTTTGGCCGGGATTTGACGAAATCACCAATTTTACGATTTCCCTGCGACTTAAACATTAGCATGATTGGGAGATGGGTGCACTAGCAGATCATTTATCCACTAGCTACTGACCGCGCCTTCGCCCGCGTTTCATCGGGATAAGAAATAGCCTATATGTTATTCCAGGTCCCAAACTATACCCATACCAAATTTCAGCCCAATCATCATACAAACACCATACATCCATCCATCCATTCTCACAAACTTTGACACTTATAATATTAAAAGGATATGGACTGAGACTGAGACGAAGTCTCACTATTATTTTATCACGAATTTTGATGGTTTTTAGCGTGATGGCCAGTTAAAACAACAATTTTAAATTTGAATAAGTACTTTTAAATAATCTATGGGTGCCTTTCTATTTATATTATTTATTTAGTAAACAAAATCCACAGTCCTTATAAACTAATATTAACTAACTTAACTATGACCTGAAATAAAGGTTTTTATTTTATTATTCATTTATTTTTGCTTACATATGTATGTACATACAATTCATTCTTAGTTTAGGTGAATAGCGGTAGGGGTGGTAAGATTGTACATGCACCCTGTAAGGGCACTGCAAAATTGGCTCATGTATTAAAAAAAAATAAATGAAAAATGTCAAAGTTATAAATATGTTTTTATTTTATTTAAAATATATAATCTTTTAATTACATAGTAATCTGGGTAGCGTTCGAGCTTCGTCTTATAGTTTTGTTTTCTATCCTTGCCAGTTTTTTAAAGTCGTGTCAAGTCGCGAGTTTTTCCTTTCGGAAAAGTTGGTACTTTACATAGATTATTTATTTATGAAGGCTATTCTAGTAGGTTTATATTTCAATTGATTATATTTATTTATCGATTATTATTATTGGCCGTGGGGCCGCGGCGTACGTACGAATATCGACTCCTCCAACTCAACCCGTGGATGTCATAAGAGCCGACTAAGGGAACTTACCAGAGGATGGGCAGCAGCTTCCTTCTGAGTATTTTTAAACACCAACACTGCGATCACCAATCCGCCTGCCAAGCGTGGTGATTATGGCAAATCCCCCCCTACATGGGCGACCATCCACTTGGATGGACCGACGACATCGTAGCGGTCGCAGGGAGTCGATGGATGGAGGCGGATCAGGACCGCTATTTCTGGCGTCGTACGGGGGAGGCCTATGTCCAGCAGTGGACGTGTATAGGCTGATGATGATGATGATGATGATATTATTATTAGGTATTTATAATGTTATGTTAATATTTATCTTAAATCACCTTTGGTACAGCCCCTGCCTTTCTTAAATTCACAATTCTTTCCTTCCAAAGGTTGCCTGAAAGGGATCACTTCTAAGCGATAAGGCCACCCATTGTACTTGTCCTATGTAACATCTCTCTATAATGTTGTTTTTCGTATTCTTTGCATCCATCTCCCAATAACCCTGTACCTATTGCCCGCACGATTGACAGCTTTTTTTTTAATTCCTTAGTGGTATAAATATGTATAAAATTCTTTGACAAAGCTCGTTCAAAGTCAATGTGCTAGGTACGTACTTAATATATCACTCGCACCATTAAAAATACTTTCACATATTTCTAACGTTTCTTTAGCTGTTTGCCTGTATAATAATTAATCTTACCTAAATGTCCACCAGATGTCGAAACACATTACATTCAGCCAAAAGAACGCAGACTCCAGCGAAAAGTAGATGATGATAGCTGAAACAAAAATAAACTCTATAGTTGATACACTTAGATCTCATCTTAGATGTTCAATGGTCAGAGAAGACAGATTTTGTAGCAAACGAAAATAAGTTCTAATGTATTGTCATAAATTGCAATTTCATTGTTTTTGTGAAGTCGTAGACTCATTAGCTATAATAAACCAGCAAAATTCTACGCTTGAAATACAAAAAAGTCAGTCATAATTTTTAAGGATTTGTTTTGCAGTCATCTTGCATTCTTACTTTTTTAACCGACTTCAAAAGAAGGAGGTTATCAATTCGTCAGTATGTTTTTTTTTGTATGTGTGTTACGCGATATCTCCGTCAATTATGGACCGATTTTGGAAATTCTTTCACTTTTCTATAGAAAACAATCCAGAAGGGCTCCCTTAAAATTATTTTTTTGTATCCTCAGGGGATTAGTAATTATCCCGCAAAACTTAAAATAAGTGAAAAAGTAAGGAAATTTGAAGTCGACTTATCGTTTTTTAAAACACGCCATATTATTTAGGAAGTACAGGAGTACCTTTACTACAATAAAATACAATGTAAGTTTATTAATAAGTTGTTCAGTTTAAGCCAGTTTTTAACCGACTTCGAAAAAGGAGGAGGTTCTGTGTTCGACTGTATGTAATGTTCATATGTTTTTCTACGCATATTCGTCGATTTCTCTGTCAATCAGAACCGAATCGGACAATTATTTTGCCGTTGTATAGAAAAGAATCCCAAAATGGTCCTATAAAAAAATCCCAAGGGATTAATAAATATTTATTGCGCAAAAATTAAAAAAAAAACGGTTTAAAACTCAGGCATTCGAAGTCAATTTTAAGTTTGTTCAAAACAACAAAATTATTGAACAAGTATTCTTAGATTCATTAAAATTGGTTCTATACCAGACAGGCTATTATTGCGCCTCTTGTGAACCAAAGACCTTGATTTGAGGTCTGTCTTCAAATTAATATGCCAGGCGTTATAGCAACATGATAATCTTTTGTAAACCACATTTTATATATATAAAATGCAAAGCATTCTAGCAGTAGAATCAATTTGCACCTATAATTTTCTTTGATTAATCAAGAATGCTTGGAAAAACCAAATATACAAGTTTATATTCATAAATTACTTGTTCTGGTTCGTCTTACTTCAAGATTATATATATAATTATATGTATATACTGCACTTCACAATGCATATTCATATAATTGGATGATCCAATTGTTACAATAATATTAGTATTTAATGATATCCCAAAAATCGACTTTGATGGGACTTTGAACCCGTAACCCTCCCTCCGTACGGAATGTGCTAACCGATTGCGCCACGACCACGAGCGGTTAGTACATCCAGTACTGATTGAGGGTTGCAGGTTCAAATCCAGTCGAACTCGATTTTTTTGAGATATTATTAAACTTAGAAATTACTCCGAATGTGTAATAGCAAAAATCTTAATCTTAACTAATTCGTTTGTTTGTTTGCCCTTCCTGAAGGAAGATGCCCTAAATAAGCAACCAATCGAATTGATTTTTGGCATAGAGTTAGTTGAAAGGATGGAGAGTAGCATAGGCTACTTGTCTGGTAAAACATCAAATTCCCAGAAGAATAGAAACGTGAAATTCGAATTTAACGCAGGTGAAACCGCGTAGAACAGCTAGTATTATATATATGAAAGTTGGGATAGATGTGTGTTTGATAAGTAGGTACATTTTCACACCAAAACAGGTCTGGTTGAAATTTTTCATAGATTCTGCCCATCAGAACTATCGCATTTATAACATATGTTCTACTTTCCTAATATGTACGATACATAAATATTTAAGAATGGAAAAACAAGAGTTAAAAGTATGGGCACGTAACTTTAGCGCTGACCGTTATTGCGCAGACGTAATAAATAAGGTACCTGGGCGGGACTAGCGGTACATTACCCATGCGCAGCTATCCCCTCTATGTATCGTTCAGCGCTAGACTTACGTGCCGCTACTTGAACTTTTTTATAAATATATACCTAACCTTATAATTCTGACACGTGCACTCTGCGTGGAACAGAACGTGAAAAAGAATACTCCTAACCAGAAATAGAAATAAATAAACTACGTTCCGATTGATACTAAACTAACTAACAAGTGTTAAGTGGCTAGCCAATGAACTACGAAACGTGGAAGAATATAACTGTGAATCATTGAAGAATAATTGATTTGTTGCCTCTCCAGTGAATAATTTACACTTTATATAAATGTGTCCGTGTGTGTGTGTGGTCTGTATAGTATATAACTTTAAATGAATGTGTGTGCAGATATAAATAACGAGGCTAAAAAGATGTGCAGTCTTGATTAACTATAACTTGTTTATCTACTTTAAGATACTATCAATAATGTTTTCGAATTGAAATTTGTGTAGGTTAGGGCTTATACACACAGCATCCGTTTATTTTCCCGTGATAGCGTAGGTAGTTGTAGGTCCTGACAGTATTCCGCCGGTTTTTACGGATTTTTAGCTACTAGAAAACATCGTATACTGAATCCGGAATACTATCAAGTATGTGAACTTGCTCATACTACTACATACGCCACGACGGGATAATAAACGGATCCAGTAAAACGGATCCTGTAAAAAGGATGCTGTGTGTATAGGCCCTTACGTAGGTATGTTTTAATATTTTAGTTGTTTTTATTAAGAGCCTTGCAGATAATGAATTGCCCAGACAAACGTACTAGCAAAATTATTTAAAATTCGAGCAATTCAGGTGCTTTTCATTATTTGTAGATTATTTACAGAGGTTCGCTGTAGCATGTAAATAACCCATTGTCAACACATTCTTTAATATAATTATTTTATGCGATTTGTATGATTTTGTCGTTTTTTTTGTAGATACCGAAATTTCTTCCTCGAAAGACAGAAAATAAATAGTTGCTTCATAGTCCAGTCTATTATGAAGCAACTAGAAAATGATATGCAGAATAAGATTTTGCAGTTTGCATTTGGGTGGGATTCTTCATGCAATTATGTACGAGATAATATGACTGATCACCATTGCGAAACGATGTCGACGATGGCGATAAAACCTGTTTTTTTTAGATTAAAGTTCCAGTGAAGGAGCTAGTGAAAGAACTTGATCTTTATTCAAAGTAATATAATAAGTAAATTTTTATAGGGTAAAAACTATACGGTTCTATTATAATCTAACTTTCTATTTGAATTCCCACTAAGTGATCCCATCTCCCCTAATTAACTAAGTGTACCCTTGTGGGACACAACCCTTAGATCATTAGGTATGCAAAAATAAAATTACGTAGGTAGGTAACCTATATCATCCTTTATAAATAAGATATTCGTGCGAATAGCAGTTCTGCAAAACCGGTTTATGTGATTCACTAACCAATCATTCTATAATTAAACAACACATAGGAAGGCTACTAGAAAATACGGGGTTTGAAGATTTTGGCTTAAGTCAACGTCCGCCATTTTGTAATTATTTCAAAATGTTCAAATTTTTTTCAAAATATTTTATTAGACAATATTATATTGTCACCATATTCCTAAAGTATCACATTACAATGTTATTGGTAATAAATAACAGATCAATGGTAATTAAAATAATTATTTAACTTCGATCATTTTTGCAGATAACTCTGAAACATGACGCTTTAGAACTATAGTGATTTTATATTTATTTGTTTGTATAAATATCCCTAATCGATCTATGAAGGTTTTATCGTGCGCCGCTATTTCGAAAAAGAAATCAAAATGGCGGCGGGGCACTAAGCCAGGCTTCGAACAAAAATCTTCGAACCCCTTTATCTCTGCTTCGAATTCCTGATATATTTTGCTATTATAAGCGTTACAAATTAAATGAAATATTTATTAGTGTAATTGACTTTAAGACACTGTTATCACAAAGCAAATCGCAGATCATGATCAAGACAATATTTGGATTAGAAAAGCCTTTACTCATTATTTCTACTTCTTTAAATTTTGGCTCTGTATCTGATTGGTACAGTTCTGCCAATGAAAGTATCAAATTGCGGATTTATGAACGAATAGGATTAAAAATAGAGGTCGAGAATTTGTCTCTTATCCTAAAGTTTAATTGGCACCTTTTTCAGTGCGCGTGCGCAATTCTGCGTGCATGTTTTGAATGAAATATCTATTGCTAATCCTTGCTATTTTCTGCTATTGATATAAATTTCTGTTGAGTTTTCGTAATCACGTAACATAAACCTATCCATATACCTTATCTATTTGAAATGTTTGAATTGTTTATTTTCTTGTACCAATAAATGAATCTGAATCTAAAACGTACCTACTTCGTCAACATAAAATTATATGTTGAATCTAGAACCAAATTGTAGGTAAGAGTGAACAATTCATATGCGAGGTTTGATACAATTATTCGATAATATCATTATTTTCCTCGGCTCATTTGGCTCAGATAAGCGTTCAACTTTGTTAGAAGAAAAGAAACCAAGATCACCCAAGACGAGACTGACCTCAAAGAGTACCTTAACTGACCTTCATTTCCCTCGGTTTATAAATAAACACATATTCATAAGACTACAATCATAAAGAAATCTTAAAAAAAAGGCCATCAGTGGTCATTATTACACCGCATTGAATAAATTCAAACACAAGTACCTATAAAATAAAAAAATAAATACTTACCGACGATGATACAAAGTTGAGGTAAATATGGGTAAAAACCCAAATGATTTCAAAGAGCCTTTAATTATTGCTTGCATTATTTAACTTTTTTAGACAGCTTATGTGACAAGCTTTAAATGCACGACCTCTGTGGTGCAGTTGGCATAAGTCCGCCGGAGATACAGGAGTTTTCCGGTTCGATTCCAGCTTCGAGATACATTTATTTTTGTACGATTTGCAGATATTTTTTCCGGGTGTTCTGGGTTTTTTTATGTTTAGTAAAAAAGTTGTTTAGTATATCAGTTATCTAGTACCCATAACACAAGCTCTGCTTACTTTGGGGCTAGATGATGCTGTGTGGATTGACCAGCATTATTTTTTGTGCTTTCCAGACAGCCATGGTCAGCAAAAAGCCATGGTGCAGGAGCAAACGATAAAATCAGAAGTACTTACACAACGTAAGACAAGTAACCGGGAAGATATAATTGATATGCAACATTATTTGCATAGACGATAGAGCTGCGAATCCAACGAAGAGGCAGAGGAGGTAGACCATCAGGACCCTTCCATGCAGATTCCGGAGCTCCGGCAGCCAAGCGTAGACTCCCACCGTAGCTAGGATGAACACACATGATATCACCATGCCTGGGAACAAAAGATAAAGAAAAATATAAAGACACAATATAGCGTGTTTTAAAAAACGATAAACCGACTTCAAATTCCCTTACTTTTACACTTAATTTAAGTTTTACGGGATAAATACTAATTCTCTGGGGATAAAAAAAATATAGACCTCCTAGGGATCATTTTCTATACAATAATGAAATAATTTTTAAAATCTGTCCATAATTGGCGGAGATACATATATCGCGTAACATTCACACAAAAAACAACATACAGACGAATCGAGAACCTCCTTCTTTTGAAGTCGGTTAAAAAGAGAAATTAGCGCCATAAGAAAATTTCTAGTTGCTAAAAGAGATTTTAATTACAAGCTTTTATTTAACTTGCAATGTACCCTACATATACATACATATGTTTGTTCGGATGGAATTTTGCAACTCAATTTTAGAATAGTTATCCTCAACCGATTGAGCTAAAATTTGGCATACTTATGTAAGTTTGGTGTCAATGCAATGTCATGGTACCATCGAGCTGGTCTGATGATGGGAACCGAAGGTGGCCATAAGAACTCCTAAACGAAGCGACTTAACCACGTAGAGTTTGTGTTCGTTCGGTGGATTTGTCTTCCAAAGCAATTTGGTCCTCGATGATATAAAAGCTTGTATTTAAAAGTTGTTTCAAATAATTAAAAAAATATTTTAATCTAAGTATACTATTTATATAAGTACAGATATTTTTTTGTAAATAAAGTGATTTCCAAATAAATATTGGTGAAAAATATTTTACGATACTGCATCGAAGCAAATCACAAAAGTTCGAAATCATTTTTGGTATTGAGCGATTCTCAAAAAATTTCGATGTGTACCTGTACCTATCTACCTACTTACTTGCTTTAGCTACTTACTTATATAAATTATATGCTATAAATAAACTATTCAAAACAATACACTGCAATAATGAACCAATATAATGAAAATGATTCTGTCGACGCATCTAAGAATGCTGACAAATGAATAGTGCATATGAACATCATAACTACTGTGTGACTATATACATATGTATGTACGGGCTCATTCACACAGCATCCGTTTTAGAGGATCCTTTTATTTTCCCGTGATTACGTATGTAGTTGTAGGAGCGAGTTCACACACCTGACAGTAATTTAATTTTAATTTGTAATTTTCGTTTATTGATAAAAATATTTCATAGTTTTGGTACATAGTATCTTAAATCCTAAGTTAGGGTTAACGAGACACTAGAGTTCTCTTAAAATAGCAATAATTAAACAAATATTGGTTGTAAACACGGTAGGCAAATAGGCATACAAACAAAGCGGTGTCACAGTCATGTTCTCGAGTCGTGTAGCTGTAAGGCGAGGCGCGCGCGGTGTGAAGTTGTACACATGTGATCCACCAATCACTACTCTAAACTAAGAGTACTCCGGAAACAGTAAACGATTGTAACAGTAAAAATCAGTCGTTTACTGGATCCGGAATACTCTCAGGTGTGTGCTCTCGCTCCTACAGCTACATACGCCATACCGGGAAAATAAACGGATCCTGTAAAACGGATGTTGTGTGATTGAGCCCTAAGCTGCTGTATTCAGAGGAAGATCATTGCCAATATTGTTGGATCTAACTGCAATGTAAAGATTGCCGGCTTTTGAGACCAACATATTTATTGAAGCATGATACGAGGTACCTACTAAATTACAGCAAGCTTATCGCTAAGAGCACTTCTATGAAGCGACTGCTGTTTTGCCGCCTGTCCAAGAAATCTGAGCACTGGTTTATAGTGTTCTAAGATAGGATAATATCTTGTTTTAAGTGCTTTTAAAGATTTAAAAGGCCAGATGTTTCCTTAGGATGCATAGTTTCTCTCAAGTTTAACGCACGTGTGTTAATGACGACATAACTTAATTGACTAACACATCTAACACAATAGGTTACTTAAGGTTATTGAGTTTTTATCGTTTGCACGCCTTTGAAACAACTTATTTTGTGAATCATTTAGTTATTTTTACTAAACTTTTGGCTCTCATAATTTGATTAACTTATTTTTATATTTTCTAGTTTATGCCTCTGCTAGGAAACGTTTAAAGGGGATTTTTATCCCATGGGAACTGATTTATAGGATAAAAAGTAAAGTATATTTTATTCGAGCCCTGTATGAAAAAATTCATCCCGATCCGTTCAATAGTTTTGGCGTGAATAGGTAACAAACATGGATGTTTGTCCATCCATCTAAACATACAAACTTTTGCATTTATCATTTACGTACTTAAATTAAACAGGGTGTTCCACTTTTTTTCGCTTTTTTAGATAAAGATTTAAGATGCTGATTTTTTCCAAGTGTCATTTGGGAAAAAAAATCATTATAATTGGGCCTTTTGATCGGTATCGTAAAATTACGGGTGTTTTTTTACAATTTGGCAGGTTCTATTCCTGGTTCAGCCTAGCCAATAATTCAAAAATATTTGAATGCCGTTTAAATTGTTTTTAAAACCTAAATGAAGTCTTTTTTCAGTAAAAAATCTATCTACAATATACATATATAAGGTACTTTCCCTCCATGTGGCATGGCCGTGGGACGCCCTGTATAGTGTGAAGGATGTTGTATTTTGTGTAACATTTTAGTTTTGTTGATGTGATTGTTTTATCTTAATTTAATGAGTTTGGGCAAAAGTATAAATCAAAATTAAATAAAACGGGAGCTCTTAACACACATCTGCTCAGTACGAGAGTCGCAGAGCGAAAAAGGTAAAAGGTTTATCGGTTAAAGTATCTTCGCAGATCGTGGTTTTTGTGAATTAGCCTACCATTTTAGGAGTAGGTAGTTGTTTGATTCAAGGTCTTCTATCAGAACAGATCTGTTTGCTTTTAGATACAAATATACCAGATCACAGAAAAACAGGTTCTCAGAATTTCTGCTAATAGGTAACCTGCTACACAAAAACAGTTTTTAACCGACTTCAAAAAAGAAGAGGTTCTCAATTCGACTGTATGTTTTTTTTATATCTATATTACACTATAATCTCTCTATGTTGTACCTGTCATCAGTAGTGATCAGCAAACCTACGCGATAAGCAACGATTATCACTCCATATTATAAAACCAAGTCCTTCGCCGCGTCTGTCGGCCTTTCTGTCTGTTTGTTCGCGATAAACTCAAAAATATAATACGTAATGTACTGTAACGGTATAAAAATTAGTTTAGTAGTTTTTGAGTTTACTGCAAACAAACAGACAGAAAGGAAGGTTTAAGTATAAGTAGATATAATTTCAAACTGATCGCCTTCCCATTGCATTGATTGCTCAATTCTTTCAATTATTGTAAATACTAGTTCTAATTAGTTTCTATGACGGGTTCGATTCCCGCCTCGGAACAAATATTTGTACGATCTGCAAATATTTGTTCAGGGTGTTCTGGTCGTTTTTCTACGTATAATAAAAAATATCTATCTATGTAATATATTGTATTATGTATATCAGTTATCTAGTACCCATAACACAAGCTCTGCTTAGCTTGGGGCTAGATAATGCTGTGTGAATTGTCCAACATTATTTATTATTTATTTATTATTTGATTGTAATTTTCCTTGCTAGTTATTTTTAGTATATAGTTCATTAGAAAGTTCAATTAAATAAAGGATACTTACAAGTGCTGCTCAGCACATAATGTGGCTGATCCTGCTTATCCGCGAAGCAGATGAGAGCATCCAACCGCGAGGTCCTGGCTCCGGATTCATCTTCAGACACGAACGTGTCGATGCAATACTTGTCGGGGCCTCGGAGGGTCCATGGAGGGATGATGTTGGGGAGCTCGATGAAGAGTTGACCATCCTGAAAATTGATGAGACAATAATTAATAAAATTTACATCAGTCGTAGACTATAGACTCTATTAGTTAAGTAACTAAGCGTAAAACTCATATATTCTACGTGCGAGCAGATATTTCAACGCAATGGCAAAAGAAGTTGACTTGTTTAACACTTCTCCCGGTAGCTTCAAACGTATTTGTAGTAATCACTTCTTTACTTCTTAATTTCACAAATACCTAATTGTTTGTCCAGAACTTATTATGTTTAATACTCTTTTATACTACTTGTGAAAACTTTTAAGTGGCCTTCCTTATATTTATATGTATAATTCTTTATTCATGTTTAGCCGTAAGTTTTCCTAAGATTAATAAATATAATAAAATAAAAAACTTTAATGTAGATGGAGCTAACGACGCTAGAGTCCGTAAGAAGTCACAAAGATTTTCGACTCGTCGCCGTCGGGTACTTGATTTCGTGTCGCATTTGGTTAGCGTAGTCTTGTATTAAGGAGAGGTCGCGAGTTCAAGTCCTTCCAAAATCGTAAATTTTTGGGATACCATATAATTTCTTTGAGATTACCCAAAGTGTGCAGTGGCTGACGCACTTAAATAAAATAAAAAATATACGGGTATTTATAGGAATCCTTGGTGCGCGATATTTGATTGATATTTATTATTTACTAAGATGTGTAAAAGTTTAAATGGAGAAGCTCTGGATCCTGAAGTATGTAGGTAAACTCCTAGGCCAAGGCTAGTAGTTTATGACCCTTAACTGGTTGTCCCCGGAAAATTCCTTCCACCTAGATAACCAGTTGTCTAGTTTGGTTGTCTAGGCGGAACAAACCGAGGATTCAATTAACATATTGTAAAAATTAAATATATGATTTTTTTTGCTTATGTATAGGTACTAATCGTAGGCAACCGACAGATTTTTCAACCGACTTCAAAAAGAGGAGGTTATCAATTCGTCTGTATGTTTTTTTGTATGTATGGTTACGCGATGTCTCCGCCATTTAAGGACCGATTTTGATAATTCGATCACTATTGTATAGAAAATGATCCCGAAGGGATTCCATAAAATTATTAAATTGTATCCCCAAGGGATTAAGTAGTATTTATCCCGCAAAACTTAAAATAAGTTCAATAGTAAGGGAATTTGAAGTCGGTTTATCGTTTTTTAAAACACGCCATATTATGTCAACATCGGCGGCACGTCGACTTTGCAGTATAGACTCCATTAATTAAGTAACTAAGCGGATATAATTTAAACAAACCAAATCCTTAATGTTATTTGATTGCTTTATCGAACCAATTATCCAACTCATCAATAGGTGATTAAACTTTTAACGGAACAATAGTTCCATTATCTTAACAGTTACCTTCATACTCAGTTCCTATAGTGACGATATGGCTACATCCTATTTGAGGATTAAATACGATCTTCAAATAAGATGTACCTTACCTACGTGGCCATAATGGTGTGAATAGAATAGAGAGCCATAGATATACCTACTTTATAAGTAGTTAATTGTGTGCTTTTTTGGGAAAGCACTACATACATGTACATACAAAGGCCTATCGTGCCTCATCCTACTAAATGTCAAAGTTTGTGAGTGTTTGCGTGGATGTTTGTTCCTCTTTCACGCAAAAACTACTGAACTGATTGGGTCGTTTGGTATTGGTATAGTTTGGGACCTGAAATAACATAATACGTTACTTTTTATCCCGATAAAACGCGGGCAAAGGCGCGGGCAACAGCTAGTCTACTATATACTATTTGTACTTCGTTGGTTGGAGGGAAGAATCCAAAAATAGCAGCTTGATGAAATTCGCGTAGTTAAACTTCAGTAGCGTAGCGGGCGAAGGTCCGCCTGCGAAGCAGGACGTTTCGGGTTCGACACCCACTGCGGGACAAATCTGCAACGATCTGCAGATATTTGTACTGAATTTGATTGTTTTCTTTGTTTAATAAAAATATCTAGTATCTATTTTAGTTATCTAGTATCCAAAACACAAGATCTGCTAATTTTGGCATTAGATAATGCTTAGTGGATTGTCCAGCATTTTAAATAGCTTTTTTATTTATTTCGACATAAGTAGATAATACCTCTATATATACCTATATACCTAGTAGTCTATAGCTGTATAGCCAAGCATTTGCTTGATATATTTATTTGCTATGTCCATTACTTCACGCGTGAAGGAATAATTCATAAATCATACATAACAGTCACAAAAAACACAGTCACATTTGCATCGTACGCCGCGCCTAGCAGTTTGCATGCAGATTCATGGCTTTGTCAATAAAACATACCTAGTCTGGGAACACTTTATTACCACCGGACTCTGTCAGAAGCGAAATACTGAAGTTTTTCTGCACAGCCATTCTAACTCGATCGAAAGTTACCGTGACTCGAAATCTGGCACAAATCCGCGCGATATTCAAATATTTTAGCGGTTTTTATTATTTTCTGCGTAAAGGACATTTTTATTTATATCTAATCAACAGCCTAAAAAGTAAATGCCAAGCTTTGACCTTTAAAAATTATGATACTTCTATACAACCTTTCAACCCCTCTTTCAACCCCTTGCAACCCTTTTTTCGCATTAAAAAGTAGCCTATGTCCTTTATCAGTCTCGAGTATCTGTGTACCAAATTTAATTTAAATGTGTTCAGTAGTTTTGGTGTGAAAACGTGAGAGACAGACAGACAGAGTTACTTTCGCATTTATAATATTAGTATGGATGAAACGGAAACTCATGGAACCAACAATCCCTACAAAGAAGGACTATAGAAGCCTAAACAGCTAATACCTGAAACCATACATTCCTATTGTCCTGGCTTATAAAGCTGTGGGATATATTTGACCAACAAATTAAGCAGATAGTTTAAAATAAAAACGAAAGGGTTGGCTCCGCTGGTGGCTGCGCCCTAGACGCCAAAAGCTCGCACCTCTGCTTATAGTCAAAATCTATTAACCTTATTTAGATTTCTATGGTTAAAACAGACAAAATCGCAAAAGTTTTGGTAAAATCAACGTAGTAGTGAAAAAATCAAAGTAAATCATATAAAATAATAAAAGTCTATAGTAAAATCCATTAAAAAGTCAGATTTTACCTAAAAATAGTTACCGAAGAGAATGGTGTTGGTTAAGTATCAATAATAGAACAAAAATGATATGATTCATTAATTCGTTAATTTATGGTTAGATTAGGTTATGTACCTACTAGCCTACTAGCTTTCACCCGCGGCTACGCACGCAGTTTTCCCGGACAAATAAGATAAGGAAGTGTAATTATGTTGGTCGTGGTCACCATCGAATCGTTTTAAGACACGAATATTATAAATACTATTTGGATGTTTATTAAGATATTTGGTATATTCATGCCAAGAGTACTGGAGGTCTACTATGAAAAACGAAAGAAGTTGACACATCGATGTCGGATTGCACTATATGAAGGACAGCCGTTGCGTTCTTTCGATGGCCTTACTATGAAAATGATTGTGACATTTATTTCTTAGAGATCCGAAACGAAAGGTTAAGTTGGTGACGCGCCCGTAACAACTTGGTGGCAACTTTGTTCGTACGATTGACGTCATCCGTCTTCGTTAACTCTTCGTAACTTCGTTAATTTTTCCTAGTTCTCCTTAACAGATCGGGACAATACATTATAATATCCCTATCTATCTACAGACAATTGAAATACTGTCGATTGATAATATGCTAGGGCGAACTGTTAGGGGGGGCATTGAAATGAAGATAACAACCCTTCTTCAGACTCCGTCATAGACTTATTCTAAAAGATACCCCGCGTTCAGCCAAGTTTAAGAAAAGTTGTTTGCCTCTATGTGTAAAAATATATAATAAGCTACCGAATGAAATAAAATTATTGAATAATTATTAATTTAAAATCAAATTGTTTAGGTGGCTGAATGACAGGAATTATTATGACATAAATGATTATTTAAATGCAAGATCTTAGTCACAGTAATTAATGATTGCATGCTAGACCATAGTGAGCATGAGTGCATTATTTTGACATAAACAACATTTATACCATGTTTGAAGCAATAAATATATTTGGAATTTGGAATTCTGACCCACCGTACTTCCGACCATAACCCCGTGGTACCGTAGGTAATTATTTTTCCCCTCGATACAACTGTAGTGCTGAGACACGGGTTGCGATTACAATTTGGTGTAGCCTCGAATCCTTTTCTGTGCCCCACAGATCCTGCGCCCGGTGCTTCGGCAACTCTCGCTGCCCTGTTTAGATACAAGTATCTAAATAGGGGGTAGCGAGGGTTGCGAGGAGCCGTTCGTAAGTTTACCTACGGCATTGATACATTACGTAGGTATAGGTATGCATATGCATATCACGAACTTAAGTTCGTACTTAAGAACGGCTAAGGCTATCCGTTCCGTTCTTCCCTCATAAAACGTACTTTCCGCTTCATTTGGAAATATGTCCCCGAGCTTATTGAAATTTTCCATACGTAATAGGATGAAAAATAGCTATGTTTGTAGCGGTTTAGTTTTTCAAAAAACATAATGATCTTTATATGAGAGTGAAACTAATTTTGACCACCAAATCAAACATCCTAAATATATTCAACATTATAAATAATCTATGAAATCAATCGTTTATTCAAAATGAATCGGAAAGTACGAAAAAATATAAAAAAATTGTTAAATTCCTTCTATTTTCTGCAATGCTTATAACCGGTTTTTTTGACAAATTATCCGGTTAATTCGGATTTCGAATAAACCGGATTGCAATCTCCAGACGTGAAACAACATAAAAAAAGAAACAAAATCTGCATGGGCCGGTCGCCGCTGAGATTTGGGAGAGGTTCGTAGTCTTCTTAAGTTGCGCTAGCTAACGGCGCTATAGTCCGTAAGTCCCAAAGATTTTCGACAGGTCGGGTACTTGCCTCCGTGGCGCAGTTGGTTAGCGCGTCCTCGTATTCAGAGGAGGGTCGCGGGTTCAAGTCCCGCCGGAGTCGTAAATTTTTGGGATATCATTAAATTCTTCTTAAGTTGGTTCAATCACAATTGTGATTGATGAGTCAAACTCATCAGAATCAAAAAACAAAAGAGGTATGTTACGTATAGATAAAGCATTGTTTTTTTGTTTGCCTATGGTAATACTTAATTAGAGTAAGGGCACTAATTGGAACTGTGAATCAAGTTTAGAAAATCCAGGTCAAGAATCGTCGGATGAGTGATACACTGAAAAACCCCTTATTTAATAAACAGGATGGCTATAAAGTACCTAGATGAAACTATTTAGCGTTATTATGGTTCATTCTTGTTGAGATCATGTTCCATGATGAATTGAAATGCATCTGCGGTGGCGGCCAGAAGGTAGGTACAATTTTAATAACACGTCATAATGTCTGAGTGGCTATTTGCAAAATAACAAAATACGGGAATACGTTTTCGAGAGCCATCATAATATTTGTGGTAGACTTGGCATACCAAGTGTACCACAAATAAATAAATAAATAATACTGGACAATTCACACAGCATTATCTAGCCCCAAGCTAAGCAGAACTTGTGTTATGGGTACTAGATAACTGATATATATAATACATTTATAGATATTTTTTATCATACATATAAAACGACCAGAACACCCTGAATAGTTGAATTGGAATTTACTATGTAACGAGGGAATGAGGCAGGTTCGTACAGTCAGCTGCAAAAATCTATTCAATTCGTTTATGCTTAAAAGAACCAGACATAACATTATCTAGACTCTAGGTAACATCACCTAGACCCTAGGTAATGTTATGTCTTGGGAAATTTGGTATGGGTATAGTTTGGGAGCTTGAATGACATATAGGCTACTTTTTATAACGATAAAAAGCGGGCGAAGGAGCGGGCAGCTACTTATTAATTCATAATCCCTTATAATCCAGTACCACGTATCTACTTACATATAATCCTAGTAACTTCCTTTTCTGGGTCAATCTACATAGTTTATTTATCTTTATACCTACTTAATGTGTGTACCTATAATTAGGTCACAACTTTGAACGCAACTGTACCTTCTCATTCCTATGATTAAAATGTTGTTGCCTATGGGTGACTAATGATAAATCGAAAAACACGTAAACATATTTCACAATAATCCGTGGCTGTTTATTTCCATCCAATTAAGACAAATCTTGTGGTTCCAATGAAAAATATCATTTAAAGCTTATTCAAAGAAATAAGCAATGTAGAAGATAACTGTTAGAAAGATAATACTTACCGGTATCTAGCAGTTTTAATAGATACCGGAATTGATAATTTTTTCGAAGCTCGTATTTTTTTAATGAAAAATTCGATCAGTGTCGAATTTTTCGACACTGAATTCGAATTTTGAATCGAATTCGAATTTTGAAAATTCGATCTATGTATGTAAAAGGAAAATAATTATTGTTATCAGTCTCCTGAAAAATCGCTTCAAGAAAACTTTTGAAACTATCATGGTTATTTAGAACACAAATTTTAATAACGGGATTTTTACCATGATTTGTAGTTGGATTTTTTTTGGTGTTCCGTGATTCATGGAGCATGTACCAGTGCCGAAATATTGGAGAACTCCAACTCAAATCATGGTAAATATCCCGTTATTTACTTTAGCGCTTCAGTAAAATTGTTGTTGATTTTATTTATTGCACATAACGCACGGTCAATGCCTTCCGTACTGTAGCAATTATCTGTTTGGCGGGACGGCGTTATAATGTAAGAAGAGCTTGCAAAATAAGTTAGTTGCAAAATTTTTGGGTGAGTATAATATTGACCTTGGACCCGGTTTGTTAATTTTATATTATTCTGTGGCACCAACAGAACTTCCCCCCGCGGTATTCCGCATTGCATTGCAATTCAGAGGAATAAATAAATATCCCGTAAAACTTAAATATAACGAAATCCGTACTTATATCTTAGTATCTTATAAAACTATTTCGCAAAAAAAGGATTTTATTTGGGATCGAAAAAAACCATGGCGCGGTTGCTCAACCTTATACTGATTTCATTGTTTGTTGATATAGATAAGAGAAATACACCTCTGTGTAAATTTCTACTATTTGTCTGCTTTGTACATTTCCTGAGATACATACAGCCCGCTGACAGATGGACAGACAGACGAACAGACAGCGAAAGCTTAGTAAATAGGATCCTGTTTTCACCCTTCGGCCGCTAGAGTATTGTTTGATTCTTATATTTGATCTATGGCCAAGTTATTTTTATGTTTGTTTCATAGTTTAGATAAGTTAATATAGTATTACGTAAAAAATATCCGCCATCTGATTCCATAGCACGATATCCGAGTATCCACTCGGATGTCGCTGTCGCTCTTGGTATTGAATACCGCGAAGTCCAAACAGGCCTTTATGCTGGTCATTTTCACAAAATATCGCCTTCTAGCCCATATTTGTCCAGAGCTTGTGCTATGGAATCAGATAGCGGATATTTTTTACGTAACACATAAATATATGTATACCACTTTAGTGGCAAATGAATACTAGGCGGAATACCGCGGACCACGCGAAACCGATCCAAAATCCAAGCGAAAGTTCGCGCTGGATAGCGAATACCGCGTAGGTCACAACTGTTGTGACCTACGCGGTAATATAAAGGCCTGTTACAGGCATTTATATTTTTAGGCCTATTTATATTTACTTATTACTTGCAACAAATTGACCAATTTTAATATTAGGTACTTTATCTAAGTTTATATCATTGTAGAAAGTTATTTAAAGTGACAATCAAAAATTCTATGAAATGTGACAAAATATTATACTAAGTGCAATGCACCCAGTTAGGTGCATACAATATTTTTGATTGCCACCGTTTATAGTTTATATACTAAGAATTTTCTCTACTTTCTAGTCGTTTGTTTATATGCATAATAGAATTATATGAATAAATTGTATTGTGACGTAAATGGCGGTTTAATTGAATAAATATCTGCAGATTGTACATTTTTTTTTCCCGAAGCGGGAATCTAACCCGCAACGTCCTGCGACGCAGGCGGACCTTTGCCCACCGCGCCACAGAGGTCGTCGGTAAAATATTTTTTGATGTAATTTTTTTTTATTTATCGATGGGAAGTGAATAAAATACCTTTTCTTAAGTTTATTGCAATTTTCTTTGTAAGGTTAGGTATTTACACAGAATCCAAGTTTTTGCCTAAGCATACAAATAAATGATCATGAAAATAGCAATAAACGTATTTAAGTATAGATATTCTCTTCGGTTATTTCTAGATAGAGCTTTGGTTTACAATCAGCTCATGTGGTTGGTACCAACCAAGCCGAAACATAGCTTGTAAAATACCAAATGTTATACAGGTGTCCCACGGCCATGGGACATGGAGGGCAAGCAGGTGCATTGTAGTAATATTAAAAAGTAACCGATTTTCAAATAAAATAGCAAAGTAATTTTTCCAAATTCTGTGTAATTTCGAATTTACATATTTAGAATTATAGGAATGTTTCCGTTTAGTAAAACTTCCTATCTTCATTTTTTATAATTCATAGACATTCGTTTGACCTCGATCTCACCTGATGGAAAGTGACGATGTGGCCGGCTTTATACATGGAGTTCTAGAAGACGCCTATTCATTCTTGTCTTGAAGAGACCCAGATTGTAATTGACTGGTAAAATAGAAGCAAGCAGCGAGTTCCGATAAGGATGGTATTCTGCCGTTCCTCGGCTTGTTCTGGCTAATTTAATATCTCTGGCCGTGGGACCTGTATAACCTGTATAGCCTCCGTTGCAATAGGATTAAAACACCTTTGGTTTTTTTGTACATATAAAGGTAAAATCTATTTATAATCTGTGTTGGAAAAGCCCAGGCCGTTTACCAGGTAGGTTTTTAAATACTTGATGCCTATCTGTAGTCATCTAGCGTGCAAGGAAAAGGCAGTGCAATAACTAAGTAGGTTCCCTAGCGGATGTTCACAATACCTAACAATTACCTCTTATTAATAGTAAGGTATTGTGAGATAATCTATATTATCTAGGTACAGGCGGGTAGATAGACGTGTCACGGTTTTTATCTAAGGTCATGGTAAATAATAGATTCAGGCGTTACTTTGCTGAAATCCATTGCAAAATATTAGAATGAAAAAATATTTAGTAACAATTCCGCGTATTACGCGAGTTACTTGGCGCGAGGAGCTCGGAGAGGCAACATCACTGGCTGAACTGGCCGGCGCGAGAATCTCTGAGTCGCTGCTGGCTGGACTTTGTCGGTGTTGCTTTGCAATCTCAATGTCAAGGTCGATTATTGTGGTGTCCTGAAGATGTCTCGTGGAGAGACGAAACTAGTTGACAACTCACTTTGATGAATACTATCAGAGTGGGTTATACGTGGAATTGTTACTAAATATTTTTTCATTCTATTATTTTATGAGGTCATGTTGCAAGAACCTCTTTCAAGAAGTTGAGATGGTACTTCGAAGCACGGGTTCAACCGCGCTTTGAAGTACCTGTCTGTCTCGAAGTGAAGGCATAATCTTATTAAATAAAGTAAGCAGTTTAATTAAGTATGTAACCAATTTTCAGTAGTTTTGTTTTTTCAGCGTTGTTTCCGTATTTATTAGTAAAAATATTCTAAGATGATTCGGCAGTTAGTAGGTATGTATGAATGATGCCGTGGATTAAGCCTTAATAAAAACCCATTCAAAGCTCCAGTATACAGACAAAGGAAAAGAAAGGCAGAAGTAAACTTTTACATAGGACAATTAAGTTACGTAAATACCTGCGTAAGAGCATAGCGACGCGGCGCGGCATTTAAAATTGACCAGGAAATACTTATTAGTCATACAACCTGTGTAGTATATTTTGTGTTATAAGTTGTTTTTTTCTGTTTCAAATTTAGAACTCGAATCAAAATCCATGGATCGGAATTAAATTATCAATTGATTTATTTTTACAAGCTTTTTAGCTAACGGTCAGCGGTTTCTGTTTTTGTCGTATTTTATCGGCACCAGAGACAAAACCGCTACTCGATTACAGAGCCTAATCGAAGTGTTTTTAAATGAAGTCTGGACTTCATTTGAAAATATATCAATAAATTCTTGTAAGTAAATAAATTCAAAATTTCTTGTTTTTATCGAATTTTATCGGCACCAGAGACAAAATCGCTATTTACCGATCCTTATCGAAGTTTTATTTACAATGAAGTGTGGACCAAACTTCATTTGCAAATATAATAATTACATAATTCTTGTTAGTAAATTCAAAATTTGTTGATATTTTATCGAATTGTATCGGAACCAGAGACAAAATCGTTACTTACCGATCCTTATCAAAGTCTTTTAATTGCAGTCTAGACCAGACTTCATTTGTAAATATATTAAATAATTCATGTTAATAAATTCAAAATTAGTTGTTTTTTACTAGGTCCTAAACAAATAAGCAGATCTAACTTTGTTGGTTACCACTCAATTAAACCTAACCTTGCAAATAACACATTGTACCTAAAATAGCTAACGAGCTTCATTGAATAAAGCACATATATTTTTATATGTTACTTCCCGTTGGGCATGCAACACTGTATGTCATGTCATATGACTATTCTTCGCTATTAATTAACCAACTTCGTAAAATGGAAGAGTATGTTCGGCTGTACTATTATTTGTTTTTTAGTTCGCTACTTTCTTCGTCTTTTGGTTTTGTATAGAAAAAGATCACGAGATAATCCTATATAAAATAATATTATTCCCAAATGATACCATTTATCCCACATAACTTTAAAAAAAACCGGGATTTGAAAGTCGGTTTCGAATTTTCAAAACAATCAAATTATTAGTTAATTTAAGTATTAGTCTTAAGAGTGCAAATTGCGCGCCATTTTGTAAAAAGGATAGCAATAGGATGTTGCAAAGATTTCGGAAAGGCGGAAGCGCAAAAAATGAGTTTTTATCTAATTACAAGTTAATTAAACAACCAATCGAAAAATTCAAAGACATAACTCAAGAAATACTTCAAGCTTTCTTGACAAAACAAAAACCCAACAAATAAAATGTGCTGTTCCTGAGATAAACAGCAAAATTTGTGCAAAATATGTATTTTTCAAAATAATATTTTATCGAGAAAATTTTCACTAATCGTGTTTTTAAAACACGTAATCCAAGATAAAATTTCAAAGTATCATTTCCCTAAATTTGAAGGTAGTAGCTTTCACAGATTCTGAGATAAATAACGATTTCTAACACTAAATTGCTTATGGCAAACTCTTAATATACACATATTTCACCAACCATTGAGACAGGCTTACATACAACCCGAATTTTTCTACGGTTTAAGTTAGCTTTAAGATTATCAATAAGTGATTACTATATATCATAAATAAATTTAAAAAAAATAGATATTAAATCAACCTTTGTTTGGGTCTCTTCATCCTTCATCTCAACTTCATCATAATTTGGTAGGTAGGTATTTTACTATTGAAGCAGTTGTTTTTATGAACTATGGGAGCGTCGAACAGACTGCAAGCATCATCATCATCATCAGCCCATACACGTCCACTGCTGGACATAGGCCTCCCCCGTACGACGCCACGAATATCGAGCCATACTGCAAGCATACTAAATCATTATTCCCTTCCAAAGATCGGAAAACCACTAACACGATGCTCAAGATGAGCCGCGAGGACTTGAGAATGACGGTCGGTATCATCACAGGTCACTGCGAACTGAACCATCATCTTTTTAAGACTGGGGCCACAGACAGCAGTCTGTGTCGTGGCTGCTTCCAAGAAGAAGAAACTGTGGAACACGTTGTTGTACACTGTACGGCCACAGAGGAGGCCAGACACAAGACTGGACTGAAGAGCCTCATTGAGACCCAAACCACATCCACACCCACAGAGAAGCTGAAACGAAGCTGTCAAAGACCAAAAGTCCTGCTCCGGTACTTCAAGGAGTTGGGCTGGTTAGGGCCTGTCTAGGCAGGGGGATAATGCACAATACGCTCCTGTGCGAGATGTCAGTGCAGATCTCAGTTCCCCCACTAAGAATAAGAATAAGTTGTTTTTATGATAATACGGTAAAAACTAACGTAAAAAACTGTTCATGCATTGTTAGACACGACGTGCTTGAGCGTTCTCACAATAATTAGGCAAAATCTTGACTCACAGAATTCTTATATCGACTCAGATTTGAGATTTCCTCCTAGCCAAATTTTCAGCAATAACGACAGCCAGTCTCAACTAGAGACTGCCGCCGTGTTCTGCGCACAGTGTGATGCGTTCACACCCTGCAAGTACAAGTACTAGGGTAAAATCACGTAAAACTTATCCGATGGGAGTACAAACCGACGCGACCCGTGAGAAATCAGGGGGCCTACTCGGAAAAGGAAAATCGAAGTTTCTTTTTCGTGTTCGTGCAAAACCATTTCGTTTTTAAGAGTACGGGCCCTGGGCCCATACTCGTAAAAACGAAATCGAAGTTTCTGATAATTTTTCGTGCAAACGCTAATCTTATGCAAGCGACATAAGAGTTAAAAAGAAACTTCGATTTTCCTTTTCCGAGTAGGCCCCCTGGGCACAGGACACCACGGGCACAGATAGGTTATGTTAGTTCTTGCACGGGGGCGTTGAATTTTTTTTCATCGTCTATAGACCTTCGTTTAATCACAATCTCACCTGATGTAAAGTGATGAAAGTGATGTGGCCGACGCGTCGGCCACGTACGTGTCTTCTAAACCTCCGTGATACACCATTGCGGTGTATCACGAAGGTCTAGAAGACACCAATTTTCTCTTGTCTTGAAGAGACCCAGATTGTAATTGGCCGGAAAAACAGAAGCAGGCAGCGAGTTCCAATCCAATATTTGATTTCAGATTTCAATAACTTTCTTTTGGCTTACAAAATATTCTTACGCGGCAAAACTCTCTTGGGGTTTTGCAGCGAGTAAAAAATATTATATTTTATAATTTCTCTTCTTATATTTTATTCTTTCTCTTTCTTTCCACGCCCATGAAGGGTGAAAATTACAATCAAATAATAGAAACAAATTAGAACTAGTGTTTGTAAATTAATTGAAACAATTGAGCTAACTGCAGCCTGTTGCAAAATATCTACAGGTAGCTCAACTGGTCCATATCAATACCAGTCGGAAGCGTCGCCAAGACGCTGCTGGCTGCATTGCCTCGCTGTATGACAAACCTAATGCGCTGCGCCAGATACTCTCGCTCTCGGGTCAAGTGTCGCTTCGACCAGTTGTATTGGACATGGAATATTTAGGCATAGTGACAGTGTTCTGACGAAAGCACATCCGTTTTGATAGACATGTAGGACTACTCTTTTTGGTGTTGTTTGACATCTATATTTTACTAGTTTCTACCCGCGCCTCTGCACGCATTGTTCCTATCTATGGAAAGATAACGTTCAAGTAGTTGTTTTAATATTTTTAGCATTTAATATTTTTTATCATTTTATATAAAATACTAGATGTTGACCGCGCCTTCGCCCGCATTTTATCGGGATAAAGAATAGCCTATATGTTATTGCAGGTCCCAAACCCATACCCAATTTCAGCCTAATTGGTTCAGTAGTTTTTGCGTGAAAGAGTAACAAATATCCATACAAACTTTGACATTTATAATATTAGTAGCATAGGATTTTTGTCATTTCAAGGAATTGGTCCAGTGATCATTTCCATGTTATTTCCTTTTATCATACGTATGATCTATGATCTTCGCAGTCTCTTAGTAGTGGTCAGCTGATGCCAGTTGATTATGGTGTTTGTTAAGGCTTTGTTTGTATTTTGCTGAAAATTGCTTTATTTCGTCATTGACGGAGTACATTATAATTCAATATAAATTAATTAATCTTGTCATAGAGCTAGGGCTCCTCGAGACTTCAGTTATAATAAAAATCGATTTGCAAATCCAAGCACAAGTTCATCGGTTAGAGTGGGAAAATAAACTGACATTGACATATAATATCTGACATAAGTATCTTTCCAGTCTATTTATCAACCAACATCATACATTATACCTTTTTAATTTTCACAATTAAATAACACGTGGCCTAGTAAGTTAAGATGGTAAACTTATTAAACCTATTGTATTAAACTAGCTGACACGGCAAACGTTGTTTTGCCTTCAACCCTTATCACTTAGGGGTATGGAAAATAGATAGTAGCCGATTCTCAGGCCTACTGAATACGCATAATTTGGTAAAAATCAGTAAAGCCGTTTCGGAGGAGTACGGTAACTAACATTGTGACATGGAATTTTATATATATTATATTAAATATATCAGTCGTCTAATACCCATAACCCAAGCTCTGCTTAGCTTGGGTTTAGATGATGCTGTGTGGATTGTCTAGCATTATTTATGTATTTAAAACCCCTTGTTATTTAATTATTTAAACCCTTGTTGGGGGAACAACGTTCCGCAGCTGAAGAATGTTTGCCGTTGCGGAAAATGAATAAGTAAAAAAAATGAGATTACCTACCATTCGCACATGATAACCAGGCACAGCTTTGCCGACCACAATCCTCAGTTCAGGAAGCGTGCAGTTCCTCTTCCCAAACGTGAAATGGAATGTATCATTCGCTTTCTGATCAAGCTTCTTGTATTTATCCCACAACGGTGGATCGAAATCATCTTCGATCGCTACACAAGTTTTGTTTTTACTGTTATACCCTTGTCCAAATGGACAACATTTACTAATACACTGTTTTTTAAGACAAACACACCCCATTTCTCTTCCATTTTCGTCGACGTAGTACTCGTTTGGTTCATAATTTATCCCTTTATGAAAAATAATTTCATTTATGTGTATGCCTGTACTTATGTCTATTGCATCCCTTTTATCACACAGTTGTGATAACGTTCTGGGTAGTATCACTATTAAAATTGCTAGTTCCGTTATCATTATCACTTTCACTTTATCTAGAGGCTTTATCACAAAGAATTCTGTTTATTATAAACTGATTGATTCGATAATGGCTTGCATTGTTCTTCGACACATGTAAATTGTCTTTAAAACCGCCCAATTGCCTAAAACACGATTTAATAAAAATGCTAAAAACTATTAATATCAAAACTTTTGCCGAACCAAGCAAACTTATATCACAAAAACACTGTCACTTTTTCTCTCATAAGCAGACACTTGTTTCGTGTTTTTTTGTTTTTTAATTTGACACGTCTCTCGTGTATAGAACCGGCCTCGACACCGGTCGACTGTCGACTGCTCGGATCTGGTTTGAAAGCTAATAACTGAGGGAATTCCAGCGACACGCAATGTCTCAAAACACTATTTTTATATCATTGAATTACAGATGATGACATTTTCTGTGCTAGTTTTATGTAATTATTAAATGTCTTTTAAATTGATTAGGTATTTCCATTTCTGTCATTAGTAATAGAGAACAAAGAAGAGTGGGGATTTTTATACAAAAACTGGATTTGTTTATTGTTTGACCTCTAATTTTTGTTTTATCGATAATATTATGGTTCCGTATCCTACGTCCTATAGAAAGAAACCTGTGTCTGTGTTTTTGTCGGCTTGTCACAGTTAATTTAATATTTATTATAACTTTAATGTAAGAAAATAAGACAGGTACCCATACCTACTGTGTATATTTTACACCGAGTCACTGTGTTCGTATACTTTTTACCTTATCCTTGTCATTATTTCATTGATTCCCAAGTGCATTATCACTGCTTATCAGAGATGAGTAATATGTAATATTCTTGAAAATTTTATTGCAGCAGCCAATAGTTTTAAGAAAGAGTATGAATCTTACATTAGAAAGTTAAAGAAAGGTACGTGATTAGACCATAGACATATTATGTAGTTTTTTTTTTCTTATGGATTAGACTAACATTGCACTTCCTACTAATATTTTATACGCGAAAGTTTGTGCCGTTAGTTGTTTTATGTTTGGCCGAAGACATCGCCAAATACACTGAATTGATTGGGCTGAAACTTTGCACACAAAGATAGAATAACATAATAAGCTATTTTTCATTCCGAAAAACGTGCGCTAAGCCGCCGCGGGCAAAAGCTAGTATAATTAAAAAGGCGAAAGTTTTATGCAAGATGACCTCTGTGGCGCATTGGGCGAAGGTCCGCCTGTGACGCAGGAGATTACGGGTTCGATTCCCGCTGTGGTATGAGGGTGTTATCACATAATATTATATGTATAATAAAAATATCTATCTATGTAGTGGATTAAATTAAGTATATCTAGTATCTAGTACCCATAACACAAGCTCTGCTTAGCTTGGGGCTAGATAATGCTGTGTGAAATGTCCAACATTATTGATTTTGTTTGTGTGAGTGTATGACGTCTGTTACTCCTTCGCCCTCAAATGGCTGAACAGGTTTAAATGACATCCGGTACCAGCAGGCCAAGCACCGAGATCGTTCTCTAGGGTAGAATAAACAATAATGACATCGCATCCTCATACATTGCTTACATTATTGAAGTTGAAGGAATCAATTTCAAATAATTTACAATCGATGACAAAAAAAATTGACTTAATTTTTCTCTAATCTACCCTAGTCAACAATTCCTGTGCTTGGGGAAGAATGTCCTTCCTCAGGCTCTAAGGTATCTGTGTAACAAATTTCATTTTAATCGGTTTCATTTAAACAGGATTTAAGCTATCCTGTAGATACCCTATCTACAGGATAGCTTAAACTACTTACATACTTTTTATCCCGATAAAACGCGGGCGAAGGCGCGGGCAGTAGCTAGTTCTACATATTTTTTTAATTAAACAATGTAAAGTTTCTCTTAAACTGATACACTACCCTGCATGGCGCTCAATGTATGGCAAAACTTTTATAGTTTTCGTTGCGAAACTTATTCTAGGGCCTCTGTTGTACGTCATGTTCCTAGATTAATTAAAACGGCGAATGGACATTGTAATTGTGGTGCCACTACAGAATAATAAAGTTCGTAGAAGTATTTTACTAAAATCTACTACTCAAAACAAATAGGGGGCGACCAGTAATTTTTCTAATATTTATGGTCAGAAACACCGATTTAAATACAATAATTATTTACCGGTAAAAACAATAGTTAATAAGTTTTTTTTAAAATTGATAATAGTAAAGCATTTGACCACCATCACACTTGAGAAAGTGAAGATGTGACCTAAGATGGAACATGTAGGTACCTAAATGATAATAGGGCTGACGACACTAACTAAAAATTATGTATTTACCGAATTATACGCTCGGGTATAATTCGGTAATAGATTACAAAACATATAATTTATGTTTTGATCGAGATTAATTAGTATTTTGATAAAATCATCATCATCATCATCATCAGCCCATACATGTCCACTGCTGGACATAGGCCTCCTCCGTACGCTGCCACAAATAGCGGTCCTGAGCCGCCTCCATCCATCGACTCCCTGCGACCGCTACGATGTCGTAGGTCCATCAAAAAAAAAAAAAGTAAGTTTTATTGCAACAAATACATGTAAATAGTTACATAGGTGGTATATGCACATCGAGTGGATAGTCTCCCATGGAGGGGGGGATTTGCCATAATCACCACGCTTGGCAGGCGTATTGGTGATCGCAGTGTTGGTGTTGAAAAATACTCAGAAGGAAGCTGCTGCCCTTCCTCTGGTACATTCCCTCAGTCGGCTCTTACGACATCCACGGGTTGAGTTGGAGGGGTCGATATTCTATGCCGCGGCCCCACGGCCCGAAGTAAAATTATCGTTTTTTAAAACACGCTATATTATTTGTTGATCATTTCCTTATCAGGTGAATAAATATCCACGAGGTTTTTGAATGGTTGTGACTACAGGAAAAAAAGTTTTTCCGTGATGGCGCTGGTAGTTCCTATAGGTACTTATGTACAATACTTTTTTATTGAAGTTGACCAACTACCTACTCAGAACTGGTGAAACTGGTTTTGGACTTTTTTTGGACTCGTAATTTTTTAATATCTGGGCGTGGATTTTTTTTAAGTTAAATATAATTTTGTGGTACACAACACATTGATTTATGATAGTGATGAACTTTGCAACATATTGATGATCTCAGTGGCGTAGCGGACGACGCAGGAGGTTGCTGGTTTGATTCCTGCCACGGGACCAAATGTTTTGAGTGTTTTTCTATGTACTTATTATAAAAATAAAAATATCTTTCTATGTATGCTATGTATGTAAATAGGTATATCAGTTACCTATCTAGCACCCACATGGTCTGTATTTTGGGGCTAGATGATGCTGTATAGGTTATCTATTATTGTTTTTTTTAATTCCTCATTTACCACTAATGACATCGACGGGCTGAGAAGGAGGGGTCGATTATGAAACACGACTGAAAGTCTTATATATAAAAATCTCTGTCATAGTGGAGATCCTGAGGGGAGGTCTACATATGTCTAGACGTTGATCGGCTGATATAATGATGATGACGTCAATCTCCACAATTTTACATTACGTCGGCGCTGACATTGCACGAAAATAATTATGTGAGCAGGTAGTAACATATTCAATTAAATACATAAATTAATGCAATAAGAATTAAATACAAACCTAGGTAGAACTTTAATTATGTGTTAGTATTCAGATTACTTCAAATGATTAAGTGATTTAAGTAATAAACTTGTTTATAAAACCCTACCATGCATGTTAATTGAAAATGTAGATATCTCGGATATAACAAGATTGCCTATTGAGTCTCTCATGGTAGGTATCTGTTTACAAGGAATCCGGCAAATTTTGTAAAAAAAAACCTGGCGGATTTTCTTTGAATCTCAAGTAGTGAGATCTTTACAAGGAAACTAGCAAATTTTATAATCGTAAAACCTGACGGATTTTCTTTGAATTTCAAGTGTATTAAATCATAATATTAAAACAGGTGAAATAATATACATAGATATCAAACATTGTTGCCTTTTTGCCCCGTTCAGCTGGTCCAGTTGACTGTATCATCGATATAATTTATTTTTTTTGGATTTCCCGTTCAGTTCAGTTCATTGATAATGGATTACATTACAGGTCATAAAATTTAAGTGTTATACATTTGTCATTTATCAAACATATAACTTAAACTATATAAATATATCATTATATTGAAATAATGGAAATTACATTAACCAGTTAACTGTACCACCGAAAATTATTTAATTCCGTGGTCCAGTTGACTGGATTACACTGTACCACCGTTAAAGTCACCAAAATTGCTCCTTTCATACAAAAAAACTTATTATAAGTACTTGCACGCCTTGAAGCACCTTCAGCCTGTTTGCGCCAGGTCACGGGTAAAAAAGTAAACAGAGATAGTGGTTGCGATTCGTTTTGTAACCAAACTATATGCACTGCATATTTGTGCTGTATGGTAGCGGTGCAGTGCAGCCCATACGTGTAATACTGACAGATTTCGCTAACAAAAACAAAATGTAGGTACCACGTGAACGAAGCTAAGACAGAAGCTAGCAACTGATCCATAAATCATAGCAAGCATGGTTCATTGCTATAACATTTAACTCAGGGCAATAAAACAGTCTCAGCAAGAGATCTCCTCCACTCCACACGAGGGATCACTTATTTAGAGCTTCAAATATACCCATCCCCTAGATCATTTCGCCGTTACAATTTGCACTACCCCAACTCTTCCCGCGGGTTCCGTGAGAGGCGAATAGGGGATATTTACCCGGGCCGGGTATCATGGCCTTCTGCAGAACAATTTTACCACCGAACTGTGATCTTTCACCCGCATTCCCAGCGTGGGGATAGCTCTAGACACAACGATAAACATAGCTACATAAAAATCAAATCAAACACAGTTTGCAGTTAGGTAGCTCAATTCTTTCAGTTGGAAATACTAGCTCTAATTTGTTTGTTTTTTATAATTATCTATTGAATTTAGAACAGAAATACATTCTAATTTATATTTAGGCCTAGATCTTGAAGACTGTACCTACTTCTGTTTAAGATATCTCTACACATCTGCCGAATTTTTATTCAAGTAGGCAAAAACAAAAGAAAGCTTCATAAATTAAATTATATATTTTGTTTATAATCAGAGAGGAGTGCTATAAAATATCATATTTGTACCTGTAACAAAAAAAAAACTTCTTGGAGTAAAACATCATTATACTTTACAAAGCTATGTATGTATCTCTAAGCTGTAGATGATGCTGTGTGAATTGTCCACCGTTATACAAATAAATAATAAAATAATAAATCATGATGATGATGATGATACAAATAAATAATAAAAGTTTTTCATTAAGATTGATATATTAAAAAAAAAATCCATTATTAAAATATATATTTTTCTTAAAGTTTGATAAGCTCTTCTAAAATCTAGTTTTTCAGTTGTGTCAACGTTGCCGTAAACCAAGCGATACATATGTACATATATCGCTCGCTATTCATATACGTAGTAAAACGTAGTACATCACTTAAGAAAAGAAAAAATTAAATGATAATTATTTATTTCTCATACCACAATAAAAATAAAAAAGCCAGAAATTTAAAATTTAACTACCTACTAAGAACCATAGAGAACGAAATGAAATTAACCCAACCCATACAATCTCTGCTTAGCTTGTAACAAAATAATGCTGTGTGAATAGTCCAGTATTATTTTTTTGTGATCAGTTGGTAATTAAACTGTAAAGACCGTAAGGTTCAAGAGGAACTTCCTCCCGCGAACACTCAGGTTGTGGAATGATCTCCCGGCTGAGGTTTTCCCAATGGACTATAGTATGAGGTCTTTCAAACAGGGCATTCTAAAGCATTTACGGGGTCGGCAGCGCGCGTGTAACGTCCCTGGCGTTGCAGATGTCCATAGGCTGCGATAACCACTTCCCATCAGGTGGACCGCACGCTTGACTGCTTGCTACCTTTTTGGTATTAAAAAAAAAACTGTTTTCCGTACCGTTTTGCTTGTCATTTCTTCATGGCCATACTGGTGGCCATGGCGATGACCGTCCCAGCAGCAACTATCCCCGCGAAGGACATGGCCGCGGCGGCCATCGACCCCGCCGCTATGCCCACAGCAGTGAATCCCAGAACTCCTAGAATCCAGGTGCACTGGAAATAAAAAATATTAAGGAGTAACTCTGATACCAAGATTCAAGATTTTTATTACAATCATGTTGTAGGTCTAATACGGGGCTTATTCCACTAATCCCCTGGAAAGGGGATTTGTGGAGATTTTGTCCACAAATCCCCTGATTCACTTATTTACACCGTAAGTATTCATTTTTGAAACTAAATGCAAACAATTAATTATGTAGATAGGTACCTGCCTACCTAACCTTATAAGTAGAACATGCAAAATCGATACCTACGGTAATGAAAAATATTTCGTAACAATTCCGCGACATTTATAGAGTCGGCAGTACGCGTGTACTGCCCCTGATGTTGCAGGCATCGTCTATAGGCTGCGGTAAACACTTCCCATCAGTCCAAATGTCTGTTTGTCACTTTGGTGATGATCGCTAACTACCTCGTAAGCCAACCTTAACCTTTTCACCAATCCACAAAAACAAGATATGTATTTCATCCGCCTTTTTGACTGTATGAAAGAACATTTCATGTTTAATTTTTTTTAATGGTGCAGGTATTTTACTTTTCCCTGAGGTGTAGGTACTGATGCGGATCTGTCGACACGAAAAATACGGACTAACGAGATCACAGAACAATATTACTCTCCTCGATATTTATCGAGCTCTCAGATTAGGTACGTATCGATGAAATATTGCATTCTTTACTATGTCAAAGAGAAAATAAACCTAGACGGACTAGGAATAAATAGGATAAATAGGAGCCAAAATCCACCGGTAAGACAACTTATTCTATAAAGTAGGTAAGGTACTTACCGGTCTTCCACAGGCCACCACGAGTCCTCCAAAACAATTCACTATACACGACGCTAAAGCTTTGAAGCACATCTTACTCGTATCTATACCAGGGATACTGTCGTGAATTTAAACTATTTTCCAACTTTTACTTCGCTGTTCTGACAATCGTGTTGTCTAGTACATGTAACTTTTATCCAAAGTGAATCTACAACTACCGTCGTAATAATAGGATAAAAATATATCGTAACAACTTCACGTAAAACCTTCTCTGACCACCGTATTTATGTGCGACTTGGTGCGGACGTGGATCTTGCACTACGAATGCTAGCTTGATTGCAACTGCACTGACTCAGAGTTGTTAGTAAATACTGGTGTCTGTTACCCTGGCTGAATCAAAAGAACGGGGTAATTCCCGATTAAAGTAGAATACGGAGCGTCCTTAGGACCTACATTTGTTAATTAATAGTAATTTAGGTACCTTTATATGTTTACCAAACCTTATCTGAACTATTTATAATAAACACTTTCTTTAGATAATACTTGTCTTTAGATAATGTGTGGATAGTTAAAGGCCTGTACACACCGCATTTTTTAAACGCGCCGTTTGAAGTTGGGTTCCGAGATCCAAAAATCCAAATTCCGGAGGAAATTCGGGACATGTGATGAAAATTCCTGACTTTTTTTATAAATGTACCCAATATTAATGTTTATATAGTACATCATCGTGATTGCGAGTGTGCGAATAAACGAAGCAAATTTTCTATTCTCATATCTCAGTATAATTCAAAAAATAACACATATGCATATATAATACAAAACTATAATGCAGGATTCGGAAGTGTTGATCAATATTTCTGGGAGCATTAAATATCAGAAGTCATGTTGATTGTTATATTTGTAATAAAAGTATTTGATTTATTATTTTTTTTATTTCATTCTTACTTTAACAGTAAAAATTCCGGATGGTTTGGAATTCCCCCGCATTTAGGACAAAGTCCTATATTAACGGACATGTCCGGAAAATTCCAGACGTATTGAACCCTAGTTTGAAGCAACCGCGTTTACACCAATAGCACTTTTTTCTGCATTCTGCAAGGAATAAAACTGTCGATGACTCGGTACTTCGGTAGCTGAGTTTCTGAATACCCCTGCCGGTGACGCGTCTGGGCTTCTGCACAAAAACGCAGTGCAAAGGTCTACAAGCTACTGTCGCGTATCACGTTTATATTGCGCCGTCGTCGTTTGTCGACGAGTGTTTGTATCGCTGCAAGTTCAAACTGCTATGTATGTATGTGGAATGAAAAATGCTCTATCGACGCGCGTTCCTAAAAACGCGCTTGCTTTGCTCTAAGGTGGGTTATTCTATTCCGTACGTCTTATTTGATATTTAGATAAGTAGTAAGTATTTACCATACAAATATCATACAGAACAGATTTCTGCGCAAAGTCACGAGCTGTCCCTGGTACATGCGCAATAAAGATCTCCATCGCGATCTTAATCTCGAGTCCGTTGCCCACTTCATAAAGGCTGCCTCACAGCGTCATTATGAAAAGGCCTCGGAACATTTCAATCCCCTTATATCCACAATGCCCGATTATCCCATCGATGACCCTCCCACGAGTTCTCTCTTCCGTAGACCGAGACACGTTCTCGGTGACCCCGTTGACCCAATCACCGCCGCTAACCCGGAGGTGACGGCACACAGTGGTACGGTTTCAGAGCTTCCCTTTCATAGGATTTTATTTTTTTCATTATTTATTTTTGCTTTTTTATAGGGGCAAATATGATCGAAATTGACATAAAACTAGATAGTTTAATAGTTTTATTTTATACTACTGCTCAAAAACCATAAAAAGTGAACTTGATCATTTTCAATGTATGAAAACAAAAATGTCTTTCAAAAAACCTGGTTACTATTAAGTAGAGATGAGTCCGGTATTCCATAACTAACTCAGTACCTGTTAGCATGGTCCTAAAATATCTAACGCTATTGTAAAATCCGCATACCGCTAGGGAATAACTGTGCAAAGCGAGCATCGCGCCTAACCGACCGTGAGCCATAACTACCCAACGCTTCAATACCTATACTTACCTAACTATCATCTACGCATAGGTACTAGCGGACCGTTCACCCGTAAAGTTATGTAGCTGCAACAAGTATTTGGTATTTCTAACCAAATCGGTTAGATGGTATTTCTAACCAAATCGGTTAGAAATATATTGGTAGTGGTAGAAATCAGAACAGGTATAGAGTATTGTAACGTTATTGGGTACCAGTTGGTACTAGCGGTATTGAAACAAAATACCCAATTAATAACCGGTAGCCAAAATATCCAATAACTCCCATCCTTACTATTAAGAGCTGCCGAGCTACAACTTATTGGGTATTGTTACTGAGGCTAAAATGATCACATAGGACCTTTGATCTTAACCCCCTGCGTCCCCCTGTAAGTGATATACGATTAGTTAAAACTGCAATATGTTGCGATTTAAACCCAGTAAAGGGTCTGGTTTTATGTCAATTTCAATCATATTTGACTCTGTACTGAAGCAAATAAAAAATCTATACTCCTCAAATATTGCAGTTTTTAGTAACCCTATATCTCTTGCAGGGGGACGTAGAGGGTCACGATCATAGGTCATATGGGATCACTTCAACCCCAGTAACAATATCCAATAAGTTGTAGCTCGCCAGTTCTTAATAGTAACGATATATTTTGAAAGATATTTCCGTTTTCATACATTGGACATGTTCAAATTCACTTTTTATTGTTTTTGAGCAGTAGAATAGGATAAAACAATGAAATTATAAGGTTTTTTGTCAATTAAAATCATATTTGGCCCCATAAAAAAGCAAAAATAAATATTTAAAAAAATAAAATCCTAAGAAAGGGAAGCTCTGAAACCGTACCACTGTGCGGCATCCGATTCGCTTCCGTACACTACACAACCGACCAAAAACCGACCCCGCCGGATGCGGGGTCGAAGAATTCCCCGCTTCCGCCCTTAGGTGCATTCGTGCACCTAGGCGAAATCTCCATTACCCTCTTGTAGCATCTGGCGACAGCCCAAGCCGAGGCTCGCACCTAAGTGGTGGCCCTTGTGCGTGTCGCCCCAACCTAACTTTACCGGCGAGGCGCCCTCTGCGCCCTCCAAAAATCCGGTAACGCTGTCATGACCATCTGCGGACAACAGCATTACAATGCTTACGAAAAAAAAACTAGTTTCACAGATATATTGTAAACCTTGTCATGTACCTACTTATCTAAACTTTGGTAAGAAATTGTTTATAAATAACGTACCTATTGTTCGCCTTTCTGGTGTATATACAATAAGAAAGTTAAGTAGGCAGAAATTACGACCAAAATTGCAAAACATTGTTCTAAGGCGAACGATGTTTTGCACCTTAAATCTATCACTGCCCAGCTTCTGCGAAGCGGGGTTAAATGTTAGGAATAGGAAATTTTTGTTGCAGTATCGTGGAGACTGGAGGGGCAATAGGAAAAAACCTATGTGACGAATTTACAATAGTAAAAATTTATAAAATTGTTTCGTGACGAATTTACTTTGGTGCAAATGTACAACAAACTATTTATTTCAATGTCCGTGCTCGCGCTCCTGACTTGGCATCACATACTTTCGAGTCGACAGAGCATTCAATTATGTACTTAGTACCTACCAATTTTTTACTGAAGTAGATAAATATCAGCATTATTCATACAGCAGACATTGTAATAGTTTGCAATATGTTTTGATAGAATTGTAAAATTACAAATAATAGAAACCAATTAGAACTAGTATTTGTGACGGGTTCAATAGTTTTTATGGCCTAAAGGAAATAAAGCACTTTGATATTACATTGAGCCAAATGCAGATTGTTGCAAACAATCAACAGGATAGAATATATAGATATTCGATAGAATAAACAGGTAGTATAATAAGGTAGGTGCATACCTATGTATTTATATAATCTTTGTCTTACTCCCTCATTATAATAAATTGCCATATTAATAAAGTAGATTTACAATAAACAAAACAAGGAAAAAGCTCCAATCTCATACCCTAAGTATTTGTTCGAAGCAGTTAACCCAACATTGAGGTGAAGGCCAGATACTCGCCAAAACAATTCGGAAAAGTGTTTTAAAATAGAAAGAATTTATAAAGCTCAATACATTGACTCCTTCACTCGATTAAAAGAGATGAAACGCTGAAAGTATATCAGAGTAGTTTCTATCCGCAGTTTCGTTCACGTGATAAAAACGTACACCGTTCTACCTTCTCATCAGTGGACATACGTTCACGGCTGGACATGACTCTCCTAAACAAGAGGAGCTTTGCCATAATCAAAAAACGCTCGGCGGGCGCATATAAAATAACCTGAGTATGTATAACAAAATACTTTTTAGGGTTTCGTATCCAAAGGGTGAAAATGGGTACCTATTACTAAGCCCCGTTGTCTGTCTGTCCGTCCGTTACCGGGCTGTATCTCATGAACCGATAATGGCATACAGTTGAAATATCATTTCACAGAATGTGTATTTCTTTTGCAGCTGTAACAGAAAATAATAATAATAAAATAAATATTGAAATTAAAGGGGGCTCACATACATAAACTTTGTTGATATTATCTGTAAAGGTTTTTTTTTTGCTATTTTTGTCAAGGCTCTATCTCTGGTACTGTAATATATAGACAGTTGAAATTTTGACAGGGTAATTATTGCCGCAATCACAACAAATAAAAATAAAATTAATCCTACTAATATTATAAATGTCAAAGTTTGTATGCATGGAGGTATGGATGTATGGATATTTGTTACTATTTCACGCAAAAACTACTGAACAGATTGGGCTGAAATTTGGTATGGGTATAGTTTGGGATGTGGAATAACATACAGGCTATTTTTTGTCCCGATAAAATGCGGGCGAAGGCGCGGGCAACAGCTAGTTTCATTACAAAGGGGTCCATTGTTCATACCAAATTGAGAACCGATCACCTAAGTTAAGCAACGTCAGGAGTATTATCATGGGTGACTGCGTCATGTTGATTTTTTGCTATTTTGGATTAAAAAAAACTCCTTTTTAGGGTTTCTTTTGCTAAATAACTACTTTGGTACAAAACCCTCAGTGTAGGAGTCGACTCGCACTTGGCCGGTTCTATTTCTAGTAAGATGAGTAACTCCTAATCTAATAATGTGCTATTTCTTTGTGTGTCAGATAATTTAAAATTTTACGATGTGATCTGCAAAACGTTATTATAAATATTTAGACAATGAAGCCCTGCAGGAACTACTTATGACGGGAGACTCCACCAAAGGAATTGTAATAAAATATTACCCTTCTTGCGCAGTGGGGTAATTTAACAAGACTACATACTAATAAGATATACATTATCGTATATCTTATTAATAAATACCTCTTCACTAAAATTGGTCTTTTTGATCCAAATTAAACAAAAGAAGATCGCACTAACTTTTCAATCATACATATTATATTTTCGAATAATTCGAATTTAAAATTCCTTATTACAAACGATACCGTTGTGTGTCTTTGGTTTTACTGGGTCTCAACACTCCTCCTATCAGATATTAAAACCTCCCTTTGCAATAATTTTCGTAAAATTAAATCTTTGATTTTACCATATTAAACTGAAAGTTAGCTAATCGACCTTATTGTAATCTTACTGTAAAACACGTAGACCGTTTTATTTTTCTACTAAGATATTTGGGTAATCTTAGGATTTACCGACAGTTTGGTAAATGTACAAATTTCAGACTTTTACCAATAACTACACTACTTTCGACACCAAATTCCTATTACATTAATTAATTTTAACAACAAGAAGATTAGTGAATAAATAAAAATATAATAGGTAAAATTATAATTTGGCGTGTTTTAAAAACGATAAACCGACTTTAAATTCCTGAACTTAACTCTTATTTACGCACGTTACCACGGAAACTGTTTGTAACTAGTCATTGTTATAATTTGATTGTTTTCAAAAACCTAATTAACGACTTCGAATTCCTTACTTTTTTACTGTTTTTAAGTTTTGCGGGATAATTACCTACTAATCCCCTGGGTATACAATTTAAATGGGACCACCGCGAGATCATTTTCTATACAATAGCGAAATCATTTTCAAAATCAGCCAATAAAAAATATAGTTAAAAACTAAAACCCGACTACATAAAAGTCTTAAACAAGCGTTCACCTATTGTCCATAGCATTTTCTTTTGATACTTAGGTAGTCGGAGGTACCCACCTCATATACCTAGGGTACAATTAGTAACAAAGGCTTCCGACTACCTAAGTATGAAAAGAAAATTTTATGGACAATAGGTGAACGCTTGTTTAAGACTTATGTAGTCGGGTTTTAGTTTTTAACTATATTTTTTTTTACTATACATATATCGATACAATATATGTATATCGATACATTTTTTCATTTGCTCAACCCTAGATGACCCGTTGCCATGGTAACAAATAAACAAGAGGTCTCCATGGCAACGGGTGTGTCATCCTTCACTCATCAGATCAAACTAAATTAGACTCGAACCGTAACTAGATGTTGTCTCTTGCAAAATTTCTATCTCTATCTATCGAAGTGTTCCAGGTGTAATTTCGACCCAGCTATCTCTTACACCATATAGACACCATATAGCCTATAACCATCGGGGTAATGAGACGAATCAATCGATACCTCACTTGTTGAAATCGAAGTAGTAGTTTCAGCGCTACGTGGGAACAAAGAAATCGGCTACATACATAGGGTGCTAAAATCATAACCCTCCGGTAGTCGGGTAAAAATTGGCGGAATGATCGCATAACACACTTACAAAACTATACACACGAACTGTTAACCTTTCCTGTTTCCTTTCGCGATTACCGGCGCGAACAAAACACACGAACTGAGAACGTCCTCCTTGATGTCGGTTGAAAATATGAATCAGAATTAGAATCAATAACTTTATTTCTTTAGCCTTACAAAATAAGCACTAAGACAAGTAAAATTTTATACTATAAACATAGTTATTATTATCAAATAAGAAATAAGGTGATAATGTCAAAAACTTTTTTAAAGGAACTATACATTTCTACGCCTGGTCTATCATACAAATAGCAGAATCTGAAGGTCATCAGATATCTTGAAGCGGTCGTGTCCTCACCATCCGCTACCTACATAACGTCCATGACGTATCCTGTTGCGATAAGTTATCTTTTTGCATTGTTTAGCGAGCTTTTTCAAGGCCATGTTTTTATGCTCCGACATCAAATTCTTTATCGCAACTTATTGTTAAAGATCCATATTTTATAAAAAAACTGCTTCAGTTGTATCTGATAATTAGCAACAAAGGCCTCCGACTACCTAAGTATCAAAAGAAAATGATAAGGACAATAGGTGAACGCTTGCTTAAGACTTTTATGTGAAAATTACTTGTATGAAAAACGGTTTTGGAAAGAACAAACAAAGACCTTTGAAACGTTACCACATCATCATCATCATCATCATCATCAGCCCATACACGTCCACTGCTGGACATAGGCCTCCCCCGTACGACGCCACAAATAGCGGTCCTGAGCCGCCTCCATCCATCGACTCCCTGCGACCACTACGATGTCACACACGAGCATATTTACTAACATTGAGATTTTCGACCCTTACTTAGACCCCCGCTATCTCGTTAGACCCCCATTTTTATCTGACGTCACATAGCCATAACCATTGGGCTATTAAGACAAATCATACGACACCTCATTTGTTGAAATCGGATCAGTAGTTTCAGCGCTACGTGGAAACATAAAAATCGGCTACATACATACATAGGATGTCAAACTCATAACCCTCGTCCTTCGGTAGTCGGGTAAAAATACAGGGGATTTTTTAGATGGGACAGTAACTTAACCGGTGGTGTACCTAGGAAAATGGCCTTGGGAGACTATCCATAATATTTAGAGAAATCGTCTTCCCCATTCAGAGATTAAAAAGTATAGTTATCATCAAAATTGGCATTTTACACAAAAATCGTGAATAGAGGTGAAGTTTTCTCTAAAATTATGGATGATCACATTTTTACAGGGCCCCAGGGGCACCCAATGCAATAGTGTACTACCTAGTCTTATTAATATTTATCATTATTTGATGCATAATACTAAAATGTCATAGAAAAAAAAAAATTTGCTACCTCTATGTATAAAAGAAAAAATTGGATGACTCAATCAAGATATTTCTGAAACTACAAGAGCTACGAAGCTAAAATTTTGCGTGGAGGTTCCTTAAAGGAGGCTAAGAATGGATTTTAGGGGGATTGGTATTCTAAGATGGTTTTGTGTCCACGGATACCGGGATCAGATTAAATTAGCCACTGATCCCGCCAAGCTGTATCTACCGATACCGTGATCGGTTTCCAACAAAAAACAGGTGAATATTTGTATCCACGGTATCGGTGGATACAAAACAATTAATAAAGTAATTGTAGAAACTGATTCCGTAGTTAAAAGGTCATTTTTATAATAACTTCAGAACCGTAACTGTTGGCCCGTTAAAATTTGTAGCCGACTTGTAGATGACTTAAAATAAATAGACACGTACCTAATTTAGGGTATTTTGAAATTCGCTCCCTAAAGATCACGTGTGCAGTCAAAGTTAGGCTACTCACTGACTTTTCAAGAAATTTCAGGAACTAGAAAACCTACAAGGTTGATATTTTATTTTCAGTTTGCATGGAAACCAACATTACTTGGGGTACTACTTAAGTCCACGCGAATGAAATCGCAGGTGGGTCAGCTAGTACATATGTGTATTATGATTCTGTCACATAACTGAGTCGCAGTGCAAGTGACGTATCTATTCGTGACATCCATCCGTAAAGGTGTACCCTACCTTTAATAAATTCATCAGAATTAGTTCATATTCTATTACCCCAATGGGTACATTGAGGCTTTACAGCCATGGTGTTAACCAGGGAGTGTTTGTTCAGGTCATATAATATAATTGTTAACTTTCAATGACCTCATTATGAATGTAAGCGGGTTACCTACGACCCTAGTTTGTGTCGGAAGAACACCGACGAATATCCCATCATTCGTACTGATGGAGGGTGGCGGGTTCAAGTCTCGTTTTTTATTAAAGAAAAAAGCAGAAAAAAAAGCAGAAGAAGAAAGCATGGGTCAGATACCCCTCGGAAAAGTTGGCTTGATATTTTTACTATGAATTACCTTCTTATCAGAAACATTTTCCTACGCTATCAAACCTCTGCACGCGCCAGTTTTTCAAATAAAACATTTAATAAAATTTTAAAAATTATTTTTTCTTTCTCTTGCAGCTAAAATTTTTTTTGTGCTCATTTTTGCAAGCGCTAGGTATACTAAAGACGTATTAAACAAGATACTTTTAAGTCATCGCAGACGTTTATATACCAAAATATAAAATTTTGAAAAATGAAATTTTCACTGTATTTTTTCGTAACATCAGTCATTTATAAAAAAAATATCGTGATTGTATCTCTTGTACTGAGGGAGGGTTGCGGGTTCAAGTCCCGTCGAGTTCGAAAACATTTTTTGGGATCTTAGTAAATAATTCTTAGCCAAACTCGTCTTTCATTCCACTGTATGTAAACAACCGCCAATACGTTGCCGCGTCTTTTTATACGAAATTTACATTACTTGTCGATTTTAGAATCTTCCTTCAATAAATATTGTTTCTGAGCGATAAGGCCGCCCATTGTACTTCTTTGTGGTGTACAATAAAGAGTTTTGTAATAATAATCGTATTGCTTTCGACTATAAAAAAAAAATTGCAATCATATGAAACTTACCGACAACTACCTACCTGAAGCCCTTACTGGAGTATGCATTCATTCTCATACATGGAATCCATACTTCAAGAAGGACAGTCACCTTCTCACACGAGTGTAGCGAAGGGCAACAAAAATGGTCCCTAGTCTTAAAAAACTTCCATATGAAGAACGACTGCAATAATTAGGGCTAACCACCGTTCAGAAACGTAGAGAGCGCGGATCCCTAATAGAAACCTTCAAAATCGTCACCAACAGATATAATATACCTACCTATCAAAGACACTATTTATACTATAAAAACAAAATTCTAAAAGGACAGCCGCTGAAGCTGTAACGCGGGCGTGTCCCCTAATTGAACTCTTTCAAAAATAGACTGGACAATTATTTAAAGTGCATTGACAAATTCTCAGATATACACGCATCAGCTAAGGAGATGCCTGTGTATAACAAATAATTATAATACATATAAGAATACGATAATTTGGCGTGTTTTAAAAAAGGATAAACCGACTTCAAATCATGAACCTACCTACCTTGTTTACGCCACTTGCCGTGGAAACTGTTAACAGGGCATAGGGTACATGATAAGTGCGTGCGAAGCCGCGGGCAGCAGCTAGTTTAAGATAAATGTATGATAACACTGAACGCTTTCTACAAGCTTTTATTTAACTTGCAATTTATGATTTTTGGGGTGAAATCTTGCAAATCATTGTTTTTCTTTATCTTGGTGTGCAATAAATTAATTCTATTCTCAATTTTAGATCAGCTATCCTTAACCGATTGAGCTGAAATTTGGCATACTTATGTACGTTTGGTGACAATGCAATGTCATGGTACCATCGAGCTGGCCTGATGATAGAAACCGAAGGTGGCCATAGGAACTCGCAAACGAAACGACTTAACCACGTCGAGTTTAGGTTCGTTGGATTTGTCTTCCTAAGCACTTTGGTCCTACATGATATGCTTGTATTTAAAAGTTTTTTTTTTGTAAATTCACATTATTTACGAAATTTTTCTACTAAAACTTACCTCTTGAATATACCACTGAGCAATTTCTCTATAAAACTTCCCGGGAACATCAGGATAGCCAATCGTCACAGCGAAATGGGACGAAGCAAGTCCAACCTTCTTCGTGAACGTGTTGAAGAAATGCAAGTCTATTCCGTTCACCAGCAGAATATCCTCCGCTGGTTTCACCACACATTGCTTCGTCGATAACTCAAGAACTGATCCAATTGGGCAACACTTTCTGAAGCACCGTTTCACGTTGCACAGGCATCCGAAAGTTTTTACACTACCGGACACGTTCTTCGCGAATACGTTCTCTTTTGTGTAAGTTACGCCGTCTTTAAAGATTGTACCATCGTGAAACATTTGCGCGTTCGTAAGTTCCACAGTAGCGGTATCACTACACGGCTGTCCGTGTACCACCGATATAAATAGCAGGAGAAAAATCATGTTTTGTTCGTGGATTAATGAATAAACAGTTCGCGAATTACGTCTGGCACGATCAAATGTTTCGCGGTAAATGATCACAGTCGTTTTATAGAGACGGCAAACAGGCCGTTTAATTTAATAGAGCTTTGGGTAAATGGATTTTGTTGGTGATTAAAAGTTCGATAAGGATATCACACTTGGCGTCGCTTAGTGGAATTAGATTTATTTAAATTGAACTGATATTTGCTTGGGCAATACTCGTATTTGGTTTGGCCTTGGCGATTGCGGATCGAGTAAATTGCCTGCAATGTGTTGCAAAGGTCAATGTACCAAATCTAGAAAACCATTTTGAATTCCAGCACTTTACTATTACTATAAGTCGGCTGATAGAGCGCTACGAAAATAAAATTTGTGTCACTAATGAATAATCTTTGTTATTTGGTTTGATAAAGAATGTGGTCATGCCGTGTACCTAACAATAAATAAATAGGTAAATTAAATTCAGTAAAATTGAATTCAGTAAATTGGCCTAATATTTTCGAGTAGATTGTTCCCGCGGCTTCACACGCGTTTTTCAATAGAAACGTTTAAAGGTTATTTATATCCCATAAGAACTTAATCTTCTACATTCTATATGTCATCATCATCATCAGCCCGTACACGACCACAGCTGAACATAGGCCTCCCCCAAACGATGCCACGAATAGCGGTCCTGAGCCGCCTCCATCCAACGATTCCCTGCGACCGCTACGATGTCGTCGGTCGATGTCCCGTCCATCGAGTGAGAGGTCTTCCTACACTCCGTTTCGCATTGCATCGCGGTCGCCAGTCGAGAACCTTTACTCCCCAACGGTTATCGGTTCTACGAGCTATATGGCCTGCCCATCGCTACTTCAGCCTGCTAATTCTGAGAGCTACGTCGGTAACTTTGGTTCTTCTACGAATTTCCGTATTCCGGACCCTATCGCGTAGAGAAACTCCGAGCATAGCTCTCTCCATAGCTCGCTGGGTGACTTGAGCTTATGCACAAGGCCTATAGTGAGCGACCACGTCTCGGATCCGTAAGTCGTCTCATATATGTATATACATATATATAAAAATGAACCCCTACTTCTCTTGGTCCGGCTATAACTTGAGAACGGCTTTACCGATTTCATTAATCTTTTTCTAAATGTTTTCTCATACTTCGTAGAAGTATTAAAAAACATTAAGAAGATTGCGCAGAAACTTAATGACTACCTTTTTTTAATGTAACCTTAGCAAACAGTATACAACGCTGGGGCGTTGTATACTCTTTGCTAAGCACGTTTGAAATAACTGTCAGTTTATTGACTTGAATGACAGGACAACGTCTGTCGGGTCATCTAGTAATGGAATAAAAATACCTAACCTATGTGATATTCCAGCTCTAGACCGCCATCTATGCAACATATCAACCCGATATATTCAGAAGATTTGTCTTGAAGAAGTAACAAACATTGACGACCGATGTGGCGTGGCGGGCGATGGTCTACCTGCGACGCAGGAAGTTTTTTTTTATTATTGATAATGGTAAAGCGTTTGACCACCATCTCACTCGGGAAAGTGAAGATGAGGCCTAAGTTGCGGGTTCGATTCCCTCTTTGAGACAAATGTTATATGATCTGCAAATATTTGTTCCGGATTTTCTATGTATTATAAAAAATATGTACCTATGTAAAATATTGTGTTATATCAGCCAATCATCGTCAGTTAGCTTGGGGTTAAATGATGCTGTGTGTATTGTCTAACATAATTTATATCAAAGAAATTAAATAATATCCCAAAAATGGCCGTGGGGTTGGCCGTGGGGCCGCGGAATAGAATATCGACCCCTCCAACTCAACCCGTGGATGTCGTAAGAGCCGACTAAGGGAACCTACCAGAGGAAGGGCAGCAGCTTCCGTCTGAGTATTTTTAAACACCAACACTGCGATCACCAATCCGCCTGCCAAGCGTGGTGATTATGGCAAATCCCCCCCTACATGGGAGACCATCCACTCGATGGACCGACGACATCGTGGCGGTCGCAGGGAGTCGATGGATGGAGGCGGCTCAGGACCGCTATTTGTGCCGTCGTACGGGGGAGGTCTATGTCCAGCTGTGGACGTGTATGGGCTGATGATGATGATGATCCCAAAAATGTACGACTCCGGCGGGACCAAGTGCTTATTTATTTTATTATCCATGCAAAATTTTAGCCCAATCTGTTTAGATGATTTGGCGTGAAGAAGTGTTTGTTAAACATACACCCATACAAACTTTCGCATTAAAATAATTATGTGATGTAAAGTTCTCGAACATCTCTACATAGTATAAAACAAAGTAGCTTCCCGCTGTCCGTCTGTCCCTCTATGTATGCTTAGATCTTTAAAACTGCGCAACGGATTTTGATGCGGTTTTCTTTAATATATAGAGTGGTTCAAGAGGAAGGTTAATATGTAGAATTTAATATCAGCATACTATTACATATTTAAATACCTAGGGATTTCCTTACCGACGATTTTAGAGATAATGTAGTTATGGAAATGGAACGTAGGGCTTTGGCAGTTCGAGGCAACATGTTGACCCGTAGATTCGCCCGTTCCTCTGACGAAGTGAAAGTTACACTATTTAAAGTTTACTGTCAGAGCCTGTACACGGGTAATCTATGGGTTAACTATACCAAAAATTACTGTAATAATGCTACGAAAGCGCTACGACGCGCGGCGGCATCTTATCGTCAAGGGTCACCGTAGAGACTGCTACGAAAGCGCTACGGTATCTCATCATCAAAGGTCGCCGTAGAGACTGCTACGAAAGCGCTACGACGCGCGGCGGCGTCTTATTGTCAAGGGTCACCGTAGAGACTGCTACGAAAGCGCTACGACGCGCGGCGGCGTCTTATCGTCAAGGGTCACCGTAGAGACTGCTACGAAAGCGCTACGGCATCTTATCATCAAAGCTCACCGTAGAGACTGCTAAGAAAGCGCTACGGCGCGCGGCGGTGTCTTATCGTCAAGGGTCACCGTAGAGACTACTCCGAAAGCGCTACGGCATCTCATCATCAAAGGTCACCGTAGAGACTGCTAAGAAAGCGCTACGGCGCGCAGCGGTGTCTTATCGTCAAGGGTCACCGTAGAGACTGCTACGAAAGCGCTACGGTATCTCATCATCAAAGGTCGCCGTAGAGACTGCTACAAATGCGCTACGACGCGCGGCGGCGTCTTATTGTCAAGGGTCACCGTAGAGACTGCTACGAAAGCGCTACGACGCGCGGCGGCGTCTTATCGTCAAGGGTCACCGTAGAGACTGCTACGAAAGCGCTACGGCATCTTATCATCAAAGGTCACCGTAGAGACTGCTAAGAAAGCGCTATGGTGCGCGGCGGTGTCTTATCGTCAAGGGTCACCGTAGAGACTGCTACGAAAGCGCTACGGCATCTCATCATCAAAGGTCACCGTAGAGACTGCTAAGAAAGCGCTATGACCTCTCATCGTCCAGGGTCACCGTAGATGCTGCTACAAAAGCGCTACGGCGGCGGCGGCGTGCGGCGGGGCGGCGCGTCTTATCGTCAAGGGTCACCGTAGAGACTGCTACGAAAGCGCTACGGCGTCCCACAGATCTATAACAGTAGTATTCTAAGTGCTACAATCATGTTTTACATTGATTACGTTTTATCGGCATCGGTAATGGAACTTTCGGAAGCGCTGATAAGAACTGATTGTTGTTATCTATCTAGCTTTATTCAATTTTACGCGCAAATGTAAATATTTAATGTATTACAAAAAAGCTAAACTTTAAACATAATCTAAAGTTTAGCCTTTTTGTAAGGTTGCAATAAAAATTCGGCATTATAATGTTTCCAGTTAGAGTCTATTAAGTTGAAAGTGAGTGTGGTTTTTTTATTAGTAAAGAGGCCTTCGTTTGATTACAATTCGCCTGATGGTAAGTGACTATCCACAAAGGTCTAGAAGACACCAATTCACTCTTGTCTTGAAGAGACCCAGATTGTAGATGGCCGAAAAAACCGAAGCAGGCAGCGAGTTCCAAACCTTAACCATACGAAAGATAAAGGTAGAAGAGAACAGTGATAGATAGATAGAAAACTCTTTATTGTACCACACAACACAAAATACATAGAGAAGGAAGTATATATACGTTTGGAAGGAATATCCACAATATAAGGGTGGTAATGTGCCATTATGTTTATTTAGGTACATACATAGGTATGTTGGACTGCCCAGCCCATATCGCCCGTATGGAAAATAACAAATGGATCAAAAAATTAACAACGTGGAGAAGACCACAAAACCAAATAACCAGAGGCAGACCAGGAGAAGTGCATGGATGAAATAAATAAATCGGCTGGCATAGACTGGCTAAAGAAAGCTTAAGAAGGCTACAAACCTCTCCCAAACAGAAACGGATCGGCCCATGCGGATTTGTTGCTGTTTCACGTCCAATGAAATGGGGTGCGCTATTAGTGAGAAAGTGTGTCTAGGTATAACCATCAAATACGAAGCCGTCATGTGGCTGTGTGCGTGTGTATTATCGGTGTCGGCACCATTTTTTGATATTTTTCGTACTTTCCGATTAATTTTGAATAAACGATTGATTTCAGAAATATTGATTATTTATAATGTTGAATATATTTAGAATGTTTGCAACGCAACAGATTTTCGAATAAAAGAGTCAATCATGCATAAAAAATCGCTTGAAAATTACTCGATTTGGTGGTCAAAATTAGTTTCGCTCTCATTTTGAACTTACATTTTCATGAATTCTAGGGGTGAATAGCTGAAGGAAGTAGTAGGTTACAAATTTGGTTTCCGCTCAGGGACAAATATCTGCTTACCCATTTTATCTACTTACTAACCGAAACTGTAATGTAAAGGATTCGAACTAACAGTTAAAATATACGTCGTACTGGGCGTATTGGTTCATAATGTAAAATACTTGGTGTGATTGTGTAGGTAAGCATTTAAATCATCATCATCATCATCAGCCCATACACGTCCACTGCTGGACATAGGCCTCCCCCGTACGACGCCACAAATAGCGGTACTGAGCCGCCTCCATCCATCGACTCCCTTCGACCGCTAAGATGTCGTCGGTCCATCGAGTGGATTTAAAGAAATCAATAAAATTAAATCCATCGTGTATTAGTTATTACCTACACATTATTATTCACGTAATCAAAACACTAAAACAATATTATGATTCATTGAAATTACTTCGTGATGTTATAGGCACGGATTTAGCTCCCTACGATTGACTTCCGTACCACCAATTTTGAATCTTATTCCATTCATTTAAAGCTTTCTCCCACTTGTTAGATTTAGGTATATTTAGTAGTGTAATAAATTATTATCGTAGAGTATGCTTAAAATAAATAATGATAGCAAATGTGTCTGTTTTTAGCGAAACAGCCATCTGTAGTGGGTGTGAATGGTGATGCCATTAAGGGTGTTCGATTTCGATACAATTCGTTTTAGCACTAAACTGATTAAGTCGTCAAAAAGCGTACTGAATTAGTGTTTATGTAAAAAGGCACTCTTTAAGTATTTTATAAGTATTACAAATGAAAATTTGAGTAAGTACTTATTGGGTCTGTTATAAAAGAGAGCCAATTACTAAACATATGTACATTATGTAGGTAACTAATAATAATTTACACGGAATTTTATTTCATGAAACTGTCATAATGACTATGACTAGATAATAAGGGAGCGTCGTTTGGGGGAGGCCTATGTTCAGTTGTGGACGTATACGGGCTGATGATGATAATAAGGCAGTTATTATTTCATCAAACAAAAACTGGGTTCGTAGTTAACCTGCTTCCATTCATAATGAATAAAGGAGTTGCAGATCTTATATATAAAATTTCCATGTCATAATTTTAGTTACCGTACTCCTCCGAAACGGCTTTACCGATTTTTACCAAATTTTATATGCGTATTCAGTAGGTCTGTGAATCGGCTACTATCTATTTTCCATACCCCTAAGTGATAAGGGTTGAAGGCAAAACAACGTTTGGCGGGTCAGCTAGTATCTATGTATAATCTAATATTTAAAATATGTAAGTATCCAAACTACATATTATTATTTTGATTATTGGATGTTTAAATATTTATTTTATTTATCTACCGGTCATAATAACAATTTTACGAACTCGCTACACCTATAACTATATATTAAGACAAATTAATTCATTGATTAATATCGCAGACACTTCATATTTTAGGGTTTAAGCATTTTAATGTGTAAAAGTAGGTCATAGGTAGAAAAAGAACGTTTTGACAAGAGATTTGATAATTTATTCGTTAATAAGCGTATGAACCGCCCGGTGCATTGGTATGGAAATCAACCCACCACAAAGCTTTTTGCAGGCTAATCCCTACTTACTAAGATTAAAAGTGTTGCTATATGAGGGCAATTACTTAAGTAGATTCTAATTTATTAGGTTTTGCTATCATTAATTTTCCGTACGCGCTTAGTAACAAACTAAAAACTAGAATAATATATAAAATTTATAAGATAGGTATAGATTCCTGGTCGATTCATAATTATGGAGGAAGCCCTTTGTTTAGGTGTGGGAAAAACTTATGGTTCAATTAATTCATTAAAAAAATAAAGACCATTGACATAATAATAAAAAACTTGTCCAAGGCTTAATTACGTAAACGTTGTTATCTTACGTACATATTTAGTACAATACCTACACTAAAATGATTATTATTACAGTCAATATATTTTGTAGAAGAAACACTTGATATCATTTAGATTTTTTGAATTACATAAAAAAAAATACTCACATCTAGAATCTTGAAGGGGTTTCTGCTCTTGTAATGATGTCTTGGAAACTTCCCGCAATTTATACCAGAAATAACTTGAAACTTGTCCTTTATAAACACTTTTTCCAACCTAGATAAAGTATACTCAGTATTATTATTGAAAAACGCTGAATGATACAAAAAATGCTCCTGGGATAATACTAAATCTGTTTCATTACTTTGCATGGATACGCACATCCCAACTTTTTTTTCCTTCCCTTCCTGTTTCACTTTGGCATATACCATGCCAATAGGACAACATTTGTTCACACAATTAGTTCTGCACAGGTTTGGGGACCGTATTTCTATCTTCTGGTCACACTTCACTGTTATGAGGAGAGCGAATAATAGCATAGGGAACATTTTTACGCGTCCGACGCTTGTCGTCTGTTTCGGTTTTCTATCGAACGATACCTCGTATCGAGATACTAGTTTATCATTTGTAAGGCTCAGAATACACGTATGCTTTTTAGACTATCCTGCTTTGAAATGGAGTGGTAGATGAAATGCAATTCATTTTAATTAATTCTATGATAACTGAAGTTTGGGTCATCAGGGAATAAAACAATGTTATTAAAAGGATATTTTTTAATACTGTTAAAAATTCAACAATGTACAACTCAAGATATAGAAACTATACACAGAAAGAAAATAATCAACGAGCTTTTTCAGCTATTAATGATAAAATTATATATACTGGCCACAGTCACTGATTTATACATGAAACATTAACTAAATGCATTTTAAGTACAAATTATATAAAATCTTAATATTAAATGGTCATCAAACGTGCTAAGATTATCGAGATATTTAAAAAAGTCTTAAAACACTACTTTGACTACGTTGGGCAGTTCTATGTTTTCACCATTCATTGCACTCCACATGGAAGCTATCTGATAGCAATATACTTTGCAACAAAAAACGTGACATGAGAACCAAGGGACTTAATAATTAATCTAATGGTGATATGGCATACACTACATTAATAAATAGTTACAAATATGTAGAATAGGAAAAAAGTTGTAGGTCTGATTTCACAGACTTTATTCAAAATATAAGATGACTTATTTTAATAATAAAATTGCCAAATCAAGACTCTTTAACAAAAAAAAAACTAGTTATGAAAGAGCTTAATTTCCGGTTTTAAAGGTTGTAACATGTTACAAGATAATTACCTACAGTAATCTAAAAATGTTCCTAACTAAGCAAATACAGTACACATAATATTCGGAACAACAATAAAAATAAACATTCTATTTTGTCTAAAACTAAAGTGCCAACAAAATTCCATCTGTAAAATCGGACCTATTTTCAATCACTATATTTACACTTTACACTACTTAGAGATCTCTTTGTCATGTTCTTTGCACTTACACTTAGTTCAAACTCTCCTTTCTATATCTCTACTGCATCCGGAAACACGTGATCCAGGTACGCTTGGTTACCGTAACTTTGTACTGGCTTCGGTCGTTTCTTCACATTAGATTGCTGTTTCTCACTATTCCTATTAAATCTAGACGCGATCTCCTTGACTTTACCTAGTCTTGGTTTATCTGTTCCTTCTGGTTCATGAGATTCGTAACGGTGCTTTTCATTATCTTTCTTTTCATCTTTATGAAGACGTCTCCTATCTTCTAGCTTATCCATTTCATTATCATAAATCTTTCTACTAGAATTATTCCTTTCATACATTCGCGTATAATTCTTCCGTTCATTGTGCTTAGTTTGTGCGTTTGGTTCCACATATTTTGGATCTCTGGAGTACTCTACGTCATTGTTTGTTTTAGAAATGAATGATTTGGCTTTTTTGCTGTTGTTGCTTTTGTTTGAGCGTCTAAGTTTAGGGGGACCTTTGAAGGTTGTGAAGTTGTTGTTGATTTCGTCTATGTTTTTCGGGTTAAAGGCGTGCGTTCTTTGGTGCGTGAGAGGCTTAGATAAGGAAAGATATTTAGGCGGCTCTCCGTGCTTATTAATCGTTATATCGTATTGTATATGCGGGTCCAGCACCGCATATACATTCTCTTTGGCTTCTCTCTCCAGCGACGATAAAGCTGCCTGTAACAAACGTTTTATTATTATTTGTTTTTACTAATCATTTGTATCTGTTTTTATACATATACTTAGGTACTTGTGTTAGTGGGAAATCGTGTTTTTTAATTTTGTGCCATGCAATGTATATTAAGTTTTCATTAATATTTATCATGCGACTAAAGTGAGCATCCATTTCAAGACAAATATAATATTTTAGCCTAAAAGAATGAATATTTGCGTCGATTAAAATTATTCCACAGTCACAATACAAACTTATAGAAAGAAAGAAGAAAGAAAGAAAATCAAGTTTTTAGCTCACATCAAAAACAAATTATCAGACATACCTTAAAATGTACAAATATAAAAGTCAAAAAAATTGTATAGTCAACACAAACAGATTAAATTACGTGCTTTTTAGATAATTACTCTTTAGCATATAACATGCATAGCGACTGTGACATTTTTACCGCCAAATAATGTTATCAGTTAGTCACAAGGCCAATTAACCAAAACTACTGATTGATTGATTAAAACCACACACAATGTGACTCTGATGACCCAAGGTCCCTGATCAATACTTCTAAACGAATATCTGCCCAATTCGTTAGTACTAGTTATTCTGTGCTTAAAGCCACCTCTATAAAATAATTAAAAGCTAGCGCAATCCCCTTTTGTTTTTCGTATACATAGGTACTGGACATAGAGTACATTGAATATACGGAGAGTAGATACTGGATAATGGAGACCTGGATTTGTGACGTCGTATGAAAAAAGAAAACAGAACCGCGCTAGATAAAAAAAAATCTTTATAGGAACTATAAACAAAGGTACATGAAATTGGGTGAAAACGAAAATACGCGCAATAGTTATGCAACTGTGTCGCGAGTATTTTCTCCCTCCTCCGAATGCAAGGTAGAGTTCCTTAAATTACTACAAATATTTAAATAGCGATGCCGAAAAATTAAGACTATACAATGCAAAAAAAATATCATTTATTAGAGATGGTTGACGACAAAGAACTTAAATAATGTATGAAACATTTGAAAAAATTATGGGCATGGCAATTATGGGAATCTACTCTTAGGTCTCTTATCTACATAGTTAATTTGCAAAGATACTCCAGGAGTCAGGTAGGTGTAGGAAAATTAATGAAAGTAGGGCAACTAGGGTATGTATGTGGATCAACAAATTTATCCATATGTACAATTTCAACTAGCTGAAACACGCTTCTAAAATTCTTTTGGAAAGGTATTCGCCCATATCATTCCAAAAGATTGCAGTATTATGGTATGTTAAGTATTGTTAAGACGTGGTATACCTGACGTGGTAGAATGGTAGCTAAATTCGAGCGGGTACTGCTGTCATTAAAAATTGGACGGAATACCGCGAACCTGACCTTGAAATCAAAGCGAAATAATACCCCTACCGCTTTGGGTAGCAAATACTCGTAATCTGAACATGCCGTTAGTGGGTAATAGTTGTTTTTGTCGATACGACATTGCTGATTCAATAATAATAATAATAAATAATGCTGGCCAATTCACACGGCATTATATAGCCCCAAGCTAAGCAGAGCTTGTGTTATGGGTACCTAATATAATACACTACATAGGTAGATAATTTTTTTATTATACATAGAAAACATCCAGAACATCCTGAACAAATATCAACCCACAACCTCCTGCGTCGCAGGCGGACCTTCGCCCACCGCGCCACAGAGGTCGTCACACCAACACCATAGAGACGACTTTCGTGATAAGAAACCGAGTTCGATTTTTGTCGTTTATTCGTCGCTCGTAGGTTTCAAAGCGCTTTTATGGATTTGTTGACGTTAGATATTAAGAAACCTTATGACATCATGATTGAGGGCACTCCCCCTATCAAGAGCAATAAAAATAATGTCATCCAATTTGATTCTGGCTATTAATGTACTAGTAAGTATCCGATTCATGATAGGTCAAATTGTTGCGATGTACATTTGTATATTTTATGTGCATATTATATTTTAACGATCTGCAAAAACAAAATTACATTCCCACAATACTTAACCTAAAATTAACTATCTTCTTGTAGGTTTTAGAGACAATTTAAAGGTCTTGTCGATTCAAAATCCTTTCTGCAAGAAATTTTATCTTTACTCCTAGCTATGTGAATCTTAAATTTTTGTGCGTTTTTGTTGACATAATATAATTTTATAATTTGCAGCTTACCTTAAATTCTACTTCAGGCACATTATATTAATTGTGCATAATAATCACATTCTAATTCAACTGAAGAAAGAAGAGAAGTTCCAAACAGAAAATAATGGTGATGCAAGTTAAATAAGAGAAGTCTTGTGTCGGAAGCCAAAATGCACTTTGGGTCGCTGAGCAACAAGGCTAAAAAGGACTTGGACAAAGTGCTGTATGAGTTCTACACTAGAAATGTGGAAGGAGAATAGGTTAGCCCATATTTTGATACTACTCATTCACACTTCTGTGGAACCGGGTGGATGTGTGAACTAATCTTTTTAAGCAAATGTTTCGGTCCTAAGCTCGCCTAGCGTTAATCGCCTGGCCATGCCCGGCCGTTAAATCGCCCCATTAATTATGTTTAATAAGGCGCAGTTTAATATCATGTCTGCGGTTTAATCTAAGCAACGATTGTTATCTTAGTTATGTAGTTGTTCAGTTAGAAAGCTCTACGTTACTATCTACTCGTATGTACAACAGTATTACAGTCCTATTCAATTAGACACTCCGTGTCTGGTACACGCACAAGTCACATGGTGATGGGGAGCTACAGCACGAAGGCAGCGCGACGCACCTGCAGCGCGCCGAACGAGTGTGACGTCACGCCCCCGCTGACGCCTGTACCCCTACGTACTACGTAATACAGACTACAGTTCCATGCATTTAGTCACACCTGTGTCTTGTACGCGCACACGTCATGCGTTCGTAGAGGGCTGCAGCACGACAGCGGCGCGGCACACTTGCAGCACGCCGGGCGAGTTACGTGACGGCACACCCCCGCTTACGTCTCTACCCCTACAAACTATGTTCTACAACACTACAGACTACAGACCCACCCATGCAGTTAGTCAAACCTGTATCTGGCACGCGCACACGCCATACGTTGGTGGAGGGCTACAGTACGACAACGGCGCGTCGCACCTGCAACGCGTGCAGTAGCGTGTCATCACGGCCCCGCTGACGCCTCTACCCCTACGAACTATGTACTACAACACTACAGACTACAGTCCCATGCAGTTAGTCACACCTGTGTCTGGCACACGCACACGTCACACGGTGGTGGGGGGCTGCAGCACGACGGCGGCGCGGCGCACCTGCAGCGCGCCGGGCGAGTATCGTGACGTCACGCCCCCGCTGACGCCGACCACGCTGCCGGAACGAGCTGGGGGCGGCGGGCGGGAAGGGGAGTAAACTGCGTCCGCGGGGAGAACGGCTTTCTCGCTGTAAGAGAGAATTTATGCGTTATGAGTGTGATCGTTTATTAGGTAGAGTTTGCGCAAAATTTTATGAGCTATCAAGTATGAGTGCAATATCGCGGTCTAAGTGGTGGTGGCCCCTCTCGATGCTATTCCTCTATATTTTATATATTTGATATTGCTTACCTATCTAAATCGTCAGTCTTGTACTCGACGCTTTCTGCAAAGAGAAAAAAACAAAGATTTTAACTTTAAAAACAAATACATGTCATTCACAAACTTACTGACTGACTGACAAACCAACTGACAAAACTGAGCATAAAAATATTATTCGTAAAAAAGAAAAATATTACATAATGATTTACAAATCACACAGATTTATCTAGCCCCAAGATAAGCAGAGCTTGTGTTATGAGTACAAATAACTGATATACCTACTTAAAACAATACACTACAAAGATAGATATTTTTATCACAAAACAAAACATCCAGAACACCGTACAAACATTTGCTTCAAGTCGGGAATCGAAGCCGCAACGCGCCACAGAGGTCGTCAGATTCAGACGTCTTCGTCATATTTCTGTGTATAGATACCAATAAGACTCACCTCTTCGCCTCCGACATCGGATGATGAGGCACAAGACGATCACCAGTAGCGCCGCAATCACCAGCGCAGCAGCAATCAACGGCGCGACGTGCGCTGTTTCTGTTAGCGAAAAATTATCTGCGTAAAGAAATGGTTGGTTTTGAGTTCATGCATGGATTAAGCTGGGGAGATGGAGTTAAAGCTGGAGGGCTTAAAATATTAATTTATCGTACTACAGTGTGAACGAAAAATAATATTAGGATGGCAAAAAAAATATTGTGAATAATATAATTTAAAAAAAATGCGTGATTGTTATGCTTGAAGCTGGTGAATCTATAGGTACCTAATAACTAAGGATGGGAGTTATTGGATATTTTGGCTACCGGTTATTAGTTGGGTATTTTATTTCAATACCGCTAGTACCAACTGGTACCCAATAACGTTACAATACTCTATACCTGTCCTGATTTCTACCCGATATATTTCTAACCGATTTGGTTAGAAATACCAAATACTTGTTTCAGCTACATAACTTTACGGGTGAACGGTCCGGTAGTACCTATGCGTAGATGATAGTTAGGTAAGTATAGGTATTGAAGCGTTGGGTAGTTATGGCTCACGGTAGGTTAGGCGCGATGCTCGCTTTGCACAGTTATTCCCTAGCGGTATGCGGATTTTACAATAGCGTTAGATATTTTAGGACCATGCTAACAGGTACTGAGTTAGGTATTGAATACCGGAGTCATCTCTACTAATAACGTGGCTTTACAATGGTGGCTATAAAATATTTATGAGGAATTTTAACGTGAGGTTGATATCAGTGCATGCAACTATAATTAAATATAACGTCATCTTCAGAGTTAAATAATAACGTCATCGTCAGATGTAAATATAATTTTGTGACTTATATAAATAACCAATTTCTTATGTGTCAAAAGATTTCTGACATTATGTCAGAAATCTCATAATGGAATTACGAACCCTGAATCTTATATTTTTCTTTGAGCGTCTTTCTATAACCGTTCAAGCATAATAAATAGTGCTGGCTATTTTCACTTACTATTCTCACCCTTCTGATTAATCCTCAGATACCTAAACAAAGAAAACTAAAAAGGAAGTCCTAACATAGACACATAGACTCATGTGCATGAGGAGCGTATTGCATCTCCGACACAAGACACAACGCAACCAGTTCTTATCATGAACAGTTAACGACACGGCATGGGAATTTTCTTCCCATTTCGCCCCAGGTCGTTATCCACATGCAGCACATAATACTCTTGCGTCAGCCATATCCGTGTTGGTAATAGATAAAGAACGTGAAGCGTCTCCCACACAACTCAACCAGTTCCTACCATGAACAGTCAACGACACGGAATAGAAAGAGAACCTCAGTTCGTTCTTCACATGCAGCACATAATACTCTTGCGTCGTCCATATCCGTGTTGGTGATGAGGAGCGTGTACCGTCTCCCATATAACTCAAACATTCTTACCGTGAACAGTCAACGACACGGCATGAGAAGAGAACCCCCGTTCGTTCTCCACATGCAGCACATATACTCTTGCGTCAGCTACATCCGTGTTGGTGATGAGGAGTGTGTAGCGGTAACAGTCGTCTTCTGATACGGGCTCTAAAGCTTTGTAGCGGCCTGTAAGGGAGAGAGAAAACAATATTATAAAAAACTAAGATTACAAGACTGCCAGTTAGTGATCCCAGGATTACATATATGATGGTAATGATTTACAAGATTAGGTACACATGCGTAAAAGAATGATTCAATAATTCTTGAACCCATTTTGATCATTAGAAGGTTTTCTTGGTCAGGTCGTTCTACCGAAGCGGTTGTCCATTGTACTTGTCTCGTGTAATGTTTCTTTGTAATGTTCTTTTTCTGGTGCACAATAATGCATTTTTGTATTATATATGGTACTCTATCTATGCATTCTAAAGAGAAATCTTCCAACTTCTCTTGGTGGCGAAGAGCAAGGAATACATACAATTGTCTACTTTAGCCACTTTGGTTTGTTTATTGCTTCTGCTTCAATGGAAATGTCGAAGACGCTTTCAAGTTTGTTTAAAAGTGCATGTGATTTATTAACACTATGACTACCTACGTGAATATTTTGTGCATAGCAGTATTGCTTTTACTGTCACCAATATAAAAAATGGTGGAATCAGACTTACCGATATGATTAGGAGTCTCCAGTCTCAGACTGCCCCACAGCCAAGCGGCGCGCCTCGGCGGCGGGTCTGCACACACCACAGCCTGTAGCCTAGACTCTCCTCCACTCCAGGAGTAGGCGGTCCCAGTTTCCGCGCCCACTGGTGGACCTAGTACGTTGAGGGTGATGGCTTCTGATTGGTGGGTCCTGGAAAAAGGAAAAAGGTTTTTTTTTAAATAAAGTGTTGTTGTTCTATGAATTGTCAATTTGCTTGGGATAAGAGGAATACGACAAGAAAAGCCAAAAACAAAATGGACGGTTAAGAATTATTGTGTTAATGATTAGTTATAAACTGCCTCGCTCGACTAAAGTAGAAAGTAGAGCATCGAGCAAGCATCGATATTTGATCGGTGCATCTTTCAGGAGGCGAGGATCAAATGCAACAGAAAATATCTTCATAACCTTTAAATTGATTAACTTACCTGTCTTCTAGTCCAATCTGGTTGACAGCCACGCAGGTGTATCTGCCGTGTTGGTTGTATGAGACATTATGGAGCTGTAACTGTGGAGTGGTGGAGATCGGATAGCCATCGTCTTGGATCGCGCTTACGCGGGACGACGTGATGGGGCTGCAAGATAAATAGACATTTAATAAAGGGAATAATTACTGATAATTCAATGTTTTTATGCCATTAACGTAAGCGTCACCTTTTATCGCCTATTGACATTATGAAATATGATAGAAGTGGCATGGCATCAAGTTCTTTGGGGGTTTTGGAGTCAGACGAGCACTTTTGTGTGGTAATACTGTAGTAAATAATGCTTGAAGCATGGTACATAAAGTCAGACACACTAGAAATAACAAAGTCCTTACTTGTGATACCACTGGTAGCTTGGTGGAGGGTTTCCTTCTGCTTTGCACTCCAGCGTCACTTGTGAGAAAAGGTTTGCCTCGACCACAGTGTCAGGTCCAACCCATGTGACTCTTGGAGGATCTGAATATAGAAATAGAAACGTTATTATTTTCATAGGGCTTGCCGATACCGGGGAAAAAGAACTAGAATGTAACTAGAGCTTTTGAACAGGATGGAATTACTTCAATGTTTCCCATGTAGGTGTAGCAAAGGGCGCTTGAGTCCGTAGAAAGTCCCAGACTTTCAACTATTTGGTACTTGACCTTGTGGCGCAATTAATAGCGCGTTCCCGTACTGAGTGAAGGTTACGAGTTCAAATCCCAGATTGAACATTTTTGGGGTATAATTTAACTCTCAGATACCAAAATCTTAATTATTTGCAAAGCATGAAAAATTTTTGTTGTTTGAAGTCTGAAGAAAACTTACACTTTACATCTATTTCAATCTTGACGGAGTCTGAAGTTCCTAAGGAATTTCTCGCCTGGCATCCATAAATTCCTGAAAGCAACAATGAAATTGTTATGGCTATAGACGGAGTTTATTAATTAGTTAGATGACCCATTATAGTCCATTTCAGATAGGAACCGTTTCCTGAGGGTCACTTTTCTTTGTTTCCCGCGTAATTAATTGACTAAGAACTGATATTATTATTTGAAAAAATATAAAATAAATAAACATTTATTATTATTGTTTATATCAATATTATTGTGAGGCGTGATTTATATCTTAGTCGATTTATATTGCGTGTAATGAAGCCGGAAAACTTTTCTGGAACGGTTCCGATGTGGTGGACTAGAAAGTTACATCGCTCTCTATATATGTTGATTCAGATTACCTATCTAAATGACTGAAATATTATCTAGCATTAGTCGACTCTCTTTTTAATCTCCAACTAAGAAATAGAGGTATTAATCGTTCAAAATTTATTGAATTTATGTTGGACGCCTTTCAAACAAACTAAATCCAAAATTAGTTCATCCGTTTGGGTGCTCCGATGATAAAGCCAGACACAAAATATTTAATCGAAAATGAGAACATTTCAGATGAATTCAATTTGCATAGAAATTTAGGGGATAAAGCGATTTTCTTAAAAAAAAAATACGAATAGTATTTGTGATGAAAACTGCTTTAGCTGTTAAAACGTTATAATTTTTCCAAAAAAACGGTCGTAGGATAGGTGGAGCTTTTTTATTAAACCTTTTTCTGACGTATCTTTCTAAGATTTGCTAGTTACCTGAATGATTCCTCATAATAGGAGCAAGGATCAGCTTCGGTCCGTTGCTGGCAATGACCTGCCCATTCTTTGTCCACCATACATAAGGACTGGGGTTGCCATCAGCTCTGCATTCTAGAGTTAGCGCACTGGAACCTTCTTCGAGATTCGCGAGAGTGCTGGCATCACCACCGAGGATTGACACTACTGGCACGACTGGAATAGTAAAGTTGCTGTTGAAGTTATTTCCGATTGAATGGCATGTTTATTCCAAAAGTAAACCTAAAGAAATTCATGTTACGAAAAAAATCTTTTACTTTACTTGCAAATACTATCAATGCTTACAGTTTAGAGCAACTCAAAAAATAATAAAAAATTGTATAATGCATGATTGTGTTGATTTAACAAGGAATTTGTTTATATATTAGGACTACCAACTAGAGATAACACAAAAAGAAAATAAATAACAATCACAAAGTTCTAAGGTCTAGTGCTCTCTAATTTATAAGCAGCCGCACGAAGGTTTCAGGTATTATGACGACAGGGCTCTATGGTTCTCATAGAGAGGCCTATGGCAGTGGATTGTTATAGTCTGATTATGGTGGAGTATTCGATAAATTCATAAGTTACGGTAGTTATTTTATACTCATTGTTCATAAGTTTCAGTAAGTGTATCGAACGCACTCAGATAAACTTACAAGTGACATCCAGCATGGTATACGAGTCTCTGTAGTAAGGCGAGGGGTAAGAAGGATGGTGTGCTCTGCAAGCCAGCTGGCGCCCATGGGCAGACCTGGTCGCCCCAAGTTCCAGAACAGACCTGGCCGCCCAAACACGAGGCCTTTCAACTTCCGAGGCGTTGGTTTGACTCCAAGCCGTAAGACGTTCCTTTTCTGAAATGCAAGAAAGAGTCTGATTATGATTTTGCTTTTCGAAAACCATTTTATGAAATCACTGGTTTACAAAATTATAGTTCGAATAAAATCTAAAATATCCGATAGTAAACTAGGCCTCGTTGATATGTTTGTTTAATTTGTCACCGTGTAATTTCACCGAACACTAATGAAAAATAAACCATGCCAGGAGTTTAGTAGTGTATTTTTTTACAAAAGTTTTTTTTTTGCGAATTATTGTGTTCTACGTATAAAAACAAAGTTCAATTTTAAACTTTTACTTAGTTTTTATGACTTGTATTTTTTTTTGACACTACGAGTGACGATGTCGCACATGATGCACTTACTTGTGTGCATCATGTGCGTCGTCGATGATCTCCAACATTGGTAGGTTTTAATTATAAATAATGTTGAACAATCCACACAATATCATCTAGCCCCAAGCCACTCCAAGCTAAGCAGAGCCTGTGTTATGGGTACTTGATTTGATGACTGATACAATAAAGTTTTTTTTATTATAAATATAAATACCCAGAACACCCGAGACAAATATTTGCAGATCGTAAAAACATTTGTTCTAAGGCGGGAATCGAACCCGCAACCTCCTGCGTCGCAGCCGGACCTTCGTCCTCCGCGCGACAACGGTCGTCCTAATTAATTTAAATGGTATTTCAGCTAGAGTAACGCCGTAGTACTCATCTGGGCAAGCACCTGCTCAGCCCATACAAGCTACGAGTACAATATATCACCCCGAAGAAATACTACAGTTCCTAGCAACTGAGAGTAAGTGGCGAATTATGAACCCCCAGCTTCAGGGATAAACACATAAAGTGACATCATAATAGGCTATCATGGCACAGTGATACGAAAGCCATCTTGAGCAAATAAAAATAAAGTAGTCGCACGATAGCCCTTACTGGTGGCATCCGTATAACCTGGCACTGGTAACCAGAGAACTTGGTATCACTACATATTATAAAACAAAGTCGCCTCTGTCTGTATGTCTGTTCGCGAGAAACTCAAATACTATGGAATGGATTCATGCGGTTTTCACCAATCCATAGAGTGATTCATGAGGAAGTTTTAAGTATAAAATTTTTAGGTTTTGTGAAATTGATTGAAACATAATGAAAAATATTGGAAGTGTCGGAAAAAGTCAAGCCGCTTGGGAGCTTTCATCAAAAACGCCTCCTAATCCCTTTATGATATACTAGCTGCTGCCCGTGCCTTCGCCCGCGTTTTATCGGCATAAAAAATAGCCTATATGTTATTCCAGGTTCCAAACTATACCCATACCAAATTTCAGTGCGATCGCTTCATTAGTTTTTGCGTGAAAGATACAGATACAGAAAGAGTAACAAATATCCACACATCCATCCTTACAAACTTTCAAATTTTTAATATTGTAGGAGGATAGGATGCTCTACTACCCGTGCGAAGCCGGGGTGGGTTGCTAGTACTTACCTAAGTACCACTCAATATAAGCAGGCGGGTTGCCATATCTAGCTTCGCAGACCACAGTAGCTCTAGACCCAGCCGGGACCGTGATGTTCTGTCCCGGCATCACGTGAGATCCGTTGAACAGGATCCTTGGAGACTGGGGGGGCACGCGAACTGCTAATGCTGCTGGGGGGCTGGAGAGGGCGTCCTGGAGCAATAGAAATTTTTATTTAAGTACCTAATAAATTAACACACTGTCTGACAAAATCATGCCTGTGTATTGCAGATGAGTTCCGCGGAAGGCGGGAATTGAACCCGCAACTTCTGGCGTAGCGCGTGAAGGTCCTCGCGCGGACCTTCACGCGCTACGCCACAGACGTCGTCAAACAGACATCAGCAGAGATTTTGTAGTTTTTGCTATAATGCTCTTTTTTATGAACAAAACTAACATTTTGTACCCTCATAATCTACGTGTCCGTCTACTACTCCACCACAAAATTTGGTGGTTTCAACTATGCCAATAAATACACAATAAATCACCCCCCCCCCCCAGTGCCATATTTAAAATAAATGGTGCCCCAGTGCGGAGATATTGGTTTCAGTATGGCTGATATCTAGACGTCTATTTGGCTTACCTATAACAAAAAATCCTTACGAACGACTTATAACCCGGCGCGGCGGGGCATGCCGGCAGTACTTCATGTTCGCTCGTTCAGCTAGCTCGTCTTTCACAAACAGGTAGACAGGCCGCAAATACCGCGGCCCTCGTGCCACCGGCAAAGATGGTTCCGACTTACAATGTTCTAATGGCGCCGGCCTAACCCGCCAGCACCAACCCGCCTGATAAAGCCAGCGGATTTGGTGTGTAGAGGCCTTTACGAATTGTAAATTCTCAGTAAGAATGCCCCTTGTTTCTAGTACTAGATAAATGAATTTTCCTTCGTAAATGTACTTGATCGCTTCATAATTATAAAGCAGGGAGGAACATAACCATAGCCTCGTGCCCTCATATCAAGGGGAAATGTGTACCTTGTATGACAAGTTGAAAAGCGTATATGCATCGAGCGTATGCCGTCATTATCTGATTCAGTGGAGCATGTACGATTCCAGAGCGCCCCATGGAAAGGAAGCGACATTTTCAAAAATAATTTTATTAAACCTTATTTCGCTGAACGAATTTGACTACATGAGTGAATAAATAAAATCATGAGTTTAAAGCAGGATTATTTTAAACTAAGTTCTGCTTGCGGCTTCGCACGCGTTAATTTATGAAATAAAATTATTCTATGTTTTAATCCAGACCTAAAACTACCTGCATGAAAAATTTAAATCCGATCCGTTCAGTAGTTTTGGCGTGAAGAGGTAACAAACATCTGAACACCCAAACTTTCGCATTTATAATATTAGTTTTTAGTTATAACTAAACAATCAAATTATAATTCATAATATGAATGAGAACTGGACAAAAACAATGGTAGATAGACATAGTATAGTTATAAGTTATAATATGTAAGATGTTTGTGTTCTTTAAATAAATAAATATAGAGTTGCGTTTGAGTCATTTTATAAATATTTGTTAAATATATGGGGGTAAGTTACCTGCACATCATAGTTGCTGGCGGTGACCTGACACTGCCACTGCCCATCATCCAGCTGAAGCGTCGCTGCGCGCACCCACAGCGAGCAGTCTCCACCTACTGGGCTGTTCTCATTGGCCCACTCGTACTTGCCGCGATAGATTCCCACTGGCTGAAAAAAGAGAAACAGTATACGCTATAGACAGAGAAATCTACGAAAGACTCGAATCTGTATCGAAAAACAATTTGACGAACTCTGTGTGTGTGGCGCAACGGACGCAGCGCGAAGGTCTGCCTGCGACGCAGGAAGTTGCGGGTTCGATGTCCGCCTCGGGACTGCAGAGATTTGTTCAGGGTGTTTTCTATGTAAAATGAAAAATATCTCTCTGTGTAGTGTATTAATTAGGTATATAAGTTATTTAGTACCCATAACACAAGCTCTGTTTATCTTGGGGTTAGATATTGCTATCTGAATTGTATAGCATTATTGACTTTTTTGATTAATAGGTAAGAAACATTTTTACACTGGTTTTGAAAGGTTAGAAAAGTGCCTAGTACGAGATGAAAGAAACAGGCCAAAGGACTGCCAGTCTCAATAAAGAGTGGTAGGTAGGATAAATTCTCTTCAGTTCCGACCGGACCTTTTTTAGTTTCTACAAGGAAAGATGTCTAAACTCAGCAAGTTCGAAACCACACAAAAATAGTAGGTACCGTACCTAAATATAAGGCATGGGTGATCTAATTCACACTTGCCCGCTTCCAAGTAAATCAGTGTTTTCATAGAGCTCTCATGAATAATTTCACTCGTGTAGTATTTCATTTCATGTACTGGATGAATAATTACAGAATTACATACAAATTGCTGCGATAGGCGTAATTAAACTGAATGATTTTCATGCTTTATGAACCAATTCGTGAATTTTGAATGCGAACTCGTGAAATTTGTAAACGGAGCGGAAATAGGTCAGTGCGTAAATTAAAATCAGAATAGTGAGGACGTTGGAAAAACTGAGCGAAAATTACTCATAACATATAGCAAGGGTTTCTATGCACGCACAGATTAGTAGGTCAAAAGTTTTTTTGAGATATCACGAGGTTTTGAATATACCTATGTAATATTGCCTATCTACGTTCCCACTAACCATAAGTAAAGTAGGTAGGTACATCTAAAGTAAAAAGTATTTATTCTGATTTGATGCAATACCGGTAACATCATCACGTACCTACACTACATCCAATAAAAACATAGATAGGTAAATAAAATAAAGACTTTACTTAAAAAAAAACTAATTCTGTACAAGATGGAAAATTGTATCTTAAAGGCAAGGAGCCTTTCCTTCTCGCCGGCATTTCTTCTGTAATATAAAAATATACAGAAGATATGCTGGCTGGTTTGTCCGGAATGGATTGCTGTTGTACCTAATTGCTTGTCGTAACTGCTGTCAATAAGCGATATAATATGTATCTATACCTATAAACCAATTTAATAATAAAATTATCACCATCACGGCAATATTTCCTGAATAAGCCTCCTGAAATATTAAAAAAATATCTCGTAAAAACCTTTTTGGTTTAAATAACAAGGTTGGGTATGGTTGGTGCAAGAAGCACGCTTCCCTTTAAAAAAACAAATAGCAATTCATAAAATGCACCAGCGTATGTAACAATCTACAATCCATCAGGCGTTCGAAACTGAACTATTGTTGATTCTGCTATATCGAAATGGAATAGTGATCAAATGAAACGAAAACTCATCAAGAACCCAGCCTATATAGAAAGTGTACAATGCTGTGAGAAAATTCTAGGCAAGTGGAAGTACAGCTGCGTGAAAAGAGTTCCGCCGACCGAATACCGACGACATCATCGTAGCGGTCGCAGGGAGTCGATGGATAGAGGCGGCTCAGGACCGCTATTTGTGGCCTCCCCCTAGGGGCTGATATGATGATGATGATGATTCGAAATATATATAAATATTAAATAGCTTACATTACATAAGATTTTATTAAGGTCGATGCAACACAATATTTTATATTGTGTTGCATCGACCATCGTTGTTTAGGGGGTCAGAACTGGTGATGCCTTCGGTGTTTTCTCTGTTGGTAGTGCAAATAAATAAATAAGGCCACTGTATCGACCATTAGTATCCCCCCAGTATCCATGAACCCCATTGAACGTAAATCCTGGAGCGGATTCAACAAACATAAGTATAATCGATTTTTTTATTACTTATCTGTAAAAAGATAAAACAGGCAGCTAGGTACTGTGCGGGACGCACAGTACCTAGCTAGGAATTAATGTTCCTGTTGTTGATTTTTATACACGAATTTTAATCCTTTTATCAACAATATTTAAAAAAATACGTAAATTACATTTACAATTATATAAACATATTTAAATTTAGTACCTTTAACTTTTTCTTGACTCCAAGCAGGTGAATTTTCAATTTTTTTATCGTTCGTGTTTGTTGACATAAGTTGCAGCTATCTTTAATCTCAATTATACATAGCTTAGGGTAGCATTTTGAAAAGTTAGAGTTTGACGGAGTGCGATTAAGATTTTATTGTCAGACTAGCGGGCCGCCCCGGCTTCGCACGGCATTTAACAAATATTTAAAGATCCCTAATTCTTTTTTTAAAATATTATATAGCCTTTGTCACCCGGGGATAGTCTAGAATCCCAACAGTGAAAGAATTTTTCAAATCGGTTCAGTAGTTTCGGAGCCTATTCAATGCAAACAAACAAACAATCAAATCTTTCCTTTATATATCTGTAATATTAGTATAGTTTTACCGATCTACTCTCATCTTTTGTCTTTTGCTACAAACATTAACTGCTAAAATCGCTGTACAGTACTGTAGGTACCGATTTTAAGCTCAAAGCCATACAATGACTCCATCCGTTCTAAAAGGTGGCCCTGAGAGACTTATGCTATACCTAGGTACACTTCCTGAAAATACATTTGCGCAATTATTCCATTCCAAACCACCCATCGGTTTTCAAAAATAAATGAAGTTGGTAACACAGTTCAGAATCTAGTGGGAGAACCCAATATAATCTAGCAACATAATGTTATTGAGTATTCTTCTGAATGCACAATAAGAATCGTGCTTCGAACACAAAAGGGTTAGTGCACACTCCTTCCTTTACCGAGATTTGTAGAAATGAATCCAAATTTTTGTTGGATAGCTGAATTCCTATCCTGCCGTCCTTAGCAAAAGTGCAATGACTAGGTCCGAGCTACTTTCGAGAAAAACACAGTTAAAAATTTTATTTTACCAAATCTCTTATACACCAAACACCCTGTGTGTTTGGTGCATCGTTTGCCAAATAGAAATTGGGGATGAAGGGGATTTTTGCTACCTTCTGAACCCCGTTACAAAAATTACTGGCCCCACGGAAGATTTTACATCGATTTTTAAAAATATTATTCGAAATTTACAAAAGACCGCATTGAAATTTTGATAAAAAAATATATATATGTGGCTCCTCCATATTTTAGTTTGTACGGTTATATCGATGTCAAAAATACTCGCTAGCAATAACTAGTTTTTTTTTAATCGTCTCACAAACTTAAATAAAATATTTAACTGCGTTTTTCTCAAAAGTAACTTGGACCTAGTTGTTGCACTTTTGCTAAGGACGGCAGAATAGATGACTGAATGGTTAATAATAATAATAGATGAAATAATATATAATATATATGGCAAAAGTGTGTAAACACGTGAGAATAGTCGTGCTTCAAAACATATGTTAATAATATTATTAGGAGGTACCTTAACTTATCTGATTTTTAACCCTGAATAACCTATCATAAGCCATCAAGCCATGGGGTCGCGGCGTACGAATATCGACCCCTCAAACTCAACCCATGGATGTCGTAAAAGCCGACTAAGGGAACCTACCAGAGGAAGGGCAGCAGCTTCCTTCTGAGTATTTTTAAACACCAACACTGCGATCACCAATCCGCCTGCCAAGCGTGGTGATTATGGCAAATCCCCCCTACATGGGAGACCATCCACTCGATGGACCGACGACATCGTAGCGGTCGCAGGGAGTCGATGGATGGAGGCGGCTCAGGACCGCTATTTGTGGCGTCGTACGGGGGAGGCCTATGTCCAGCAGTGGACGTGTATGGGCTGATGATGATGATGATGATGATGAACCTATCATACAAGTAAACAAAATTGAAGTGTCTGTTTGTAATATCATATTAACAGTTTTTTCTAAATGCATATGAGAAAGCATACAAGTTATTTATAAGCATACATATTTTTTTTTTAATATTCTATTACATAAACTTTGTAGAAACGGATTTCTCCTATTATTTCCCTGAGATTTGGCAGATAGCTGAGTCCCAAGATCTTGGATCATTAGTCCGCTCGATACGTACCTCATTCAAGTCTATTGGCACACAGAATCCCATTCATCCTGTTAATCCTCTAACGAGTCTCGAGATCGTTACATGTGGTGCTTTGAAATGCTCGATTGAATTCGAACAGACGGATCGAAAGCTCGAGTGTGTCTGCTCATACAATGAAGGAGATTATTGCATCGCTGTCGAGTTGATGACTTGAGAACAGAGAATTCCCTTTCATACAAACTTTTAATAATATTAGCTGGTAACAGCCCCCCTAGGACGGGAATTGTTGTCTAGGGTAGAATAGAAAAAAATTACGTCCCTTTGTCATCGAATGCGTAAATTATTTGAAATGATTTCCTTCTACTTCAATAATATACGCAATGCATGACGGTGATATGTCATTATTGTCTATTCTACCATAGAGAACAATCCCCGTGCTAGATCGCCTGGTATAATTTTATAATTCTCGAGAATGCGTTAAAAAATTATGGACAATTCACACTGCATCTAGCCCCAAGCTAAGCAAAGTTTTTGTTGAGTACAAGATAATTGAGTAAACTAAATAGTTACATTACATACGTGATGTCCCGTTCGTCCCACCAGCTTCGTCCTACCAGTGGGATGAATGGGATAATAATTATATAATTATTTGCTATACATAGAAAATATCCATAACATCCAGAACAAATATCCGCAGATCGTACAAACATTTGTCCCGAGGCGCGAATTGAACCCGCAACCTCCTAGGACGCAGGTGGACTTTCACCTGCAGTGCCATAGGGGTCATCATGACATGTAAGCTTGACAGCTTCGCAAGTGCAATTAAGTATGATGTAGGTATTTCCCGAAACATCGTTTATGACGTTATTATGTGTTTTCCTGAAATTCCAGCTCATTCAGTCCCATTTTTTGTCAAAAAGTCAAAAGTCAAAATTTCCGTACATACAATAAATTTACACTTAGAAAAGGTCAAATTGTTAAAATTAAACACTGTCATGGAAATGAAGTTATAGTTTGATTTCGGTCGCTTCGGTGTGTAGTCTAAAGTAAAGAAGTAAATTTTATATAATTTATTGACAAAGAATATAACAATCAAATAATATAAAGAAATTAAACTAGTATTTACAATTGAAACAATTGAGCCAACTGCAGACCGTTGCAAACAATCTACAGATAGCTCAACTGGTCCATATCAATACCAGTCGGAAGCGTCCCCAAGACGCTGGCTGCATTGCCCCGCTGTATGGCAATGCTAATGCGCTGCGCCAGATACTCACCAGCTCTCGGGTCACGCGTCGCTTCGACCAGGCGCTCAGATAATTTTTTGAAAACCCGGAGAGCCTCGGTACCCCACGGACCTAGGGTCTCGACTCCAAGGGGAGCAAATGTGTAGGCTCTGTCGAGACCTGCATATTTGCGCCTCTTGAGATCCTCGGCCAAATCTGCCGCCGAACCAGCCCTCACGGATGTCCTTGAAAGATGGGAAGGCGCAAGTGTGTCGACACATGTAGCGTCCCACACAATAGGCCTGCCCAGCTCCCAAGGGACTAAAGTCATGCCGTCGGGCCTCTTACCATCGTCACGCAACAGACCATTCGGTTCGAGAATAGCTGGTACGTTAGCGGTGACAAAGGCCCGCCGGATGATGTCGTTAAGGCTGGCATGGCGAGATATCCGACCGGCAGCCCTAGTACACGATAATCCGTGATGACCAAGCTGTTCGACAACAGTACCGCACTGGCATTGATGAGGCGCGCAACACCTTGCACCCAACCGAAGACATGTTGCTATACGGAAAGTTACGGGATCCAATAGAGTACCAGTATTATATGAAGGAAGTGCTTGCAACCAATGTCCTGACTCCCATTTAGAAACGGCCAGGAGATGGGCACGATCTGCAGAGCTGGAGCACGTTTGTAACAAACAATTCCGTGTCAACTCACACAGAGGCCCGTCCCATTGCCGTTGGGACAAAAGAGATTTTGGGGGAGCAGCATCAGGGCAAGCACTATGCCAAGCCATTCGAGCCTCGTCTAAGAACGAAATTTCGAATGAATTTCCAGGTGAGACCAAAGACGGATTTAAAATTTTTTCCACTAAAGAACTAGTGCTGTAGACGGAAGACAAGAACGCTGGCAGGGCTACACTTGAAATTTTGTGGATACCTAAGCCTCCCAATTTGACAGGCAGGGAGGCCTGCGACCATGCCTTGTCATCGAAACAGATATTCAAAACCGATGATAAAGTATTCTTTATTATGTTGTCTAAGCCTTCCAAGAGCTCGCTGTGTTTCCACAGTTGACAACATCTCAAAGAATACGTAAATTTAGGTACAAACAAGCAAAACCGAATAATTGTAAAAGCCATATGGCTATTAATTTTGAGAAGTCTGTTCGAGGTTTTGTTGAAATTTTGAATTTTCTCATCTACAAATGACTGAAAAGACTCATAAAAATTGGTGAACCAAGGAGGCGAAGTGAACATTTATCTACAACTGTAAGAAGTAAATTAGTAAATTGAAATACAAATAACATTACATGATTCATACAAAGAGTAGCATTTGATGATTCATACAATAAAGGCACCAAGACAAATCCCTAATTCATAAAAGGGGCAAAAACTATGCCCGATTTTTTATTATTCGCATTTCCGAATTTCCTCTTCTTTGTCGACTATTCATGAGCATTATTTGAATACATACCGCATATTGAATTTCAGCTGCTTTGTGTTGGAAATAGGCAACAACCATGAGTGACTCAACCGCTAGGGTTATCTTATACCTATTCTTGTATATATATAGTATGAATCTTGGAAACGGCTTCATGGACTTTCATGAAATTTTGTATACAGGGGGTTTCGGTGGTGATAAATCGATCTAGCTAGGATTCATTTTTAGAAAATGTCGTTTTATTCGTGTTTTTATAATCAACTTTACCGATAGGGTACCGCAATAGACAAGATTTCAACTCACAAAGCCTTCATCTATCATCAATGACAGCTGTTTTTTAATTTACTGCATAAACTTGAATTTGACGTCACAATGGTCGAGGAAAGTTGTCAGCTAAAATAAATGAGACAAGGCCATAGACTCCCTCCAGCCCTGACATATAAAGCCGTGAAAAATACACAGACATGGTAGGAAAAATATGACTCTTCCTGACATCTATTGGCGAATAATAATTGAATTTTTTTTATTGGTAGCCACTAACTGCTCTAACGACACAACAACAGCAAAGCTACTCCGTACATATACCAAAAAAAAAAAAAAACCGAGCAAAGATCGGTCAGCCAGGTACTTATAAGTAAAGTCCGGAATCTTGTTAACTTAGCTAATGATAATTTGAATTGAGAAGAAATGTGTTTCCAATCATGAAAACCAAAGTTGTTATTTTTTTTCGGAGCTTAGTGCCGACTGTCGCACTTTGCCGACTTTTGTAGTATTCAATACAGCTTATAGCGGAGTGCCAACTTCAGGAAATTTCTTCATGAATGAAAATAATAAAAATAAAATTAATATTAAAATTCAATTTTATCCTATACAAAAAACTTGATGTTTTTGGCTGTTTTTGCTCCACTTTTGTCAAGGCATGTATCTCATCCATTTCCGAAATAGTTATGTAGTATTATGAGACAGAATCCTCCGTGACTCGCACTTTGCCGATTTTGTTTCGAAAACGCCTCATCAATCTGAGCCGTAACAAAATCCTGAAGGTCCCCTAACCTATTTCGATGGAGTTACCAATCATATCGTAAGATAGGTAGGATATATTTACATAATATTTCTTACAAAAAAATTACAACCAGGTTACAAATGGCTAGTTGTTTCACGACGAATGAAATGAGGTGCCCTATTAGTGAGAAAGCGCGTCTAACCATCAAATACGACGCTGTCATGTGGCTGTGTGCGTGTGCTCGGTGTCGGTCCCATTTTTTAATACTTTTTCGTGCTTTCCGATTAATTTTGAGTAAACGATTGATTTCAAAAATATTTTTGATTATTTATAATGTTGAATATATTTAGGATGTTTGCAATGCGACAGATTTACAAATAAAGGTGTCTATCATATATAAAAAATCGCTTGAAAATGGGTCGATTTGGTGATCAAAATTAATCGGGGACATAGTTTCCAAATGAAGCGGAAAGTACGTTTGTATGGGGAATAAGGCTATCCGTTCCGTTCTTAAGGTACAAGCTAATGTCGGCGAAATCAACTCTACCAACAATACTATTATATTGGAGTTCGATAGCTTGACAGCTGTCGTTTACATCGCATTAGTAGAGCTCTGAGAAATTTCTTCATTAAGCGTGTCTATAAAAGCTTTGCTGTGTTATATGTCCTTTGGGAAACAGTGTAGAGTTGAGAACACAATCCCCTTTGGAGTCATTAGTCTATTATCTATTTCTTACTATCATCTCACAATGCATTAAACTATCTATCTAAATTACGTCAAAGTCTATCTAAATTACGTCAAAGTCTATCTAAATTACGTCAAAGTTTCACAGTTTGTTACAGACAAATGTTCAGTTTCCTGAGTATTGATATATTCCTTTCAAATACCAAAAACTGTTTGTTTATGGTTTCCACAATTTTTGTTTAACGTAGCCTCTTTACAGCTCTATATTTTATGAACTATGTAAGTTTAATATTATCTAATTAGACGTGACTAAATGCTCTTTTGGGCCCTAACAAAAGCTCATACCAAGAAACTAGAAGTTTGTCAATCGGCTATAGAGCAAAGCATGCTTGGAAAAAGGAAGTTAGATAGGGTAAGAAACCAAATACTACGAAAACGTACTAAAATAGAAGACGTCACACTAATGGAGTTGGACTGGTCATACAGCAAGAGGAAAATACAAATGGAGCAGTACGCTGATGGACTTGTTTTCAAAATATAATAAACGTAATAGAGGGAGATAATTTGGGTGGAAGGACGAGCTAAAGGATATTGCAGGGAAAAAATGGATAAGGTTGGCGAGAGATAGAGCAGAGTGGAAGGGTTTAGAGGAGGCCTTCAAAAGGCAAACAGATGAATATCGATGTCGTAACAATAGTATAAGCAATAGAATTTAAGCAACAAATGTAAATCTATCTGAATAAAGACTTATATAAAAAGTGCTCCTTTGTGTTCCTAGAGTTGAAATAAATGAAATGAAACTAATACCAATGGTAGTTGTTTACTGTCGTAACAAATCTATTCCTAACGAATACCAAATTTTATATATTACAAATACAATACAATACAAAAATTCTTTATTGTACACCAGAAAAACAACATTACAGAGAGATATTACATGTACGGACAAGTACAATGGGCGGCCTTATCGCTTAGAAGCGATCTCTTCCAGGCAACTTTTGGATACAGAGAATTATGAATTTAAGAAAGGCAGGGGGTGTACCAAAGATGATTTAAGATAAATATTTACATAACATTATAAATACCTAATAATAATAATAGACAAATAAATATAATCAATTGAAATATAAACCTACTAAAATATATTCAATATACTAAAATAAAATTAAATACCTACATAAATAGTCTATGTAATGTAACAATATTCAATTGTCCGAAATAAAAACTCCTTGACTCGATTTTTAAAAACTGTCAACGATAGTACTTTTCTCGTCGACTCATATATATTTAAATGAAGTAAAAAATCTATTCTCAACGAATACCAAAACCTAACTTTTGGTACAGTCACAGAAACAATCTATTTTGCTTTCTAATAATTTAATAATATTATCATAATATTATCCTAAACCTTAACAAATTCACTTCATCATAAAGATGCGCGACTGCGAATTATCTGACTATTCGAATAATCGACTATTACTAATTTCCTTATTCGACTTGAAAATTAGTAATATACTAATCTTCAAAGTCGAATGACAACTACTAATTAGTAATTACTAATGCCTTTACGAATGGGTCATTCATGGCTCCGAGTCGACTTTGTTAGTCGAACGATCATAATCCAACCAATCCACGTGGATTAACGAATGAAATGAAGGCCGACTCGGGCAGACGAACGAATGGAACGACGCGCGATTACTAACCAAATTAGTTACTAATTTGCTCTAGTCAGTCGAATCGTTCGAATGATTTGTCAAGTCGAATAATTCGAATGAAATCATTCACAGTTGCGCATCTTTACTTCATCTGGCTGCAATTCCTAAATGGGAGCTCAATGTTTTTTACAGATTTTGAAAAAGCCATAAATTGCTGGGTAACCTACCTACTGATACCGATAAGTAGTAGGTACTTACGTGCAACCAACAAGGCATGACGGTTTTCGGCAAACAGGCTAGGTAAGTAAGGTACGAAATACGATGGCAGAGTCGGCTTTGGAATAAAAATAAAACAGAATCGAAAAAAATATTTTTTTGCTGCCAGCCTGTCGACGCTAGCCGTAATTAGCTACAAAAAGTTATATTTTCTGGGTTTTTCTGACACATTCTGAGAAAGTCCTTTAGGGGTTCTAAGAATATTTTGTAAGGTTACATATGTGGCGATCACAATAGGCCTACCATGGCCGCTGTGACACTAAAGCCATCCTAAGCAAATAAAAAAATAGGTTACATATTATTCACAACATAACTTTCATTTTATTACTAATTAGCTGCTGCCCGCGCCTTCGCCCGCATTTTATCGGGATAAGAAATTGCCTATATGTTATTCCAGGTTCCAAACTATAGCCAACCCATTCAGCCTAATCGTTTCAGTAGTTTTTGCGTGAAAGAGTAACAAATATCCATCCTTACATCCATTTTTACAAACTTTTACATTTATAAATATAATATTAGCAGGAAGTAGGATAGGATAGAAAAAAACCAGAACACCCTTAACAAATATCAGCAGATCATACAAACATTTGTCCCGAGGCGGGAATCGAAACCGCAACCTCCTGCGTCGCAGGCGGACCTTCGCCCACCGCGCCACAGAGGTCGTCGGAAAGTATAAGTATAGTTAGTAACATCAGCACTTAATCCGGCCCTGCTAGGAACAATACCACGTTAAACCACGCAATATCCGCGGGCGTGCCTTCCCCCAGTTTTATGGAGCGTGCGTTCGAACATCTGTTCAGTTTTACTTTCAACTTCTAAGTACCTTACCTGGCCTTAGCTTAACTTAATGGCCCAAATTTATATTGAACAAAAACGCCCATCGTTTTGGGGAACTCTTTCCGATTAATTGTATAATATCTGCCTTATACACTATTTATTTACTTTGCTCAATGTACATGTATAGATACAGCTTAGGTCTTAATGTTAGCATGCAAGCTACAAAGTAGGGCCTGCAAACGAATTTGTATAAAATGACTAAATTCAGTTCATATTAAAATAGATATGTAGGTCACTAGCCAAACTTGATGTGAAATATTTGTAAACATACACATAAAACTAAAACTGATATTAATATAAAAACTTTCGTAGTTTGGCGAATTCGTTTATGTGGGTTAGCTACGAACCTAGTTTGAGTTGAAAGAACCTGGTTTTCTTCCAACACAAACTTGGTTCGTAGTTAACGTGCTTACAACCACAATAAATGTCACTTGCTTAGCCTCGAGTTACATATATAATTGTAAGCAATATTTATTGAAGGAAGGCTCTGAAATCGACAATCACTACATAGTATTAACCCACAGAAATCGAAATAATAATTAGATTTCTGTGTACAAAACAAAGCCGTTTCCCGCTTATGTATGTATGCTTAGATCTTTAAAACTACGCAACGGATTTCGATGCGTTTTTTTTATATATATAGGGTGATTCGAGAGGAAGTTTTATATGTATAATTTGCACCCGTGCGAAGCCGGGGCGGGTCGCTAGTGTAATATAAATTGCGCATAAAAAAGACGCAGCAACAACGTGATTTTTTTTGTGAGTATTGTCCAACATTATTTATTTATTTGATACATAGTCAAAAAAATCTTTTATTCGCGTTCGATTCTTCGAACCCTTTAAGAGTGTGAGCGTTTCTATCTATCTCGGATATCTAGAAAACGAACAGTTTTGGTTCGGTGCTTCCTCTCAAAGTTCTCACGGTGCAAATTTCATAAGCTCAAAGCACCTTTGGCAATAAATATAAGTAGAATTTGTTCTTGACATATACCTTGTACCTCTACACCTCTACAATTATCATAACTCACGCTGAGGTTCATCGGTCAACTTACATCACACCTACAAGGCAGGTTTGCATTCACACGTATGGTAGAGATGGACTGATTTGAGCTTTTATCGATACTTAGTGTTTTTTTATAGTATACTAGCGACCCGCCCCGGCTTCGCACGGGTGTAATGCTGATACTAAATTATACATATAAACCTTCCTCTTAAATCACACTATATTAAAAAAAAACCGCATCAAAATCCGTTGCGTAGTTTTATAGATCTAAGCATACATAGGGACAGACAGCGGGAAGCGACTTTGTTTTATATACTCTGTAGTGATAGACCTTTATTTGACCACAATCTCACCTGATGGAAAGTGACGATGTGGCTGTCGGTGTATCATGAAGGTCTAGAAGACGCCTATTCACTCTTGTCTTGAATATACTCAGATTGTAATTCACCGGAAAATCAGAAGCAGGCAGCGAGTTCCATTCCTTAGCGGTGTGAATGATGAAGGTGTATGAAAACCGCTTAGTACGAGTGAATGGTATGTCCAATTTAGATAAGAAGCAATACAGGTCGTTCACGTCGTCTTCTAGGAAATCGCAATATGAAACAAATTTATCACTATTCTGTCGCTTTCCATACAAACCTAAAGCTATACCGGGGTGTCGTCAGAGTATCATGGTACAAGCGTACTAGGACAAAAGACAAACAATACAAACAAAAAAAAAAAATATTGAGAGTTGTTGCTGACTGACGTTTTCAATGAAGTCACGTATTTTTATGTTCTAAAATACCAGAGTATTTGCACAGACCGGTTAAAATTGATGCGAGCATGAAACCATTTTAATTATAAATTTCATAATTATTATTAAAACAAATATCGGTTGAATATTGTACACATTATATACTCGCACCTATCAAAAGAGAAACTAGGGGTTTGTTTTCACATAATTAGCTCCCATCCACACGTTTACCACAAACCACAAAACGAATCTTTCTTGCCCACGCAATCAACCGGAAACATCCTACCTGTCACGCGAGTGAATTATCGACTCCCGCATTGACATCGATTATTCTGGGACGGTTATGGGACATCACTAGTGTGCTATTATGCACACACACACCCAGAATTATCTTGCTCACGCATTGAAGCGCAAATCATCGCTTTCATCATTATTATTAATTGCTCACGAATATCATAACGGCCCACTGGGTTGGCGTGTACGAAATTAATAGGTTTACTCAAGCTTTTTTCAATAGGTATTATTTTAATTTGCGGTTTTGATTCATCTCTTTCTTCTGTATCAACAGGTGGGTAGAGGTATCAGACAAAAGCATTAATTTACCTACCTATGTATATATTGATAGAACTTCGTGTTAAACATGCATTGGCAACATTTTCGTACATTTAAGCTTCCAAAATGCTAACCTAGTGTACACGTTCCGTCCAGTTGCTAATCTGTCCAGTTGCGAATCTGTCCAATTGCTACGGAGGCCATTTTCCGCGTCCTGTATATTTTGAACCTTATTTAAACGACTTAAAAAAAGAGGAGGTTTCTTTTATTTTCATCACATGGTCGGGAGATTGGATGCGGGGGAAGATCTACGTCCAGCAGTGATTGTTATGACTAAGACGCCGATATAAGTAGCAAAATTAATTATCGTCCGACTTATGTAGGTAAAATCATACTTTTACGCTGACGTTATCTTTACGGTATTTAGTTCAGCACACGGAAGCACTTTTGCGCCGGGATAAAAAAAATCTATGTCTATCTCCCTGCAAATTTCACTAAGATTCGTTCAGCCCTTCATACTGTCATGGCCCAAGGCGCATATCAGCTATCCATCTCATCAATCATCATTGCTGCACATCGCCGCAGAGACTGGGCAGTCAATGCGCTAAATCTTGAATAGGTACCTAATAGCAGGCAAACATAATTACTTTCACTTCTATTCCTAATTCTAGCTGCTGCTCGCGCCTTCGCCCGCGTTTTATCGGGATAAAAAATAACCAATGTTATTCCAGGTCAAACCATACCCATACCAAATTTCAGCGTAATCGGTTCTGTAGTTTTTGCGTGAAAGAGTAACAAATATCCATCCATATACCTATAAGAAGCCAGAGGACTGAGCCCTCGTGTATAAATACAAGTTAACAAACTTAGTTAGAGCGAGGAGTCATTATCTTTGACCCTGAAAGGTTTATGACAAGTAGGTTTGTACTTTACGTAATGAAACAGGAAATTAGGCTACCTACACTTTATATGAAATCGATCGTAAGTTCCTACTTTGTATAAACCTATCTCTGTGAATAAATATATTTTTTATATTTTATTTATTATATATACTTAGCGCAAAAACCCCATTAAAAACAGGCGACCGAGTCATGCACATCTGCAGCTTGTTATTCATCGTAAAGTTCCAGCCAGAAGTCATCGGAGCCCTGCCGATGAGGCCCGACACGACCCTTCGAGCGGCAATGCACACACGGTCGGAGCTCACTCTCACGCCAGCCACAGGGCTAGACGGTCGTTGCTACTTTGCTAGCTGATATTTGATTTTGTACTTTGTAATGATATGCTTTGTTTTAAAATGAACATTAAAGAAGTTCTAAGGTCTTAGTAGTATTTTTTTAAGTAAATTTCATTGTAGTTTCTAATTATGTTTATTTACATACTTACAAACTTTGACATTCATAATATTAGTAGGATTAGTATGAATGTGCCCTACTCTGCGAAACTGGTAATTCCAAGCACTATACAGCCCTACGAAAAATGTGTCATTACAAAGTAGTTTCAATGCAATAACAGAGAATCTAAGTTTACGTTAATATTAAAACAATCATATTTATTTTAAACTGAGACACCGATTTTACGTTTTTTTCATGATAGGGACATAGAAGGAGTGCCTAAAAAATTTATTCATCCAGATATGTACATATGATAATCATGCAACACAATTTTTTCTATGTATATGTTCACATTATTAATTTCGATCTTGATCAAAAATACATACCTAATTCGATTGTAATCTCATTTATGAATAAATAATAAATGAAATTGTCATACATCCTACTAATATTATAAATGTCAAAGTTTGTATGGATGGATGGATGTATGGATATTTGTTACTCATTCACGCAAAAACTACTGAACCGATTAGGCAGAAATTTGGTGTAGGTATAGTTTAGGACCTGGAATAACATATAAGCTATTTTTATCTCAATAAAACGCGGGCGAAGGCGCGGGCTCTATAACTCTATAAAACGTACGAAAATACGTTTTCACTTCCGCCAACATCGAGAGGATGTAAAACTTACCCAGGAATTTACCGCGTATTTCCACGAGTGCACATAACCTAGTCGTCCTTACTTTTCCCATCCAAAACTTTCAGTGGTTACCAAAGTCCATGTGGTTTCACTGGAAAACCGAGCTCTTATTCGCTAAGGCCGTAGAGAGAAGTTAAAAACGTAACACGCCGCGTTATGTCATCAAACTTTTATGGGGAAAACCTCCACGGTCGCTGTACTGACTCACCACTGCGACCAGCAAAGAGTCCGTAGAAATTATTATTATTAAATTATAAAAAGCCTTTATTGACAAAGAAAATAACAATCAAATAATATAAAGAAATTAAACTAGTATTTACAATTGAAACAATTGAGCTAACTGCAGACTGTTGCAAACAATCTACAGATAGCTCAACTGGTCCATATCAATACCAGTCGAAAGCGTCCCCAAGACGCTGGCTGCATTGCCCCGCTGTATGGCAATGCTAATGCGCTGCGCCAGATACTCACCAGCTCTCGGGTCACGCGTCGCTTCGACCAGGCGCTCAGATAATTTTTTGAAAACCCGGAGAGCCTCGGTACCCCACGGACCTAGGGTCTCGACTCCAAGGGGAGCAAATGCGTAGGCTCTGTCGAGACCTGCATATTTGCGCCTCTTGAGATCCTCGGCCAAATCTGCCGCCGAACCAGCCCTCACGGATGTCCTTGAAAGATGGGAAGGCGCAAGTGTGTCGACACATGTAGCGTCCCACACAATAGGCCTGCCCAGCTCCCAAGGGACTAAAGTCATGCCGTCGGGCCTCTTACCATCGTCACGCAACAGATCATTCGGTTCGAGAATAGCTGGTACGTTAGCGGTGACAAAGGCCCGCCGGATGATGTCGTTAAGGCTGGCATGGCGAGATATCCGACCGGCAGCCCTAGTACACGATAATCCGTGATGACCAAGCTGTTCGACAACAGTACCGCACTGGCATTGATGAGGCGCGCAACACCTTGCACCCAACCGAAGACATGTTGCTATACGGAAAGTTACGGGATCCAATAGAGTGCCAGTATTATATGAAGGAAGTGCTTGCAACCAATGTCCTGACTCCCATTTAGAAACGGCCAGGAGACGGGCACGATCTGCAGAGCTGGAGCACGTTTGTAACAAACAATTCCGTGTCAACTCACACAGAGGCCCGTCCAATTACCGTTGGGACAAAAGAGATTTTGGGGGAGCAGCATCAGGGCAAGCACTATGCCAAGCCATTCGAGCCTCGTCTAAGAACGAAATTTCGAATGAATTTCCAGGTGAGACCAAAGACGGATTTAAAACTTTTTCCACTAAAGAACTAGTGCTGTAGACGGAAGACAAGAACGCTGGCAGGGCTACACTTGAAATTTTGCGGATACCTAAGCCTCCCAATTTGACAGGCAGGGAGGCCTGCGACCATGCCTTGTCATCGAAAGAGATATTCAAAACCGATGATAAAGTATTCTTTATTATGTTGTCTAAGCCTTCCAAGAGCTCGCTGTGTTTCCACAGTTGACAACATCTCAAAGAATACGTAAATTTAGGTACAAACAAGCAAAACCGAATAATTGTAAAAGCCATATGGCTATTAATTTTGAGAAGTCTGTTCGAGGTTTTGTTGAAATTTTGAATTTTCTCATCTACAAATGACTGAAAAGACTCATCAAAAATTGGTGAACCAAGGAGGCGAAGTGAACATTTATCTACAACTGTAATGTTGGGAGCCAAACTACTGAATTTTATTATGATATTGTTTTTGTCTACACAAGAGTCCGAAATAAAAAGCTCGCACTTTGAAAAATTTAGTTCTAAACCTATTTGCCGAAATTCATCTGTGATGATTTTTAGGTCATTAAAAACTGTGTCCACGTCTCCCCCTATCGTTCCGTCATCTAAATACCAAACATTAAGTTTGGATTTAAGACGTTGAATTACTGGTTGGATAGCAAGGCTAAAAATGGCCGGAAAATTATAAATAAATAATGCTAAATAATTCAAACATGAACAAAACAGGATAAAGCATACATATATAACAACCTCTACTTAGTTTGGGACTAGATCATCATCTAGAGGTTGTTATATAGGTACAAACTAGATAACTGATATTGGTACTTAATACATCACTTAAATAGGTACATTTTTTATAAGACATAGAAAACACCCAGGTACCTAGTTTGTAGAGCAACATCGCCATGGCGGGACACTTTTTCAGTTTTTAACATGATCGAATAGATCGATGAGTTGTTTATTTAATTAAAAGTAAAAATCGTTTATTGGTACAACTTAGGGAACAGAAATAGTTTTGAAAAACTATGTCATCTGCAGAAGTTTAAAACTGTGTCGCAGAATGACACCGCCCTCCTCACAAACCAGTATGATTAGGTAAAGTACCTCATACAAATAGAAAGTAGTTACTTATGTGACACGACCAAACTATTGGCAGCGACAACTCTTCTCGTTTAGGCATCGGCTCAATTTGTACTAATCCAAGGCAACGGAATAATACAAATTGAGCCGACTTTTTAGCTTGAGTAAGACAGATGCATGACGATCGAAGATTGTTCTAATTCATAGAATATAGACATCGCGCTGCAAATACGCGCGCACGCACGCGTTTTTGATACGCGACAAGACGCGGTGCGGTTCAGTTACATAGAAAATTACACCTACTTGCCGCGCTAATGGGTTTTGGTAAACACAGTAGACTTGGAAAGCGTTATTTGGACGAAAATATCGCAAATAAGGATCCCGATCTCGATAACTCCCTGAAAATAATTTCCACAGCGCCGGGCTTTTAAACTAATCCCCAGTATTGAAAACGCGCCAATTTTTTGCAGACTTTTTCAACTTCAACTGAATTTTGAATTTTTAAGTCTTTTGGTCGATCTGAGTATCGGACCTAACAGATACTTTCCTTTCAAATGGGACTTTGCAATTACATTACACAAGCGACTCGCCCCGACTTCGCACGGGTGCAATGCTGATACCAAATTATACATTGTAAACCTACCTCGTGAATCACTCTATCTATTTAAAAAAAACCGCATCTAAACCCGTTCCGTAGTTTTAAGGATCTAAGCATACATAGACACAGACAGCGAGAAACGACTTTTTATTCTACATCAGAGCTGATTTAAAATTTTGACGTTGATTGCAAATTAATTTAACCATATTATATCGTAAATTCGTAACATATGTAGTTAAATGAGGTAATCGTTGGTATATTTTACTGTATTCCTACCTTCCTGAACACAGGTACACAAAAAAAAGTTGGTTGTGCGACGAATCTAATTATACTATTCCGATGTACATATTTTGAGCTTCTGAATTGATATTCGAAGTCAAAATATAGATCCAGTGTAGATTTTTTTTTAAGATAACGAAGATTGTAACGAATTGTTTGAAACGTATTGGTGTTCCGACTAGTATTGATATGGATTAATCTGTATATATGCAAAATCTTGATTGTTTATAAATCTTTGTATATATGTAGATTGTTTATAAATATTTGTATATATGTAGATTGTTTATAAATACTAGTTCTAATTTGTTTCTATAATTTTATTGTTTCCTTGTTAATGTGTCTCTACTTTATTGGCTATATGTTTGAGTTTCTTTTGCGCTGTCTCTGTTTGTAAAACAAATTTACTATGTACATATGTATCTTTCTATCTTAAGCTAATATTGAAAAACGATTGAATATAATAGTTTAAAATTGTACCATTAAATGTTGTGTGTCATCCATCGAAGTGCGTGGGTGATGCCAGTACAGCTATTGAATAACAATGTAAAGGTCACCTTGTTTTCATCAAGTAGGTAAGTACCTATACAAATTAATTCTGGCCTCTAATGTTCGACTTATCAAGGTTTTGCAGGTGATAGAGCCATAGAGGCTTATGTTATTGTATCGTGTTTCAAGGACTTTGAAGACACCTTTTTTACATTTCTATTTTGTTCCAGAATCTTTGTTATGAAAGAATGCAAGCCTTACACGTGAGGTAGTCATCTCCCAAGGTATGCTAATGGCAAGAAGGGGCGCTTGAGCAAAGTCCTGGTTGCTGAGAAAAATCTCTAAATTTACTTTACTCTTTTTGTTTCACTTTAGATAGATAGATAGATAGAAAATTCTTTATTGCACACTTATTGATAGATACAGAAATACAAAAAAAATTACACTTTTTTCATTTGTCTGTCCAACATTATTTATTTATTATTCATTTGTTTTTCGTCGCATATGTACCTTTTACAAGGGTTTCAGCGGATTAGGACCACAATTAAAAATGTCGCAGGCTTGCAGGTTCAAATCCCGCTTCGGGTTAAATATTTGTACAGTTTGCAGATATTTTTCCTGGGTATTCTGCGTGTTTTCTATGTATAGTCAAAACTAAAAACTATCTAAGTATGTTATGTGTTTTATTAATTCATTATATAAGTTATCTAGTACTCATACAAGCTCTGCTTACTAAGCTAGGGGCTAGGTTTTGCTGTGTCAATTGTCCTGTATTATTTATTAATAGAAATAAAAATGTCCACTATGCAAAAAAAGGAAGTGGTGAGCTCTAGTGCGATGACAACACAAAATGTCCTCAGTCGTTGATTAACGAGACACTATAATTTACATCGCCCTTGTTGACAAATTGTATAGCGAGTCAATTGAACTTTTCTATACCGTAAAAAGTTCCAGCAATTTGAATTAGTAAACACCACTATACGTGGCTTTTGATAAGTCTTATGAATATTTTATCAGTGTTTCAATAACCACTTATACTTAAGGCATTTGTTTGTAGTGTATTCAGTTTTCCAATAAGTATTTCAGCGCAGTAATATGTCAATAACGAACCTACTTGAAAATTACTTCGGTTATTCCATGATTATCAATTTATAAATTAATTTTGGGCGAACTTATGATGATGGAAAGAAATTAAAAAAATAATAATTTTAGTCATTGCGCATATATGTATTATGTAAAAATATTGGAAAACTCAAAACACAATCATAGTTTATGGTTATTATCCATTAGCCAGGCCAATAACCATAATTCGTTCGTTGTTCAAATACCAAAAACAAAGTGTTTTTTCTTTTATTACCCGGCTACACGTTCAAACATTTGTGCATGCATGATGGTACAATCCAGTTTGTGCAAGCAAGATGAGCCCGGCCACACGCTCCATCTTGCTTGCGCAAACTGTGTTGTGCATGCATGGTTGTATCTATTAGATTAGATGATGTATGTAGCTATTAGAACTTACAGGAATGTTGGACAAGTCAGAAAATTCAAGTTACAAAAGCCACAATACTACTACTAGGAAATAAAGTGATCAGAATCAGAATCAATAACTTTATTTCTTTAGGCTTACAAAATAAGCACTTAGACAAGTCAAATTTTATACTATAAACATAGTTATTATTATCAAATAAGAAATAAGGTGTTATTGATATTCTCTTCACTTCAATTTTTTGTCCACTAGTGGAAGAAGTGATCACTTTGATCTTTTGTTCTCTTCTATAATTTTAAGGTACAGTAAAGACGCGAACAAGAAACCTTTACCTTGTTAGGTTGTACGTTTTTCGCAAATATCAAGCCAAGTTTTTACCTTCTAGATCATCTTTTATGTTGTATTTACCTTTTTACAAAAAAATATGTTTGACAATTTATTGATAATTTTTGCAACTCACTTGTAGTTTTGTTGTAGAAGCGTATACATTGCCCTTTTAAAGATTTGACATTAATCTTGTGATCGCCCAGTTGTGGACACAGCAAGTAAGAAACAATTCACTGTGTCCCTATTTCTAGTACCTATTTAAATTATTTGTTGTTTCATAATAATACCAATGTTGGAAATCCAACATTGGTAATCTAATTTGTATATCTACCAAATCTCAGATAAACGGAAACCGCTCGTCGGCTAATCCTCTCATATCCTCGTTCTAGAAACCCAAGAGCCTTACGTTAACGAGAACAATAAAACAATAACATTAGTTTTAATTCAACAACAACAAGAACACTCCGACATGCAGTATCCGCAGAGCACACAATATGAACAAATACAGATCTGCAGCTTGCGAGCATCGTGCAATATCCGGGAATTAGGACTTGCGGTTGAATATTATATATAACCATAGACCAAGGTTGCCTGGAAGAGATCGCTCAAAGCGATAAGGCCGCCCTTTGTACTTCATTGTTGTAAATTTTTCCTTCTGTATATATTTTGTGTTTGCGTGATACAATAGTTATATATCTATCTAGACTAACAAATTAGTTTATGGTATTACTATCTGCTGCTCGCGCCTTCGCCCACGTTTTATCGGGATAAAAAATAGCCCATATGTTCTAGTATCTATAAGTCTTATATGTCCATACATCCATCCTTACAAACTTTGACATTTATAATATTATATGTAGGATTTACCTACCTAAATCTTAGAGTACCTACCACAAATATATCTACAGGCCTATCTAGCTACAGGAATATAGCTATCCCTTTTTGCTTCTGTATAGATAGATATTGAAATATCTCTATGTCTTTTTTTGTCTATCTAGATATATTTATGTGGTGCCTATATACTATTAGCAATAACAGTTTCTCAATCATACCTAAGCCGCGCGCGATTAAAACGGGACGGAACTTTGTCGAAAAAAATAATATAAATTTAAGTCACATTTCAAATAAGATTTGCTCGTTGTTGTCGGGATGGAAAAGCAACATGGCTAGCAAGCTGAACAAAACTTAACGGAAACTATAACAAATTACATACATTGCATTGCGCATCTACCATACATATGTACATATAAAGAATATAATCCTGACTAATTTTACTAACTCGAAAGCTTGTATATATGTATATGGATATTCGTTACTCATTCACGCAAAAACTACTGAATGGATTTTAATGAAACTTTACAATAATATAGCTTATATGTACATCAGAATAACACATTGGCTACAATTTATAAAGATACTAGCTAGTACGCCATATATTAAACGGTTGCATTGGAGAGAGAGTGAGAGAGAGAGAGAGATTTTCTATATTCGTTTATGGTAGGTACGTATAGTATAAACGTATAAGTCAGAAAATCGACCTACTACAGTATATATTTCAAAGTAACTCTGTATATCTGTCACATTTTCACGCCTAAACAGTTGAACAAATCATAATGAAATTCGGCAGAGAGGCAGACGTTATCCCAGGGACAGACTTAGGCTACTTTTTATCCCGCGTTTGGGAAATTACGAGCTGGAGCTAGTAGCTTACATTCGGCATAGCTGAGAATCTCTTCTCTGGGAACTTATTTTGTGGTTTGCGAAGGCAGAATCCACAAAACGGATATGCGGGAGTGATTATTTACTTACCCGTATTTACAGCACATTCAAGCATACCTACTTTTACTTAAATAATAGATTCAGGCGTTACTTTGCGGAAATCCATTGCACAATATTAGAATGAAGAAATATTTAGTAACAATTCCGCGTATAACCTTCTCTGATAGTATTCATCAAAGTAAGTTGTCTACTAGTTTCCGTTGTTTCCGTGTTTTAGAGCTCCGCGCGCCAAGTCTTTTGACTTGGCGCGCGGAGCTCGGAGAGGCAACATCACTGGCGGGACTCTGTCGGTGTTGCTGTGCTTACCAATCTCAATGTCAAGGTCGAGTATTGTGGTGTCCTGAAGATGTCTCGTGGAGAGACGAAACTAGTAGACAACTTACTTTGATGAATACTATCAGAGAAGGTTATACGCGGAATTGTTACTAAATATTTCTTCATTCTAATATTGTACTTTTACTTATTTAAATTCAAAATAATTGTAAAATAATTGTTGAGCCCTGACAGGGTTTTTATGCATTGTGTACCCACTAAGACTACCTACACCTAAAAACAATACCTGTATGCATGAAATCACAATAAATAATATGAACATGAATATGAAATTAGACTATACCCCGATTCAAAAACCTGGATTATTTTTTTTGTTGGTTGAAGTTTGTGTTTTAGTTTTTATTGTATGTATATTTAACTTTGCTGTTACCTTGTAGTTTTCTGTTATTGTTATCAGTTTTTGTTAGTTTTTATTCATAAATGTCTGTGTTGGCATAAAATATCTGGGATTCTGAATTGGAGTATAGGTAGGTAAATTTATTAACGCATGTTCCTAGAAATTGTACATTTCTGTTGTAGTATGGACAGCCTGCATTGATGAATTCGTTGCCCGTATGAAACTAAGTTTTTTTAGAAAGTGAAGATGTGGCCTATGATGGAGCACGCTTTCCCATAAGGAACTTATTCACTCGGGATTTTAAGACTCCTAGATTGTACTCTACTGGAAAAACAGAAGCAAGAAGTTCCGGTACTTATAATGAAAGTAGAGCGAAAACGTTTGGTTCGGCACTGTGGTATGTCGACTAGGTATGGGTGGTATTTACCAGTGCGTCTGCTTGTTCGGTGGAAAAAGGGTGAGGTCGGGATAAGGTCATGTAAATTCGATCCTGATTCGCTACCTGAAACAAAATAATAATCATTTTAATACACAATATTGCAAATGTCATATATATCTCCTACCTGCGAATCTATACCAAATGAGAGCTCTCTCTCACTCGAGCAGTCATTTGTTATATACCTATGTTTATTCTGAAATACGAAGGTACAGAACTATAAGTTTTAAAAAACTGCACACAAAGTGATAAAGACAATATAATTATATTCTAACTAGGTGCTGCTCGCACTTTCGCCCGCGTTTTAACGGGATAAAAATAGCATATCTTAGTCTAGGTCCCAAACTATACCCATACCAATCACCATATATGTATATTTCATCCCAATCATTTCAGTAGCTTTTGCGTGAAGTAACAAATATCCATACATCCATACTTACAAATTTTGACATTTATAATATCAGTAGGTGGTAGGATATCCTGAATGTTAGAATATAATAGGGAAGCCATGATGCCAGTTTACGTACATGCTAAAAGTCATATAACCTATTACCTATCTCTCTAGTGCACCTATTTATGCGATTGCGCACACACTTGTACACTTAATATGCCTTCCGCACATATCTAGTCTCCATTGAAACTGGCCACAGTGGCCGAAATTCCGCTAGGAGTAGGACATTACCTAACATAAAATTTTATTAGAAGATATTCCTCTTATAGACACAAAACTCTATAGGCCCCAAAAGAAAAACACATGGATAATGACAAATAATGACATGACATCGTACCGCTAAGGAATGGAACTCGCCGCCTGTTTCTGTTTTTCCAGCCAATTACAATCTGGGTCTCTTCAAGACGTGATACACCGCCGGCCATATCGTCATTTTCCATCAGGTGAGATTGAGGTAAAAGCCGACTAAGGGAACCTACCAGAGGAAGGGCAGCAGCTTCCTTCTGAGTATTTTTAAACAGCAACACATTAATATAAAAAACAAAGATCTCTGCACTCTTTAGCTATACCTACCTAGCTTACTTGATTATTATGCTACTAGCTACTGCCCGCAGCTTTGCACGCACTTTAGCGGAATAAAAAGTAACTAAAGTCCATCCTTGGGATACGGCATAACCTCCCTGCCAAAGCATGAAAAGGTAACAGACAGACAAGAGTTATTTTCGAAATCCTATTAATATTATAAATGTCAAAGTTTGATACTAGCTGCGCCTGTAAGAATGGATGGATGGATGAATGGATGTATGGATGTTTTTTCCTCTTTCACGCAAAAACTACTGAACTGACTGGGCCGAAATTTGGTATGGGGTTAGTTTGGAACATGGAATAACATATAGGCATTTTTTATCCCGATAAAACGCGGGCAGCAGCTAGTTTATAATATTACTAAGTACCTACGGATTTTATGAATTCACAGTTAAAAGTACAAGTTTTATCTCGACAAGTATGCTTGTTAAGCGATTCAGCTTCTGACTGAATAGCTCTGGAGCTTGCAGATTATGAAAAGCGAACGATCTTCTCGAGTGAACCATTGCGAAATTAGCTATATACTCGAAGGTATTTTTACCTTTTACGAAGTAGGTACCTTATTTTAGACTGTAGTCTGAATTATCTGCTGCTGAATCGTGGGGAAAAACATATTTATTATTACAATGAGGTTTTTTAGATTTTTTCAGATCTCATATTTCAATAACTTTATTTCTTTACGTCGACCTTCGTTTTACCATGATCTCACCTAATGGAAAGTAACACATAAAGCCGAACATAGCATTTCCTCCTTTTTTCGAAGTTGGTTAAAAAGGTACGTGAGGCACGAGGTCAAGTAAATTAAAAAGATGAATAAATATCGCATTTTTTTTTCTAAAAATCCACATCTTTATTTTAAGGGCAAAATACGCGAGTGATCTTTTGAAAAAGCGTGGTTAAATATTTTTTTAGGATTTTTGGCTTGATGTATTCTCCTAAGCGATGCATACCCGTTTCCCAATATGTATAAAAGGGACTAGATTTAGTTAGATGCCAACATAACTTTGAACATTCATCTAAAAAGTCAAATTTTGATCGAGCTAGTCTATGAGTAGAGAAGAACCACCATTTTACCTAACTTTTATGAAAAGTAGTAATATAAATTCTTCTTAATCAGAATTACAAATTCTTTTGATAAATCAGATGTCAGAATCACTAACATTTATTTCCTTAGGCTTATTAAATAACCCCCTTATTCATAATAGTCTGCTAACTTAGAGCATTGCTAATTCTCACTCTGTCTTCTTCTATTGACATAAATAAGAGTGAGAAATAACACCGCTTGTTAGCAGACCATTATGAATGTAAGTTCTTAACCAAGTCATATTTTAAAATTTATTATCAAAATTTCAGTACTTCAACATTATGTAGGTACAAGAGCAGAAAAAGATCAATTTTTCCTCACTTTCTACCATTTTAATTACTAGCTGTGCCCGTAACTTCGCCCGCGTGGAATAGTGACAGAGGGGTAGCATTGTTATATGTAATCAATAGCCTAAAAAATAAATGCCAATCTTTTGGCTTTAAAAATGACTATATTTCTATACAATCCCTCACAACCCTTTTTTCGCATTAAAAAGTAGCCTATGTCTTTTCTCAGGCGTGAGTATCTGAGTACCAAAATTTCATTTAAATCGGTTCAGTAGAGTTTGGCGTGAAAACGTAACAGACAGACAGAGTTACTTTCGCATTTATAAGTAGTAAGAATAAGGATTTTGGTTTACAATATTTGTTTAAAAGTGTATAGATACTGACAGGATGTAGGTATAGTTTATGTATTCCAGTTTGCCCCAGTTCACCAAGGTCAGGGTGTCACTCAAACTATTTTATTACTCCCATCCTTTGGCCCTAGCCACGGTAAGCTTACTCATGCAGATCCATTGAACAGGATAATAAAGGGCTTGGTATTATATCGGCCCATTCAATCACTGCTGGGATTGCTATCGTCAACTACTAATAATATAAACTGACATAGTTTGTAAGATTTTTGTAGGATTTCGAAAATAACTCGGTCGTGAAACCGTGAAGCGAGGTCTATGGACCACGCTTCAAGGAATAAGTTCCATTTGATGTTTTCTATATAAATCTTTATGGACAAAGAAAATAACAATCAAATAATATAAACAAATTAAACTTGTATTTACAATTGAAACAATTGAGCTAACTGCAGACTTTTGCAAACATTCTACAGATAGCTCAACTGGTCCATATCAATACCAGTCGGAAGCGTCCCCAAGATGCTGGCTGCATTGCCCCGCTGTTTTCTATTGCTATAATTATTTTATTTCTTTGAACACTGACAAAAATACATTTCACATCCCGCTTTCTTTAAGCTTTGAACAAAACGCCAATTGGTCGAAAATGACAGAGAAATTCATTAAGAGGAAAATATTTATCAATGAATGGCCATTTTATGTTAAAGAAATTAAATAACATCCCAAAAGTACGATTTCGGTGGGACCGGAACCCGCGACCTTCTCATTTTATGTTATTTTTTATTGAAAATATCGCCCGCGCTATTACTAAGTATTTCATTCTCTTCAATACTGACAAAAATACATTTCCAATTCCGTTTTCTTGAAAACACGCCGAAACATTCTCGCATACCAATTAGATATAACTAGAAGCAAATCATACAAATAACACACCCACTAAGTTTCAAAGCTGTGGGCTGAGCCCATTGAAGTAATTCATTGCACAGCTGAATAATGAACAATGAGGTATGAACTCTCGGCAAATGATCGGAGATCCACGCAGGCCTACGCAAATTCTCGGCAAATGTATTATTAATAAAGATGCCTTGGTTTTGTTAAAAGGTTCCTGGAACTCGAGATGTTTTGTATTTATCGAAAGTATTTTTCTGCTATTCAGTCTGCTATTGTAGCTTTTCACAGAAGTGAAAATTATAGGAAATAAAATACACTGGATTATTGGAAAAATGTTTAACCGACTTGTCTTATATATTGTTTAAATTATAAATATTCCATTACTTTGTCATTTGTGTTGTATTGCATTTATTAACCATCAATCAACCTTACTAAAAAGTATTTTCTTTCATCTATGCCAAAAAGAGAATAAAGTTAGTGATTAAAAAACAGAAAGTTATAATACAATTTTTTTAATAATAAAACTCTCTTTATTACAACATTGTATAATATTGCTGATATTATGAAACTCAATCACACTTACCAGGCTTAAATAGATGGGCATCTATAAAAGCTAATTAGAAACACCACAAAAGGCTTGTTCTATCAGATTTATAGCCGCAAAATTAATTTTAAATCCATTAAACATTATTAACCCAATCATCCGTGGAAAATTTTGAGCCAACTAATTTACAAAATTACTCGCACAAAAAATTGCACTGATGTCAATATAAGGGGTGGCACACACGAGTATCTACGTACATATTTGTTTGGCAGCTCAAAAGGCAGTGTAACATACGCCTTGTTAGGTAATTTAAAGTGTACCTAACCAACTATAAGATACATTTTAATTCAATAGGTATTCTAGCCTCTATTGAAAGTAGAGATAAGTAACGATTTGGTTTTTTTTTTGACGGATCACTATAATATATTTTTAACCATGTATTTTTGACAAACGCATCTATTTTAATATTTAATGGATTTCACTTTTCTCTGCTTTAGCTCTTTACCATCAGTGAAGGAATATCTCCGTGTCAAAATTGTTCAAAAATACCTAAAATCGTGAGTAATATAGCCCTAGGAGAAGAATTCACAAAAATCGCTTTATAATATAGTCATAATAATTACCTGAGAATCGCAAGCACAAAGTAGGTTCTTATTCGTAATTATGGGTGTCTCAGAGTCGAATTCCCAACTCTGGTACACTATTTTTAAACTCAGCTCGATGAGACAGACGAATCTCAACTTTAAGTCTCAAAATCTCTAGATTGCACACGTTTGTTGATGAGTAATCGTTTGTTTCGTAGTCGGGGCCGTTGGTTCCACGATGTCAAAGTCACGATACTGTGTATTCGTGACTTGTATTAATATTCCTTGTACGTCCCGAGACACGTTGCTATGCGATGGAGGTGATACATCGATAGTTGCAAACCCTGCTATTGTAGATTCATGCTTTCAAAAACACCGACGTTTTGGTGTCGCATAAAGTACGAATGCAGACTACAAGTAGCTACAAAAGAATAATTTTATTCTTTTAGTCACAAAAGAATACAACACATGTTTTTAAATTTAAATCAATTGTTCTTACTAAAGGTCCATTTCTATAATACTATAGAACATACACAATACACACGCTTGCTATCACGAATCTCCAACTTTTTGACGTTGCAATATAAATTGCAACGTCATTAGGTATTGATAGTCTATCTACATTTAAGACGGTTCCCTGATCCAAACTAGCGCTGCCATCTATTCTATCGTATTATTATGTTAAACAACGGAATTTTCAAAAATCCCTTGGAGATTTTGTGGTAATATAGTTTTATTTTGTTATAGTTTACGAAGAGATGCGAAGTTGCACTTTTTGGCCACCAAATTCGGTTTTCGCATCTCCTCCTAAGCTATACAATATAAAACTATTACAGAGCCATTAAAAATAAGCTTATGATAGGTATCCCAAACTAGCAAGGGATTTTTGAAAATTCCTTTGTTTAACGTAATAATACGATAAAATAGGTATCGGTGCTGATTTGGGTCGGGGTAGCCCCTTAAACAGACTAAATTTCGCATTTAGACCGGATCAAACTTCAATGAAACAATACCTTGACTTGAGGTAAAGTAACTGGAATACTCTAAACCCATCTAAAAAGTCTCATAGTCAAAAGGACGCCCGCTTCATGACTTATGTATTTATTACTGTTAAAAAACTATTGCCTCTTCTATTAGGGTCAACGTGGACATTACAATATTACGTATACATTGTTAATATGGGCAAATACTGACAAAATGACGGCAGAAATAAAATAACTAAATAACCGTTAACTTGTGACAGTTGTGACATATAGATAGACGTATCGTGACATAATTCATCGGAGCAGCAACCGTGAAAGCTCCCAGTTGATTGACATCTCTACTATCTATTTTTACTTAGCTCTACATTATAATGCAACATCTGCAAAGCGTGTTCGATTCTGCAAAACCACTCATCCATCCCTCTATTGAATGTGAATAGAGTCTAAAATGTTTGAAATTATTCATGACGGGTTTCTAATCAATGAAGTTCAATGGTCCTAATCCTATTTGTAGGTACTTTTACAGCTCATGGCTCGTTTTATTGCTCACAATTTGTTTTTAATCCTAACACTACACAAGAGTGCAATCGACCGTGACATAGCATACTGCACCTTTTTTATTGGTTCACCATGGTTCCTCTACGTTTAACATTGTCCAGTACTATATTCCATATTCACGACCGTTCATAAATGTCTAAATTAGTAAGTACTCAGATAGTACCTATTTTATTGCAGTACTAATTTTATAAATGTCAAAGTTTGCGTGGATTAATGTATGGATGTATGGATATTTATTACTCTTTCACGCAAAAACTTCTGAACCGATTAGGCTGAAATTTGATATGGGTATAGTTTGGGATCTGGAATAACATATAGGTTATATAGTACCTACATTTATGTACATTTATCATCGCCTTAGGGTTACAAAAACCTGTTATGATGTTAAAAACCTAGAAGAAATCTTCTAAGCGATAAGGCCGCCCATTGTACTTGTTTATGTTAATGTCTATGTGTTTTATTTATCTTTGTGGTGTACAATAAAGAGTTTTGTATTGTATTTGTAAAAAGTGTAATTAATTAATAATAAAAATATATATTTTAGTTAAACAAACTGCTATATATATAGGTATTTACGACAAGATTCTAACTTATATTTGTAATAAATAAAACTTATATATAATATATCAAACTTATATTTATAATTATTGTACGATCTAAACTGCGGATGTTAGTAACTTAGTCCAGAATATTTTAAGATGCTTTGCTAGTTCAAATCGCGAATACGGACAAATAAAATAGCAAAAGAAAGCATAAATTAAGATATAATTATATTTACGCCATAACATAAACGAAATATTCATTAACACGATTAACACGACTATAGCCCATGATCTGCTTTCAAGACAGACCACCGATCTCAGCCTATCGTTATCATTAAAAAAGGTCGTATCGCCTAATGTGAAACTACCTCTCATATGTCATATGTTCCCTTTATTTTAAGTTCCCTTTATTTTAAGCCCGCTTATTGCTTTTAATGGTCCCTCCGTATATGAATAAAAGGTTCTCTGTTCTGGGGTACATTACTGATGTTAATATACGGTAATCGTGCCTTATTGATCCTTTCGAATGACGTTTTCTGAATAGGGTGACTTCAAAGTGGTTAGAGAGAAACTCAATCACAACTATTATATATTATATATTATATTATATATTATATATTACATCAATTGCTTAGGCATTTCAATGGCAATGACCTGCTACATTGTAAGCAATTCGGGTTTACTCGCGGCAGGTCAACTACTGATGCCGGTGTAGAGTTGGTATCGCATATTTTCGATGCTTGGGAGAAGTCGCAAGATGCTTTAGGCGTTTTTTGTGACTTGTCAAAAGCATTTGATTGTGTACACCATGGAACATTAATCAGGAAATTACATCACTATGGAATAAAGGACAACTCTTTGGATCTTCTTTCTTCTTACTTGAGTGACAGGATACAAAGAGTTGACGTAAATGGGAAACGGTCTTCGGGATCTGTAGTTACAATGGGTGTACCGCAGGGATCAATCCTCGGTCCTTTCCTATTTTTGGTTTATATTAACGACCTGCCTCATCTCGTTAAAAATAATCACGAGATTGTATTGTTTGCTGATGATACTTCTTTAATTTTTAAGATGATTAGACAAAACACAAATTTTGACGAGGTAAACAATGCAATATCAAAAGTAGTCCACTGGTTTGGTGTTAATAATCTTTTGCTTAACGAAACTAAAACTAAATGTCTTAGATTTATTCTACCAAATGTAAAACAAGTTAAGGCTGATGTAAACGTAAAAGGAGAAACGTTAGAAATTGTAGACACTACCGTATTCTTAGGAATAACCTTAGATAGTAAACTTCAATGGGGCCCACACATAGATAAGCTATCGAAGAGACTTAGTTCTGCAGCGTATGCAGTAAAAAAAATCCGTCATCTTACAGACGTTGATACTTCCAGACTGGTCTATTTCAGCTACTTCCATAGTATTATGTCGTATGGTATATTGCTGTGGGGGAACGCTGCAGATATTAACACCGTATTTGTGCTGCAGAAGAGGGCTGTTCGTGCAATCTATAACATGGGTCCTAGAGAATCCCTACGTGATAAATTCAAAGAAATAAATATAATGACAGTACCATGTCAATATATTTATGAAAACTTATTGTACACTCATAAAAATATCGATCGGTTCCCTAAAAATTGCGACATACATAATGTAAATACTAGAAATAAGAATAAACTCGCTGTGCCCAAAACTAGGTTACACAAGGTTAATGTATCTTTTAGAGGGCAATGTATACGCTTCTACAACAAAACCCCTAGCGAGTTGCAAAAACTTTCTATAAATAAATTCAAACAAATTGTCAAACATATCCTTTGTAAAAAGGCTTATTACAAAATTTCAGACTATCTAGAAGATAAAAAAGCTTGGGACGGATTTTGCTCCAACTCGAAAAATTACTCTAAAAATAACACCTAACAGGCTAAAGGTTTCTTCGTCGCTTCTTTACTTTAGTCTACATACCGAAGCGACCGAAATCAAAATATCACTTTATTTCCAAATCAGTGTTTAATTTTAAGAATTTGACCTGTTCTAAGTGTACATTTATTGTATTTACGGAAATAAAGAAACTTTGACTTTGACTTTGACTTGACTACTAAGGAATAAAATATGGACAATAAAATAGCTGCCTTCAAGACAGACCACCGATCTCAGCCCATCGTTATCATTAAAAAGGTCGTATCGCCTAATGTGAAACTACCTCTCATATGTTCCCTTTATTTTAAGCCCGCTTATTGCTTTCAATGCTCCCTCCGCATATGAATAAAAGGTTCTCTGTTCTGGGGTACTATAGTACATTACTGATGTTAATATACGATAGTCGTGCATAATCGATCCTTTCGAATGACGTTTTGTGAATGGGGCGACTTCAAAGTGGTTAGAGTTTTGATGGAAGGAATGAATAGTGAATTATACAAGCTTATTTCTTTGTCGATATCTTTTCATTTTGTCGGGGTATAGGGTGAGCAAGACGATGTGACTGAGGCGTAAATTTGTTAGATGTGTAGAGTTTAGGTGTGGTTGGTTGATTTTTACATAAGTGACCCAGATGAGAAACTCGTATAGATACACCTACTTTTAATGTTTCCTCATGTACGTCGTACGTATTGTAACGCTTTAGCGTAACTGTATTGTTTCATTATGACATGATAAATCAATTATTATACTATAAAGGTAAATCCTTGCATATCGGTGTCTGCCGATATCTTTTCACTATGTGGGGATATTGGATAAGAAAGAAGATGTGACTGAGGCGTAAATTTATTAGATGTGTAGAACTTAGGTGTGGTTGATTTTTTTATATAATTGACACAGATGAGAAACTCGTATAGGTAGGTACACCTACTTTTAATATTTCCTCATGTACATACGTCGTACGTATTTTAACGCTTTATCATAGCTGTTATGTTTTATTATGGAAAATCAACTACTATACTATTAAGGTAGACATCGGTACACCTTTTACATCGGTGTCTAGGTGTTTAAAACGAATTATGTACTGCGACTAAAATCACATATACTGGTCGTAAAAACAATTTAAAAAATATAGTTATTTGAATTATTATACAACTAGTACGACTGTTTTAATTAGGCAAGGTACTACCTACTATTTAAAAATATAGTGGTAATGAAATTACGCTAACTATGAAATTTATGTCTATTGATCGATTTGATTTGAGACGGTCCATCTCAAAGGACATAATTTGTTATAATTCTGAGACACCTTGTAGCTACTGCTCGCTCGGGAAAATGATATGTAAGACAGAGACATGGCATCCGCCAGCTCCCTACATGTGTCTACATATCGTTTTTATTTGCACGTCAAATAACCGTGGTCGAACTCCAATTTGTATTTTCGGTTTCGTAGATGAATTGTTTATGTTAAGGCACGTTATACATATCAAACGTTATTTTTCCTAGAGGTATTTTTTTTTCATTATAAACAGCTATCAAGTCAAATACATGTGAAGGAATACTCAAAAGCTGTATCTAGCTAATAGCTGTACCTAGCTTATTGTCAGTATTGAAAACTATATTCCTGGGTTCATCAAATGTTATAAAATTAAAATAGTCGCAATGATCTACTACATTGAATTTGGGCTGAAAATCGGCAGATTACATGTCTGATTCCGACCACCCTAGTATTATTATATGGCGTGTTTTAAAAAACGATAAAACGACTCAAATTACCTTACTTTTACACTTATCTTAAGTTTTGCAGGATAAATACTAATTCCCTGGGGATAAAAAAGTATAAGGGGTCTCAAAAATTTTCTCTCGGTTAATTTTCTATACAATAGTGAAAGAATTTTCAAAATCGTTCCATAATTGGCGGAGATATCGCGTAACATACATACAAAAAAACATACAGACGAATTGAGAACCTCATCCTTTTGAAGTCGGTTAAAACATACATACGAATTGATAATCTCCTCCTTTTGAAGTCGGTTAAAAATATATAGTACCTTTATCAGCAACAGAATTTTTCAATAGTAGTAAAGTTTGAACAAAGAAGTTTTAGAACATTTTCAATAACCCTGCATATTTGGGCTGTCAGTGTGTATCAGCCTAACCCGACAAACGAGAGGTAGCGCAAACGTGTTTGTCAATTTGGCAGCATCCGATGTGTGCTTTATTGTCCTAACACCGCGGAATGTGATTGGATGCATCTCATCATCGTAGGTATTCGTAGGTGTTCTTAGGCCCGTGGTAGAAATCTTTTCTTTTATTAAAGACTAGCAGGCCGCCCCGGCCTTGCACGGGTATTTAACAAAAATTTCAAGATCCCTATTTTTTTTAATGGAATATAGCCTATGTCGGCCTGAGCCAGGGGATAGTGTAGCTTCCCAACAGTGAAATGGGCAACAGGCCTATTCAATACAAACCAGCAATCAAATCTTTCCTCTTTATAATATAAAGATTTATGTATTTATCGGGTATTTCTTTCTATATTCCCCTACGTTTCCATCGCGTTACGGCGATTGCAGTCACGGGGCGACTGGATGTACTCGGAATTACCGCCGAGAATTGACTACCCTCAATTCGTGCAGAATCAGGAATGTTCAAGTTCACATTATAGGTTTTGCGAGACACGGATAAGCGAACACCGCGCGGGGAAGGCGAGAAAGGAAGGCAAGAGCCGCGGAACGGCTGGCCCGCGCGTAAATTTACTGGTTTTTATTTTTTAAATTTCGTTTTGCTCTCAAATAATACTCTTTTGCAAAAAAATAAAACCATAATCCTCTAAAGTATTTTTCTGAGAACATGTAGATAAAAGTTAATAAACTTTCATCTACATGTTCTCAGAAAAAAAATATGTTAAATAATCAGCAAATTAAACTGGTTTTTCCGTAGGAGTATGTAAAAATTAAGATTTAGAGGAAACTTCGCGATTTTTTTCTATCGAGTCAAGTTTAGTCAATCGTGTTTTTCAAAGGCTCCCATAAGTTACTAACTAGAATCCTAAACTTTAGATGCAAATAAAAAAATAATACAAAATTCAATGTTTTCTTGCCTTCAAATTTATTTTTCGTGCAGTTAAGACGTGGGTTTTGGGACTCACTTCGCCTTAAAGGCGATAAATACCCGATCTTTAATATGTTAACTAATCGCGAATGTTTAAAAAGTCTTTTATATTTTGTTTTAGCATGTTCAACAACCCTTTAGGTTCTTCTAAAACAATCAAGGTACGTACATACATAGTTAAACCGCTTACATGCATAATGAATTTGTCTAACTACGATATTTTGCTACTCATTGCTTGTCATTTGCTCTGCGTACCTGATTATATGCCTCTCACTCCACTTCAGTGATTTATTGTCAATCATTATTGTCTAAAGATATTTAACTGTCTAGTTTTTTAGCAGAAAATATCTTGAAAAAAACGAGGTACGAATGTCTATGAGTGTAGAATCATTGCTACTCTTATACAAAAAGCATAAATAGATTTTTTCTTTTACAAGGTGTTAGCAAAATAAGTTAACCCATGGTATAAGAAAACCAGGTATGCTCTCCCGAGACACAATGCTCACGTGGGTGGCTCTTGTTACGTCATTATCGTCATCGGCGAATGAGAAGACGAATCTGTTTCCTGGTGATACCAGTAGCGTAAAATCTTAACTCCCCGAGCACCTGTATGAATCTGATAAAACTATGTGGTTTTGTAGAAACCAATTATTTATCACATTGACTTGTAACAAACACTGTTTTGACTGATTTAGCAAACACAATTGACGATCGTCTTTTTTTTATTTGATTTTTCAATTGACTATTATTACATTTGTCACCCAACTTCTTCATTTTGTTGAAATAAAGTGGCAACTGGACAGTGACGTCACAAGAACCACTCCCGGAGGAGCAGACTGTTTTCTTGGATCATGAGTTAACCCTTTCGAAGTCTTGGGGCACTAGACAACTACATATGCAATAACAAATGTTTATTTATATTTTGTGCTCAGATATGTATTACCTATATAATGCTTACGACAAACTTGTACCGTCACCAAACAAAACAAAATTAATCGTGGTAGTTACCAGCTGATACGGCAAATAAGACACCAGATTACCACCAAAGGGCTAAAACTAGCCAGAAACTTTCGTTATAGATCATTAAGTTTTGACAACAACTTAAATGGAAAAAGTTCCGTTGAAGCGCAAGTGAAAATAAGGCGTATGTTTTGGCAACCTTCAGATGATTTATGGGACGGAAGCCATAGAAGGATTGCAAGGCAATCATTTATTAGGTACATTCTGTTGGTGAAATTCTTAGAAAGTATTTGCAGGAAGTAAAGTCTTGAAAGCGTGGAAATGGAATCCTTAGTAATCGCTGCGTGAACGAAGATTCAATCTATCAACAAAAATATTTATGACGGATTGATATCAAAACAGAGTTCGGTGGCCACCAAGAGCAATTTCACTATTGCATAAAGGAAATAAAATATGGGCATTAAAAAAGCTTATAATTTTTTTTTTATATTCTTCTGAATAACGTAATTATAAGAAAGGAAAGGCAGTGCGGTGCTAGTTTGAGGCATACAAAAAAAACTATTTATTGTACACCACAAAGATAAATAAATATAAATAAATACACATAGACATGGGCAGCCTTATCGCTTAGAAGCGATTTCTTCCAGGCATACAACCGCGTAGGATATTAGTAGGATGTCTGAAGTGACATAACTCTGAACTCTGGAAACAAGTGTGTGTCTAGTTTTGATAAACATTATGAGTTTCTACATTTTTTCAATTTTCCCTATAAAATACATTGTTATTTGCGCTGCTAAAACAAATATGTTTCAATAGAAGATAGGTACCAAAAATTACCCACTTAATTAAACTTTGATGGTAAATTACATGTTGCTTTAGCGAGCACCATTATGTAATTACATGGGTTAATTACTAGCAAAAGCAACTAGCTTCATTACCATTAGTTTTACAAAGGTATACATAATCAACCCTATATCCATAAATTATGTACTTTAATTATTTGCTGAATTAAAATAGAACGCACCAAATGCAGAATTTGACATAATGTACATAAATAAATTAAGTGAGTCGATGGATGGAGGCGGCTCAGGACCGCTATTTGTGGCGTCGTACGGGGGAGGCCTATGTCCAGCAGTGGACGTGTATGGGCTGATGATGATGATGATGATGATGAAATTAAGTAACTAATAATGTGATTAATAAATTAAGCTGGGTTTACGCAGTCTCCGATTGTACAAAACCACACATTAAAGGTTACAGCCAACTGAAATCAACAGGCTCTCAAAGAATAAATTATAACTGATTGATACTAAGTAGTTTTTCCTCATATAAGAAAATGTAGAGCCCGCCCATGTTTATTTTGCACTACGTGTTGAAAAGTTAATTATTACATCATAACCCTTAAACTTTTGGGTTGCTAAATATTCAAAACTAAGCGACTGGGTCTCAGTACAGGTCTTTTTATTGGGGATGAGCAATTTAAGAAGTCAGATTATTAAATTTTTTTAAACAGCAGTAGAGAGAGGGAGTGAAGCCTTAATGATTACTTCTACTGGTCATGTCAATTCCTGAAAAGTAGTGTACATAGTTTTCGTTACCGCAGTCAGTAGTCAGCTTAGTCCCGGAAAATTGTCGATTCATGAGTAGTAGTGGAGCTATCGTGCACCGCAGTTGATTGTCAGCTTAGTTCCGGAAAATTGTCGATTCATAGGCGCGAATTGCTTGTTTGCTGTTAAGCATCCACCTCACAATTTAAATAAATAAATAATGTTGGACAATGCAAAAAGAGTAAACACTCAAGGTAAAGTAACTAGGTAGGTACCTAAACAAACTGTGATATTATTTATTTATTTAGAATTAATTATGATAAACAATGCCCTCTTACATCAGCACTACTAATTTATATTCTTATTTTTGAACATGACTTAAACGATGCCCTTTTACAGCTGATCTAATTTAATTTATCTTACATATTTATCTATATGGGCCGTGGGGCCGCGGCGTACGAATATCGACCCCTCCAACTCAACCCGTGGATGTCGTAAGAGCCGACTAAGGGAACCTACCAGAGGAAGGGCAGCAGCTTCCTTCTGAGTATTTTTTCAACACCAACACTGCGATCACCAATCCGCCTGCCAAGTGTGGTGATTATGGCAATTCCCCCCTTACATGGGAGACCATCCACACGATGGACAGACGACATCGTAGCGGTCGCAGGGAGTCGATGGATGGAGTAGGCTCAGGACCGCTATTTGTGGCTTCGTACGGGGGAGGCCTATGTCCAGCAGTGGACGTGTATGGGCTGATGATGATTTATCTATATTCCTAAGTTATTTAACTGTATTTCTGTTGGTCTGTTTTATGGCTTTGAAGTAAGCATAATTTTAAGCACACACATATACCTATTGTGAACTATTTATTGTAAATTGACTTATCCAAGTGTGCCCAGTGCTCCTACGGCGAATAAATGAGTATGAGTATGAAAGGTTCTCGAGTGGCGACCGCGATGCAATGCTTAACGGAGTGTGGGAAGACCTCCCACTCGATGGACCGACGACATTGTAGCGGTCGCAGGAAGTCGTTGGATGGAGGCGGCTCAGGAACGCTATTCGTGGCGTCGTTTGGGGGAGGCCTATGTTCATCAGTGGACGTGTACGAACTGATAATGATGATGATGAACCATGAATCTAAGCCTCCTGCAATTATATTATACAAATGGTTTCATTGTTTTATTAAACCATTTCGTATCTACCCTCCTCAACCTATCAGGTAACAAAATTCTTGAACTTCAAATGTCAATAGATCGCGATCGCGATATCAGCTTAACACAGGCCCTGACTCTGATGCAACACTATCGGCATTGTAATGGTTATTCTGCAGAACGCGCGGCAGGTTAGATTAAAAATTTATGTTTTTCATTATACAAGTTCTGCTTAAATTGTGGCTAGTTTATGCTATGTGAATTATCGAGCATTATTTATTACTAGCTGCTGCCCGCGCCTTCGCCTGCGTTTTATCGGGGTAAAAATACCTATATGTTATTCCAGGTCCCAAACTATACCCACACCAAATTTCAGCATAATCGATTCAGTAGTTTTTGCGTGAAAGAGTAACAAATATCCATACATCCATCCATACAAACTTTGACATTTATAATATTAGTAGGATTTACTAGATGACGCTGTGAACTTCGAATAAAGTACGTGATTGTTTTTTCTTGTAGCCATTTCTGAAAAAAAGATAAAAATCCGTTTTTTCAACCCGTAAGCCGTTTTTAAGTTTTAGCGAGACTAACGAAAGGCAATTTATTTTTTTATGTAGAGATTAACACAACTCATTCATATATCTGGGTACATATTCATTATCTTATGTTATATCTCAAAGTGAGCACAGCCGCGGACTGAAAAGTATTTTCATAAAGCTTGTAAAAGAGTTTTGAAAAAACTCGAAAATAAATAAATAATTAAGGTGTTTTCTTAAATTTTATAGGTATATTATTAAACAAGCGCCGCACTAAAATCTCTCTCTTGCGTTCATATGTATACCCTACTTTTGACCTTCCAAAAACAATATCGCGTGATGCAAATTTTATAAACAATCTTGCCCAAGGCTCCAAGTCAAGGCCCTGACTTGCAGTTCCACCAACAGATTTCATCGGGCCCATGGGGGTATGCAAAAAGATCAATGACTCATCCAGTACGTGGCCTTCTTATCAGATCCTGGTGAATGAGTAATGGCCTTCTTAGCATACAGGCTGAAAATCCGGCTGATTTAGTTCGGGTGAATTGGACACAGTTTGAAATAGCCGAATTAGCGTAGTTATTTGGATAGTGAATTTCAAGATTGCCTGGGAGAAATCGCTCTCAGCGATAAGGCCGCCTTTTGTACTGTATTTATTTTAATTTTAGACATAAGAGTTTTTAGGTAATTAGTTTTAATGTAATAGGTACAATAAAGTGCTAATTCATTTTTTTACTACCTTATTTACTAGATTTTGGCGGGACTCGAACCCAACACGCAGTCCCGTACTCAAGGAGGGACGTGCTTTCGAGTCCCGCCGAAATCGTTTTTTTAGGATATCTTTTAATTTCTTTGATAACACCCTGTATTGGAATGGAACCGGCATAATAAAAAGTATTGTATTGTAAGCATTTGTGAGTCTAATTGGTACTGTGAGTTCGGTCCCTAGAGATTAAGATAGCGTGGGTACAAGTATACGCTTTGTCCTGATTTCATTGGTCTGGCATGCTATTTGTCATGTTTGGCGGATGACAGGAACGAGGACTCCGCGACTTTAAAAAGCTTAAAGGGCTTAGAGAATGGCCGGTGAAATTGTGTGGGATATTAGTTTAATCGGCTAGACTAGCTTCAACGACGTCTGTTTCCGGTGAAACAGATAAAAGAAGCGGAAATATCGGCTTCAAAAGTCTACATTGCACCCAATAGAACGAGCCGAGGCATATGCATCAGTCGTTTCACTGCGTGTACTCAGACAACAATTCTACAATAAGAAGTCGAATATTTACCATGATTTGAGTTTTGAGTTCTCCAATATTTCGGCAATATTCCGTGATCATGGCTCATGAAACTGTGCCGAAATATTGGAGAACTAAAAACTCAAATCATGATTAATATCCCGTTATTAATTTTACTATTTTAAATAACCATGATAGTTTCAAAAGTCCTTCAATAGGCCTTCACTGGATGAGAGAGAGGTCCTTAATAATACATATTATTAATTTCAATTAAATTAATCTCATTATTATATACATTTTGTGTATTCTATTAATATATTTTTTTAAATTGTATTTTCTTAAGGAAAAAAAAAGTGCTGTATTATTATTAGTTTAAAAATGTTTAGAGGCCGAATGTCATAGGACAATACAACTTGACTGCATGAATTTTGATTTGTTTAAAAGTTAAAAGCCCTGTTCAGTAACACAGTGACTCCGCTCGAAATCGTCTATAAAGACATCATCTTCATTAGTATTCATACCGGCTTTTACTTTCATTGTAGAGTCCGTATTTTTCTCGTCTGTTGCCTACGCATATACAGGAACAAAAAAGGATAAAGCCCCGCTTTGTCGTACGTTCGGTTTGTATTGTTCCGCACTCGCGACTCAAAATCCCTTTGTCGGAGCGGGTTTGCTCTAAAATGTCAAATACTTCATACCTCCATTCAAGCTGAAGGGACCTCTATATTGTTTGTGATGGTAAAGAATTGACGTGGATTGTTTCGATTTGACTATTTTTAGGGTTCCGTATCTCTAAAGGAAAAAAAGAACCCTTATTTTATATAAAGGATCACTTGGTTGTACGTCTATCCGTCTGTCAATCCTCTTGTCTTAAGAACGCGTAGATGTATCGAGTTGAAATTAACAAAAATGCTTAAATCAGTATCCTCTTGGAGTCCACGTAATCAAAAGTTACAGCCCTATAGGCCCGAAATAGTTGAAATTTCCAAGTGAATTACAAGCACACAAAACTATAGGGTAGTTACTTCCCGTAGACCTAGAACCATAATATTTGGCAAGAACCAAGGATTTATAACTCTACGGAACCCACGGTGCGCGAGTCTGACTAGCACATGACGTTTTATTTTCGGTGGTTTCAGTTTGATTCGTAGTTCAATAAATGGGAAAAAGAAAACGTTCGATTCAGAAGCGTATCAGAACCAGGTTTGTGCTAAAGGAAAATCCACCAAGCTAAAAAACTTACTTCATTTAACGAAAATATACATATTCCCCGGTTTCTGCAACTGATTTTTAAATAGCCTTTAGTTCTGTGCTTCCATTTGTCAGAATAAGCCAAAAAGCTTTCTATGAGCGATTCGTCCAATTAATGCTTTCAAATCCGGGATAAAAAACCTGTGAATAGCGAAACTCATTGCTTAATTCGCATGAACGAGGTAGGTTCACATAAAGCCATGGAAACACGCGTGCCAAATATACTCGTTTCGTGCTACCAAACGCAATGGTTTGTTACAAAACGGTAGTTCATTTGGCGAGCACTGAATTTAATCTCGCTAAAGCAGAGTTAGAATAAAATGTGAGTTTTTTAACGCCACACTGACGCGGAGTCCAAAATGTCAGCCATGTGGTAGGGAAAACGCTTTGCGTTGTGGTCCAAGGTAAGTAGTTTTTAATTATTTATATTTATAGAGGCAAACCACCTCGTTACAATTCAATTTAAGATACTTGAAATATATAATACTATAATGCCAAAAGGGATTACACAGATATTAAAGAATAAAAAGAACAGTAAAGTAAGTCAAGATAAGTTGAACAATGTAAATTAAGTTAAATAATTATATTATATGGTTAGAGACATAAGTTTATAAAAAAGAGGTCACTTTTATTTCATCTGTTCAAATTTACCAAACGATAGCGTAACATGGCAAATATGTGTGTAGTTCCTAACACGTTATTCGAAATAGTTTCTATTGACACATTCACTGTTTATCTGAGCGGTGCTCTTGCAAGGGTGCTGCTGGAGTTGCTGTAGAAAACCATATGCTGCCGTCTTTGCACGCTCTTTTTCGGGATATAAATATAATATATCCTACTATTTCAGGTTTAAATCTATGCAAAATTTAAATCCAATCCGTTCAGTAGTACGTGAAGGTAACAAAGATCCAAACTTTCGCATTTTTAATATTAGTACAAAGTGCGAAGTATGGATAGAGTGCCGGTGCAGCCACGCAAATACTCTTTGTATCTTTTACGTCCCGTCGTCGTGCAGCACAGCAAACACCGGCAACGCCGCTATTGCTTCGCTGAAAATTGGCAGTGAACGTGTTAAAATCGCCACCTCCTTTCCCTTATCCCTGACCACACAGCAATAGAACAATGCAGTGTTTTACAGTGTGACTGCGAGGCGTGACTCTGCCACCTACCGTGTACGTTTGCGAGTGCGATATGCGTCGTAATTGCGTCACATGATGATTTGTAGCTCTGGAGCGAACTAGCGAAAAACTTCTTTAGCTGATTCTTGGAAAGGTGTGGCGTGGCATTGACCTTATAGCATTGGACACATCGCTGTATTGACTAAGTGGGAGCCACAGTCATCAAAAGGATTAACGTTGAGGAATAATTTTATTTATTGTTTCTGAAATTTTCATTTTACAAGGTTTTATTTAACTCGCAATGTATGTACATATGTATGTTTATTAGGGTCAAATCTTGCAACTAAATTTTAGATCAGTTATACTCAACAGATTGAGCTGAAATTTGGCATACTTATGTAAGTTTGATGACAATACAGTGTCATGGTGCCATCGAGCTGGTCTGATGATGGAAACCGAAGGTGGCCATAGGAACTCCTAAACGAAACGACTTAACCACGTCGAGTTTGGGTTTGTTGGATTTGTCTTCCCAATCACTTTCGTCCTAGATGATATTGCTTGTATTTATTAATTATAAAAAATATTTTATCTTTTTTTTTGAGCTTTTTTCATAGAATATTATCCCCTTATAGGGCAGAAGCTAGTATCACGTCTGTGGTGGAAACCGTGTCTTTTTCAGAACGGATTGTTCAAGTTCTTTATTCATAACAAATTGGGTTTCATGTCAAATAAACAATAATTTTAAATAATAATTAATAATATATTATTTAATTTAATAAAATAATATTTTTGTGATTTGAATCATTAGATATTAATCATCAATAATCACCTTATAAAATAATGTTAGTATAGTATAGTTCTCAACTCGTCTGTTTTTTTTTTTTTGTATATTTGTTACGCGATATCTCCGCCAATTAAAGACCGATGTTGAAAATTCTTTCACTATTGTATAAAAAATGATCCTGAAGGGGTCCCATAAAATTTATCCTCGGGGGATCGGTATTTAATGCCTATTTATCTCGCAAAAATGAATGTAAAAGTAAGGGAATTTGAAGTCGGTCGTATCGTTTTTTAAAACACGCCATATTATTGATAAGAAATGTTCGTATGAGTAACAGCAAGCGCCACAGCGAGAGACAGTTCAGGACCGTAATGCCTGTAGATTATGGAAGTCTTGTGTCCAAGGCAAAGATCCTCTTTACTTCACAGAGCCACCGGAGTAAGGCATTGACATAAAGACATAAGACACCTAAGCTATCGTTATAACTGAGCACTTGAGCTCTCGTTTGAAATCTTGGAAATGTGATAGAAATACATATATATTTACTTCTAAGATGTTTCCCGCAGTTTCACCCATGTTAAATATGAATTTCACATAAAGTACTTGAAAATTAAAAAAATATATATACAAGCTTTTCGTCTAGGACAAAAGTGTTTAGGAAGACAAATCCAACGAAACCAAGAAAAGTACCTACAGACAAAAAGTAACCTATGTTACTCTCCATCCTTTTAACTAAGTCTATGCTAAAAATCAAGTCTTTAGTTAGGGAGTGAAGGAAAGACAAACAAACATACTTTCGCATATATAATATGAGATAGCATTAGGAAGTTAGGATTTATGTTAGGGTGTAAATTACATTAGGTGTATGTCTAGATTATGTATGATAGAAAAGTAAATTCTTCGTTTTTGCTTAAGGGTGATCGTCACGGATTGGCGCGAGACGTAAATTATTTTGTGATTTTTAATTTGTTCTGCGTTTTACAAAGAATACAATTAACGGTAAAGTAATTTGGAGAAAATCGTAAACTATGTTCTATGCACGCATCATAAAACCAACTTCGTTAAAAATTTTATTTGGAAGCGTTTGTGAAAATATTTATTTTTAGCCCAAAATCTCTTATTTTCTCGAATTTAGAAAATGGTATACAATTTGCGCCAACTTACTTTTCCGCTAGATTTATTCCTTGAAGAATGCAGAATAAATGAAAATCCACAAAAAAAATGATTCGCGCCATTTTGAACCCGTGTCGAACCACCTTAACCGTTGGCTCCTTCCTGCGATAAGCGAGATTGTGAAAGCAGTTGTCGTTATAGAAAGTACAAACCAACATTGCGCATCGTTGGGTAGCTAGCGCATCGCAACGGGGCCTACCACTATCACCATGGATATATAATTATATTATATCGAATATAAAAAATACTATGGTGGTACATAATACCACTAATACAATACATAAGACAATACAATAAGTAATACATTATATATCGTAAAAAACGAATCAATTAGGTGAGAACGAGTGCCTAGATAAACCTTACATAGGCTTTAAGGCACTACTAACCCAAAAATGTAATGTTTTTTTTATGTACCCATAAATAAATATCATTGATTCGTTTAGGCAATATACAATAAATCATCAATACATAATAAAAGAAAGTGTCTTCCCGCTGCCTGTCCCTATAATATATGCTTAGATTTTAAACTACTCAACGGATTTTGATGCAGTTTTCTTTTTAATAGATGAAGTGATTCAAGAGGAACCTTTATATGTATAATTTAGTATCAGCATTGCACCCGTGCGAAGCCGGGGCGGGTCGCTAGTAATACATAAGGCGCACTAGGCAGCCAGGCTGCCTAGTATGCAAAATTATATTCATCAACAACGCTTTTCACTGTGTTATATCAGACAACTGAACTGATCCATTCATACCTTATATTACTAACTAGCTGCTGCCCGCACCTTCGCCCTCGTTTTAACGGGATAAAAAAATAGCCTATATGTTATTCCAGGTCCCAAACTATACCCATACCATACTTCAGCCTAATCTGTTCATTAGTTTTTGCGCGAAAGAGTAACAAATATCCATACGTCCATCCATACAACTAACATTTATAATATTAGTTGGATGGATAGTAGCATAGGATTTTAAAACTGTTACAGCCTTCGTCATAAAACTCCAAAATTGGCATAACAACCTCACGAACAACGTTGCATTATGTACTGAACATGACATGTGTGAAAAATTCCAACTCCAGAATGTAATTAGCATGTAAACCATGTAGGTTAATTTTAGTATAGCAAGTACCGTCAAAATTAGCTTAGCAACTCGTGGATAAAGTACAGAATAAATAAGTAGATTTCATAATTCAGATAATTAGGTGTAGATTTTTTACTTCTGTGTAGCTACTGTTTCATACATAATGTATAAAAGATTACAAGTATTTATTTTGTATCTAATTTCGTAATGGATACAACGTGAATTTTCTTAAAATTTTTATTATGAGCCCTGTATTATGTTAAGTATATCAGTCATTTAGTATCCGTAACACAAGCTCTGCTTAGCTTGGGGCTAGATGATGTTGTGTGGGTCGTCCAGTATTTCTTTTTTGTATTTATTTATACCCTACCACCCATTATAACGCCCCTACATAAACCTTTGTTAATTCTTTTCAAGGAATGTCTCAGCTGTTCGTCTATTTCTGAAGAAATGAAAGGCGGGTTTAACAACAGCTCGAAAATAACATTCCTATTCGCATACCAATTAGGGAACTTTCTGTGTAAGGGCTTATTCACACAGCATCCGTTTTACAGGATCCGTTTATTTTCCCGTGATGGCGTATGAAGCTGTAGGCTTTCACACACCAGATAGTATTCCGGATCCAGTAAACGATTGTTTCCGAACCGTTTTTTACGGATTTTCAGCTGCTAGAATAAATCGTTTACTGGATCCAGAATACTGTCAGGTGTGTCAACTCGCTCCTAAAACTACAAACGCCATTACGGGAAAATAAACATATCTGTAAAAAGGATGTTGTGTGAATGAGCCCTATGTCCCACATGGAAATATACGAAGGCATAATTGGTGTACGTTACCTATTATGCCCTTTAGCACAGGTTCATAAATGTTACATTACATACTATGATAATGTTTGTGAAATCGTGTAATCTATTCAGTACTGAAGCTACTTTTGGAACTATCATAGTTATTAAGGCACATAGTAATGCGACACTAGCGCCACTCTTAATTTTTTCTTGTATTATCGTTACGGAAAAGAATTACCAAAAGTTCTCACCGCCAATTTATAATACCCAGTATAAACTATTTTTCGATACCTCTTAATAGAACTTCTTTTAGAATTAGCAGAAACCATTTTCTGCTATTTCTATTGCCTTTGGCGGCCACCTTACTACGTGTCACATTACTATGCGCCAGAAAATCATGAAAAGGGCACAGCTTGTGACGTAGTAGGTACCTGTTGCTTATAATGTAACCAAGATCAGATTTGTTATGTTAAGTACCTATTTATTTTTTATGATTGTTCATCGCATCAGGTTTTAAAAAATCGGTAAATAATGTATTAATAAATAAAAGGGTACATACAAGGTATACATATTTGCCATTTGTGTCATTTTAAGCTTTTCCGTCAGTTAAATATTAACTATTAATAAATTCTACTGTTAGTAAACATACCAAAAACAAAGTTCTTCGGCAAAAAAAATACCAAAACACCATATGAAAACACATTGTTACAGAATGTTACCATTGTGTTAGTATTAATAACAGGTTTAACTAGCAATAATAACACACCGTTTAGTGCCTCGAACCATCAATAAATCATACACAAGCATACACAAAACTAAGGAGGAAGAACAAAAAAATATAGAGAAGACATAAAATAATTCAGTAAATGCAAAGTAGGTATTGTAGGATATGGCAGGGTTGGTAATTTACAATTATTTAATATAACAGGCAACGAACTTATGGTACATACAGGTGTTTCTTAAATATAAATATTGTGTTTATGTATTATTGAGTACCTAAGTTCTGTTTATATTTTATTCTTATTCAAAGGGGTTGTACAGTGTTTCACTTTCTTAAGTGATGGTCAGTTAAGAAAGTGAAGATGTGGCCTAAGATGGAGCATGCTTCCCAAAAGGAACTTCATGATTCGGGATTTAACTCAAACTCCAAGATTTTACACAGATTGTAAACAACGTGGAACGTGACATTAACTACATATATAAAAAATGTACTCAAAGAAACTCGTACATAGAAAAAAACATGAGTGCACTTAATAAATAAATATAGCTAAGTGTAACAATTTTGCCTGAACTACGTAATCCTGTGTTTGTTTAATATATACGTGATAAGTTTTTCATAGTAAAATTTTAATTCCCATCGCATTTCTGAACGACAAATTAGCACTCATTCATAACTGACGATATATACATAATATATTTAGGAAGAATAAGTAAGTTGTTACAGTGACCATGCAAACCAAGACGAGAACAAACGCTTATAAGTGGTATTTTTTTCGTGATTGAGAGCTTAGGCAAAGACCGCGATTTCATGGGTCGTGAAAAGAAGGGATTTGTTACAATGATGGTTCCTGTAGTCCTTCCAACATAACTGTGACATGGGCGAAAATGGGACTACAATTGACTGAGTTTTATTGGTTATTTTATTGAATACTGTGAGGTCAACTAGAAGACCCGAGAGGAGTAAATTAAAAACAGCGCTACATGCATATTAATTTATTGAATGTAGCAAAAGTTTAATTTACTCCTTATGCCTTATTTTAATCTATAAGTAAGTGTGACGAAAGTGGACGAATATCGCCAGCGTAGAAGTCCTATTTCGCTTGGCGCAATATCGCGAAAAATTCGCTGAGCTGACGCTGACGGCTAACCTCCAGTAGTGGAGAGTCACTATAAGAAGAAGAATAAGTAAGTCGAACTGTAATTAGTATTTATAAGGCAATAAATAATTTTTCTGTTCTATTCTATTTTAAGACTATGCATAGCCAATATGAGCCTACAATGAATGAATCTATGACGCAATAAAAACATATCACGGCATAGAAAGATATTTTTTTGTAAGGGATAAAGGAGAGTCGTACAGGTACAGCACACAGATGCCGGTATCCACGCTGATTTCTAATAATGCCGTTAGATTTCGTATTGTCAAAACTCACAAGTAACATGGACGTTGACATGAACTTATCGGAGGGGAAGGGCTTTGAGGTGGCGTATCCCGTCAAAAGCACAAATAAATAGTCAAACTACAAACAAAGCTCTAATCATCCCGTAAAGATGGTTTTATAAGGCTATTGTGTGAACTCTCCCCCCTTACATGGGAGACCATCCACTCAATGGACTGACGACATCGTAGCGGTCGCAGGGAGTCGATGGATGGAGGCGGCTCAGGACCGCTATTTGTGGCGTCGTATGGGGGAGGCCTATGTCCAGTGGACGTGTATGGGCTAATATGATGTGTGAACTCAAATCTAATCAAGTCAAAAATAATTTATTTACGTAAATACAATAAATGTACACTTAGAAAAAGGTAAAAATCTTAAAGTTAAACACTGGAACACATGGAAATAAAGTGATATTTTTTATTTCGGTCGTTAAGGTATGTAGACTAAAGTAAAGAAGCGACGAAGTAACCTTTAGCCTGTTAGGTGTTATTTGCAAATCCGTCCAAGCTTTTTTATCTTCTAAATAGTCTGATAATTTGTAGTTAGCTTTTTTACAAAGGATATGTTTGACAATTTGTTTGAATTTATTTATCTATTGATAATTTTTGCAACTCACTAGGAGTTTTGTTGTAGAAGCATTGCTACGCATTGCCCTTTAAACTGAATTTTTCTATGAGCTTATTTTGTAAGTCTATAGAAATAAACATTATATCTGATTCCGATCTCTTCAGATCACAGATATCTTGCTAGGACTGTAAGAAGGGATTTGTTACGATGGTAACGGATTATCGCTTGACAGGTGCTCGTCACGAGCTTTACTTTGACGGTAAGTTGGACATTATACGCTTCGTAATCCTTGTTCAATGGGTTTTAATATTGTTTACCTGCCTATCGTTCGACAGTCTACATTTTATCCTACCTTGAGTGCCTTATTCAAGGGTTTTTTTATTTTAGCCGAAATGTTAGAAAAGAGGATAAAATCAAAAAAGAAAAACCTTATAAAGGTTTTTGTAGAAGGTATTTTTTTTTAGAAAAAGCGTTTTTTATTTTTAGAAAAAGATCTTTAGAAAAATAACCTTAAACTTTAGGTTTAAGCATCAAATTAGGCTTGAGGCGTATTTATCGTCACTGATAAAAGTCACAGGTATAGAAAATTGGCAGTATGTCACAGTGACAGGAACTAAATATATCTGTGACTGTCACACAGGCAGTGCCAGTGTCATGAGTGCACGATATTTTTAGGTACCTCCACAATAAATCGCTTCAGCTAGATACTATCGCTTCTATATTCTCTCTTTGATAATATCACTAAATCAGAATGAGATACACCTAGTATTTTATACTTGGAAATTTGAAATATATACCGCAATGTAACAAAGTTGTTGAAGAAAATACCGTTTAAATATATTCGGTTAATCAACATGCTACTGCTACTTACTCATTCATCGCTACAATAAATATATTATTCAATTAATAAAACAATGAATTTGTTGTGTGATTGATATAAATACTAGCTAGTATTTTGTCACAGGTATTTATCACAGATATTTTGAATTCGCAGTAACGTAAGTCACAGGTATCGGAATTTGCCTAGTATAACCCAAGACTACATCAAGTACGTCAAAAAAGTGCTGATTTATTGCTTAAAGTTAAATGACGTTTAACAAAACGTATTGTTCGTGTCATAAATAATAATAATAATAACCTGCAGGGCAGCTTGTGGCGAGCTGTTGGTGAGTAGCGACACCACGGGTATACCGAGTGCTCCCGGGGAAGTTCCTGGTTCTCGTCTCCGCTTGCGGAGTGGTACCCCAAGAGAACCAGATCCCCACCTCTTGCTTGCCTTCATTGGCCGGTCTGAGTGGAGTCGCGAGAGATGCATCTTAGGATGTAGACTCGGGGGTGGAAGTGTCTAATGGCGTAATAACGAGGAAGCCCGCTCACGTGTCTTCGCGATGGTGAAATCGGGGCCGCACCTCTCGACACACCTTAGTCGTTTGCACCGATGTTGTTCCTTTACCGGCATTTAAGCCAACATTTTGAGGAACCCGTCCAGCATTCGGCAAGCCACCGTCTGCCGCTTGTAACAGTATTGAGAGTATGTTTATGGCAGGCGTCCATAGTTTCCCCATAGCCCAATTACCCAGTCCATCCATTCACCACAATAACATGGCTTTTTTGTTATTTTCATTTTCCTTTGCAATAGTTTCTACACCTGGCGGATATCATCTTCGGGTGTATCATATTGTGCAACCAAGGATGATATCCGCTATGTGTAGCTCTCGCCTTTACATTAATTCTCATAAAGGGCCTCTGTGCTGTTGGCTTCGGCTCCACGCATGCCTCCCAAAGGACCGGGTCACTATATGGCCTGTGATCATGGAAATGAGAAACAGAATAATAATAATAGGTACAAATCTTTTGCATCTATTAGTGCCAAGAATGGACAACAATCAGTGATGAATATTTTAGTGCCGAATCTGGAACATTCCCTCAATTCGTTCATAACCCTTGGATTGGAGTGACTAAAACTTGCAGCTCAAGCAAGGTATATTCGTAGTAATTTCGCTGGTTTACTTGCGTAGCAATAAAATTGCCCACAGGAGTAGTGTGACTTTATATTAGTAAAGTTTATTTTATGTTGTAATTATCTAGGTTTCTCTTTACGACGTGTTTATGTTCAAATATAACTTTGTTAATGTCGACAGTAAGACAAGTTGTTATTAAAAACGGCTCAGTATGCTCAGCAAATTATGGAATAAGTAAGTGGTCAGCGTCTTTCTTTTGTATCATTATACCATTATATCGTATGAAAAACAAAAAAAAAAAATTAAATGCTTAGACAATCGTGTGCCTACCCACCATAACTTAAGGAGCGAAAAATACTATTCAGGCAATATTTCAAATGTTTGAATTATTGTTTGCGTTCGGAATTAAACGCATATTTATAGTTCTACAAAAACAGTTCAAGAAAAGAACAACTGTCACGTGGACCTGCTGCGTAACATTAGGTCATTTGGGCTTGTTATGAAATTTAGTTGTTAGTTTTAAATTAGTTTTTGGACTTGTTTTGCATATCATAATATATGTATAGTTTCACACTGAAGACGCTTGGACTCGGTATCAAAACATACCACTTAAGAGTGGAGCTGCTGCAATATGTGTTTTTTATATGGCTAAGTTATGCCCTTCGACTACGAAAATGCCAAAAAATCCAAAAATGGAATTTGGCGCTTGGACTCACTAATAATGTTCGAGGACCTTCGCTGCTGACTGTAGATTAAGGTGATAGTCGATAATAGCAATACAATGAAAAATGATATTTTCCAACTGAGTTTTAGCTATCTCAGGGATATTACTTTTTTATTTTATTCATCTTCTCAATTTCCTTTGAGTCACTTTACGCCCAAAGCTACATCGACTATCCAACCATTATCCGCCATAATTTTCCCTAGACTGTATTGCCACTTTGACAAGGATTCCCTATTATTTGCCATCGCATGCCCCAGGGCAGGCTAAGTGCCAACTTTCCCAGGACATATTGGAGTGAATCACGAGCCAGGTTTATCGTGACCTGCCTGGTAATGATAGGGGCTGATTCCGGAGATGTCGTATGCGATATACCTAATCAAGCGCGAAGTCGTAATACGAGCGTCGTATGACGATACTTATGAAAAAAACAGACCTCAATTCCGAAACGCCTTTTGAAACTGTTTTTAAGTTTTGCGGGATAAATGCTAATCCCCAGGAATATTTTTTTTACAGCCCAACGTAGAAGCCTCACTTCCTACTCCTTTTTTCGAAGTTGCTTAAAAATTGAAAGTTTCCTGTTTTGATGCTTACAAGCATTAAGATAATGATTAGGTAGGTATTTAAAAAAAATTAACCACAGGCATTTGTATTTTCATCATTATCATCAGCCCATACACTTCCACTGCTGGACATAGGCCTCCCCCATACGACGCCACAAATAGCGGTCCTGAGCCGCCTCCATCCATCGACTCCCTGCCACCGCTACTATGTCGTCGGTCCATCGTGTGGATGGTCTCCCAAGTAGGAGGGATTTGCCATAATCACCACGCTTGGCAGGCGGAGTGGTGATCGCAGTGTTGGTGTTTAAAAAAAATACTCAAAAGGAAGCTGCTGCCCTTCCTCTGGTAGGTTCCCTTAGTCGGCTCTTACGACATCCACGGGTTGAGTTGGAGGGGTTGATATTCGTACGCCGCGGCCCCACGGCCCCTTTATGTATCTTTGTATTTTATGTATCTTGAATTACTTAGGCATGGAGAGGGCCTATTAATTACTTTATAACTTTAGAAACCTCTCTATTCGTCTATCAATCAAAATGATCTCCTAAATAATTTTTTTAATAATAAGCTATTGTTAATTATTTAATAAATATTCCACAATTTTTCCGCATTTAATACCTATATACAACTAGAAAAACATGAAATGTGGTTATTCATTATCTAAATTCTGACTTCAACAGGATATAGTGTTCCTTGGTTTCACGGACATTACGGATTCAAATCTCGCACACGACATTTTTGCACGAATCGGGGCCTTCGGGGCCTTAGTGGGTTCAGCGATACTGCCATGGATTTGTGTTGATAGATATCAATTCGTAGTTTTCCAAACACGTATGTCGCATATCTATGTGATTGCAAACGAATTCTTGAGAATATCGACTGAGAGAATTGAAAATAGTAGATTGTTTTACAAGGGACTAAAACATCCCATTATATACGAGGTTGTTATACTCCCGAGCGTAGCGAGGGAGGATGACAAGATCGAGTTATAATGGGTGGTTTTGGCCCGACTAAAACACACTACTTTTCACTTCGATTGCGAGAAAATAAAAAAATTCAAAATTAGACAATTTTCAGAAATTTTATTAAAAATTAAATGCCGCAACGAAACAGTTCGCATTCTACCGTGAAGGGAAGAATCAACCTTCATAAAATATCATCAAGACGGTTCTATTTTTAAAAAAAAAAGATTGACGGAGCACCAAGATGTCGAGTTTTTATGTAAGAGAACGAATGCTTTGTACAGGCTGATGATTTTAGACAAAAAATGATGATGATGATGAGATGAGGTATTTTAATTATGACATGTATCACTATTAACATTTTTTTTTTCTGCATGTGTGCTATTATGCTTTGTAGATTGTGTTCTTTTGGTTTATTAACTTGTGGTTTTTTTAATGTCATCCTGAAAACCGCGTATTTGTGAAGTATCCTATCCTACTTCCTACTAATATTATAAATGTCAAAATTTGTAAGGTGACATGTATGGATATTTGTTACTCTTTCACGAAAAACTACATAACCAATTAGGCTGTTTGGTATGGGTATAGTTTCGGACCTGGAATAACATATAGGCTATTTTTTATCCCGATAAAACGCGGACGTAGGTGCGGGCAGCAGCTACTTCATTCATAAACGCCTTTGTGACATAAAATATCTTAGATTCTAGAACCGATTATATATGTATTCCCGATGGCATGTTCCCCTTTTCTTTTTCGTATACTGGAGGCCATGATTGGTGACGTCAGCGATAATAGTAATGATAAAAAAAGACAATTGTGCAAGTTTTACTTATGAATATCTTTCATTCGCTTTGTAAAACTGTATCCATCCATCCACCTTTGCTCGTTATAACTTGACGCATCGCAATCACGACTATCTTTTTTATCACTTTTATTGTTGTTTCCCTGTTATTGATATGCAAAACTTTGACCCAGTATACAGGAAACCAGTGAAAAACCAATATCCGTAGGGTTATTTTACTCACGTAAAATGATCATAACAAAAGGTCCCGTACACTATAGTACTTCGTTTATATTCCAAACGTACCCGGACATAAAATCAATTTATTTAAGTAACTTAATTATGCGATAGTAATTCTGTAAATATTTTTATCTGTTACCTTTTTACTACTTAAGAGGAATCCAGAAAAACATGCTAAGCCGCGGACAGAAGCTACTTTTTAACCGACTTTGAAAAATAGAGTAGGTTCTATGTTTGCTCGGCTGTAAGTATGTATGTTATTTTGTTGTATGTTCATAGATTTTTCCGTCAATTGTGAACCAATTTTAATGAATCGTTGGAGTAAAATTTTTATTTTTACCACTAAACGAAAAAGAATAAACATTTATTACTCCCGAGGTATAACTATATTTGTCCCGGAAAACTTAAAAAACAATGTAAAACAAAGTAATTCGATGTTAATTTTTAGTTGTTGTTTTATCAAAACAAAATATTGTGACTTTTTAGTTGACATAAGCCGGTTAATAAGACCCAGTTATTTTTTCTGATTACTTTCCTTATTTCAAGATAAATTTAGCGATACCCACCAGACCAAATAGCCTACAATACCAACATTACACACAACAATAACTTTCCTCTAGTTTAAAACAACCCATTGTGTTCTAAAAAGGTTCTCTAATTATGGTAATGCCCTTATAGGGACCATTCATTTGCTTAAGGAATCGTGGTCCGTGTTGCGACGAGGTGGGCCTTAGGATAAGTACACATTAGACGTTTTGAAGCGCACTTGCCGCTTTGGTAACGCGCGTTTAACAGGTTCACTCCTCAACCACTGCGGTGCAACCCAGGCCGAAGCTATGTGTTTATCTGTCTTGTACAGACATAGCCTCAAGTGTTTAAAATCATCTACCCTCTTCTAGACAAGTTGTTGTCTAGAAAAGAATAGAAAATTACGTATATTGAGTAAATTATTGAATTTAAATTCATAGGACTAAGATTCGAATATTATACGCATTCTATGGCAATTCGATGTCATTTCAAACGTTATGCACACGTGTACAACACTATGGTACCATCGCAGCAAAGCGTAGACTTTCGAAAAAGTTATTGGTTATGACCGCTTTTTTGCATCATTTCATTTATTTCTTGTCCATTTGCAAAATCTAATTTGTACGTTTTCCGCTGTGTCTGCAATTTTGAGGTATTGAAGTTTTTGTATTTTCATTCATCAATGTCTTTTAGACAAAAATATTTTGGATTCTATGACCGCGTAACGATGTATTGGTATTCAAATAAATAAATTTATAAGTAATAAATAATAGTTCATCATCATCATCATCATCATCAGCCCGTACACGTCCACTGCTGAACATAGACCTCCCCCAAACAATAATAGTTCATAAAGAGTTATTAGAACATAAATATCGGACCTGCTTGTTTTTAAACTGCGCGTTACCTAAGCGCGCGCTTTAAAACGCCTAATATGTACTCGCTTTTAGATACCGCGCCGTTACATTACCATATAGATTTAAAATGTCTTTATCTTCCTGATTCTTGTCTGACCGTGGTTGTTGCTGTTTGTTGTTACGAGTGTTGGTGCTAATCCGGGTTTCAAGATGGCGTCTATTCCACTAGTAAGGTTAGCGATATATTCGGAACGAGAAGACAGAGCTGTTAAGTTATCTGATGGTTAATTCAGATATTTAGGAGATGGCAACACCACCTCGGGATCATTTACTTACAATAGCGAAAGAATTTTCAAAAACGGAGAAATCGAAGAATATGTTCTTATGCTTTTGGAAACATACCTACAGCCGAAAATGAACCAGCTCTTTTTTCGAAGTCGGTTTAAAACGACGGACCCGTCAAATTCTGCGATTAATTAGTTTTTGTCTACGGCTACTAGCATGCGTTTTCTCGAGATAAAAAATAGTACCTACCTAGGTTAGGTAGGTACTATTTTTTCTTGCCCTTCCCCGAAATATAATCTCTCATGGTATAAGAAAATAAAAAACAAAGCAAAAAGCATTGCGTTGTTGATATTGCAATTCGTTCTATGTCATTTTTATTTATTTTTTATTTTTTCTGCGTTTTGGTCCTTTATTTTAATTCTGAACGCATCCGTAATACGTTCTATGTCAACCACCAATCAAAACACTCGATTTGAAACGAATGCAATACGTTAGTTGACAGACGTCAAACAATATTGGTATTGCAATTGGTTCTATGTCGGGAATAGAGCGGCAACGGTTTTTCTTCATGGTGTTTTTTTTTTGTTACTGGTGTGTTTGTTTGGCGAATTATTGGTAAGTTCTTGTTGTAATAACTTCTAAGGAGTGACAAACTGTTTTTGAACTAAAAAGTTTTAAGAATTCTTGCGTTTTACTTCTTTTTTTTTGCTGCTGCTTAAAATATAACCTAAAAGAATTGGGTCTTTACAAAAGTTTTGGTAACTAACATAAGATTTTGTATAAAAATTGCAAAATTATCTATAAATGTGCTACGGGTTTTGTTATTTTTTGTTTACAACGAACAATGAAGGCTTTTTGAACCTAACGCAATTCATGCAAGATGGTTTATGTCAAACCTAACACACAAATATTATGACATAGGTCTCATTGCATTGATACTTGTAGGTACTTATTGCATGGGTGTGAGATGCTTTGCTTGTATTTTTTACAGGTATTATAATGAATCGACTGAGAAGAGGAAGGAAATTGGTAGGCTTGGTAACTGCAGAGAGCTCAACCGTAGAAAAATGTTTAGAACTCGACGAAACTTCTGGAATGTTTCAGCCTGCTCTTGCTTGCTCCAGAGAACTGGGTGATTCCAATGGTGACGAGACTTTCTGCGACTTCTCAGATTTGGAGTCAGTTTCCGAGCCTTCGGATCCGGAGTATGTTGATCATAATTTACAAGACGCTTCTAGTGGTTCCGAAGTAGAAGTCTTAGACGAAGAATGTGGGAGATTGACACGGAAGCGAAAAAGGGATGGTCGACAGAAAAAACGAAAGAGTAAAGGCCAAGCTGATAAGTCTAAATGGAAAAGGGTCAAAAATGCAGAGGCCAGACTTAAAGGCGAGCAGTATGAGGGGTTCCAAAAAGACGAAGATGGCAAATACAAACAAACTCTCGTACGTCCAGCCAGAGTCATGCAAGAAAGGTGCAATGGTCACATCAAATTGCTGCATGGAGGCCCAAAGCAGCAATTTGAGTGCCAAAACATAACTGAAATGGACAGAAAGGCAATATTCACAGAGTTTTGGAAAATACCATCTTGGGATGCTCGAAAATTTTTATACAAAATTTGGTTACGATTAGCGCACCGCAACATCGTCGAAGCGGTGGCAACAGCGAAACAAGCAGAAAGGGAACGTCTTTCAAGTATTTTTTAATGCTGCGGTCAGAAAATGTTTCTCAAAGACTACACGTGTGTAAGATCATGTTCCTGAGTACGTTAGCAATTGGAAAAAGACAGCTGCGTGACTGGCTCACCAAAACTCCGTCGGCTGTGACAGAAATGTCACCTTCAGCCCAACCAGTTACGCAGTCTGGAAACGATGAGTCTGAAGAGGTCAACAGCATTGTTGAGTTTTTCAACAAACTACCAAAAGTTGAGTCGCATTATTGCCGCAGCTCTAGTAAAAAAATGTACCTTGAACCTATTTGGAATAGCGTGACAGGAGATTTATATACTGAATATCGAAAATTTTGCTCCACCCATAACAAAAAGCAATATTGCTCTGCTTCTTTTTCAAGAATGTTTCACGAGAAAAACTTATCAATTTTTAAACCACGAAAGGACCAATGCAATAAATGCATTGCGTTCAAAAATGGAAATATACCAGCGGATGAGTACGCTGTCCATTTAAAAAAGAAAGAAAGATCGAGGGAAGAGAAAGGAAATGACAAAGAACACACCAACGCAGACACCATAGTGTATACTATGGATGTGCAAGCTGTGTTACTGTGCCCAAGGATGCAAGCATCAGCTACTTATTATAAAACCAAACTTAAAGTTCATAATTATACGCATTACAATTTGAAGACGAAGGAGGTATTTTGCTATCTGTGGCACGAGGGTAATGGTGGCCTGGATAGCAACGTGTTTGCTTCCATTTTAGTCAAACATCTTAGATCTGAGCTGGATAAGTCAAATGCCTCCAGAATAATTTTATGGAGTGATGGGTGTTGCTACCAAAACCGTTCAGTCAAATTGGCGAACGCGCTACTCGAATTGGCTATTGAAAAGAACGTAACGATAGAGCAGAAGTATCTTGAAGTTGGCCATACCCAAATGGAGGTAGACTCAATACACAGCTTAATCGAAAGAAAGCTGCCTCCACATCGTGAAATTTATATTCCAGGCGATTATATTAACATCATGAAAAGCGCCAGGAAAGATCCTTACAATGTAATATTTTTAAGTTACGATGATTTCTTAAAATATGATGGCGGCAAATATTCAAGCATAAGACCAGGAAATAAAAAGGGTGATCCTGTTGTGACGGATATTTGTGCCCTGCAATACTTACCTGAAGGTAAAATTAAATACAAGCTCAATTTTGATCACGCGTATGAGTATTTGCCAAGGCGGCTTTCAAATACCAATATAACTACATCTGCCTTGTATAAATCAAAAGTCCCTATCGACTTACCAAAATTTATTCATCTTCAAGAGATGAAACCGTTGATTCCAAATGATTATCATCCCTTCTATGATCAGCTGGAGCATAATTGTTCGTCTACTACTGGGAGCTGCCCGCACATTCATAAAATATAAATAAGTGCAACGCACTAAAATTTAATCTAAGTTTAATTAAATCTATGTACCTACCAATACATTTTTCTTATTTTAAGACGTTGTTTTAGTATAAAGTTGTACCCAATCAGATTATTTGCATCGTATATTATATCCTCATGTTTTTTTTTGTTATAGGTACTAATAAAGATCATTCAATTACTAACGTAAAATCTACAACGAAATGTTTTATGTCACCCCAATAGTAATAGTAGCATCCATAAAACTGAAAGCAATAGGTTCTATGTCACATTATCTTATGATAGGAGTAATAATATTATTATTAAATAGTCGAAAGTCATGGTTCCTATAATTATATAACAATCATAGAAAACACTTTTTACCATAACCCGATAGAGTAAAAAAAAAAGTGTTATTTGTTTCTCCTGTAAAGTTTGTCACCACTGACATTAAACGTATTGCAATATCAACGACGATTGGCAAAAAGTGTAAATTCTGGTTTTACTACATGCAATATATTACTATGATTGTAGCGCTGTTTTTTGATTTGCTCCTCTCGGGTCAAAAGGTTTAGGTAATAGAGAGATAAATTAAAGAGAGTAAGTAAAAATTAAAAGGGAAACAATCCATGTATACTTACCTATAATAAAACTGTAACAGGTACACTGCTGCAACTCCAATTCTGTATATTGAAGATATTTTTTTTTTCGAGAGCACTCTATTATCGATTCTGATGCCAAAAATGATTTTTTTCCATCATTTTTGTCTGTCTGTCTGTCTGTATCTTGGCCGCGAATAACTCCGAAACAATATGGACATGTTATCATAGCATAAATTATTATGTATAACACACCACCTTGGTTGAGTTGAGGATGAGTTTCTAGCTTTTATGTAACTACCCAATTAGTAACTATAATACTTCATTGTTACCACCACCATTTCGTACTACCTTCTACCACATAGAGTATGAAGATAATCCTCAAAGCCAACCTAAATTAAATAAACAGACATTTCAGCAGTCAAATTATACTCAATTATCGCGGTTCACGAATACCTATAATTTAACGACATACCTACATAATTATGTTAAGTTACCCAACGTGTGCCTTTGAAGGTCTTTGTTGCTATTTTTGATAGACGCAAGCTTTTATAGGTCTTATTTATATGGTAGGTGTATGTATTTTGTGGACACTAACGTAATTATAACGGACTAGTATTTACCCGCGGCTGCGCACGCGTTATTTTATGAGAACGTTTGTTTTTATCACATGGGAGTACCCATGGTAATTCATGTTATAATAATACTAGTTGACCCGGCAAACGTTGTTTTGCCTTCAACCCTTATCACTTAGGGGTATGGAAAATAGATAGTACCCGATTCTCAGACCTACTGAATACGCATATAAAATTTGGCAAAAATCGGTAAAGCCTTTTCCGAGGAGTACGGTAACTAACATTGTAACATGGAAATTTTATATATTAGATAAGGCACGATCTTCCGAGACACGACGGTCAAGTGGGTGTAACTTGCTTACGTCATCATCGCCATCCCGGTGTTACCAGTAGCGTGAAAGCTTCAAAAATTCTTTAAATAAGCTACACAAAACGAATTAGAAAGAACTCAATCCTCCCTCTCTACCAAGTAGTTTCTCAAGTACTACATTGCTCTACATATTTGTTTAAACTTAATCAGAGCCCCTATGTTTCCTTCGAAGCTTTAAGCTTGAACACACGAGTTCAATTTAGACTGTAGACCTCCTTTTCATTATCTGAGATTGTTTTAGATTAGGCTTTATTGTCAAAACCAGCTTTACGTCATTTAGTACTTTGTGAGGGCGGGATTACACACACTCCTTGAGATGTCTGGTCGAGCAAGGGTCGAGGCTTCTCGTCCAAAGACAATATAAATGAAAATATTTCGCTAGTCTCGTCGACCGAACGGCCTATGCGCACAAAATTACAAACTGGTTGATCGATATTTGATAAAAACTCCACACTTAAACATGTCGTGTCTGTTCGTTGTATTTCTCTTCACAATCGCTTCGAACCCTGATGATAATAAAAGCTTTTTTAAAAAAAGTTTTTTTAACATCATCATCATCATCATCAGCCTATACACGTCTACTGCTGGAACTAGGCCTCCCCCGTACGACGCCACAAATAGCGGTCCTGAGCCGCCTCCATCCAGCGACTCCCTACGACCGCTACGATGTCGTCGGTCCATCCGAGTGGATGGTCTCCCATGTATCAGAATCAGAATCAATAACTTTATTTCTTTAGGCTTACAAAATAAGCACTTAGACAAGTCAAGTTGTATACTATAAACATAGTTATTATTATCAAATAAGAAATAAGGTGTTATTGATATTAAGGGGGGATCATCATTTAACATATTAAATATTTATTTCTAATCGAGCCTAGACTAATAATATCTGTAATATTGTGAGCTACAATGGAAAATTTTAAAACAAAAAATAAGCCGACAGTTAGGATTATTATGAAATTGCAGTCTCCAGCAAAGGATTAATTTAAAAAGGTTTACGTATTGGAAAAACGCTGACAACCTCGTGTCCGCAATTTTCCGATAACCCTGTGAAAGGAAGGAAAAACTTGCTGCCATTTAGAGAATTTTTTTCTCAGTGTCCAAAATTAGTCTTCTATCAAACAAACCTCTGAGTTGACAGTTTACTATTCTCACAACATCATCTACCCCAAGATAAGCAGAGCTTGTTATGGGTACTAGATGACTGATATAAGTACATACTTATTTATTAGGTTTTTGTTATTATAGTGCTTAAGCCCGCACTTGGGGTAATTTTTTTTTCTTTAGCAACAGTGATACCTCTCGTCAAACCATCTAAATGTAACTTTAGACTTTGAGTAGGATTGGATAACTTCAATGTTTCCCCTGTAGGTGGAGCTAAAGGCGCTATAGTCCGTAAGTAAGTTCCAAAGATTTTCGACGGGTCAGGTACTAGCCTCCATGGCGCAGTTGGATAGCGCAGCCCCATATTCAGGGGAAGGTCGCGGGTTCAAGTCAAGCCGGAGTCGTAAATTATTGGGATATTATTTAATTTCTTGAGATACTTATTTATAATACAATTATTAGATTATTAGTGTACTATAATTAATTACGCTACCTAGTTTGTCTGTATGTCTAAACTGCTAGTGACTTAATGAAAAAGTTAATGAATAGTTTACAATAGTTTTTTTTAGCTTATGGCGTAGTTAGCTTAAAGGTAAGTATAAGTACATGTACCCTGTAAGGGCGCAACAATTCATCTCAAGATTATCAGGTAAGTATTTAATCTATTTATTAATCAATTACCTATTACTGTATACCTATGTACGTATCACTGTATTACGTACTTTATACCTGTAACGATGTAGATATCTATTACACCCAATGTTCATCCATGATGTTGGCTTTGATCCAGTAGAGTCGGCATAATGCCTGCCCTTTGAAGCAGTGTACCTACCCTGTGGAACTGACACGAGAGTGACAGAAGTTGGCTTCTTGGGAAATTACAGGGGGATTATCGAAGCGTATGCGATCTGGGAAATTACTAATGAACTAACTTGTCGAGGAAAAGCGTCGCTACTATAATTATATTGGAGCGCTACTATAATTAGTACATCGGATTATGACATTGAGGGAATGGAGTGCACCTGTGTTTCCGCACACACTAGAACACTATAATATGTTTCGACGACCGATGTGGCGTGGCGGGTGAAGGTCCACCTGCGACGCAGGAGGTTGCGGGTTCGAATCACGCCTTGGAAGAAATGTTTGTACGATCTTCAAATATTTGTTACGGGGGACTGGGTATTTTCTATGTCTAGTAAAAAATATTTATCTATATTTAAAGTATTCTGTTCAGTATATCAATGTATCAGTCATCTAGTACCTACGTATAATACAGACTCTGCTTGGCTTGGGGCTAGATGATGCTGTGTGGATTGTTCAGCATTATTGATTATTTATTTATATTTATAATGTTTGGAAGATCTGCAAATATTTGCCTCAGGTGTTCTGGGTAATTTCTATGTAAAAAAATATCTATCTATGTAATATATTGTATTAAATATAACAGTCATCTAGTACCTATAACACAAACTCTGCTTGGCTTGGGGCTAGATGATGCTGTGTGAATTGTCCAGCATTATTTATTCCTCGAATAAGGCTGTGAAATTCGAAGTTTCTGATTTGTTTTCGTGCAAACGCTATCTTATACGAGTGACATAGGGGTTGGTTTTGCACGAAAACTTATACAAACTTCGATTTTAGTTTTCCAAGTAGCCTACCCAGGTAACATACCATACCCCGTAACCATAGCATTATTATCACCTCATGAAAGTAGATACAAAAATGTTACAATTACTTGAACTATCACTTTTTCTTTTTAATTACGTGATTTCTTACGAGTATGCTAAGCCCAAACAGTAATAAAACCAGAGATACTTATGTGAACGTGTAAACGATTATAATGGTCATTTTACACGTGGGAAAACAGACATATTATACTTAAAATCACTCTTAGCACTTAGTATTATTACACACGTTCTTAACTTGTGATGTTTCGTGGGTTAAAAATGAAGGGTCAGTTAATATAACATGAAGCTTGTATCAGATTAAAATTTTCTTTTCATTTGGTAAATGGAAAATTTGGGTAACGGACAAATTGGGATGCGGGAAACCCGTTAGGGGGACATTATGGGAAGTGGTCTTTATGTAGAGTACCTAAGGGTTATTATTCCTCATGTTTCATTTTCGGTTGAGAGTAGCAAAGGAGTGGTACCTAGCAGATATCTAAGGCAAATAACAAATATAATTATACAATAGTAATAGTTAATATCAAAAAATTACATATATCGTATGGGGGAGGCCTATGTTCAGCAGTGGACGTGTATGAGCTCTTATGATGATGATAATCATGACATATAATGCAGCCATCGTCTTAGGCACGCTTCCGACTGGTATCGATATGGACCAGTTGAGCTACCTGTGGATTGTTTATAACAGTCTGCAGTTAGTTCAATTGTTTCAAATGTAAATACTAGTTCTAACTTGTTTCTATTAGTTCATTGTAATTTTCTTTGATAATAAAGTTAGTTACGTAGAAAAATAATAGAATATAAAAAAACATTAAAAACTAAAGCTCTTATTGTTGCAACTGCGACCACGCCTTTTAAAATCAGCTCAATGTTATTTATATTTATTTCAAGGAAAACCAGAGGCTTATATAACAAAACTTATTTAAAAAAGTTATAAATTACATGCAAAGCGGAAAGGAATAAATATAAACACGATAACCAAGCTAAAGCTAGGCTCAGACGTAAGAATTCTACATTTTTCCTACAAAAATACTTATACAAAAAGTGTTTATATAACTTATTGCAGTTCGCTTCGCTACAATCCTTACGCTACAAAGCCACGAGCAAGGAAATCTTTTGTAAAAACAATTTCTATTTAGCAAAATAAAAACTAGGTTAGGAAAGGATTTAAAGGGAAATCGTGGCCAGGACACGACCTACACTCGGTAACGTCATTGTGAAAATACAACAGCTGCGTAAACGTCTTTCTTTCCGACCAACAAAAACCTTTTAATTTCTCAATAAAATAGATCCTACTAATCTGCTAATAATATAAATGTCAAAGTTTATGAGTCCTTTTTCACGCAATAAATTCTGAAGCGATTGAGCTGAATTTTTAATATTTGGTACCTAGAATAGGCTATTTTTTATCCCGATAAAACGCGGGCGAAGGCGTGGGCAGAAGCAGTGTACCTACCCTGTGGAACTGACACGAGAGTGACAGAAGTTGGCTTCTTGGGAAATTACAGGGGGATTATCGAAGCGTATGCGATCTGGGAAATTACTAATGAACTAACTTGTCGAGGAAAAGCGTCGCTACTATAATTATATTGGAGCGCTACTATAATTAGTACATCGGATTATGACATTGAGGGAATGGAGTGCACCTGTGTTTCCGCACACACTAGAACACTATAATATGTTTCGACGACCGATGTGGCGTGGCGGGTGAAGGTCCACCTGCGACGCAGGAGGTTGCGGGTTCGAATCACGCCTTGGAAGAAATGTTTGTACGATCTTCAAATATTTGTTACGGGGGACTGGGTATTTTCTATGTCTAGTAAAAAATATTTATCTATATTTAAAGTATTCTGTTCAGTATATCAATGTATCAGTCATCTAGTACCTACGTATAATACAGACTCTGCTTGGCTTGGGGCTAGATGATGCTGTGTGGATTGTTCAGCATTATTGATTATTTATTTATATTTATAATGTTTGGAAGATCTGCAAATATTTGCCTCAGGTGTTCTGGGTAATTTCTATGTAAAAAAATATCTATCTATGTAATATATTGTATTAAATATAACAGTCATCTAGTACCTATAACACAAACTCTGCTTGGCTTGGGGCTAGATGATGCTGTGTGAATTGTCCAGCATTATTTATTCCTCGAATAAGGCTGTGAAATTCGAAGTTTCTGATTTGTTTTCGTGCAAACGCTATCTTATACGAGTGACATAGGGGTTGGTTTTGCACGAAAACTTATACAAACTTCGATTTTAGTTTTCCAAGTAGCCTACCCAGGTAACATACCATACCCCGTAACCATAGCATTATTATCACCTCATGAAAGTAGATACAAAAATGTTACAATTACTTGAACTATCACTTTTTCTTTTTAATTACGTGATTTCTTACGAGTATGCTAAGCCCAAACAGTAATAAAACCAGAGATACTTATGTGAACGTGTAAACGATTATAATGGTCATTTTACACGTGGGAAAACAGACATATTATACTTAAAATCACTCTTAGCACTTAGTATTATTACACACGTTCTTAACTTGTGATGTTTCGTGGGTTAAAAATGAAGGGTCAGTTAATATAACATGAAGCTTGTATCAGATTAAAATTTTCTTTTCATTTGGTAAATGGAAAATTTGGGTAACGGACAAATTGGGATGCGGGAAACCCGTTAGGGGGACATTATGGGAAGTGGTCTTTATGTAGAGTACCTAAGGGTTATTATTCCTCATGTTTCATTTTCGGTTGAGAGTAGCAAAGGAGTGGTACCTAGCAGATATCTAAGGCAAATAACAAATATAATTATACAATAGTAATAGTTAATATCAAAAAATTACATATATCGTATGGGGGAGGCCTATGTTCAGCAGTGGACGTGTATGAGCTCTTATGATGATGATAATCATGACATATAATGCAGCCATCGTCTTAGGCACGCTTCCGACTGGTATCGATATGGACCAGTTGAGCTACCTGTGGATTGTTTATAACAGTCTGCAGTTAGTTCAATTGTTTCAAATGTAAATACTAGTTCTAACTTGTTTCTATTAGTTCATTGTAATTTTCTTTGATAATAAAGTTAGTTACGTAGAAAAATAATAGAATATAAAAAAACATTAAAAACTAAAGCTCTTATTGTTGCAACTGCGACCACGCCTTTTAAAATCAGCTCAATGTTATTTATATTTATTTCAAGGAAAACCAGAGGCTTATATAACAAAACTTATTTAAAAAAGTTATAAATTACATGCAAAGCGGAAAGGAATAAATATAAACACGATAACCAAGCTAAAGCTAGGCTCAGACGTAAGAATTCTACATTTTTCCTACAAAAATACTTATACAAAAAGTGTTTATATAACTTATTGCAGTTCGCTTCGCTACAATCCTTACGCTACAAAGCCACGAGCAAGGAAATCTTTTGTAAAAACAATTTCTATTTAGCAAAATAAAAACTAGGTTAGGAAAGGATTTAAAGGGAAATCGTGGCCAGGACACGACCTACACTCGGTAACGTCATTGTGAAAATACAACAGCTGCGTAAACGTCTTTCTTTCCGACCAACAAAAACCTTTTAATTTCTCAATAAAATAGATCCTACTAATCTGCTAATAATATAAATGTCAAAGTTTATGAGTCCTTTTTCACGCAATAAATTCTGAAGCGATTGAGCTGAATTTTTAATATTTGGTACCTAGAATAGGCTATTTTTTATCCCGATAAAACGCGGGCGAAGGCGTGGGCAGCAGCAAGTCAGAATATAATTTATCGAATGTATAAAACAGTGGAGTATTCTCTCCGCTCCTTAGATATTATTATCTCCAACATTGTACAAACTAAGTCAGTATTATTGAGAGTTTTTTATAGATGTTGAATGTAACGCTAACGCAAAGGTTTATTTTTCTAGCTGACTGATCTGATATTTTGAGTTCTGTCGGATTCTCAGTCAAAACTGGGGTTCAATACTTTTAAACAAATCACTTCACCATTACAATGGTATTGTTTTAGACACGATTTGGTATTCTACGCGACAATGCTTTGAAAATACTATAGACATTAATGATGATGGTGATGAGGCCCGCCTATCAAATTTCTGAAACGGCAGCTAGTCTCAACGAAGGCTAGCCAGGTGCGCAGTACACATTATAGTGCACAAGTGAGCAAACGCGCAAACGCTGGTGCACTCTCTATTCCCTCATTCTCATAACCATGGACTTTAGTCAAGCCAAACAAAATTTTACCACTCATATATGCGGCACCCTACCGTGCAGGCCTACCCATCCATAGCGAGCCCTACCATCGCGCTAGTCTAACATAAGCTAAACGCTGAATTAGTTATCTTCCTTCTATGAACTCGCGTAACGCAAGCAGTGAACGTGTTAACCGTTAAATCCGTGACTAAATACTATTTAGCATTCAGATCTGGTATCGCACCGCGATTGTTCATACCAACTGCAGGCAGGTGAGTCATTTATATTATGCGGCCAGCACGAATGTTTCGTGTTGTAGGTATTCAACAGCCATAGGTGGGTAAAAATAGTTATAGGACATTACTAGAAAACTAAATAGGCTAAATATTTGTCTAAATCGCGTGGAAAATTGGTTTTGTATAACAGTCTCAATAAAAATTAACAATAGTAGTTTAGCTTATTTATTTATTAACAAAGAAAATTACAATTAAATAATAAAAACAAATTAGAACTAATATTTACAATAGAAACAATTGAGCTAACTGCAGACTGTTGCAAGCAATCTACAGGTAGCTCAACTGGTCCATATCAATACCAGTCGGAAGAGTTCCCAAAACGATGGCTGTATGACGCAATTAATTTTCGTAGTTTAATTTATCAATTTATTACCTCATTTAAAAACTTTGTTATAGAATTTTAATAATATCCCAAAAATTTACAACTCCGGCGGGACTTGAACCCACGACCCTCCTCTGAATACGAGGATGCGCTAACCAACTGCGCCACGGAGGCAAGTACCTGTCGAAAATCTTTGGGACTTACGGACTAGAGCGCCGTTAGCTCCACCTACACGGGAAACATTGAAGTTATCCAAACCTGCTCAAAGTCTAAAGTTACATTTAGATCGTTTGACGAGAGATATCGCTTTTGCTAATCTCTAAGGTTTTTGTTATTATAGTGCTTATGCCCGCACTTTGGGTAATCTTAAAGAATTTTAATAATATCCCAAAAATTTTTACGACTCCGGCGGGACTTGAACCCGCGACCCTCCTCTGAATACGAGGATGCGCTAACCAACTGCGCCACGGAGGCCGACACCCGACGAAAATACTTTGTTATAATTATTTTGTACCATTCCAGCACAAAATGAAACAATAAATTCGAGTTGGTAGTCGCCTAACAATGTGTCAGCTGTCACCCTAAATGCGATAGAGGAACAGAACTGGGTGACTGTTGACGGCTTATGTCTGGCAGTACCTAGAAATCATTCAACTAAAAAATATAGTTATAAAAACTAAAACCCGACTACATAAAAGTCTTAAACAAGCGTTCACCTATTGTCCTTGTCGGAGGCCTTTGTTACTAATTGTACCGTAGGTATATGGGTGGGTGCCTCCGACTACCTAAGTATCAAAAGAAAATAATAAGGACGATAGGTGAACGCTTGTTTAAGACTTGTATGTAGTCGGGTTTAGGTTTTTATAACTATATTTTTTTATACCGTTTTGCTAATAGTTTGAGCATCGTTAATCTCACAAAAGTTTGAAAAACGGTTTTGGAAAGTACAGTATAGACCTTTGCAACGATACCAGACACGAGCATATCTACTAACATTGAAATTTTCGACCCTTTCTTCGACCCCCGCTATCTCGTTAGACCCCCATTTTTATCTGACGTCACATAGCCTATAACCATCGGGCTAATAAGACGAATCATATGACACCTCGTTTGTTGAAATCGGACTAGTAGTTTCAGCGGTATGAGGGAACATAAAAATCGGTTACATATGTACATACATACATACATAGGCTGTCAAAATCATAACCCTCTCGTAGTCGGGTAAAAATAATAAATGATGATGGGGTACAAAATAACATAACGCGCCAAGTCCAACGCGCCTCCGACTTGGCGGAGGAGCTCGGAGAGGCAACATCACTGGCTGAACTCTGTCGGCGTTGCTGTGCTGACCAATCTCAATGTCAAGGTCGAGTATTGTGGTGTCCTGAAGATGTCTAGTGGAGAGACGAAACTAGTTGACATCTTACTTTGATGTATACTATCAGAGAAAGTTATACGCGGAATTGTTAATGAGTGTATTTTTCATTCTAATATTGTGCAATGGATTTCCGCAAAGTAACGCCTGAATCTATTGTTTATGTCAAATTAAACTTTACGAACTATCCATGTCAAAAACAAGCTCGTTAAAACCCAGTGTGTTTCTCAAACTTTTAGCATGAAATATGGCCTGAAGACTAATTGCAAAAGCTAAAACACCCCCATTTAAACCAGTGTAACTTTCTGAGTTAAATGAAACTGCAGCCAATCTACAAAATGAAGACAATATCCAACACGAACCCGAAACTAGACAAAAGGCCACGCCAAGCGTGGCGATTATGATACAAAAGTTCGGCTACGCTTGGCTTCACACCTGTCAAAAGCAGGCGATAAGTTTGTATTACTGGTCCAACTAACTGAAAGCAGTGGATAAAGGACGCAGCTCATCTAGACCGCGCCGCAAATTATCGTAATGTTACACTTTACAGTGACGGAATAATTTGATTGTTTAGAAAAAACTAAAAAGCGACACAAAGCTCTTATTTTATACTGTTTTTTTAATTCTTACAGTATAAATACTACATACGTATTACGTAGTACCTAAGTCTCCACAATTAAAGCACAATAAAAAAAAGCAACAACATTATTGATTAACGAAAAGCGTGAAAACTTAATTTTAGGCTTTTTATAGTAATTGAATAAATAAAAATTTTAATTTGCCCATAGAAAACCAACGAAAACCGAGTAATTAATTTTGGGAAGGCCTGGTAAGTAGACGTGATTATTATCGTAAACGTATAAAACTGACTTGTACTGAATTATTGGCTTTACGTTGGTAGATCAGGATGATTTATTCTGATTTGTCAATTTTAACGAAGTAAGCCGCATTGACAATTTTAAAACATAGGAAGAGTCAAGATAGTGCGTAGACATTTGATAACAGAAAAACAACAACAAACCAACCACCAACAATAACTTAATCGATAACTTTATTTAGGCTTACAAAATAAACACTTAGACAAGTGTGTTGATACCCAAAAAAGTCTATAAAACTTACTACCTACGTTTTTTAGTTATAGTTGATTATTCTGATTATTGTATGTCGCAATAAAGATGCTCTAACAGAAAAAAGTAATTTATTGCATTTTAGCAGTAGAACTTTGACAAGTCATCGTAGTAGTTAGATAAACGAAAACTTTTAACATTTTGGTATTGTGCTAGCTTATAGCTATATACAGCTTGGATAAATGTGCGTTCAACTTAAGGGCCAATTCGTACCAAATAATCACATTTGGTAAAGACATATACATAGTTTGGTAGGCAGGCACTTACACTGAGTGAGTAATAAGAAATCATGAATAGTGCCTAATGAATGGCACGCTAACCCCCTGTCAAAACCTATAGATATTGTTTTACTGGAAGAAAATGGGTTGGCATTAAGCCCGCATTTGTACTATATTTCCATTTACCAATTATTAGTAAATGGAAACAAAGTACAAATGCTGTATATTCAGTTGCCCTGGCACCCATTCATGATTTTCTATTACTGTGCCTACTGTGTACTAAACTGTGCCGGATCTAAATAATATACCTATACATGGATTTCTTTTCTGTAACCCCCATAATTTGCTTTCATATAACTGTACCCACCAAAACTAATGTTATAAAAGAGCGGGGTTCCCATATTATTGTAACGGATATACTAAGTAACAGAAACAAGTATATTTTAATAATCACATTTTTTCTAAAAACGTTGTTCTACGAATGTTAAAAAGTTACTTTTTCATATTATTTTTTGTTTGTTCTGCCAAACCAAGTTAATAACGGAACGCTATGTCTCGAGCTGAATCTAATTGGTTCACATTAATACTATTAATGCGAAAAATTTGATTTATGTTTAGTATTTTTGTATTTATTCCATCGTAGGTAAACCCATGTTACACTTGATGTCGTTAATTCTAGTTAATCACTACATAGTATAAAACAAAGTCGCTTCCCGCTATCTGTCTGTCCCTATGTATGCTTAGATCTTTAAAAGTACGCAACGGATTTTGGTGCGGATTTTTTAAAATAGATGAAGTGATTCAAGAGGAAGATTTATACGATATGACGACCTCTGTGGCGCGGTGTGCGAAGGTCCGCCTGCGACGCAGGAGGTTACGGGTTCGATTCCCGCCTCCGGACAAATATTTGTACGATTGCAGATATTTGTTCAGGGTGTTCTGGACGTTTTATATGTATGATAAAAAATATCTATATGTGTAATATATTGTATTATGTATATCAGTTATCAGGTACCCATAACACAAGCTCTGCTTAGCTTGGGGCTAGATAATGCTGTGTGAATTGTCCAGTATTATTTATTTATATGTATAATTTAGTATCAGCATTGCACCCGTGCGAAGCCGGGCGGGTCGCTAGTATGGTATGGTATGTATATGTATGGTATTCGTATGTATGTGTATGGTATGGGTATTTTTATTGGTAATTATATAAGGCAATAAATGATTTTTCTATTCTATTCTTCTTTATTCTAGTATTATAATAATGACACACAAACTTTTGACATGGAAACACCATAAGGGATTGTACAAAGAAAAAACAGACGGTCGTGGCTCTTTTCATGCTTTTACAAAATAATAAAGGATTGGCTAAAAAAGCCCTAAAAACCAACTAATAAAAAAATTCAGTCAATTTTATTTTATTAAAAATCTGAACGGATTGTACAAAAGTGTATCATACCACACGTAGTTTTATACTTGAATTAGCATAAGAGCTACGTTTATTTCGGAAAAGTGCATCTGAGAAATACCAAAAACGCTATTCTTATTCCAGCAAAAAGCATCCTAAGCCACGCGCAGGAGCTAGACTTACTAATATTATAAATGTCAAAGTTTGTAAGGATAGTATATGGATATTTGTTACTCCTTCACGCAATAACTACTGAACCGATTAAGCTGAAATTTGGTATGGGTATAGTTTGGCACCTGGAATAACATATAGGGTATTTTTTTATCTCTTTAAAGGGCGGGCGAAGGCGCGGGCAGCAGCTAGTATGTTATAGTTTTATCTTTCCCACCGCGTATGTTTTGAGAACGTGACGTGAGCCGAGAGAGTGCTTCTAGGAATGTTATTGTAGCGCAAAATCGCTATAAAGGTATGTTCCCCAATATTTACGCTTACACAAGCAGAATCTCCAAGACACATGAAAAGACTGATTAACATTATCATTTCGTATGAAAAGTAATTTAAATAAATAAATAAATAATGCTGGACAATCCACACAGCATCATGTAGCCCAATGCTTAGCAGAGCTTGTGTTATGGGTATCTAGATGACTGAAATATTTAATACAATATATCACATAGATATATATTTTTTATCATACATATTTAAAATACCCAGAACACCCGAGACAAATATTTGCAGATCGTACAAACATTATAAACATAAATAAATAATCAATAGTGCTGGACAATCCACACAGCATCATCTAGCCTCATAAGCCAAGCAGAGCCTGTATTATACTTAGGTACTAGATTACTGATATACTGAACAGAATACTTTACATAGATAGATATTTTTAGTGTACACAGAAAATACCCAGACCACCCGGAAAAAAAATTTGCAGGTCGTACAAACATTTGTCCCAAGGCGAGAATCGAACCGCAACCTCCTGCGTTGCAAGCGAACATTCGCACGCAGCGACACATCGATCATTAAAATTCTTATTAATCCATAGGATTTTGATAAGAAACTCAGCGAGAACCGAGTCCGAGGTTTATTAGACAAGTTATCCTCAACCGATAGAGCTGAAACTTGGAATACTTAGGTAAGTTCTGTGACAATGCAATGTCATGGTACCATCGAGTTGTTCTGACGATGTTGGTAGACCGAAGGTGGCCATATAGGAACAAATCGACTTAACCACGTCCAGTTTGGGTTCGTCGGATTTATCTTGTCATTTTGTTCCTAGATGATATAAAAGCTTGTTTTTAAAAAGTTATACAGTTTTAATAAGTTACTAACATACGACATTTTACGATATTGTATTAAAATATTTTTTTCTGATTTTATAGCCATCTTTGCTAACACTACTTTGGCCGAGAACTGTTATTTTTTATTTTCGAATAATAATAAATTTACTTTGAGAGACTTCGATAAAGTTCCTACATTTTAACACTCTATTTGCAATCTTTCAGTTATGAAATTAAAAGCTCACAAGTTACCTACCTACTGCTCTACCTTTGGGAAACGGAGGCAATAAATTCATCGTTGAAAATTATCATTCGGATGCGCTGAAAATACATAAATTCTCATGTATCGAAAGAACATAAATAACGTTCGATAAATAAGCTCACCGCACTCTACCATTTACTTTGTATCTTCAAGTTACTTTTATCACCTTGTGGTCTCCGACAAGGTGATAAAAGTAACCTGAAGATATTTACTCTTATTTCAGCATTGAAGATAAGCTTATGTTCGGTAGGTAAGTATTTCTTCGAATCTGCAGGTCCGTTTTCTCTGTCCGTTCCAACAGTTGATCTGGGATTTTATTCGTAAATGGTGGCGTTTGACTTCCATCTATCTCACTGAAGAGAAAGTGAAGACGTGGCCTAAGATAGAGCACGATTTCCCAAAAAGAACTTATTTACTCGGGATTTGAAGACACCGAGATCTACCAGGATTTTATTTATTTTGTCAGCCTATGACCAGCGGAAGCGAGAGACGCTTACAATGATTCTGTTAGCTTTGTCCAGAACTTAGATTGAGCATTAGATACCTTATTATCTAATATATCCAGAAAGTTCAAACAGCTTTGCATTCGGCTCCCATCCCTCCAAAACGAGGTACCAAATATCCATAGTGTCAAAAATCGTCGCATTTTTATAAGCATCACGTCACAATATTCGTTCAATTGAAACCAGCAGGAAACAAACAGTAAGGAAAACTGAAGACACGTGTCGTATTTATTTTAATATTGGTAAAAGTCCGAACAAAGGTATCAGAAAAGAAAGTAGGCAACAAAAACGAATAGACACAATTGCAAAATGATTCATGTTTTCTCAGAACAAAGGTACGTTTTGTAACAAAACAAAGTGAGTAACTGTTTAACGAGTTTTTCTGATGAAACTAGGCTTATTGTTAGTGCTTCTTGGAAAAGCATTCTATTCGAATGGAACACATTTTCAAATTTTTCAGGACATTGCATTTTATAACGAGCATACAATTGAATCTAACTAGGTAACTCATCTTCTTTGTACCTATTCCTAGTACTTTCAACGTTGTTATTTCGACTTCTGACTAAACTCGTGCCTGACGCAGTAACATAACACTTTCAATACATTACTAAGAAGTGATAACGATTCAGATATGTCCGTAATGAAGATGATTAAAGGCACCCAAGTAAAAAGCCCAGGCTCCACCAAAGCGGAGACGAGACGAGCGGGGAAGAGATGTGTTTGTTTGAGCAACCAATAGAACGTCGTTATTCACACATCTAGTCTCCGCTCAGCTTCAGTGAAAGGCTCTACTGAAGCTGAGCGGAGACAATATTTTTATGCGAAGAAACAAAAAAAGATCGAAACGGCGATGAGAGCTGTGCCTTGCAAGCTGGCGACATCACGCAGCGGAGACGAGAAGAGATATGAACGGCGCCGCTAGTGCATTCATCTCATCTCAACAATCATCCGACGCGACGCTCGTCGCAAGCAGCTCAGCTGCTCTAGCCAGCACGCATCTCTGCTTTAGCAAGCACACATCACCGCTCCAGTCTAGCCAGTACGCATCTCCACATATCTTCAGTGGAAAGTGGAGACACCCTAGCTAAAAAACGTCTTTTCTCGTCTCCGCTTCGGATATCTGCGCATATTTCCGCTTTAGTGGAGTATGGGTCTAATTCATGGATGACATGAGTGCTCTGAGCGTGCTACAAATATGTACTAGCTAAAGCGGAAAAATAATTTTTTATAATATAAAAATCTTTTAAATACAAGCTTTTATATCATCTAGGACGAAAGTGCTAAGGAAGACAAATAACTTAGGAACTCAAACTCGACGTGGTTAAGTCGTTTTGTTTAGGAGTTCCTATGGCTAGCTTCGGTTTCCATCATCAGATCAGCTCGATGGTACCATGACATTGCATTGTCACCGAACTTAGATAAGTATGTGCAAAAATCAGCTCAATTGGTTGAGGATAACTGGTTTTAAATTGAGTTGCAAGATTTGATCCGAACAAACATACATTCCAAGTTTAATAAAAGCTTGTAATAAAAAGGATGGCATCCTTTTCAGTACTTTCAAATTAGTTTAGTATAGTTTTGGTAATTTCGGAATTGACACCATTGTCTCTTTTCGGACTTTGAACTTGCGCCTCGAAGCAAGCAACCTACATAGCCGCTTACCACCCTACAGTGCGGCAGGAAATATATGCCTGTTTAAATCTGGCAAACAACATTACCATTTTATGAACAAGATTCGTGCCGGAGGCAATTCTACGTCTTATTCACTTATTCATGTCAGTTGGTGATATAATATACTTCATTTATGTACCTATATATACCTATGATATAACGAAGAGGAACATGAACAGAACATCATAATTCCATTAAAGGCCGAGTACTTTTTGCGCGTAAGTGAAAAGCCTAAAGCAATATTGGTACCTTACACACATACTATGTGTAGGTATGGTTGTCGATGCTTTCCAATATCTTAATAAAACTGGCCAAGTGCGAGTCGTCACGCACACGGAGGATTCTGTACCATCGTACATAACTATTTAGCAAAAGGAATCCTGAAAACGGTTGTGTTGAAATCGAAAATGTTTGGCTGGATGAGTGAATAAATTCATGGATGGAGCTATGTTTGTTACTTCTTCACGCTAAAGCTACTGAACGGATTAGGCAAAAAATTTGGATAGATGTCGGTCTCGATCAGGAATAACTAGTAGTTATAGTTAGTACCTAGTCATAGTTAACTTATATCCCACTTTTATATCATATCGTTCACATGGGTTAGATATAGCCTTTTCCATAGTAACAATACGAGTGAAGCCGTGGACAGAAACTAGTATTCAATAATAATAGCCAGTGCCCATGATACTGAATATTATCACGTTGGAAAGCAGTATTGGAAAATTGGGCAGTGCACATGATAAATAACGATGTCCAAAGCAAAAGCCAGTATGCAAGGGCGATCTGTTCCCTACGCATTTAAACCGAAGCTAAGTAGGTATTACAATTAACTATTTATCAGTGTTATAGCTAGTAGCTGTGCCATTTTAAGTTCGTTTAGTAACATAGTGCACGTGCAAATTACGTAAATAATTATTCGTTATTCCGTTTGTGGGTATCTGACAGACTTTCAACGGCACTGGTGTTTGTTTCACGTTAATCGGTTCTCTATACGGCTGGATATGTAGGTCGTCGGCCTATCTGCTTCCTATAACATGAGGATATGTAAGTCTGTGAGTTTTATAACCTATTTTAAATTATAGTATGTATTTGTACCTTTGTTAATTTTGCACAATTTGAAAAACTAAAACCTACATTTCAGCAAAATAAAGTATTAGGTATGGTTATGAATTATATTTTTCGTCAACGCCATTTTGGCTCAGGCTCGGATATCGTGGAGACGAAACTCTACTATAATAATGCTATAACGCCTATGAAAATGAATTTTCATAGAATGTAGCTATGTAAAACGGTATCTATCTACTAAATAAATTAATGAACCATGCAACGGCAACCTACGTGACCCAACCCGCACTTTTCCTGTCTGTCTGTTAACGAAAAGCTAATTTTCTGGGATTTCCTTATCTACTTTAGCGAAAATCTGCGTGGATTCTAATAAAGTGTTAGAGAAAACGTCGTAAGTATTACAATTTTTGTTAATTTCGCTTGTAATTTTCTACTCTTTCTCAACAATATTACCTATCGGTGCATGGTCCCCCAGAGAGGCTGAGAGCCGACTCTCTCAACCGTAGAGAGGCTGCTTTACATTCAGCTCACCGCATCCTGTACCACTTGGGAATTAGAAGAGCTTGAATTATACAAGTAACTTTCCTAACACTGAAAACCATCTGAAACGTAAAGTTTAAAACAGTTCCTGCTGCCAAAGTTTATTTCACAACTGGCCCCCAGTTAATTGTAACATGTCGAAATAAGGGCTGGGAATTACAAACTGATTGTTTTTAATTAAAAAACTCGGGCCATTGATTTTGGAGGGAATTGAAAATTATCTCGTTTATGTAATTAGGAGACGTGAAATACTGCGAATGTAAGCAATGTAGGGTCATTTGTTTTTTTCTAAAGTTTTCGTGTGGTATACCCAACATAAAAAATAGTAAATGTACTAAATACTTTCCTACTTGTAAGTAAGCAAGTAAATATATATTAGGTCCACGTCTCATTTAGTTTAATAGTGCTCGGCGAAAGTCTGCGCAGGTGTAAAGGCAGTGTAAAAATCTAAAAATCTACTTCAGCGCATCAAGTTCAACGCTATTAAACCATGACGCGACCTGTACTAATCAAAAAATTCATACCAGTATATACTCATACCTACACAAAATATTAATTATAATATTAAGTATTTATGGATTTTCTAGCGTTAACTGTTTCTACATTACAATTAATTTCTTTGAGAATAAATTATTGAATTGACACTTTACTGTATTCTAAACATAATTAAACTTAACCCACGGTAAAATAGGCCCTGAAAATAATTGGATGGTCAAAACTTAGCGAGCAACGACTGCATGACAGTATGACAAACAGTGTCAAGTTTCACAAGGCTATCATAATACCACAATGTTACCACAACACCTGTGAACATGCTAACTACCTTAGTACCTTTATATTATAGTATCTATCTATGTGAATGCAGATATGCACTGAGTTATATAATATTCTAATTACATAGCTAGTATAGTTATATACAATATTCTAATTACATAGCAAGTACATCCGTGAGGGCTGGTTCGGCGGCTGATTTGGCCGAGGATCTCAAGAGGCGCAAATATGCAGGCCTCGACAGAGCCTACGCATTTGCTCCCCTTGGAGTCGAGATCGTGGGGGTACCGAGGCTCTCCGGGTTTTCAAAAAAATATTTGAGCGCCTGATCGAAGCGACGCGTGACCCGAGAGCTGTTGAGTATCTGGCGCAGCGCATTAGCATTGCCATACAGCGAGGCAATGCAGCCAGCGTCTTGGGGACGCTTCCGACTGGTATTGATATGGACCAGTTGAGCTATCTGTAGATTGTTTGCAACAGTCTGCAGTTAGCTCAATTGTTTCAATTGTAAATACTAGTTTAATTTGATTATATTAATTGATTGTTATTTTAACTTCATAACAATACTTTATTGACAAATAAAGTAAATGCTATAAAAGATTTTCTAATTCTTATCGTACGTTGTCTGTTAATAATGACACTAGCTCATGCCCACGGCTTTGCACGTTTTTGCTGGATACACATTTTTATCCAGCAAAAACGTGCCAAGCCTATAAGTAAATCCGGATATAGAAATATTTTATGCACAAAATCAGTCCGTTACATTAACTAGTTTTAACATGATGAGGTAAGAAAGAAAGAAAGAAAATAAATTTATAGACATACAAAGGCAAACACATAATACATAAGGGTTTCAGAAATAATTTAATTTCTACCTTAAAATAACAAATACCTAAGTATCTAATCCTAGTAACATCCAAACTTTCTTATCTATCATAATACGAGTGATTTCAGTCTTGTTTTGACCTACATAATTATGTATGTACATAGGTTATGTAGGTAGTATGTTTCTCAGGTAACTCATAGAAATTCCATCTCAAAATTAAATAAAAACAAGGCAACGTATGGTCCATTGATGCGGCTCAGGACCGCTATTCATGGCGTCTTTTGGGGGAGGCCTATGTTCAGCAGTGGACGTATATACGGACTGATGATATTAATGTATGGTCCATTATGCCCCCGTAGACACGAACGTGTTAATTCGAGCCAACTCATATCCATATTGTTTTTGCGAAAAAACGAACGAGGAAACCTTTTTGCAATAAGGAACAATAGAAAAAAACAGTCATATGGTCTACTTAGCTGGGTGAATCAACAACCTTAGAATCCTTAGAATAAAGTTCAATATGCTGGCTTATTGAAACTGTCCATGCTAATGCATACGAGATGTTTTTATGATGAAACCTTATTTCCTTCCTTTCCGTCCATCTGTCATTTTGCTAGAAAAACGCGACATTTACTTTATAAGGTGCAGGTTTCTGAAAAATATAAAGTTTTTAGAGCAGGAGCAGTTTCCTTTGACAGCACTCGTCTGGGGAACTAATGCGCTATCAGAACGAAACTGAACTTTTCCAAAGTAAATATTTTACGTAAAAGCGCGAGTTGTCAAATTGCAATGGAACCTAGTCAAGCTTATGTTTAGGGTAGACAAAAATGACGTGAAACTGACATTGCATCGTCATCGAATGCGGAAATTATTCGATTTTCATTTATTCAACGTCAAAATTTTACGCAATGTGTTACATTTTGTTCATTCTAGCCAAAGGTACTCGTATATAGTAGATTCTTGCCGAGCCAAAAAACTGTTAAGGTACGGGTTGATCGCGCGCGAATTATACCTACCCTGCCACCATGCCTTTTGGCGCCAACTGTTCGCGTGGAAAATATTCGAGGGTTCCGTCCATTTTATACAACGAATTCTAAAATTCGATTCCTTCAGCTCCCTTGACGCTTTCGGCTAGGAAAAATGTTGACAGCTTGATTTACTTGTTCCTTTACCAAGTACATAAAACTCTAATAAAATAAAGTTTCTTTGGCAATAATTTCTTCGCTTTGTTGCCTAGGTAATAATTATAACACATTCATGAACATCTATAAAAATGCGCGCTTTACAAAGTGCTCATTCTACAACCAGTTTTTGTAAGTTCTTCCAATTTTAGTAATTAATGATTTATTAAGTGAAATTATTATAAATAGTAATTTTGTTAAAAAACTTTGAAAGGCGTCCGTAGCTTGTTGAGTTATTTATTAGTCTCGTACTTAGGTTCTAAAGATTGTTTAGTTAATCTACGATAAGTAAAACTTTTATATTAAATAAAGTACTTTGGAAAACAAACATTGCCCATGATACAGCTCGTAGAGCTAGGGCGTGCGGCAGCGGGGGGGCGCGGCGTCGGCGGCGGCGGTCCCCTTCGAGTTGCACCACGCTGGACAGTGAATCACTATCTCTAAGTACATATCATAAAACAAAGTCCTACGCCGCGTCTGTCTGTCTTTTCGCGATAAACTCAAAAACGAATGAACGGATTCACTTACGGCTTTCACCAGTCGGTAAAGTGATTCATGAGGAAGGTTTAAGTATATAATTTGTCAAGGTTTTGTGTAAATTGGTTGAAATTATTATTAAACAGCTCCGCCAAACGTTGTTTTACCTTCAACCCTTATCACTTAGGGGTATGGAAAATAGATAGTAGCCGATTCTCAGACCTACTGAATGTAGGTCTGAGAATCGGCTACTATCTATATATATGTATATACTGTCTATATATCTACGCATATAAAATTTTGTAAAAATCGGTATAGCCGTAACGGAGGAGTACGGTAACTAACATTGTGACATGGAAATTTTATATAAAAGATTAAATGATTTGATGAATACTATCAGAGAAGGTTATACGCGGAATTGTTACTTAATTTTTTTTTCATTCTATTATTATAGCAAAACAGTTCAAGGTGCGATATTCCACATTTATTGATCTACAAAAAAATTAAATCTTATAAGGATAGGTTGCAATACCCATTCTATCTTAGGTTATAAAACATGTAGGCATAATATTCTCTACTACCCGTACGAAGCCAGGGCGGGTCGCTAGAGGTATATAATATATATCAACTAAAGTATATATGTATATCAACACCCACGACGACGTGACGCTTTAATGGACTTCCCGATAGGTGATCTGACTCTATATCTCTTCTCTTCTCTTATTTAATAAGATGTTGAGATTATTTTGAGATTTGAAGATAATAACAAGGAAAGATTAAATGGCAAATTAATATTTGTTATCCCAGGAATTACGAATATTTTAATATCTTTGACATGCAAAATTTATTTGTAGCCGTAGGCCGTGTTATAAACGAAAACATTCGAAATATTGGCTTTTACCAACGAAAAATATAATAACATCTGTCTCGTATTTGAGGTAGAAAACAGTCTAAAGAGATTCTTAGAAGATATTAATTGTAGGTAACAGATGCCTGCAAAGACATTTTATGAATTTTTTTCTTGTCCACTGTCATGAAAAATTCTTGTTATGGATAAATATTTTGGCCTCAGGCAGGATAAATCAACTTTGGTCCAAATATTACACATTATTACAGTACAAATATTATTATACAAATTGAGTCCTGAATCGAGTAAAAATTGTTAGTTCACCATCAATATTATGTAAGGTAAGAGGTATATCGGCCTATGAGAGTTAGGGAATAGAGAGTACACGTGTGTTTGCACACACTTATGCACTATAGTATGTCCTGCGTATATCCACTATCCACTATAACATATCCTGCATATGGCTAGTCTCCGAGGAGACTAGCCACCGCGCTGAGGCCGTTTGGCTAAGAAGGACTGTGTACTTTTTATGCTTCCTCTTTTGCACGCCTCTCCATCAATCCTGTGCGATTATCATCCACAGTGTTCCTGTCTCACCAAAGATATCGTCCGACCGTTTGTCACCAAAGATATCGTCCGGCCGTTTGTTTTTATTTTCTTTCGAAAGACTTTCGTTTGACCACAATCTCACGATGGAAAGTGACGATCTAGCCGACGGTGTGTCACAAAAGTCTAGAAGATACCTATCCACTCTTGTCTTGAAGATACCAAGATTGTGATTGATGTCATTCAGTGACTGACAGGCTACTATATTCGCCGACCATTTGTCCTTTTCGATGCCTGGGATCTTTATTACAGCGCGTAATTCATAATGAAGCCATTAGGCAGGGAAAATAGTATGAGCGAGTTTTTTATCGATTTTCATTATGTAGATTGACTGGCTGGCAGACGGTTTGCCTCCAGTGGAGAGCCTTTTACAAAACAAAGTTGTACCATAATCATGTTGTCTTTTAAATCAATCCGTGGATGTTGTAAGATTCGACTAAGGGACTGGTACGGGAACGTACCAGAGGAAGGGCAGCAGCTTCCTTCTGTGTATTTGAATATCTCAACGACGATCACCATTCCACTTCCACCTGCCAAGCTCGATGATTATATTAAGACCTTCCTTGTCTGTGTGAGTCACGTTCATCGGACTTATGCTGCTGAGAAGGGGACCTTTCCATAAACTCCTAATCGATATACATATCGCTTGATCAGTCTAAGCTCACTGCAGAAGAGCCCAAAAGCTGACTCATTTCAATCGGCTTTATGCTCAGCAAACAATAATCCGCTTAAGTTATACCTTCAAATACATCTTCAAAAGGATATAACTGCACTATCGAGGTAGTCGGATTCTAATAATGTTTTTGGCTTTGAAATGGTATCGACTACGTCTTTTGTAGCTATTTGAAACTGGCGAGACTAGAACGATACACGGGAGGTTAAATTAATCTGCCAAGAGTGTTTCTAATTTGCAGCAATTTAATTATGTCCTATTTTTTTTTAAATATCTTCTTTATTTACAAATTAAGTGCGTCATCATCATCATCATCAGCCCGTACACGTCCACTGCTGAACATAGGCCTCCCCCAATATGCTACCAGGTGCAAGGGTCGTCGGTGTTGGGATTGGTAGCTCAATCTCTGCCGGAGATTCCTAGCACCCCCTGCCCCGCCGTTACCATGGCCGCTACCGTGACCAGGAATAGCGGAGCTGCCGGGGACTGGGGGCCTTTTTTGTTGCCATCATATTGGGGGGGGGGGGGGGGGGGTTGCCATAATCACCACGCTTGGCAGGCGGATTGGTGATCGCAGTAAGATGTTAGTAATACACAGTAGGAAGCTGCTGCCCTTCCTCTGGTAGGTTCCCTTAGTCGGCTCTTACGACATCCACGGGTTGAGTTGGAGGGGTCGATATTCTATGCCGCGGCCCCACGGCCACTAAATTAAGTGCGTACCCATCTTTTATTCCATTATAAATTATATTTATATAATTTGCCCTGTTGCTTTGTGCGGGCCAAATCTGGCAACTGAATTTAAGACCTCTTTGATAAGAGATCCTCAACGGATTGATCTGAAATTTGCCATACTTATGTATTGTTTGATGGCAAAGCAATGTCATGGTACCATCGAGCTGGTCTGATGATTTAGACTGAAGGTGGCCAAAGAAACTTTTACACGAAACGAATTAACCTCGTCATGTTTGGGTTCGTTGGATTTATCCTCCCAAGCACTTTGGTCCTAGATGAAATAATCTTTTAAGCTTTTTTTTTTCCTAGTGTCCGCTAATAAGTATCTACTTACTGAAGGCATCTTTAACATGTTTTCGAATTCCTAGCAGGAATCCTCTTAAAAAGTAAGTAAGAAAGACGTACAATTATGTTAGGTATTCTTTTTCAAATACAAATGACTTAAGATGATTTCCGGGTTTTTAGAAACTTATCAGAGCGTCTGGTCGAAACGACGCGTGACCCGAGAGCTGGTGAGTATCTGGCGCAGTGCATCAGCATTGCCATAGGTACAGCGGGGCAATGCAGCCAGCGTCTTCCTGACGATGCCGTCTGGTATTGACATGGTGTGTGGATTTGTAATAGTTAAGTATCAATAAAAAATAATTAATTTACTTATTATTAGCTACCTCTAGATTGCTTGCAACAGTCTGCAGCTGGCTTAACTGTAATTGGTTTCTTTTCTTTGATTATAATTTTCTAAATGACTTACCTTATTATCCTTCTGCCAGGAACAAACTCCTCTCTTGTCTGATATCCTGCACTTCAGCAATGCATCTTCTCCAGGGTTCACTTCTGTGTACGTCGGCATCTCCACAAACCTCTGGACTGCATCTAAAACAATGGGAAAATCTAATTTAACAACATAATTATAAAAGTTTATTATATATATATATATATATACATATATATACTATATATATATATATACTATAATCTTCTTTATACAGTAAAATTATTATCAAATAATAAATAAGGTGTTATTGATTTTCTCTTCCTTAATTATTTTTTACTAGTTGAAGAAGTGAAAATTAAACCACTAGTACATTAATTATACTGTATCACCTATGTGTCTAATACATCTTATTTTGCCTATCTAAATCTAATTAAAATATCAAATATCAAAGTGCTTTATTTCCTTTAGATTAGACCTTACAGGACTCTTGGACACGTCACAAAATTAATATTGCATAAGTAAAACACGGAAATAAAGTGATCACTTTGATTTTTGTTCACTTCAATCTTTTTAAGGTAAAGTAAAGAAGCGAACAAGAAACCTTTACCTTGTTAGGTTGTTAGTTTCGGAGTTGGAGCAAAAGTCGTCCCATGCTATTTTATCCTCTAGATCAAGATAATCTGATATTTTGAAAATGCGATTTAGATACATGTTCATAGACTTAAGGAGTAGAAAAAATCTAGGTGTATGTGCATATCAGTATTTATAAAGCTAAGCAGAACATTGAATTACTATTACTGTCATTGCGGAACGGACGCAGGTTACATGTTCGTGCATTATTATCAATACCAGCTATGGTCCAGTTCATCAGAAAGTAAATTGAAATAGTTATCTCTTCTAGATTGTTCCACCCCGGTTGCTCTATTCGATTGAAACACTGAATAACTGAACAGATATCTACTAGCTTCATTCTAGTCTTCATTTAATTTTTATACCCAACAGAGTTATGGAATCTCTGTGCAGAATACAGTATTCAATAATTTCTTAGAATGAGCTTTTGAGACTGAAGAGAATGGGAGTGGCGAGATATCTAAGCTAGAAGATTCCACTGTGTCGAATATTTGGATAGCTTTTAGAAACTTTTAAAAGCTTTTTTACATTCTGTTGTTCATTTGGTTAGATTCTTTTATAATAACAACATTATGTGAAGGCAAGATAACCTCTATAAGATTGATAGATAACCCTTTATTATACCATTTGCACCACACAAACACAAAATACAATGTGCAAGGTGCTTCGTGGTATGATCGACGTTCCTGATCTGTATAACCTTTTGTTTCGGCTCTACCTTCCGGACAATTACGTCCGCAACAGAAACCACAGACTATTCTCTGTGCCCTTCAGTAGAACCGTCGCTCGTGTCAACTCTTCACTGCCTCGTACTCTCGCCGGACTTAACAGACTCCTAGATCAGAACCCAGACTGCGATATCTTCGCAGATGAATGGAAGTATTTAATGTTAGTATGCCTGAGATTTTGTGAGAGTGATGAATGAAACGATACTTGCTCGTTTTGTTGTTATTATTATTTTTAATCGGCATCAATCATTTCAATATTATAATTAAATGTTATTTATTATTTCAATTAATTTATTTTCCCATTAACTGAAAAGCTTTTAATTTTTAATGTTGTTATGAATTTATTACGTGTGTATTTTTAAATGTTCTTTATAATAAGTTAATAAGTATAAGCATGATGATGTGTTAATACTAAGTAACTAATGTAATTGGTTTGGTAAAAATCGTGTTAGTTGCATAATAAACAAATACAATACAAATACAATACAATACAATACAGAAGGAAATGTTGACGATCAATGAAGTAAAAAGGGCGGCCTTATAGCTTTGAGCGATTTCTTCCAAGCAACCTAAGAGAGTCGTGGATAGGAGTTATTTTGCCGGAACTCGTGAATGAAGGAATGAATAATGAGAGCATAAACAGAGGTAAAACTAGACTTATTACCACACTTATCGGAAACCAAACTATAGATTCGAGAAATCTTCTCACGTCGTGTTTTGTTATACATAACCCGCGAGCAAATAATAAAAAACAATTTGATTGTTTTGAAAAACTAGCAAGCGACTTAAAATTCCTTAATATTTACACTTTTTTCAGTTTTTCGAGACATACCTATGTATAGTTATTTCACGGGTAGTAGATATAACATTTTTAATAGATCACTTCAGGATCAAAACAATCCATACAATCATCATCATCGTCATCATATCAGCCCATACACGTCCACAGCTGGACATAGGCCTTCCCCATACGACGCCACAAATAGCGGTGCTGAGCCGCCTCCATCCATCGACTTCCTGCGACCGCTACGATGTCGTCGGTCCATCGAGTGGATGGTCTCCCATGCAGGGGGAATTTTTCCATAATCACCACGCTTGGCAGGCGGCTTGGTGATCGCAGTGTTGTTGTTGAAAAATACTCAGAAGGAAGCTGCTGCCCTTCCTCTGGTAGGTTCCCTTAGTCGGCTCTTACGACATCCACGGGTTGAGTAGATCCATAATTTAATCCATACAATAGCGAAACAATTTTCCAAATCGGTCTGAACGACAAATTTAAAAAAATACATACAGCTAAACAGAAAACATTACAAGCAGAAGCCTTAAATACCTAGGCTAGCTTAGGACCGTAAGGGTGCAATACAACAGTAATTGTATCGAATAAACAACTTTTATGTATATGTTCCGTATAGAACAGATAGATAAATAAACAGAAGGTTTTACGCGGAAATGTAACTAAATATATTTTTCCCTATTAAAATAAAACCTCAAATTTTATTTTATAGGCCCCCATATAGTGTACATGGTCCCTGCTCACACTTCACTAAAACGGATAGGGTTTCAAAAATCTAGTCCACTTTATCCGAGTAATCGCTTTACTAATAATTTATGTTAAAATAAAAAATTCCGGCACTGCCAGCGTTGCAACGAAATAATCACGTACTGCAAAAAAATGAGCATTTACATGCATATTTCACGATTTCATTACAGATATGAACATAAGTAGTTTCGGTTGGTTTACTTTTTACTAGATTGTTGGAAAGTCAGTAAACTTTACACTCGGTCATAGCGTTTTGCATGCAAAGTACCTAGTGGTAGAATAAAAGTGAGTTTAAACTTAGTGGAATAGAAAGTTATCTATCAATACTTTTTATGAATATAATATAATACACGGGTTATGCCGAACGTCTCACGTGAGACTTTCTCAGTCGCAACGTCTCACGAAAAGTATTCCCAACGTCTCACGTAAAGAGAGTATCTTATTACAATCTACAACATCTATTGATCATGTTTTTTAATAATGGCAATTAACAATATGCAGATCGTACAAAGTTTTGTCCCAACACAAGGGAATCTAACCCGCAACCTCCTACGCCGCAGGCGGATTTTCGCCCGCCGCGCTACATCGTCCAAGAAAAGTTTATAAAACAGATGTTCGTTATTTTACATAAAATCCTAAAAACTTAGATTTCTCTACCTGCAACCTTCAAGTAAGGGTTTGTGATGCAGCGCTTGCGTCCAAAACCGGACAAATTCTATTTGCATTACACCGCTCATTTTACTAATCTCATATTTTACTGCGATAAGCTAGCAGTTTGTGGAAAAGCTTGGGAATTTCGCGGAAAATTTCCGCTCAGGTCACCGCTGTTTTGTGAAATGTCGGTAGTGTACTGTATAGTACATACTTACCGACCTAAATAAGATCTGATAACGTAATACCTGGCTTCAACAATTCGTTAAAAATATTTACATAAATAAATGAGCAATTCTTCATAAATAATCTTAAATTTTTTTCTACCTATACAGAGTAGAAAAAAGTAACAGGACGGAAAAAAGTAAGGACCAAACTTCCAGAGGGGTCAGAAAACTCAGGAATATTTTTAAAAGTTGCCGACTTTTAGTTTTCGAACAAAAATAGAAAAAATACGAAATGGCCACTAGACAATATAATGACTGATTCATGCGCTTCTTGTGATTGTGTGAAAAGGCATACGTTCCTGAAAGTTTGGTCCTTATTTTTTGTTTATTTATTTATAAGATCACTTATCCGCCTGTCAAGCTTGGTTATTATGAGAAAACCGTAAAATCTTTTGAAGAGGCATCTTTAGCAGTGGACGTATTAATGCTGAATCTAATTATTTAATTCTTCTTTTTCTACTTAAGTAGCTCTCCACTAGTGGAGGTGAGCCGTCAGCTCAGCGAATTTTTCGCAACCGATCGCGCTTTTAGTTTTTCCAAAATAATTTTGGATAAACGAATAGCCAACTTCGAATCCCTTATAAATACACTGTTTTTTTTTTTAATTTTGCATGATAGTGCATAATAACAATCCCTAATAATAATCCTTACATAATAATCTTTCGGGAGTAAAATTTTTATGGGACCAGCTCAAGATATATTTCTAGTAGGTATTACAGTATAGAGATTTTAAACCTTTTTTCGCAATTGTATATACACGATATACCATTGCAAAAAAAGTTAAAAAAAATCAGTCAATAATTACCGGAATCACCAATGAGCCTGTAGATTGTTTGCAACAATCTGCCGTTAGCTCAATTGTTTCAATTGTAAATACTAGTTCTAATTTGTTTCTATTATTTGATTGTAATTTTCTTTGTTTATATAAAAAACATACATATACCGAACATAGAACCTCCTCTTTATTACGAAGTCGGTGCAAAATACACATTACAATTTACCTCAATAGCAGTGATAGGCAACGCACGGTTGAAATGCGAACTATGCTAAGTGAGGGTACCCATCAGTGGAGCGAGGAAAGGAGTGTATCATTGTTTCTTTGGGCTCGTCTTGCATTAACCGACTGACCTAGAAGGGATAATGTCTTTCGATGTGCCTATCTAAACTACCTACTCATATGAAATAAGGTTTGCTGTTCTAGGGAACATCTAGATGCCCTATTTTGTTTTTTACGGAGTACCTAAATTATCATGGTGACTTTACGCTTTTTATAATGTCAGTCTAAAGTGGCAATGTGTAGTATGTTTGTTTTAATGTATCTTATATATAAAACCATGTCACAATGTTAGTTACCGTACTCCTCCGAAACGGCTTTACCGATTTTTACCAAATTTTATATGCGTATTCATTAGGTCTGAGAATAGGCTACTATCTATTTTCCATACCCCTAAGTGATAAGTGCTGAAGGCAAAACAACGTTTGGCGGGTCAGCTAGTGTTCATATAAATATGGAGTTCAGCGTACTGATCTGAAAATCGACTTTAAATAATCATTATTTTAAACTCAACCCAGAAGCCTTGCTTACGTACAAAATTTCGTGGATTTCAGTGGATTTTTTTTTTTTAATTGAATAAATGGTGTTGGATCCGATTGGGAATATTTTTGAATGCGGTGGGAAGGAGCCAACAATATGATGATTGCGTAAGATAAGCACACAAAAATTGCAAAATGTCTAGACGAGAAATATTTGTATTTATTTAAAATATAACATAATAGTTTTTTTTTTAAATACTGGACAATTCAAACAACCTTATCTAGCCCAAAGCAGAGCTTGTGTTATGGGTACTAGATAACTGATATACTTAATACAATATATTACATCAATTTTTTATTATACATATAAAACGACCAGGACACCTTGCACAAATATCTGCAGATCGTACAAATATTTGTCCCGGGGCGTGAATCGAACCCGCAACCTACTGAGTCGCAGGCGGACCTTCGCTCACCGCGCCACAGAGGTTGTCATGGATGATAGGAAGATGGATAGATAATTCTTTATTCACAAACACAAAATATCTGTACAATACAGAAGGAAATGTTGACAATCAATGAAGTACTAGAGGTGGACTCATCGCTTTGAGTGATAAGGCCCTTATAAGGTCCTAATAAAATTTAAAGCAGGTACGATCTCTAGACAACGTCAAACTATCACCCGTAAGGTAATATCTATAAGGTTGAAAGTTGTTAGCATTGTACCAGCTATAAGATCAAGAGCTCTTTCATCTTAAGCTTGCACTTAGCCGCTTTTTAGGTACAAAGTAAAACTTGTAATACAATGTAAAAAACTGCTTGTAATATCGTAAGTTACATATTTTTACGAACATAATTCTGCCGACTTAGCTCAGTCTAAGCCTTTTCATGCTCAGTTCAGTTCAGAAGCACAGTTTTATTCAGCGCCACATCTTTCTCTACTAATGCTAAACAAATCCTCAAAAAATGGCCTAATAAATAACACCGGTATAGCAAAACGAGGAAACATTCCCAAAGAGGAGATTTGTATTTTGTACAGACGCAGCGAAAATACAATTTTGTTAAAGTTGTGTTTCGTTTGTTGTTCCCACCTGTAAAAGGACTCTACTCACCGAACCCGCTAACGCCACCGCGCCGCCGACATATTATAGCCTGATGGGTTGGTTTCAGCAATATTTCTACTCGACCGAAGACTAAAGCATCGGCTAAACCTGCACGTCGAACAGGCGCGGCGGGACGCGGGACGCGGAGCGTCGTGAGTCGCGTGGCGAACGCTGCAATGGCGATTTAATGGCGCCTTGCAAACCTACGCAAACGAGACACAGGAACTTTTTAAAGGAAAAGTTTCGTGTTGTTGTCGCACCCACTTCGCGTCTTGCATTTCGCGTGTTTGACGTACAGGCTTAGCCGCAGCTTTATAAGGAGATTTTGGTGTATAAAATTGCAGGCCGCTAAGCGACTGTGTTTTGTCAAATTGGATGTCGCTGAAATCCCACAGACTAAAGCTCTGCGCACATTAGGGCAACACTGCTACCGCGCAGCACAATATTGTGCATTCAAATTCAATCTTTATGTTTTAACTCGAGGTAACACAAGAAGTACAAATTAGGAAACAGAATACTTAAAACTGGTGCTGAACAAAATTAATTACAGGTAGCCACGACATGCATTAATAGTAAATAACAAGGCAACTCAACTAAACAGTTTGTTTACTAATCTTAAAATAGAATAATATGGCGTGTTTTAAAAAACGATAAACCGACTCCAAATTCCCTTACTTTTAAACTTATTTTAAGTTTTGCGATATAAATACTAATCCCCTGGGGATGATTAATTAATGGATCCCTTCGGGATCGTTTTCTATACAATAATGAAAGAATTTTCAAAATCGGTCCATAATTGGCGGAAATGTCGCGTAACATATGTACAAAAAACATACCAGTGACGAATTGATAACCTCCTTCTTTTGAAGTCGGTTACAAACAAATTATATTAAATATTGTCTTAAACAGTTATTATTTGTGCTAAAACGCCTAAATAATAACTGTGTCTGACTGTACGTACACGAAACAGCTTTGTTAGAAGCTGTTAGAAGTTATAAGGTCAGTAAAGTACAAAAGTCACAAACTGAGCACCGAAACTTGAAACTACTTATCACACAAAGTTACAATAGTAAGTTGTATGTTCGGTTGGAAACCGTAAGTTTTTGAAGTTTGCGGTTTGGCCGCGGTGTGTGGAGCGTGCCTAATGTTAAGTCTTGGTCTCTGACGGATTTCGATTGAAATTAACTTTGTGAATTATAACTTTTAACATTTTATTGTAAATCAGACTTTAAAAACGAAACCTAAATCTTCGTCTAACGGCCTCCCGTTATATTAGTGTGTATTTTAACGAATAATAAAAAAACGTTACCTACATTTTTTTATTGTTCTTTAAGCTCAAAAAGGCTATCGTATATTTTTTTAACTGTCCTATTATTTGCGCAAGTAACTTGTGGGTCGATCGTGGTCGATCGATAGCGGCCGCCGAAAAGGAGAGATATCTAATTCTAATTCGGGGGAACTGGGATCTGCACTGACATCTCGCATAGGAGTGCATTGTCCCCCTGCCTAACTAAACCCTAACCAGCCCAGCTACTTGAAGTATAGGAACAGGACTTTTGGTGATTGACAGGTTAGTTTCAGCTTTTATATATCTGTTAACGGATTTGATGTCTCTATGAGACTCTTCAATCCCGTTTTCCGTCTGGCCTCCTCCTGGGCCGTACAGTGTACTACAACGTGTTCCACAGTCTCTTCCTCTTGGAAGCAGCCGCGACACAGGCTGCTGTATGTGGCTCCAGTCTTGAAGATGATGGTTCAGTTCACAGTGACCTGTGATGATGCCCACCATTGTTCTTAGGTCCTCGCGGGTCATCTTTAGCATCGTGTTTGTTGTTTTCCTATCTTTAGAAGGGAATATCGATTTAGTGTGTTTGCAGTCTGTGCGACGCTCCCATAGTTTTTGATGTTCTTTTTCTGAGTTTAGTTTTAGTCTATTTTTTATTCCTGCTGTGGGCGGGTTTGAGAGATTGATGTCCCGTTTAGTTGGGGTTTGTGTCGCTCCTTCCTTTGCTAGTCTGTCTGCATTTAGGTATGTTGCCTGGACAGGATCGACTCTCTGTCCATTCTATGCTGACAATGCTGAAGGCGAGATATCTCATGCAATGTAATTTAATTACTTAGTTCTTTTGACATCAATTACAAGTTGTAAGTTGATATCCTCGTATTATTTTGAAGTCCAGTTTGAAGCCCATTGGGTAATAATCGTCTATCATTGAATAATCGTCTATGAATAATAATTGCTTATGAAATAAATAAACGAAAATGAAAAGTCTATAATACTATGGAAGCAAACCGAATTTTTATGTGTACATGCAATGACAAGTACGTTACTTCTGTTTCAATAAAAAAGTACCGAAATCAGTTCAGCTAGAAACGAGATCTTACGAGAGGACAGCACGACCTTGGGATTTTATTTTGGGATCAGCTTTGGCGTATTAATTGTACTCCATTATGATCTTCACTCGTTCCAATCCTAACGCGCAACGCTCAACAGTTTCAGAGCTGATCCTAAAATGAAATCCCAAAGTCGTGCCCTTGTTAGTCTATAAAGTACATCTTTAGCAATAGACAAGCGTCTTAATTTTAGAGGATACCTTAACATATTTTTTGTTACGAAACTACGAGTACGAAGCATACTGTTCCAAATATCTACTTTACCACCCACCGTATAGTTTATTCCTGAATAACCATTTCACAAGCAGTATTCAGTAAACGGTTGTCTTAAGATCTTTGAAGTAATCCTTTCATATTAATGCAATTGACTCCTTTGATGTCTACATGAGGCATTAATTCGAGGGGTTTTGGACTATGAAGAAGATTCATTCAAATGGATTTTCATGTGACTTGTTTCAGAGCCATGTTTTGTCCTCTATACTATGTATCTATCAATACCTGCTGAACACAGCTAATGGCATAAATCGCTGATCGTTGAGGGTTTTCACAACAACGTTCGTATCATCATCAGCCCGTATACCTCCACTGCTAACGTCCAACGTACGTAAACACCTGATAAATTCCTAAACATCTTATTTTTCTACTTATTTGGAATGAAAAAATGTACATGTACTTACACTGTCGTGATACACCGTCGGCGACATCGGCACTTATCAGCAGGTGAGATTGTGGTCAAACAAAGGTCTATAGAAGTCTTTATAGAACAATGATAAAAAAATGCATTGTTTTTTGTAGCTCACTAAATATAATAAAAAAAAAATATAAAACTCGACGACATCGTAGCGGTCGCGGGGAGTCGATGGATGAAGGCGGCTCAGGACCGCTATTTGTGGCGTCGTATCGGACCTATGTCCAGCAATGGACGTGCATGGACTGATATGATGATGATGAAGATAAAACTCTTTAGGAAGATTATCCTGTAGCGATATTTTATTCTACCCGGCGATCTTTTTTCTTTTTTGCACTAAATACAACACACTTAATTCGACGGCCATCTCCAACAATTTGATTTGATTACGAGTAAGATCAGGTAGATGTTTGCTATGTATATCTCTTATTGGTTACTAGCGACCCACCCCGGCTTCGCACGGGTGCAATGCTGATACTAAATTATACATCCATATACTACCTTCCTTTTGAATCATTCTACGTATCAAAAAAAACGCATCAAAACCCGTTGCGTAGTTTTAAAGGGTTGTCATACAGAGGGAGGGCACAGACAGACAGCGGGAAACCACTTTGTTTTATACTATGTAGTGATAAAATATATATATAACAAATTAAGTACCTACCGATACCGTTCAATCCATTACCAATTACCACATATTCACATTACATTAGCAAATGCACTGGAGTCCAATGAAAATCCATTAGCTCGCCAAAAAATGATCATTCAATACACTCGGTACACTTCCCACGACGGCTATTATCAAGATTCATATGGCTAGTGATGAGAAAACTTCATTCGGCTGCATTCGGCGTTTTCTATTAAATTATTGATTATATTGAATTTAAACCGAAAATAGTAGCTAAGATCACACTAATAATTATAAGTACAAAAGTTTGGATGGACGAATGTTAGTTACTTCTTCAAACTAAAACTACTGAACCAATCGGGCTGAAATTTTTCGTCTAGACCTCGATTATTATTAAAATACTAAAATTCATTATTCAAAATTATTCATCAGCGAAAATTCAATTCCGCTTAAGTAATTATAATAACTTACGCGGAATTTATTCGTCATCAAAATTATGCAAAATTTCCACTTACTTATAGAAGACACCTGACCATTCAGTCACCTGATTTTAATTTAGCCTTAACTATTTCGGCCAAGTTGACTATTCGGCTACAAAACACCAAAAACAGTCCGGCCCATCCGTAATCACCACGATATTATTGCGTGTGAGTGAACTAAAACTATTCGTATTATAAGGCGCTTAGCATCACTCGCGTCATTTGTAGCTGCACTACTAACTTTGCTAAATAGATAAGCAAATAGAAAAAGTAATCAGTAACTGGGCGGGTAGTGTCTATGGTCTTTTGTATCATGATTGATGGAGGGCATTGTTTGTCGTTTGCTTTGAAAAATGAATTGTTCGCTCATGATTGGCCATTATTGCCATTTGGGAAATTTCACACACGTGGGTTGTAGGTAGATTAATGTTCTTACTCACTCATAGTAATCTAAAAATGAGTACCTACTACATAGGTAGGTACCTAGAGTCAAAGTACAAAAATCGCCGAACAAGAAATACTAACAAAAGTCCTGACTTTTAATTGATCACATGTGGATTTAAGGAATTTTGAAGCGGCCCCTGATCAGCAGTTTGAATCATTGATTTAATTACTTATAGTGACCACTGCTACAAATAGTTAAACATGTAATCACTCGTAACACTTTTTTTTTAAATCAAACGTTACACACAATCATGCAGCGATTTCGAATATTCAGATGCCAACGATAACAGTTTCAGTCCATAACCAAATATCGCAAAATGTAATCGAGTCTAAAATTTAAACAACTCTACATTTTGTACCCTAAAGCAATAAAAGCTAATAAAATGTTTATTTTGCAGTTTAACTGTTTATTGCGGCATTCACGTTGCCAAAGTTTTATCATAACAACTCATATAGCTAGCTGCAGTGAGGTGGCAAAACGGCGGCAAAATTGTGGCAAAACGACGGCAAAATTGTGGCAAACGTGTAATAACGGCAAAGGCAAAGCTTACAAAAACAAATGCCAACAGAAATAATTGAACTTTCTTGGCGTACGTTTCAGATTTATTAAGATACAGGGTTTTATATTGGTCCAGGGAAAATAAAGGCTGGCGTGATAAAGGATGTCCCATTTCTTTGAGAAAAATCGATGGCTACTCGGACGTGACAGAGATTTTTGTAAGTCAAAGCTTTTTCTTATGTGCAATAAATATAAACGCTGAATTAAAATGTATTTATTTGAAGTAGTTTTTATCGGCATAGTGAGACAACTAAATAATAATTAAGATAAAATACCAGGTTGTCTGACAGAGATCGCACTTGAGCGATAAGACCGCCAATTGTCACTATATTGTTATTGTCTCATTTGTAAATTCTCTTCTAGTTTTAAGTGTGTTAAAAAGTATTTTCTATCTTTTATCTAAAATATTATTTGGAAGGAAGAGTTGATTAAAAATAAGCTCTTTTGAAAATACTACTGAAAACCTTTCATGCGTATTCAATTGTGTGCCAAACAATATCAGGCAATCAATATCCGTGCTGTTTTTTCTAAGGGATAACGCCTTGATCGGCCACGTAAAGCCTCCGTATTCCAATATGAACAGAGATCCGTCACAAACTTAAATCTCTTGTAACGAAAACAAGCGATTCTGTACTGAATAAGGAATTGAAAGCTGCAAAGATTCCCGTTGCTAACACGGTTTCACGTTCGAACTTCGCAACTTTAACAACTCTATTACGCCTTTACAATCTTTTGCGATCTTTATGTGACTCGCTCACGATTTTCAGCCACCCTGTATATAGTATCATATAGATTTATGGCACGATTCCATTTTACCGGGCTGAGGTTCTGAGCATGTGGCCCGCCTGATTCGTATGGAAATGCCGGTGCTTACGAACGGTTCCTAGTACGCTATTGATATTTACCTTAGAGCCGAACTGATATATCTAACTATATTTCTAAAAAACAGCTGTTGTTTATTCTATTAAAACTAGCTGCTACCCGCACCTTTACCCGCGTTTTATCGGGATAAAAAATAGGCTATATGTTATTCCAGGTCCCAAACTGTACCCTGTATTGTACTGTAGTTTTTGCGGGAACAAACTTAGACATTTATAATAGGATTGGATTTTTTTTAAATCTCAGAAGTAATGAACAGATAAGTACGTGGGTACGGTACTTAACACATCCAGTGCCTAGTCTCTGTCGTGCCGCAGCTAGTACGACTCGCAGAACTACATATGCGTTGTTAGTAACAAAAGTGTTCGTTAAGCATAAACTTAGTAAATAATTGTAAGTACAAAGCGCATCTTATTGTGACTTATTTTTTTTCTATCATTCTGTATAATAATTAGATTTTAACATTTAAAATCTAATTATTAACTTGAAAGTTAGGATGCTCGTTTATTACTCCTTCGCACCGTAGGTACCTACTAAACTGATCAGGCTGAAACTTTGCGAAGATGAAGTTTAAGATTAGAACTAGCACAAAAGCTAACATTTAATTCATCGCGTTCCGGGCGACGCCGCACGTAGAAACTAGTATCGTATCATTTATAAGGCTGTTACGATGATTTAATAATTATATTTCTAAAATTTACCGCCATGATCGAAATTCGGCTAGCAGGACATCATCAAGGGACAATGTTTTGTTTAAGGAGGCTATTTATTCTATTTATTTAACATTTTCCCTGCATCACAAACGTCCATTGCAAATAACAAACCAAGCTTTTGCTACCATTCAGTAAAAACATTGAAAACACACGTTCATTAAACTCTTATACGTAAAAACTAAGGCGTAACGTAGGCGGCTCAGGACCGCTATTTTTGGCGTCCGTCGTATGGGGGAGGCCTATGTCCAGCTGTGGACGTGTATGGGCTGATATTATGATGATGACGTAAAAACTGACCGTAACTTCAATCACAACAGCAATTTATAGACGACTCACCAGTTAGATTTAACTGCGACCGCTATTGCAATCGGTTTGCTCAGTAAAGCACCGGCGCACATGTGGGCTGATTCGTATGGAAATTCGGTGGTTACTCCCCGGGGCGAAGACAGGGTGACTTAGCATACGAATTATTGTAAGAACATAACCACTACAATGTTAGCGTAGATGGAAAGTTTGTAGGAACCAACTAAAGATGGTCACGCGTGAAAAAAAAAACTAGTTTTTACTATTTTCTAAGTTCTACGAGTTATTTAGATAGCAGATACTTAAAACAAAAACTCTTTATTTCGGTCAAATTCTTAAAATTTTGACGAGAATTATGATTTACTGACATGGAAATAAAGTGATATTTTTGATATCTGTCGCTTCGTTATGTAGACTGAAGTAAAGAAGCGACGAAGAAACTTTTAGCCTGTTAGGTGTTATTTTTCGAGTTGGAGCAAAATCCGTAATATCCGTAACAAGGATTTTCACGCACGATGTAAGCCATTCGCTATGATTCTTTGCTTAAACAAACTTTGAATCAATAACTGATTCAAGCATGTGTGATGTTGATTATATTATCGTATTATGGTTTCAAGCTTAAATAAGCCGTGGGGTCGAGGCGTACGAATATCGACCCCTCCAACTCAACCCGTGGATGTCGTAAAAGCCGACTAAGGGAACCTACCAGAGGAAGGGCAGCAGCTTCCTTCTGAGTATTTTTAAACACCAACACTGCGATCACCAATCCATCTGCCAAGCGTGGTGATTATGGCAAATCCCCCCCTACATGGGAGACCATCCACTCAGACCGACGACATCGTAGCGGTCGCAGGGAGTCGATGGATGGAGGCGGCTCAGGACCGCTATTTGTGGCGTCGTACGGGGGAGGCCTATGTCCAGCAGTGGACGTGTATGGGCTGATGATGATTATGGTTCCTTTTTTTAACATTCGTTTGGGAATGGGGTCAAATGATAAAGGAAAGGAACCCATTTCGTTCATCTGCCTACACTCGTACGTCTGTTCGTCTATCTGTCACTGAAATACTTTCCACAAACTACAATAATAGTTAATTTACGAATATAGTACTTTAAAGACCACGCATAAATAGAAAAGAAACATAGTATTCAATCAAAATTAAGACCTTCCTTCGCTGAAACGAAAAGGGGACACATTTTTTACCCAACTCATTAAGTGGGTACACGTTGAGTGGGTCTTAAAGTCTTATAAATAAAATATGAACGATGTCTTTGAATATATATTTTTTTGAAAATAATTTCCTGCCTCTTAGAAAAATGAAAGGATGCCAACATAATAATGTATACTAACTCGAAAAAGGGTAACTCTGGACCCCAAGAGGACGAACTGGTTTTCGTCGATTTCTTAAGAAGGCTACGAACCTCTCCCAAACGGAAACGGATCGGCCCATGCGGATTTGTTGTTGTTTCACGTCGAATGAAATGTGGCGCGCTATTAGTGAGAAAGCGCTTCTTACCATCAAATAAGAAGCTGTCATGTGGCTGCGTGCGTGTGCTCGGTGTCGGCACCATTTATTGATATTTTTTCGTATTTTCCGATAAATTTTGAATAAACGATTGATTTCAGAAATATTTTTGATTATTTATATTGTTGAATATATTTAAGATGACTGCAACGCAATCGAAAATCTGTTATTTTCGAATAAAGGTGTTATTCATGCATAAAAAATCGCTTGAAAATTACTCGATTTAGTAGTCAAAATTAGTTTCGTTCTCATTTAAAGCTCATTATGTTTTTTGAAAAAATAAACTACTACAAAGATAGCTATTTTTCATCCGATTACGTATGGAAAATTTTAATAAGATCGGGACATTGTTTCCAAATGAAGCGGAAAGTACGTTTGTATGGGGGCTAAGGCTATCCGTCCCGTTCTTAAATTTTTACCCGACTACGAGAGGGTTATGATTTTGACCCCCTATGTATGTATGTATGTATGTTTGTATGTATGTATGTAGCAGATTTTTATGTTCCCTCGTAGCGCTGAAACTACTGGTCCGATTTCAACAAATGAGGTGTCATATTATTCGTCTTAATAGCCCGATGGTTGGCTATGTGACGTCAGATAAAAATGGGGGTCTAACGAGATAGCGGGGGTCGAAGAAAGGGTCGAAAATTTCAATATTAGTAGATATGCTCGTGTGAGGTATCGATGCAAAGGTGTTTGTTCTTTCCAAAACCGTTTTTCAAACTTTGTGAGATTAACGATTCTCAAGCTATTAGCAAAAAGGTATAAAAAAAATATAGTTAAAAACTAAAACCCGACTACGTAAAAGTCTTAAACAAGCGTTCACCTATTGTCCTTATCATTTTCGCGAGATCGCTCGTGAACGATAAGACCGTCAATTGTCACATTTCTTTTTTTGTTCAAATTGTTTGTAAACTGTTTTGTTAAGTGTGCAATTAAGTATTTTCTATCTATCTATCTTTCTTTTGATACTTAGGTAGTCGGAGGCACCCACCCCATATACCTACGGTACAATTAGTAACAAAGGCCTCCGACTACCTAAGTATCAAACTGAAAATGATAAGGACAATAGGTGAACGCTTGTTTAAGACTTTTATGTAGTCGGGTTTTAGTTTTTAACTATATTTTTTTTTCTTCTTTAGTTTTAAAATTACTTTTTTTGTCTTAGTACTCTCACGTTGCACATGAAACTTGATGAAAATTAAAACGGCACAAATCAAATTGCAACAGAGCCTTTAGTGTGCATGGGTGGTTAAGCCCTTGCTATACTTATCGATTGTTGTTGTCAATCTTTCCCAAATAAATTAGGTACATAATGCATATCACAATAATGTATTTTGAGGATTGTACGGATAACCGAATTTCGGCCACAGTGGCCAGTCTCAGCGGAGACTAGCCATGTACGTAGGATATTTATAATGCACAAGTGTGTGCGCAAACACAGGTGCACTGTCTATTTCCTCACTCTCATAGCCCAATCGGACGGCAGACCAACGCGACCGACGACGATGAAGATAGAGACGACTATAGAAGTCAGGCGCAGGACCAACTGCTAAATCCGAGACACGGGGGTGTAACCACCAATTTTCTGATTTCAGGCTACTACTGTGAGATTTTGTTAGAAAAATCTCAATAGCAAGTCGAATAATTAACTGTATTTTATTATTATTTCAACCCTTTAACAATAAAAGCCTTGACAGACACCAATGTAACACTTTCAACATGCAAACAAGTTATTTTCTAAGTTTTGTCGCTTTTTTCCTCAAATTACGGCACACGTGAACATGCAACGAGGTATTTACCGTAATTAGTCACTCGGGACGATATCAGATGTAGATAAGTCGGAACTTCTTGAGTTAATGGAATACGGACTGTGCTTGTGCTTGCTGTACTCTAGTTAACACTTTCATTGCCCATGACGGACATTTCCATGTACAAACTGTAGACCTGCAGCTGCGGTGCGGTGCGCCCTTTCTTTGGGTCCCATCGCACCACAGAGGCTGGGTAGTGTAGTGAATAGGTTAAGTAACTTATGGCGATGATATTAGGAGTTTGTACACATCTCGTCACGGTTTAATAACGCTGGATGAAAGTGGAGGGGGGGTTCTGCGCAGGTGTAAAGCAGTGTACAAATCTAAAAATCTACTTCTGCGCATGAATGTCAGCGCTATTAAACCGTGACGCGACCTGTACCTATTTACTATTTACATTAGTTTAGTCGTACTCGACTAAATTAAGGAACTCGAGGAATACGAAATTTTAGTCGAGTAGCAAGTAGCTCACGTTTTCACATATTATGTTGGCTAGGCTTGACTCGCTACTCGAATAATATTTTGAATTCGTATTATTCGCAATCCTGTTGGCAAGACCAATAGAATTACTTAGTTGGAACAAAGAAGTCGTATAGAAAAAGGTTATTATTAAACGCAATAATTTATACGCAAAAATATATATTATGATCCGTTTGCACAAAATTTTATTCAATAAAGCAGTTGCAACGCACCATTAATAACTAAAACTTTTTATGTGATCATTATGCAACAAATTATGCAACAAACTGATCTGATGGGAGTAACCCAATAATCAAAATAAAAAAAAAACAATACGTACACTTATAAAAAGTGTTAGTCTTAAAATCTAACCATTATATTTCATAGTTCCATAAGTAGAAGATAATTTTACACAGGTAGTAACTTGATCCATTCGGTAGCACACACAAATTATATTCTACTAATGGAACTTATTCATATAATAGCGATTGAACTTCACTTGTTAAGTTCTTTTAATCATCTATTTTTACCCGACTACGAGAGGGTTATGATTTTGACACCCTATGTATACTGTATGTATGTATGTAGCCGATTTTTATGTTCCCTCGTACTGCTGAAACTACTGGTCCGATTTCAACAAATGAGGTGTCATATGATTCGTCTTAATAGCCCAATGGTTATAGGCTATGTGACGTCAGATAAAAATGGGGGTCTAACGAGATAGCGAAAATTTCAATGTTAGTAAATATGCTCGTGTGTAGTATCGTTGCAAAGTTCTTTATTTGTACTTTCCAAAACCGTTTTTCAAACTTTTGTGAGATAAACGATTCTCAAGCTATTAGCAAAAAAGTATAAAAAAATATAGTTAAAATCTAAAACCCGACTATATAAAAGTCTTAAACAAGCGTTCACCTATTGTCCTTATCATTTTCTTTTGATACTTAGGTAGTCGGAGGCACCCACCCCATATACATACCTACGGTACAATTAGTAACAAAGGCCTCCGACTACCTAAGTATCAAAAGAAAATTATAAGGACAATAGGTGAACGCTTATTTAAGACTTTTATATAGTCGGGTTTTAGTTTTTAACTATATTTTTTTTCAAGTGCGAGCTAGGCTGTATGTCCTACAGTCGTGTAGTATTTCAGTTCAACGATTGTATAGAGAAGAAATGTTATAAATTTCAAAGCTTTGTATTATTTTTAGACTACATTGTCCCACAGGTAAAAAATCCACCGTCCCTTCTTCCAATTTTCTCACTCCTTCGATTTTATTTAAGTATAAGATAGAAAAACTATTATTTCCAACATTTATTCGTTTATGACCGAATTTATGATTATGAAAATAGTAGACCCGAAGCACAAACAGTATTATTTAGGGACTGCCTTCTCCGCATTTCGACTCAAAATTGGTCCATTATGCGTGAACACAAACATTTATTAGACCTAGGTATTTGTAGTTTGCAAGAACGATAATTTAAGAGATGTTAAACAAAAAATAAAGCTATTCATTTAAATAATTATTTCCTCGGAACAACAAAGACATCTTGTCATCAGACATGTTGTCATTGACGACCGAGATTTAGTGCGGCGGGAGAAGGTCCGCCTGCGACGCAGGAGGTTGCGGGTTCCATTCCCATCTTGGGACAAATATTTGTACGATCTGCAAATATTTATCTCAAGGTTTCTGGGTATTTTCTATGTATAATAAATAATATCTATCTATGTAATAAGATATTATTTTATGTATATTGCAGGCATCTAATTGAGAATTATCTACATTACAATACTATCTACATATATCTAGTACCCATAACACAAGCGCTGCTTAGCTTGCGCAAGATGATGCTGTGTGGATTGTCTAGGATTATTTATTATTCATTTATTATTATGTTATTTACTACACGAGAAGTAAAACTAACTCAAGTGAATATGGGTTCCTTTGGAACATTACTTACTTAGAAACAGGCATCGTATCTAGATTGGAATCACTACGTTATGGATGTTACCCCATTTCTTAGTCATAGTAGGTCACATCCTTAGAGTTTACCTACACGGACGAGTATCTCGCGCGGTATAAATTATCGCAGCTATATTGCAGGGTGGAGGGAAACACACAGTGATTCATCATCATCTAAAAGCCCATACACGTTGGCTGGACATAGGCCTCCCCATACGACGCCACAAATAACGGTCCTGAGCCGCCTCCATCCATCGACTCCTGCGACGGCTACCATGTCGTCGGTCTATCGAGTGGATGGTCTCCCAACACTTCGTTTCACACAGTGGTTAATTTTAGTTTATTGGTAAAAAAAAAATTTATTGACAAAGAAAATAACAATCAAATAATATAAAGAAATTAAACTAGTATATTGGTAACGTAAATTTATTTGACCACCATCACACTTGAAAAAAGGAAGATGTTGCATAAGATGGAGCACGATTTTCCAAAAGAAACTTATTTACTAGGGATTTGAAGACTCCATGATGCCTGATTGAGCTGAAATTTGGTATGGGTATATTTTGGGAACCGGAACAACATACAGGCTATTTTTTATTTATTTTTTATTTTTATTTTATCCCGATAAAAAGCAGACAAAGGCGCGGGCAGCAGTATACATAATTATAAACGAGCAATTAATTCTGGCAACGTTGCGTTGCTACAAACCTTCATGGTGTAAACCGTGAGGAAAGAGTTTTTATTGGGCAGGAGTTTTAAAAAACATTCAAAGCTAAGCTGATGGCCGAAGCAACTGATTGTTTGATTACCTATCTATATTTCAGAGATCCACCCTTAGTTCAAATAAAAAAATATGAATTTAAAACAAACTAGATATGAAGTTGCCACTATAAATGGCCCTTTTGACCCAACCCTTAAATTAGAACCTTGAGATACTGTAATTTATTCTATGTGAGGGTGCGAACGCGAACTTTTAAATCTTGATAAACGGAATATTTGGAATTCGCTGCTTATTTACGAAGTAATTTGTGTCGGTCTGGTTTCGCTCATCACACTTGTGAAAGTCATTTCGTATTTTACTTCGTACATTTTGGTAGGTACTTATGTTGTTTAGGGGTTTTTGCTGACATTTTCAGAATAATTTATCGCAAAAGAAAACAATAATCAAAGGATCTAAAACCAATCGAACACAAGAGGTGTGATGTGATAAAAGCGTTACCTGGTAGGTCACACGCGCTAGGGAGGTGCCCTACGAAGTAAATAAATACATTTGTCTAGTTAAATGACTCTAATTTTGAGTTTTTTTACTGTAAATGTAGCGTTTGAATTCCATTTAACTTACGAAAGTGTAGAAGTGGCCTAAGATGGAGCAAAAGGAACCAGAAGGAACTCATTGCTCACTTGCTTCGGATTCTAAGACAGAAAATAAGTACGAGACTTATTTACTGCTCTGTATTGATTTGCTGGTTATTTTATTGGTTTGTTTGTTGTTTCTGTGTTTTTGAATAATTTTTTTATTATATGCTTATCATTGTGTATTAGTAAATAGGTACCTGGTAAAATAAGTAGGATGTATAAATAAGCATATAAGCACAGTGATCCTTTTTCCGTAAACTCAATTGCTTTTGACTTTTATTTTTCTCTTATTTAGTGTCATCTGTCTTGTAACTATACATAAGTGGGTTCTTATTCTTATTTATTTCATTTGTTTGTATAATTACTAGGTCTGGCTTATTGCAATTTTTGTAAAAAATAGTTTTTTAGGTACTGCCTTTTCTTATGTAAGTATATATCCCATATTATTCTGCTGAGGAAGGCCTTGGTGACCTGTATACTACAGGTTTTATAAACCTCTCACGGGGACCAGTCTCTTGCAAAAAAAGATGACTAGATAAAAATAGCTTAAGACAAAAATTTTAAACAATTACCTTTTGCAAGAGAAAATAAATATAGTATTCAATTCAATTCAACTCTTGTACCTACTCTTGCCATGGACATATATTTAATGCAATCCTTGTGCCACCACACCCGGGACCTGTCAGAAAATCAGCGTTGCTACTAGCTCCGACTTGTAGCGGCATAATGCTGAGACAGGTAAGGGACCTTTTTATCCCCATAATATATAACATGTCTAATTGTTTCTGTTTCTATCTATATCATCATCATCAGCCCGTATAAGTCCACGACTGAACATAGGCCTCCCCCAAACGACGATTGTATCTCCTATAAATAATCATCATTATATTATTGTATGTCTTTTCTATACCTACCTAGTTATTGTAAAACGTCGTGTTATGTGTTCAACTAAATTAAAACTAAATAAATTTTCTCTCATTCTTTTTTTATTTCCTCCATAATGTACAGTACAGACAGACCTTTACTAACCGCAATGCTTATGTTATTTCCTCTACTAAAAATATCCAGCACGCAACTTTTCACCTCAATCATAAAATAATCGCCAAAACATACAAAATAAGCCAAATAAAAATGTAAATATACACAATTGCTTCGCATCCCAACCAAATGTATGTAAAAAATATGCACCCAGCGTACCAACATGCAATAAATGAGGCGCATGTATTATTCAGGGCACACGAAAACAATACACCACTGCCTTATTGAAAAGCTTTGAATTCTGAATAGACGTAAGTTCATATCAAAATCGAAATTGTATAAGTTTTGTTGGAACATGTTGTATGTGGAACATAAAATATGTGAACATAATTATCTACTAGTTAGGTCGATGATATCTGGCGCAGCGCATCAGCTTTACCGTTCAGTGAGGTAATACAGCCAGCGTCTTGGGGAAGCGGACGCTTTTGATTTCTTTAAATATAAATATTAATAGCAATTGAGCTACCTGTAGATTGTTGCACAGCAGTTCTGCCAGCTCGAATTTGGAGATGTGTGACATGTGTGTCAGGGGCAATGAAACAGATCTTTTATAAGATCCACGGGCTGAGCTAGATCGTTTAAAAAAATGCTGGGCAATACACACAACATCGTCCAGTCCCAAGATAAGCAGAGCTTGTGTTATAGGTACTAGATAACTGATATATACTTAACACAATATATTAGAAAAATATTTGCATAAAAAATTCTCTGAACCCCCGAGACAAATATTTGTAGATCGTACAAACATTTGTTCTAAGGCGGAAATCGAACCCGCAACATACTGCGTCGCATCTGTCGTCAAAGTTATAAATACGGTGGGGTTTTCGCATACAAATTTACTCATGCGGGAGGAACTCTTCCTCATTTTCGAGAAATATCTAACAATAAACCAATAAAGTTCTCAAATAACATCCAACAGCGAAGTGATACGCAAATAAAATAACTCTTTTCCAAAGAATTGGCAAAGCAATACAAAACAAAACTGATTGCAACAATACCTATCTAAATAACATAAAATAACAAGCCAAACAAATAAAGTAAACATCTTAAGCAGAAACTTGGAAGACCCTTTCTATCATATTTCAATAATGTTATTACAGGCTCCATCGAATTAAGTAAAAGTGCCTAAACCATCAAAAACATTAGGAGATAATATTTTCCTAACGCGAGGCCATAAAGAAAGTTTTTTATCCTCCATAAAGGAAAACATATTTATTAAGAAAAGATGAAATACACAAGGGCAATTCAATGCTTCCAATATGTATAGAATTTATAAAGAAATGTTGTTCAGTTTGGAATAGTTACCGACGTGCACTTAGCACGGCCGTATCATATATTTGAAATAAAGCATCGATTCATATTCAGGAGCCCCTCTTTGGTTAGTGGCTGAATCCACAGAAGAAATGCCAGTGTCTGCGATAGCACACGCCTAATGGTACCTCACCGGGCAGCCACCATTGTATCGTAAACGAACGTGCCCGAGGCACTTCTAATGTGTTTTTAATAGCCGCCTGCAAACACAATCAATTACAGAAATGCGCATCGTCCTCCTTTTGGCAACAATTTCAACGAACTCTGCCGAGAACAAAAACTGCTCATAATTGGCATGAAATCAGAGCGGACAAAGGCCGCCATAAAACCCCCTTAAGACCTTCGAAAACAATAAGACGAACATGTGTCCTACACATTTTTAACAACCGATCTGGCATTGTCAGAGTCACGTTGTTGGAACGCCTGCATAGCTATTACCGATACTCAAAAGTACTCACAACTCAATATTAGCCTGACAAAAAAAAAGAACAACAAAAAGCGTCCGATGTCACGCCCATGCAGTTCCGAAGGTTCTCACGCGATCTGCGTCGTCCCGAGCAAACAGAACTCTCACTGTGTCATTGTAACGTGAACCTTACTCTATTGCTTTCTTATACCGATCGACCATGTCTTCACAAGCTCGGATACTTTCCCAGTCGTCTTATGACACCAAGCAATGGACTCGATATTGGTGTATCGAACGGCCACGATGCACCGTAAGGCTTCGTTACAAAAGTAACCGCAGTACAAAGTCCTACTGCGAGCCTAATGTTACAATAAGATGAGTACAAACAGCCGCGAGGTTCGACACGTTTTGTATGTAAGTTAAAAATTTGACCATCCCGTGGGAACGAGCCTGGGGCGAAGTAATAAACGCTCGGACCGTTTGTCTTGCGAGTCAACCCTTGTTCGCGAGCATAGTACAAAGTTTAGACGCTAAACGGTATAATTACAGGGTTCTCATCAAATCTTCGGAACGCGGGGTATGGCCAATGAAAGCAATGTCCCAAATACAAAATTATTGAAATGATAGGGATCGGGTGAGCCTAATGATACGGTTATCATTAGGGAATTTGGAACTCGTGCATGATTTATTCCGGTCAAACTGTTTTCATATTGATCGTAAAAATTTATGGCTTTTCTATTTTGCTTTTAAAATGATCATCTTTTTCCATTTTTATGGTGTTTCTCGCGTTCCATTGCCCATTATGTCGAGAATATCACCGATTGTTATCAAAAATGCGATTACAACCATCGAACAAATTCCGAAAAATCGTTTTCTGTGGATTATTGATACGACATCTAATTTTCTTTTTTTTTTATTATTTTCTAGCATACATATTTATACACAATAGAATTACATTACAATCTAGCCATAGATTTGGCTAATGGGTAATTTTGATTTAACTTAATTTTATAAAAATATATCACTAAGAACGTGTCCATCGGCACTTTTCTTATCGTCTCTACTTAAGGGGAAGACACTTGGTTCAAGTGTTCTTTAAAATTAGCACTTATGCACTTAAACTTTACGAAAGGTTTTGTTCTTTTGAGCCTTCTCACTATGTCCGTGTTGTCGAGGAGCTGGATCGCCTCGATGTTCACATGATGATGAAGCCTCTGTTCATGAGCCTCTGCGTATTTTTGTATCCAATTAATGGCCTAAAAGGATATCAAACAAATAACTGTTAGGTACTTATCCCTGTCAAGGAAATTAGCCCGGAAGCTAAACAAAGCAATGGAAATGAGTGTTTAGCTGTTACCAAATTGGATTGGTTTCCTGCGCGTACGTCGGTGTACGCGGGCCATCGGCGCGAGACGGTACCACGTACCCTCTAGTTTTTGTTTGTATTTTTTTCTGCGGTCAGATCTCGTTGGACTGAACTAATATTTGTTTTGTAAACCCGCGTCGGTCTGTCGTGTTTTTGTCATGATTAGCTACACATTCCGACTAAGAGCCAAGCCCATTGTGAAGACGAAAGTGTGAAGGCGTGAAAGGGCATAAAAGGAAGGGAATCTGAAGTTATTTATAATTCACACCTCATAGGCTTCTATTTTTGTTCGTATTTGATCATCTTTTTTTGGGAGATCAGTTGAAAAAAATTACTAGCAAATAATGTTGGATAATCCAACATCATCTATGGGTTAGATGACTGATACACAAAACAATATATTACATAGATAGATTTTTTATTAGACAAAGAAAATACCCAGAAATACCGCCGTGCAAGATATTTACAGATCGTACAAACATTGTCCTAAAGCGAGAATCGAACCTGCAACCTCCTACGTCGCAGGCGGACCTTCGCCTGCCGCGCCATATCAGTCATCAAAATAAATAAATTATGACTTCAAAGTCAATTTTTGATTACAAATATGGCCTCTACGTTAATGATTTTACCAATAACACAACCATAGCAATTGGTTTTTGTTGAGGAGTAACAACTCATTGAATCAATTGAGCTTCCTTCTGAGTTTTTTTAAACACCAACACTGCGATCACCAATCCGCCTGCCAAGCGTGGTGATTATGGCAAATCCCCCCCTACATGGGAGACCATCCACTCGGATGGACCGACGACATCGTAGCGGTCGCAGGGAGTCGATGGATGGAGGCGGCTCAGGACCGCTATTTCTGGCGTCGTACGGGGGAGGCCTATGTCCAGCAGTGGACGTGTATAGGCTGATGATTATGAGGAGTAACAAACAAATTATCAAAGTTTGGTTCTCGTAACATAAAACAACAAATATTGAAAAAGTTTTGTACTTGAGCACACTTTTACACTAGTGAAAAGCCAATTCGCTGTCATAGCAACCAATCAAACTAATATCAGCGAAAAGTGAGGGTTGCGCCCTACTTTCAATAGACCCTTCATCAATATAACTTTCGAGTTCCATAAGTACCTATTTGCTTTTCAATCCATCGAAGGCTTCGATAAGGATTTATCAAAATATCTATTTGATGATGCCCCAAGATATCCCAAATGGTTCGTCCGCTCGATAAAGGAAAGCTGATCAAACATTGATTTTGAAAGGAGAATTGGACTCTTTGATAAGACAAGACTGTTGGATAAAGGTGGCCTAAGACCGCACAAGTAGGTGCCTATTCTCAGTTTTCTAATCTAAAATATTTTATGTCACAAAGACATGTGAATGAAAAATAATAATAACAGAAAACAACAAGCGCTGCGAAAAATCCATCTTTTTCGCTGCACGTGTCAAGTAGATATGCGTTGTTGAAGCGTGTGTTTTTAGTGATAACCTTGCTTTACATTTTTGTTTTCTTCTTTTAGTTGGAGTTCGAGAACAGACAAGAGGTGGAAGAAATGATGAATGACAGATTGTAAAAAGATCTTTCAGTAAAAATCAAAAATTGTTTCGAACTTCCATTTTTGCTCTTATATTTGCTCTAATTATAGTAGTAGTAGTGTCATACATACTTTCCTTTAATTTATGTTAATTTATGTATTTGTTACCTCTTTGTATAAGTACAAAGATTCTAAAAACGAGTAAGCAGCTAATGATAGTATGTTTTTTGAGCGAGAAATTATTATTATGCAGCGGTAGAATCATCCTTTTGATCTACTGACTGATGATTTTTATTACAGTAAAATAATCTCTGTTTGCAGGATACAAGGGTCTTAATTTATAAAATATTAGGATTACAGTAAACAAAGATTTAAAAAGAATAAAGTAAATAAAGATTCTATAAAATATTGGCATTACAGGCAACCCCAATAGAATACTTCTCTGTCTTTCATCGTATTTCGCGCAAATGCTTTTTTCTTTCGTGACCGAGGTTGTCGTCTTGTTCGAGTCGATTTTATAAGTTTCGTCATTATTTTTTCCCCCCTCGCCTCATCATTTGCAGTGCGGTCAAAATTGCTCTTTGAAAGCATTTCAAAGGCGAAAAAAGTTGATGATTTTCTCTACGCCATTTTTATTGAGATATTACACAGTATTCGATAGGGAAATGAGACGTTTTTGATGACTCGGTATAAAATGAAGAAAAAGGTAACTACCTAAAGATAGGTTCCTAAGTATTGAGTAAGATTTTTTTGGATAAACCACTAGGGTCTAGAAGACCTCTCTATTCATTCTTGTCTTGAAGGTCTACTAGACTAAAAGGTAGGTAGCCCAATGCATAGGTAATGTTGAAAATTAATTGAATTAGATTAGGTACTAACTTACAACAACCTACACAACACGAAAAAGTTAATTTGCAGCAACACCTAACCAAAAGAAAACACGTAAAATTAAAGTAACTCAAGTAGCATATTTTAATTGCCCATGAAAAGACGACATCACTAATAAAGCACCAGTAAGTAAAAATTCTTATAGTAGACCAACGCGTATTTGTTACTTAACTAAAAACGTAGGTAAAACATCAGACTCACAGCCCGTATAGAAAACGGTAGTTTCGTTATTTCGTTTCCACTTGGATACCCTATCTGCAATTCCATCTGCAACGATGGACCTTTCTCTACTGTTATTGTCTAGTGCAATAATGCAGTTTTGCTTTAAAATTTCTTTAGGTAGACCGACTGCTTTGTTTACGTCCAACTGCTTTGCTTACGTCCAACAGACGTCTTTGGAGATGAAGAGGAGAAGTAAAATAATATCTGTCTTTTTTTCTATCTCTTCGACGTAGTTAACACTTTCTCTGCCTAGCTTCTGCAGCGCAACCCGCAGGGGCGGCGCCCCGCCGCCGCCCCTGCGGCCATGCCAGCGAGTTGTGCTGCAAGATTCATATGTGCAACTTGGGCAATGAATGTGTTAATTTAAAACACTTAGGAGTACCTAGGTATTTGAAACTAATACATTCAGTGCCAACTTTCTATAAAGTATTATAGAAACTTGGTGCTTAAGTACTTAATACTAGTCAGCACAACTATTTGGAATATTTCTGTCCAAACAGTTAGTTAATCGAACTACCAGTAGGACTGGATGGAACAAACTCTATTTACTTAAAAAATATGAGACTCATAAGAAGTAGCGAGTCTTAAGAAATAGTCTTAAAGAAATGAGGTCTTAAACTGCGGTCAAATGGAAATACATTTATTCTGATTCTGAAACTGTTAAGCCACCTTCCATTTTCTTGAAATCTTTAAGTTCCTTCAAATCTACCCATCGACTCTACAATAACTACTTCTTAGATTCCTGCATTACCATTTCCGGCACCCACTTAAAACTTTTCAAGATTCAGCGTTCAGCAATCCGGTTGCATTTACGGTAAAGTCACGGTAAAATGATAAAACCTAAATTATCGAATTGTGTTACTTTAGATTATACTAGCTAGAGTTTACCTAGATATGACAATGACCTAGGCGTCTTTGATAAAGATGCGAAAAAGATCGGGATGAAAAATATTCTATATGTTATTACATGTCCCAAACTATATCCATACCAAATTTCACCCTAATCGGTTCAGTAGTTTTTGCGTGAAAGAGTAACGAATATCCATACATCCATCCATACAAACTTTGACATTTATAATATTAGAAGGACAATTTGATACCTACATTAATACCTACATTTTAAACTTATGGCTATAAATCGTGGCTCGTAGGTGTACGAGTCTTTAATAACAAAGAAAATTAATAGATACAATCTACAGACAGCTAAACTGGTCCATATCAATACCAGTATATTTAATAGAATAGAAAAGACTACAAATTAAAATGCGTACCTAAGCGTATATTATTTGAAATCCAGTGTAATCCTTTTCGTCAGGGTAAAGCCGAATTGTCAGCCTTTTAGGTCTCGAATGGTAAAAGATAACAAAGAAGATCTAATCACGTTCCTTTGGCAATATTCTAGACTTTCCTGCATTATTAGGTATCGACAAAAATAGATGAGCAAGCCCAATTTACACCTTTTAAGTACAATAATGAAATACTTGTTTTGTCATAGTGTTAACGCTCTGCCACGTCTACAATAAGGTAAATGACTGAGGCGTTACATAAAAAAATAAACAATATTCATCAAAACTCTATGATTCTTCTCATGGCCCATTTATAGATTAGTGACCAATTTATACTTTCACATAATCGATCCGAATTCGGAATTACTAGGAACGGAACAGAACTTCATCAAAGTTTCAATGTAATTTACCTATCGACACTCAAACGGGAAGTCAACAGAGTCTGTTTGGTTTCTCGATAGTATCGAGAAGACTTCCTTACTTATCAGAAGGTACCTTTTGATACAATTTTCTATGGAATTTGGTACAGCGCCGCCACTACAGTGCAGGCATGGAACTACCCCATACTACCCATGCCATATATTTTTTAAATCCTTTTGCTTCAATTGTAAAAAAGTATTTAGCCTACGTTATCCTAAATTCATATTATATCATAGTATATTTAATATACATTCTCAAAATTTAAACTAAAATATTATTATAAAATTTTTCTGTGACTGTAACTTTATAGTATAGATACATCTAAAGTTTACTTACTTATGCACACATTGTTTAGTTGTTTTCTGTTTGCTGTTTGTATCTATTATAGTTTTTTGTAACGCATACGTTATCCTCGCTTAATATTATATGTAGTATATTTAATATACATTCTCAAAATTTAAACTACATAACACTACTATTATTAAATTTTGCTGTGACTGTAACTTTACAGTATGAATACATACATCTAAAGTTTACTTATTTACGCACACATTGTTTAATTGGTTTTTTTTTTGCTGTTTGTATCTATTTTTTGTAATGTGTCCTGTTATGTGTTCAAATAACGTAATTTTCTTCTTCTTTTTCTTATTTCTAATTAAATCAAAATTTAAAAAAATTAAGTTAAAATGGATATATGCCCATAACATAAAGGTATCCTAACAATCCACTTTTACTATCAGAACAGTAAACACGCAACTCAAATAATAATACTTAGATACGATCGACATATTGAATTTTGATGCATTTCCGGTCCACGTACGATAGTAAAGGTACATACATATCCTATTGGTTTGGGTGGTCTGTCCCTCTGACACGACATTTGTATGTTTGTTTTAACCGACCGTGGTAATAAACGCATTCGGAATATTGGATTGAACGCACAAATTGTGATTTGTGAACTCGGTTGAGATTATGTAAATACGGAAATAAGGATGGATGTTTTTTTCCGGTATTTGTTTCAATGAGAATTCTCACAGAGAAATATTTTGGATCATAAAGTGCTGGATATGTTTTGTTTACACAGTGTGATTTACGTTATTGCCTATGCTTATTTTGGGGCTACTCTTTTATAAATGGTCGAAGATGGGGTTTGATGATTTCTGAAAAATCTATATCCTATCCTATTAATATAATAAATGTCAAAGCTTGTATGGATGGATGTATGGATATTTGTTACTCTTTCACGCAAAAACTACTGAACCGATTAGGGTGAAACTTGATAAGGGTTTGGGACCTGGAATAACATATACCTAGGCAATTTTTTATCCCGAAAAAACGCGGGCGAAGACGCAGGCAGCAGCTAGTAATCTATATTTACGCAATTTTGATTCCCATTTTTCCAAATTTTGCTAAAACATAGTTTCTCGTGATACGAGCATGTTATGGGAAGCAGATACAGAACTGGCCTACCAAATTTGTGAATTTTCTCGAATATTTTTTTATTACCTATTATACCTACTTACATATATGTAATACTAGCTTTTGCCCGCGGCTTTGCACGCGTATTTTCGGTATAATAAGTAGCCTATTGTCTAAGTAAGGTCATGTTCTAAATGCCAATTATCATCTTGATTTGTTTAGTCGTTTTGGAGATCTTAGGTAACAAAATAAAATAGTAATTTGACTAACTTTCAGCTTTATAATATTAGTAGAATTATCATATTCCACATTCGATTTTGTTTCATACCTTACCATCTAATACATACATATGTATATGTAGCTTCAACATTTTTGATCATAATATTTTGAAACTCTAAGGTTTTGTTATTATAGTGCTTACTAACACATACACACACACTTCGGATAATCTTTAGGACTTGGGAAAACCTTAGAGATTAGCAACAGCGATACCTCTCGTTAAAGATGCGCGACTGTGAATGATTTCATTCGAATTATTCGACTTGACAAATCATTCGAATGATTCGACTGACAAGAGCAAATTAGTAACTAGTTTGGTTAGTAATCGCGCGTCGTTCCATTCGTTCGACTGCCCGAGTCGGCCTTCGTTTCATTCGTTATTCGACGTGGATTGGTTGGATTATGATCGTTCGACTAACAAAGTCGACTCGGAGCCATGAATGACCCATTCGTAGAGGCATTAGTAATTACTAATTAGTAGTTGTCATTCGACTTTGAAGATTAGTTTATTACTAATTTTAAAGTCGAATAAGGAAATTAGTAGTTGTCGATCATTCGAATAGTCGGATAATTCGCAGTCGCGCATCTATACCTCTCGTCAAACGATCTAAATGTAACTTTAGACTATGAGCAGGTTTGGATAACTTCAATATTTCCCCTGTAGGTGGAGCTAACGGCGCTATAGTCCGTAATTACCAAAGATTTTCGACAGATCGGGTACTTACCTCCGTGGCGCAGTTGGTTAGCGCATCCCCGTATTCAAGGGAGGGTCGCGGGTTCAAGTCCCGCCGGAGTCGTACATTTTCGGGATGTTATTAAATTCATTTTGAAACTCGTATCAAAATTATTTTTTCCTGAGCTTAAGGTTACCTGACCCAAACTAGCGTCACTACCAGTTTTATCGTATTACTACGCTAAACAAAGGAATTTTAAAAATCCCTTGGCCCGTTTGTGATTCCTATCATAAGCTTTTTTTTAATGCCTGTATAATTGTTTTATTTTGTATAGATTAAGAAGAGATGCGAAGTTGCACTTTTTGGCAACCAAACTCGGTTTTCGTCTCACCTCCTAAGCTATAACAAAATAAAACTAACAGAGGCATTAAAAATAAGTTTTTCTTGTTATCACAAACTGGCTAAGGGATTTTTGAAGATTTCTTTTATTACCGAAATAATTTGATAAAATAGGTGGCGGCGCTGATTTGTGTCGAGGTAGACCCATAACAAACGAATCGATAACAACCAAGTAAAAATGCTTACTTTATTGTTCACCAATTTCCACCCACGATTTCGATGAGTTTTTCCTATGGAAACTTTTATAAGTTATTTACTGATTTAGCCTATGTTTTATTGCAGGCCTAGAATTACCTGTATGCAAAATTTCAGCCCGCTCAGTTCAGTAGTTTTGGTGTGAAGAGGTAAGAAACATCCAAACATTTAAACATCACTGAGGTGTTAAAAAACCCTACTACAAAAAAAATGAAGAACGAAAAAACACCTTAACCTTTTAGGGATCCATGCTTTTAGGTGCAAATCCCTAGGTAACGTATAATTTTTATAATCCTGTTTTCTTTCCAAAAATTCATTAGATTTCAGTATTTTCCGTAAGTAAAACAGGCACTTTTAATACCCTCCAATCCGTCATTCTTAATCAGCTTACAAATGGAACAGAATTGTTAATTGTCTGAGTAATTGACAAAATACATTTTCATTTCCAGAATTTCCACGTTCGCAATCCGATTTTCCTACTGCTTTAATTTATAAATCATGGGTAGTGTTTGTTTGCCTAAAAACTAACCACATTAATTGGTGCATTATCTAACACGCTAGAGAGCGATTTGTCTATCGTAGAAATGCAGAAAAATGACATAAACTATGTGATATTTTGAATGGTTTCCCCTGTGTCGACCTGGCTATGCGTCGCAAATAAAAAAAAATCCTCTTTTCTTTTCGCAATGAAGTTGGAATTTTAATGACTAATTTGATCTATTTGTACGAGACAACAATGTATAAGATTTATCCTCTGTTATTTTCATAAAATCACGTATAAATCAAGTTTTAACATTTTTTTCATTGAAAAGGCAAGAACCAAACTAAAGGGTCATAAAAATGTATAATGTCTTTAAAATAAAAAGTCAAATAAAAATAAAACTCAATGAATTCATCGTAATATTGCCACAAAAGGCGGCATGGAAAATATTTTTTATGCAGTTGCATTTATGAAGCTAATTTTCTTTTAAGAGTAAGTGGAATGGAAAGGGAAGGCTTGCCCTGCACTGCAGTCTGCAGATGGAGTAGGATATTTACATCATTTTGCCTAGGTTTACTTTTGTCGATATTTGTCGAGATTACATGCTTTCGAATAGAAAATAATGGAATGGAGTGGAATGGAATGGAATGGAACGGAACGGAACGGAATGTAATGGAATGGAACGGAACGGATCGTAATGGAATGGAATATTTTGTTTATTTGCAACTCATACAAAAACATACAGTAAGTGAGAAAAAAAATAAAAAGAAGGTACAGACAGACCATTATTTTTGCATTGAGTTACAAAACGATAACGTTTGTCGAGATTCCTTAGTTCCTCTCGTTAGGTAACTAACTTCAAAGTTTTTTGGATGATTTAACATCACAAGGATGGATAAGGACAATATGTGACAACATTTCTAGTTTCTCATTAGCACACGTGGGCCTACCTCCGGCCAAGGGGGATGATGACCTGCGAAAGACAGCAGGCGGATTCTGGATGCTGCTATGGTACCCTAATGAACAAGACTATGTCCAGCAGTGGACTATTATAGATAGACAGATATCAATGCTGTATTATCACACTTATATTATAAACACGAAAGTTTGGATGCTTGGATGGATGTTTGTTACTTCTTTTCTCCAAAACTACAGAACGGATCTGGCTGAAATTTTGTATTGATGTCGTTTTAGGCCTGGAATAAAACATAAGCTACGTTTGAACCCATAAATCATTTCCCATGGGATAGAAATAATCGTTTCGATAGAAACAACGCGAGCGAAGCCGCAGGCAGAAACTAGTTGTTACTAAAGTAACTTCAGGTTGCACCGCAAAGGTTAGGAAGTGAGTTGAATGAACAGTTCAAAGGTAATGAAGAAAGTTTGATGCCAAAGGATGCAAAAATCTCGGCTAATTTACGACTAACTTCATTCAATGAAATCCTCTCATAGGAAACCAACATCTGGCTGGATACACGCTTGCGGCCTTGACTCTGAGTAACGGTAAAAGATATCTTGGCAACAATCGTATCGAATATCTCGTAACATAGAATTGAAATTCATCTGAAGACGATCCCCAGAGTCAGGCCCCAGAGACTATCGAACACCGGCTGTGTAAACCGCAAAGGAAATAGAAGCTTAGCTTACTTGTAACATGATACTTATTTGCATCTAAAAAGTTGCGAAGATTCCTTCATTAAAACTTGGAATAATAGACAAGGGCTTGTAAAACAGGATCTAAGAGATTTTTTTATGTTCTAATAATTTCTTACCATTGTCTGGTAGGCCACATGCTGTGACTTTGAGTAAGATAAGTATAGCAGTAGTCGTTTATCATTGCTGACTCAATTATTATGTTCTGTAGGTACCTACTTAAGAATCGCTTAGGTTCCAGGGCATCAACTTTTAGGGGACGACGACGTTAGGAATGTGCTGCCTGGAAGCAATGCTGTATTCTGGTTCGAAAAGTAGGTATGGTTGCCAGATTAGCACATGATGCTAAAGCTAAACGCCTATGCCTCATGTTGACAATTACCTGAGGCAAGCGTCTTTCTACAAACCCATCATAAGAAGCTCCACTACTCTTCTAACTATAGGAAGTAACCTAATTCAGTCCGTCATTTTATCCCAGTAGGTGCCTATTTCAGATTTAGCTCGCGACAAGGGAGCAGTCAGTCGTCACTCGCTCACAATTAACGCATTCCGTAGAGGCACGAGGCACTGCACTAATTTACTAGTACCCATTAATCTACGGCTCAGGCGCAGACGGGGGCAAACAGCTGGCTCACTGAGGTACTGCAATAACTACAGCATGGTAATCGCAAACTCTGCTAAGCAATCGCTTCACAATGATATTGTCGCAGAAACGCCACGTAAAATCCTTAAATGAAAGGAACTCCAGATAGTGCGTGCAGTGCTATTTGCAAGAAGACATTGATAGAATGGTTTCATGGTTTCAACCCCGACACTTGTTGCGGGCGTCTATATTTTCTTTCATCTAAGCTCCATCCAAGGCCATAACTTCGCTTACTCAAATATGATGGTGGTCAAACGCTATACCGTTACCAATAAAAAACACAAAAGGTGTCTGGCGATTCTGCAACGATAACAGTGTCATAGTCATGCAATTGTAAGTAGTTTAGCCAAATACCCCAGGCCGTTTAGCCCAGGCCGGAAGAGAAATTCATTGCCTGATCTCGTAGTCAAGGCAGTGCCCATAAGTATTGGGCTTTAGCCCATATACTTTTATAAGGCTCAAGCCCAATACCTATGGGCCGTGCACACGCATTGCCTTCCTTGAGCATATTGCTTGAGCGCACAATTGCTCTACACACAGTGGTACCGTACATACTGTGGCAACGCAAAACCGACCTACTTCTTCTATAATATCAGCGTTGTCCCAACTATTTCAAAAACGCTAAGTACTGTGCTACCGACGCCAAGTATGCAAATACGGTGTAGTGTAAACCAAGCAATATTTGTAATTTGTACGACGTGACGTTGTTATTGTTAACCGATACCCATGGAGACATAATGAGAAGGTACATAACGTGGGCGTGAGAAATATGCGCTGATATGTACCGTCGAAAATATCTTAAGAACTTTGAGTATGCATTCCTTCTTGGTACAAAACTTTTTGGTAAAAGCCCATATTTTACGAACACTGAAGATGCACATTTATATTCTCAGAATTGTGCCGTTTTCGTCGGCCCAAAAAGCGGTAAATCCGCCCATAGGGTAGAGTAGAAACTCTAGTGGCTTCGCCTTCATCATCTTAATCTAAAACACGACACAGAAGGTAAGTTTATCTATCTGTTAAGTTTGAGGTTGGAATAGTGCTTATAGAGTCAGATCAAATCAATTTCTGTACGGTTGCTTTTGCCGATTGAATTATTCATTACCTGATCGCTTACAATTAGCCGGGACGGTTCTTAACTTTGAGTTCGTCTTGGGAAACTACCCCCTTGAAATGATCCCTTGAAGTTTTTAGGTAATTCTAACTTATTTCAAGTTAGAAATACCTATTGTGTACATAACAACGAGCTCTGATTTGATTTCGAGAATTCCCTGAACTCTCCCATATCAACTATTAACTACACTAGGACTTGGTACGTCTACATTGCAGCTGAATAATGCATCGGTTTCTAGCTATACTATTACAATTTCATAGAAACTAGGTTAGCCAGCTACCCAGCACTAAGATGCATACACTTTAGTACCTTGTCACACTGACGAGCGCTTAGACAGACGAGATGCGGTCGTCGATTGAGTAGACTTTAACGCATACCTACGCTGCCCAGGCTTGAGCCGACGCACATGTCACGGAGCGAGGCGGGGACCTAAAGACGAGAGAGCGTGTGCGACATCAAGGGCAATGAAAGTATTAGGCGGTTTACCACAATCTACGTGATAGTAGGTACACTATATGACTATAATTCGGAAGTAGTCCTGTTACACCCTGTATAAGGAACAGTTTTCTTAATAAATTTATATGTTCGTTATCAATCTTGCGTTACAGCAACTCCTGGTTTAATAATTATTAAGCAAACGTTGATAATTATTAGAGTTAAGACTTTTTTGTAGTTTCTGTTTCTATTATAGGTGAGCAAATAAATTGATTTTTCAAAAAGGTTTGTTTTTATACGCAACCATATAAGAGTCTCAATTCATGCCTTTCTACGCTCCGAAAATGAAAAAAGCAAAAACATCGAAATGGAAAAGAACCGAAATCAAATCCATTTTATTTTGGTTCTATGTGTCACGAATGAAAGATATGCGAGTGCCCATAAAAATTCTGTTTGCCAATACTATGGTGAGCTGAGTGAAAAATCGGTAGCTACCTACCGATGTCTGCCTATCTCCATCTGGCATAACATAAGCTTAGATTTTTCAGCTCGCTGAATTTTAAATCCCATTGACAACCCACTTTTTAATAATGTCTCTTTTGCCAGATTCAAAGGCTTCTGGGGATGAAACTTCGTCGTTTTGTCATGTTTTAGTAGTTAATATTATTAGTAGCTAGTAGTTAGTAGTATTAGTTAGCTAATAGTTAGTAGTGGCTAGTAATTAGTAGTATTAGTTAGCTAATAGTTAGTAGTAGCTAGTAGTATTAGTGAGCTAATAGTTAGTAGTAGCTAGTAATTAGTAGTATTAGTTAGCTAATAGTTAGTAGTAGCTAGAAGTTAGTAGTATTAGTTAGCTAATAGTTAGTAGTATTAGTATCGTAGTAGTATCCTAGTAATTAATTTATGATAATTTTGTCCTAGCCAAATTTCGCCCACAGCAGCGGCCAATCTCAACGGAGACAAGCCTAGATATATAGGGTGTCCTAACCCCAAGTTCTATGATTAAGATTATTCTGACGCATTTTCCAAACTTACCTATTTATAGAAAATAACTACGCGAAGTATCCTCGAATAAAACAAACTTCATCCTGATTGTCTCATTGAGATTCGACAAGGAATTTCCATTTTGAATAAAGAAATACATAACAAATACCTTTGATAATAATAAATAGGTACCATCTTTGTCAACAGATGGCGTCGCTCTGATTGTTTTTGGCATAAGTTATTTTGATTTTCGTAACAAAGCAAACACTTTGGTTTTCGAATGAACTTTCGAGTGTTGAGTTTTGTACTATGCAAATTAGAATCCAAAGTTTAGGTTGTATTTCTACTAAAAATATCTATCTACTGCTCATCCGAATGTGAATTTTAGAGGGAAAGGGAGAATTTGATAACTTCAGTTTTAATAAGTTTATTTCATAATTTTCCTACCAACCACGAGTTTTAAACAGCTATCATCATCATTTGACTAACTTTGCTGAACTAAAAATATATTATGCTATTAATAATATATGTATTCTGAGCAACATGTTTACAATAATACAGAAAACCGTATCTGAATCGGTCGAGCCGTTGGTAACATTGCAAATGTGCACACAAGCACGCACACACAAACAAACAAAATCTCACCCCAAATGCATATACCGTCTCCGTTCCGTCGCGGGTAAAAAGGAACATAATAGAGCTAGACAAATTTTATGCTAAAAGTAGGTACTAGGTAGATGCATAAAGACTACTTCTAAGATAATAGTAGATATAATCGTAGACGGAGGATTTATGAAGGCTACGAACCTCTCCCAAACGGAAACGGATCGGCCCATACGGTTTTGTTGTTGTTTCACGTCGAATGAAATGGGGCGCGCTATTAGTGAGAAAGCGCGTCTAAACATCAAATACGAAACTGTCATGTGGCTGTGTTCGGTGTCGGCACCATTTTTTGATATTTTTTCGTATTTTCCGATTAATTTTAAATAAACGATTGATTTCAGAAATATTTTATTTTATGTATGTATATTGATTACCTATTTATAATGTTGAATATATTTAGGATGTTTGCAAAGCGACAGATTTTCAAAAAAAGGTGTTTATCATGCATAAATATAATGCTTGAAAATTACTCGATTTGGTAGTCAAAATTAGTTTCACTCTCATTTAAAGATGTTTTTTGAAAAACTAAACCGCTGCAAACAACATTTTTCATCCGATTACGTATGGAACTTTCAATAAGATCGGGGACATAGTTTTCGAATTAAGCGGAATGTGCGTTTGTATACTAAGGCTATCCGTTCCGTTCGTAAGCTTACCCTCCTATTCCTCAGTCTACGTCGTAGACGGAGGATTTTTGCTTACACTCTATGCTCAGTCTACGGTCTACGTAGATAATATATTTGAAGTAAAACCCAACTTCTTTTTTTAAAACCAGCAATTTCAAAATTATGATTAATCGCACCATGTATCAAAGTCAAGGCTACCAAAAAGGGCAAAACTCCACGAAACTTTTATGGTTAAAAATTCATCGCCATGCCATGCGCAACGTGTTCCTATTAATATTCGTTCCTCGTACTCGGATTAACGCCTGCAGGTAGGCGGGTGTGAAAACAGCTTAAAAATCCGACTTACAAGCACATTTTATTAAAACCGGAGAGTTGCGAGTTTACTCACGAACCATTGATTCCGTACCTACAAAAATTATATTATTTTTATGGTGGATTATGGAAAACATTGCAAAATTATCTAGAGTTAGCTGTACCTTATATTAAAAATGCAAATGTAAATGAGTAGGTATCTAATAACTAAGTAGAATCACTTTACCACACCGTAGTAGGTATAATTATATTATATGATTCCGATTTATTATTGACGATCGATGTGACGCGGCGGGCGACGGTCTTCCTACACAGGAGGTTGCGGGTACGATTCCCGCCTTAGCAAAAAAAAATTGTACGGTCTGCCAATATTTATCTTGGGTGGTCCGGGTATTGTTATGTGTGAGAAAAAATATCTATGTATGTAAAATACTATATTAAGTATATCAGTCTTCTAGTATCCATAACACAAGTTCTGCTTATCTTGGCGCTAGATGATGCTGTGTGGAGGTCCAGCATTATTTATTTATTTATGATATTTTTTAATAACCCTGTATATGGGTACTGTAGAGTTGAGGTCGACGACATCGTAGCGGTCGCAGGGAGTCGTTGGATGGAGGCGGCTCAGGACCGCTATTCGTGGCGTCGTTTGGGGGAGGCCTATGTTCAGCAGTGAACGTATACGGGCTGATGATGAAGAGAGTCGAGGTACTCTGCATATTTAGAAAGAGAGGTTTCGATAATCAAGTTGTTAAAAACTTATGTTATCGATAAACATATGTCCATTATTCGTCGAAGATAAACGACGATGGATAATTATTTAGCTGTTGCCCGCGCTTTCGCCCGCATTTATCGGAATAAAAAATAACCTATAATGTTATTTCAGGTCCCACACTATACCCATATGAAATTTCAGCCTAATCGGTTCAGTAGTTTTTGCGTGAATGAGTAAAAATTCCATACATCCATCCATACAAATTTTCACATGTATAATATTAGTAGGAAGATATCGGAATATTTCAGACAAACGCCGCATTAAGTTGTTTAGCCTTTGCATTTATGTACCTAAATACCTACATAAAGTAGGTAGGTACTTATTTATTTCTATTTCTGTTGGCAAAGGAAACTTTGTAAATAGGGAATGAAGCGGGCAGCTGCTGCTGTGACAGACGGACAAAGTCGTTTAATAACTTTCATCTAACATATCAAGAGCTCTGCCATATTATTATATAAATAAAATTCTTTTATTTCGGACTACGTACGATTCATAATATGTTAATAATTCTTATGCAAAGGATCTCTTATAATAAATCTTAGTATTAAGATAGGTAGGTACTAAAATTAAAATAAATATATTGAAAATCAATATAATTAAATTATGTCCGATTATTGAAAATAAAAGAAAGTAAATTAAATATTAACTTAAATCCAATAAAATCAAATTAAATAGAAATAGTGAAATTCGATTGAAAGAAATTAAAAATCGATTAAATTAAGTCAGATTGTTGAATAAAATGACATCAAATTAGTTTTTGTACAAATTTCTGCCATATTTGTGTTTAAGAAAGACATTATGCTTAATTAAATCTGTGAAACTAGATTTAATTAAGCATAATGTCTTACGTACACTATGAGTTCTTGAAGACACATCAAATAAATGAGAGTTCCATACGACTCAGTCGGTTTGTCATAGCAGCTCGTTTATCTTCATTCTGTTTTCTAGTGATCTAATGGAACCCTAAAGATGATCTCGCCTAAATCTTTTAAATAGCCGCGTACGTGAACACCGTGAGTGTTTTACAAATGGCGATATCGTAGCATCACGAGTTCTCGTGTGCTTACCAAAGTTCATAAAATAAATAATATTACATTATGCTTACAGTAAAAACTCACTGCTGTTTTCTTCTAAGACAATATGTATTGGCACGTACAATATCTTATATATAAAATTTCCATGTCACAATGTTAGTTACCGTACTCCTCCGAAACGGCTTTACCGATTTTATATGCGTATTCAGTAGGTCTGAGAATCGGCTACTATCTATTTTCCATACCCCTAAGTGATAAGGGTTGATAGCAAAACAACGTTTGGCGGGTCAGCTAGTAATAATATAAAGTCGTAGAATTCAGTTGTTTTGTTTTTAAGCCTTTTTACAAAATTTTATTCAAACTTTTTATTCTTCTTGTGCTGTTAGTTTGTGTGGGACAAATCTTGCAACTGAATTTTAGACCAGTTATCCTCAACCTCAACAGATTGAGTTGAAATTTATTTATGTATTTATTGAACTAGTACAGAAATTAATACTAATTACACTAGTTACATTATAATTCGATTCAAAATTATATGTATTAAAATAAATATTGATATAACTTTATTGACAAAGAAAATAACAATCAAATAAAATAAATTAACTAAAAATTATATGTCAAGTTAGATCGGTTATGTTTAACAATGTAAATTTTTATTACGCATTCGATGACAAAACTACTGACTGCAATTAAAAATGTCCAAAAATTTGATGCTGGAGACCAAAGGCCATAGGAACTCCTAAACGAAACGACGTAACCCCGTCGAGTTTGGGTTTATTGGATTTATCTTCCCAGGCACTTCGCACCAAGATATACCTAAAAGCTTTTTTCTGAAAAAAGTTGTTTTTAAACTGAACATTTATTTGGATTGTGGTCTATAAAAGCTTGGAAGCTTGGATGGATTTAAATTTCTATTCTATTTATTTCCACAGCTCATTTCAAGTGCAGAGTGAAAAACGGTGGCGCATATGAATTTTTCCAACATATGTTGAGCCACGATAGCCTAACAAATCAAATGAATATCAATGTAAACCAAGGCTCACGTAATGTGACATTTTTGTACTGCATTTGGAAAAGGCTACATTCAGAAAGTCTAAACTTCCCCGTAATGTTGCTTACGGGGAGGCTTCTCCCCGTCATGTCAGGTCATTAAAAACCTTCTGTCTCCATCATCAGACTAGCTTGATGGTACCATTACATTGCATTATGTCACCGACCTTACACCTTTCAGCTCAACCGGTTGAGGATGGTCTAAAATTCAGTTGCAAGATTTCTCCCACACATACTAACAACCTTCTACCTCCATCATCAGACCAGGTCGATGGTACCAGAACATTATATTTTCACCGAATTTATATAAGTCTGCTAGCAATCTAAATAAGAGCTTGTAAAAACTCATAAGGCAGGTATGCTAGATTGGTATACCTAAACGTTTGTCACATGGATCTAATTACTTGAGGAGGTAAGTATAACATTTATTGTGTGTTTGTCTGTCTGTACCATCTTCCAAATGGGTAGATTAGGATTTAGGTTTTGTTTATAAAGTGACTTAAAAGAAAATCGGTGCAGCGTTTCTCATGACAGCCCCCTTAGCACGGGGATTGTTCTCTAGGGTAGAATAGACAATAATGACATCGCTTCGCCATACTTTGCGTACATTATTGAAGTTGAAGGAATGAATTAAAAAAATTACGCATTCGATGACAAAGTGACGTAATTTTTTTTTATTCTTCCCTAGACAACAATCCCATTAGTATTCAAGCGGATAGTTCAAAGTAAAACTGCCGAGAGTTTCCGATTGTTTTTAACCGACTTCAAAAATTTGTTACATTTGGTTATCATATCATCTGTATGTTACGAGATATCTCCGCCATTTATGGACCGGATTTGAAAATTCTTTCAATATTGTATAGAAAATAATCCCGAAGGGGTCCCATAAATTTTTTATCCCCAGGGGATTAGTATTTATCCCGCAAAATTTAAAATAAGTGTAAGGGAAAAGTAAGGGAATTGGAAGTCGGTTTATCGTTTTTTAAAACACGCCAAATTATTTAAATTTGCCTATGACTGTTCCCACATACCTAAATTAATATTTATTATTATAACCCCGAGGGATGACTCTGCGGAAGTTTCCAGACTCATTTTCGTTAATATGTCGGCTGGCCTACATTAGGTATTCGGAAACTGTTGGGTTTTCATGTCAAAATTTATAATTACTCTTTTGTACCACGTGTAGAAAATAACGTGCCTATCCCTTATAAGCACTCGGTTAAGTGATTTACTCATAGACTTAGTTTTTTTTTTTAATTATTTCGAAGACAGTTACATTTTTTTTATCCTTAAGTCTATCGTTTTACGATCTGAGACTCATAGATTTTTTTATTTACTTTTCTGCTCTATTGATACAAGATTTAATCGAAATAGATATTGTGCATAGAAAATAAATGTTTTATACTAAAGTCATTAATTACGAGATGTTTATCATGATTTGTGTTATTCCAATATTACGACACAATTGTCTAAGTGAAAAATACAGAATACATAATGATTATTTTGTTTTCTTTATGTATTAAGTAGTATCTGCCCGCGCCTTCGCCCGCATTTTATCGGGGGAAAAATTGCTTGTATGTTATTCCAGGTCCCAAACTATACCCATACCAAATTTCAGCCCAATCAGTTCAGTAGTTTTTGCGTGAATGCGGAACAAAAATCCATAATATTACATAATATTAGTTGGACTTACATTTCTACTTTGCTGGTATACTACGTGAGATAAATGTAGTCAAGTAAAAGCAACGGAAACAATGGTAAATCAAGACTAGTAGAAGTGGGTGGTTGACAGTACTTTGGCTAGTTTTCTGTAAGAAATCTGAAAATGGGACGAATGCGGAATGAAATCACCTCTGAATTAGACTTTTCTGATACCCATACCAAATTTCTGCCCAATCAGTTCAGTAGTTTTTGCGTGAATACGGAACAAACATCCATACATCCATTACCCTCAAACATTTATAATATTAGTAGGACTTACATTTCTACTTTGCTGGTATACTACGTGAGATTAATGTAGTTAAGTAAAAGCAACGGAAACAATGGTAAATCAAGACTAGTAGAAGTGGGTGGTTGACAGTACTTTGGCTAGTTTTCTGTAAGAAATCTGAAAATGGGACGAATGCGGAATGAAATCACCTCTGAATTAGACTTTTCACCTACGTCCCACTTTGGCCCGAAGCGAGTGGGACGAACATAACTACACATAATTAACATCATCATCATCATCAGCCCATACACCTCCACTGCTGGACATAGGCCTCCCCCGTACTACGCCACAAATAGCGGTCCTGAGCCGCCTCCATCCATCGCCTCCCTGCGACCGCTACGATGTCGTCGGTCCATCGAGTGGATGGTCTCCCATGTAGGGGGGGTTATTCCTAATTAACATAATTAGGAATAACTCCTAATTTCTTTATCATAAAAATACTTGAACGTTAGAGTATCCATAGAGTCTATTGAATATTATGTAGGATGAAAGAAATCAGAAGAGTTTCTCAGTCACACCGAGACGCAATAAAATTAAACTAAAATGAAATTATAACCAGAATCTGGCCTAAAATAAACTGTACCTACCATTAAGAGAATGAGTGTTATAATTATTATAAGAGTATCTGCACACGACAGTGCTAAGTTAGAGCTCAGAGCATTAGCAGGCTATCCCAAAGGATATACCTAGATATGATATAAAGGGGAGAGCAGACCAAGAATGCATGATAGATTGCTTGCAACGTCGAATATATATTTCCTAAACCCTATATAATCGAGATACAGTCTAAATTGCAACGAACTAACAATGGGATAGCTAATGAGGATGCAAAATTGAAATTTAATCAGTTGGTTAGCCAATTTTCGGTACACATCGCTTTATATTTACGAGTTTGGATTAACTATTATTCTGTGATTAGATAATGCAGAATTTAATATACCGGCTGGAACCATTTGTATTAGTTTCGTTTATTGTTACTCTATTATTATAAATGCGAAAGATTGGATGTATGTATGGAATACTAGCTGCTGCCCGCGCCTTCGCCCGCGTTTTATTGGGATAAAAATAACCTATATGTTATTCCCGGTCCCAAACGTATAGTTTGGGACGGGAATAACATATTCATCATATACCAAATTTCAGCCTAATCGGTTTAGTAGTTTTTGCGTGAAAGAGTAACAAATATCCATCCATCCATACAAACTTTCACATTTATAATATTAGTAGGATGGATGTTTGTTACCTCTTCACGCCAAAACTACTGAGCGGATCGGGCTGAAATTTTGCATAGATATTATTCTAGACCTCAAATCAAACTAAAAGGTTATTTTATCCCAAATATCAGTTCCTACAGGTATAGATATATTATAGAAATTTTTGTTTCACTATTGTCAAGGCTAGACAGCTCTTGAGCCGTAACAGGTAGATGAAATTTACTCCAAGGCCGAGTTTACTTTGACGGTAAATATCATGACAACGAAAAGAGATGACCCATAATTTTTGGAGGATTAGTAGACTAAATCATGAAATTAATTAGAAAAAGTACAACTAAATGACCCAGTTTTAAAGCAACAGAACAAACATAAAATAAATATCGATCAAAATGTGCAAATTTCTTTAAAAAAAAAGATTTTTTTTTTTTTAATAAATGTTAGCTAATCTCAAAAACCTCTTCACGCCAAAACTACGTTTATTTAAAAAGAAACGAAGAAAAAATTATTTGACGTAGAAAACTACTTCAAATAATTTTTTTCTTATTATTTATTATTTAAAAAAAATTCCCCTTGGTTTTTGAGATTACCTAACATTTATTAAAAAAAAATCTTATAATTTTTATCGATAAATATATTATGTCACGTATCCGCAAACATTGTTTGATCAAGGTTCAAAATACACATTACTTAAGCAAGGTTTGTGTTATGTCCACCATAGATTTTTGGTAAAGTAAGAGATAACACAAACCTTGCTTCATCATCATCATCATGACGAACAAAACCCTATTGTATCATCATCATCATGGTGATTAAGCAAGGTAAAACCTAAAAAACGCATATATTTGCAATAATATTTTGAATATTATTGCAATAAGTACCTAATTACGCGATACTGAACTTCTTCATGTTTTTTTTCCTTAACTATTTCGTCGCAATGCTGGACAAAAGCCTACACCAGTTCTAGCCAATGCTGGACAAAAGCCTACGCCAGATCCTTCTAGCCATTCCTGTCTTCAATCAAATCCAATCAATCAAACTTTATATGGAGACGTTATACATATGTACACTGATTATACTAGATAATTATGTACCTATGAAGCAATGGCGTGACGTACTAGACACCTGGGATATACCGTAGATCCAACTAGCTGAGAATCTGTAGTACCTAGGGCACTAGGGATGTTCTCTAGGGTAGAATAGACAATAATGACGTCGCAACGCCAAACATTGCGTACATTATTGAAGTTTAAGGAATGAATTAAAAATAATTTACGCATTCGAAGACAAAATGACGTAATTTTTCTCTATTCTGCCCTAGACAACAATCCCCGTGCTACAATGGGGGCAGCAAGTTGATTTATAAAAACACTAGCTGACCCGCCAAACGTTGTGTTTTGCCTTCAACCCTTATCACTTAGGGGTATGGAAAATAGATAGTAGCCGATTCTCAGACCTACTGAATACGCATATAAAATTTGGTAAATATCGGTAAAGCCTTTTCGGAGGAGTACGGTAACTAACATTGTGACATGGAAATTTTATATATAAGATATATAAGCAGGGTTGGAAAAAAAACAGTTTTTTTTAAATTTTATAAAACAAACAGTTCAAATTGTTTTAAACAAGTGTTTGTTTTGTTTTTTTTGTTTTTTTTTGTCATTTTTAGTTTAGGGCATTATTTTAAATTAATTCGACCTATAATGTTTCATTTCCAGACTAGATATTTTGACTTTTCAAATTTTCTATAGTAAAATAAATATTGACAAAAAACGATCAATGGATAAACATTTATTTTATGTTGCGTATCTCTAATCACTACTAAACGATTTACATTCACCCTGAATGTTTCCTAGCAGGACTATACCGGCGGGGAAATACCTATAAACTATAAATTATATTCTATGAATAGGGGCACCCCCAATATTTATTAATTAGTGATGGGGCGAATGTGGTTTGAACCGAATACGAATTTCGGCCGAACATTCGGTAAAAATAAAAAATGCCGAAGTTCGGTTTTTATTCTGCACTTATATGGTAACAACTAACAAACAACAATAAAATATACCTATAAGTAATTAATATATTGAATTTTCAAAAAGTTTATTTGATTCAAATCATAAGACTTCCTAATTTAATAAGAACTTATTGAATTTGATTTTTTAATTCTAAAACTTAAGATTGAAATGTCGAAAAAGGAAACTGATAATGACAGTTAGTTACTTGATTAATAAATAAATTACCATGATTTTAAATTATGTAAAAGGCTTATTTATTTAATCAGGTATGAGTGAGTATGAAAGATTTGATTTTTTTTATGTTTTATTAATCTTAAAATCAAAATTGTGCAACTATTTCACTCTTTTCTTATACCGAATGTTCGGCATTTCAACCGAATTTCGGAAGAATGCCGAAGTTAGGCCCATCCCTAATATTTATATTTAAATGAGGGGAATAAAATAACCACTATTCCATTTGACAGCCCAGGGTCTTCTGCTACACCCACATCTTCTGTTACTACTCTTCAATCTAAAAATGCCAGTACCAGCAGCAGCGCGAGCGTGAACATTTCAATGAAAAGATTTATTATTGCTACAAGTCAAGAAGATAAGAAGAAAATTGATTTACAATTATCTCGTTATATGTTTGCTACTAACACGCCTTTTAACCACGTAGAACACCCAGAGTTACTGAAATTAATGGAAATTTTACGCCCAGGATATAAACCTCCAAACCGCAAACAAATTGCTAGCAAGCTACTCGACGAAGTCTACAACTCGACTCAAGAAGCCGTAAAAAATGAATTGAAAAACAAAGTTGTTAATCTGGCAATTGATGGGTGGAGTAATGTCAGGCAGGACTCGATAGTTTGTGTCTGTGTTACCGATGTGTTGACAGACTCATCTCATTTAATTGATACAATAGACACAGGAGCCGAAAGCCATACAGCTGACTACTTGGTTAAAGTTACTACTGCGGCAATAAAACAATGTGAAACTTACAAATGTACGGTGCGAAGTGTAGTGACAGACAACGCAGCAAATATGAGCCGTATGAGACGAGATTTAGCCCAACAGGAAGAACTAGCTTCTCACGAAGATATACTTACATACGGCTGTTCATCACACATATTAAACCTTCTAGCAAAGGATTTGAATGCAGAAGATATTACTGATAAAGTTAAGTCGATAATGCGGTACTTCAAATACACTCCATTTGCATCTGCCAAATATAAAGAAGCTGGTGGAAAAGCAATTGTTATACCACAACAGGTACGGTGGAACACAATGGCTGACTGCTTAAAAGTGTTATTAGAAAATTGGCATATAATGTCAGATATATGCTTAAATCATTCAACTGCTATAGATCTGTCAATTTCATTGAAAGTAAATGACATGGCGCTGAAGCAACAAGTCCAGGCTCTCTACAAAAAACTGGAAAACATCGCAGTTACACTTGACATCTCCCAAAAGACATCCTGCTGTATTGGCGAAGTGACTGAAGCATGGATAGAGCTTAAAAATATGTTTGAGGGAGAGAATGTACGACTGCGTGAGACCGAGTATTCATTGGATGATTTAAGGAAGTTCAAAGCTCGTTATGAAATGGCAATGTCTCCAGCTCATTTTGCAGCAAACTTACTACATCCTAAGTACAGGGGTGAAAAACTCACGAGTGAAGATATTTCTGAGGCTTTATTATTTATAGAAGCTTATCACAAAGAGGCGATGCCCTATGTTGTTAAATACAGGGCAATGACAGATCCCTTTCATAACTTTCTATTTGAAGATCATGTAGTAAATCAGGTCGGACCTTTCGAATGGTGGCAGTCATTAAAAAAACAAATTAATGGTCAAACAATGAACTTAGTGGCTCAGCTTCACAATGCTGTAGCTTCAAGTGCTGGAATTGAAAGACTGTTTTCAACATTTGGATTTCTTCATTCTGACGTACGAAATAAACTGGGTACAGAGAAAGCTGCAAAACTTGTTACAGTTTTTAAATACCTTAATAAGGAAAAGAAAAAATAATTGTTATCTTGATCTTGTCATATTGTCTTATTCTCCTGACTGACAAACAATTTTGATTTTATAATGTTAATTAAATATAGGTAATTTTGTTTGTTATAATTTTGTTTTTGATTGATTTTAAATTGAAATTTTTAATATTCTATACTATCTAATGCATGTTTCAAAAATACGTGTTATCTTATCCCATTACCCATATAAATCCTGGTACTTGGTAGGTACTTAGATCTTTGTTTGACTGAATAAATAACTTATCAAAAAAATATTACTTTCATTTTATATCATTCATTCGCAATGAAAAGTAGTTTTAAAGCTTGTTTTTTTCTCATCGTTTTATACAATGTTTAAAACTTGTTTTAACCTGTGTTTTTAAACGTGTGATAAAAAACACGGTTTAAAATCAAACTGTTTTAAACATTGTTTTAAACATGTGTTTTAAAACCATTTGTTTTAATCATGCCAACCCTGTATATAAGTCGACCGACGGCTCAAGTCTAATTGTTAGTAAAAAGGGTCGTGTCGGAGGCCATCCTATATGTATGTAGGCCTTTGTTCCTACTTGTACCTAGGGTACAAGTAGGAACAAAGGCCTCCGACTACCTATCAAAAGTACCGTATTAAAAGATAAGGAAAATCGGTAGTTAAACGCATGTTTAAGACTTTTACGTAGTCGGGTTTTAGTTTTAACTATATATTTCTTTTAGTGCTGTTAAACTCGTTTAGTTACGTTTTGGCGAGATATGAATTGACACCCGTTTTACCATGGATTAGAAATAATATGTTGCTTATGAAGCTTATTCCACAATTTCTTCGCAAACACATGCAGAACAAACGAACAAAATCCTATTGTACCATAATCATTTGTTTTACAAAGGTACGGTTTACACCGGATTATACTCTGACATGCTGAGTTAATAAATGTCAACAGAATACCCGAAATTAGCATCTCTTTAGTGAAGGTTCAGGTATATTAAGATTTAGCGTATTTATTTAGAATTAGCGTAAATTGCTTACAAAGTTTCGGGTGCAGAACTTGCAAGATCAGCACAGGTGGTCTTAATTGGAGCTTAAAAGTGGTCGCCCATATGTCCAACCCCACTGCCGCACAACACAAACATGTGTATTTAAATAAACTCGTAATTTTTATATACATTATACAGTGACAAAATGGCTTATTGGAAGCTTCAAGCAAACTGTCTGTTATCTGATGCGGTCAATGTAAAATGCGTCTATCTTATATTATACCTAATATATACATATATATTATGAGTTATAGGTATGGAATGAATGAAAATTTTACTGTATTAGAAATTAACATTAATAACAAAAATCGTACATCTAAATAAATATAAACAGTATAAAAGGCAGCCTTATCACTAAGAATGATTTCTCTCAGGCAACCTTGGGATCGAGAAAAAAGATTTAATAAAATGGGTGTTGGTAGGAATGCACACTTTTGTATTGGTGCGGTCTAGATCTGCGACTTCCTTTAGTCTAAGGATGTTTTAATCCCTCCTCCCTTAGAGGTAAGGTGTTAATAAATAAGATAGCTCTCATTTTCATTAAAAAAACTTACTAATAAATCCTCGCTAGTGGGCCAAAATAATGGTTAGAGAGCGCACCCACGGCGACTTTACAGGGATGCTGTCGCGACTGTATCAATACAAACGCGTGACCGTCTCAGACGACATCGGGGGAACGAAGAGTGGAGAGGGGTGCCCGCGCATTTACAGGCATTTCTGTATCGATTCTGAATAGCGACTAAGCGCGACAGTCTCGATATAGAATCGTCGTTACGTTGGCGAAGAAGGTACACGGCTAGCGACTGTATCGATGCGAACGCACGTCAGGATCGCGACAGCATCGCTACAAAAAGTCGCCGTGGGCGGCGCTCGCTCTTACGCACTGCATGCTATTCAAATCCGTGAAACCACAAATCGGTACCTACAAAATGTTGACGGTCTGTCAACGGGCAGTGCGTAACCGCACAGTTTGCGTTTTACTTGAAGTTTAAAATTACTCTCTGATTTTATATCGGGTATTTACAGCGTAGGTAGTTTTTGTTATGATTTCACGATGGCGTCGAACGTATTGTATACTATGTTCTTATCTGTCATATAATAATTAATTTGATGACAGAGGGTCACTGCGCCGCGCGATTAAATAGTAAATAGGGTTTGAAGATTTTGGCCAAAAAATCGTTGTAATAGTTTTTTTTTTTTTCAATATCGCGGCGCTTACTTGTGTATTTGGATGGACATATACTTATTATACAATATAATATGGCGTGTTTTAAAAAACGATAAACCGACTTCAAATTCCCTTAGTTTTACAATTATTTTAAGTTTCGCGGGTTTAAATACTAATCCTCTGAGGATAAAAATATACCCCTTCGAGATCATTTTCTATACAATAGTGAAAGAATTTTCAAAATCGGCCCATAATTGGCGGAGATATCGCGTAACATATGTATGTACATACCAAAAAAAAACATACAGACGAATTAATAACCTCCTTTTTTTGAAGTCGGTTAAAATGTCCTATAAATCCCCTAAATCGTCAGGCTTCTAAGATATTCACATATTATTATGAAAAATAATTATTAGAATAGCTATTTTCTTCTGTGAACATTCCAGAACCCTGATGCTTTAGGACATGGAATGATATATATAGAACATGTTTTATTTGAATAAATGTCCTCTATCCAACTAAACATATAACTTATATACCTTATTTACATATAACATAACCATAATTTCCATTGTGCACGGCGATTTTGAAAAATAAACAGATGTTACGGCCACTTTCCATACAAAAGTCTTCAAACCCTTATTAAATCTTCCTTAAATCTGAAATTCCGAAAATCTAGAATAATTATCACATACCTACCATATCGCTAACGTTATGGTAGGTATGTGATAATTATTCTAGATTTGATTGGAAATATTTTTTTAAAATATTTTATTTTCTGAGCTTTTATAAGATCTTTTAACCCATACATTAACATCGGCCTACATCGAAAATAAGGTACCTATTTTCCTTTATGCGATGCCGTCATAAAGAAAGCAAGAATGGAATGGATGACAAACAGGAAAACAAAACATGTAACTGTATACGATGTAGTAGGATAAACAGCGTGAATGTTTGAAGACTGAATGACATATTGGAATGTTCGGGACAGTATGATTCCTAAATGGTTACATATAGGTAGGTTATACTCGAGGATAGATAGATAGGCAGGTTACACTTGAACATCTTGCATGTTATTGAGTGTTTTGATGGTATCAACTACATATTCTCTCATTTTCTCTCATCTGCAAACATACACTAAGTAAAACTATCAGGGGATTTATCACTTCAAAAAAGGAGGAGGTTCTATTGTATATATTTAATTAGGGAAGAAGCGACATACATAGATACGTATGTATGTAATTAGCGGAAGTAAGGAATAGGTAGGACTCTTTTATATTAGGTATATTCTGTAAAAATAGAGCTACGAGTTTTCCTTATTAAATACAAATTTTAATTTTTTTATAGTACGATGAAATTCGTCGATTTCCCAATATTTTAATGATTCTATTGCCATTGTAGATCTATAGAATGGTCCCAAGATGGTCCCATAAAAAAATATTAATGAACAACAATTTGTCCACAAAAATTAAAAAAAAGCCGTAGGAATAGGACTGGAAATTTAAGACGTATTTTAATTTTTTCAATACAATCCAATTGGATGGCTCAGATCAAAAAGTCACTCAGACCACTTTTTACACTTTTCATTTTACCAGTTCAAAATAATAATTGTTTTTTCCAGTCTGACCAATTTTTCTAAAATTTCTTTGGGTTTACTTCATTCATAAAATCCCTAAAACCATTTCAATTTAGATAAAAAAGTGGACTAATGAATTAAGTTAGATGCTTTATACAAAGTTTTCCATCTTAAAAATCACAGGACTGAATTACTAGCTAGGTGCAAAATTCTAAGCCAACAGTCAGAAAATCCTCCGTGAAATCTGTCGGCACTAAATGCAACGTTCTCTGCCCGTCTACAGCTAAATTTTCCCGCGTCAGACTTTGCCGTGTAATTTTCTAAGTGCTAGGTTTGGTCAGAACCCAGGTAAACTTTGGTATCAGGCTATCCGACCAAAGTGATTCCGTGATAAACTAGCGCAGTGAGAATTTGATTTTAATTCGGATTTTCGATGTTTAGAATTTATTATAAAACACTTAAGTTAGACCATGACACACATACCGTTCTAGTACACACCGTGTGCTGCGGGCAGCAGCGCGTCGGGTTAATCCCCAGGGTCGGACCCCTAGCCTGGGCAGTGAATGCGTTAAACCCCAACCGACGCAAACACCTCTGTTTGAGATTTTGGGTCTTTCAGTTTTAATCTGTGGCATTTCCAAGTACTTAAATAAATGAAGTAAAAAAAAAAGGTATTTATTCTGTGTCACAAAAGTACGAGCAAAGTTAGCAGATAGGTACAACCACTAAATATTAATAGTTTTTAATTCTTTGTAAGAAATAAGTAACTCGACCAACGAGATCTTTTCAAATACATATATCAAAGAACTACCTAACTCCTAGCATTCTCAGCCTTAGGGTTTGGTACCTACCTACCTAAGTTAAGCTAGGTTACTGACTGCAGTGGCCAATTCCCTAGTGCATGCGGTGGGCGGTTAGTTTAATCCATAGTAAAGAAAAACTTTAATGTTTAAAAGCATTGTTGCTTGCCAAACAAATATTTTCAGTCTTTTCAGTCAGGCTTTTTAAAGAATTAATTTATGTGTTCTGTAAGCTACAATGTTGCCATAATAGAAAAGCTTCTCTGTGTAGCCAAACGCTTTCATTGGATTCTACTAGTATTTTAAATTAGATGTTTTTCATTCTACCTTTACCTTCTTTGTTATGAAGTATAAATATACAAACTAATATACCTACCTATTATCTAGTACCCATAACACAAGCTCTGCTTACTTTAGTTGGGGCTAGATAATGTGTGTGAATTGACCAGCATTATTTATTTAATTTTATGCGGGCTGGCAAAATGATAAAAAGTGCAGATATCTGCCTACAATCAAAGCTCCACGTTCCTAAATATTATAAAACATGAACAGTAAAATTTCATCATTTCTTATTTCGTTTTCAAAACCAATCTTTCCCCAACAAAAGACAAATCTATAGGACCATAGATTCTCGACTCATCTTTGATTATAGACCAGTGAAATCTGAGAATTGGGCGCCATCCAAATTTAAAATTTCCGTGAGTAAAACCTCATTTCTACCGTTCTCACTTTGAAAATGTTGAAATCATATTTCCCGCAAAAATCAGGGCTTCCTACCGCGAATTTGTTTGCCAGTATTCTAGTCACATATTTACTCTGAAGAGATTATTTGTATTTACCGTCATATAATCTTGTGTAATGTTATAAGTAATAATAACCCAAGTCATTTATCATAATCTACGGTATTTTTTCCGTGAAAAATCCGTAATAAACCGTAACAAATATCTATTAATTCTTTTCTCCTTGTCCTTCTCCTCCTTTCTTTCCTTGTTATTAGACCGTTTGTTTTATTAAGATCTGATGAGAGCAAACAGTTATATCACAGCGCTATTGGAGTAGGTAATATGAATAATGTAATACGGACCTTCATCTCATCACATTAATGTGGAATGTTCGCCGTAACAATAAGTCAGTAGGTATTCATGCTTTATGGGGATTGGACTCAATGGGATAGGCCCATTGGCAATGACATGGATTTGTAGAGGCCTACTAGTGTTTTCTGTACCTTCTTAGATAAATAGGCCGTAGGACGTTAACACTGTGGGTGCCCACTATGCACATTCATTATGAATGTAAGCGGGTTATCTACGAACCTAGTTTGTGTTGGAAGAACACCAACGTTTCATCCCTTAACGAGGGACTTCTTCAGGGTGATTGCGGTTCGCGCTCGTTGAGCATCGCGGCGCACACTGAACCGCACTCACCCTGAAGAAGTCCCTCGTTAAGGGATGAAACGTTGGTATTCTTCCAACACAAACTAGGTTCGTAGATAACCCGTTTACATTCTTAATGAATTTGTCAAACTACGAAAGTTTTTATAACACAATGCACATGCTCAAGTACCTACGTCTGCGTGTTGCACCGCTGAGGCTGGGCAGTGAATGTTTTAATCAACTATGGTCAAACAGTATTTGGTCATAGTATTAGATATACGATCATGGAAAATTACTTTAAAAAACTATTAAAGAATATCAACCATAAAAATTGAGTAGGTGCCACGACCATGCGTTCTCATATAATTCCTAAAAATAGGATTTTTAAGAGGATTTTTCAGATTTTTAACTAGTTCAAAAACAAATTAAGTTAAATTTCCTTCATAACTCTTTTTTCACTTAGTTTAACAATTTCAATGACAGTTATAGCGAGCTGTCCGATATGTAATTACGTATTAAATTAATCTTTATTGACAAAGAAAATAACAATCAAATAATATAAAGAAATTAAACTAGTATTTACAATTGAAACAATTGAGCTAACTGCAGACGGTTGCAAACAATCTACAGATAGCTCAACTGGTCCATATCAATACCAGTCGGAAGCGTCCCCAAGACGCTGGCTGCATTGCCCCGCTGTATGGCAATGCTAAAAATAATTGCTTTGGAAAATGTTTTGCGCCTTCGATACGCTGCGTCTGAATTTATTGAGGTAAAGTATTTAGGTATAGGTATAATACTTAGTACCCATGTAAAAAAAAGACCCTCAGGATCTGGAGGTTTTTTCTATACAGAGCAGTAACAGAAGACATGAAATGAGTGAGGATATAAACCAGGACAGAACAGAATGGCCCAATATAAGAGAGACATTTACCCAGTTGTTAGGTATCTAAACATTAGGTATATTAACGGCTGCTTGCATAGAGCAAATATTTAATTTTAGAAAACTAACTGATTGGTCGGAAATTATGTTGTGTGTAACTCAACCCGTGGATGTCGTAAGAGCCGACTAAGGGAACCTACCAGAGGAAGGGCAGCAGCTTCCTTCTGAATATTTTTCAACACTAACACTGCGATCAACCAAACCGCCGGCCAAGCGTGGTGATTATGGCAAAACCCCCCTACATGGGAGACAATTCACTCGATGGACCGACGACATCGAGCGGTCGCAGGGAGTCGATGGATGGAGGCGATGGGGGAGGCCTATGTGCAGCAGTGGACGTGTATGGGCTGATATGATGATGATGTCTGTAAGATATCATGCGTGTACATACATTGGGCCTATTGGTGCATATCACCGGGGTTCAAACGTCACGGTCTAAGGGCAAGTAAGCCCCTTTGTTTCTCATACAACCATTACCTAAACTATAATATACTAGCTGCTGCCCGCGCATTCGCCCGCGTTTTATCGGGATAAAATATTACCTATATGTTATTCCAGATCCCAAACTATACCCATACCAAATTTCACCCTAATCGGTTCAGTAGTTTTTGCGTGAAAGAGTAACAAATATCCATACATCTATACAAACTTTGACATCTATAATATTAGTAGGATTGTAAAACCAATTCAAATAAGTGAGAACGAGTTCCTAGATAAACCTAACATAGACTTTAAGGCACCACTAAACCAAAACGAGAGACGTAGCTAAGTTAGTGGATCTTCGTCTCCAATACAAAGATTTATCCAGGCATATACACATATCAATAAAAAAAAAATCGGTTCTGTTCTGTCACTCGCCAACTCTCACGGAGATCACAAATAAATATAGAAGAACACGATACAAAACTCTTTATTGTACACCAAAAAGTTAAATAAAAATATAGATATTAACATGAATAATTACAATGGGCGGCCTTATCGCCTAGAAGCGATTTCGGCGAACCAAGAAAGCACCTAAAATAATATAAATAATTAAATCGAAAACTGATTGCTACAATGTACAGACATTTAATTTTACAACGAAAATTAAATTTTAGATAGGTACTCATAAATCTCGATCAAACAAAAGCGTAACGACGACGATAGCGTCTATTAGTCGATCAAACATTTCGCAAATATTTACGGACACTTTGCAATTTTCTACCATTTTCTACCTCGTACCATCAGAATAAGTGGTTCTTACAAAAGAACAAAGCTCAGATTATGTTCTTATGTTCAGATAGGCATCTTCAATGTTGCAATAAACAAAATTACAAACACATTATCCAAACATTACTATAGGTTTCCCTTTCATTACCTACTTCGAGATTAGATTAAGGGTTGTCAGATATCCCCGGCTTTTTACGATATTTCCGACTTAAGGTTCAGTTTCTTATAAGATATAACTACCTAGTATTATTTGACAGTTGTCTAATGCTCTATTATGAAAAACACCACAAATTAAATATATTTTTTGATATAAAGTACCTACATAGGTATTGAATTTGTCGTCGCCCCATTCATTTATTCAAGTAGGTAATTGCAAAATATTTCAAGTTTTTATTTAACCGTCCATTATGGTACACCTCAAATACAGTATTTAAATTTGACTTTGATAAGTATATATAGGAAGGAACCTATGGAGCGTCAAATGGCTAGCAAATGCCCCGCAGTGAGTGCCAAATAAGGCAACCAAAATCTTACGCAAAAAAAAGTCCTGTTTGTATCCCCTAAATCAATCCGGCTTTTCATCTAACCCTTCTTCCGGCTCTTTGCTCCCTCATCTCGCATCGAAACTCCGTGAAGATGATTATCATTAAATTGGCAGCGTGGAACAATGAATGTTCATTATGCATTACGACCTGCATGGTCAGGCACCGTGTATACATAAAATTAACGTACAATATGTATGCAAACTTTTTACATGTTAACGAACTTTGGTTTTGAAATTCGAATGCATTTTGGCGTAGATTAAAATAGTTTTGGAGTGTGCGATTTTTTATTGCACAATAAAATGTTATGCGGTCAGTGCATTATAAGAATCAGTCCTATCAGACCGGAAAAGGTTGTTACTATAAAATTTCAGTTGGAAAAGAGTTGTAAAGAATTTTATTCAATTTTTTTTGTAAAAAATAATATAAGTGTAAAAAAGTAAAAATTTATTAGGTAAGTACGATAAAAGTTAAAAACGAAAACTTAAGAACATACAGGTTTATTTATTGAAGATTTTAAAATATTTAAATACATATAATATAAGCAAAATGGTAGCATAATATAAATAAAACGGAACCAATAAAACTAAATGACCAAAAGGGGAATTTGTCAGTAAGTAAACTAAAAATGCTTGCAAAAAATTCACTTACCGACTTTCGCCGAGGCGCTCAGGAAAAACAAAACAAAAATGTCCCACCGCATTTTCCACATTTAGCTATTACCGTCCACTAAACCATAACAAAACTAAACTTAGAACATTCCACATGCAAATCAGTAAAGTCCAGCAAAGTTATTTTTACAGTCACAGGCAGCACTGCACTTTCACAAAAAAAACTCTTCGTTAATTTTTAAAAGTAAATTAAAAAATTGTCCGCCGAAAAGATCGAGACAAAGTTTTGGCGCGAACGGCGTTCGGTGCCCGCGATAGTTGAATTTCGAATGCCGTAAAGGCTGGAGCACACGGTGATCGACCCCACCGGAACCACAGTCAGTAGGCGCTCGACTGCCGAGTCCGTGTGCATCGCACCGAAACGCACCTTAAACCTTATCCATCACTCCCGTATCACGACAGCATAGAGTTCAAAATAATTATACCGTTTTAAGGCTTCTAATGATAATGTTCATAGTTTTATAGAGCGTATTCAAAGCATGTCGCCGTTGCCCTATTGTTAGTATCGAAAAAACAATATGAATGGATAAGATACGCAGGAGTTAGGAATGTAGAAAAATGACGTGTTGCGATAATAAATGACTTTTAATCGTGTTTGAATAATACCTTGGCAATACAATAGAGTCGGTATGACACTGTTTACCTTCTTGCATATTAAAAGAATGAGTAGGTGTGGTCTAGGTAGCAACGGCAAAAAACAGAGGATCCTTACAGACATTCAATAGCTAAGCTGCAGGTACTCCGGCCATACTCAATATACAATGTTTGTAAACATGTATATACATATGTACATCCGTGAGGGCTGGTTCGGCGGCATATTTAGCCGAGGATCTCAAGAGGCGTAAATATGCAGGTCTCGACAGAGCCTACGCATTTGCTCCCCTTGGGTCGAGACCCTAGGTCCAAGGGATACCGAGGTTCTCCGGGTTTCAAAAAATTATCTGAGCGCCTGGTCGAAGCTACGCGTGACCCGAGAGCTGGTGAGTATCTGGCGCAGCGCATTAGCATTGCCATACAGCGGGGCAATGCAGCCAGCGTCTTGGGGACGCTTCCGACTGGTATTGATATGGACCAATTGAGCTATCTGTAGATTGTTTGCAACAGACTACAGTTAGCTCAATTGTTTCAATTGTAAATACTAGTTTAATTTCTTTATATTATTTGATTGAATTTCGATGGGGCCAGAAAAAATATTTTCCTGCATATTGTATTTAGTAAGAAAAAATCCCATACTAATGTTACAAAAGCGAAAATTATTCTGTCTACAGCCATTTTCACATCTAAAAGGCATAAACGGTTAGTATTTAGGCGGTTGTTTGCCTCAAACTAGCGCCGCTGCCTTTTCTTTGATTTAGTTAATCAAAGGAATTTTCGAATATCCAATACACAATTTGTGATACCTATCATAAGGTTGTCTGGTAGAGATCGCTCGCGAGCGATAAGACCGCCAATTGTCACATTTGTTTTTTGTATCAAATTGTTTGTAAACTGTTTTGTTAAGTGTGCAATAAAGCATTTTCTATCTATCTATCTATTATATCTATCTATCTAAGTTTTTTTTGATGCCCATAAAATAGTTTTCTTGCTTTCCTTTATGCAGAATAGCGAAGTTGCTCTTGGTGGCCACAGAACTCTGTTTTCGCTTCTCTGTTTAAATTATACGAAACTAAACTATTCCAGAGGGATAAAAAACCTTAGGATACGCATCACAAACTGTACCTATACATTATATATTTAAAAACTCTCCGACTGGTATTGATATAGACTAGTTAAGCTATCTGTAGACTGTTTGCAACAGTATGCAGTTAGCTCAATTGTAAAAACTCTTGTGCTTAAAGTAATTAAGTAATTGTATTAATTAAAGTATAAGACGATCGAAGCGGCGCAGTGGGCGAAGGTCCGCCTGCGACGCAGAAGGTTGCGGGTTCGATTCCCGCCTTGGGACAAATGTTTGTACGATCTGCAAATATTTGTCTCGGGTGTTCTGTGTATTTTCTATGTATAATAAAAAATATATATCTACGTAATATATTATTATTATGTATATCAGTCATATACCCATAACACAAGCTCTGCTTATCTTGGGGCTAAATGATGTTGTGTGGTCTGTCCAACATTATTTATATAATTATAAGCAAAAAGAGGTGGTGGCGCTAGTGTGCGGCATACAACACAACCGCCTTAAGGCGCATAGTAATGCGACACTAGCGCCACTCTTTAGTTTTTCTTTTATAATCGTTGTGGAAATAATTACCAAAATTCTCACCGCCAATTGATAATACCCAGTATAACCTAGTTTTTGATACCTCGGTTATAATTTTGTTTCGTTTAATATTAGCAAAAAATGGTTTATTGCGTTTGGTGGCCACCAAAGGCAATAAACCACTTTCTGTTCGATCAAAATAAAACAAAACTATTACAGAAGTATCGAAAACTAGTTTATACTGGGTATTATCAATTGGCGGTGAGAACTTTTGGTAATTCTTTTCCATAACTATTATACAAGAAAAACTAAAGAGTGGCGCTAGTGTCGCATTACTATGCGCCTTAATGGAATTTGGCACGGAGGTACTCTCGATTATACTCGAATAGATAGTGTAGTAAAACCATCGGAACAATTTCTGTAAACAATCAGGAACTGTTTATTTATATCATAAGCAATTATTTTTGGTTTCGATTCCTGAAAAATGCTCTGCTACGTTAGCCGAACATTTTTCAGGATCTTTCAGTTTCACTATTTTTTTATGTAAAAACGCCAGAACTATTCCTGAAAAGTATCGAACTCACCTGTATGTGAACAAAACTCTATGCTCTGCTGGTAGATTCTCCGCTAACTCCACAGACATGGCAGACGGCGTCCCAGGAAAGGACATTCGTTACATTTGATCCCGGAAAAGCGCGGGTAAAAGCTAGTACATAATTATAAAAACCTGTTTTCCTCCACTTTCATAATTCGCCAAAGACTGGAAATCGCTGCGGTCTAAAATTTAGTTGCAAGATTTGTCCTACATTATCTAACTTTTTTTACAAGAATTTATTCCATTTCCCCTACATGAGTGGAATAAATTCATGTAAAAAGACTTTTTTGAGTCGAAAGGTTTTTTATAGTCGATAGATTGTCGTTTGACTACAATCTCACCTGATGGAAAGTGACGATGTGGCGTACGGTGTATCACGAAGGTCTAGAAGACACCTATTCACTATGGTCTTGAAGAAACCCAGATTGTTGCCAATTGGCCGGAAACACAGAAGTTGAACCGATTGAGCTGAAAGGCAAACTTATGTAAGTTCGGTGACAATGCAATGTAATGGTATATCATCGAGCTGATCCGAAGGTGGCCATAGGAACGACACGACTTATTAACCACATTGTGTTTGGGTTCGTTGGATTTGTATTCCGAAGAACTTTGATCCTCTTAGATAATACAAATCTTGTTTAACGAAGTTATTCACATTTCAAAAAAATTTAGGACTTAAAATCTTTTGAAAAAACGATTGATGGATATCCTTCTATCCGAATTTTGGCAATGGCGGCCATAGCCATGTGTACAGGACATTAAAAAGTGCACAAGTGTGTGTGTGTGTAAAAACACAAGTGCACTCTATTCCCCCACTCTCATAGTGAGATAGGACGGTATACCGAAAATTGTCTAGTATTAAGTACGTATAATTAAAAAAAGCATATATATTTTCTACGACGACGTATACCTATTAAATTCATTAGTCAAAACTAATTAATACCTATTTGATTTGAATAAAACAATAATGGGCACATTCCATTACCATTCCATGTCGTTACCTACATGAATAATTTACCCAAGACACTTTAAACCAAGGTTAACCATGATAAGCAACGTCACAAAACGGTTGGTCACAAAACGTAGGTAACGTAGGTAGGCACTCGAAAATGTACTAAAATTCTATTTATTAAGATATAGGATGTGGTAAAAGGCAAACTTTAGTTACACCCCTGCCTTTCTTAAACTCGTATAATTCTGCCTGGAAGAGATCGCTTCTAAACTATAAGGCCGCCCATTGTACATGTTTTATGTAATGTCTATTGTAAATGTTTTCTTCGTGGTATACAATAAATAATTTTGTAATTGTAAAGCAGAAACAATTTTTTTTATTAAATCATATTATTGTTAAGGACTTTTACTTTGCAAAGTATGATGGAAATTCTATCATAACCTAAACTTAAAAAGAAAACAAAAACATAATTCAACTTTCTAGATGAAGATTTTGAAGACATACTTAATACTTAGTTACTTACTTATTTAACTAGATGACTCCGTGAACTTCGAATCAACTTATTTTTTCTTTTAGACCTCTCCTGATAAAGCAAACAAAGAAATGTGTGTTTGAAATCGGTCAAGCCATTTTTAGGTGTTAGCGAGAGATTTTTATTATATACTATCCCGCCCTGGCTTCGCACGGGTAGTAGAGCATAATATTATTATAGAATGGTTATAGTAAGCTATCCTTAAAGAAAGATACCTATATGCCATCGCGCATTTTTTTAGAACTATAAAAGAGGGATTTCCCTCCTTGAATTGTTTTATTGTTTGTATACATATCCCAAAGGCTTGTCGATGAAAGCTTGACTTTTTCCGACATTTCCAACAATTATCGTTATACTTCAATCAAAATACTCAAAATCTTGACAAATTATGTACCTAAACCTTCTTTATGAATAGCTCTATCCATTGGTGGTAGCAAAACTGCATAAAAATCCGTTCAGTAGGTAGTTTTTGAGTTTATCGCGAATAGACGACAGACAGAAGCGATGGAGGACTTTGTTTTGTAATATTTAGTGAAGAGCTATACCTAATATATATTAATTATAGTCTTTGGTGAAGAGAGGAAGAATAAGATGAAGACTAGCTTTTATTAACGACCTCTGTGGCACAGACGCACAAAGACTGTGGAGAAGCGTAATGTAGAACGTTATGGGTTCGATAACCGCCGAGGGAAAAATATTTGTAAATGTACAAATTTTGTTCCAGAACCGTGTTTCCAACAAAAAAAATACCTATGTATTCAATGATATTCTATATAAACTGAGGTAGATACGTTTTACCGAGGTCTGCGTGGCAATATAAACTCAAGCTAATTAGCTTGAGTTAACTCAGTCGGCCCTGCGTTCGGCCGCGAAGCGAACATGCGTTGCGGGCTTTTGGAGTGCGTACAAAATAACAAAATGCCATGTTGTGAGTTCAGAAAGTGTAGTACTTATACTGGGACGGCTGTAAAAAGCAGGTAGGATGTTTTTTTCATTCTTTTTATTTATAAGTAGCGTTTAGTCTATTTAAAATGATAAATCATAAATTTTATTTTATTCAAAAATCACTCCCGTGCTGTTGCCGCTCTGCCACCTACACGAACGAGACAAATTAGTGCGTTGCATTTGTGAGTGACAGAGAGAAAGAGATAATGGGCGCGCGATGTTGTCAGTTCGAACGACGCAGAGGAGGTTGGGTTGATATGGGGCTGATCGAATATCACATCGGCCTTCCTAGCTTGCTACAACATTATTTTTCACCAGTAGTATCCAATACGTATTTTTTATCTATAGTAGGTAAATATAAGATTTTTTAACATTTGACTATCAACATTAACTTCATTTAATTTTAGATTTCCTAAAGATGAACTTATTAATGAAATATGGGTACAAGTAGCATATGAGTAGACAATAGAGATGAGTCCGGTATTTAATAACTAACTCAGTACCTGTTAGCATGGTCCTAAAATATCTAACGCTATTGTAAAATCCGCATACCGCTAGGGAATAACTGTGCAAAGCGAGCATCGCGCCTAACCGACCGTGAGCCATAACTACCCAACGCTTCAATACCTATACTTACCTAACTATCTTCTACGCATAGGTACTAGCGGACCGTTTACCCGTAAAGATATGTAGCTGCAACACGTATTTCGTATTTTTAACCAAATCGGTTAGAAATACCAAATACTTGTTAGAAATCAGGATAGGTATAGAGTATTTGATTAAGATATTTTAGGACCATGCTAACAGGTACTGAGTTAGTTATTAAATACCGGACTCATCTCTAATAGTTTCAAGCTGGACACTTTGACCCGCGTCCCTCTATCTTTAGTTTCTTTCATAAAAGAACTCAGATTACCTACAACTATGTATAAGTAAGTCCTAGATGTAATTTAAATATTATTTACGAATTACTTGTTCTCATTTTAAATGAACTTCTATAGTTTTTATGAGAAATAAAGCTTCTTTAACCTCAAAGGTAAAATGCCAAAATGTGTCATTTTGAGACGATACCATTGTTATGGGGAAGCAATTATAGTAGAATTAGGGCCGGCCGAATTCTGCTAATCAATCGCTCTACCTACACCAATGTCGCAGAATCGACCACAGATGAAAGAAACTCTAGCTAGAGCTAATAGCTAGAGTATTATTTGCCCGGATAGCGCCCGCTAGGGATGGGTAAAAAATATGGATATATCAAAATATCGATATTTTTTCAGAAATTTATCGATATTATTAGTCGATATTTTTAAAAGCGATATATCGATTTTCGATATTTTATTCAGGATATCAAAATTCGTATCAAAATCGATATTTTCTAATTGTAGACTACTGTAACTATTTCAGGTTACCAATTGTAGTAGGACGACTTATTCATCGATATTGATAAATGTGAACAAGGAGCAACACGTTCCTATTTATTTTGTGTTGGTAGTTCTGATTATCTATGATATGACTGTAAGTGTCAAAGTGGTAGTCGATATGTTGGTCTTCCTTCCTTCTTGAAGTCAAAGATTTTTACTACCTTCCGTAGCTTGGGGTTAGTTTCATTGATCTATGGCCCGGCTACACGCTCCGCCGCGCCGCTTGCCTGCAGTATGATGATGAACAAAAATATCGATATATCGAAATATCGATATTTTTTACCATGCATATATCGATACTAATAATAAATATCGATACGATATATATCGATATTTGTTTTCATTTGCCCATCCCTAGCGCTCGCTTGGCGTATTTGGTAGTTAAAGAATGCCCCTTGCCGCGCGGTGAATCGCCGCCAAATGCTAGATGTTTCCGTCCGTTGTAAAAAATCGTCTCAAATGCTTCGCTATGGTGCCAAAGGGACAAAAATTATGTCAAGGGTGGTTGTAGATAGATTGATTTAACCTTACAACTTTTAAAACCTTTCTGTATAAATAATGCAAAACAATCCACACAGCATCATCTAGCCCCGAGTTAAGCAGAGCTTGTGTTATTTATGGGTACTGAATGACTGATATGTGATACACCTACCTACTCAATAAAATATTTACATAGATAGATATTTTTTATTATAAGTACTTAGAAAATATCCAGAACAAATATTTGCAGATCGTATAAACATTTGTCCCAAGAAGGGGGGAATTGAACCCGCAACCTCCTACGCCGCAGGCGGATTTTCGCCCACCGCGCCACATCGGTCGTCAAGTCACAGTGTGAAAAAGTCAAGCAATTCATTTATACATAAGATGAAAAATTGGTGATCAGTTGAGAGTTAGGTAACCTTAAATTGTTTATTTCCACACAAACTGATAACTAATTTTCACGTACTTCCCAACCGTCCAAACTTTAGCCTTTATAACATTACTGTTAATGTTTCGACATTTTAGGCCTTTATACACTAGGCGAGTGGCTGAAGTTACCTAATTTTCTAGGTAGGTATACCAATATTACTAACTGGTCAATTAAGATAGGTATTCGTAAATGTTTTCGCCTCATATGGTTTATTTTCTTTTGTATTTTCTTTGTAATCACAATCACAATGCAAATGAGCGACTAAAATTATTTTAGTCGTATTTTCTGCACATATTCAGCATGCAACCAATTGACCATGAAAGAGTACCTACTTAGTCCTAAATGGATTTGGTAGTCAACTAAACTGAGCTTCATGCCAGTAGCTGAATTAACGCGAAAGATTTAAAACTGTAGCCTGCAAAGAATTTAGCCAGCGGAGTTGGCAAGCCATATTTCAATTCATTTGGCACTATTAAACATTCAGCTTGGCATCCATTTTATGCAAACACAAAGATTGAAGAGAGGTAGGTATTTTATTTGAAGACATTAATTTTATAATATGGCCAAGGTATGTACTTTGGAAGAGAAAATCCATCTATTATTACAACACAAATACTCGCGTAAGCCCTGCAGGGCTATTCGGAAACTCTTTCCGAGTATTGCTTTGGCTTGAAATCTGACGCAGATTCGCATATTTTAGCGGTATTAAACATATATATATATATATTTCCTGCACTCTGCAAGGAATAAAACTACCACAAAGTAGTTTTCCACAAATCGTAGACCATTTTCTATGGACCCATGTTACAATAAAGTATGATATAATAATTTTTAAGTAATAAATCTCTTACATTTATTAATTGCTCCTAGATTAAAACTAAATCGAAATTTGTTATAACATGGGAAACTACTTCTCCGCTATTTATATTCCTGGTAGAACGCAGAAAATATTAAAAACTGCGAAAAATTTTGAATTTCGGGCCAAACTGTTCCAGATTCTATGCTAGGTAACGGAGTTTCTGAATAGCCCTGCTGATCTGCAGGTCGATTCAGATGCATTCGTGAGCTTAGGACCTAAGTCTTAGATACTTTTTATTTTCGCTAACCCACTTTTTTTGCCGTATTGTTCATAATCACAATGCAGCCAATGAGCGGCGAAAATACATAGTTTGAGTCATAGTTAAACTCATCATCATCATGAACCTATATTAGTCTTCTGCTAGAAATAGGCCTCCCCTAATGAGCGTCATAGCGTCCTGTCTTCAACTTGCCGCATCCAGCATTTGCGTAAGGCACCTGTCTAATTTGAATTACCAAACATCGCAAAAATTTAAATTCTACGAGATCTACATTTAAAACGATATACTTAGATAGATAGATAATTATTTATTTCACAGCCTTAAAACATTCAGTACATAATTGAACTTATCCTATAGAAAGGCAACGGAAGCGGCGGCCTTATCGCTTTTGGCGATTTCTTCCAGGCGACCAAGGTGAAAGGAGATCATAGGCGGTATTTATGCTTAACTAATATTAATTTACCTAAATTAATTATACTACACAAATACCTAAAATACTAAAATATAACAACTAAATATATTATAGTAACATTTAGATAGATATAGTAGGTTATAGCAGTTATCTATTCTGAGATACATAGTCGATGCGAGGCGGCAGTACCCAATTTGCTGCCAACTCCACTAACAACTAGCTCTGGAACTCGCCCTGTATAATCAAGCCTTTAGTAAGACTGCTTAATCAAATACTAAACAGTAGTAGAAACTTTACCGTTTGTGTAGTTCAGATACTTTAGTCTGTTTGCAACAGTCTAGTAAACTATGCTTAAGGAATTTAGCGATTGAGGTCGAACACTGCTGTTGAAATGCTAAATAACAAGACCACTTTAGTACCACTTTAAGATGATCCACAAACTAAGAAATGCAATACCACTTTTAATATTTCTAGAGTCTAGTTTTTACAGTCTAATTGGGGAATAATTTGACTGATTTTATATCTTACGCTTGCGCACGTTGGTCCTGCGCCTCACCTCACCCCGGTCGAGTAAATCTGCCGTCTTATCGGGTAATATACAAATTAATAATTTTCGAACAAGCGACAACTAGACGTTTTTGTTGACGATCTTAACGTTCAAGAACGATCTCCCTCAGACAACCTTGTCTCTCCCAGGCAACCTTCATCGTAGCCCAGATCTTAGAACGAAATAAAAAAACAACTAACAACATTTCCCATTTATTAACAGCATTCCATTTCCCACTTCACTCACGCACTCATGTTCAAGGGACGAATGTTCCTATGATTCTGAAGGCACTTGATCGTACAGAACTGGTAGTTATTGTACTCAAAGGGAACTTTAGGAAGGGCAGACGCACACGCGAAGCATCGCTTTTCTTCTGATTTTTTCTGAAATAATCATAATATAAAATAAATACTTACGAGTACTACTACACTTAGAAATAAGATTACCTCCCACTAGTTATTTATTAATTATCTTGTATTATTTTAATGTATTTGTATGAATTTTTGCTATAATAAACGATAAATAATAGATTCAGGCGTTACTTTGCGGACTCGCGAAAGTGACTTGGCGCGAGGAGCTCGGAGAGGCAACATCACTGGCTGGACTCTGTCGGTGTTGCTGTGCTGACCAATCTCAATGTCAAGGTCGAATATTGTGGTGTCCTGAAGATGTCTCGTGGAGAGACGAAACTAGTAGATAACTTGTTTTTATGAATACTATCAGAGAAGGTTACGCGGAATTGTTACTAAATATTTTTTCATTATAATATTGTATAATAAACGATTTTTATCTCTTTATCTTTAATGCTGGACAATTCCCACAGCATCATATAGCCGCAAGCTAAGCAGAGCTTACATACATACATATGTTATGGGTACTAGATGACTGATAATATCAAATATTACATGGGAGTTTGATTTACAATTATGCGGGAGCTTTTTTTTTTGCGGTTTATTATTTAATCCGAGGAATAAAACCAGCGGAAAAGTTATTTTATTTTATGAAAATCGTAACTTAACCAATTATTTAAAATTTAAATCCCTCGCATTGTTGATCGATCACCCATAAACTAAATAGAAACAAATGGAAAATCTAAAAAAAAAATAACGTACTGCAAAAAAAAATAACAATTGAACTCATCATCATCATCATATCAGCCCATATACATCCACTGCTGGACATAGGCCTCCCCCATACGACGCCACAAATAGCGGTCCTGAGCCGCCTCCATCCATCGACACTCTGCGACCGCTACGATGTCGAAGTGGTCAATAGAAACTCACTTTTTCCTTATCGTCCAACTGTAAGAATTTGTTCGACTTGGCCTTCTCTACTTGTTTTTCTTTCTCCCTCTGTCGTTTGGCGCGTTTCTGCTGCGCTTTCCTCTCTTTTTCTTGTTCTAGCATCTCTGGTGTTAGGGGGCCAGGGATTTGAGACTGTTTGGATATAATACATAAATAAACAAAAAAAAATTATATGCAATCACACTATATGTATTAACAAAGAACATTAACACTTAGGAATATAATAAAATTAGAACTAGAATTTACAATTGAAACAGTTGAACTAACAGCAGACTATTGCAAACAATCTAGAGGTAGCTCAACTGATCCATATTAATACCAGTAGGAAGCGTCCCCAAGATGCTGGCTGCATTGCCCCACTGTATAGAAATGCTGATGCGCTGCGCCAGATACTCACCAGCTCTCGGATCACACTTCGTTTTTTTATTATTTAATCTAATAGTTAACCCATAATAATACCGTCGTGACCGTTTTAGTTTCATACTCATTATGACCCGATAACGATCTGTATATTTCCGGAGTATGAAATTCCGAGACAAATTCCGCAATACATTCCGATGCTTACTTACAAACTATTGTATAGATATGTAGTATTAAAAGAACCGTAATGTCTAGATAAACCTAACTTAGGATTTAAGACGCTATTAACAGACAAAATGTAAAAAAATATATTAAATATCATATATATTTGTAAATTTAATCCATTATTTATTAATTTGTATGTGTGTATATATAACGCAGAAAATATTAATAACCGCAAAAATATTTGAATTTCGCGCGGATATGTGTCAGATTCAGAGTCGATGAAACTTTTCAATCGAGTTAGAATAGACCTGCTGATAGCGATTCGTAGGTACAAGTAGCGGCACGTAAGTCTAGCGCAGAACGATACGCGGGGGGAAAATTGTGCATGGGTAATGTACCGCTAACACAACAACACACAAGTACCTTACTTTTACTTCTGCGCAATAACGGTCAGCGCTAAAGTTACGTGCCGCTGCTTGTAGGATATATTGCTTCGTAGGTCTTCTAAAATGAATGCGGAAGTTCAGGGGGCAAAGCCTCCTATTCATATTTTCTGCTGGTTAGTATATTTGTATTATTAAATAGTTTCAAATCTGACTTTATATTCCAGCCAAATAAGACGTGAAATAATTATAATCAAACCACAGTTAAAAAAACATGACTGGCCTTCACTTTCGGACATAATAATTGTTAGCATGATTTATTGAACAAAAGAAAATCGACAAGGAAAGCCCCTTTTACAGCTGATCCAATTTAATTTATTTTACATATTTATCTATATTCCTAAGTTATTTTTTTTAAATAGTATATAGACCTTCGTTTGACCACAATCTCACCTTATTTAATTGTATGTCTGTTTTATTGCTTTAAATGAAGCATAATATTAAGCACATTTATTGTAAATTGACTTAACCAAGTGTGCCCAGTCCTCCCACGGCGAATAAATGAGTATGATTATGAATACGGCAGCGAAATGTAGGTAGTATGTTTACAGACATTACACATCGACTTTGGCTGGAGTATAATTACATCAACTTACTTTTCCATAGTTGTATCTAGCGGGGAACTGTCCCTGGAACAGTCGGAACGCTATCCTGGTGTCCGGGTGAGGGGTGGCTGCGTACGGAGTTTGTAGTAGGTGGTTGCGGACGCAAGGGTCGCCGCCGGCGTTGAGGATCTTTCTGTTCATGAAATACTATGATGAGGAGCATTTTTTTAAACGCGAGGCAAGTTTTTTAACAGAATTCAGAAAAAAGGAGGAGGTTCTACATATGTTCAGCTATAGGTTTACGGCAGGAGAGCCGTAAACTCCTTGCTAACTTATTTTAAGCACAGGCTGATTCTAAGTATTCCTCTACTTGTCTTTATCAGGAAACCCTATTTCTAAATTATCTGGTGAGTTTTGTTCCACTTTATTACTAACGTGACAATTTCTGCGATGGCTGCCTTGTGTAACGCTGTGTTGCCGTCAGCTGGATCCACTGTGTTACACGCCTCGAATAGATCTCCCTCCCACGTATCTAGAATCGTCTCTAGGATGTCGTGTTCCAGTTTGTTATTTACGTAACCATATCAGGACTTTCTGCGATGGCTGCCTTGTGTAACGCTGTGTTACCATCAGCAGGGTCCGCTGTGTTTCACGCTTCGGACAGATCTCCCTGCCACGTTTCTAATTTTACACAAGACTGTCATCTCTTGCTTGTTTTTACTTACGTGACCATATCTGGGCTTTCTGCGATAGCTGCCTTGTGTAACGCTGTGTTGCCATCAGCAGGGTCCGCTGTGTTACACGCTTCGGATAGATCTCCCTCCCACGTTTCTAGAATCGTCTCTAATGTGCTTTGTTCTTTAGCTATTGCGTGCCAAATCTGTGAATTATTTTTAAAGTTAAAAATTGAACTTTGGCGACATTACACTAAGGTCTAATCATGTCTGCGTCTGCAGATCTACCGCCTTCTACCGGGACGCACGTATATCAATACTGCAGTTGCATCAGTCGTTACTGTTTAAGATTCATCTACGTAAGTGCCACCTAACAAATACCACATAAACGATCGATCGATGCCATCCATCGATCGTCGAATGGATTAGTCAACGTCAAGCGATAGTTTCTACCACACCTCTGGCATCGATCGACGATCAATCGGTTGGTGAGTCGACCAGTGTCCGTCGATTAACCAAATATACCATATAAATCGATGGACGTGAATGTCGATCGATGCCATCGATCAACGTTCGATCGATTGGTGTAGAAACACCCTAAAGGTCATTGATGGATTGATGAAAACAGTGTAGAAGTTGATATTTGAAAATATAAATAAAAAATTCAAATATAGAACAAACGACAGTAGGTACCTTTTTAATACTAGCAGAAATCTTTAAAGGTACTTTCTTGACTTCATCTTTAACGTTTTTACTTTCTTCTTTCTTGGCCGGTTTACTTTCTTCTTTTTTCGCTGCTTTATCATCCTTTTTCTTTTTTCTCCTTACCTAGACATAAAAAAATGTTCTTTATATTTAACTTTATGTAAGTTATGCAGTAGTAAATAAATAAATATATCAAATAGAGAAAGTACGAGACTAGAGGGCGCTGCTAATATGTCCCAGATTATTTGTACAGCTATTAAGGCGGTTCCCTGACCAAACTAGCGCCGCCACCTATTTTTATCGTATTATTAAGTTAAACAAAGGAATTTTCAAAAAACCCTTGCCAGTTTGTGATACCTGTCATAAGTTTATTTTTAATTCCTCTGTAATAGTTTTGTATTGTATAGCTTAGGAGGAGATGCGAAAACCGAGCTTGGTAGCCACAAAGTGCAACTTCGCATCTCTTCCTAAACTATACAAAATAAAACTATTACAGAGGCATTAACAATAAGCTTAGGATAGTTATCACAAAACAAACTGGCCAAGGGATTATTGAAAATTCCTTTGTATAATGAAATAATACGATAAATAGGTGGCGCTCTTGATCGAGAAAATAGCCGATAGTTAGTTGCTTCCTCACCGGCGGTGGAACCACTGCCTGACCCGCTACGTCTTCAATGGCGCTATCATGACGACTTCATGAGGTCGTCATACGCGAAGTTTTTCTTACCTCTTTCATCTCTACACTTTCATTTTCGTGCTCCGAACTGGACTCATTTACATCTAATAGCAAGTCTTTCCGCGAGTTAGTTATGTTGCCGTTACTGGCTTGTTCAGAGAGCGTTTTGATCCAGTCTGTTTCGGAGTCGATGTAGCACGGGCCTTCGTCTTCGCTTGACATTTGTGTGGTGGGGAGCGGCCGGGGTGCGCGTTCTCTAAAGAAATTAGTTTATTCATCATCATCATATCAGCCCATACACGTCCACTGCTGGACATAGGCCTAAAATTTGTTTATTAAGAAATACTAATGAATATATGGACTCATCGTCGTCATGGAGAATGGCGCTTTATAGAGATAGTCCATATAGAAAACTATTTTTTTATTTTTTTATAAATCGAACAGTTAGATAAGTGTTCTGAGGGATACAGTCGAAAGATAGTCTGAGACCAAATAGTTATTTTTTACAAGAACAAAATCATCTAACTGAAAAAGAGAAGGTTGCACTCAGTGAGGCAACATTTCACCAGCTTTTACATGATATGGGGTAGTGCTTTACGTAAAAAAAATATCCACAAAATTCAAATTGAAGATTACTTGATTCAAATAAAAATTTCAATGAAAGGTAGAGTAGAACGACATCTCTCGGATGGACGGTATGGAATCTCGGATGAAGTCACCGAATAGCAAATTTTTTAAAAAACCCTTCAGATGGCGCTGCCACAAACGCACACGTCAACTTTGTTTATTTGTAGAGCGACATCTATCCTCATTGTATATGAAACTTGATTTCAACGAGCAAAAATCTCTAAAGAAACGCTGTAGATGGCGCTAGTAGCCTTATCGGAAGCGAAAATTTATGAGCATTTCTTTCGAGAGCATGTTTCTGTGAAATTGTATAGATTTGTATAAAAATCGTTATCGAACGTGATTATACGAAAAATATAAAAAAAAATACGGTTTCTTCAACTAGAGTACCTATCTCTGCATAGCGCCTTGGTGTTGTTCGAACAGCAATTTAAATCTAACCGTCACAAAAACACCATTCAAATCTTACTTTAAGAATAGGTAAAATATATTGATATTTAATTCAGTTAGGTACCTTGATTTAGCTCTGTCAAGTTTGTTAGGGCTCTTCTGTTTCTTAGTTTTCTCCAAACTAGTGTCGGAGCCGGACTTCGTCGGGGGTTTGCCTTGTGACGCCAGCAACGCCTTTTGGAACAGCTCCATTGATTCTGAAAGGAATATTCAATGAAAACAATGCTCATTTTATATTATATTCCATCATCGAGAAGAGATGGCATATTCTAAACCTAGACCAAAGGAACTGAAGTGTCCCAACATTAAGATGATGCTATTCACTGGAATAGCAATTCAATACCACACCACCCAAGACCACATCTAATTATCTCTAAGGTTTTATAGTGCTTATGCCCGCACTTTGGGTAATCTTAAAGAATTTAATGATATCCCAAAAATTTACGACTTCGAGAGGTCGGGTACTTGCCTCCGTGGCGCAGTTGGTCAGCGCATCCTCGTATTCAGAGGAGGGTCGCGGGTTCAAGTCCCGCCGGAGTCGTAAATTTTTGGGATATCATTAAATACATCTAATTATGGCTGAACAGCCGATGGTAGATAAAAAGGAAGAGGAAAAAAATGTATATTAGGTACTAGCGGCACGCCCTGACTTCGCGAGGGTATTTAACAAAAATTTCAAGATCCCAATTTTTTTTTAAACTATGATAATGCTATATATATATATATAGTGTAGCTTCCCAACAGTGAAATATTTTTTCTGTTAATTTTTTTGTACAATAACTTTTCTACAATTAGTTTCGGAGCTTATTCAACGCAAAAAAAGCAAACAATCAAATATTTCCTCCCAATAACCTATGAGGATATTCTGACAAAGATTAAATTCTTTGGGTAATGCCAAAGAATCTCCTTTGATTTTATAAAGATTTATTAGATATTGATCAAGAAACTGAACGATTGATTACAGTTCAATTCTTAATTCTTTATTACCCAACAAATAATACAAAAATTTGCTTCTTAAAGATAATTTTAGCGAAGACAGCGCTTCAATTGTTTCTTATGTTTTTTGCATCTTACTATTTTATTTTGTAAGTAAGCTTCGTGGTAAAGAAAAGAGAAATAAAATATTACTCTTTGTACAAAGATTTCTAGAAATTTTCCCTACGGGAAAAATATTAAACATTGGGAAATCTTTAATGCAAAATAACTTATAGTAAATTTCAATTTTTGGAAAGTTATCGACGTATTGATTTTTATACCATCAAAACTCCTTTATGGAATAAAAACAAACTAGTCGCCTATCAGTTATTCCAGGTCTAGACCTAAATCTATGCAGAATTTCAACCTGATCCGTTCAGCACTTTTAGTGTGAAGAAGTAACAATTCATTATAAATGTAAGCAGGTTAACTACGAACCTAGTTTGTGTTGGAAGAACACCAACACAAACTAGGTTCGTAGTCAACCCGCTTACATTCATAATGAATTCGTCAAACTACGAAAGTCTTTATAGTAAAGTAACCTTTCACCCTTATTAATTACTGTGATTTAATGGTGCAAAATCTCACCATAAATCTCCAAGCTAGCCACAGTCTCGTGAACCCTTTGGACCTCTTTATAACTCGGCTTCCTCGTCGGAAACGGCAGCTGACGGACCCTCATGTCCTCCTTCCGAAGAGGAGAACTCTTCCCGAAGATGATACCCTGGTTGATTGGACCCACAGCCCGGTAGAGGATTAAGGAACAGCCGTTTAAGTCGTCGGTCCAACCGGTTATAATCTCTTGGACGTGCTGGGAAAAGAAAATGAACTTTATTTTTCATAGTAAGTACCAAAATTTTAGATCTATGTAGTATTTTTCTCAGATTCACACAAACAGCTAACATTAATTTTTCACAAGTCGGTAAATCCGTAAATTTATCCTATTATGACATCTATGGAGAATTTGTTACATTTTTTTTATACTTTAAATTTTTTTGTTTATTAACATCTCAAGTTCAAACACATGCAAAACCGAAAAACATTTTACTTTGTGATGACGTCATTGCATTGCGTCAAGAGTGCGAAGTATGATAAAAGTCTCAATTGGATAGCCTTTCGTAATTTCGACACTTCTCTCAACGCCTTCGTGGCGCAATTGGTTAGCGCGTTCGGCTGTTAACCGAAAGGTTGGTGGTTCGAGTCCACCCGGGGGCGCTCTTTTTGCTTTTTTTACAATTTTTTTTTTTGTTCCCCTAATTGGAAATATACTTATTTGAAAACAAAGTAGAACCCAAACAAATTGGACATTTCACACAGCATATGCAGCAGCTAGACTATAAATATTGGCTTGACGATACGAGTTTATTAGCTTGGCCTTGTGTTTTGGGTATAGTTGTAGCAATGTTTCGTGTATTTGGATAGTCTTACCTCTAGAAACTTGGCCTGGTTATACCGGCGGAGGTTGGAACCGGCGGATCTCGGCGCGTTCCCGTGCTGATCCCGCGTGCCCTGCGCCTGACCCTGCCCGCGACGCGTTGTGTAAGAATGGAACGTTTTGTGTACAACTGGGGTTCCACCTGGAAATAGGAAAGGGATATCCCGGTTATTCCTCTTTGAGATTCTAATTATGTCAATAAATAATAATAATAATATATAATGATAATTGAGAGCACATAGGATATAGATAGATTCTGAAATAGATTTCAGGATGAAGCATTTGACCAGGCAGACCTCAGCTAAGTTTACAACAGCAGTAGGAACTCAATGGCTGGTGTTTCGGTTGCAGTTAATAGCTAGGCAAGCGTACTGATTGGTGATTATGGCAAACCTTCTCCTTCTTTAGGGGCCTCCTTAAACAAGTAAAATTGGGGCATCTGGATCAACAGTTTTCAAGTATTCAGTTTACACACAAGAGTGTGGAAAACTGAATACTTGAAAACTGTTGATCCAGATGCCCCATTTTAACCCATTGATCTATTCAAGTTTTCACATGCCTATGTTCAACAATGGTAATAAGTCTTAATTCATACCAGTAAATATGGCGCCAGCAAAGTGACCCCCAGACATCATAAGTATAGCCCATCTCTGAGACCCTGGTAGGGACAACCGCGTCATTCGCTCCACCCAGGCAGTGCCATCTCCATCCGTGGATAATTCTTCCTAAGATATGAAAAACCAGTATAAGAAAAAGGATTATTTAGCATCTTAAAAGTTTTCGTGATAAATGCCAAGTTTTTTTGCTAACTGTAAATTTTTATGAATCAAGGAAAGAGGATTAAAAAAATTCTAAATGATATGGAGTCTCTAAGACTACTTTCAGTAGCTACATAGTTAAGGTATTGAATCTCCCCTTATTGCCCCATCCAAAAAATCCACCCTGTAGGTGGTGGTGGTGTTGTTTTTGAATCATTAAATATCTTGGATTCTAAATCAGACTATAGTTAGTTCAACTGTAACCACTTTGTTAACTTCTCAGGCCCAAATTTACACTTTGTTCGCTATGTTTGCTCTGTTAAAAAATCTTTAACTTGTAAACAGCAACATTCTCTGGAGTGCTTTATACTACTTTAATATCCTAGTACTTAGCAGTGGAGCGAAGCCACAAACAGAAGCTCGTATCATAATAATTATACCTTCTTATGATGCAGTATACACCTATACACGCAGACAACCTGACTGGCCTTGTTAGTGAAGAATGCTTTACAATGGCGAGTTGCATTCGCAAACAGTTCTGTGACAGGTTTGTTGGGGTTGCTCTCTCCTTCAGAGTCACTGCCGGAGACACTGGAGTCATCATCATCATCTGGAAACAGGATTAACTGTGATAAATAGTATTTATTTGGATAACAATACCCAAATCTCCCCCCCTACATGGGAGACCATCCACTCGATGGACCGACGACATTGTAGCAGTCGCAAGAATACGATGGATGGAGGCAGCTCAGGCCTATGTCTAGCAGAGGACGTGTATGGGCTGATATTATGATGACCTAAATATCTATGTAATACAGAATCAAATTAAAATCATTGGTCTCCAAGAAAAAGTATTTTACAAAAGACCTAACTCTTGTGTCTACATGTAGTGCAGAAAGAAGAACAATCATAAATGGAATGTTATGATACATTTTTATGGAAATCAATAAATTATTTAAAATCTTGAATTGGATTACCTAACTGGTCATCAAGTTGGTACAATGTCAAGTTGGTAAAACAGACCAAGAATAAGGCTGTCGCAGATTATTGTTACTACAACAAAAGCAAGGTTGTGAAAACTTACCAACTCTAGAATTAAACTGGCCCAAAGTCAAAGTTGTCTTCCCAAAAAGTTTCCTCTTCAAGTTGTGTGTGTGCCAGTGATGCTTGTAGTGAGCAATCTGCTGCTGACGAGACTCAAACGGACCAATGCCACAGCAGGAACAAGAGTTGCCATCCGTTGCACCATTAAGGGTTAAGGCACTCAGGCGTTTGAGCACACTTTGTTCATCAACTAAAATAGGTAGAAGGAAAAATATGTAAGTAAATTACAAACTTATATTTAAAAATAAATACATATCTATTGCTGGACAATTCTCACACCATCATCTAGACCCAAGCTAAGCAGAACTTTTGTTATGGGTTTATATGATTACTGATATATGTAGGTACAGAGATAGATATTTTCTATTTATTATAATAATCAGCCCGAACGGTTAACTGTACTATCATGCTTAAGAGTTTATGGAGCAAACCAACACCTCTATGCAGTGTTCTATGAAAATTTTTCCAAATATTAGGCAACTTATAAGATACTATTATTGGCTGACCCGATTTTCTATTTATTATAATAATCAGCCCGAACGGTTAACTGTACTATCATGCTTAAGAATTTATGGAGCAAACCAACACCTCTATGCAGTGTTCTATGAAAATTTTTGCAAATATTAGGCAACTTATAAGATACTATTATTGGCTGACCCGATTTTCTATTTATTATAATAATCAGCCCGAACGGTTAACTGTACTATCATGCTTAAGAGTTTATGGAGCAAACCAACACCTCTATGCAGTGTTCTATGAAAATTTTTGCAAATATTAGGCAACTTATAAGATACTATTATTGGCTGACCCGATTTTCTATTTATTATAATAATCAGCCCGAACGGTTAACTGTATGATAGTACAGTTAACCGTTAACATCTATTGCTGGACAATTCTCACACCATCATCTAGACCCAAGCTAAGCAGAACTTTTGTTATGGGTTTATATGATTACTGATATATGTAGGTACAGAGATAGATATTTTCTATTTATTATAATAATCAGCCCGAACGGTTAACTGTACTATCATGCTTAAGAGTTTATGGAGCAAACCAACACCTATAATCAGTGTTCTATGAAAATTTTTGCAAATATTAGGCAACTTATAACAGACTATTATTGGCTGACCCGCTAGCTACAATTTAAGTGTAAAAACAACCAATACTATTCCTACTGAGAAACAGCTGTTATCTTCAAGTTGAGGTTAGAAACACTTACCAACATTACGCGACTCTGATATCATGCACGATGCAATCTTCAAACCCGTGGTGACCATTGCGAAGTCGTCGTGATAGTAAACTTTCAGGGATTTGGGTTTTATTGGTCCTGTTTGTGACGACATTATTTATTTTTTCATATGTTCTTTAGAGCATGAATGTTTAAGCTAAATTTCAAATTCCCGCCTAGCCGGATCACTCACAGAACAGTGCACTAACGTTTCACCATCACCAAGTCATAAGAAAGGAAACTACAAGACTACCCATTGTAAATTATTGTGTAATTTTGCGAATTTACAAGGGAATGAAACGAAAGTAGGGATGGGTAAAAAATATCGATATATCAAAATGTCGATATTTTTAAAAGCGATATATCGATTTTCGATATTTATTTCAGGGCATCAAAATTCGTATCAAAATCCATATTCTTAAGTTGTAGACAATTATCTATTTCCGGTTACCCATGGTATAAGAAAACAGGTATGCTCTTCCGGGAGTGTCGCCAGGTGACGTCACTGTCCAGGTGCCACTGTATTTCAACAAAATGTAGAAGTTAGGAAACAAATATGATAAGGATCAATTGAAAAACTCAATAAAAAAATTCAATCGTCTATTATGTTTGTTAATTCAGCCAAAACAGCATTAGTTAATTACAAGTCAATATGTTATATAATGGGTAAATACAAAACCACATAGTTTTATCAGATTCATACAGGAGCTCAGATCGGGGAGTTACGATTATACGCTATTGGTATCACCAGGAAACAGAGTCGTCTTCTCATTCGCCGATGGCGTTGATGGCGGAGCCTAGCGACACCCACGTGACCATCATGTCTCGGAAGAGCATACCTTATTTTCTTATACCATGCGGTTACCAACTATAGTAGGACAGCGTATTCATTGATATCGATAAATGTGAACAAGGGGCAACACATTCCTATTTATTTTGTGTTGGTAGTTCTGATTATCTATCTATATATGACTGTAAGTGTCAAAGTTGTGGTCGATATGTTGGTCTTCCTTCCTTCTTGGGGTCAAAGATCCTACTAGCCTACGTTCCGTAGCTTGTGGTTAGTTTTATTGATCTATGGCCCGGCTACACGCATCGTTTTGCCTGCACAATGATGATGGCCAAAAATATCGATATATCGAAATATCGATAATTTTTACTATGCATATATCGATACTAATAATAAATATCGATACACTATATATCGATAATTTTTTTCATTTTCGTCCCTAAACGAAAGCAAATTTCAACTTCAACTTCATCAAAAACCATTGTGACATTTGATTTTGACATGTTTGCGAGTCGTAGTCAGACTATTATTCACTGGACAGTGACGTCGCCTAGTGTCACTCCCAGAGGAGCGACCTTGGTTTCTTGGATTCCTCGTCAGTATTGTATTCTCTTTGTCTTGGATCATGGACAGGGATGGACAGGATCAGGAAGTTTGGAAGCTAAACTAACTAGCGGCGCTACCAGCGAGGCGTGCCGACGCGTCCCGGCTAGTTAGTTTTGCTACGCGAGGCTAGATGCCGCTGCTGTAATCTAACCAAAATTGTATCTATTTGCCTCAAGATGGCAGTCTTGTAGCAGATCTTTTGGACAGTTTCTTTTATCAGTTTCAAACACGGTTACAAACTTTTATCTATCGAAATAGTAGTTAGAAAATGGATTACTTATTTCTGGTCAAGATTTTTTCACATAGGTGCGACATATAGTCTTTTTTTAACATTTTGACCTCTAAACTCTGCACTTTGCTTGCGAACCTCCTTCGGTCCGATTACGAGAATAGCGTAGAGAATGTGCGACGTTCTATCATTGGTTATAAATAAATAAATCCTGGACAATATACCTATTGATAGCCAAGGAATTTATATACTAACGAAGTATATAAATTCCTTGCTGATAGCCGATAATAGCGGCATCCCGAATGCCCGGGCTCGTTGCCATGGCGACGCTGAACTCGGAATCACTACGATTTCGTCTACTTGCTGAGTGGGCTACTTAGTACCAAACCAATATGCTTATTTGTGTTAGTACCTTACCTTCCTAATGTTCACCTGTCTTTCTAGACTTTCATAGAAAAAAAATACTTTGACTTTGTGTGAATCTTCGTGTCACACAAAGTCAAAGTAGCGTATTTTGAAGCGCTTTAGATTGGTGTAGCTTGCTACAGGGCAGCTACTGCGTAGCAACAGATTGGTGTAGCTTGCTACAGGGCAGCTACTGCGTAGCAACAGATTGGTGTAGCTTGCTACAGGGCAGCTACAGCGTAGCAACAGATTGTTGTAGCTTGCTACGGTACAGCTACGGCGTAGCAACAGATTGGTGTAGCTTGCTACGGTACAGCTATGGCGTAGCAACAGATTGGTGTAGCTTGCTACGGTACAGCTATGGCGTAGCAACAGATTGGTGTAGCTTGCTACGGTACAGCTATGGCGTAGCAACAGATTGGTGTAGCTTGCTACGTTACAGCTACGGCGTAGCAACAGATTGTTGTAGCTTGCAACGGTACAGCTACGGCGTAGCAACAGATTGGTGTAGCTTGCAACGGTACAGCTACGGCGTAGCAACAGATTGGTGTAGCTTGCTACGGTACAGCTATGGCGTAGCAACAGATTGGTGTAGCTTGCTACGGTACAGCTATGGCGTAGCAACAGATTGGTGTAGCTTGCTACGGTACAGCTATGGCGTAGCAACAGATTGGTGTAGCTTGCTACGGTACAGCTATGGCGTAGCAACAGATTAGTGTAGCTTGCTACGGTACAGCTACGGCGTAGCAACAGATTGGTGTAGCTTGCTACGGTACAGCTATGGCGTAGCAACAGATTGGTGTAGCTTGCTACGGTACAGCTACGGCGTAGCAACAGATTGGTGTAGCTTGCTACGGTACAGCTACGGCGTAGCAACAGATTGGTGTAGCTTGCTACGGTACAGCTACGGCGTAGCAACAGATTGGTGTAGCTTGCTACGGTACAGCTATGGCGTAGCAACAGATTGGTGTAGCTTGCTACGGTACAGCTACGGCGTAGCAACAGATTGGTGTAGCTTGCTACGGTACAGCTATGGCGTAGCAACAGATTGGTGTAGCTTGCTACGGTACAGCTACGGCGTAGCAACAGATTGGTGTAGCTTGCTACGGTACAGCTATGGCGTAGCAACAGATTGGTGTAGCTTGCTACGGTACAGCTACGGCGTAGCAACAGATTGGTGTAGCTTGCTACGGTACAGCTATGGCGTAGCAACAGATAGGTGTAGCTTGCTACGGTACAGCTACGGCGTAGCAACAGATTGGTGTAGCTTGCTACGGTACAGCTACGGCGTAGCAACAGATTGGTGTAGCTTGCTACGGTACAGCTATGGCGTAGCAACAGATTGGTGTAGCTTGCTACGGTACAGCTACGGCGTAGCAACAGATTGGTGTAGTTTGCTACGGTAAGCTACATGCGATCATAACAAAATAAAATTCTTATTTCACAAAAAACATCGATATATTTATTATACTATATATTTCATTGGGGCTGACATAGAAGAATAAAACAATAAGGTTACGAAAATAGTTTAGTCTCTTTGTTCTAGTAGTTCTTATTTGTTTCTATTATATGATTTTTTAAATATTTTTTTTTTGTTATTAACGGTTTAATCTATTTAATTAAACATTTAATGAAAACACCCAAACCGACATGTGATGACCTATTTATGTACTCGTATATGATACGATAACTTACAATGTCTCCTGTATCTACTTAAATTAATAAACTCATAGAAAATTTTTGCTCTCAAAGACCCATTTCAACCTTGAATCCAATAAACTCATAGATAATTTTTGCTCTCAAAGACTCATTTCAACCTTGAATCCTATTGACTTTCCACCCCTTGTTGAGATTTGGGACGCGGCCGCGGCGTGTCCCGAATTGCCCGAAGGCTGAATCCAGTTCAAGTTCACTGTTTGAGATAGGCCCGTCTCTGTCTGGAGGTCACGTTTATTTTGGTAAGAGGCCTCGGGGGCCGGTTTCAGCTACATAGAAGTGGGGTGGAGATGTGTAATGGTGTATTATAGAGATGTGTCCGGTATTCAATAACTAACTCAGTACCTGTTAGCATGGTCCTAAAATATCTAATGCTATTGTATAATCTGCATACCGCTAGGGAATAACTGTGCAAAGCGAGCATCGTGCCTAACCGACCGTGAGCCATAACTACCCAATGCTTCAATACCTATACTTACCTAACTATCATCTACGCATAGGTACTAGCGGACCGTTCACCCGTAAAGTTAGGTAGCGGCAATAAGTATTTGGTATTTCTAACCAAATCGGTTAGAAATATATTGGGTAGAAATCAGGACAGGTATAAAGTATTGTAACGTTATTGGGTACCAGCTGGTACTAGCGGTATTGAAACAAAATACTCAACTAATAACCGGTAGCCAAAATATCCAATAACTCCCACCCTTAGTGTATTACATTGAAACAAGAACGTTGACGGACTTAAGCTCTGCGCACATTAATCTAACGTCGTCGCCACCGCGCATCAAATGTGCATTCAACTATGGATTTAAACGCATTATTATCTTTAGATATATTTTAGGCGGCCTCTAGACTAGACGATCAATTTTATCGCGCAATATTGCGAATTGTGCAATATTATTGACCATTAAGGTTAATATTGAAGATTGCGCAATGATTAAACGAAAGTTTGAGCGAGTTTAATTTTTATTGCACCATATTTTTTCATTGCACCGTATAGGGTCAGTATTGCGCATTATTTCCTAGTATTCGGATCAATACTATTCTCCAACTTAATACGAAAACATTCTGCAGTTTTTTTCTAGTGTGTGCAATATAATTGATCGTTTGGATCTGATCCCCTTTCAATTTTATTGTACAATTATAGTAGGCCTAGGAACCGCCTTACAGTGACAAAATGGCTTTCTATAAGCTTCAAAAGAGTCGCCCCCGAGCTGTCTGTCATCTGATGCTATCAATATGAAACGCATCTAATACTTAATACAAGATCTGCTTAGCTTGGGGCTAGATTACACTGTTTTAATTTTCCGGCATATTTATTTATCTAAATGTTACGAGTTAAAGCCCATATCTGAATACATATTTGTGTGCTGTGTGGTAGCGGTGCGCTTCTGATCTGCGACAAACTTTATAGGCACCTAAGTAGCTACAACCAAAGATTGTTAACATTAATTGGTTGGTCGTGACTCCTGCGTTAAGAAGGTATTTTGGAATAACTTTATAATTTATCGGTACTTATTTATCGTGTTGAAGTTTAATCCATGCAAAGCTACATTGAAAAAAATATAGCTAAAAACTAAAACCCGTCTGCTTAAAAGTCTTAAACAAGCGTTCACCTATTGTCCTTATCATTTTCTTTTGATACTTAGGTAGTGGGAGGCCTACTACCGGGGGTTTTAGTTTTTAACTATATTTTTTACACCTTTTTGCTGATAGCTTGGGAATCGTTAACCTTACAAAAGTTTGATGAACGGTTTCGGAAAGAACAAACAAAGACCTTTGCAACGATACCACACACTAACATTGGGTTTTTCGACCCTTACTTAGACCCCCCAAGCCGTGGGGTCGCGGCGTACGAATATCGACCCCTCCAACTCAACCCGTGGATGTCGTAAAAGCCGCCTAAGGGAACTTACCAGAGGAAGGGCAGCAGCTTCCTTCTGAGTATTTTTAAACACCAACACTGCGATCACCAATCCGCCTGCCAAGCGTGGTGATTATGGTAAATCCCCCCCTACATGGGAGACCATCCACTCGATGGACCGACGACATCGTAGCGGTCGCAGGGAGTCGATGGATGGAGGCGGCTCAGGACCGCTATTTGTGGCGTCGTACGGGGGAGGCCTATGTCCAGCAGTGGACGTGTATGGGCTGATGATGATGATGATGATGACTTAGACCCCCATTTTTATCGACTTCACGTAGCCTATAACCATCGGGCGATTAAGACGAATCATACGATACCTCATTTGTTGAAATCGGACCAGTAGTTTCAGCTCTACGTGGGAACATAAAAATCGGCTACATACATACATAGATACTTACATACATACATACATAGGGTGTCAAAATCATAACCCTCATCCTTCGGTAGTCGGGTAATAATAAAAACACATGGGTAATATACAAAGTAAATGTCACTTTATATTATTTCCTGGTAATTTTCTCTGTACAAAGTAAAAACCCCGGAAGCTGCACATCCGATATTGACATCACTTATTCAGTATATTCAAAAGCAAAGGAAAGTCCGTCAACATTTACATTGGGTACTCGTAACAGACTCAAAGCCATACGTTATTGACAAGAGTGAAGACGGGTGCAACCATGTTTATTAAAATGAACTGTTTACACTTTTCCAGCCATTTAGTTTAGTACTCGTGTGCTTAAATTCCAATAGATTTTTAGACGTATTCAAGTATAATTAAAAAGACCGACACACAAAGGGTAGAAGTCCTTATAAATAAAGACGGTTGCAGGTACGATTCCCGCCTTGGGACAAATGTTTGTATGATCTGCAAATATTTGTTTCGGGTGTTCTGGTTATTTTCTATGTATAATAAAAAAAACTATCTATGTAATTAGCGCATTAGCACTGCCATACAGCGAGGCAATACAGCCAGCGTCTTGGGGACGCTTCCGACTGGTATTGATATGGACCAGTTGAGCTATCTCTAGACTGTTTGCAACAGTCTGCAGTTAGCTCAATTGTTTCCATTGTAAATACTAGTTTAATTTGTTTATATTATTTGATTTTTATTTTCTTTGTCAATAAAGCTCTATGTAATATATTGTATTATGTATTATCATTTATCAGTTATCTACCCATAACACAAGCTCTGCTTAACTTGGGGCTAGACGATGTTGTTTGTATAGTCCGACATCTATTTTGTTATTAATTAATTTATTATTTATCTCCGATAACTCTTATCGTATAGAGAAGTCCAGAGAAATACCATTTCTTTTGTTGCCTAGATCCACGATTCATATAAATAAATTGTGTATAAATAAATAAATTATTTATTTAAAGAGATAACTTAGTCTATTTTGTTAATGAACTTAAGGCCAGACTTAGGGACTTAGGGGTAGTACTTAATATTATACAGGGATTTGGTCCTCTGAAATCTGAATAGATTACAGGATATAGTCTGAGATGTCAGTAGATTTGTCTATGGAATCTGTAATGGGAGTCAACACCATAAACCTAGATTTTTTTTCTACGAAAAAACTCGCCAAATTCGGCCACGCAGCCCGGCGGAATGTTGCGAAATTTTGATCGCAGCACCCGTCAACTTTAGCACGAACTTTAGTGCGCCTTATCAAAAACACGTATGTTATATATTTATTTTTATTTAATTTCTTATAAAACATACAAATAAATAACAACACAATTGTCGAAATTAAAAAAGTAGATACTAAAGAAAATACAAAGAGGTTATGATTCAAATGCAAACTAAAATCAGTAATTGAGTAGAAGTAATTGTTAGATTAGATCGGCTCAATGGATGTACTTTTTGGCGATTTTCATTTTCTTGCATAAAAAGCCACAAAAAGCATTAGAAAAGCTATATGTATGCATGCCTAAATTATTCATCATCATCATCATATACGTCCACTGCTGGACATAGGCCTCCCCCATACGACGCCACAAATAGAGCAATGCCCATAAATTATTAAACCTCTAAACTCAACACTCAGAAAAACATATTTGTTGTTTTTAGAGATTTATTATTTATGGACATAGAGTAAAATCGCTGCTGTCTAATTCTATCTTTATTTAGTTGTAGTCTATGGCCTTTTATACAAGAAAATTAAAAAAGAAAAAATGTACTTCCTACATTGTTAATTGCTACAGTCGTATATTAATATGGTAGAGAAATAGCGCATATCCCAACATAGGCCATTTCAATGCGTTTTACTATCTTTATTATTCAAAACATTATGTTCACCAAAAATAGTTAAAATTTACTGTTTTGCTAGAATAGTGAAAATTACTCCCCTCTGTGCTGGACATGGTACGCAGAATAGGATACTACAGTATCAGAGGTATTGGTTTGCATTCGGACATCAAAGGGACACGTCAAAGGGATGATAATTAACAGTGAAACAGATTGGTTCTCGTGTACAGTCGGTGGAAAAAATTATAATTATTTTATGATATATTTAATTGAATAGATAGATATTTGCTTATATTTTATAACTGAGCAGTTTGGTAAAAGGGAAAAAAAATTGCGGCTTTATCGCTTAAAGCGATTACTTCTAGACAACTAAAATTAAAAGAGAAGATTAAATAGGTACAGGGAATTTAAACTGAAAATTATTCATGCACAATTGATTTGCCTGTGACGCTGGAGGTTGCGGTTTCGATTCGGACCGACCCGCCTCGGAATTTTTTTGTGTACATCATATCATCATCTTATCAGCCTATATACGTCCACTGCTGGACATAGGCCTCCCCCATACGACGCCACAAATAGCGGTCCTGAGCCGCCTCCATCTCCACTCCCTGCGACCGCTACGATGTCATCGGTCCATCGAGTGGATGGTCTCCAAACACTCCGTTTCGCGTTATATCGTGGCCGCCATTGGAAAACCTTTACTCCTCTGCGGTTATCAGTTATGCGAGCTATATGAAATACATAAATGATATACATAATTAATATATATTAATAATGTGAGGCCGTGGGGCCGCGGCGTACGAATATCGACCCCTCCGACTCAACCCGTGGATGTCGTAAGAGCCGACTAAGGGAACCTACCAGCGGAGGGGCAGCAGCTTCCTTGTGAGTATTTTTAAACACCAACACTGCGATCACCAACCCGCCTGCCAAGCGTGGTGATTATGGCAAATCCCCCCCTACATGGGAGACCATCCACTCGATGGACCGACGACATCGTAGCGGTCGCAGGGAGTCGATAGATGGAGGCGGCTCAGGACCGCTATTTGTGGCGTCGTACGGGGGAGGCCTATGTCCAGCAGTAGACGTGTATGGGCTCATGATGAATTATGTATGTTAGTTAGTCTAGTGTCCATAGCACAAGCTCTGCTTACTTTGGAGCTAAATGATGCTGTGTGGGTTGGCCAGGATTCAACTTTCAATAGTATTAAACGTTCTTCACATAAAAGCTTCTCTGCATAAAATAGCTAATCAAACGCAACTCAGTTTATTGACTTTGATTTTTCATAGAAAAATCAAAATCTCGTCACTTGAGACATAGTAACGATACGACGTTCAATCTCAATAGATCCGTTGTCCAGATCCATAATGACATGGTTAATTATGAAATTTTCAAGAACCGGACACTGGCTGAAAATTAATAAACCAGACACGTCATGTTGCCAGTAACAAAGAATTCAAGTCAGTCCGAGTTTGAGTTTTCGTGGGTAGGAGTCGTTTTCTTTCTTCTTTTTTTATTTTTACGGAACGTAGTCTGCTTGATCTAAGCATTTTTATAAGAGGGTTTTCGAAGAACATATTTATGTTATTCGAAAAGACGATTACATTCTGTTCAGACTGTCGTTTTTGAAATAAGTTTTCATACATTAGACGTCAAAGTTAACCAATAGAGCTGCTTCCTGATTAACTTTCGAAGAACACCACTTCCTTCCTCTTACATGACCTGATATCACCATCTCCCTTCCACTCCAGGACAAGCAGACGGACGGCACAATACCATTCTTATCTGGTACATATACCATCCACTCGTACTAAGAAGTTTTTCTCCACCTTCGCACCGCTAAGGAATGAAACTCGCTGCCTGCTTCTGTTTTTCCGGTGAATTACAATCTCTCGAGTCTCTTCAAGACAAGAGTGAATAGGTGTCTGCTAGACCTTCGTTGTACAGCGTCAGCCACATCGTCACTTTCTATCAGGTGAGATTGTGGTCAAATATAACAAAAAAAAAACTTATAAAAATCTGGTACCTAATTTGTTTAAGTAATTCGCTCCGATTATGACTAAGTAATCTTACAACCAAATCTATAATAGTTTTAACTTCTAACCCCGACTGTACCGCAACCCCTTATGACTGCACCCCCAAACTACATATCTACCTGTCTAATCCTAGTATAATAAGTATGTCGCGGTCATCTGGTGTAATCTCTGGACCCGCCCCACTGCGAAATTGGATACTAATTGCAATTCACTAATGCACCGGTACTGCAATGCTAAGGGCACAATTCATTAGAAACGGTCTTTAATTAATCCAAATTTTTGGGCAGGTACAAGTATTGTGTTGCGTTGCACCAAGCTCAAATTAATATAACGTCTTGATGATCCAAAAACTCAATGTTTGATAAAGCAATTAGTGTTCCAAATACCACAGTGATTATGGAAAAATAAATTCACCATAAGACTCAAAACTACTTTTCTCAAAACGCTTTATTTTCTTTAGGGTTTACAGGGTTTACACCGCAGAAAGGTTTTATTTTTGGTTTGTTTTATTTTAATCTCTTTTTTCTTTTTCATTTCATGTGAAAAAGTTTGTTCAATTTCATGGCTAAAATCATTTAACATTTTTTAAGTACACGCTCAATTTAAATTTAAACTGAAAAAGCATGAACGGACGATGATATGCATGAAATAGTTTAGAAAAAATTTAACAGATGAGTGGATGCGGTAATTTAATTGGAGCTATTATTTTGATTATTAATTTTACCAGCTGAATTTAAATAGGGTAAACATGGAGTGAATTTATTTACACCGGTATGTCTTGCAAAAAATTCTTTATAGCACAAAACATAACTCAAACAAAAAAGAAAGAGAAGTTGGTTCCTATTGAAAGAGGTTATTAACTACACCGACACCTACTAGACAAATAAAACTTTTTCAAAGTACTTTTCCCATAATGTCTGAAATTCGAAAAGACTGCTTTGTGTAATGTCTGAATTTCGAAATGACTTATGAATTTAGTACAGTCGTACCTACATAATCTGATGACGACTATCGAACCCTGAACCACCGTACCTCCGACCATACCCCCCAGTGGTACCATAGGTAATTATTTTAAAAACAATACCACCATTTAATAGTGATGTTTATATGTATTTTATAGTACCTATAGAATAGAGTAGGTACAGTTAGTATCATTTACAATAAAAAATCGGTGTAGCCTCGAACCGCCCACGATTGCCACCCATTAATGGGCGGAACGCTACTTCCCAAAATGATTAGCCTCGTTTCGCCCATTAACGAACACTTTCATGATACATTGCTGGTTTTGTGAAATCAAAATGTTTGGCTTATTTCGAAGTAGAATTACACATTCATATCAGAAAATAGCTATTTCTTTTTCTGACAATATCGCCAAATGTTTTTTAATCGTGATTATTCTCAAACGACTTCACATAGTAGTAGTAGACTAATAGTGCAAACTAAAGGAATATCAAATTTAACTCGGAAAAACTGTAACAGCTGTCAAATTGGCACTTATTGTCAGATTGACAGGACCGGACCCATCATTTAATTGATTTATTCGAGTTTGTGTTTTAGTTTCTAGTGATAATTTCGCTCTTACTTTGTTGATTTCTATTATTTTTACACATCCATTTTTGTTAAGTTTTCTTTCATAAATGTCTTTGTTGACAAAAATATCTTGATTTCTAAATCAGAGTCTTCAAAACAAGAGTGATTATACCTTCTAGACCTTCGTGATAAATAGTCAGCCATTACATCGCTTTCCATCAAGTGAGATTGTGGTCACAGGAAGGTCTATGAAAAAAGAAAACTGCGAATCCAATCGAGTGCTTTTATCGGATTAGAGTGTTGAAACAGATGTTGCAATCGAATTTTAAATCGCGAATGCGTGTTCATACATATGATTCAAAGCATTAATGGTTTATTTTTTTAAATAGCGTGTTTAATTTTCATAGTGCCGGCTTCCTAGTATTCCTAACTAAATTTTAAATTAAAATTGCGTGACGGTTCATATTCAACGTTTTGTAGAACTTTCAAGATTCCTGTGACAAAAAGTCTAAGATTAGACTACTGCGTTGCAGAATGCAGATCCAACATTGACGCAGTCAATTAACTGCCTGACGATAATAAAATTATATTATTTGCTGCAAAATGTTCGACCATTCCGTTTTGACGGGATATCACTGATTTGATTAGCAGGATTTAGGTAGCCAAGGGATAAAGTTTTATATGAATACTAGCTGCTGCCCAGCCTCGGCCCGCGTTTTATCGTGATAAAAAATAGCCTATATGTTATTTCAGGTCCCAAACTATACCCATACCAAATTTCAGCCTAATCGGTTGAGTAGTTTTTGCGTGTTAGTGCGTACGCATGTATCTCTATTTCTGAACCTCTTAAAAACCAATGATTCAAATAACGCTGATTTGATTTTGTAGCAGTTAATCTGTGTAGAGATTTTCAAAGACTCAGTAGATTGGAAAAATTCAAGCATCGGTCTACAGCTCTAAAATGAGTTTTCTCAAATTAAATTGACTACTACTCGAGTTTATATTGGCTTATGTTGTGATTTGAGTTTATTTCGCGGAAACTTGTTTACCTTAACGTGAAAGACATTAAATTGGATTTCTAAATTAAATAGTTGCTGGTACCTAATATATCTTATTACCGGACCAACCGAAATGGATGCGTCAAGCTATCTTTCAGACTGAGCTTTCATATCCTACTTCCTATCCTACTAATATTATAAAAGTCAAACTTTGTACGGATGGATGTATGGATGGATATTTGTTACTCTTTCACGCAAAACCCACTGAACTGATTGGGCTGAAACTTGGTATGGGTATAGTTTGGGACCTGGAATAACTTGACAAGGCTATTTTTTATCCCGATAAAATGCGGGCGAAGGCGCTGGCAGCAGCTAGTTATCTATATTTGGAACATACATAATCTATATTTAGAACAAATCGATAAAGCAGTCAAATAAGCAATTTCATATATTATCGTGTCGTAAGTAGTTTGATTGTTTTAGGCTTAACTTTGTCTTTGAATTTAAATTTTTACTTTGTCTGCAAGAAACGAGGGCGAAAAAGATAATTTGTGTGAAATGTCGTCTTCTTCTTCTCATTCGTGGACCGTTCTGCCAAGAAAACCATTCAGAGAACATTTAATGGCCTCGAAATCTCAATATCTTTCTACCGCCCGGCACCCTAGATATTTATATACAAGACAGCTTTTAAAATGCATCTGATTTTCATCAAAAGCAGCGCTCGCATCAGGAACTCATACCATGCCATGGTTTATTGGTCTTACGGGTAGGGTGTCGGAGCTACAACGATATTAGCATCAAAATGAAGAAGCATATGAAAAGGGTTGAACTTGTGCACAAGTACGGTACAGTGCACACGCCTTGCCTAATCGGAGTTAAAAGTTAGCATGGATTGAATATTTCGCGCGGCATCTTTTGGCAGGTATTTTGAATGGGAGTAGAATGTAATTCTTCAAACCTATAAATTCTGAGCTTGAAAGCTAGGTTGCATTAAGCCTGGCAAGGTAATTATTACGAGTATTGATATGGATCAGTTGAGCTACCTGTAGATTGTCTGCAACAGTCTGCAGTTAGCTCAATTGTTTCAATTGTAAATACTATTTTAATTTGTTTATATTTTTTGATTGTTATTTTCTTTGTCAATAAAGATGCTAATGACATTGTCAACAGGTAATTATTTAACTAACGTTTTTTATCAGTATTTTTTATACCATAAATGAGACAGTCACTCGAGAACCTTTACCTACTCCCCAACGGTTATCGGTTCTACGAGCTATTTGGCCTGCCGAGCTATATAGCACGCCAATTCGTGGCGTCGTTTTGGGGAGGCCTATGTTCAGCAGTGGACGTGTACAGGATGATGATGAAATGTGGCAGTCAAGCGTGTGGTTCACCTGATGGAAAGCAGTTACCGCAGCCTATGAACGCCTGCGAAGTCAGAGACCACACACGCTGCCTACCCTGTAAGTAAATGCTTCAGAATGCCCTGTTCGAAAGACCTCATACTTTATTCCAATTAGTTAGAACTGACCTTCGTTTAAAACCCCCACTACATGGGAGACCATCCACTCGATGGACCGACGACATCGTAGCGGTCGCAGAGAGTCGATGGATGGAGGCGGCTAAGGACCGCTATTTGTGGCGGCTGAAGTGGACGTGTATGGGCTGATAAGATGACCTTCGTTTAACCACAATCATACCTGCTGGTGACGATGTGGCCGACGATGTATCGCGAAGGCCTTGAAGAATCTCGTCTTGATGAAATTGCAGTAATTTGAATCATCTCTGCCAAGATGACATTTGAGAGCGCTTTTCTTAGCTTAGCTTTTCTTAATAAATAGCTGTTTATATCATGCAATCTAAAATATGTAATACGATAAAATTGTTAAGGAGCTCGCTAGCTAGACAGAATACCTGGATAATCTTTTTTACTAAACATCTAGTCATTATACGTACATTGTATTTTTAAAAAGGAAATTCCAATGTAGATCTAGAATGTTGTGCTTTGCCATAGTCGCCATTTTCCGAAACGCATTTTGTAAAAGGTTTCGATGTCACGACGGAAGAAAAAAAAATTGTGACGCTGCTGGAATGCTTAGTTAGTAAAACGGAGCAAAGGCTAGATTCGGAACACTGGAAAATATTTCACTCAGTTAAAACCTTTGACCCGTACAGTACCCGTGACTGCAAATAGGACAAAAATTTGACGGATTTTTTTTGAACAAAAGGTGCACATGTGCACAGGTTCCTACGTGAAATGTAATTTCAAATTTCCCTATTGAGTTGTAAAATGCCTCTCACTCTCTTTGTCACTATAGCAATTTTTATTATGTTTATTCCATACAATCGAGTAAAATTTTCGGACGGAATTCTATCGAATCAAAAGTGATTCACAGCAATGGCGGACTGTCACTTAGTGTGAGTGTTTTAGAGAGTTGCCAACTGAAGAAAAAAATACCAATTATTTTCATGTTTTTAAGATCCTTGTCCTAATAATTATTTACGAATGCAATTTGAAATAATAATTAATGATTAGTTAAGATACACAGAAAACAGTATATCGGATCCCGTAAAAATACTAGACCGACAAATTATGCAGCATCCGTTTTACACGACTCCACACAGTCGTGATGGCGTATGTATGTATGTAGTTGTATGAGCTAGTTCACATACATGACAGTATTCCTAAGTTATTGGTGACTAGCTGACCACACCGCGGCTACGCCCGCGGAAGAAAATAAGCTACTCGAAGTACTAATCCTAAGCAGATGAAGTCGCAGGCACCAGCTAGCATCACGACGGTGCACGGCGGTTCACAATGCGTTTTATCGGAGGTAATATTCAAACAGCATTTACAGTATCCGTTATATCGGATCCGTTTTATCGGAGGTAATATTCACACAGCATTTACAGGATCCGTTATATCGGATCCGTTTTCAGTGGTGGCGGTGAACGGTGGTGCACGTTGGTACACGGAGGTGGACCTTGCACCACCGTGCACCACCGTGCACCGCCGTGCACTGCCGAGTACCACCGTGCATCATTGTTTGTGGATGTGCACCGATGTGCACCACCGTGCACCAGCCGTCCCCGAAGTGCACCACCATTCAGTGACTTGCACCGACGTGTACCACCATGCACTGCCGAATACCACCATGCATCATTGTGCATCGCCGTGCACCGAAGTGCATCACCGTGCACTGACGTGCACCGACGTGCACCTCCGTGTACCAACGTGCACCACCGTTCACCGCCACCACTGAAAACGGATCCGATATAACGGATCCTGTAAATGCTGTGTGAATATTACCTCCGATAAAACGGATCCGATATAACGGATACTGTAAATGCTGTTTGAATATTACCTCCGATAAAACGGATCCTGTAAATGCTGTGTGAATGGTTACCTACTTCCAGTAGCGACGGATCCGATATACAGGTTCCCGTAAAACGGAAGTTCTATGTATACGCGCCGTCAGTGAAAGTTTTATCAAAATGGGTCCAGCCGTTATGTAGATTAGCTCACACAAATAGAAAATGATTCAAATTATTAATATAATCGTATTTTGTTACAAGTAAAAGCTGTTATATTTACATTATTTTAAAACATAAGTTAAATTGTATTTATTTAAAAAAAACACCGAACACCATTACTTAGACAACCAAAATTATTAAGTTATACCTATTTAAAGTACCTACCTACCTCAATAATAATTTAAGGTTAATAAATATGAGGATTCAATTTGTTTCCCAATTTACCGGGAAATTTTTATGTCTACATGTTGGCAGCACTGGCAAAATTTGTCATTTTATTGTGATTTTTCTGTTGATAATAATAGTGCGTCAAATCGAAGAGATAAGTTGATGAACTAGGAAATTGACCTGTGAAATGTGATCCCGTGTTTCTTGTTGACGAAACGACTGTGATTTCGGCTACATTTGACAACACAAGAAGGCATTTTTCATTTTGTACAATGATGTAAATCTGTTGGTGTCTAAAGCCGTAATGGCGGACGGTGGGCTGACTATTGATATCAATGTGTGAGTGTGTAGCGTACGTGCAGAGGGTAGACTGACTATCGAGTGCTTCATTTTATTTGTTACTGCGACTACGTCCGAGAATTTCCCTCGTCCCTGTTCCATACCTATTTTGTGTTCGTAAGTACCTGTGTAAATAAATAGATACCTAAAAACACAAAATAGGTTTTTTGGTTTATTTGTGTGTACAAACATATGTACGTATTCAATGCAATGCAATGCCGTTGATTTAAAATTAATGGGAAAATTCCTTTGCTAACTTTCGTCTACTCTTAAAGTTTCTTCTTTCTTTTTTAATTAATAAAGCTCGCACAACCTGTATTTCAGAAAGATCCTCTTATTCTGTATTATGTTTTATCTAATTTTGTATTTTATTCTGGGTTTTTCTAATTTTGTATTTTAACCTGCAAAACCAATAAATAATTATTATAAGGCTTCGTAGCTTATTTTTAGAATAATAAGTATTATCTAAGTGAGGCTATGTTTTAAATGTACCTACGCCAAATTTAAACTTGTTTAGTAGTTTTGGAGATCTTAGTAACAAAATAAAATTCTCATTTCACAAACTTTCGGCTTCACAATATTAGTAAGATAGGATTCAATAAACTAAGTACCGAGATGCGCTCACAAAGTGTGTTGCGTAAAAGTACCAAGGGACGTTGACAGTAAAATGCAATTTTCTCCTCACGATGCATGCACGATCACGGCGAACTATTGAATTCTGCTAACCTTTTTTGCTATTGAAGGTTTTTTGCTCTGGCTACCCCGAAACGATTTATTTTGTGGAACTAAACCGTTAATCTAGTTACTCTGTAATTCCATACGGAAGGGTGGTCCTAACGTTGTTTTAGGATTTTATTTTAAGGTTTTAGAGTTGATAATTTGATGTAGCTTGAACGAAAATATTTAGGACAAATTGTTTATTACCTGGCAATCATCGGCGAGCGAAAATATAATATTGTAACGAATGATAATATTGATTAATTTCTTGTATACTCAAGAACGTATGTCACCATCTATTTTCCGTAATTTACTTTATCTAATTAAACCTATTGAAATGTATAAGCTTCTACTAAAAAATATCCCAGTGAGTTGCCAAAATTATAAGTAAACTAGCTGCTGCCCGCGCCTTCGCCCGCGTTTATCGGGATAAAAATAAGACTATTTTTATTGTTATTCCCAATCACAACAAACAATCCAAATAATTGGAAAACCCACCGTGCATTGCGATTCCACAAGTCAGACCCCAATTCTGGAGCAAAAAGTTAGTTTCACTTATGATATATTTTGTACTAGCTACTGCCCGCACCTTCGCCCGCGTTTTATCGGGATAAAATAGCCTATAATATGTTATTCCAGGTCCCAAACTATACCCATACCAAATTTCAGCCTAATCGGTTCAGTAGTTTTTGCGTGAAAGAGTAACAAATATCCATACATCCATACATCCATCCATACCAACTTTGACATTTATAATATTAGTAGGAAAAAATTAGTAAAACTTTTTCGTGCAAAAAAGCTTACTACAAAATATCAAATTATGTAGAAGATAAAAAAGCTTGGGGCGGGTTCTGCTACAATTCGAAAAATAACAACAGACTGAAGGTTTCTTCCTCGCTTCTTTATCGAAATGACAGAGATCAAATTATCACCTTATATTTTCCATGTCCAATTTAATTTAAAAAAATTGACCTTTTCTATACAATTATTTTATAAATAGCGAATATAATTTTTTTTATTTTGAAATTAACTGCAACAAAATTTAGATCACTTCTCAGAAAAAAGTTAAATACGGCTTGAAATATTTATTTGTTCTATTTGGTTAGTAAATTATTCAAACAGGACATTGATCGTTTATCGCATGGTGATCCCTAAAAGATAATTAGGACGATTAGAACCTCGTTGATTAACTTGAATAGAGTAATGAGTATTCCCAACGTCTTGTGTCTTCAGTGTGCGTGCTAGCGTGCAGATAAACGAGAGCGATAAATGTATCGCGTTTCAAATGTGCCGCTACAATTTTTGTAATACAAGTGTATGTCAGGTGTGTAGCCTCAATTAAATAGAAATATATATTAAACATTATTGATTGCACACTTAATGGTAAAAACAAAAATACCACAAAAGCTTTATATTCAAAATAAGTTACAAGTGGCGGTCTTATCGCTCAAGATCGATCTCTACCAGACAACCGTGGATGTATAGGATCGTTGGATAGTACAACCTGTATGCTAATATACATAGGTTTAATAAATAAATACATATACTCATAATAGATATTATGGCTAAAAATATAGGTACTACATACTTATATAAAATTACATATATATATATATATACTTATGTACATATATACATACATAGGGATACAGGTAAGCGTTCAATGATAACAGGATAAATATTGCTCCTTCACCATGGTTTTGAATAGTGGTAGCGACTTTGCTCGCCTCACCGAAACTGGCAATGCTTTCCATAGTTATACAGCCCGGGCAGTAAAGGAATGGGCGCTTAAAGGACTGGCATAATAGATTAACATTTTTAATTTCGTAAGTTCCTATGTAATATTTGATAAACAATAAAATACTGAGCTGTATTCCATGCGTTTTCAATACGTTACTGCTCACTGCAAGGGGCATCAACAGTCATTTTTAATGAAGATCGATAGAGCTTTTACTATATCCTCTTTTCCCCATAACGACTCATCAGTCATTTATTTACTGGTTCTATCCATTACCTAGGTACCGATCGAATGAGCTATAGTAAGAGTGGTGTTGTGTGCCTCGATTTGATCGATCAGGCCTGTGAGGGATGTCTGCTTGTATTAGTCTAAAGCTTTAAAATTAACACTCAAAATATTTTTAAGCAATGCAGCCAGCGTCTTGGGGACGCTTCCGACTTGTATTGATATGGACCAGTTGAGCTATCTGTAGATTGTTTGCAACAGTCTGAAGTTAGCTCAATTGATTCAATTGTAAATACAAAAATACAGAATATTTTAATCAAGTAAACTTAAATTATTATACATTGGGGTCCGCTCTTCCGTAAATACTTGTTTAATTTATTTATATTATTTGATTGTTATTTTCTTTGTCAATAAATATGTTTTTAAACATTTGTAGGTATGTTTAAAAACATATTTATTGTGGTGGGAAAATTAAGATATGAAAACGAAAAAATGTACTAAGTATTTTATACTTAATCAAATAAGGATTTAAATTTTTTAAAGGATAAATTGTTTCGCTGAGGGATTTATCTCCCTCGTTTGCGATTTCTTACAATTTAACGATTACTTACGATTACTATAATAACACCTTAAATGTTTTCTATTGCGGCGAACACTTTACGGACATTTTCGAGAATATTCTGAGTGCTACACAGCAAAACGATTTTGGAGGACTTGCACTTCTCGGGCGATTTTTTTTCTTCCGCCGTGTTTATTAGTTTGCTATTTTATATTTTTAGAAAAATACCCATGGGAGTGACAGCCTACGATCTAGGTGGCCTATAAATAATGTACACTTAGAAAATATCAAATAACATATTTTCTATTTATGTCGCTTCGGTATGTAGACTAAAGTAAAGAAGCGACGAAGTATTGATTAGTTAACTCAACTAATTGTAAGCACAACCAATACCCGTGCCCTAGGAGCACCTAATCAATTTGCTCGTAGACGACTGCTCTTCAAACTAACTGGATGGTGAAATTGACCGCAAAGTTTACAGTACGTTGAAGACGGTCTTGGATTTCTAGTTTAATTTCTACTTTGAAATTGATTATAACTCTGACTTTAATAATTCTAAATAACCTGCCTGACCTCTCTCCGGTGCTCGGTGTCCGTCGAGAGTGCACTTGTGTTTGTGCACACACTTGGACACTACAATGTACAGTATGTGTTCCCAGGGTTTTCACCCGCGTTAAATTCGAATTGCACATTACAGGGGGATAAAAAGGTATTTTTTCCCGTTCAGTATTGTTTCGTGAATTTATAACCTCCTCCTTTTTCGAAGTCGGATAAAAGTATACTATACTATAACCTATTCCAGGATATTTTCTACCTGTGTGCCATATTTTAAGCATTTCTTTTCAGTAATTTGAATGTTGGTATAAAAATACGAATATTTCCGTAAATCTCCCTTGAGAATTTTATGTCTTACCGGGACAAAAAGTACCTTAAGTTACTCTCCATCCTTTCAACTAACTTTATACCAGAAATCAAGTCGATTAGTTGCTTAGTTAGGGCGCAAAAGAAGGACAAACAAACACTTTCGCATTTATGTTATTAGTTAGGATTAGGATACTTAGGAAACCTGCGCATCTAAGACTGGACGCCGCGCTACGGCCGAAGATTTGGCTAGGAATGACATCAATTCCAAATTCTCTTTCTTGTAGCATAAAATTTGTGTGCAATTTAAACAATTTTCTAAAATAAATGAACAAGCTAACTCCGAAAATCAAAGAAGTGTACCAAGCTTTTTTTATTTTCGTAATGTTTAGATATGTAGGTACATTTCCTGTTTTCCTCTAATAAATAAACAAAGGGCATTCGTACGCAGGGCCGTAGGGCCGCGGCGTACGAATATCGACCCCTCCAACTCAACCCGTGGATTTCGTAAGAGCCGACTAAGGGAACCTACCAGAGGATGGGCAGAAGCTTCCTTCTGAGTATTTTTCTACACCAACACTGCGATCACCAATCCGCCTGCCAAGCGTGGTGATTATGGCAAATCCCCCCCCTACATGGGAGACCATCCACTCGATGGACCGAGACAACGTAGGGGTCGCAGGGAGTCGATGCATGGAGGCGGCTCAGGACCGCTATTTGTGGCGTCGTACGGGGAGGCCTATGTCCAGCAGTGGACGTGTATGGGCTGATGATGATGAAATATACAAATAAATTGATAATAATTTATTGCTATTAACGGGAAAAAGTTCACGTATACAAGATCCATTGTTATATTCAAAGCATCAAAGTGATAGTCGCGTGAAGAACACTCTAATTGTTTCGAGAGCTAATGAAGACAGGGTTAGGGTAGCTCCCTTCCAAATAAAGAGGGTGGATTCATAATTCCTTCAAGGTCAAGGTAAGGGGCTCATTGATGTTACGGTCCCCTTTCCGAGGGTAAATTAGGTCAGGGAATAATCGATATTTGTATAGGGAAATGAATATTTAGGACATTAAACTGTGGTTAAACTAACATCGTTTACGACGAATTTTTTTGGTTTCCGTACCTAAAATGATATAAATCAAACTTCTAAGTCAATGCAACCAAAAGTTACAGTCGTTAATGCTATTTTTAAAAAAGTAATACAATGCACACAAAACCTATACGGTACTTCCCGTTGACCTAGAATCATGAAATTTGACAAGACACAAGTTCTTGCACAACTAAAGGAAAATATCCGAAAACCGTGAATTTGTATTTTATTCACATAAAATTATATATATATATGATACACACCAAGGACCGAAAACCTATAAGGTACTTCCCGTTGACCTAGAATCATAAAATTTGGCAAGAAATAAGGATTTATAATTACGGAACGCTCGGTGCGCGAGTCCAACTCGCACTTGACGTTTTTATTTAGAGCTTAAAGTCACTTTAGTACCTACGAGTACATACTTCATTGCTACAGAATTGAGTATGACTTAGATAAGTCACAGAAACTATTACGATATATGTAGTTATCATTTTATGATATTATATTGCAATGATAAATTTTTTCAACACGAGACTATTTTACAAAACTATCTTTGATAAATTATTCTCTAAAAACATTCGATATGCACTCGCTGTCTTCAATATTATCTTATATATAAAATTTCCATGTCGCAATGTTAGTTACCGTACTCCTCCGAAACGGCTTTACCGATTTTTACCAAATTTTATATGCGTATTCAGTAGGTCTGAGAATCGGCTACTATCAATAGATAGCGGGGTATGGAAAATATTCCATACCCCTAAGTGATAAGGGTTGAAGGCAAAACAACGTTTGGCGGGTCAGTTAGTAATGTATAAACAGCGTCTTAGAAGAATCTAACAATTTTTTTTTTGTAAAAATGATCTTATTTGAAACTAAAGAGCCAAATTTCAGCCTAATCGGTTTAGTAGTTTTTGCGTGAAAGAGTAACAAATATCCATACATCCATACCTACTCACAAAATGCAAAAATTCAGTATTCTGTATTTATTGTATTCATACATAAATCAGGTCTTAATGATAAGGTGAGTTTATATAATTCACAGTATGTACCCATTTAGGGTGTTGCAATGGAAGACTGGCCAGGTATCATGCCTTTTTACTTAAGATACGCTTACTTATTATGTATCTACTAGGTACCTACACTAAATATTACGAGTCGCTAAAAGTATCGTTAAAAAAGTCGTCAAGTTCGTAAAAACATTTTTTTAAGAGCATCTCTTTTAGTTTGGTTTCGAACATGAGGAGTAGTATACTGATATACAGAGTTACTTTTGAATTTATAATAATAGTATGGATGACTAATTTTTTAAAAGGCACCAATTACCGTGTCCCACAAGGGTTCCGCCTACGAAGCTGTGAAGTAATATCAGCTTAGTCATCTCAAATTAATAGGGAATTACTCAAATATTCCAATTCGCATCATAACAGGTGTTTCAAAGTTCTGTAAGCCGCTTTACAGTCAGTACCATCCACCATTAGCAAATCGAGATATAAGCTGCTTAGTGCATTGATGAAAAAAGGTTTTCACGTAATACTATTGACGTCAATTCATATAATATCTGGACCATAACAAATGCTTTATGAAATTAACTAAAAAGGCTTTTCAAATCAACTTTTTACTACCTTAACTCTGATTGTTAGCTAATTTGATCCTTTGCAGCCATTCGTTTATAAACATCTCGATCACAAGCATCAGATAAATAAATTTTCTCCGCAACTTAACCTTAAGTTTGTTAAGTTTCCAGCGCATTTTCCATTCCAATTCTAGTTAATATCCTATCCTTTGCCGTTCAACCCTTTTACTTTAAAATTATTTACTTCAAAGTTTAACCCTCGATTACGCCCATCCCCACAGGTGCAATTATCAGACGTCAAATGCAGTTATGAAGTTTCCGTTTCCCGGTTTCCCCTTTGGTGTAAATAGTCCGTCCGACTCCGGATATAGCATGAGTTCGACATGTATAATTGGACGTTGAAAATAATACATGTTTTGAACATTGATGCTTGGGGTGCTTCCTTGATTGAAGTTGCATTAGAAATACAAGAGTTTTCGAATGATCAGTGTGATTGATTTTTATAGAACAGTTGGGAGTAGTAATGTAGCATAAGTTATTTCTATCCTATCAAATCGCAGTGCCCAATTTTACTTGAATTTAGTTTTGGTGTTACCAAAACTAAGATATTTAAGCTAACTTGTAATAAAAGCTAAAGCAAAAAAGCGTTTAACACGTTCAGCGCCACGTGTATATGTCATTATACACCCTAGTGCAACTCTCACAGCCCAGGTGTATACCTGGGTATACACTTGGAGTAGTAAAAGAACCGGTTAGGAGACTAGATAAAAAACACATCACATAGTAATTTAGGTTAACCCTGTAGTAGGTAGTAGTAGTGTAGAGCTTTTGCCGTTTGGATACTTCGAGGTAATAAAGAGTATAAGATAATCACATACAAAACCTGACCTAATCTAACCTAAATACTCGTAAATCATAACTCTTCCTGGTAATTATCGTCGCAGGCGGACTTTCGCCCACCGCGCCACAGAGGTCGTCATATGTATTGTATGTCAATTTGGAACACCATAAAATATAATAAATTAATAAAAATAAAATATACTAATATTCGCGAAGTTTTGTAGGAAGGAAGGCACTCGTATCAGGAATCTCCAGCCCTCTAGTAAATAAAATACCAGTTCATAGGAAACTCATCTAGCTCTCCAAGAATAGTTTACAAATAAAATAGAGAAAGTTTAAAAATAAAGAATATTTCCTCAGTAAATAAATTGAAAAATAATTCCAGTTGGATGAAACGTTAACGGAATGGGTGGGAGTTGGCAAATCAAAACTTTCAAAGGTTTCTGCAATTTTCCCTGAGATAAGCAAAGAAAAATTGCAGAAACCATTGAAACCTGAATAAGTAAAGCACTTACCTTTATATAAAAGAGGGAGTAGTAACCATCATCATCATATCAGCCCATACACGTCCACAGCTGGACACTCCTCCCCCTTAGAGTAGTAATCAATTAATTATGATCTTTTTCTCGCCATATCGGAGTGAGAATCGACTACTGCAACTCAACCCGTGGGCATTGTAAGAGTTGACTAAGGGGATCTACAGAGGAAGGACAGCAACTTCCTTCTGTATACTTTAACACTTATACTGATCACCAAGCGCAATAGGTAACTAGATTTTGGAAAAAAATCCGCTTTTTTGGAGGTCATAGCGTTCACCTATTGTACTTATCATTTTCTTTTGATACTTAGGTAGTCGGAGGCCTTTGTTCCTACCTGTAGGTACCCTAGGTATATGGTGTGGGTGCGTCCGATCTAAGTATCAAAAGAAATTGATAAGGACAATAGGTGAACGCTTGTTTAAGACTTTATGTAGTCGGGTTTTAGTTTTTAACTATATTTTTTTACACCTTTTTGCTGATAGCTTGAGAATCGTAAACTTCACAAACAATTTGAAAAACGATTTCAGAAAGAACAAACAAAGACCTTTGCAACGATACCACACACGAGCATATTTACTAACATTGGGATTTTCGACCCTTAGTTAGACCCTCATTTTTAACTGACGTCACATAGCCTATAACCATCGGGCTATTAAGACGAATCATATGACACCTCATTTGTTGAAATCGGACCAGGGGTTTCAGCGGTACGTGGGAACATAAAAATCGGCTACATACATACGTAGGTTGTCAAACTCATAACTCTCGTCCTTCGGTAGTCGGGTAAAAAAGATTTTTCGTTATAAAAAAACGCCTCATAAAGTTTTTAGTTTTAAATCTGTGATATATTTTTCTTTGCTGTATTTACTTAGTTATAGCAACGGCACAGATTTTATAATACTATACTAGGCTACGGTAAAACCTTGATATTTCTATTTCGCTTTAGATGCGCTAAAAGCTTTCGTTTATTAGTCTAAGGAAACTTTTACCGATATTCCTTGGTGTATTTAAAAAACAACTCTAACGTTTCGTTTCAAATAGAAATGAAATATCAAATAATCAATGTTCTAATAAGAGGATATTTACAGAACTGAGCCCGTTATAAAGTACAGTCGACGAAAATAAATTTGAGCAATTTCATCATGCATAAAGTATTGCAACGCTTTTGCGAGACTGTAAAGAAGCTTTTTAGGGTGTATGACTGTATATATGATGATGTCTTCTTAGCCTAATTTCGGCCACAGCGGCCAGCCTTTATAGAGACTAGCCATATGTGTTCCTTTTGCTGTTAAAGCCAAAAAGCTGGTCGAGTTTCACGTTCTTTTGATTTTCAGCATTGTCGTTTGATTCTTCGAAATGCATTTTCAATTATTTTTGATGTGGATTGTTCCTATAACTCTTAAGAGAAACGTGCTAATGAAGTTTATTTTGCTGTTAAAGCCAAAAAGCTGGTCGGATATCACGTGCTTTTCAACAAATTTTGATCGTTGTCGTTTGATTCCTCTTAATGTAATTTCATTTATTTTTGCTGTTTACTGTACGTCTGTACCTATAAGGCTTAGGAGGAACGTGCTTGTCCGCGCCTCATCACGGCTCGGTCCGTGTCGCCTCATGTTTAGTTTCTGCTTTTACCAAACCATTGTTCATAAATGTTTGTAAATTTTCGTTTTATAAATGATGTTTTTATTTCGTTCTCCACAAATAGCTGTATTTTCAGTAAACAGTGAGAGCAGTCTTTACAGTAACTATCACGGTTTTAGTGAACACCAGCCTGACTCAAATATAACTAAAACAGAAAGAAAGATTCTGTCTACTTTTATGGTTAAAATAAGCCGGCTTCGACTCAATAACTTCCTAATTTTGAAATTGTATAATCACCAGCCCATACACGTCCACTGCTGGACATAGGCCTCCCCCGTACGACGCCACAAATAGCGGTCCTGAGCCGCCACTGTCCATCGTCTCCCTGCGACCGCTACGATGTCCTCGGTCCATCGAGTGGATGGTCTCCCATGTAGGGGGATTTGCCATAATCACCACGCTTGGCAGGCGGATTGGTGATCGCAGTGTTGGTGTTTAAAAACACTCAGAAGGAAGCTGCTGCCCTTCCTCTGGTAGGTTCCCTTAGTCGGCTCTTACGACATCCACGGGTTGAGTTGGAGGGGTCGATATTCGTACACCGCGACCCCACGGCCATGTAATCGTATCCTCAAATATAATTACGACCCTTAAAATTTCTACCACAACTAACTTGTAGTAGAAATTTTAAGGGTAGTCATTACTCAGCGAGCTAGAAAGCTATGTGCGTTAAGGTTTCAAAGGAGTATAGCGGCGGCGCACAGTGGTACCGCCCATAGGTCATAAATGCAAAAAAATATTGTCAACTACCGTCAATTTAACTACCTATAACGATTTACCGATAAACAAGTGACCCTACAGTATAAATATCCTACCCATGTTACCTAATAATTACATAATTTTTTACCTCTGAAGTTAACTCATAATTACGTTGCGTTTGCCTCATCAGCAGATCACTAACAGGCACTGTTTTTGTGACGGTGAATTCTCGGAATTACATTATTTTTGAGTGGTGTTTGTGACATAGATTTCCAAGATCAAGGTATGTTTTCTGTATTTAGTTTTAATTTTGAATCTTATTTGACTTTATTATGATGAATTTTTACGTGCTACGTCATGCAGGATTTCTGCCAAATTTTTATCATAATTGTTGACTTTACTTACAACTAATATTCAACATTATTCAACTATTCTCACCTACCTTAAATTATAGATTAAACTGTCTATTTTGAGAATATAAGGTTTTTTTTGCGACTATTTGCGAATGTAGTTGCTTTACAGCCTCTACGATTGCTTGGGCTAAGGCGTAGAACGGTCTACGAGAAATGAGTAAAAATCGAAAATTTTCTTTTCAGGTACTTTATTAAATGTACTTTTACAATGATGCATTTCTTTCAGATTCGGTCTGCCGTAACTGGATGTCTTCTTCAAAAACATGAACAAGCAATTATTGCAAACGATTCTAGCTTCTCTGGGTGAGATCGAAAATCTAGATATTAGGAACTTAGATAGTAGAGTACTAAGTTTATGTAAAAGTATTGTTAGATTTTGGAAAGTTGTTTCTAGAAAAAAAAAAATATTTTTCACTTGAAATTTTTGAAAAGTATCTAAGGAAGAAGAAGCCTACTTTCGAGAAAAGATTAGTAATCTGTAATCTTAGTAACATTTAGTTTTAATAATCGCGATTACAGAATTCAGCACTCTTTACAGTTAACTATGGTGGATAGCAAACTGTGTACTGCTTTGAGTGAATCATCATCCTGTAAGGGTTATATTTGCGGAGCAACTCCCAAAGACATGGACAAACTAGACGTCTGCTTATAGAAGCGATCTGATGAAAGTCGGTATGAATTTGGCCTATCACCTTTACATTCTTGGATTCGCTTTGTCTTTTTTTTTTAATAGTAGACACACCGCGAAGTGGCGGAAGCGGGACATCAAACGATGGAAATACGGCTCGAAAAATTTACAGTAATTCCGCAGTTTCAGCTGAAATTACTGGCTTAAATAAATATGTGATCGACCGTTGCTCCACAATTTTACAAGTTTTGTACTCATAATCATAATCAATCGTTTATTTGCAAGAATACAAAATTAATATACAGTATGTCAGATCTTAAAACTATTTTGGTGATTGTATTCAGCCTGCACGCAGGCGTGCAAATATTATGCGAGTCTTATTATTAGAAGTAAGTATTAGTCATTTATACAAAATTCAAATTTCTAAATATTCGTTCACAGTATAAAAACATTTATCAAGAAGCCATCCATTTAACTCGGGTTTTAATCAGGAAGGATTCAGATAAATATAATAAATATGCTTTGGAAACTGCGTGACTTTTAGTTCAAGAATATCCGTGGTATAATCTCCCTGCTTTCGTTCACAAATTGCTTATTCATGGTGCTGAAGTGGCACAGTATGGTTTATTATCTATCGGGGAATTATCCGAAGAGGCAGCCGAAGCTAACAATAAACATTCATGTCTGAACGATTCTTGTCCAACCCTCACTAAATTTTGTAGTATTTTTTTTTATCTTTGTTCTTCTTCTTCTTTTAGCTTTGGCTCTGCATCTGGATTGATGCAATTCTACCAGTGTCAGTTAGGTATGAATTGCGCATTTAGGAACAATAGATAAAAAATTATTTTTGTTTTTCGATCAATCTTAGTGACACATTGACATGCTATGACTTTGACATTTCCGTGTTACTTCTTCTTCTTGTGCTTTGAATACTTGCCTTCATTCTCTCTATAGTTGATGGCCACACAGAATAGTAAGTACGACCGCAAATAATGTTAAAATTTTATGGTTTTACTATGTTTCCTTTTAGGTTATTACTGTTTTGTTGATTGTTTTCCTGTTATATTTTGTGGTTTTACAAATTAGAGTTCTTGTTCTTGTTATGGTATCAATGTAATCTTACTAGACACAACTGGCAGATGGATAGTTAGTTGTGTACCTATTTGTAAATTGTAGTATTTTTTATATGTACTTTATAATAATTTAATTTATTTTATTACTTATATTTTTTTACATATTTTGGCTTATTATTAATGTCGCTCAGTGATACTGGTTCTGGTGGTGACAATAGCTTCTGTAGTCTTCCTTCTCTTTCCGACTCAATCTCTTCTTTCTTCTCTGACGTTCCAATGAATTTTAATGTCCTTCACATTAATGCTCAGAGTATCCCTCAACACTATCCCGACTTACTTGCTTCTTTTGAACATAAAAACATTCACGCTCTGCTTGTTTCCGAATCGTGGCTAAAGCCCTGCCTTTCTTCTTCATATGCTCTTCCAGGTTTCAAACTTATAAGAAACGATCGTGTTGGATCAGGTGGTGGGGGGGTTGCTATATATCTCCGAACACATATTTCTTTCAATATAGTAAGTATGTCAGCACAGCCACCACCCTCCAAAGCGGGAGAACATCTTTTCATTGAGGCCGATCTCCGGCATGCAAAGGTGCTACTAGGTGTATTTTATTGTCCTTCTTCCAAAATAAACTTCTTTCTTTTATTTGAAACACTCCTCGAAAATCTGGCTCTTTCTTACGATCACTTCATAATTATGGGTGACTTCAACACCTGCTTACTCAAGAAAGACAGTCGGTCCACTACACTTGAAACCCTTGTAAGTGGGTGCAATATGTCAATTCTTCCTTTAAATGCTACTCATTTCTTCCCGAACTCTTCTCCCTCTCTACTTGACCTCATCATAGTTTCATCTCCTGCTCATGTGGCCAGGCATGGTCAATGTGAAGCAGGAGCTTTCTCTTACCACGACATGTTGTATATGTCATACAAAATTCGCCCTCCTAAGCCCAAACCCGAGGTTCTTCTGCAAAGAAATTTTAGTGGCATTAATATGGAGAAACTACGACTTGATGCGGAAGGTATAGATTGGTCTGAGCTCTATGATGCTACGGACGTAAATGTAAAAGTAGAGATATTTAATAGTGTCATTACCAATCTCTATGACAAGCATGCCCCGCTCAGGAAGATAAGGCAAGCACCTTCCTGCGCCTTGGATCACACCTGGGTTAAAAGCGCTTATGCGTCAGAAATGCGTAGCCAAATCAAAACTGAAGCGTAAACCTACCGAATTTAATAAACAAAGATATATAGATCGCCGGAATCACTGCAATAGAGCGTGTCGTGACGCGCAACGCCGCTATATCCATACTTCAGTAGAGAACTCTGACCCTGCCAAGGTTTGGAAGTTCTTACGGTCTCTGGGAATCGGAAAATCAAAAGAACGTACAAAAATCCCTCCACAATTTAATCTCAATTCTCTTAACAAACACTTTACCTCTATATCAGATCTCGATATCCAACTGAAATCGAAAACTTTGTTTCATCTTTCTTCTACACCGATTCCTGGCTACTCACCTTTTCATTTTAATCAGTTCACGGACTGTGACGTTAAGAGAGCTGTTACATCGATTTCTTCTAAGGCTGTTGGCAACGATAGTATTAGTCGAAACATGATAACCCCTATTCTTGTCCAAATAGCTCCCGCTATTAAACACATCCTGAACTCCTCGATATCCACTGGTTTATTCCCATCTGTCTGGAAAGAAGCTCTAGTAACTCCTCTCCCTAAAAAATCCAAGCCTATTGGCTTCTCTGATTTCCGTCCTATATCTATTCTTCCTTTCCTGTCCAAAGTCTTAGAACGCCTTGTCCACCAGCAATTAAGCACATTCCTCTCCATGAATAATCTCCTAAATCCTTTCCAGTCTGGTTTTCGCCCAGGCCACAGCACAGTGTCCGCGCTAGTAAAAATTACAGACGACATCCGCTCTGGCATGGAAGATGGAAAAGTAACTGTTCTTTGCTTACTAGATTTTAGCAATGCTTTTAACAATGTGGATTTTGAAATTTTATTTGCAATATTATGCTCTCTCAACGTTTCTCCAGCAGTGGCTGATTGGTTTCGCAGTTACTTGCATGGGCGTCGGCAGCGTATTCGCATTGATGATGAGTGCTCGTCTTGGTGCGACATGTCTGCTGGCGTTCCACAGGGTGGCGTTCTTTCACCTCTTCTTTTTGCTATGTTCATAAATTCTATATCTCAAAACATAACTTCATCGTACCACCTCTATGCAGATGATCTCCAAATATACACGCAGGCTACGGTAGATCAGCTATCGTGTGCTATTGCCACCATTAACGAAGACCTAGGTCGTATCCTGGACTGGAGCAACAGCTTTGGTCTAAAAGTCAACCCTTCAAAAACGCAAGTGATCACAGTAGGAAGCTCTCGAATGATAGGTCGGATAAATTGGGGTACTCTACCAACTGTAGTCTTTGATGGGACCCCTGTTGGGCAAAGCAAAACGGTGAAAAATTTAGGTATCCTCATCGATAGAAATCTGTCGTGGGGACCGCAGATATCTGAAATCAGCCGTAAGATGTTTGCTTCAGCAGGTTCCCTTCGAAGGCTGCGTAACTTTCTACCTATTGCCACTAAAATCTCTCTTGCACAATCTCTTCTCCTTCTAGTTCTTGATTACGCCGATTCGGCCTTTCTTGATCTAACTGAGCAACAGTTAGACAAACTTGAGCGCCTGCAGAATGTCGGGATAAGGTTCATATTTGGCTTGCGCAAGTATGACCATGTTTCGGAATTTCGCAGGAAGCTCAAGTGGTTACCTATACGGCTTCGCCGAAATTCTCATATTCTCTCTCTTCTCTTCAATATCTTGTTTTACGCCTCTGCACCCCCTTATCTCAAAGAGCTTTTTACCTTTCTCCATCATTCGCACGCTCTTTCTCTGCGCTCTTCTGAAACTTTTATACTTCAAGTACCTGTTCACTCTACTTCTTTCTTCGCCCATTCCTTTACTGCCCGGGCTTTACAACTATGGAACGCATTGCCAGTCTCAGTGAGGCAAGCAAAGTCGCTACCACTATTCAAAACCATGGTGAAGGAGCACTATTTAGGCTGTTGTCATTGAACGCATACCTGTGTCCCTATGTATATAAGTAAATATATATATATATATAAATTTATATATGTAGTTTATTTTAGGCATAATATTTATTATGAGTATTTTTATTTATTAAATCTATACTAGCACACAGATCCCCTAGTACTATCCAACAATCCTATCCATCCACGGTTGTCTGGTAGAGATCGCTCTCGAGCGATAAGACCGCCACTTGTAACTTAGTTTTAAAATTGTCTTTTTTTGTATTTCTGTTTCTTATCAATAAGTGTGCAATAAATAATTTTCTATCTATCTAACATTATATGGCCTTCAGACGAGATCATACGTGAAAAATGTCGTGAGAACTTACGAATAAGGACTTAACAGAATTTTACTCAGCTCTGCTCTGACCCATTTATTGGCAGTCTTCGGAAACTTCCCCGTAAGAAAAAAATGGTTATGTCGATGCAGGTTTTAGATTTATTACGAATTTAATTTAAATATAAATTAGGTGGTAATTAGGTATAGATTAGGCTTTTTGGGGGTAGCTGTGAAACTGTAAACACATTCTCTGTTTTTGTTTTTATTCTAAATATTATAAATAATACAAATTTTGCGAAAATAAATGCATAAAATAAATCAGTAAACCCACCCACCTGCCATACAGTGTTTTCCATCCAAAACAAAAACTCTACACTACACTTTACAACTGTCTTCACTAGTCCAGTATTAGTGTTCAAAACCAAGATGGAAGATATCCGAAGCACAATGTCTGACTTGGCCAAGTCATTTGCCCAGAGGATGGAGCAGTTTGAGAGTGGGGTGCCTAGGAGTCCTGCACCTTCCACTGTAGCTGGTTTGTCGACAGATTACTTGGAGTTCAAGACTTTTGTCACTGGGGCACTGCGAGCACTCCAAACACAAATAGAATTCGTGGCAAAAGAACTTGATAATCTGGAGATGAGAGGCCGGCGAAAAATACTGCTGCTTCATGGAGTGCCCGAACAGCAAAAGGAAGATGTGGCACAGGTAGTTGCGAAGATCTTGGTGGAGCAGGTGAAGCTGCCTGGTGTTACAGCAAACGACATAAGCCGTTGTCATAGAATGGGTCGTGTGGTGGTGTCCGATCGCCCACGGCCTATACTCTTCAAGCTTCGAGACTTGACGCTCCGGGGTAAGGTTTGGGCAGCCAAGACTAGTCTAAAGGGCTCAGGCATAACTATGTCCGAGTTCCTAACAAAAGTCAGGCACGACACGTTTATGTTAGCTCGCGAACGCTTCGGCATAACAAAATGTTGGACGATGGACGGGACTGTCTTCGTCATGGGAAACGACGGAAAGCGCCACCGAGTTCGCTGTCGTGCGGATCTTAGATCTTAGCATAGCAGGTTCGCAAGCCGCTGCCCTGATGCTCGCGGCGCCCACGGGAAGGCCAAGGCGCGCGGCGACATCGTCCAAGAAGACCTAGATCCCATTCGTATAGTTTGCATTATGTGGCCATAAACGAAGGTACAGGTAGTTTTCTGTATTAGCCAATCTGCTCAACATTAAATATTGTCCACCCAGTCCAACCCTCACAAATCGATAATATTTATTTTGTTTGTTTACCTATGTGCCTTCAACTTCTTACGAAATGGCTCTGTCTCTAGATTTGGTACTGAGCAATCAAGTGAAACAAATGTCACTTTGACATAACATTATCACGTACCTACTAATTTCTTCTAATTTTTGTAATTTGCTTGACGATGGCCACACGTAATTTTTATGACTTCAACTTTTTAGGTCTTTTGTTAGTTAAGTTTAGTGCGTTAATTTATACTTTCTATTTTAATTGTGTTTGTCTTAGAGTTTTTGATAGGGGTTTTTTTGTAATCTACTTAGACACAACTGGCAGATGGATGGGTTGTGTACGCAATAATAAATTAGGTATATATATATATATATATTTTGTATTAGTTATATATTATTAGATTATTCGTATTTATTATAGCATCAATTTGATGCCACTTAGTAGTGAAAGTTCTGACAGCGATGAATACGTGTCTTTCAGCGGCACTGATTCTGATAGTGACGACAGCTTCTGTAGTATTCCTTCTCTTTCTAGCTCTATCTCTTCTTTCTTTTCTGATGTTCCAAAGAATCTTAATGTCCTTCACATAAATGCCCAGAGTGTCCCTCAACACTACCCTGATTTACTTGCTTCTTTTGATCATAAGAACATTCACGCCTTGCTTGTCTCTGAATCATGGCTCAAACCATGTCTTTCTTCTTCTTCTTATGCTCTTCCAGGTTTCAAACTTATTCGCAACGATCGCGTTGGGTCAGGTGGTGGAGGTGTTGCTATATATCTTCGATCCCACATTCCTTATAATATAGTTAGTGTGTCTGCACAGCCACCACCCTCCAAAGCGGGAGAACACCTTTTCATTGAAGTCGACCTTTCGCATGCCAAGGTACTACTTGGAGTGTTTTACTGTCCCTCTTCAAAAATTAACTACTTCCTCTCTTTTGAAACTCTTCTTGAAAATTTGGCTCCATCTTATGATCATTTTATAATTATGGGCGACTTTAATACTTGTTTACTCAAAAAAGACACTCGGTCCACTTCTCTTGAAACTCTTGTTAGGGGGTGCAACATGTCTATTCTTTCTCTAAACGCTACCCATTTCTTTCCTCATTCAGCTCCCTCTCTTCTTGATCTCATAATAGTTTCGTCTCCTTCTCACGTAGCCAAATATGGTCAATGTGAGGCAGGTGCTTTCTCTTATCATGACATGATATACATGTCCTACAAAATTCGTCCTCCTAAGCCCAAGCCCCAGATAATTCTGCAGAGAAATTTTAGCGGCATTAATATGGAGGAACTACGACGTGATGCGGAGGGTATTGACTGGTCTGAGGTCGTTGATGTTCCAGACGTTGATAGCAAAGTAGAGATATTTAATAGTATCATAACCAACCTCTACGACAAGCATGCCCCGCTCAGAGAGATTAAATTAAAGCACCTTCCTGCACCTTGGATAACTCCTGAGTTAAAATCACTTATGCATAGGAAATGTGTGGCCAAAGGGAAACTAAAACGCAAACCTACCGAGCTAAACAAACAAAGGTACATAGATCGACGGAATCACTGCAATAGAGCGTGTCGTGACGCGCAACGCCGCTATATCCATACTTCAGTAGAGAACTCCGATCCTGCTAAGGTTTGGAAGTTCCTACGGACACTGGGAATCGGAAAATCTAAAGAACTTACCAAAATTCCTGCACAGTTTGATCTCAATTCTCTCAATAAACACTTCACTTCCATCTCCGATCTCGATATACAACTGAAATCGAAAACTTTGTCTCATCTTTCTTCTACGCCGATTCCCAACTACTCACAACTTCATTTTAGTCAGTTTACTGTCTGTGACGTAAAGAGAGCGGTGACATCTATATCCTCGAAGGCTATTGGCGATGATCGCATTAGTCGTAATATGATACTCCCCATCCTTGTTCAAATAGCTGCTGTAATCCAACACATACTAAACTACTCTCTGTCTACTGGCTTATTTCCAACGGCTTGGAAGGTAGCCCTGGTTACTCCTCTCCCAAAAAAAACAAAGCCTGCTTCTTTTTCCGATTTCCGTCCTATATCCATTCTTCCTTTCCTGTCCAAAGTCCTTGAACGACTTGTCCATCAACAACTCAGCACATTCCTCTCCAGAAATAATCTTCTCAATCCCTTTCAGTCCGGTTTTCGTCCAGGCCACAGTACCGTATCCGCGTTGGTTAAAATAACTGACGACATACGCTCTGGGATGGAAGACGGAAAAATAACTGTCCTTTGCTTGTTGGATTTCAGCAACGCTTTTAATAACGTTGATTTCGATATTCTCCTTGGAGTATTACGCTCTCTAAACGTATCTCCAGCAGTGGCTGACTGGTTTCGCAGTTATTTGCATGGGCGTAGGCAGCGTATATGCATTGATGATGTGTGCTCATCTTGGTGCGATATATCTGCGGGCGTGCCTCAAGGCGGCGTTCTTTCACCTCTCCTTTTCGCTATTTTCATAAACTCAATATCTCATAAAATAATTTCATCGTACCACCTCTATGCAGATGATCTCCAAATTTATACGCAGGCCCCGGTAGATCAACTACCTAATGCTATCTCCGCAATCAACGATGACCTAGATCGCATCCTTGACTGGAGCAAAAGCTTTGGTCTCAAAGTCAATCCTGCAAAAACGCAGGTGATCACTGTAGGAAGCTCGCGGATGATAGCCCGGGTAAACTGGAGTAGTCTTCCAACTGTGGTCTTTGATGGGACTCCCGTGGGGCAAAGCGAAACGGTGAAAAATTTAGGTGTCCTGATTGACAGGAATCTGTCGTGGGGACCGCAGCTCTCTGAAATCAGCCGTAGGATGTTTGCCTCAGCTGGTTCCCTTCGAAGACTACGGAACTTTCTCCCTATCGCCACTAAGATTTCTCTTGCACAATCTCTTCTCCTTCCATTACTTGATTACGCTGATTCTTCCTTTCTTGATCTTACTGAGCAACAACTTGACAAACTTGAGCGCCTGCAGAATGTCGGGATAAGGTTTATATTTGGCTTGCGCAAATATGACCATGTCTCGGAATTTCGTAGGAAGCTCAAGTGGTTACCTATACGGCTTCGCCGTAATAGTCACATTCTATCTCTTCTCTATAATATCTTATTTCTCTCTTCTGCACCCTCTTATCTCAAGGAACGTTTCACTTTTCTTCATCAATCTCACACTCTTTCTCTGCGCTCTTCAGAAACTCTTATGCTCCAAGTCCCTGTCCACTCTACTTCCTTCTATGACAACTCATTCACTGCCCGTGCTGTACAGCTCTGGAACACATTGCCAGTCTCAGTAAGGCGTGCAAAGTCACTACCATTATTCAAGGGCATGGTAAAGGAACACTATTTGTCCTGCTGTCACTGACCATACCCTTAGTTTCCCTTAGTAAAATGTATGCATATATATATATATAAGTATGTATGGATAGGTTTATGTATTTAGGTATTCTTGTTATTTATGTAGGTATTCGTATGTAAGATTTGTAAATTATTAGTTTTGTAATTTGTATTGATTAGAGTTTTTTAATTTGTATTATCTTCTTAAAATAATGCGCACAGATCCCCGTATTCAATCCAACGATCCTATCCATCCAAGGTTGTCTGGTAGAGATCGCTCGTGAGCGATAAGACCGCCAATTGTCACATTTCTTTTTTTTTTTTTTTTTGTTCAAATTGTTTGTAAACTGTTTTGTTAAGTGTGCAATAAAGTATTTTCTATCTATCTAGGTTGGCTGTGTAGTAGTAGTATTAAGTTTCTTGTGATTATGATTAGGTACGTTGTAAATAAATTGTTGTTCTAGTTTACTGCTTTTTGTATAATAAAAAAAATTATAAAATATAAAAAGAATACATTATTTATAATTGCTTCATGAAAAGCGTTATCATATTCAGACGCATTTCCGAACGTGAGACAATAAATCTATAATATTGATTAATAAATTTATATAGAAAAAGTGCATATTGTACAGTTTATAGTTCATAATGTATTAAATGTGGTAAATTTTGGTATTAATGTACACTTTAGAAGTATTTTTTTATTTTCTCTAAAGAAATATCCCAAATAACAAGTTTATGTATTTATGACCGCGCTTGTAGGACGCTGGTACCACAGTGCGGCGGCGGGAAAGTTTCGTCGAAAACTGAAAATCCTGTCGAAAGTATGCCCACACTGTTTGCTGAGAATGCACCTGAATAGATAAGGAAGGATCTAAAAACAAATTAATTTGCAAATATTTAAAAAAAAAAATGTCTAAGCGGTTTTCCTCCACCTTCATCATTCGGAGCGCTAAGGATTGGAATTCGTTGCCTGCTTCTGTTTTTCCTGCCAATTACAATCTGGGTCTCTTCAAGACAAGTGTGAACAGGTATCTTCTAGATCCTCGTGATACACTGACGGCCACATCGCCACTTTCCATCAGGTGAGATTGTGGTCAAACGAAGGTCTATTGACCATAAAAAAAACTCGAGTATTTTTAAGATGTGGCAATGATTCGTGCAAAGGATTCATAAAGTAGTTAGGAGCTTATACATAGCGGCACGTAACTTTAGTGTCCGACCGACCGTTATGACGCAGAAGTAAAGAATAAGGTACCTGGGCGGGGCTAGCGGTACCCATGCGCAGCTATCTTCCCCGCGTATCGCTCAGCGCTAGACTTACGTGCCGCTACTTGTACGTAACTAACAAGTCAATCAGTGCTTTGGATATGCCGTGATGTCACTTAGTTTCCATCTACAAATAGATAGCAGCGCTGCCCTCGTTCCGGCAACCCTAACCCAACATCCGTAGGTACCATATGTCCCACTGAATTTTGACGACGTCTGTGGCGCGGCGGGCGAAGGTCCGCCTACAACGCAGGAGCAACCTCCTGCGGTTTCGATTCCCGCCTCGGGACAAATGTGTGTACAATCTGCAAAAATTTGTTCAGGGCATTCTGGATGTTTTCCACTTGGAAATATCAAAATCAAATAAAAACCTCATGGTATGTGGAGACTTTAATATTGATCTTTTAGAAATGTACTCCCTTAGTAGTAGTGTACGGTGAAACCGCACTATTCTCTCGCGTCAGCATTTTTCCCCCATAAAGATGTAAGCTCTTTACACCTTTTGAATGATACGTCTTGATTTGATATATGTATTTACTTTATTCCAACAGGCTACGACTAATGATGATAATGATAATGATATGAGCCACGTGCCCGGTTTGAACGGCTAACGTGAACTGATGAGAGCGCGCGCGTTGATATTGCTACATTGAAGGAAAAATGCTGACGCGAGAGAATAGTGCGGTTTCACCGTACATATTCCCAACAGCAAGATGAGAAGATGCTGGTTAATTTGATACAAACATAATGATGGAGTAATGAATGAATTTAATTACGGGTAATGATAAGAGATGATACATTATTGATACTAAGTGCTAGTGATACATGATGATATAACAATAAGTCCTTAAGAATTTTATAGTGCTTATGCCCGCACTTTGGGTAATCTTAAAGAATTTAATGATATCCCAAAAATTTTTTGTAGGTGGAGCTAACGGCGCTATAGTCCGTAAGTCCCAAAGATTTTCGACAGGTCGGGTACTTGCCTCCGTGGCGCAGTTGGTTAGCGCATCCTCGTATTCAGAGGAAGGGTCGCGGGTTCAAGTCCCGCCGGAGTCGTAAAAAAAAATTTTTGGGATATCATTAAATTCTTTAAGTCCTTAAGAAATTTCAAAATGATAAAACAATATTTTTGTTAGTAAGACTACCGCTAAGTAAAAGTAACGTAACCTAATTCAAGTCCTACATCTTGGTTTCACTGATATCGATCGCGCGAAAAATAGGCGACGAGGCCTTATCTAAACGATCACTTTGCTTTTTGATACCACTAAACTTGCCTATTTCACTATGCTCTACATTTTGATCGGCACTTGCACTATTACTAACACAAGCATCACTGATAACGCTGCTGAAACGCGGCGCGGCGGCCGGCAGTGGCAGAGGCTGTGCCTCCACCGCTCGGGACGCCGTCGCCATCGGAGAGCCGGCGCAAGCTGGCCAGCGCGCCAACGCGCCTGGCCGCAGCGCGCGCGCCTCCACGCGCAGACTGCTCCCACTGCAGGGTTGGCATGATTAAAACAAATGGTTTTAAAACACATGTTTAAAACAATGTTTAAAACAGTTTGATTTTAAACCGTGTTTTTTATCACACGTTTAAAAACACAGATTAAAACAAGTTTTAAACATTGTATAAAACGATGAGAAAAAAACAAGCTTTAAAACTACTTTTCATTGCGAATGAATGATATAAAATGAAAGTAATATTTTTTTGATAAGTTATTTATTCAGTCAAACAAAGATCTAAGTACCTACCAAGTACCAGGATTTATATGGGTAATGGGATAAGATAACACGTATTTTTGAAACATGCATTAGATAGTATAGAATATTAAAAATTTCAATTTAAAATCAATCAAAAACAAAATTATAACAAACAAAATTACCTATATTTAATAAACATTATAAAATCAAAATTGTTTGTCAGTCAGGAGAGTAAGACAATATGACAAGATCAAGATAACAATTATTTTTTCTTTTCCTTATTAAGGTATTTAAAAACTGTAACAAGTTTTGCAGCTTTCTCTGTACCCAGTTTATTTCGTACGTCAGAATGAATAAATCCAAATGTTGAAAACAGTCTTTCAATTCCAGCACTTGAAGCTACAGCAGTGTGAAGCTGAGCCACTAAGTTCATTGTTTGACCATTAATTTGTTTTTTTAATGACTGCCACCATTCGAGAGGTCCGACCTGATTTACTACATGATCTTCAAATAGAAAGTTATGAAAGGGATCTGTCATTGCCCTGTATTTAACAACATAGGGCATCGCCTCTTTGTGATAAGCTTCTATAAATAATAAAGCCTCAGAAATATCTTCACTCGTGAGTTTTTCACCCCTGTACTTAGGATGTAGTAAGTTTGCTGCAAAATGAGCTGGAGACATTGCCATTTCATAACGAGCTTTGAACTTCCTTAAATCATCCAATGAATACTCGGTCTCACGCAGTCGTACATTCTCTCCCTCAAACATATTTTTAAGCTCTATCCATGCTTCAGTCACTTCGCCAATACAGCAGGATGTCTTTTGGGAGATGTCAAGTGTAACTGCGATGTTTTCCAGTTTTTTGTAGAGAGCCTGGACTTGTTGCTTCAGCGCCATGTCATTTACTTTCAATGAAATTGACAGATCTATAGCAGTTGAATGATTTAAGCATATATCTGACATTATATGCCAATTTTCTTATAACACTTTTAAGCAGTCAGCCATTGTGTTCCACCGTACCTGTTGTGGTATAACAATTGCTTTTCCACCAGCTTCTTTATATTTGGCAGATGCAAAGTGAGTGTATTTGAAGTACCGCATTATCGACTTAACTTTATCAGTAATATCTTCTGCATTCAAATCCTTTGCTAGAAGGTTTAATATGTGTGATGAACAGCCGTATGTAAGTATATCCTCGTGAGAAGCTAGTTCTTCCTGTTGGGCTAAATCTCGTCTCATACGGCTCATATTTGCTGCGTTGTCTGTCACTACACTTCGCACCGTACATTTGTAAGTTTCACATTGTTTTATTGCCGCAGTAGTAACTTTAACCAAGTAGTCAGCTGTATGGCTTTCGGCTCCTGTGTCTATTGTATCAATTAAATGAGATGAGTCTGTCAACACATCGGTAACACAGACACAAACTATCGAGTCCTGCCTGACATTACTCCACCCATCAATTGCCAGATTAACAACTTTGTTTTTCAATTCATTTTTTACGGCTTCTTGAGTCGAGTTGTAGACTTCGTCGAGTAGCTTGCTAGCAATTTGTTTGCGGTTTGGAGGTTTATATCCTGGGCGTAAAATTTCCATTAATTTCAGTAACTCTGGGTGTTCTACGTGGTTAAAAGGCGTGTTAGTAGCAAACATATAACGAGATAATTGTAAATCAATTTTCTTCTTATCTTCTTGACTTGTAGCAATAATAAATCTTTTCATTGAAATGTTCACGCTCGCGCTGCTGCTGGTACTGGCATTTTTAGATTGAAGAGTAGTAACAGAAGATGTGGGTGTAGCAGAAGAATTATCTGAAGATCGGGAAGAACCAGCATCACTCAACAACTCCTCCTCCACGTCCCTGTCCGCGTCAAGATTTGCGTCAGTGTTAGAACCGGTGGTGGTGCTACATTGCTGGAAGTGTGCCTCCATTCTTTTCACAAGTCCAACTAGTTCTTTCTTACATTTGCTGCAACGCACCCTATTGGTCTTCAGTGTGGTATTTTCTTGGGGGATCGATGTGAATTGTTCCCAAATTGCATGCTTTTTGCGTCCTGGAGTTGACATTTTTATGAGGTGTTATCAGTCGCAGAATTAATAATGAAATGAAATGTGAGAAAGAAAGGCACTCGTATTTATAGAATTCATATTAAGTAATTCCCCGCCGGTAAAGTCCCGTTAGGAAAGTCCCTAATGGATGGCTGTCGAATGGAATAGTGGTTATTTTATTCCCCTCATTTAAATATAAATATTAGGGATGGGCCTAACTTCGGCATTCTTCTGAAATTCGGTTGAAATGCCGAACATTCGGTATAAGAAAAGAGTGAAATAGTTGCACAATTTTGATTTTAAGATTAATAAAACATAAAAAAAATCAAATCAGTCATACTCACTCATACCTGATTAAATAAATAAGCCTTTTACATAATTTAAAATCATGGTAATTTATTTATTAATCAAGTAACTAACTGTCATTATCAGTTTCCTTTTTCGACATTTCTTAAGTTTTAGAATTAAAAAATCAAATTCAATAAGTTCTTATTAAATTAGGAAGTCTTATGATTTGAATCAAATAAACTTTTTGAAAATTCAATATATTAATTACTTATAGGTATATTTTATTGTTGTTTGTTAGTTGTTACCATATACATAAGTGCAGAATAAAAACCGAACTTCGGCATTTTTGATTTTTACCGAATGTTCGGCCGAAATTCGTATTCGGTTCAAACCACATTCGGCCCATCACTAATTAATAAATATTGGGGGTGCCCCTATTCATAGAATAGAATTTATAGTTTATAGGTATTTCCCCGCCGGTATAGTCCTGCTAGGAAACATTCAGGGTGAATGTAAATCGTTTAGTAGTGATTAGAGATACGCAACATAAAATAAATGTTTATCCATTGATCGTTTTTTGTCAATATTTATTTTACTATAGAAAATTTGAAAAGTCAAAAGATCTAGTCTGGAAATGAAACATTATAGGTCGAATTAATTTAAAATAATGCCCTAAACTAAAAAGGACAAAAAAAACAAAACAAACACTTGTTTAAAACAATTTGAACTGTTTGTTTTATAAAATTTAAAAAAAACTGTTTTTTTTCCAACCCTGTCCCACTGCGATCCCCGTGCCCACGATCAAGTAGATCACGGTGTATTGATGTACGATATTCTCCGTAATGCTCCTCCTTCATCTGATTTATTTGATCTTTAATTTTCGCCAAGTAGGCTTTTTCTTCTTTGTCTTCAGAGTTCCAGTTGGCAGTGATAGGAACGGTTATATTCATGATATGATTTATCGGTGCAATTGCTATCTCAGGAACGTAAATCTCAGAGTGCACCTTGATGTTTGATGATGGTCGCCGAGGAGAGTAGATGGTGAAGTCCTCTCCCTTTATTATACAACCTTGACCGATACTCAAGATTCCAGCCCGGCTTATCTGTTCAGTTGATATTTGACTCGTAGTAAACAAACGTTACAGCAAAAATAGTAGTATGTATTGGGCGTGTGTAATTCGCTCCAGATGTTTTTGCATTTGGTTGATTGAGTTAGGCAAGTACTTGTGCTGGGATCTTTGACACATAGGCTCATGTCGGATATGATCTTAAAAATGGGACCTTGAATGTTACACAAATAGGTATCTCTGTTTGTGTTGAGGCATGATTTGATATCTGTTATAGGTACGTATGTATCTTTTTGTATGTTGATTGCTAAGTTTTCATTCTCAGCTACAATTTTGGCTTTTCCTGTGACCAACCTTACTTCATTTTGATTTTTGATTTTGTAGTAAATCACACAGGAAATCGCTTTTTGGGATGCATCGCAAAATCCGAACATCTCAATTTCTTTCCCCATCAGTATCAACTGATGGGGGCAATGGATACGCTCCTGAGCAATTTTAAAAAAGATGGTCCAGATAGGAAAACGGTTCAGAATGTTAAGAAGCGTCTGAGTACACTAGAATCCTATTGGCAGGAGTTTCAGATTAATCATATCAATCTCAGCGAATCGCAGGATAAATCTCATGAATATTTCTCCTCAAACGCATATCATAGATCAAAAGCTTTTTATGAAGAGGCACGAGCATATATCAGCCGGTATTTGTCTGATGTTTCTGAAGAAAAATCTCTTCTGCGTCTACCGACTCCCTTAGGTACAGCAGGGACGTCCGTGCCGTCTCTGGGCAACACAACTCCGCAGCCAGGGTACGTACCTTCACCTACACCTTATAAAGACCGAGGGACTAGCAGTAAGACAGACGAAATGCTGCGCAAACAAACAACTAATTTTAAGGTATTTTCTCGAACCATAGGCAATATTAAGATCGAAATCATGTCGGATAAATGGGAATTCGAGGATGCTTTAAGAGCAATCGAAACACGTTGGTCAGCGATTGATTCTCTTCATTGGGACCTTGACCTTGAGTTGAGTGGCATTAATGAGGAGTATGATGCGGCCTTCAGTAAGTACGAGCAGAAGTATCTTAATATCAAGAGAGAGATCAATATCAAGATGAGTTCCATGGTGCATCGCGACAAGTCTACACCAATCATCGACCTACCTACCTTTGGAGGTAGCTATTATCAGTGGGTGAGTTTTAAAGATATCTTTACAGAGAGCATTCATAAAAACCCAGCATTATCAAACGCGCAGAAAATGCAGTTCCTAAAAAGTAAGGTTAAAGGAGAAGCCGAAAAGCTCATCCAGCATCTGCATATCACAACAGAAAACTATCAGGTGTGTTGGGATCTTTTAAACAATAGATATAATCACAAGAAGATGATTTTTACTTCGTATATCAGTCTTATTATGAACCTTCCGGTGATGCAGCAGCAGACCGCCATGCAGCTGAAGAAGATCCACGACACCACCAATGAATGTTTAAATGCTATTAAAAACCTAGGTGTTGATGTGTCAACCTGGGACCCCTTTCTCGTGCACATCTTATCACAGAAACTAGACCCTGACACATACAAGGATTACGTCTTGGCTGTGAGGAACCCGAGGGAGCTTCCCATCTTCCACGAATTTTTGGCCTACCTTGAGACCAAGTTTACGTCATTGGAGACATCGAAACGCAAGGTAGATAACAAAACACCCCAGCAACAGGGGAAAGATTCATCATCTAACAAAAATAAAATAAATGAACAAAAATCAAATCCAAGAGCATATCATACAAACGCCAATTCCACGAAATGTCCTTTCTGCAAACAGAATCACGCTTTATTCCAATGCAATAAATTTCTGGAATTGTCGGCCGAGTCAAAACGCAATACGATAGCGAAACTCGAGCTTTGTAAGAATTGTCTTTACCCACACCATGGGAAAGCATGCATTTCGGAGAAATGTTGCCGCGAATGCAATGAGAATCATAATACAATACTGCATAATGTCTATTATAATAATAAATCAAAACCAAAGGCACAGGTGTCAACTTCTAAGCAGTTCAGTAACAGTAACGCGACTCAGGCTCAAAGCGTTGCGCCTCAAAGCGCTCCGACACAAACAGAGGCAGCGTCAAATAATCATGCGTCATCAAATAATGATAACAAAGAGGTTTTATTAGCGACGGCAAAAATCAATGTACAAAAAGCTGATGGAACATTTGTTACGATGCGTTGCCTTATCGATCAAGGATCTCAAAAACCGATTATTTCCGAAAATGCGCCTCAACTTCTAGGGCTGCCACGTTATCCTTGCAGGGGGGTAATAACCGGTGTGGGATCCAAAATTAACAACTGCAAAGGAATCATGTTTATCACATGTGGATCTATTTACAGCGATTACGAGCTTCAAACAGAAGTTTATATCATGAAATCACTGATCAATAATTTACCATACCAATCATTTTCTAAGCCTAACTGGACCTACTTAAATAACATACCTCTTGCGGACGACACTTATCATATCAGTATTCCAATCGACATACTTTTTGGAGCTGAAGTTTACGCGGAGATTATATGGTATTATCAAGATGGAAACTTGTCCGATCGCACAGGAGACTCGGTTTGGTTGGATTTTAAGTGGAAATGTACACAACCGTGATACCGAGGACTTACAGAGATTTTGGACAATCGAAAGTATCCCGGAAGAGCATAACATATCAGAAGAAGATCAAAAGTGTTTGGAGTATTACGACCAAACTACAGAAAGGAAGGAAGATGGACGTTTTGTAGTGCGCCTGCCCTTTAAATCAGATTTATCAAAGAAGTTGGGAGAATCAAAACCTGCTGCTGCTCGCGCAATTTCGGCAACTTCAGAAACACTTCGTTAAACAGCAGAAAATTGCCCAGGAGTACATATCATTTATCAATGAATATATCAATATGAGTCATATGCGTGAGTGTAATGAGATTGCATCAAAGGGATGTTACCTACCTCATCACCCCATACTACGCACCGATTCAACAACAACCGCTCTTCGAGTGGTCTTCAACGCCTCTGCGAAGACATCTAGTGGTTCCAGTCTGAACGATTTGACATGCCGTGGGCCCAACCTACAACAAGATCTATTCGAATTGATTTTGAAGTGGCCCCAGTACGAGTTCGTTATAATTGCAGACATTGAAAAGATGCGATCAAATATATCAGAAAATCATCTGGATGGATGAAAATGCTCAAAGGCGGTGGCGGGAGTATGTACTTTTAACTGTTACTTACGGAAATGCGGCCGCGCCTTTTTTGGCTATGAAGACCTTAAAGCATTTAGCCAAACTTGAAGGGAACAAATATCAGTACAGTAGAGCCGGCAAGGCGCTGGAAGAAGACTTCTATATGGATGATCTCCTTAGCGGAGAACAAACAATCGAAGCCACCAAACAACTACAAACTGACTTGATTCAGTTACTGAAGTCAGGGGGGTTCAATTTACGAAAATGGGGCTCCAATGAACCTGAAATTATCAGTCATTTAGAGCAAAATCAAGGTGACGAACAAAAATCTTATCAGTTCAGATCAACAGAGAGTACAACGAAGACTTTGGGATTGACATGGCATCCACAAGATGATCACTTCACATTCCAGCTAAAGGTCGACGTCAACGAGAGCACTGCCAAACTGACGAAAAGGGTTCTACTCTCTAACATATCAAAAATCTTTGACCCATTAGGATGGCTTTCACCTATCACTACAAAACTGAAGCTACTCTTTCAGCAAGTATGGACATCTAACACAGGATAGGATGAAAAAACATCTGAAGAAATTAAGAATGAATGGGAGAAAATTAGGAAAGACCTTATCTACATCAACGGAGTGGAGATGGTTGAAGACAAGCAAAGACAAAGAAATTGAGATGTTCGGATTTTTCGATGCATCCCAAAAAGCAATTTCCTGTGTGATTTACTACAAAATCAAAAATCAAAATGAAGTAAGGTTGGTCACAGGAAAAGCCAAAATTGTAGCTGAGAATAAAAACTTAACACAGCCTAAGATAGAATTGGCCGGATCTCAGCTTTTATCAAAACTTATCACTAAAGCATTAAAATGTCTGCCGGATTATAAAGTAAAGGTATATTGCTGGACAGATTCGACGGTTGTACTTGGATGGCTCAATGGGGACGCTAGTAAGTGGAAACCCTACGTCGCTAACAGAGTGAGACAGGTAGTCAAGGTTGTGCCAGCTGAAAACTGGCGCTATGTAAAATCAGCGGACAACCCCGCGGACTGTGCCAGTCGAGGAATATCAGCAGCAAAATTGACCGAATTATCATTGTGGTGGAATGGTCCGGTATGGCTATCTTCGTTTGACGCAAACAGTGAAATTGTAAAACCAACTTACACTACAAACAAAGAAATTAAAATGCTAACAAACGTAACAACACAAAACAAACAAACTAGCGATATCATTCAAGACTTATTGTGCAACTCAAACAGTTTTACGCGAGTTGTGCGCGTCGTGGCGTGGATTCTACGTATGACTCGTCACAGTGACGTCACCTCAGCGTGCTTATCATTATCAGAGTTGAATAAAGCTCACAATAAAATAATCCAAAATATCCAAGCAGCAGAGTTTTCGGAAGAAATGGCTAACTTAAAAGCAAACAAACCTATATCAAAAAAGAGTCGGTTACTGAATCTCTCGCCTTTTGTTGATCAAGACGGGTTGTTGATGAAAAGCGCGGGGGCGCCTGCATATTGGTACGAAATTCACTTAGATATAAAAAAAATTATCTCACAAACAACATATTACCTACAGAAAAGTCATTTGAAATATGTGGAATAACTTTATCGTCCATGAATTATATAATTTTTTGCATTTATAGAACCCCTGCGAGTGACATTAATGTCTTCTTTAGCAAACTGGAGCTCTTGTTAGACAAGTATGTGGTTAAGCTTTCTAAAAAAGTTATCCTAGTTGGAGATCTTAATATTGATATGTTACGACAGAGCACAGCTTCCTCACGCCTAAAAGATCTTACCTTAAACTATAATCTTAGCATTCATATTAAGCAGCCTACTAGGCAAGCTAGCTGCATAGATCATTTCATTAGCAATATAGATGGTGCTACAGGCAGTACCCATCCAACATATCTCGCTGATCATAACACAAGCCAGACATTGACATTTTCTGTGACTCATAAACCTCAACATATAGATTATTGGTATATTGAATCACGAAACTACTCTCAAGAACATGTAGAGTGTTTTTTGAAGCATTTAACTGGACTCTCGTGGATAGACATACTTCAGGAGGATGATCTAAATAGAGCATTTAACAAATTTCATGACCTATTTTGTCTAATATACAATTTATGCTTCCCATTAGAAAAACACAAGGTCAAGCCTAACTCGTCCTCTGCAAAATGGATAACAAAAGGATTGAGAGTATCTACTAAACGTAAAAGAGAGTTGAGATACCTCTACTATAGGCAAAAGACTTCTAACGCGAAATTAAGTTATCAGAAATATAGTGCCACTTTAAGAAAATGTATAAATGTGTCAAGGAAAAAAATTAATAATAACTTCCTAAAAAAATCGAAAAACAAATGTAGAGCTACGTGACATATTATTAAGGATAAAGTCGATTGTGAACGATCTCTAGACCATATTAAATCTATAAATTATAAAGGGGAATTACTGACCGAACCCCAACGTATAGCTGAGAGTTTTAATGATTATTTTATTAATATTACAAACAAAGATCAAGAAGGCAAGATTAAGAAAAATATCAAACTTAATGATCTACCTAGAATTAAAACAAACTCTCACAGTATTTTTCTTCAGCCAATAACCGACGCTGAAGTCATAAAGATTGTACTTTCGTTAAATAATACGAAATCAGTAGGTTTTGATAATATTTCCACTCACATACTAAAACAATGCGTTTCTATAATCTGTCCTGTCCTAAAGTATCTCCTCAACCTCTCAATCTCTCAGGGTACTTTCCCGGAAAGGCTTAAACTATCGGTCGTAAAACCTTTACATAAAAAAGGGAGTAACGAAGAGTTAAACAATTATAGACCTATAACTCTTATTCCTATTTTTGCTAAGATCTTCGAGAAATCCATTCTTCGTCGAATGACAGAATTTTTTGATAAATACAACATAATAGCGGAGGAACAGAATGGATTCCAGAAAAACAAGTCGACTACACTAGCAGCATTTGCACTTGTGCGCAAGGTTGTAGATTTTGTTGACAGGCGTATACCAGTTTCAGTTATATTTTATGACATGAGCAAGGCTTTTGACTTTGTGGACCATAATATATTGCTGAAAAAGTGTGAAATGTACGGAATAAGAGGCCTTGCTCTAGATTGGTTAAAATGCTACCTGACGGGGCGCAAACAATACGTAGAAGTTAAGAACCTAAGCAACAATAAAATTTTATCGACTACCTTTCAATCTACCGCTAAACCAAATCATTTTGGTGTGCCACAGGGCAGTATTCTGGGCCCGTTGCTATTTCTTGTTTATATCAACGATTTGCCGAATATCACAAATAATCAATGTGTTCTTTTTGCTGACGATGTCTCGATTGTAGTTGCCGATGAGAAGAAGAATGGAACTCTAATTGACTCTCTTACCTCGGAGACTGCATCAGTGGTGAATTGGCTAGAGTGTAATAATTTACAAGCTAATATTTCAAAAACTAAATACGTACATTTTCAAAATTATAATAATAACATTAATTCTAATAATAATAATATATATAACATCACCCTGACATGTAGAAATGAAATAATAGAAAAAACTGACGAAATAAGATTCCTAGGTATAACATTAGACAAACATATAAATTGGAAATCGCATATAGAGCAAATGAGCAAAAAACTTAATCGTTTCGTTTTTGCCCTGAAAAGATTAAGAAGAACATCAGGCCAACAAACTGCCTTAACCGCATATTTTGGCTACGTTACCTCAGTACTAAGGTATGGACTTTTGCTCTTCGGCAACTCTACGCACATCAAGAGAGCTTTCATCATTCAAAAAAAGTGTGTAAGAGCAGTCTTTGGAATAGGCCCATTAGAGTCATGCAGGCCTCTCTTTAGGAAACATAAACTCCTAACGTTGACTAGTTTATATATTTTCCAAATTGGCTGTTTTGTAAAAGAGCATGCTTCATTCTTTAACCACTATAAAGATAAAACTAACTCTGTTTTAAAAAATAGAGATCCCACTAGGCTTTTATTACCTCCGCACAAAACTGCATTGAGTGGGAAAAATTGCTCTATTATGACTATAAAAGTATTTAATAAAATTCCTAAACACATAAGAGAACTGCCTACTAGTAAATTTAAGACAAAACTCCGTAGGTGGCTCTTAGAAAAATGTTTTTATGACATTAAAGAATTTAATAATCAATAATTTACCTAGTTATGTAAGTTAAATGTTGTACGTCCATAATTAATGGATAAACTGTTGTTTCACCTAGCTTTTAAGATCTTTTTTGTACACAGTTTCTACAATAAATAAATTTCATTTCATTTCATTTCATTTTGAGGGTTGGAGGGAGGCTTCGGAATGCAAACATCAGCTACCAAAGAAAACACCCTCTGATAATACCTAACAATACCCGATTAACATCACTATTGATAGATCGAGCACATCAGCAAACATTTCACGGGGGGTCGCGCCTGACGTCATCACACCTCAGACAGAGGTACTGAATTTTAGGAGGAAATCGTACGGTAAAAAAGACTTTACGTACACGCATCAAATGCAGACGAAATGATCCCTACAAGCAATATCAAATCATGGCCGATCTGCCTGCATCAAGGACAAATCCTTCACGTCCTTTTTATCATGTTGGAGTGGATTTTACAGGATACGTCGATGTTAAATATAACAAAGGAAGAGGAGCGAAAACTACCAAGGGGTATGTAGCGGTTTTGAGGGGTATGAAGGCGTCTACTTGGAGTTGGTATCAGATCTGACAGCTTCGGCTTTTTTGGCCGCGTTGCGCAGGATGGCTGCTAGACGGGAAGCGCCTCGACACATTTATAGTGACAATGGGACAAACTTTGTCGGCGCCAATAATATTCTACAGAAAGAATTTATCAATATCAAACAAACTTTATCAGACGAATCATTTATCAACGAACTATCAAGCATGCAGGTTCAGTGGCATTTTAACGCACTTTCTTTCCCTAGTGCAGGAGGTTTGTGGGAGAGCTCTGTCAATAGCCTCAAGTATCATATGAAGAGAGTGATTGGAGAACAAAAACTCACCTTTGAAGAGTTTTCGACCATGTTATCCTAGCTAGAGGCGTGTTTGAATAGCAGGCCGCTCTGCGCATTATCAGAAGACCCTGACGATCTGGACTGCCTCACACCAGCATATTTTCTATCTAATGGACCAACCCTAACTATCATAGAAACAGAGAAATATCTACGCACGAGATGGCAGCTCACACAAAAGATTTTCGATGACGTGTGGAAACGATGGCGTTCGGAGTATTTAAGTCAGCTCTCTATCAGAAGCAAATGGAAACAACAACAGCCAAATATCAAAATCAACGATATTGTTATCATTAATGACGCCAACCTTTCCCCCCGGCAAATGGCCATTAGGACGGGTTGTAGAGCTACAAGACTTTCCCCGGAAAGGACAAGTGTGTTCGCATCGTATCACTAAAAACAAAAAACGGCATTATCAAACGTCCAATCGTAAAAATATCAACAATTAATTGTTAACGCACCGGAAGAAGACACGAAATCAGAAAAACCCACCTTTATCAAGACGCCTATATCACAATCAGCTATGACGTCAATCCTTTTATCAATTTTTGTGGTCTTGAATCTACTTGCAACAGCATTCGGATCACATAATATCACAGCACTTAACAGCACAAAAGGGTTATATTTCGACAAATTGTCAAATATCCAGGTTATCAGAGACGATTGGAAAATTATTATCTATTATGACATGCACCTCTATTGGGAAGGTTTCGCAGCAATGGATAAGTTCTTCAACAACCTTGTAAACACATGCGATAACACAAAGGGAAATGCACCATCACATTGTAAGATTGTCCTAACACAATTACAACACGACTTTGCGGAACTACGGTACTACGATCAAAAGTTACTAAATCAGCAGTTCTCAGCACGCGACCTTCAGCGTAAGAATCGAGGCCTTATCAATGGTGTTGGCTACATCGCCCACCAGCTGTTCGGAGTACTTGACGAAGAGTTCGCACAGCAATATCTAAAGGACATCGATATCATTCCATCATCCGTATTTGTGCTGCAGAAGAGGGCTGTTCGTGCTATCTATAACATGGGTCCTAGAGAATCCCTGCGTGATAAATTCAAAGAAATAAATATAATGACTGTACCATGTCAATATATTTATGAAAACTTATTGTACACTCATAGAAATATCGATCGATTCCCTAAAAATTGCGACATACATAATGTAAATACTAGAAATAAGAACAAACTCGCTTTGCCCAAAACTCGGCTGCACAAGATTAGTGTATCTTTTAAAGGGCAATGTATACGCTTCTACAACAAAACTCCGAGTGAGTTGCAAAAATTATCAATAAATAAATTCAAACAAACTATCAAACATATCCTTTGTAAAAAGGCTTATTACAAAATATCAGATTATCTAGAGGATAAAAAAGCATGGGACGACTTTTGCTCCAACTCGAAAACTAACAACCTAACAAGGTAAAGGTTTCTTGTTCGCTTCTTTACTTTACCTTAAAAAGATTGAAGTGAACAAAAAATCAAAGTGATCACTTTATTTCCTGTTTTACTTATGTAATTTTAATTTTGTGACGTGTCCAAGAGTCCTGTAAGGTCTAAAGGAAATAAAGCACTTTGATATTTGATATTTAGAGTCGAGACCCTAGGTCCGTGGGGTACCGAGGCTCTCCGGGTTTTCAAAAAATATTCTGAGCGCGGGGTCGAACCGACACGTGACCCGAGAGCTGGTGAGTATCTGGCGCAGCGCATTAGCATTGCCATACAGCGGGGCAATGCAGCATATGGATCAGTTGAGCTACCTGTAGATTGTTTGCGACAATCTGCAGTTAGCTCAATTGTTTCAATTGTTAACCCTTTGTATTTTATTATTTGATTGTTATTTTCTTTGTATTAAGTATATCAGTTATCTAGTACCCATAACACAAGTTTTGCTTAGCTTGGGGCTAGATAATGTTGTGTGAATTGTCCAGCATTATTTGTTTATAATTTCGACACGATTGTTATTTCGACACGTCGCTAACTTAGAAAAACTATAGTTCGACTAGTCATTGTTTCGACGGAACATATACTCGACAAACATTATATCGACACTTCGACAACACACATCTTCGAAAGGCCACTCACTATTCGACAGACCATGCTTCGACGTGCACATGTTCGGCAAATAATTGTTACGACAGTGTTTCTGCCATAATAATTATTTGTCTTCGACACAATACTGCTCTAAAATGTAACAATCCTTATCCTTACTTATATTATAAATGCGAAAGTAACTCTGTCAGTCTGTTTGTCTGTCACGTTTTCACGCCAAAACTACTGGACCAATTTAAATTAAATTTGGTACACAGATACTCTAGCTAGAGCCTGAGAAGGGACATAGGCTATTAGCTACTTTTTAATGCGAAAAAAGGTTTGTAAAGGGTTGAAAGGCTGTATCGTAATTTTTAAAACCAAAAGCGTGGAATTTATTTTTAGACTGTTGATAAATTATAAATAAAAATGTGATTTAAAGTTTCTACAAATTTTACCTGGAATAATATATAGGCTATTTTTATCCTGATAAAACGCGGGCGAAGGTGCGGGCAGCAGCCAGTAGTAGGGTAACAATGTATGTAAATACATGTACAATGTATGTAACAATATGTAAATACATTGTTACACACAGAAAGTACCGATGTCAAAAAGTATTTAGTTTTTTCTGCTTAGGTTGGGGCTAGATTGCTGTGTGAATTGTCCAGCATATTATAAATTTGAAAGTATCTCTGTCTATAAAATGTCATTTAAAGTTTCTACAAATTATTTGGCAAGGAGGTAGATGGTATTCCGGGGAGGAACACAGGGTACATGAAAAGCGCGTGCGAAGCCGCGGGCAGCAGCTAGTATGCAATATATAATTAAATTTTCCCCGCCCATAATTTAGTTTAAAACCTGGCTCTTTCGAAATCAAAATAAAATGCCAGACAAATTGATCCCCCGTAAACACTGAATGGAAAGAGGAGCTTAACAAGCACCTAATAACTTCATTAACCGTAAAATTTCCCAACAAACTCCAAACAAGAGAACCACAGAGATGTACACAATGCTAACAGTCAAATAGTTCAGGCACTTTACAAAACATTTTAGGGATGGGTAAAAATATCGATATTTTTCAGAAATTAATCGATATAATTAGTCGGTATTTTTAAAAGCGATATATCGATTTTCGATATTTATTTCAGGGTATCAAAATTCATATCAAAATTGATATTCTTTAACCGTCGACAATTATCTATTTCCGGTTACCAATTATTATTATAGTAGGACAGCTTATTCATTGATATCGAAAAATGTGAACAAGGGGCAACACATTCCTATTTATTTTTTGTTGGTAGGTAGCACTGATTGTCTATGTTTGACTGTAAGTGTCAAAGTTGTGGTCGATATGTTAAAAAAGAAAAAGAAGAAGGTCTTTCTTCCTTCTTCTTGGGGTCAAAGATCCTACTAGCCTACGTTCCGTAGCTTGGGGTTAGTTTCATTGATCTATGGCCCGCTACACGCTCCGTTTTGCCTGCACAATTATGTGTCCAAAAATATCGATATATCGAAATATCGATAATTTTTACTATGCATATGTAAATCGATATTAATAATAAATATCGATACAATATATATCGATACATTTTTTTCATTTGCCTATCCCTAAAACATTTTCGCTCGAAAGCGAATTAATAAACCTGTGCGAGGGTGAAATTTCAGCTCCAAAGCCGAAACCCCGGGCGGAGTGAAATTAAAAGGTGTACCTACGCGATCTAAAAATGTAGGCTCTTTGTGCAAGCAACAGGCGAAATAGGATACTTGGTATTCATCATCATCAGCTCGTATTCGTCCACTGCTGAACATAGGCCTGCCCCAAACGACGCCACAAATAGCGTTCCTGAGCCGCCTCCATCCAACGACTCCCTGCGACCGCTACAATGTCGTCGGACCATCGAGTGGGAGGTCTAAGTAGTAACTTGTTATGTTTAGAACCTTGCAATGGATATTCTTGTCTTGGGACTTATTTTGATCTCTTGTTATTTTGTTATATCTTCCCATCTTTCGAGGACATCCGTGAGGGCTGGTTCGGCGGCAGATTTAGTCGAGGATCTCAGGAGGCGCAAATATACAGGTCTCGCCAGAGCCTACGCGTTTGTTCCCCTTGGAGTCAAGACCCTCCAAGACCCGATGCGTCGAGAGAGGCTTGAGGCTCTCCGGGTTTTCAAAAAAATATTTGAGCGCCTGGTCGAAGCGACGCGTTACCCGAGAGCTCGTGAGTATCTGGCGCAGCGCATTAGCATTGCCATACAGCGGGGTAATGCAGCTAGCGTCTTGGGGACGCTTCCGACTGGTATTGATATAGACCAGTTGAGCTATCTGTAGATTGTTTGTAACAGTCTGCAGTTAACTCAATTGTTTCAATTGTAAATACTAGTTAATAATTTCTTTATATTATTTGATTGTTATTTTCTTTGTCAATAATTTTTATTTTGTTATTGTTTACGAGCTTAAAGATTAAAGGTAACCCTAAAGAGATGACACAATGACATGAAAATGTTCTAAGTTGGTTTTATAACAAAGCAGTTAATAATTAATTTTTTTTTTAACTTTCGCGATCTGAACACATTAATATAAATAATACTTTCACTGCGTTACAGTCAAACCGAGTATTTGTTAGTACACCTTTTCAATAGCTCAAACAAAGAGTTTATTTCGCGCTTGCCTAACTTTTGTGAAAGTTTTATGGAAGCACTACAAAATCGAACCGAAGCCCCAAAAGTAGCCAGTACCTACAAAAAAAGAGTAAATTGGTTATGACACCAATTACAATTATTTGACTTTATAGCCACTTCTTAGGCAGACTATTAAGTACAAGTTGCTGCCCGCGCCTTCGCCCGCGTTTTATTGGGATAAAAAATAGCTTATATGTACATATGTTATTCCTGGTCCCAAACTATACCCATACCAAATTTCTGTAGTTTTTGCGTGAAAGAGTAACAAATATATATCCATACATCCATTCTTACAAACTTTGATATTTATAATATTAGTAGGATAGGAAGTAGGATATGAAAGCTCAGTCTGAAACATAGCTTGACGCATCCATTTCGGTTGGTCCGATAATAAGAAAATTTGATTTAAGCGCCCTAGCGTCCGGCGATAATGCATTTAGGCGGGCGGTGCATTCGCCCTGTTAATGCAGTTATGGGCGCGATGATACAAATTCTTATTTAACATACGCTCTTAACTCTTCTCTCTATTCTATTTTTTGTTTTTAAGCCGTGTGATTTGAAATGACGGAGTTCAAAATATAAAAATATTCAAAATTATAACTAAATAAAAAAGCACCATGTTTCTTTATTTGTGGCGTCGTATGGGGGAGGCCTATGTCCAGCAGTGGACGTGTATGGGCTGATATGATGATGTTGAATTGTAGATCTGGATAAACGTACATGTTACTATTTATGCTACATGGGTACGCAGATACCCTAGTACTATCAAATGAACCCTATCCACGGTTGTCTGGCAGAGATCGCTCTTGAGTGATCAGACCGCCACTTGCCACTTAGTTTAGTTATCTTGTTTCTATTGATCTAAGTGTGCAATAAAGCATTTTCTATCTATACATATAACATGGAAAAATGCGTACGAAGCTAGACAAAAAATGTAACTGGAAAAGACAAATTGAAGCTGCTAAACAAAAAAAGCTAAAAGCTAAAGCTTTCTACATGCGAGAACATATAAAACGTGCAAATTTATTTATAAACTGTGTAAAACTGTTTATTCTCCGAATACAATAAAAATATATAAAACCAAACTATCGCGACAATATTTGTTCCGTCGCGAAAATGACGAACCCACAAGCTTCTGCGTCGATGCCGGACCATCGCCTGCTCTACCATTGACGTTGTCAATTATTCTGTTGAACGCAACCCTTTTGACGGTGGCTCGTCTAATCTAATTGGTATCTGGGGATCCTGGCACACAGAAATTTCGATACCACGCATTCAAGATTCTACAGTCTTATGCTAATGATGGCAAATTTGAACAATAACTGGGGGTTTGAAGGCATGAAGTGAGGCTGGCAGATGATGGAACAACAACCGCAAGAAACAGTCCCTGTTATATTAGCATAGTTTTTTGGTATTGCATGCAGGCTAAAATGTTTGATCGATATTATTTGCTTACCTACCTATCTACAGTTGTTACAGAATTTATTTTGTTTGGTATCAACGATGTTACTTAATAATGTAGTCTGAGAAGTATCTCATTTACTTGTTAGGTTATTTATGTAAATACTATTTTATGTAATTGGTAGTCTTCGTTATTATTATCGTTTCTAAAAAAACATTCATACAACCGAACAAGAACCTCCTTTTTTTTTGAAGTGGGTTAGTAAAATATGAGTGGAACCCAGTACAAAAACCCAAAACTGCCATGATTTCGTAAAACTTATTCGTTTATTTTTAGGGCGGAGCAAAATCGTAAACGGCGACACGCCTACCGTAATCGTTGCAGCTCTTCGCCCCCGTTACGTTATGTATATCTCATCGTTATACAGCTATCTCTTTCTTCCCCCTTTCCACATAAGCAACGCACAAAACACTGGATTTCACGAAACTTTCGCTGTATGGTTGCATAATATCATTAATGAAACCCGTCAGGTGAAAGTGACTTTTTGACATAGTATTCTTTCACACTATTTAATTCTTTAAAAATAAATAAAGAATAGAAACAAATTAAAAGTAGTATTTACAATTGAAACAGTTGAACTTACTGCAGACTGTTGCAAACAATCTCGAGGTAGCTCAACTTTACCATATTAATACTAATCGGACTGTATTTTATCTTTGACATTGTTTTTTATTTATTCTGTATTTAGTGCATATTTTTATTGTAGTTTATTTGACAATGCCCATATACAACAGCTTTATTTTACTATTGACCTTATTATGAAACTAAATTAATTTTAGATTTGATTTTTACTGACCCTTTATATTTTGACACTTAATTATTTTCTTTGATTATGTAAAATTATTATACATTATTTATTTATTTATTTATAAAAATGTACCACTATTCTTACGGGCACACCCAATGCAATAGAGCATAGTGCATTATGTTTAGTTTAGTTTGACAACGCCCCTGTACAGCAGCACTTTGACATACCATTTAATTATTATTTATTTTATTTTGAAACATTATTCTTCTTTGATTTAACCTCTTAAAACCAACAATTTGTTATTTGGTAAATTTCAAGCATGAAGTGTCATGTTTGTCTGTTTTTTCTTTGTACACTCCCTTATGGTGTTTACTATGTGAAAAATTTGTGTGAATATTATAAGATAGATAGAATTAACGACATCAAGTGTAACATGTGTACCTACGGTAGAAATAAATTGCTGGCAGACGTTTCAAGATTTATAGTTTTTTTGTTTGTTTCATCACGTTAATTATTCGGTACGCTTTTAATTAGCAAGTGCATGTTTAGGTTTTTTTCTTGAGCTGGCATTCTTTACTAATTATAATAAATAATTTATTGGCAGCGTTTTCGATGAAAGCTCAAGTAATGTTGGATGTGTTCAAGGAATTTGTTGCTGACTATACTTAAACCTTCCTCATGAATCATTCTATCGGTTCGTGAAAACCGCATGAAAATCCATTCATTAGTTATTGAGTTTATCGCGAATAGACAGACAGACAGACGCGGCGGAGGACTTTGTTTTATAATATGTAGTGATAATCAGGATAGCTTATCTACGCAAGCGCATTACGCATACCGACCTTGGCTCCACCCATTTGGGTGGTTCCAAGAAAGGGGGGGGGGGTAGTTTGGATGCATAAAGGCAGCACGAACTGGCTCCGGGCTTCAGTTGCCTCGCGAAGTTCGAATTGAACTTGCTAGCTTCCTTCGGCTCCCGGGTGACAATCTTGCTTACTTAAAAAATAAATTTAAAATGCCAAGGGTCCGTAAAAGTGGTGGTGCTGAAAAAACCAGCAGAAAGAAGCCAATTAAAGAGAAAACCTTAAGCGATCTAAAAAAGATGGTAGAGAAGAAAAAAAGGTCAGAAGAAAAACAGCAGAAATCTAAAACAACAGATGACAAAAGGGAGAACGAAGGGTCGCGTGTAGTCGATCGTACCAGATCTCAAAAAGAAAGTAAAATATCTGAACAAAAACAGACAGATAAAAAGGAACAAAAAGATTATCACCAAAAAAAGGATGAAAAAAGACATGCCAATCCTAAAAAAAGAGAATACAATGATTCCAACTGCAAAAATCTACAACAGGAAGACGCTTATCCAAAAACAAAGAGTAAGAGGGGTAGAAAACAACGGGATAATGTTTCTGTTGGAGATTTACCCATTGAAGAAATTATACCCATGCACGAAATGACACAGAAGAGTCTAGAAACTGAGGCAGAATGCCTAAAAGAGTCCCTACAAAAAAAAACGTAAGTGTTTCCAAAAACAATTACGATCTAGCAGCCCCTTGCACAACTTAGTCGGTTTCGACTAAATATACCTAATCAATCACCGTCATATAATTTTAATCAATTATATTTGTTTTACTATGTAAAGTCTTATTTGAAAACTTCTGTAGTTCATTACACCTGAGTGACAAAGGCTACATATTCCCCAGTTACTAGACAAGAGAAGAACTATACATATTAACTTTGCGCGAGCAGCCTTTATTGCTTCAATGATACCTTCGCCATGCATAGGAAATAAATAAATAATAGTTATTTTATCATCATCAGCCCGTACACGTCCACTGCTGAACATAGGCCTCCCCCAAATGACGCCACGAATAGCGGTCCTGAGCCGCCTCCATCCAACGACTCCCTAGTTATTTTATACAATAACTTAAATTCATAAATAAATGTCTCTAAGACTCAATTAAAATATAAAGCCGAATGCCAAAAATATATTAAATGGTCCAAGTAATGTTTCTCGCACTCTATAATAAACAACTAGTAAGTATTTACGGAAAGTCTAAGTGTCCCCAAATACATTTACTTAACTATTATTATTACTCTTATTTTTTTACCGTGTTACATACCTCAGATTTATTATTTTGTTCCCACAAGAAAAGCATTAACAATCCATACTAAACAAATCACATCACTAACATTAAAATAACAAAAAAAACTTTTATTTTTAATTTATGTATGTAACACGTAAATAATATTCTCGCGAATTCCTAGCCGAAAAGCGTGCTCTGTCGCTGTCGCCGATTGCCAGACTGAAGGAAGACCCTCCCTCTAACCAATTATCGGGCACCCCGGGGGCACAGACTGACAGAGAGTGGGTGCTATGTTTTGTCCTTGTCACTAGATAATCTCCTACTTAGCGAAACGTTTTAAAAAAAAAATATCCCTATTACCTGAGAACACAAAAGAAGGAATAGATGTCCACGGACAAATGGCTAGGACATCGTCAACATAACGTCGATGTCATCAACTGCAGGATATCGTCTGCTATTTGAAATGAGGCGTTCAAAGATAATTTACATAGGCTACATATCCCATTTACCCTATTTACCTAATGACTTGATTTTATGAGTAACTTTGCACGGTCTACGCAGGTTCTATGGCATTTTAATTTGGCTGGCTAAAATTCGGAAGTTGTTTTCCTTATCTATCTTTTTATATATGTATAAAAATCTCTTGTCACAGTGTTTGTAACCAAACCCCTCTGTAACGGCTTGATAGATTTTTATGATTTTTTTCGTCTATATTCGGTAGGTCTGAGTCGTTAATTATTTTTTAAACATCTAAGTGATAAGGGTGGATCACGGCCAATATATATTTTTTTATTTTTTGGACATCTTGTTTTTTTTTATAAATCGGCATAAAATATACGTATAACCCTGCAATTTTCACCTTTCTAACACCAACTCCCATTTTTTATGGCAATACTAGTTAGTACTGTAATAATCTTCAACCCTCAATGGTCGATAGCAAAACAACGTTTGCCGGGTCAGCTAGCACTAATAAAACTTGATTCTAATTTCAAAATGTGAGTGCTGTGCGGTTTTTCCTTGAATCAAAGACAAGTCATAGCCCAGAGAGGCTTGAAAATTCTAATTCAAAGATTCAAAAAGGGGTTGAAATTTAAACGAAAGTTCTTTGTATAGTGAGCAACGTTCGTAATAGACATATAAAATTTTACATGTATAAATTCATCAAACAAATCGAACAAAAAATTTGGTTCTTTGTTTTTTAATTATTTTCCTGAAAAAATGCTCGGCACTATTTTGTGTGCAAAATAAACTTAGTACTACGTTTTAGCCAAATGTCAGATTTTAGGAAAAAGTTTTCAAAATTGTTCTACTTTTTCTTTTCTTTTTGTACACTGTACATGATTTAGATTCAAGTGGAAGAAGTGATGAAAAAGATTAAAGTAGGGGCATGAGCTATTTATTAAATACACACTGCTTTTTGAACAAGACAATCTTATATTTTTCGCGGGTGATGCAAATACCGTACAAGGAAATCAAATTCAATTCAATTTCAATTTATTTATTTAATTAGAACGATTATAAAAACCACTTACACTAACTAATTAAAATTAAGTAATACAATAAAAATACAAATATCGCATAAAGTCAAATTAAATCTAGATTACGTCAAAGAATTCTTAAAGTCCTCGTGTCCCCGCCGACAGACACTACGTGGTAGTAAATCGGTTTATTCTACATTATGTATGTTAGAGTAAGATATATAAATATTTAATATGGGCCGTAGTTTTTTAGTATTTTACATCCTGTACTAGACTAATTATGCTCCTCTTAATCTAGCGTGTAAGAAGAGGATATCTACCCAGCTGTGCGTGTCAACGGTCTAGATGACGGTGAAATATGATACCACCTAATAAGCTTTTTAATACATCTGTCACTAACTCACCACTAACCTAACCTAACAATTGTGGTTATCCAAACTGGGGCAACAATATCTACTTCACCCTTAGATCATTCATGGATAGCTGTTTCTAAAACCTACCTCTAGTTGTCTAGATCTGTGCGACGGTGGACCAGGCGGCAGGCGGCTACTAATTATAATTTTTCTAATCAGTTTGTAAAATCGGCAAATAATAAACAGGGCTATAATAGTTATTTTTAATTCGTTCAAATCAATTTAGTACCAAGCAAACACGTCATTCACGATCACACGAAAAAATTTAACTGGCAGTTTTAACAGCTCTATAAAAAAAACGAGAGCAAATATTTTTTTTAATGCTGCCAATATGATTTTCACACACCCCGTCGTTTTTCTTTCGTCTCGCATACCGCTGAATCATAGTATCTCATAGGAATTAAGTAACTAACTCATCTGGATGGATCTCTAAAATCCGCGTCTTTTTTTGTATTATATATAAGATTCTGTGGTGTTTTGTATTTACATGATAAGTTCAAAAACCAGTTTTTACAGGACGAGTATTTGAAGTTTAGAATAAATATTACTGAAAGGAAAAGTAACAACAATTACAAAAAAATGTGGTTTTTTTTGTGATTGTTGTTACTTATGATATATCTATCAGTACAATAAAAATACTTAGTCTCTTATCTTTTCAGTAACAATTTTTTTTAACTACAGATCTCGTCCTGTAAAAACCGGTTTCTGAAGTTATCATTTTATCATGTAAATAACAAACACCACAGGGTTAATGTTGTTCAAGAGAGATGGTAACCGGTTTCTTTTGAGGAACTTCAAGTGTGATAGACCTAGTAACAGCAATTTTATTTCATTCGTGCATTCCTAAATCTACTATGCCTCCTACCGACACGACTGTACCAATGACCCGAGTCGAGTACGACGCAGAGCCAGATCGACGCAGGGGAAACTATTCCGAATATCTATTTGTTGCAGATCAAAAGATGGCTCAAAATCAGAAGAGGAACACTGCAATAAGGAAAAAACTGCTGCTATAAAACAATCCCTCAGGCAATATCGCAAAACACTCACAGTCGATACAATTTCAGAAAATGACAACCCTACACAGAGGATAGTTGAGACTGAGGAAACTACACAGATAAGAGAAGCAAATCAAAAAATATTAGAGGAAAAGCAAAAGGAAGAAGAGAAAGAAGAGAAAAAGAAAAGATATGAAGAACAAAACAACGAATTTAAAAAAATGTTAAGAAGGGAGTTTGAGATAAATAATGTAATAATCGAAGAAATCGTACGTAAAAATCATATGGAGACACGTGCGGAGACGCGTGCATTGATGGAAGAAGTGTTAAACAAAGATAAGGTACAAAAAGAGATCGCGCCTGTATGTGCCGATCCTGAAATTTTAAAAAAAGCTGACGAGTTCAGCATACTTAACAAAATAAATATTATTAGAGCTGCACAAGAGAATAAAGCAGACAACCCAAGGAAAAGAACTTCGGACATAAATTTGCAAACGGTGAGTAGAATCATAATCAGAATATTTAGCGTTTTGGGGACGCTTCCCGCCTCCGACTGGTGATATGGACTAGTTGAACTACATATAGATTGTTTGCAACAGTCTGCAGTTAGCTCAATTGATTCAATTGTAAATGTTAGTTCTAATTTGTTTCGATTATTTGATTGTAATTTTCTTTGTTAATTTCTAGTGGACACTAATATTATAAATGTAAAAGTTTGGATGGATAGATGTTTGTTACTTTTTCATATTAGTTAGTTGGTTTTTTTCACGACATAGCTGAATGAGCAAGCTAAAGTGGCAGTGGCCATATTTCGCGAAGAACCGAAAATCCCTAGGGTAAAAGTGTTCTTGAGAGGAGACCACGACTTGGCAAACGTAGTGTAGGACGCTTTCGGACCAGGTCCCACCTGAAGACCTGCGAAAGACTACAGACAGATGCTGGATAAGGCAGCCTGATGACAGACCGCTATGGAGCCCATTAGAGGCATATATCCAACAGTAGACTAATAAAAGCTCATGATGATGACATAAAGTTGTGATTACGCTTATCATCATATCAGCCCATACACGTCCAGTGCTGGACATAGGCTTCCCGCATACGACGCCACAAATAGCGGTCGCGGGGATGCAGTCTCGACATCGACATAGTAAGCGATCGTAAAATACCGATCGCTAACTATACACGAAAACATTTTCTTGATATACCGATGTTTTTGCTAAATGTAAATCTACAACCAAGAAAACGTGCAAAATCGTAACTTGAGACGTCACAAACTTATCAAAAAAAACTGCAATCATAGAGCGGATAAATGAAGTTCGAATACATTATTATTTTTAACTTCCCGCAATTTAAGTAAAATATATAATGATTACCGACGAAGTTACCGACCGATTGCTACATACTTATCGGGCTGTCTAATTTGCTCGCAATCACATTCGCATAAATCCTGAAGTTGACTGTTGTTTTCGGTACAGTTGCGACAAAAATCGATAGTTCCGATGGTAGATCTATTTTAATTTTAGGAATTTGACCTGTTCTTAGTGTACATCTATTGTATTTATGGAAATAGATAGTTTTCGACTCGTTTGAAACTTTATTCTTGTAGAGACATTAAAAAATTCTTAAAATGTAACCGGTAAGACTTTGCGGCCGATGTCAGTCGTCATGCGATCGCTATCTACATAATGTCGAGACTGCTCGCCCGGCTCTGCATCCATCCATCGACCCCCTGCGACCGCTACGATGTTGTCGGTCCATCGAGTCTTCCAACACTCCGTTTCGCGTTGTATCGTGGCCACCACTCGAGAACCTTTACTCCCCAGCGGTTATTAGTTCTGCGAGCTATATGACCTCCCCACTGCCACTTAAGCTACTAATTAAGAGCTATGTCGGTGACTTTGGTTCGTCTACGGAGTTCTGTATTCCGGATTTTATTACTTAGCGTAGAAAAACGCGATTACGTTTTTATGCAATTTTATTTTATGTTTGTGCTATTATTTGTGCGTTTTGAGTATTTGTGTTTACGACAATGTTATGTTTGTAAAATATAAATTACTCTTTCAGTTCTCAAAACGCCTGAGGACCGACAATGCAGATCAAGATCGACCATCAGAGGTATGTTTCATAATGTATTTTTAGGAACCAGAAGTGAAACCAATTTTATAAAAAGAAAATACAGAACGTTTTATTAAGAAAACAATTAATCCTTCGAACACGAATTGGATTTTAGCAACACAGAAAAACGTCTGCACAGGGCAAGGTACGCAGGCCAAGTGACTAATTCAACAACACTTAGATACTTGTCGGAACGATACAACTATACGCAAGAGAGTGAACGTCCGAACAGTGCGACGGCGTGTAGTAGAATGGCGCGCGAGCTCTCGTTCCTTCGGCTTATATAGGTCCTGGTCCTTGATCTTGTGGTGCTGAACGATCAGGTTGGTCAACTGCGGCACGCACGGACTGTTCCTGTTCTGGGTCAACATCATCAGCACTCGTTGCTGTGAACAAAGACACCAATGTTATCACAAGGCATTTAGATTGGAGGGTATCTGGTCTTGAAGATGGCCCTGGTTAATTTTCTGTTGGTATTGGTGAATCTGATTGTCCACCAGCATCATCACACGCATGATCAGGGTTATTTTCATCATCATTGAAAAAAAGCAAAATACTGTTATACATAGATGTCAGTTTGCTTTTTTCTTATTAAGTAGTTATTATTGTCAGGTCAAGCTCAGGTCAGGTAAACATTAGATGAAAAAATATAACCGAACACTACAACAGTACCAAAGAAAAATTTACTTGTGATCCTCGTAGACCACAAGCAAATAGCCCAAACCAAAATAACGTAAACACACGTACAAAATAAGCCAAAGAATATGGGCATATAGGCACTTGCATGAAAGCAATACAGGTAGCGTACCGACAAAACATGGCAGAGGCACTTGCGTAAAAGCAATATAGGTAACGTACTGACAAAACACATGGGAGAGGCACTTGCTTTGAAGCAATGTAGATAGCGTACCGATAACACATGGCAGAGGCACAAGCTCAAAAGCAATATTCATCATTTATTAAATTCATGTTACCAAATGTAAAAGAATTTCCAACTAAAATAATGCTAAAGGATGAGATTGTTCACTTTGTAGACTCTACTATTTTCTTAGGGTTACATATTGATTCCACTCTTCAATGGAAACCGCAAATTGATGCTCTCGCAGGCAGACTTAGTTCGGCAGCCTATGCAGTTCGTACAATTAGATATATTACCGATGAAGATACAGCTAGGTTAGTTTATTTCAGTTACTTTCATAGTATTATGTCTTATGATTAATGAATATTACATCCCGGGATCTATAGCTTTAAATTATCTTAATGTATCACACACACAACAGTGTATGTGATGTGTCTTTCCCTGCATCGGGATACGTCCCGAAGGTGGTATACAGAGTGTTTTTATTTTTAATGTTATAATATTATGGACCCGTCGAGGTACCTACTTACTGTCTGTTACACTTTTTGAACATCCTTTTTGAGAAATGTATTGAGATGTATTAAGATGTACTAAGAATAATACGAAAAAATATAAATATATTTTGTCGTATTGCTCTATATATTAAGAAGGCTACGAACCTCTTCCGAACAAAAACGGATTTCCCATGCGTTTTCAGAGACCAGCCACGCTACGAAGTTACCGAAATAGAAACAGTCATTACACTGATATCCATGGACAGACAAGACTTACTCCATACGTAAGTTATTTTAACATTAGTAAGTTAGTAGTTAAATAAGTTATATATTTATAGCTATCAGTATTTGTTCACGTATATATATTCCAACTAAATTTATTCTGTACCCATATGAACTTAAATCATGCTAACTTTCATTGGAATACTTCAGTAGTTTCGGCGCTATGTGCAGCCAAAAAATTTTACTTACGTCCCTTCTCCCAAGGGAACCCTATTGAAATTCGGGATGAAAAGTTACCTATGTCCTTTCTCGTAGTATGAACTCAAATCCTGCCAAGTTTCATTTGAATACATTCAGTAGTTACGGCGCTATGCGCAGCCAAGAAATTTTACTTTCATCTTCTCTCCCAAGGGAACAGTATTAAAATCCGGGATAAAAAGTATCCTATGTCCTTTCTCGTAGTATAAATTCATCCTGCCAAGTTTCATTTGATTATATTTCGGTAGTTTCGGCGTTATGCGCAGCCATCAAATTTTACTTTCATCCCCTCTCCCAAGGGAACCCTATTGAAATCCGGGATAAAAAGTATCCTATATCCTTCCTTGTAGTATAAACTCAAATCCTGCCAAGTTTCATTTCAATACGTTTAGTAGTTTTATGCGCGGCCAAGATAAAGACAGACACGATGGAAAAAAAAATGTTTGGTATCGGTATCGATAATAGAGTGCCCTCCAAAAAAAATTTCAAAATATCTTCAATTTACAGAAGCCCCGGCAGCTCCGACTGCTGGTGCCCCCAATGAATTCAAATGAAACTCAGAATAAATTGAGTTCACACTACAAGAAAGGGCATAAAATACTTTTTATCCCGGAATTAAGAAGGGTTTCCTTGGGAGAGAGGATGGAAGTAAAATTTTGGGCAGCGCATGGCGCCGAAACTAATGAATGTATTGAAATGAATCTTGGCTCAATTTGAGTTCATACTACAAAGAAGGATATTTAATATTTTTTAACCTGAAATTCAGTGGGGATCTCTTGGGAGAGGGGATGGAAGTAAAATTTCTTGGCTGCACATAGCGCCGAAAGTCCTCAATGAGTTCAAATTAAACTTGGTACCAGGGACTCTTTACTACAGTTGTAACGGTTAATCAGCGCAAATGGATTTCGGTACAGGTTAATTTATCGAAAAACCTTCTAAGTTATTTAACATAAAAAAAAGATGTATGAAATTGGTAAAACCGTTCTCAAGTTAGGTAAAGATGAACCAGGAGTATGTATGTATATATATACATATATACATATAAAGATAGTGTAAGTAGGTACAGTATAATATTTTTTTTTAGCCTCTTGATGAGCTTATCCCTGCGTTGCCAGAGACCCCAGTATTGAACCTGTGCCAGACGCAAGATACTCTAAAACAGCAAGTAAGTGAAATTTTAAATTTGTTCTTCCTACCCTCGAATCCCCAAACGCAAAACATAACAGCAATTTGATATACGCAGTTCGAATCATCATATTGTTGTAAGCACCCAATGTGTTCAAACTATCTTACTACTAAGGTTTTTTGTTATTATAGTGTTTATGCCCACACTTGGGGTAATCTTAAAGAATTTAATAATATCCCAAAAATTTACGACTCCGGCGGGACTTGAACCCGCGAAAAATTTTTTTGGGATATTATTAAATTCTTTAAGATTACCCCAAGTGCGGCATAAGCACTATAATAACAAAAAACCTTAGAGATTAGCAACAGCGATACCTTTCGTCAACGATCTAAATGTAACTTTAGACTTTGAGCAGGTTTGGATAACTTCAATGTTTCCCCTGTAGGTGGAGCTAACGGCGCTATAGTCCGTAAGTCCCAAAGTTTTTCGACAGGTCGGGTTCTTGCCTCCGGGCGCAGTTGGTTAGCGCATCCTCGTATTCAGGGGAGGGTCGCGGGTTCAAGTCCCGCCGGAGTCGTAAATTTTTGGGATATTATTAAATTCTATCTGACTACTCATTGTTTCATATTTATATGAGCAGTCAGGGTGTTAATTATCTTAGCAAAAAAAGCTCTCAAAGATGATATTTCAAGAATCTATAACATCTAAAGTATTCACTCCAAAGAGTTTGCATACTACCTTCGTAATAATAATATAAGCCTGTATTATAAACACCCAGGACACCCGGAACTAATATCGCAGATCGTACAAACGTTCCTCCCGAGGTGGGAATCGAGCCCACCACCTGCGTCGCAGGCGGACCTTCGCTCATAGCGCCTCAGAAGTCCTAAAATTTTGGTATATGTTTGTAAAATTCACTTTTGTCTCCAACAGCACCAACAGATTCCACTCCCACCCCCGCGCTCGCCCACACCTACGCCTGCTTTGAACCTTACCGTACCACTGGAATCTCGCCAACAACAGGTGAGTGAGTGTAGTTTAAGTTCTTTACGAAAAACAAAAGAGAAAGAACTTCATATGATCGGCTGTACTCGTATGTATTATTTCAACCTACTTCAAGGGGGAGGTTCTCAATTGGACTCACAGAATTGTGATTGGACTGTAGGTTTTTATGTAGATATGCGCGATCATTTCTCCGTCAATTATGAACAGATGTGGAAAATTCTGGATGTGGATATTTTAGGAAAAAGGACCCGAGGTGAACCCATAAAAAAATCTATTATTTATAGAGGGATATGTATTTGTCCCAAAAAACTTAAAAAACAGTGTAAATACTAAAGAATTTTGAATTGGTTCTAAGTTTTTTCAAAACAATCAAATTTATTAGTAACTAACTGTTCCCCGCGGTTTCACTGAATTTAATGTTTTACTAGGACAAAAAGTAGCCTATGTTATCTAGCCATAGAGTTATTTGAAAGGACGGAGAGTATCCGTCCTTTCAAATAACTCTATGCCAAAAATCTAGTCGATTGGTTGCTTATTTCGGGCGTGAGGAACGGAGAACAAACAAACACACTTTAACTTATCACTTATAATATTAGTAAGGATTTTTATTTTTGGGAAGACTTTAATTCGATTTTTATTGTAACGATACTTTTTCGCTAAAATGGTTTTGACATGGTTATATGGTCATGACAGCGTTACCGGGCTGTGGCGGACGCAGAAGGCGCCTTGCCTGTACAATAAGGTTGGGGCAGCCCTTTCGACGGTCAATACCATAAACGGAATATGCCACATACAAGGTGCGAACCTCGGTTTGGGCTATTGCCAGATGCTGATGAAGAAAGGGAAGTTTCGCCTAGGGACAAAAATGCACATATGGACGGAAGCAAGGAATTCTTCGACCCCGAATCCAGCGGGGTTGGTTTTTGGTGGGGTGAGAAAGTGCGGACGCGAATCAAGACTGGTAAAAAAAGCGACTTTTTACCCGACCGCGCAAAAAAGAGAGATACGATAGATCTATATTCTGTTATTGGAATAAAAAGGATTTTTTGTCTCAGGTACCTCAATATCCGCGACGGAGGGCCAGTATACACGATTCAGCTATCCAAGTGAGTTTATTTATAACTAGCTTCTGCCCACAGCTTTGCTTGCGGTATTCCCGGATAGCGAAGCCAGTGATCTTTTTTTAAATAGTCGGAATATATTTGTTTTGTTCAAGGCTTATTGAAAATATGTCCGGTTATTGTTATTTCTCGTGAGGTATCATTTACGAGGATCAAACACAGAAATCCTAAACAAAAGAAATTAGGGCCTACAAACAAAAATGAGGGAGATTTTCATTTGCAGGCTGCCGTATTCAACAACATTTTCGTTAAAATCAGTTCAAATTTTTTGATGTTAATAATAACTATTACCAGCACAGGCCACCGACTGGGCTGAAAATATAGACTACAGATTACAGAATATGTGATCTTAACCTTAATACTAACGTGAAGACCTTCAACAGGGTAACCTCCAACGTCCCTTCAACACACGAGACCCCCGCACCCACGCTCCACAAGCTTCGACCAGCATTCCATCGGCATCTTGGCAACCAGATCCTGCGTTACCAAGGCCATCTCCGACATATGTAAGTTTTGTTAAATGAGCTGTTTCTGGCGCAGTGCATTAGCATTGCCATACAGCAGCGGGCCGATGCAGCCAGCAAGATCTGAATTTTAACATTCACTATCATGATGAAAAATACGTAATTATTTAAAATAATCAAAAAATCAACATTCTTAAAATAATGATATCCTACTTAATTTAGGTCAAGCTGGAAACAAATAGCAGTAAACATAGTGACAGAACACAAAAAACATCAAAAACACGCTGACATTATTATGTATGGAGGATAGATGCAGATGGATAGATTAAAGGCCCCTAAGGGCATCTTTACCGCGGAAAATTGAGGCGTTTATCCTTTTCGATATGGATAGATGCCCTTTTATTTTAAAAATAAACGGAATTCGTTAGAGTGATTATGTGTGTATTTAATGAACCCGTGTATCGATATACTAAAAATATAGAGGAATTTATCACAACATTAAAAGTTATGAAACAGTAAATAGTCATGTACAAAATTGTGACGCGTTTTTTGCGTTCGCCACGAAGATGATCGCACGTAGAAGGGGAGGTATCCTGAGCCTTGTTTTTTACCATAAACAACCTCGGCCTGCCTTCCACTTGTTGTTTACGCCCAACAGGGTTCACATTGATTACTTAACTAAATTACCTACCTATTAAGCCAATGTGATGACAACAATAAATATATTGAGTATTGAGCCTATAAAGAAAGAGAGACAATACTTACATATGGCAATAGGTGGTCTTATCTCGTTTTCTTTGTTTGTTTCCGTTTCGTCCCCTTGGCTGTCTCACTGTTCTCCTCTAAGAAACTACTTTCTTAGAGGAGAACAGTAGCTGGTTACATGCATAGTAATAACAATGAGACAATACTTACATGAGACGTAAATACAATGGGCAGCTTTATCGCTTTTATGCGATATCTTCCCGGTTATATACTCACTCATTCCAGAAAATATTTTCTTTAACAGTTTCATCCCAACCCTGAACCAGTTCAACAGCAATATTCACAGCAGGTTCAAATAATCTCTGATGTTCTGATACGACAGCAAGATGTACAAATACAAGAAACAGAAGAGATATTAAAAAAACAGCAAAACCAGCAGCTAAATCAAAAAGAACAGACTTCGAAACAAGAGCAACAAAAACAGGTTAATAGCTGTTCTCCTTGTAGTTGACTGGATTACAGCCCCCTAGGACGGGGATTGTTGTCTAGGGTAGAATAGAGAAAAATTTCGTCACCTTGTTATCGAATAAATTATTTGAAGTTAATACCTTCAACTTCAATAATGTGAGACAAGAGTGAGTTAGAAAAGAGTGAACAGGTGTCTTCGTCGGCCACATCATCGCTTTCAATCAGGTGAGATTGTGGTCAAACGAAGATCTAAATCCTATACAAATAAAAAAATGTACGCATTGTATGGCGATGCGATGTCATTATTGTTTATTCTACCCTAGAGAACAATCCCCGTGCTTAATTGTTTCTAGATCGCTTTGTTTTGTTTCATTTCGTCCCTTAGAAAAATGAAATCCCTTATAATTAGAAGAAAACCAACATATGCTGTAAGTTACTGTTGGCAGTGTTTTTATAGATCATTGTGAATCTATTATATTTTTAATAATATCTCAAAGGCACTGTTTTAAATTAAGTATTGATTTGACTCACTATCATAGCGTGGCTGCTATGTCACCTCGCCGGTAAAGTTAAGTTGGGGCAAGACGCACCATTTGTTCGCTCATTGCCAACTTAGCAAACCGTCCACTAAAATTTTCTGTAGGAGATGAGCAATCGGTCACTTTCGTACATAGTCAACTTAGCAATCGGGCCGCTTCTTAAACCATCCACTTCTCTATTCCTTGTGTCCGGTAAACTACACTCGAGAGTAATGAATTCGGAAAAGTATTTTAATATTAAATAAGGGAACTTAGGAGCGAACCTACTGCTAAAGAAGAAAGGGTTCTCCTTTGTCCAAAAATGCACCTATGAGCGCTTTCAGCGTGTTCGGTTTATGGAAGGGTGAGAAGTGCGGAAGCAAATCGGGAATGATTGCAGTCATCTCCGGGTAAGCGACGGCGGCGGCGCGGCGATTGGGTCAGCGGGGTCGCCGAGAACTTGTCTCGGTCGGCGGAGGACAGCACTCGTGGGAAGATCGTCTATTCAGAATCAATAACGTTATTTCTTTAGGCTTACAAAATAAGCACTTAGACAAGTCAAAGTTTATACTATAAACAGTTATAAATATAGGTATTATTGTCAAAAAAGAAGCAGGGTGTTGTTGATTTTCTCTTAACTTAATTTTTTTGTCCATTAATGGTAGAAGTGAAAAAGAAACCACTAGTAGGTACATTTATATATCACTTATGTGTCTAATACATATTTATTTTGCCTATCTAAATCTAGATTTAATACTATTTAGATACATGTCAATATTTATATAGGTATTCCATTGGATACTCTGATATCCTGGATACGTATCGAAACCAGTAATATATGATCTTAAATAACAACATTATAGAAATACAGCCGAATTCAGAATCATCTCCTTTTTTACCCGACCGCGCAAGGGGGAGAAATAAAACATATTATAGAAATCATTGGAATACAAAGAATTTTTTGACTCAGGTACCTCAATATCCGCGACGGAGGCCCAGTATATACAATTCAGCTATCCAAGTGAGTTTATTTAAAACTAGCTTCTGCCCACCAGCGTTGCTTGCGGTATTCCCGTATAAAAAATCCTAAATGTAAAGTATTTTTGTTGCACTAAGTATTTACTTGACAAAGACAGTAACAATCAAATAATATAAAGAAATTAAACTAGTATTTACAATTGAAACAATTGAGCTAACTGTAGACTGTTGCAAACAATCTACAGATAGCTCAACTGGTCCATATCAATACCAGTCGGAAGCGTCCCCAAGACGCTGGCTGCATTGCCCCGCTGTATGGCAATGCTAATGCGCTGCGCCAGATACTCACCAGCTCTCGGGTCACGCGTCGCTTCGACCAGGCGCTCAAATAATTTTTTGAAAACCCGGAGAGCGTCGGTACCCCACGGACCTAGGGTCTCGACTCCAAGGGGAGCAAATGCGTAGGCTCTGTCGAGACCTGCATATTTGTGCCTCTTGAGATCCTCGGCCAAATCTGCCGCCGAACCAGCCCTCACGGATGTCCTTGAAAGATGGGAAGGCGCAAGTGTGTCGACACATGTAGCGTCCCACACAATAGGCCTCCCCAGCTCCCAAGGGACTAAAGTCATGCCGTCGGGCCTCTTACCATCGTCACGCAACAGACCATTCGGTTCGAGAATAGCTGGTACGCTAGCGGTGACAAAGGCCCGTCGGATGATGTCGTTAAGGCTGGCATGGCGAGAAATCCGACCGGCAGCCCTAGTACACGATAATCCGTGATGACCAAGCTGTTCGACAACAGTACCGCACTGGCATTGATGAGGCGCGCAACACCTTGCACCCAACCGAAGACATGTTGCTATACGGAAAGTTACGGGATGCAATAGAGTGCCAGTATTATATGAAGGAAGTGCTTGCAACCAATGTCCTGACTCCCATTTAGAAACGGCCAGGAGACGGGCACGATCTGCAGAGCTGGAGCACGTTTGTAACAAACAATTCCGTGTCAACTCACACAGAGGCCCGTCCCATTGCCGTTGGGACAAAAGAGATTTTGGGGGAGCAGCATCAGGGCATGGACTATGCCAAGCCATTCGAGCCTCGTCTAAAAACGAAATTTTGAATGAATTTCTAGGTGAGACCAAAGACGGCTTTAAAATTTTTTCCACTAAAGAACTAGTGCTGTAGAAAGAAGACAAGAACGCTGGCAGGGCGACACTTGAAATTTTGCGGATACCTAAGCCTCCCAATTTGACAGGCAGGGAGGCCTGCGACCATGCCTTGTCATCGAAGCAGATATTCAAAACCGATGATAAAGTATTCTTTATTATGTTGTCTAACCCTTCTAAGAGCTCGCTGTGTTTCCACAGTTGACAACATCTCAAAGAATACGTAAATTTAGGTACAATCAAGCAAAACCGATGAATTGTAAAAGCCATATGGCTATTAATTTTGAGAAGTCTGTCCGAGGTTTTGTTGAAATTTTGAATTTTCTCATCTACAAATGATTGAAAAGACTCATCAAAAATTGGTGAACCAAGGAGGCGAAGTGAACATTTATCTACAACTATAATGTTGGGAGCCAAACTATTGAATTTTATTATGATATTGTTTTTGTCTACACAAGAGTCCGAAATAAAAAGCTCGCACTTTGAAAAATTTAGATCTAAACCTATTTGCCGAAATTCATCTGTGATGATTTTTCGGCTTAGTATACATACATATTTCGTTGCACCTTGATAACAGGATGATTGGGAGATGGATGCAAAGTTTCGAGGCGAAGATAGAACAGACCATACATAGACCATTTGTGCCATGGTTGTCTCAGGCGAAGTTTCACTGTTAGTTTTATACGGCGGAAAAAACCCGATATTCAGCTTAGGCAATAAGTGAACTGTGTTTTATATTATCTTATATAATCCGTATACAATTTAACAAAACATGTTCTAGCTATCTGTACCTAAGTACAGACATTTTTTTAGTTTAAATTATCTTATATAATGCGTATAGAATTTAACAAAACATGTTCTAGCTATCTGTAAGTACAGACATTTTTTTAGAGAGTTCACGAAAATTTCTAAAATAAGCTTTGTTCAAGTCTTATTGAAAACATGCCCGGTTATTGTTATTCTTTTGAGGTTTACGAGGAAGGGGTTTACAAACACTAAAATGAATTTAAGAAATTAGGGCCTTCAAACTAAAATGTGTGACAAAATTTTCATTTGTAGGCTGCCGCAAATATTATCGTAAAAATCAATTTGAAATTTTTGATGTTCAAACCAAGATTTAAATCGTAATCTTTTTTGGTTCATAACTACTCCCAGCACAGGCCACCAGCTGTTCTGAAAATATAAACTACAGGTTACAGAATATGTGATCTTATCCTAAATACTAACGTAAAGACATTCAACAGCGTAACCTCGACCGGCCCTTCAACACGCGAGCCCCCCAGGCTCCACAAGCTTCGACCAGCATTCCATCGACATCTCGGCAACAAGATCCTGAGTTACCAAGGCCATCTCCGACATTTGTAAGTTTTGTTTTTATTTCAAGTTTGGTTTTATTACCTACTCTGTTTCTTTTCTATTATAATTTATGTGTTTTATCAAAAAATATGTGATAGTTCACCACCTGTATCGCACATGTCTTGTTATGTTTTTTATAAAATAAAATTTAACTTATCACGTAGGTAATTTATGTTATTTGCTTAACTACCTGTATTGTAATTTGTAAAGAGTGTGTTCATAGCCAGTGACGCGCTCTACGCTAAGGTGTCACGGAAGACCAGCGCTTCAGTTGCTCCCCGAGCTCCTGCAGCACACGCTGAGTGGCAGCTTTTTAGTCTCACATTGTATTTTTTTCTCTATTTAACCCTTTTCATTATTGTATTTTTGTTTTGTGAACCAATAAAAATTTTCTTATCTTATCTTATCTTTCAAACTACCTAAGTAAATGAGAAATAGCCTAAGAAAGTGGACACCTGCTTATCTTTCCGATGCAATCAAGCAACCATAGAATGAAGTGAAGTGAAGAGTTATAGCCCGGCTAGACGCTCAAACATTTGTGCATGCAGATTGCACAAACACAGTTTGCGCAACCAAAATGAGCCCGGCCACACGCTCCATCTAGCTCGCGCAAACTGGTTTCAGCCCGGCGACACGCTCCATCTTGCTTACGCATACTATGTTTGTGCATGCATGATTGCACAAATGTTTGAGCGTGTAGCCGAGCTATTAGAGGTGAGTTGAAGGTGGCGGGTTCAAGTCCCGTCGAGGTTTTAAATTTTGAGATAGTATTTAAATTCTTAGAACCCATTGAATGTTTATTTTTGATTACAGTACAATACAAGAATGCTTTTATGTTTAACACCAACAATAATAGATGACAAAGAAAACAATACATAGGAACAATACATATAAGACATAAGTACCTACTAATAGGCAGCCTTATCGCTACTAAGCGATCGCTTCTCGGTAATTTGATTAGGTACTCATTACATAAAATATTTAGATACAGATCGATCCCAACCCTGAACCGAAGCAACAGCTAAGTAACCAGCAGCTGCAAGAATCCGTTGCTCAGATACTACAGAAATATAAACAAAAGCAACAACAACAACAACAAGAGATATTTAAACAACAGCAAAACCAGCAGCTAAATCAAAAAGAACAGACGTCGACACAAGAACAACAGCAACAACAGGTATTAGTACCAGTTCTGTTTGTAGGTGACTGGATGACTGGCTGGACTGTTTCGTTTTATTTAGTTTTTTGTTTGTTTCCGTTTCGTCCAGAATCAGAATCAGAATCAATAACTTTATTTCTTTAGGCTTACAAAATAAGCACTTAGACAAGTCAAATTGGCTGTCTCACTGTTCCCCTAGAAGAAAGTCCTATTCTTACTTTGGTACATGTGTTTTAAACTACTTTTAACAGTAATTACAATGAGACGTAAATACAATGGGCAGCTTTATCGCTTTTATGCGATCTCTTCCCGGTTATATACTAATTCCAGAAAATATTTTCTTTAACAGTTTCATCCCAACCCTGAAACAGTTCAACAGCAATATTCACAGCACCTTCAAGTAGCCGCTGCTGTTCCGATACGACATCAAGATGAACGAATACAACAACCAGAAGAGATATTAACACAACAGCAAAACCAGCAGCTAAATCAAAAAGGACAAGCGTCGAAGCAGGAACATCAAAAACAACAACAGCAGGTTAGTAACTGTTCTGCTTGAAGGTATATAGAGGAATATGGAATTGTTTCTAGGTCGCTTCGTTTTGATTAATTTCGTTTTCTTTGTTTGATCCCGTTTCGTCCCTTCAGCTGTCTCACTGTTCTCTTGAAGAATAAGGGTTATTCTTGTACATGTGCTGTAAATGACTGTTGGCAGATTTTTTATAGATCACGGAGTAGCATAAATTGTTTTGGCTTTTATATTTTTAATAATATTTAAAAGAAACTGTTTTAAATTTTGTATTGATTTGATTCACTGTCATAGCAGGGCTGTTTATCTCAACCACTCACGAGCCCCGCGCAATGTTTATATATCTGTACTAAAGGTTTATTTGCTTAACCACAATGTTTTTGCAGCAAACTGACGCAGCCCAAGACGTTGTTGGAGCCAAAATTCAGCGAATACAGCGACGCAAGTCGATGCTACAACATGCAGATGTAAGTCCCCACAAACAAAGAACTAAGACCAAAGTCGTTGCCAAGATTCTTTAACAGATACTTACAAGGCCATTTAATCTATGTATGTAGGTAGGTATATACAGGTATTTTGCCTTCATAACTCATTAGTTTCTTACTGCGCGCGCCTCAGGGATGGGCAAATGAAAAAAAAATATCGATATATATTGTATCGATATTTATTATTAGTATCGATATATCCATAGTAAAAAATATCGATATTTCGACATATCGATATTTTTGGCCATCATCAATGTGCAGGCAAAACGGAGCGTGTAGCAGGCCATAGATAATCCCAAGCTACAGAACTAGTAGGATCTTTGACTCCAAAAAGAAGGAAGGAAGACGAACATATCGCCCCCAATTTTGACACTTACAATCAAACATAGACATCAGTGTACCAACACAAAATAAATAGGAATGTGTTGCCCCTTGTTCACATTTATATCAATCAATAAGCTGTCCTACTATAATAATAACTGGTAACCGGAAATAGATAATTGTCTACAATAGAATAAAGAATATCGATTTTGATATGAATTTTGATACCCTGACATAAATATCGAAAATCAATATATCGCTTTTAAAAATATCGACTAATTATATCGATTAATTTCTGAAAAAATATCGACATTTTTTACCCATCCCTACTGCGCCTAGCCTACAGCCTACATTCTATTTCGATTCAATACGATCTGTTGTGTAGGCCTCACTGAAGACATAACAATATATAAATTTAAAAAAAAAAATTGGTGAAAACAACCTTTTATGACATATAAGACCAAATTTTTTGGGTAGACAAATCCAACGAACCTAATGTCTACGTGGTTAAGTCGTTTCGTTTAGGAGTTCTTATGGCCTTCGGTTCCATCATCAGCTGAATGGTACCTTGACATTGCATTGTCAACGAACTTACTCGTATATAAGTATTCCTAACTTTAGCTAAATCGGTTGAAGATAACTGCTCTAAATTTCAGTTGCAAGATTTGTCCCACCTAACTAACAGGGCAAGTAGAATAAAAGCTTGTAAAAACATCCAATCGTATATTCACTCTTTCGAATTTACTTTAAAACTGTTTTACAAGTACATTTTAATTATTTTATTTCTGTCGTGAAAAGACCTTCGTTTAAGAACAATCTCACCTAGAGATGGATTTATGCCGGGCATTTACAGGGCGTATTGAGTAAATTCCCAATATTATGTCCTTTTATGCCGAGCATTTACAGGGCATATTGAGTAAATTCCCTATATTATGTCTTTTGATGCCGGGCATTTACAGGGCGTATTGAGTAAATTCCCAATATTATGTCCTTTTATGCCGATCATTTATAGGGCGTATTGAGTAAATTCCCTATATTATGTCTTTTGATGCCGGGCATTTACAGGGAGTATTGAGTAAATTCCCAATATTATGTCCTTTTATGCCGATCATTTATAGGGCGTATTGAGTAAATTCCCTATATTATGTCTTTTGATGTCGGGCATTTACAGGGAGTATTGAGTAAATTCCCAATATTATGTCTTTTTATGCCGTGCATTTACAGGCATACTGAGTAAATGCCCGGCATAAACCCATCTCTCATCTCACCTGATGATGATGTGGCCGACAATGCTGATGATGTACATTATTAATTATACCTTTTTTCCTACATGTTTTTAACAGGCCACTCAATGACGTTTTGATACTGAACAGGTTCAAATGGTAAGTATTAATTATGTACATAAATATATATATACGTACGTATCTATCTATTCATACCTCATCTATAATGTTGACGACCGATGTGGCACAGCGGGCGAAGGTCCGCCTGTGTCGCAGGAGGTTTTGGGTTCGATTCCCGCCTTGGGACTAATAATTTTTGTACATCTGCAAATATTTGTCTCGGGTGTTCTGGGTTTTTGCTATGTATTATAAAAATTATCTATCTATGTAATGTATTGTATTAAGTATATAAGTACCACAGTACATTTGCACCCATAGCATAAGCTCTGCATATCTTGGGGCTAGATGATGCTGTTGATTGCCCAGCATTATTTATTATTTAATGTTGCTGCATCTATAGCTATATTGCACCCTGATCTACTGAGCTAATCAATTGAGATTAAATACATGGTTGCATGTGGTTCAATTTTAAGAGAATCTGTAGTACTGGGGTGATTATAGGTTCCAATTTGCATTGAATGAACTCCACGGATGTTTTTATACATAGTTACCTAACACCCAAAATTTCCAGTAGCTGCCCTCCTTATGATAAATGCAGTTACTAACATTTTTGCCAAAATTGAGTTAGAAACATAACTATTCTGAATCTCCTAAAAATGATTCGGAAACAGTTTTTCATGTTACACTGCTTTCAGGCACGTCAAAGATGTATGCAACAACAAGGACAAGATCTATGGATTTCCATTTGCATGGCGAAAATTCACCAGGAAGATGCCCGGCGTACCATCGAAAATGTGGTAAGTTCAATCAAAGGACACGCACGGTAGTGGCACTGCCAATTCGATTAGACGACCGGCAGCGAGACTCCTTTTCTCGAACCACTACGAGGCACTTTTCAGCTATAATAATGCCTATAATATATAATAATAGCTATAATAATGTATAATATGCACCTGCAGGGCAGCTTGTGGCGATCTGTTGGTGAGTAGCGACACCACGGGTATACCGAGTGCTCCCGGGGAAGTTCCTGGTTCTCGTCTCCGCTTGCGGAGTGGTACCCCGAGAGAACCAGATCCCCACCTCTTGCTTGCCTTCATTGGCCGGTCTGAGTGGAGTCGCGAGAGATGCATCTTAGGATGTAGACTCGGGGGTGGAAGTGTCTAATGGCGTAATAACGAGGAAGCCCGCTCACGAGTCTTCGTGATGGTGAAATCGGGGCCGCACCTCTGAATCAGAATCAGAATCAATAACTTTATTTCTTTAGGCTTACAAAATAAGCCTATTAGTTTGCAAAACTACGTGTCTGCCTCCTTTCCTCGCTACATCCCATGCCACTCTTCCAGTGTGTGGCTGGCCCATTATACTTTCGCCGTAAAAAGAGTTGAGGTCACGAGAAAAGCCAAGTACCTACTCAAAGGATATCCTTGACTATTAAGTGTAACTAAGTAGTAGTAATTTGCCAACTTAATTGTCGAAGGTAATATAATGGTTCAGTGGTGGCGTAGCGAGGGCTGATACCCGGGGCGGATTTGTGCTCGACAGTTTTTACGGCGGCGGAACTGTTCAACATCATTACCGGTTTTCAAAGCTCGTGTCAAGGAAATTTTCCTCCTAGTAAAATGAATACTTATTTATGTATCTTATATTACATCTTGATTTATATAGTAAGTTGCTATTATCCTCTGGTGTTAGATATTTATAATGTTATTTATTTCTGTCAACTGACAACAGAAAAGACAGAAAAGCCTTTCTTAAATTAGTATAATTATTTCATTCAAAGGTTGCCTGGAAGAGATCGCTTCTAAGCGATAAGGCCGCCCATTGTACATGTTTTATGTAATGTCTTTTATTAATGTTTTATTAGTGGTGTACATTATTACAATTTTTTTTTAATTACGTAAAGAATTTTGTAATTGTAACTGTTACTAGTCTAGACTTGGCATAGGTGTTAACATAATTTTTTTGTACAGATCTATTTTACTTGTCAACAACGGTATACACGTTTCCGTTTCCGGGATAAAATTGTTCTATATTTTATTAAACTTCACAAGGTATGTTTGTTTAACCATATTGTTTTTACAGCAAACTGAACCAACACAAGACGTGGTGCCGGCCAAAAGGCAGCCTCTACAGCGACGCAGTTCGATTGTACAACCTGCGGATGTACGAGTAAGTCCCCACAAACAAAGTATGACCAAAGTCATTTCCAAGTTGTTGCCAAGGTTCTATTACAGATACTAGATTTTTTATTTATCACTTAGAAGCTTCTGCCTGCGGCTTCACATTTTTCAAAAGGCGACATCTAGTTAAAATGCGAGACTAATTTAATTTGATGTGATGAGTAAATGATGACACAATACGGAACGACGAATGAAAGGAGGCCTACATTGAAACACGAAAAACGAAGTTTCGGTTGACTGATCGCAACGTAACGAACACTTTACAGCTGAACGTGCAAAAGTGCGTTGCTTCGGACGCGTCACTAATTGAGATTTTGTTACGGATATCTAACAAATAAACGACAATCATTTTCATAGAAAGGTCTTCGAAAGATGGATCTCATCTCTGTCTGCCATCCGTCAACTTTGTGATTTGTTTTTCAAAGTAGAACTCTTGTTTACGTCCATTGCCATGGAAACTATTTGTTACCCGTCATTGTGATAATTTGATTGTTTTCAAAAACTTTTATTTTAATTTAATTTTTCTTTTTTTTTAAATAATTTCTAGTAATCGCCTTCGTATCCCTTACTTTGACACTGTTTGCTGTAGTTTTGCGGAATAAATACCAATCCCCTGGGGATAACATTTTTATGGGACCACCTCGGAATTATTTTGAATTTGAAGTGAAAGAATCGGTCCATAATCGCGAGAATGATCGCGTAACACACAAACAAAAGAAAACAATCAAATTAAAAACCTTTTCCTTAAAGTCGGTTGAATATTATTCATGATACCATGTTTTCAGAAACGTAAAAATTCTATGGAACAACACGACCAAGTTTGGATTTCTAATCAAATGGAGAGAAACTACCAGGAAGATACCCGGCCTGTCATCGAAAATGTGGTAAGTATAATGTATTTTATTTATTATTACATAGAATAATAATAAATAAAGTATAAAATAACTTTATTTTGTAAACAGAACTTAGGTAGGTACTACAATTACATCTACAGGTCTACTGGTTATAGTTATTGGTATAAAATAAAAAATAAAATCATTTATTTTTATTTTTTTAATTTTTTTAATTAATATAATCCTATCTAATATTATAAATGCGAAAGTATGTTAGTTTCTAAGAATTTTTAATAAGATCCCAAAATTTTTCGTCTTCGACGGGACTTGAACCCGCAACCTGTGCGTGTATTTGTTTGTTTATTTGTGCTTCTTTCACGCCCTAACTAAGCAACCAATCGACTTGATTTTTGGCATAGAGTTGGTTGAAAAGATGGAAAATAGCATAGGCTATTATCCTGGTATAACATCAAACTCTTTTGGGAGATTTACGGGAAAAAATACCTTTTTATCCCCCTAGAAATGTCAAATACTAATTTAACGCAGGTGAAACCGCGGGGAACAGCTAGTTGGTTTTTATTTTATTCAATATCTAAAGCTAAGAAAATAACAATCAAATAATATAAAAAAATTAAACTAGTATTTACAATTGAAACAATTGAGCTAACTGCAGACTATTCCAAACAATCTACAGATAGCTCAACTGGCCCATATCAGCTAAGTGCATCTACGTAATACACTTCTAGCTTGGATCCCAACTCTAGTTCTTTTCATCCGCAGTTGCGAAGTCCGGTCGCAAATTGCAACGTGTTTACTTTCAGCATATTTCGTAATGATTCCAACGATATGAGTTATATATATACATACATAGAGCTCGAGGTTTTGTGTAAATTGGTTGAAATATAACGATAATTGTTGAATGTGTCGGAAAAAGTCAAGCCGCCTGGGAGCTTTTATCGAAAACGCTGCTTAATCCCTTTGAGATCATTAAAACAATTCATGGTGGGATATTCCTCTTTTATAGGTTTACAAAAAAGATTGAGATGGCATATACATATCTATCTTTTAAGGATAGCTTACTATACCCATTCTATCTTAGGTTATAAAACATGCAGGCAATATTCTCTACTACCCGTACGAAGCCGGGGCAGGTTGCTAGTTAAGTATAATCAGTAATCTTGTAACCAAAACACAATGCTTACTTTGGGGCTCGCTGATGCTGTATGGATTTCCCATCATTATTTATTTAAATAGTTGGTTGTTTGTAATGCCGGAACACTTACTAAAATTAGTCTATAATACGCCACCGTCTAATACCTGTAACAATAGTTACGTGTCCGTCCAAAGATTGCCTGAAAGAAATTGCTCTTAGCGATTAGGCCGTCCATTTTGCATCTGTTTCTGTCTTTGTGTTTTCCTGCACTGTTTTTCTCTATCTTGGTATGAAATAAAGCATATTTGTATTGTCCTTATTAATGGCGCGGGGCAATTCCTTGAACGCTTTTGTGGATCATGTTGCACAATTTTAAAAAACAATACCTTTTCAGCAAGTTCCAGTTCCTGTCTCAATACAACCAGTGCCGCCGGCACATTTACCCGTACCAACTATTCCTGTTCAACACCGGCCTGCCGAATACGTGGTAAGTCCTAGCTTTACGAAAAAAAAATATCTCTCTCTCTCTCTCTCTCTCTCTCTCTCTCTCTCTCTCTCTTACGACAGACAAGAGTGAATAGGTACCTATTCTAAACCTTCGTGATACACTACCGGCCACATCGTCACTTTCCATCCAATTTCTAGACAATGACTATAAACAATTTCTAATTCCCCAAAGACGAACCTTTCCTGTTCTCTACATGCCTAATTCAATTTTAAATTAATCGATATAATTTAAACCTAAGTTAATTGACGAGAAACTGATAACACCTTACTTTAGATTAACATTGAGTTAACCATTGTTATTGTGTATTTCTTTTTCAATAAATAATTTCATTTCATGTCATCAGGTGAAATTGTGGTCAAACGAAGGTCCATGGTATAAAAAACAAGGTATGGCCGAAGTAACATTACCTAATCTGTAGTATGGTCTTCCGAAACACGATGGTCACGTGGGTGACCTTTTCTTACGTCATCATCGACATCGGCGAATGAGGAGACGACTCTGTTTCACATTTGCTTCCCAACTTCTACGTTTTGTTGAAATAAAGTGGCAACTGGACAGTGACGTAAACAAGAGACACTACCGGAGGAGCAGACCTTGTTTTCGTGGATCATGCAAAGGTCTATCGAAGATAAAAAAAATCGTAACTTAATGACTGCAGGCAGAAAATATATATTAAAATATAGAATACTTCCTTGCCACATAAATATAAGACAGGGCGCTATGCCGCTTTTTAGGGGAGGCCTATGTCCAGCTGTGACAGGGTTACGGTCATTGCGGTCACTCATCATCAGAGAAAAAACCGTACTAGACGCTTTCCAACACGCATAAGCCCTCAAATGGAGATCCCATTACTCGTCAAATGGCGAATTGAAGCAAGAATCAAGTCAAAGCGTTTATAGTTATCAATTACTTACTTGGTTTTAACTTATTTATCGGTATCTGATTTAGGACTAGTGTAATGTCAACGTCGGATCGTAGAATCAGCCCGTTTGTAGAATGGCTAGGTCAATAGCAAAAGTAACGCAGATTTTTTGGGACCACCTAAATAATTTTATTCGACGAGATGCAATGCAAAAACTTCTTATCTGCTATCTAAAGTACATTTAGAACCCATAAAACAGCAAAATTCGATTTTTTTCACGCGTGGTCTATCACCTTGGCGACGTCATGATAGTCCTGGTTTAGGAACTAATAGTTCATCTATGGCCTATAGGTAGTAGGTACGTCCATTATGGTGGTTCAAGTACAAACATGCTGTCGGTGATGGTAAAAATGTTAAGGACTCAGCTTCGTTAATTTTGAATCCTACCTAGAAAATGTGTTTGGGTAGTGTAGTTTTAACGGCATTCCTTGATCACGAAGAGTTTTTGTTTAACTTTCATTTGTACCGTATTGCGTTGAGGCTGCTCCACAGTTTTTAACTTTTGCTGCCTCATCGTTCATTTGTAACTTGTAGGTACCTTAATCTGAATAAATTTATTTTGTATTGTTTTAGGCGAGCGTCCCCATCCGTTCTAACCTGTTTTCGCAACGCATGGATCAACAAATTTCTGTGGGACATATTGTAAGTGAATATAATAAAACAAAACTTTTAAACCGACTCAAAAGTAAAACCTACACTTTTGAAAATAGTTATTTTACTATTTGACAAATCTCCAGTAAATTAATCTTAAATAGGTAAAGGGTATCCGTCAATGACGGATCACCGGAAAATCATTATTTGAACTTTGAATTTTTCAAAAGCCAGTGCCCAAATAATCTAGAAAGAGATAACATTGGACGCGGCTGGAATGCGGGATGATTTTGTAGGTACACTTATCAACGAAACAAATTTGCAGAAAAAAATATAGTTAAAAACTAAAACCCGACTACATAAAAGTCTTAAACAAGCGTTCACCTATTGTCCATAGCATTTTCTTTTGATACTTAGGTATATGGGGTAGTTGCCTCCGACTGGAGGCAACCACCCCATATAACTAGGGTATCTATCGGTTTTATCGCGCTATCGAAGTGTTCCAGGTGTAATTTAGACCCAGCTATCTCTTAAGACCTTTGTTTTGTCGGACACCATATAGCCTATAACTATCGGGGTAATGAGACGAATCAATCGATACCTCACTTGTTGAAATCGAAGTAGTAGTTTTTGCGGTACGTGGGAACAAAGAAATCGGCTACATACATAAATACATACATAGTGTGCTAAAATCATAACCCTCCGGTAGTCGGGTAAAAATGGGATTGTTCATAGACAATGCTGCCAGTATTGGAGAATTGAAGGACAAAACCCTATATTAATGGACTAAAAGGCCCTGTACAAACCCATAGTCATGTTTGCTGTGCTTCACTCAGAATAATCTCGTAAGTTTCCCGAATGTTTATGCCACGATGGAAAACATTAGGACGGCTAACTTAACTTTTTGCTAGTATTCTATATACTAAATCAATCTTCAAGAGTCAATCAGTCGAAAATCATCGGCTCCGGATCACTTATTATAGCGACGCCAAGTGTGCCCACAATAGGTAATCACTTCTCACCAGGCAAGATGAAGCCAAGCAAGCCAGTTCTGTATATTCGACTGCATGCTGTTCCAATTTTTTCAGTGTAAAGTCAAACTTACGCTGATATTTAAGAAATGTCGTACTCACCAGTCTACCCTTTATATGGTCCTTCAACAATCTGCTTCCTTGCACCTAGTATTTTGTTGAATCCATCTGTTGGATATAATTAAATGGAACCTGTCAGTGAATCTGTTATAAAAATAGAAACCTCGTCTTTATTTTTCAGCCATCCCACGAAGTACTAGAACATGCTTTAAGGCAGAATGAACCAAATCAAGTACGTAATACCGATCATATTACCTTCTAAAAACCTGTAGCATAGTCATACTGTGAGCGTAGTACCTAATTTTCATAACAACTCAACTATCCTACTTATATTATAAATGTCAAAGTTTGTATGGATGGATGTGTGGATGTATGGATATTTGTTACTCTTTCACGCAAAAACTACTGAACTGATCAGGCTGAAATTTGGTATGAGTATAGTTTGGGACCTAATATAGGCAATTTTTTATCCCGATAAAACGCGGGCGAAGGCGCGGGCAGCTACTGGTGTTCTATAATAATCATAACCCTTTGTGTAATTGGGTTTTCCTATTTACTTACAAAAACAAATATTTTATAGCAAACCTTCAACTACACAAGCAACTTTCATACATACCCGCAAACTGGAACAACATGCTACAACACCAATTCTTTTGAAGCCATCGCAGCGCCTATCAGCCAGCATCGCTATATGAACCACCCACAGGCTTACCAGCAGCATCCCGTCGCCTCTACGAGCGGGTTACAGTACCCACACTACCAGCAGCAACAACAGGTAGGACAACAAACTATTGAGCCAGTTCAGTTAGCAAACTATTGAGCCAGTTTCAGTTAGCAAACTATTGAGCCAGTTTCAGTTAGCAAACTATTGAGCCAGATTAAAATAAAAAATTATTCAGCCAATTTTAGCTAATACAACCATTGAGCCAGTTTATTTTATACACACATTACTACTGAGCCTGTTCAAGAAAAAAAACTATTGAGAGAGATTTACATAGATATCAAACTATGGAGCCAGGGAAATACTTACCTGGTTCAATTATACACTCGACGAAGCATTAGCTTATAATTTTTTCGATTAAGACTTACCCCCTTATTCATAATAGTCTGCTAACTTAAAGCATTGCTAAGTCTCACTCTTTCTTCTTCTATAGACATAAGTCAGAGTGAGAAATAACACTGCTTAGCAGCTGTTTTAAGTTAGCAGACCATTATGAATAAGGGGGTTAAACTTTAAACGTACCTACATACGTATCTGTGTATGTGTTTTAAAACAGTAATTAACAGTGGTCATGCCTTTAAAACTGCAATCAAACAATAAAAACAAATTAGAACTAGTATAAGAGTATAAAAATATTAATTTGCAGCAAATACAAAGTTTACATAAGCTATCATCATCATCATCAGCCCGTACACGTCCACTGCTGAACATAGGCCTCCCCCAAACGACGCCACGAATAGCGGTCCTGAGCCGCCTCCATCCAACGACTCCCTGCGACCGCCTATATTTAAGCTATCATATTACATCTAAAATAAAAATAAACGAATCTTAACTGAAAATACATTACTGTTGTGGTACATTTTACAATAAAATTATTGAACAATTGAGCTGTGAGTGTGAGTTAAACATAGAACTTTCACCTCTACTAGCGGAAAAATACTTTCTAATTTATAAAAGTCGAATATCAGAAACTCATTTTGATTAACAACTATGGAGGGTTAGAATCACAGATATGTAAATAATATCTTAAATGAGATCTTGCTGTTAAAACGGTAATTTAACAACACGTGCACTTTCGTTCTTTTGAATTTATTTATTTCCATTGCTATCGATTAGAGTATGTTTTGTCAAAAGGCAGTGATAATTATGGTAAGAAGACGAACAATCAACGTTTCTACGCCGCCAAGACTAAATAAGAGCAGCGTTGGTAAACATTTATATTTAGAGCTACAATTCTTTATACCACTAATTCATTACTAATTAAAATTATCCTTAATAATACTATAAATGCGAAAGTAACTCTGTCTGTCTGTCACGTTTGACGCCAAAACTACTGAACCGATTTAAATGAAATTTGGTACACAGATACTTTTAGAGCCTGAGAAAGGACATATGCTGATTTTTAATGCGAAAAAAGGGTTGTAAGGGATTGAATGGTTGTATGGAAGTATCGTCATTTTTAAAGCTAAACGCTTGGATTACATTTTTCGGCTGATAATTAGATATAAATAAAAATGTAATTTAAAGTTTCTACAAACTTTACCCTCAAGGGGGTAAAATATCAAAGGGAAATAGGGGATGAAAGTTTGTATGAAAATCGTAATTTTCTAACTAAACATGCCCATGGTGACCACTGTCACCATTCCACGCGGATGAAGTCGCGGGCACAGTTTAGTTTTATGAATTAATTGCTTATTTAAATCTTAGTGTTATAGTTTTTTTTTCCAGATGCAGTATTTCACATCCCGGCGGGATTTTCAAGGGCCGATCTCAAGAACTAAAAACTTTTAATGTCTATTTTACTTTTGTTCTCGACTAAACCAGGATGGTCTTAAAAGGTAATTTGATCGCCATCTCTGTTTCATTAGACACTTCCGGTCGCGTCTTCGCGCACGTTTTTCCGGGATAAAATTATCCTATGTGTTTTGTAGCCAAAATCTGAAAAGTCTCCGTTTGTTTGTCTGTCTATACGTCTATCTGACTGGTGTGAAAAAAACCAAAAACAGAAAATTGTTCACATTATGTAAATAATTCGTTGGATAGAACTTTCTTAATTACTTATAATATTAAATGTATTATAGCAAACGTCCACTTACACAAGCAGCCTTCGCCTATTCACACAAACTGGAAGATCTACAAGCGACAACGTCCATCCCTATGGAGCCATTGCAGCAATGACCTTCTTGACTCCAGCAGGAAGATACCGGACGTTGCTAAAAAGGTAATTTGACATCTTCTCTTTTTCATTAGAGATCCGACTGCAGCTTAGTGCACGATTTTCGGTATAAAAAGTATCCAATAAGGTTTTAGGTTACCTACGACATTGTAGCGTTCACAAGGAATCTGCTCAGGATGGAGATGGCTCAGAACCGCTATTTGTGGCGCCGTATGGAAGAGGCCTATGTCCAGCTGTGGACATGTGTGGGGTGATATGAGGAGGCATGTTTTATTTAGGTTATTACTACATTGCCTTACATTTAAAGATTGTTTTCTTCAACAGCAATGACCACGAAGACAAAAGAGGAAGGAACCCCAAAGTTCTACTTTGCTAATATTGAAGTGGAGCAATTTTGGTAAGTGTTAGAATGATATTCTTTACAGATACACTTTTTATATGTACTACTAAATAATGGAAAAAGCAGATGACCCAATGATGTTTATTTTGACAGAGCATACCTACCTCGCAGCTCGCTCGCTTGCAATGCGCTACGATGCTCCTCACCTGTCAACACGAGGCAAAATGTTAGCCTGTAATTTCACAGGCCTCGGGCCCCATTCTGTTTAACTATACTCCGATTTAGAATCCAAGATACTTTATGTCAACAAAGACGCTTATGGAAGAAAACTTAAAAAAAACTGGTAACGATAATAAAAAACAACAAGGTTATAAAACAGCAAAGTTATCACTAAAAACTTAAACGCAAACTTCAAAAACGCATAATCTCGTATGTGTAGCATAAAATGTTTTTTGAATTCGAAAACGAAGAGAGATCAATTAAATGAACGTAATAAGCTTTCAAAATCAAAAATTATATTGAGCTTCTATGCTTTGCTTCGATGATAGAGTACGCGCAAATCTTTATGAGCTCTGTGAAGTTGGCTTCAACGGCTGCACATTGAACCGTAAATAAGGCGTTGAGGGGAAGAACGGGGTGAGGGGTCTGTCTGTCAAACCAGGGTTGCCAGCAAGAATTCAGGCGTATTTTTATTTTGTCTAGCACATTCTGTCCTGCAATTTTTTTTTATCATAATATATAAAACCATCTTACACTCAATGACGGATTATTTTAAACCCAAAATGTTAGAATAAATTAAACTTTTTATCTAACGCAATTAGCCCAAGTTTGAAAATAAAATAATTTCTATGTAGCAAATTTATTTATAATTTAGTGGGCAATACTGTCTAATGAATGCTTTTGAGTACAATGACGCAGTAAAGTCTTTGACGCTTGTCCAGTGTTCGTGTCGTTGATTTGATAGTTTGTTCTTGCGATTTTGCGTTGTATTCCCTGTTAATAGCTGTTTCTGTTAAACGTTAAATATGCCTCGCATGCGGTTTAACGTAATACTTCGTCAAACATGGAAAATGGTGTTCGATTTCATGAGTTTCATGACAAAAGAAGATAATGAAGGTCTTAATTTAACCTCAAAATGGTACTTCAGCGGACTGCAGCTGCAACAGGTGTGTCTATTAGCACCATAAAAAGGATTTCTAGCCGAAGCCCGGGTGGTTCGCTAATTTATAAATATCACTTTTCTATTTGATTGTACTTGCGCAGTTTTGCTTCCGTGCCTAAGTTCACAGAGCTCATTAAGTTTTGCGATCGCTCTACCAATGTCGTTAAATATTTTCCACCTATTCCTTGGGTTTTGTAACACCTTCGTATAAAAAAGTTCACATTTTTTAACCGGAGTAAAATCACTTCGCTATCACAATGGTATCGTTGCAAATCAATACCAAAACATGTGTTTGGTATTCTACCTGAGATTATATAAACTACAGATGGTCGTCGCACGAGGCAGTGGCGCGGTTGAAACCATTCTATTAATCTTTCCGTGTACGCACTATTTCTTCTGAGGATTCTACTTGTCGATTCTGCAGCGATATTACTGGTATAGTGATTGGTTAACAGAATTAGTCCCCAGACCTGCTATTGTTGCTTGGTGCAAGAACAGGCATAGTAGTAGGTACTTTCCAGGACTTTGGTTAGGAATGCGCTCTACGGTACAATTTCCCACGTCAAAATATTAGAATGAAAAAATATTTAGTAACAATTCCGCGTATAATCTACTCCCTCTCGACTCGACTCAGTTGGTGTTGCTTGGTAATCTCAACGGTTGTGTATTGTGGTGTCCTGAAGATATCTCGTGGACAGACGAAACTAGTTGACAACGTACTTTGATGAATAGTAGATTACACGCGGAATTGTTACTAAAAAAAAATCATTCTAATATTTTGCAATGGATTTCCGCAAAGTAACGCCTGAATCTATTATTTATTGTATTTTCCACGTCAATCAAACTCGTTATCAAAAAGTCTTTATTACCGTAAATTCAATCGATATACACTTAGAAAGGCCTGTTATTTCACAGATTGCTCAAACTTGAACACAGCAAGTCTGCTTGGCGCCAGACCTCGCACCAAGCGCCCTATTTTTGTTAAAATATCTTAAATATATAAAAATTGTAAATACATTTATTTCATTAATATTTTTCTAAAAGTCCATTCTCCAAGTTCGAAAACAGTAAACTTAGTTGTAAGAAATAGCATAGTTGTTAATATTTTTCGATGGTTCACATTGCTTGAAGATTCTATTATTTGATTAAGAACAAAAACAGGTCAATTTTTAAGATTGCATTCATCATGGTCCAAAAAAATAGATCTGCTATTCCGGGAGTGTCACCAGGTGACGTCACTGTCCAGTTGCCACTTTATTTCAACAAAATGTAGAAGTTGGGAAACAAATGTGATAAGGGTCAATTGAAAAATCAATAAAAAATGTTAATCGTCAATTATCTTTGTTAGATCAGTCAAAACAGCGTTAGTTAAATATGTACGAGTTAATGTGATAAATAAATGGTAAATACATAAAAAACAAAAGAAATTGAACCAATAAGCGACCAATATAATAGTGATACACTAATGAATACTATGGTATAAGAAAACAAGGTATGCTCTTCCGAGACACAATAGTCATGTGGGTGTCTCCAGCTTACATCATCATCACCATCGGCGAATGAGAAGACGGATATGGTTCCTGGTATTACCAGTAGCATAAAATTGTAACTACCCGAACTCTTGTATGAATCTGATAAAACTATGGGGTTTAGTATTTACCAATTATTTATCACATTAACTCGTGTTAACTAACCCTGTTTTGACTTATTTAACAAACATAATTGACTATTGTAATTTTTTTATAAATTTTTCAATTGACCCATAACACGTTTGTTTCCCAACTTCTACATTTTGTTGAAATAAAGTGGCAACTGGACAGTGACGTCACCTGGAGACGCTCCCGGTAGAGCAGACCTATTTTCTTGGATCATTATACTATGGAAGTAGCTGAAAAAGACAAGTCTAGAAGTACCAACGTCTGTAATATGTCGGATTTTTTTAGTGCATACGCTGCAGAACTAAGTCTCTACGATAGCTTATCTATTTATGGGCGCCATTGATGTTTATTCCTAAGAATACGGTACTGTCTACAATTTCTAACGTTTCTCATTTTACGTTTACATCAGCCTTATCTTGTTTTACATTTGGTAGAATAAATCTAATACATTCACTTTTGGTTTCGATAAGCAAAATATTATTGACACTAAACCAATGGACTACTTTTGATATTGCATTGTTTACATTGTCAAAATTTGAATTTTGTCTAAGGATCTTTAAAAAATTAAGAAGTATCAACAGCAAACAGTACAATCTCGTGATTATTTTTAAGAAGATGAGGTAGGTGGTTAATATAAACCAAAAAAGAAAAGGTCTGAGGATAGATCCCTGCGGTACACCCATTGTAACTACAGATCCAGAAGACAGTTTCCCATTAATGTCAACTCTTTGTATCCAATCACTCTAGTAAGAAGTAAGAAGATCCAAATAAGTGTCCTTTATTCCATAGTGATGTAGTTTTCTGGTTAATGTTCCATGGCGTACACAATCGAATGCTTTTGATGAGTAGCAAATAACGTCTAAAAGCATCTTGCGACTTAGTATGCATATTCACCCTTGAAAGCCGAGAACTGACGGTCATTGTGGGGCGTAATGTAACGTATTACACAGCGAGCGTTCGCGCTGTCAGTACGGTGAAATAAAAGGCTGGCAACGAGCAACAAGACGGATTTTTGACGTCTCATGCTCACTGCGAAAGGTACATTACGTCCCGTAACAGTTGTCAGTACCTTGTTGAATAGAATAGAATAGAAACGTTTATTTGTAACTCAGACACATACAATTATAAAGAAATGAACATAAAAAAGAAAACAGTTTGCTAGAGTCACAAAACGGTCCCTGTCTCAGCATGGGTTAGTTGTATACGTATGTGTGTACAACCAACGCTGGTCTTCCGACAGAGCCGTCTAATACATAGAATCGCGAGGTGGGAAGGCTGATGCAGCGGTCGAGCCTTACAGGGTCCGCGGAGGCCGGAGCGGTATCCCTGCCTGTAGGCAGAAAAAGTCTGCCTACAGACAGCCAGCGTAGCATGATGTATATATTTCAAACGATTTTATGCCAAACTCTTGAATAAATATGTACATACAATAAAAAAAGTATCCCCCCCATGTAGGGGGGGATTTGCCATAATCACCAAGCTTGTTTACATTTCTAAGTTTAAATACTTTGAGATTTTATGCTGTTTTATGTATCGCAGATAATCCCTATATTCTAAAAAGTAGGTTGGTCACAAAGGCTGTGGAAAATATATGACATATGTATACATACATATGTCATATATTTTTTTACTTACGTCATTTTATTCATCATAAGTTCATAAAGTTACACATTTTCACTAAGTTTATGTGAAATATATGAAATTAATATTTTTCAGACAATAAGTAAAATTTATGTATCAATTTTTTTTTCGTAAGTCTTTCATGATTATTGGTGTTTCATGTAGCGAGTCAATTTAATTAGTTATAAGCAAGTAAGCTGGCGCTGTGATAGACTCTGCATAATATTAATTAGGTAAAATAAATTAAGATTTCGAATCAAAATCAATTATACTTGAGCGAACGACATATATGTGTAAAAATGGAGAAATCAGGAAAGAAGGCTAGAATGTTGTAAAATATTAACAATATGTCCAAATATAATGTTTAGATCACCGGGGTACGTGCAATGTTCATCTGTAAATCACATCACATATTGTATCTAAAATCTAAGATAGAAAAGTAAGGTAGTAAGGAAGAAATGACGCTTATTTATAATACCTTTCAAAAAGTAACCGATATTGATTTGATTGTATGATGTTGACGGATAAAACCCTCAAATAAATAAAAATATACATATAAATAATTACGCTTACTTACATAACCGTGTAAAAGAACCGTCAAAACCATCGTTAAGCTTCCTGTAAATTATTAATTAGTTGTTTAGAATGTTATTTTGGGCTTCTACTTTTAAATATTATAAATAGGTGCTGCAAAATTCTACTGTGTTCTTTCAAAACTAAAATCATCAGATATAATTAAATGGGCTTTTTGATCAAAGGATAATAGGGATCACTGTTGCGTAAAGTCTACCTGACTATGCCCAACAGTGGACAAAATTGATAATTCAACTAATCTATAAGTTTTTGCGTTCGTAAGACTAAAATCTGTTGAAATAAATATAGCCAATAGACCGTTTTATCAAAAGGACGGTGGGTCGGCTTGGGGTTGAATGCCCAACAGTCTACAAAATTAATGAAACACCTTATTTATCTTTCATTTATTTTATAATAATTTGTACAGTTTTTACATAGTAATATTCACTTCTTACATTAGTTCGTGTTCTTACGTTCATCGTTAATATATTATTTATTCCACAACATACAAAAGAATAGTTATATATAAGTAAACATTATGTATATAGGTGTGATTAAATAGCTCAATATAAAATTACATATAGGTTATAATTATTCTAAAAGTGATAAGATTAAGCACTGTTCCAAAGTCGTTGTCAATTAAAGATTATTTATCGGGTATTTATCGCGGACATTTTGTTATATTTTCCTTTGGTTGTCAATATTCTACTTAACTCTGTAAATATGTACATATATACAAAGAAAAACACAAAATAAAAAAATAGTCTCGAAATATTTATTAAGTTGTAAATAAGTAGGTGCTGTGTAGTGCACTGCTGCAGTAGAAAAAAATAGAAAATTTGAAAAAAATAACAAAAAAATCTCAAAATATGTCAATTATACAAAAAAAAAACAATAAAATTTTAAAGTTTAAAATAGGTTCGGTTAACATAAGCGCATATTTAATCTGAAATCTAAGGTACTTAAGTACAGTATCACATTGTATATACCATTTTTGGTGCCATCAAATATATAAACCGTCATCTTTATCTTAATGGTAAGCAGCAGGTCATATTAAATGTATTCGACCGTATCACGTAAACTATTTTCGCCCCCATCGATGCTATTTCATTTGTGTTTATTTGTAATAAAATGCAGACAATGAGCTTCGAAAATAGTATGAACAATACACCCTCGAATACATTTTAATCGACCAGCCAGGTGGGAAGGCTGATGCAGCGGTCGAGCCTTACAGGGTCCGCGGAGGCCGGAGCGGTACCCCTGCCTGTAGGCAGAAAAAGTCTGCCTACGGACAGCCTGTGTAACAAGATCTCAATTTTTTTTTCCAATCTTATAAACAGATCCACTATACGTATATAATGCATTTAAGTAGAAAAACAATAAGATAAAAGGCTTTTCCATAATTAAATGGTACGTAAGGTAGACATTAATACGTAAATATGTAGATATTAGCAGCGAGTATAAAAAACAAAAAACTTGAAAAAAAACGCAAAGATATGTGATATGAAAAAATAAAATAAAAAAAAGGTTAAACAAACTACATACATACTTCATCATCATCATCATCAGCCTATACACGTCCACTGCCGGACATAGGCCTCCCCCGTACGATGCCACATACATACATACTTAGTCATTTAAAAAGTTCCAATTAACATAACGTTATCGTGTAGTACCTATATCATCACCGTCGAACATAACGTTCATGAAGTGAACTTCTGGCAATAGCGAATCGTACAAGAAACACCAAATGGATAGTATACTTAGTCTTGCAGTTCACTTTATGAACATTTAAAAAGTTTGAATCGCATAAATTATAAAAAAAACACACAACATTAGGCATCAAACATTTTAATAACCTCATTATAATATTCTCCAAAATAATATTCAAAAGAATATAAAATATATTCGTCCTCAAAAGTAGTAATTTTGAATGCTTGCACAATCGTAAGGAAATTTCTGAAAAATGAACTAATTCCCAGGCGTAGACCGCCCCACCGAAACGCACTTGACGTAGACGACGCTCCTGCGTTCTGGATATGTCCGGTTTCCAAAACCGAGTAGAACAAATTCTACAAGTCCCAATCATAACCCGGAAGTGTGAGAGTCAGTGGGAAGGCTAATGTAGCGGTCGAGCCTTACAGGGTGGCCGCGGCGGCCGGGGCGGCACCCTGCCTGTAAGCAGAAAAAATCTGCCTACGGGCATCCTGCCTATATTGTAAATATGTATAACTACCTGCTGCCCGCGCCTTCGCCCGTGTTTTATCGGGATAAGAATAGCCTATAATGTTACTCCAGGTTCCAAACTATACCCATACCAAACAGTTAGCACAGCAATTTCAGTTTAGTAGTTTTTGCGTCAAATAGGAACAAACATCCATACTCACAAACTTTGACAGTTATAATATTAGTAGGTATATTACTTTTTTTTCCAAATTCATTATAAACATTACAATATAGTTAAATAAACCAGCCAGATTTTTTTTGTAGAAAAATCGTAATTCCTTGATGGGACGGACGTAGTAGGTAGGACGGACGGTACGTTAAGTAGGTGTGGGTACGCTTTTATGACAATACATATTTAACAATCCACTTGTTTATTAGTCTACAATGCGTAGTGACACCCCCCTGCTTGGGGGCACAAAAAAGTCATGTTAGTCTTAATTAAAAATTAGGATGTAAGTATTTTTTTTAATCAGATGTCTGTGTTATTATTCGTAATTATAAAAAAAATCTACTCAAATACTATGTTTAACAAAAGTCTTCTTCATTGATGCTAATTGGTTAGGGAAAAAAATTATATCAGCTAGTTCACTATGCCGCTTGGGCAGCACAAGGTTTATCTTCTTAGTATTTATCAGATCTCGAATCAAAATCAATTAATATCATTATCAATCAATTGTAAATACTAGTCTATCACTATTTCGCTAACTGTACTGTAGCGGTTTTTAAAGTAGGCAGTGATTTTACCTTTAAAATATTAAAATAATTTGAGCGATGACAAAGTTACACTAGATTTTTACGATCTCTATTTTGCCCGGTGACATTTTTACCCTAACCCGTTCTAATTTATTTTTATTATTTGACTGTAATTTTCTTTCTTAATAAAGTTTTTCATTACTTTACCTTTAAAATATTAAAATAATTTGAGCGATGACAAAGTTACACTAGATTTTTACGATCTCAATTTTGCCCGGTGACATTTTTACCCTAACCCGTTCTAATTTGTTTTTATTATTTGACTGTAATTTTCTTTGTTAATAAAGTTTTTCATTAATACATGAGCGAACATTTTTGTATATGTACATAATATATGCGTGTATGTAAGAATGGAAAAACAGGGAATACTGGAAGAATGTCGTATAAATATAATAATATCCTTCTATAATGTATATATCCCCGACTAAGTTTATAAATGCGTATATCATATCATTCATCTAAAATCTAAAAAGTTTCTTAATAGGAAGGAAGAAAGTAGAAATGAGGTTAGGTACTTTTTGTTTACAAACAAAAACTAAATATAAAAACTTTCGTAGTTTGACGAATTCATTATGAAAGTAAGCGGGTTAACTACGGACCTAGTTTGTGTTGGAAGAACACCGCACTCATCCTGATGAAGTTCCTCCTTAAGAACGGAACGGATAGCCTTAGCCCCCATACAAACGTACTTTCCGCTTCATTTGGAAACTATGTCCCCGATCTTATTGAAATTTTCCATACGTAATCGGATGAAAAATAGCTATGATTGTAGCGGTTTAGTTTTTCAAAAAACATAATGATCTTAAAATGAGAGCGAAACTCATTTTGACCACCAAATCGAGTCATTTTCAAGCGATTTTTTATGCATCATAGACACCGTTATTCGAAAATCTGTTGCGTTGCAAACATCTTAAATATATTTAACAATATAAATAATCAAAAATATTTCTGATATCAATCGTTTATTCAAAATTAATCAGAAAGTACGAAAAAATATCAAAAAAGGTGCCGACACCCAGCACACGCACACAGCCTCATGACAGCTTCGTATTTGATGGTTAGACGCGCTTTCTCACTAATAGCGCGCCCCATTTCATTCAACGTGAAACAACAACAAATCCGCATGTGCCGATACGTTTCCGTTTAGGAGAGGTTCGTAGCCTTCTTAAGGGATGAAACATTGGTTTTCTTCCAACACAAACTAGGTTCGTAGTTAACCCATTATATTACATTTATAACAAGTAAATAGTTAAAAAAACGTAATTTTTTTAACTTGAAATATTAACCGTTAAAACTTTCGCTAAGCTTTTTTCTTTATTGTAAATACTGCTATAACAGTTCAATAAATCAATGTGCAATCCATATAATAAAGCTTGAGATGCTATCATGAGACGGAAACTGGGAACTCGATGTTTTACCAGGACAAAAAGTAGCCTATGTTACTCTCGATCCTTTCAACTAACTCTACGCCATCATAAAAATCAAGTTGATTGATTGCTTAATTAGGGCGTGAAGGACGGACAAACAAACAAACACACTTTCGCATTTATAAAATAATTATTTCAAATTCCCGTTCATAAAAATTTTAGGCTTTAGAAGATTTCCGTTTTTGTGTGAGTTGTCTAAGCAAGGGAGAGTCTTACAAGAAAGTGCGGAAACGCGTGTATAGGGGATACGCTCTTGTATAATATCTTCCTTAAAAATATGTTTGTAAATATCCTATTGGAAAGTAACGAATTATCGGAACACAGTGTTCGTTAATTATTATAACAGTATTTCGAACAAAGTTCCATTGGACTCGTAACTGCAAGCTCATTAATTCATTTTAATTAACGCTTCAATTATATAAATAATAGGCCGTGGGGCCGCGGCTTACGAATATCGACCCCTCCAACTCAACCCGTGGATGTCGTAAGAGCCGACTAAGGGAACCTACCAGAGGAAGGGCAGCAGCTTCTTTCTGAGTATTTTTCAACACCAACACTGCGATCACCAATCCGCCTGCCAAGCGTGGTGATTATGGCAAATCCCCGCCCTACATGGGAGACCATCCACTCGATGGACCGACGACATTGTAGCGGTCGCAGGGAGTCGATGGATAGAGGCGGCTCAGGACCGCTATTTGTGGCGTCGTATGGGGGAGACCTATGTCCAGCAGTGGACCTGTATGGGCTAATATGATGATGATATATAAATAACCAAATTAATTGCCATTATCAAAATAAGAAAATGAAATTAAAAAAAACGTCAAACCCAAAATAAAAACGTTGATTTTTATTCGTTCGTAAACGTTTTACATTAAAACTATCCGATATGTGTGTTTTATAACAATGATTCCAACTTCCTTTTACTTGGCATGATATCTTTGTAGTGGGGCAAATGTTTGTCCAAGGATGTCGCTTGCACAAAAATGTAAAACAATTGGGATCTTCAAGAGGTAAAACATCTGACATATGTATGATTCGTCGTATTATTTCTCTGATTACCGATATTCCCTGTAAAGATACATGCCACAGCGCAAATATTTAAAAATCGTTACAAAACACAATACATTCTCGTGGCCGAACTATAATCTACTTACATATCCCTAAGTGGTGGTTAAACGTAGGAAAAAAAAAACTCAGATGAGATATGCTCAACTAGCTGCTGCCCACGCATTTGCCAGCGCTTTATCGGAATAAAAAATAGCCTATGTTATTCCAAACTATACCCATAGCGAATTTCAGCCTAATCGGTTCGTTAGTAAAAAATATCCATACATCCATCCATACAAACTTTGAAGTTTATAATATTAGTAGGACTATTCAGGGCTCTGAGTCATATTTATTTTATTGCATCATTGTATACATTTGTAGGTCTTAGTATCTAGGTAATGTATAAGAGACACAATGGTATCCAAGCAGGGTAGGTATCTGAGTCATGACATTACGTAGGTAAACTAGATGTCGTCTCTTGCAAAATTTTATCGCGCTATCGAAGTGTTCCAGGTGTAATTTAGACCCAGCTATCTCTTAAGACCCTCAATTTTGTCGGACACCATATAGCCGGGGTATTGAGAGGAATCAATCGATACCTCACTTGTTGAAATCGAAGTAGTAGTTTCAGCGCTACGTGGGAACAAAGAAATCGGCTACATACATACATACATACATAGGGTGCTAAAATCATAACCCTCCGGTAGTCGGGTAAAAATATCATATAGCACTTAGAAGTAGGTTCTCTGCTCATGCATTAAGCTGTGATTCTAATGAATAAATATTTAAAAATAAGAATTTATAGTTCTGTAAAACAGTAGTTATAGTTTCATTTCGCATTTACTTAGCTTCGTACAGCTTTTAAATGGTGCTTAAAAAACCAATCGTTATTTATTTTAGAAAGAAATTGTATAGAAAATTATATTAGGCTAGAATAAGCTTTGAAGTATATTATATAAGCCTAAAAAAGTTCATAATATTAAATTTAATAAAAAATATGGCCGAAATAAGATGCTTACTAGATTATAATGAAGATAATACTCGTAAATTAAAAAAAAATGATAGTTTAGAATGAATAAAACAAATTTAAATAACACTTAATGACAAGGCTGTGTTACGCTAAGATATTTATAGGGACTTAGTCAAAATAAACTAAATTTAGCTATGGACACTAGTTTCCAATTCATTAAGTCTGCCGTAAGTTATAGATATTTTTTTTTAAAATAACATTTTGAAGCTTTTAATATATTTTTAAGTAATTTTTATGCAGTTATTAAAACTATTAAGTTAATTTTGAATTCAAGTTATATTCCAACCACTTTTCATCGTAATTTACAAAAAAACCATTTTTGGTAACAACGCCCAGCCCAAACCGCTGACGCTAGAAAGCTGTGAAGGTACCTTTTACTGCACAACTTTCCGTTATGAAGGGATTTTTAGATATTTTACGCTTAAACTTCAAACACCATTTGCACCCCGCAAATGTGGTCCTATAATAGCTAGGAACTCTTATAATAGTTTTCAGAGGTTTCAGCTGATTTCGAGAAGATTTACTTACCCTAAAGTCCACGCGAAGGAAATCGCGAGTGGGTATGCTAGTGTTTTGCTAACGACAAGCATTTGCCTTGTAATATGAATCTAATTAATGGCCGAGACAACTCCTAATACGCGGCGTATTTAAATATTGTCTGTAGCGATTGCTTTTTGTAAATAATTTAAATTGATTTACTTAGAAGAGATTTAAGTAGTTAGATTTTTTATTCAGTTTAATGGTGTTTGATTTACATTCTTCTGTTTTTTAAGGATTTGTTTGCGTATGAGTTGTCTCAGCCAGGAGGAGACTTACAGGAAAGTACGGAAGCATGTATATCCACCACCGTATGTATTCAGAAACAATAGCTGTGTAGCAACGATGGAGTTCTAAGGCTCTATGTAACCTTCAATCATAGTCTACATTAATTTAAAGAACTCGGACAGCTTATTATTCAAGTAGATAATCATTTTAAGATCTTTTATTCACATTTTAGATAATACCCAGAGCTTGAATATAACGCTCTTTATTCAGTACAAAATTTTCTAGTCAGGTTTAGTTTAAGTTTTCCAATTTTATCACAACCATTTAAGTAATTTCATCATATTTTTGCGTTTAGTTGCGTAGGTGTACTGAATTAGTATGTCATATAAGATATGCTTATTGATCACAATGTGTTAAAATAAAGTACCAATTAGAAATCACGCAATACAGAACTAGAGATGTTCACATAATGACCATTGATAGTTTCAGTGAGCGAATAGAAATATCATTGGTATTTAAAACTTTTAAGATAAGTAAGGATATGGGTGGACGCAGGACACTTCCTCGGCTCAAATTAGGCTGCATGCTTTTGATTTTTAAGGTTTCACAGTCAACAAAAATTTTATAAGATGTCTCATCATCAGCTTAACTTACAGTCTAGGAAGTCAGCTTAGTCTAAGAAATCAGCTTTTCGTATTATATGTTATATGTATTTAGGTGCCTTGGCGCCAGCGCAGCGACCTAAGAATAGTGAAAATCTACCAGATTATTTCTTGTTCCTTGTAAAATCCATTGTGTTTTTTTTTTTCAAAATCATTTTGAATTTTTTTGAAGTTTGTTGACTATGCTTTTTAAATTAACATGCGCTATTGTATTATAATGAACAATGTTTGCTTTGCAAATAATATACATATATGATTTGTTAATATACATAATTTTGTAAATTTTGTAAATACACATAATAAATTTGTAAATACACGGATTATCGGAACACAAAGTGTACGTAAAACGCCCAAACCGTATTAGGAACAAAGTTCTATTGTAATTGTAAGCTCATCGATTGATTTAAAGTAGGTATCGTTTCAATTAGGTATCTATGATATACATAGGAAAGATCGAGTATTCATCCTCAACTGAATTTTTTCAGAAATAGAAAAAATCATATAAAAAACAAAATAAATAAAAAAAATATTATTCTAGGTATTTATAAGATTAAAATTAACCAAATATGTGTGAAAATAGTAAATAATAGTGTAAATAGTAGTAAATAATATTGCCATCGCCAAAATAAGAGAAAAAAACACAAAAAAAAAACATTATTGTAGGTGCGTTATGTTATTAAACTAACGAAATATATGTGTTTTTAACAACGATTCCAACTAAGTCATACGTGGCATGATGTCTTTGTAATGGGAGGAAACGTTTTGTCCAAAGATGTCACTTGCAACAACAGTTAAAAAATTCGATCTGAAGGAGCTATAACCTCTAATAAAATTTGAAGTCCTTGATATTTCTCCGATTACCGATATTCCCTACAATGACACATGCTAGTGAGCAAATATATAAAAAAATCGTTAAAAAACATAAATGTTCGGTTAGTCTAAGAGTCCGTTCTAATATTTCACCGACTTCTAATAGGTAAGGTTTTTGTTATTATAGTGCGTAAGCCTCACACTGGGGATAATTTCTAAGAAATTTTTATTAAGGTCCCAAAAATTGTGGGTTCAAGTCCCGTCAAAGTCGAAAAATTTTTGGGACCTTTTTAAAAATTTCTAATAGGTACCTAATCTTAAAGGATCAGGAGGTAGGTGCGTCAAAAAGAGAAAAAGAATTTAAAGTGTAGCTTAATACTTTAGGAAAAAGTCATTTACATGAGATACGCTCAGAGAAAAAGGGCTCTGAGTAAAAATCATTAATTAAGTAGGTAAGTAATAAAAAATATCATAGATTCCTTACATTAGTAACTATTAACGGCTCATGCATTTAGCTGTGATTCTCTAAGATCATAAAGAAGAAGAAGAAGAAAATAAGTTTATTAGTACACCATAAAGACAATTTAGAAATAAACACATACAAGATAAAAAATATATGCCTATATTTATAATTAATTCAACAGAAGTTGAGCAACGCTGGTTTTCTGGCCGAACCTTTGGTGCGTGCGTGTCTACACGGCTGACAGACCAAACACACAAAAAATTAAAAAATTACACATACATACATTATATTAAAAGAAAATAAAAACTGTACATATAATTAATTACGCATTTTCACATGCTTATTACACATTTCGTACAGGTTTAGATACAGCTTGATAAAAAAAATAACAATTTTTTTTTTTTGCAAAAATTTCCTTAATTTCGGAGAACTACGTATTATTACAACTTTGTATAGCCTAAAAAAGTTCATTACATTAAAATAAAAAAAAAACGCATTTGGGATAGACTTGCTAGATTATAATGAAAATTATATCGCTTAATTTAAGATTATAATTAAATTATGTTCTAAGGCTTTTGTTAAACCACCATCCATAGCTGCATGGTGTCGGATTGCTAAATTGTTTTTAATAGTTGTAAAAAAAATATATTTCATGGTGGAAAGACTATTAGGTTCATATTTCAATGCATGTTTTATTCCAACAACCCGTCGTGTTTAAGTTATGTATGTAACTAAACTACTAACGACAACAACCTTGCCTTGTCATATGAATCTAATGAATGGCAGAAACAACTCCTAATACGCGATTCTGTAGCAATAGATTTTTCAAAGAATGTAAATAAATGAGATTGATTTACTTAGAAAAGATTTAAGTTGTTAGATTTTTTATTCATTTTTAAGGTGCTCATTTACAATCTTCTGATTTTTGAGGATTTGCTTTCGTATGAGTTGTCTCAGCCAGGGGGAGTCTTACAGGAAAGTGCGGAAGCGTGTGTCTCCTTTATATCTTCAGGTCCAACAGCTGTGTAGCAAAGTTGGAGTTCTTGAGCTCTATGAAACCTTCAATCATAGTCTAAATGAATTTGTAGGCCTTGGGTATCTCCAGCTTATTATTCATGTAGATAATCGTTTCAAGATCTTTTGTTCTTGTTAGATCATTCATAACCAATTTTTTTTGCCCGGAGGCATTATGTCTTTTTTTTATCCAGGTTATTTTCATGTTTTCTAATTTATTCCAAGCCGTTTAGATGCTTCAGCGTTTGTTTTATTATTGTTGACTTAAAATTTTGTAATGTTATAACCGAGTTGATGGTTTCAGTGAGGGAATAGAAAATATAGTAAACAGTGTTTGTAACTTTGAAGATATAAGTAGGGAATTATACGGAGGCGGGGCACTTTCTCGGCCTAAATTGGGCTGCCTGCTTTTGTTTTTTTAGGTACAAATTTTATTTATAGTTTCGCTATGTCCGTCCTTAGGTATATGTATGTTTTTTATGTGCAGATTAAAGATCGACCTCTCCAACTCAACCTGCTCTTACTAACCGAATAAGTGTGTTTTGTAATGATACCAAACTTAACTCGGCATGATGTCTTTATAGTGGGGGCTAATTTTTTTGTCCAAAGACAAATGCAATCTGCAAGAGCTAAAACATCTGACGATCTCTTTGGCAAAGGAGTTCAGTTTTCTCCGCGAGAGAAAATGATGTAATCTACCCTCTGCTTCATGCATATCTGGTACCGGTTCTTCCCACACTTACTCCTTCCGTTCCGCATCTTCGTTGTTTCAGAACTACGTATTATTCGTAGTTTTATTCCTCTGATTACTGATATTTCCTATAATGACACATGCCAGACGCAAGTATTCATAATTGCAAAAAATGAAACTTATTTGGTTAGTATAAGAATCATTTGCAATATTTCACTGACTTATATTCCTCATTAAAGATAAATCGAATATGCTTTATTGCACGAAAGTTGTACATAGGTGAAATGTACATAGCATTCTCTTCCTGCTAACCTTTGGGTAGTCTGACAACAATTTAGTAGGTAGTGCTAGATTACAAAATTTACAGATAAACAAACAGAATTAACAATTAGTTTCCTTTAACATCAATAAATAAAAATAAATCAATAAAATAAACTCATACTGCTACTCACAATAAAAGTTACTTAAGAACAAGTGAGTCATAAAATCATGAATTTAAATGAGCTTAAAAAGTCCACCTTAAAATTACATATATCTTATTGAATTAATTCCTTCAATCCATATCCTTCAAATTAATCAGAACATATAGGTTACATTTAAATGGGTTATTCCCTGAGGGCCCCGATCCCGCAGGGACCCGTCCCAGAGAGCCCCGAATTCTAATTACCTCCACTTTTTCGATTAAAAGTCAATCTTACTTTAAAGTACTATCAGCTAATAAAAGTGTTGAACCATTTTTTTAATATCTACTCATTATATTACTTGCTACTTCTAGAGCATGGTTAAAATAATCGTATATAATGTACAGACTAAATAGTTTTCAATAATAATTGTCGTCAAGTGAACATTATAAATCAACTTTAAAAACAATAACAAAATATACTTACCTACACACTACTTCATACGTATAATAATAAAACATATGCAAAATCAGTCAAACTTTCAACAATTCGTTTATAATAATTTAGCTTGTTATATAAACAACTTTAAAAATAATATTAAAAAAATACAAATCAGTCTTATTTTCAATATTTTTTCTTATAATAACTATACCAAATTTTAAATTATATATAACTAGTTGCTGCCCGCGCTTTCGTCTGCATTTCATCGGGATAAAAAATAGCCTATATGATATTCCAGATCCCAAACTATACACATACCAAATTTCAGCCTAATCGATTCAGTAGTTTTAACAAATATCCATACATCCATGCATTCAAACTTTGACATTTATAATATAGGATTGGTAGGATAGGATAATTTTTGTAATATAAATAATCAACTGTAATAAAAAATAAGTTTTAATCAATGGCAATACACATCAATCAGACTAGATAAAGTACATATAGTTTTGATTTTGAAATATTTACCCCTAATGGTATACATTTTATCGTATACTAACCTAGATTAAAAAAGTTGAAACAATAGAAAAAATAACAAAAGAACATCTCATCAAATTTATCAAAATCGGGGCTCTACGGGACGGGTCCCTGCGGTATTGGGGCCCTCAGGGAATAACCCATTTAAATTGTTATATAGTAGGTAGGTACTAACTTACGTGTTATATGTACATAAACCCATTTTTTATATATAATGTTTACTTTCAACTTTTAAAACTGGTTGTATTACTAATTTATGAATTTCATTTGTATTTTCATCCCTGGACTTTTAGAAAAATAATTATCGGTAGACATATCATTTATGAATTAGTATGTAATTTAAAATTTATCCATAATTCATTTATATTTCCTTGCATAGACAATTCATTTATAGTTTAGGTGAATGGCGAGGTGGTAAGTTTGTACAAAATTAGTTCTGGTATATGTCAATGAAATTTCACCATTTGATTATGTACAGTCAGTATTACGACTCTAAACACATGAGCAATTATCGCTTACACATACCGCTAAATATGATGTCAAATATTACCTAATATTACCTACTTGTATGAAATACAATCATAACGTAGGTAATCTTACGTTCAGAAATATATATTTAATTTTAAAATGATCGCGGCTCGAAGCTTCTTTAAACAATAATATTATCACGTGTTAAGAATATTGAATAACTTTATGTACATACATGTATATTTACTTACTGTAAAAGTAGGTAAAGTAGAACAAATAAAATTAATAATTGTATATATTATAAACAAATAGGTTAATTTGCTGTACATTACTCATCTGTTCTGTAAATAAAAATATTTTTAATTTTACTTTACTTTAAATACAAGTTCCAGGCTTCTTACTTTACTTTGCATTGTGACGTTAATATTAATTGTAATTTTAAGTTAAACTTCATAGAGATTATTATATAATATATATTATAATAAATATATATTAATAATAGTAACAAAAAACCAATAAAAAAATTACAATAAATATAGATAATAAATATATGTTTGTTAAAAGTATAAAATTTTATTCGAAAATGAACTGAATCGTGCTGTCATTTTTTTACTAGAAGTAAGTAGTTATACATTTTTTAATTCATTGTATATAACTAGTGTATTTAAAAATTGTTTATACGTATAATAATGTAATATAATTGTAAATATTGTAAATACGAATTTCTTGTTTTATTTTTACTTTCCCTTGCAATACCAGCTATATAAAAAAAACATCTAAGCTTACCATTAGACAGATTCGATAAATATGAGAAAGTAGATATGTTTACTAAGATATATATGTATATTATGATAAAAACACACCTTATTAAAAAAATGGTAGAATATAAGGATAATTAGTTCAAATAGGCCGGTCGTCTTTAGTATAAAACTAAATTTTCTGACGTAAGTAGAACCTCAATACAGTAGACGTATTCTTCTTCAACTAGTGAACAAAAAAATGTAGTGAAAATAAAAACAATAACACCTCGTTCCTTTTATTATAATAGTAACTATATTTATAACTGTCTACAGTATAAAAATTGACTCATCTAAGTGCTTTATTTTGTAAGCCTAAAGAAATAAAGTTATTGATTCTTATTCTGAGCAAAATCCTGACAAACAGTTTATAGGTTAGTAGTATTGTGCTGACTGACAACCTCTATACAGAGTTGAAGGAAAATGTAGCTTCTTTTACTGAAATATTATATTACGATGGAGTATTACTTTGGTTAATATAATACTACTTTGGATGGACCCTGAATATGGCGCCTATTCACACCAACCGTTGTAAGAGTAGCAGAGAGGGAAATCTTACTCCAAAAGTGGTAAGTATGAAAAGATTAGTTAAGTATTGAGGACAATATTGCATTGAAACTGAGAGAAATAGTAAGAAAGGGATAACAATTGGTTAAGGCCGTTGCCCAGCAGTTGAAACAACAAAGATTAGAAGAAAATAACTGGTCTTGAGCCAAATCATTAGAAAAAGGTGTTAGTTACTGTTAAATAAACGTCAAACTTGAAAGAAAAAACAATGTTCCATTTGGATTGGACAGAGTACCTACTAAGCAGGAGGTACAGAGACGTAGCAAGGCTACCGTGATACTAATAGCGCGACTTAAAGCGTGAGTAGCGCGTATATTACGTGCAAGTAGAGCCTGTAGACGCGGTCAAAATAACGCTCAAATGTCAAAACTAGCGCTGACTAGCGCACTAGCCGCGTTCAATACGCGTTAAATTCACGGACTACGGTGGTCTTAGCTTTGCATGTGTGACTTTTGATGAAAGGCTATTGTGAGCTAGGTTTTGGCTATCTGCTCGATGTGTGATTACCTAATAAAGAAAAAAATATTTACACTAATTACAACTGGGTTGGAACTGTATAAGCTAGATGGCAACACATGGTGTACAAATATTTGAGAGGAATAACTAGGTCAACATGTCATCCTGCATAATTATAAGACTGAAACTACAATATTTTCTGGAACCTGTACTTACAAAAGGACCTAAACCTACTGGAGACAAAAGAAAACAACAAAAATTCCCAAAAGCCTTCGCCGGATGCCTTACCCAGATATACTAGCCGCCATAGGCCTCACTCTAGAGGATATATGCCTAAGTGGTGATCAGATTGAAACCTTAAAAATTGTATCCTTACTAATATTATAAATGCGAAAGTAACTCTGTCTGTCACGTTTTCACACCAAAACCACTGAATCGATTTAAATGAAATTTGGTACACAGATACTTTCAAGCCTAAGAAAGGACATAGGCAACTTTATAATGCGTGAAAAGTTGTAGAGAAGTATCGTAATTTTTAAAGCTAAAGGTTTATTATTATAAAAGCTTGGAATTTATTTTTCAGGTTAGTAATTAGATATAAATAAAAATTTCATTAAAAGTTTTTTCAAATTTTATCTTCAAGAGAGTAAAATATCAAAGGGCATGAAAGTTTGTATGAAAATCGTAATTTTCTAACTAAACATGCCCATGGTGACCACTGTCACCATTCCACGCGGATGAAGTCGCGGGCACAGCTAGTACTTTATATGTTTAGTTTTATGAATTAATTGCTTATTTAAATCTTAGTGTTATAGTTTTTTTTCCAGATGCAGTATTTCACATCCCGGCGGGATTTTCAAGGGCCGATCTCGAGAACTAAAAACTTTTAATGTCTGTTTTACTTTTGTTCTCGACTAAACCAGGATGGTCTTAAAAGGTAATTTAATAAAAGGGGCTAAAATATAAAAGGGAATAGGGGATGAAAGTATATATGAAAAGCACACTGTCACTATTCTACGCGGGCGAAGTCCCGGGTACAGCTAGTATGATATAAAATTAGCGGAAAGTAGTTTGCCGCAAATCTTTCGACATTTTCTATGAGCCATGTTTTTAATTAAATTCGATTCAATGGTAATTTTCTGGCATTTGAGATATCTTAGGGACCGGACGCTTCGATTGGTATTGATTTGAATCAGTTAAGTTGAAATAGCACAAATCAAAGACCTATAAATACCTACTTACTACAGGTTCTTACATAGGGCTGAGTTTTTGAAAGACAGTGGGACCGGTATTTCTAAAACATGTTTGAAATATGTTTGGCCCTTTGCTTTTGATTTTTATTTGTAAAAGCCGAGTTAAGGCATACGTGATCCAAAGCCAAACCCAAAAACTGTCTTTTTAATTTTTTGGGTCTTGCTTTTTTTTTGCCTCATTTGTCGAAAAACTTTTTCAGTGGCCGTGTTGGAAATACATCAGAAGAAGCGCAAGCTCCAAATAAAGCACTCCCTGTGTTTTCCAAAGGAAACACGCGGCCTCTGAAGTTGTTACTTTGTGTTTCCGGAAGTATACACATGGCGCTCAACGTGTTAAAAGGGGTAAAACTTTATGAAAGCAGTTCTAAGTTATTTTCCAAATGGACTTTCTAGCTTTGATAGGATGCTTGTAAAAGTAGGAGTTCATAAATGAACAATCAGAACTAAACCATACCTACAAGAAGGAAAGAAAATAAGTTAATTTCTGCTAATGAGCTTCACTAATTTAATCTCGAAATAATGTAGACGTATGTCAATAGTCACCCTATCTGCCTATAGATAGCTTAAATGTTATTCAACTCTGCAACATAATGGCCGGAATATCCCTTCGCATCGAATTATAATACACCCCTGTCCGGTACAAATTAATAAACTTCAAAGGGACCGCGGACCTGCAATTTGAAAGGCTTTTACAAACTATAAATGTATGTATGCAATTATTGTATTGTTCGTTAAGGAGGGAAATATATGACATAAAGTCTTTATAGACAAAGAAAATAACAATCAAATAATATAAAGAAATTAAACTAGTATTTACAATTGAAACAATTGAGCCAACTGCAGACTGTTGCGAACAAACTACAGATAGCTCAACTGGTCCATATCAATACCGGTCGGAAGCGTCCCCAAGACGCTGGCTGCATTGCCCCGCTGTATGGCAATGCTAATGCGCTGCGCCAGATACTCACCAGCTCTCGGGTCACGCGTCGCTTCGACCAGGCGCATATTTTTTTGAAAATCTGGAGAGTCTCGTATATTGTACGTTATATTGGATACGGTGAACCTTAATTTAATTGAATGTATGTAGGTATACAAATATTTATAGATTGGTTTTTGATTAGTTCTGCAGCTTAATTCTAACTTTAACAGGCTAAAGCTGGTGTGCACCAAAGATAAATCGGACAGTTAGCTGCTTCGTCCGTAAACTTTGACGTATAATGCATGAAAACTTCCGTCAAAAACCTCAAAAAAAAAAATTGCCAATTATCTTTTGGTTTAAGTTTCGGGTGGTGTTTTTTAGATTGAATCAGACGATCAACAGCTGTCGTCGTTTAAATTGACAACTTGTCACGTAATTATAATATCCAAGGAATTTATAATAATATCAGATAAAAAAGTAGTATACGTATATAAACTCCTTGAGTTTACCGATCATATTCTGGTTTAGAAGTTTATGACACTCTGACTCAGACACTGGCAGAGTCGTAGCGAAAAGCAAGCGGCGCCATAAAAGAAGAAGTTGAAATTGAAAAAAGTAGTTTTATTCTTCCATGCAAGGAATTTATATACGAACGTAATATATACTAACGTGACTTACTATATAAATGATAAAAAAAGATAAAAAGTATTTATTATAGGAACATACTTGTGGTGCAAATAACAAAAATAGGAAGCGATGCGACCTGCAGAAGTAAAATACTGTGTCGCAGGTCGCAACGCCCACCTCCGGGATTTAAATGAGTTCCAACAAAGTGTAGGTACATAATACGAGTAATATATACATAATTACAAGCTAACAATAGGTTTCTCAAATTTACTGAAGTTACATTATAAATAAAAAAGTTCAAAGTTTTAAATTTTTTGTTTTTGTTAAATTCCTTGCTTCCATGTAATACAGGACACATTCAGTCAAAGCTGCCAATTATAATTAAGCAATGCATCTTTCAAAAAGGACATGCCTAAGAAATAAGTAGGATAGGTTTTAATTATTTTGAATTTGAACTCGAACTGATTCTGAATCGAATGATTCAGAATCAGGGGGTGAGTCTATTTGACGTTAGTAACGAGACGTGATCTCATTTTTATATGGGACTAACTGCTCCCCACGCCTTCACCAGCGCTTTATCGGAATAAAATATAGCCTATATGTTATTTCAGGTCCCAGACTATGCTCATACCAAATTTCAGACTAATCTGTGCAGTAAATTTTGCGTTAAAGAGTAACAAATATCCATCCATACACCCATCCTTACAAACTTTGATAATATTAAGTAGGATTTGCGTAGATCCACGCCCGCTTAATAGAGGCGCTGTACCAAATTGTATGGAAAAATGAGACGTCACGATCATGTCTCGTTACTAATGTCAAATCACAGACATGGTAGAGCTGTACGTCAAATAGACTCACCCCCAGGTGATTCCACGCATAGGTGAGCAGACAAAATGTGTTGTCAGTAAACAAAGTTCTGTTATGTATGTCTATTGTGCTTACATCCCATTTGATCATTTTCCCATTTCATCATTCGAAGCTATTTCCATACATTTAATACCCATTTCATCATTCTTCCCATTTCATAATTTTCCCATATCATCATTCTTCTCATTCAATCATTTTCTCATATCATCATTCATTGCAATTCTATACTATTTATGAACAATTTTGCGACCTCGTATTATATGGCCACCTTCTGGAAACTATTTCGGAATACGTACACATACCTCGGGTAGATTCTGCTGGTCAGAACTGGATCAGGAGTTGTGAAACTTATGGGAGTCTAGCTAAGCAAAGGCTGACGACGATAATGACGGTGATCATAATTAAAAACTGTATTTATATTGCATCAAGGACTATTTATATATTTGCGAATAAAATAATTGACGTCCTCACAGTCATGTGTTATCTATCATTGTAAAAATAATTTTTGAATAAATGACCCATACCTATAAAACAAAACAAAAAATATAAAATTTAATTATTGAAACAATACTTATAAAACCAAATAAAAAATTTAGAGATGAGCAGAAATCTAGACTCGTTAGTACTTCTGTTTACGACGGTTATAAATATTACTTAAATAAAAAATTAAAATACGTACCTAATTCGTTTTACGAAGGTGATTCTTATTTTTAAGAAGTTTTTTATTTTTTCTAAACTACCTTTATTTGGTTTAGGTTAAATTATGATAATAAATAATGTTTGTGTCGCGCCTAATATTGTTATTTAAATTTAAATATGTTCTCTTATTTTATAAATACGTATTGTCATAGTCGCATAGGTAATCCATTTTTTAAACATAAAGTGCAGATTTACCTGTATTTCAAAAGAAACGTCATCATCCTCACTCAGACGAAATCATTCTCCAAAAGATAAGTACTGCGCAGCTATGAATGATGAAATGGGAAAATGACAAACTGGGTGAGCGATGAAGTGAAGGAAAATGATCAAGTGGGTGAATGATGAAATGGGTAAATGATGAAATGGGATGTAAGCATATATCTATCTAGACCAATATGGGCTGATGGTGATGATGCTGAATGTAATGTAACTACGACATTTCAAAGTCTATAATAAAAAAACGCATCTACAAAGCAAAAAGCAGGTGGTATTATACATCACACCTACGTACGTTGATCCAGACACCCGGAACCAACAAAGGGCAACATGCAGAACACAACAAACAATGGACTTACCTATGGAGACAGAAATGAATAGGTAAGTAAAGGCGGTACCTCACAGAGAACATTCGCCAGTAATAATCCGAATGTTCCATACATTCGGATTCGACCATTACCGCAGCCAATTACTTACTTACGTTAGGAAGGCAATCCTTGATACAAAGAATAACATATTTCCGGTTTCGGCAGCTTCTTCTAACATTGTAAATGATTGGCATCGATACCTGGGTTGCATTTTCATTACGAATAAAAATATAAATATAAAAATCTAATTACGAAATGCAAAATGCAATGTTCTGGGCCAAACGCAATGGCATCAAAAATGTATAGTAAATATATACTTAAAGACGAGAAAAAAAACAAATTATTGAAATCAAAATTAAAACAATACCTTGCAGAGCCCGCACCCTCGGCTACTTTTTAAAGGACTTCAAAAGGAGGAGGTTCTCAATTCGTCTGTATGTTTTTTTGTATGTATGTTACGCGATATCTCCGCCAATTATAGAGCGATTTTCAAAATTCCTTCATTATTGTATAGAAAATGATCCCGAAGGGGTCCCATAAAAATTGTATCCCCAGGGAATTAGTTTTTATCCCGCAAAACTTAAAATAAGTGTAAAAGTAATGGAATTTGAAGTCAGTATATCGTTTTTTAAAACACTCCATATTATTGTAGCGATGCAAACGTGCGACTGATGAACATATCGATGCAAAGGCGCTACCGTCTCAGACAACATCGGGGGAAGCGGTGCGAGGGGTGCATGAGCGCCCCTTTCCACTCTTTGTTGCAACAAGGCGGCTGTTGTGTGGTTGAGCGACATCTTGTTGAAAAACTTTTCGCAATTCCGACGGAGACACATTTTTTAACATGATGTAGATTGCAACTAACAATGTAGAATTTTCTCAGCGCAAAAATAATTTAATAAAAATGAACTGAAAATATCCGAATGGAATTCGAAGTTTAAAGTCAAAAAAACTTTTTACCTTCCCTCTTTTGTTCAGCCTGTCTTTATAGCGGATCAACCCAGAATAAACTGTTTGGCAATTAACAAGTTTGACTCTCTTAACGAAATGTATGAAAGAAGTTTTTCACGAATCTAACATTTCCAGTGCTCAAACCTCAGTCGGTCCAGTAGAGACTATTGATCCTTATAAGAAACAGGATCGATTGGCATTAAAAAAAGTTGTTTCGTAAAAGTACCATTTCACGCTGACAGTATTTTTTTCCAATATCTGTGAATGCTATTCAGAATATCTCAAAAAGTTATGGATGGTGTCCTAGGAATGTTTTCCTGTAACTATAACGGTTAAGGTACCTGCCCTTACTGTCCCGTCTCAAAAATCCATCCTGTATACCTATACTTTGACAAAACCTACATTGCTACCTACATATTTATTTATAAAGACCCTATTAAAGTTGTTGTTTGTAAGCTCAATGTTTATATGTCAAAAATGTCCAAATGTTCAAATGTGTGTAATATGCCTCTTGCCAAATTGTTGTTCGCAAGAGTTTTGATCATGATCAGCAGGCCTACTCGGAAAAGGAAAATCGAAGTTTCTGATTCGTTTTCGTGCAAAACCAACTCTTATGTCGCTTGCATAAGATTACCGTTTGCATGAAAACGAAACAGAAATTCGATTTCCGTTTTCCGAGTAGGCCCTCAGGTTATGAACAACCGATCGTAAATCGTTCAACCGATTATCTTTTAAAACATGTACACACTAAATAAATCAAGTTAAAAAAAGCCCCTTTTGAAACTCCAAACCATTATGGCTAGAGCAAAAAATCGTATTTATTTTCATCTAATTTTCCATTCCGTGTTACATTTCCAGTCGCTAGTAAAATAATCCTGGAAAATCTGTTGATAACTGATAAAAGCTGCATCCTGGATGCCCGGGCTAGTTACTATGGCAACGCTGAGCTCGGAATTACGGATGCACAGGGAATGCAATATAATATAAAATATTTTGTTGAAATGCTGTCTGCTAGGGGTTGATATTTTGGTACCTTATAAGGAAGGCCGGAGTTTTGTGATTTATAATTTAAATCATTGTCATGACAATGATTTTGCGCTTTTACACTAGAATAAAAGTTATGTTACATTTTTTAATTATAATTTACATACACAGCTTCGACATGGCAACAGACTGGTGTAGCTTTACTACGTTACACCTACGACGTAGCAACAGATTAGTGTAGCTTACTACGGGGCAGCTACGGCGTAGCAGGTGATTGGTGTAGCTTGCTACGGGACCACTACGACGTAGCAGTAGATTGGTGTAGCTTACTACGGGCCAGCTACGGCGTAGCAGGAGATTGGTGTAGCTTGCTACGGGACCACTACGACGTAGCAGTAGATTGGTGTAGCTTGCTACGGGACTGCTACGACATAGCATTAGACTGGTGTATCTTGCTACGGGCCAGAAGAATGTTTTTACATGCTATGGGATAGCTACAGCGTAGCAAACTGCCACCTAAAATTTATAGATACATACATGTGAATTGGTACTAAGCATAGTTTTCCCGGCAGGTTTCATATGAGAACTAGCTACTGCCCTCGGCTTCACACATTCTATGCTCAGACAAAAAGAGCCAAATATTATAGTTGAATAATGTTATACTAACATACATTTAATAAATATTCGTCTTTATAATATAAGTGTGAAGAAATTAAACTTAACTATGAGACAAGCCATTTGCGAGAGGCATTTATAGTGCACAAGTGTTTTCGCAAACACGCGTGCACTCTATATTCCGTCACTTCTATACCTAATGGACATAATTTAGAGAAAGTGTTAATAATAGCTGTAGCCGGACATTTCCCACCCGTTTTGCCAACTAGCCGACAAACAATAATGATCGTGAGGCGGGAATCGAATCAGCACCCTCTTGCGTCGCAGGCGGATCTTTGCCCACTGCCCTAAAGGATACAATATCTTTATGGGCAACACTACTTTATAGGTAAATCACCAAGGTAGTTACATATTTCATATATGTATATCAATAATTTTAATTATAATAATAATATATTCAGGATAAAAAATTATAGAAAAATATTTGTGATTAGGCATGATCTGTTTCTCATTTCCATGATCACGGGCCATATAATATGAAATGAGAAAGGACCGGGTCACTATTATAGTGGCCCAGCACAGAGGATTCCCTTTATGAGAATTAATCTAAAGGCGTAGGAAGACATAGGATTTAGGAGCTAAGTGCCGACTTTTGCAGTATTCAATACAGATAATAGCAGTGCTGACTTTACATAGCGGGAATCATCCTTGGTTGCACAATATGATACAACTGAAGATAATATCCGCCAGGTGTAGTGGCATTGTAGTTCATTCTAGGTCATTCTAGTATATGCATAGTAGTTCATATAGGCATTGTAGTTCATTGTCTGAGGCTCTTCTCGAGTCTACAGGTCATATTTATTTTGGTAAGAGGCCTCGTGCACAGGTTTCTACTAAAAAGAAGCGAGGAAAATGAAACTAATAAAAAAACATGTAATTGTGATGAATGGATAGACTGGGTATTCGGGCTATGGGAGAGATTTAGGCATAATATTATTAACGAATTAGCCATGGTATACGAAAATAAGGTCTGCTCTTCCGGAAGTGTCGCCAGGTGACGTCACTGTCCAGTTGCCACTTCATTTCAACAAAATGTAGAAGTTGGGAAACAAATGTGATAAGAGTCAATTGAAAAATCGATAAAAAAAATCAATAGTCAATTATATTTGTTAGAACAGTCAAAACAGCGTTAGTTAAACACGATTCAGTGTGATAAATATTGGTAAATACGGAACCACATAGTTTTATCAGATTCATACTGGAGCTCGGGGAGTTACGATTGTACGCTACTGGTATCACCAGGAAACAGAGTCGTCTTCTCATTCACCGATGGCGTCGATACCGTAGCCTGGCGACACCCACGTGACCATCGATTCTCGGAAGAGCATACCTGTTTTCTTATACTATGGAATTACCTATACGTAAAACTCTTTAATAGAGTAGAATGACATTCTGAAAAAACACTTGCATAACCTCGGTTTAAAGGATTGGAACAAATTTTAGCCTAAGACCATATAAAACCATTTTTCATGCAATAAAGTGATTATGATGAAACACTTTTGTTTTACTAGTGACCTGCCTAAGATGGAGAGTGGCTAGGCCGAAAGGAAAAACAGAAGGAATGTTACAGTTATATTGTATAGATATAGAGTGAAGTTAGAAGTAGGGTCTGAGTACGATGTCTCCGAATACGGTACTAGAAGCTATTTGCCACTGGCCTGAGCTGAGAGGTCCGACGTAGTAGGCCGACAAGTGGATCCGGATACGTGGGCTAGCAGCAAGCGTGGTGCAGTGAAAAACTTGTGAATCCTGGCGGATGCCAAGAATTCTTCCGGATACCAGTAGTGAGAGTATCGGAACGGACGGCGACAGAGTGGCCATGGTGTACGGCAGCCTTTAGTGGGGAATCCTTCCGGTTACCGGCGGCGAGATCGTCGAAGAGGAGCGGCGTCAGTATGGCCGGTGGTGTAGTGTAGGTAGCGGTAACCCGTAGGAAGGAACCCTGGAATCCACGTCCAGACACTTTAGAAGTGGCCCGGTTTGCAGTATGACTGCTGCATCCTCTACTCAAAGCGTGAGCGCAATGGCAACAAGCATTTACAGTGATCGATGATGAGGCAGTCATACAAATGATTTACTTATTCTACACAATAAAAATGAAATAACGGTTTACCTACCTCACTAAATCGGTTCGATTGTGAGATAGGTATCCGAGTCAAATAAATAATTACGTAGGAAGAAGGTCAATATAAAATGATAGGTTGATGGGTAGTGCATAGAATGATTTCATATAAGTAAGACAATGGATAGTGAAAAAAGGATAGAATAAATGAAATGAAATTATCGTGATTTCGGTCAAAAAGCAGCAAGAAGTATTTGTACCATGAATGTTAATTAATTTAGAAGCTGATCTGTAAATAGTAGTAATGTACAATAACGGTCAGAAAGGTCATTGACCAGTGATTTGACTTACCTAGGACACAAGTTTTTACACTAAATACACACTAATAACAATAATGCAACACTCACCCGATATGGGGTTCACAGTATGATAGTTTTAGGTAAGTTATTTAGAGTTTTAATCGCAGAATAAAAGTTCTCGGTTAGCGAGTTTGTTGTCCGCGAGAAAGTGACAAGTAACCTCCAATTCCGTGAAAGATAAGCGGGCGGCGCATAGGCACAATGCTGCCAACTTATGCGTTGCGTTCCGTTCAGTTGTCGACGCGGCGAGTGGCGCGAAAGTTTAACTCTGTGAGAAGCGAACGGAATCGTTAGAATGATTAAATAAATAATAAATTATTCTTTATTTCAGACACAAGATCCATTTTACGAGTACAAAAGTATAATAGTCAAATTAAAAATTACAATAATGAATTACCTGCAGGGCAGCTTGAGGCGAGCTGTTGGTGAGTAGCGAGACCACGGGTACACCGAGTGCTCCCGGGAAAGTTCCTGGTTCTCGTCTCCGCTTGCGGAGTTGTACCCCAAGAGAACCAGATCCCCCACCTCTTGCTTGCCTTCATTGGCCGGTCTGAGTGGAGTCGCGAGAGATGCATCTTAGGATGTAGACTCGGGGGTGGAAGTGTCTAATGGCGTAATAACGAGGCAGCCCGCTCACGTGTCTTCGTGATGGTGAATGCGGGGCCGCACCTCTCGACACCCCTTAGTCGTTTGCACCGATGTTGTTCCTTTACCGGCATTTACGCCAACATTTTGAGGAACCTATCCAGCATTCGGCAAGCCACCGTCTGCCGCTTGTAACAGTATTGAGAGTATGTTTATGGCAGGCGTCCATAGTTTCCCCCATAGCCCAATTACCCAATCCATCCATTCACCACAATAACATGGCTTTTTTGTTATATTCATTTTCCTTTGCAATAGTCTCTACTCCTGGCGGATATCATCTTCGGGTGTATCATATTGTGCAACCAAGGATGATACCCGCTATGTGTAGCTCTCGCTTTTAGATTAATTCTCATAAAGGGCCTCTGTGCTGTTGGCTTCGGCTCCACGCATGCCTCCCAAAGGACCGGGTCACTATATGGCCCGTGATCATGGAAACAATAATGATATAAACTTTAAAATTTAAGTTAAAGCCTTAGAAGCCTAAAGTAATAAACTTTGTTTCTAAAATTGATTTCTGATTAGTATCAGCCTATACTAGTTCACAACTGGACATGTCTCCCTTTATAAGCACCATAGAAAGGGTTCTATAATTGAAGTCTACTTTTATAATTTACTTAATTCTAATAAGTCAGTTTAAGTGGTTTTATAATCTTCTAATTAAAAAAATAAATTGAAATTGATAATATACTATACTCGTATAGACTTCAATGATGCAAATTAAAAAAAAACTTTTTATCTCATAATCATAATAGTTATAGACAGCTGTGTTGAAAAAGATCCTACGTATAGACTTTTGCTCTCCAGCTGCAACCTTGGATCCTATTGATTTTTCACCCCGTATTGAGATTTGGGACGCGGCCGCGGTGGGTCCTGAGTAGCTCGAGGGCTGGATCCAGTTCAAGTTCATTGTCTGAGGCTCGTCTCGAGTCTACAGGTCATGTTTATTTTGGATAAGAGGCCTCGTGGACCGCTTTCTACTAAAAAGAAGCGAGGCGGAGATGTGTAAAGGTGCAGAACTTTCGGTTACACTTTGATTACTTTTGAATATAGAAACGAAAGATTATATTGGTACACCATATGTCAGCGTTTTATGCAAAATTATCAACTATTTATAATTTTCAAATTAGATAACAGTCAACAGCAGTTAATAGTACATAATCATTGAACGATAATTTTCATAAAAACAAAATTTTCGAATTAATATCAAGATACTGAACCAGTAAAAGTTTTATGGCCATTGCAGCTATAAAAACTTTACAGTTCTTTCTAATTAGTGTGCCTTATTAGTAGTTAAGACCGCGTTTTGACTGGACCGCTTAAGTGGAAGCGGAAGCGTTTTTTTTACAACAAAAACTAATGCTGGGTGCAAACGTTCCCAGTTTATCAGTAAAGCCAAATTGTTTTGAAAAATAACCCTGTTATGAACGTAATAACCCTTCGTAAATCTAACCATTATTTACAACCGATGTGGCGCGGCGGGCGAAGGTCCGCCTGCGACGCAGGAGGTTAGATTCCCGTCTTGAGACATTTATTTGTACGATCTGCAAATATTTGTGGCTATTTTGTATGTACTATAATAAAAAATATATCATCATCATCATCAGCCTATACACGTCCACTGCTGGACATAGGCCTCCCCCGTACGACGCCAGAAATAGCGGTCCTGAGCCGCCTCCATCCATCGACTCCCTGCGACCGCTACGATGTCGTCGGTCCATCCGAGTGGATGGTCTCCCATGTAGGGGGGGATTTGCCATAATCACCACGCTTGGCAGGCGGATTGGTGATCGCAGTGTTGGTGTTTAAAAATACTCAGAAGGAAGCTGCTGCCCATCCTCTGGTAGGTTCCCTTAGTCGGCTCTTACGACATCCACGGGTTGAGTTGGAGGGGTCGATATTCGGACGCCGCGGCCCCACAGCCCAAAAAATATATATTGTATTGTATTAATATATGAATGTATATCAATCATGTATGTGTAGTACCCGTAACGTAACACAAGCTTAGACTGGGGCTAGATGATGCTGTAGGAATTGTATTTAATTAAAAAAAAAACTTCGACCCGCAGATATAAGATTTTAAAAATAAGGGTTAACCTTTTTTCTCAGCAGACACACGTTCATTGCTAAACGTCCCTCCCCAACGAGGGTGGTTTTGCCATAATGACCACGACTGGTAGGCGGAATGGTGATGGCAGTTGAGGTGTTCAAATTAAAAATACACATGAAGAATTTACTCCCCTTCCTCTGCTAGGTTCCCTTAGTGGTCCTTATAGGTAACATTTAGTGGTTGGTTTGGAGGAATCGATTCTTACGCCCTTCCACCGCCACGGCAAATGTAATACAAATAAATATATAATATAATGCTGGACAATTCACACATCATTATCTAGCCCCAAGCTAAGCAGAGCTTGTGTTATGGGTACTAGATAACTGATATACATAATACAATATATTACAGTTGAGCTATCTGTAGATTGTTTGCAACAGTCTGCAGTTAGCTCAATTGTTTCAATTGTAAATACTAGTTTAATTTCTTTATATTATTTGATTGTTATTTTCTTTGTCAATAAAGTCATATATTACATACTTAGATAGATATTTTTTACTATACATAGAAAAACGACCAGATCACCCTGAACAAATATTTGCAGATCGTACAAATACATTTGTATTTGTCCCGAGGCGCGAATCGAACCCGCAACCTCCTGCGTCGCAGGCGGACCTTTACCCACCGCGTCACATCGGTCGTCATAAATCATTTATTTTGTGACGCAAACAAAATGAAACAAATTCTAATCATTATATAAATTGAGGGTAGTTATTTCTGTTAACTACCCTCAATTTATATAGCAGTGAGATTTGTTAGTAAGTAATTAGGTACTTATAACTAAGTATAAAGCAACATGGTTTTTATCCTCGGTAAATACCTAACCGTAAAAAAAACTAACAGAATAACAGCTCTGCTGCCCACTGAACACGAATCCATAGGTATCTACAATTATACGGCCTGTAATTTATAAGAAATTATAGCAAAATTAAACAGTTAGCTGTTATTGAAGAAGCATGATTGTACTGCTTTTCATAATCGCGACGGTAGAGTCAAAGTTCGAAACGAAACTTATGAAAAAAGATTTTTGTGAGACCCTCAGCTGTGAAGATGCTGATCCTATTTGTGGTATAAGGGAGGAAGGGAAGGGGTTTAGACTAAGATTGTTTGAAAGTGAATGTGAACTGCTGAAGTATGGTTGCAAGGTGGAGTCTAAACTGGGTATGTGTATTTTAGGGTTTCTAACCCTTTAAGACTAATCTTGATTTGACTAGATAGCAGTTATGACTAAATCTCTTTTCTGCCTAAATTTCGATATGATCATATAGCGTTAGGACTAAATTGCTATATGACTATATATGCATACGAGCTGTTATCAGATTGACTTGATATCGATAAGACGTACAACGGTGTCCAAAAGTAATCTTATTTCTGAATACTCGCACTTCAGCATAGATATTTTTTGTGAAAATCAAGAGTTCCAGAAACTTAGGTACCTAGAATTAGTACCTATGATTAAACTCGGTTCTAGCATTTAAGATATTTCTTGTCAACAAAGACTTTTGTGTCAAATCCCCAGTGAATTAGTTCCTTCTGGGAAAGCGTGCTGCCTCTTATCTTCACTATCTCTAGTGTATGGTAGTCAGACGCTTTACCATTTTGAAGGGTACGCAGGGGTACGCAGGGAGTCGATGGATGGAGGCGGCACAGGATCACTATTTGTGGCGTCGTACGGGGGAGGCCTATGTCCAGCAGTGGACGTGTATGGGCTGATGATGATGGTGATATCAGTATAGATAAATGAGAGGGTGCTTTCGTTTACAAGACCTTCCAACAAAACTTGTAAGCGCAAGCAAAAGCCTCAAAGAACAAAACTATATGCGTCGATTTGACAACTCAGTTCTTCTTTTTCGTTGTTGTAAACCGGAAAATACTATACTGGCTCCCGTAATAAATAAACAAATAATGAATAACGCCGGTCAATGCAACCTGCCTAACGAGAATGCAACCGATCGATCGACATGATATTATCCGGGTCGAGTCTGTCCCGGGCCACCTCCATCGATCCCCCTGGCCCTTAAAGCAATCACTGGACAAAATTATCCGAAACAGACAACCCTGGGCTATGACTTCGTGTAGAGGCCCAATTTAACCAAACAATCGCTTCACTATGACAATGGTATCATTACAGAATCATCAGGAAGATTCTTTACTATCTATTTATATATATATATAGACTTTCTTACATAGAAACTCTATGATTGTAACTACCTGCATCATCTGGTGCGGTGCTATTTGCACAGAGCAATTCATAAAATAGTCTCAAACTTGACACTGTTGGCGCGCGTCTATCTCTAGTGTCTTTTATCTTAGGTAGAATGCCAAACTATGTCAGTCTGTGACGATTCCATTTGACATATTGAAGCAAATAGAGTAGCAGAATAGGGAGTGACGATATCATGCTCAAAGTCACCCAGCGAGCTATGAAGAGAGATATGCTCGGAGTTTCTCTACGCGATAGGGTCCGGAATACGAAAATTCGTAGAAGAAGCAGGTTACCGACATACCTAGCTCTCAGAATCAGCAGGCTGAAATGGCGATGGGCAGGCCATATAGCTCGTAGAACCGATAACCGCTGGGGAGTAAAGGTTCTCGAGTGGCGACCGCGATGCAATGCGAAACGGAGTGTGGGAAGACCTCCCACTCGATGGACCGACGACATGGCGGTCGCAGGGAGTCGTTGGATGAAGGCGGCTCAGGACCGCTATTCGTGGCGTCGTTTGGGGGAGGCCTATGTTCAGCAGTGGATGTGTACGGGCTGATGATGATGATGATGATGATATCATGCGATGATACGATTGTCCATAACATGTGACGATAGCATTGTCATATTGAAACAATTAGAGTAGCAGAATATGCCCCGTAATGCAGTCACTGTGCGGAAATCAAATGCGACGAGGTGGCATAATTGGACGTTGACTAGGCGGACTGTTAACAGGATTACCACTATTGCAACACTTCTGATTCACAGGTGCTCTAATCAAAGAGTATTAAACGTTGTGTGATGTGCTTTGGAATTTCTTCAAACTGCTATAAAAATCTATAAAATCCTGCTCATATTACAAATGTCAAAGTTTGTATGGATGAATGTATGGATAGTTGTTACTCTTTCACGCAAAAACTACTGAACCGATTAGGCTGAAATTTGGTATGAGTATAGTTTGGGTATATATATAGTTTGGTATATATATAGTTTGGTTTTGGTATATGCTGGAGGAGTTTTAGTGTTGTGTCGTTAGAAAAAAAGGTGTCACATGTACATATATGATAGATGAGGGCTTTGTAGCGTCGAAATCTTGTCTACCCTATCGATAAAGTTGATTATTGACAAAACGCATAAAACGACATTTTCTAAAAATGAATCCTAGCTAGATCGATGTGGGCCGTGGGGCCGCGGCGTAAGAATATCGACCCCTCCAACTCAACCCGTGGATGTCGTAAGAGCCGACTAAGGGAACCTACCAGAGGAAGGGAAGCAGCTTCCGTCTGAGTATTTTTAAAACCAACACTGCGATCACCAATCCGCCTGCCAAGCGTGGTGATTATGGCAAATCCCCCCCTACATGGGAGACCATCCACTCGATGGACCGACGACATCGTAGCGGTCGCAGGGAGTCGATGGATGGAGGCGGCTCAGGACCGCTATTTGTGGCGTCGTACGGGGGAGGCCTATGTCCATTAGTGGACGTGTATGGGTGATGATGATGATGATTAGATCGATGTATAACCCCCCAAAACCCCAGTATACAAAATTTCATGAAAATCGTTGGAGCCGTATCCGAGATTCATATTATATATATGTATATACAAGAATTGCTCATTTAAAGATATAATATTTTACTATGTTTTAGAATGCAGCTCTTAGCCATTACGGATAAGAACAGCTCCTAATTAATCAGACCATATATAAGAGCAGCTAAATACCTATACATATATGTACATAGGTAGAATCTGCCTTTGTTGCGGTGGACGTAGGTATCAAAGCACTGTTGACACGGATGTTGTTGCCATGTATTTGCCACGTACATTACAGTTTATTATATTCATTGTACGGCCCATATTATGAAACCACGCTCGGTCACCAAGCTATGCTTGAGTAACGCTTTTGCCATAGTAAATCGTTACTCAAGCATATATCGCTGTCACAAAGTAACATACTTTTTGTCCGGGTAACGCGTGTGAAACCGCGGGGAATAGCTAGTTAATATTAAAGTTTACAAGACCACCTGCTATACTACATGTAAGGCCAAAAAACATCTACCAACAGAAATCTTAAATAAAATAAATTAAACTCAGAAATGAGATGTTATTACCAAGCTTCAATAACGTGTCATTTCAGACCAAACGGCTTATGGAGACTCAGTTATCGGGGCATAGTTAAATACATGAAAGGGAAGCCTGCACAATGGAAAATCAATTTGCACCATATCTGTTTTGGACAGTGTCCAGGGTGGTGTAATAGTTATAAAATAGTTATTAATTTAACCCCTTGGCTTTAACCGAACCCTTATCGTTAACAGTTAAACACATCGATGGGGCCGAATAAAACAGGTTAGAGGCATACTTAAATACATAAATACTCCATCATCTTTGTAATAGATTCAGGCGTTACTTTGCAGGACTATTTACTTTAATGAATACTATCAGAGTAGGTTATACGCGGAATTGTTACTAAATATTTTTTTACTCTAAAATTCCATAAGTAAAATAAAAAGTTTGTTTATTCACACATTGTCCATAATTAAGTAGGTACATACACCAAACAGTTACAATTGAAACCATTGAAACCATTAAAACCATATATTAATTGTGATTGTGGTACATAATTCATCAGGTCTTAAATATAATTTTTGACCTACACAATCTACTCTTTCGAGCGTACAAAGATTTTATAATTCGATTTTAAATAGCATGCAGTATAATACATTCTAGAGATAAATTGTTAATTGTTTGACATAATTATAAAATAAATTTAATTACATAACATAATAAAATCAAAACTTAAAATGAAAATAGCTTTATAATGTCACAATAATCAAAATAATCAGGAGTCACAGAAATCAAAATAATAATACTTCTATGTCATTTAAAAAATTCTTTCATGTCATAATTTTTTTTTTCCAAAAGCCAAGTAAATAGTTTTGTTTTTAACTTGTGGAGGGGCAAGGAAGTTATGTCATTAGGTATATTATTATAAACTTTGACCGACATATAGAAAATACTTTTGCGACTAGAAGATAGCCTAAACATAGGTCCAGCCAATTTGTTTTCAAAACGTTCACGAATTCTTGCACTCTTAAATTCAGGTTTTTTAAAATAAACATTTTCATATTTTTTGACGAATAAAAATATTTCATAAATGTAGAGACAGCACAGAGGTAATATTTTAAGAGCTTTAAATAGTGGTCTACAAGGTAATGTCTGGTCCCATATGTTGGATAATGCTCGAATGCAATTTTTTTTGTGCAATAAAGACTGATTGAATCTCTGTTGAGTTGCCCCAAAGAATCAGGCCATATCTTAAATTCGAGCTAACATAGCCGTGATACGCCATCTTGCTAGCTTCAAGGGATGACTTATCCACTATTCTCCTAAGAGCATATAAATATTTATTTAACTTAGAACTCAGTCTTATACAATGATCTTTCCAGTTCACATGCTGGTTTACGATGATACCTAATAAGGGAAATGTGGACACTTGCTCAACACTTGTACCTGTGTAATTAATATTTAAAGACTGAGCGGAATTTTGACAACAATAGAACTGCATGTATTTAGTTTTTCCAACATTTAGCACCAAATTATTCCCTTCCATCCATGTTGCAAGCTTTGCAAATGTAGAGTTTACGTCATTTTGATATTTAGGCAAATTATTTCCTCTTACAATAGCTACACTATCATCGGCAAAAAATATCATTGGGTGCTCGATAGAGTCACATAAATCATTTATATAGAGTATAAAAAGTAGAGGACCTAATATACTACCCTGTGGCACACCATAAAAGTTATTCCTAAAGTGGGATCTGTGTTCCACCAAGTTATTTGATTTCTCATCTAAGGTAGATATACAAGTACATTGGATTCTATTACTCAAATGTGATTCGAGCCATTTATGGCAGTTCCCATGGATGCCATAAGACTCTAGTTTACCGAGCAACAGCCGATGCGATACAAAATCAAAAGCTTTTGACATATCCATAAATAGAGCACAGATAGGCACCTTCTCGTCAATGGATTCAGTAATATTTTTTATTAATTTAAATGCAGCCAATGTTGTTGATCGATTAAGCCTAAAACCATTTTGTTATTTCAATATACCATGCTTTTCGACAAACTCAATCATCCGGACGAACAATTATTCATCTTGGTTTTATCTCCTTTTTAGTGCAAAGGTTTGTTAACCAAAACCTTCAAGTTCTCCGGAAAAACGCCTTAAAATAAAATTAAATAAAAATTGGAATTAAAATTAAAATAATAAAATTAAGTAAATTAATAATAAACCGACAGTAAGTTTAAAAATAAATATAAAAGCAGTTATTTTGTTCCGGTATGCACAGAATATGAATGTAAGAAAAACATTATTGTCCCATGGAATACTAGAACTTGAAATACCTTTGAATGGTATCCAAAAAGTAACCCAAAATTACATTATGAAATACAAAAAGCACATCATGTATAATGTAAGGTTTTTCTATTATAGTGCGTAACCCTCACACTGGGGATAATTTCTAAGAAATTTAATAAGATCCCAAGATTTTTATCTAACGGCGCTTAAGACCGAAGGATGTCCCAGAGTTTTTCGAATTCTACGTCACATGATCTCGTGGCGCAATTGGTAGCGCATCCCGTACTGAGGGAGGGTTGCGGGTTCAAGTCCCGTCGAAGTCGAAACATTTTGGGATCTTATATGTATAATGTATTTAGCCCTTGCACGTACACATATCGAACTTATCAAATTGTAATTGTCAAAGAAAATTACAATCAAATAATAGAAACAAATTAAAACTAGTAAACAGTAAGCCAAAAAGACAACCTGCTCAACAAAAATCTTTGGGGACAAACTTTGGGTCTGACCTTTGCTACAACTGATTTTCAGCTTTTAGTGTTAAGTTGTCCAGGGAGCACTATCAATTGTAACCCCCTTGTTGAGTTTGAAGCAAATTCCTAATATAATTTTTGACATCATGTGTCATTTTAACATTTGCTGTCATTTATGACTATAGGCTCTTTTTTAATTCTTTACTAGGTGTTGCGACTATTACTGTCACTAATGATTATTTTTATTATTAAAAAACACTCGTTCTAAAGGATAATGACCGCTTAGGGTGTGAGAACCTCCTCCATGCACATCAGAGTATGTTGCTATCCTTGGCAATATTTTTCCGTGTCGTCGCACCATCTTTTTTGTGTTTCATTTTATTTTAGAATACATTTTAAAATACATAAACCCCGAATACCAGTACTCCCCAAAATTGGTGAAACTAAGTTGTGATACTTATAAGGTAACTAAAATTATATCTGTATCAGAACTTAGAAACTAAATAAAACGGAAATATAACATTATATTCAAATGTATATCCAACCAAACCAAACCTAAAACACCGTACTTATTGATTTTCTGTGTGATTATCGTTTACAATGTTTTCTTTGTTACAGCATACGGACTCACAAATATGGAAGATTGTGAACGAGGCTTCCAAAACAACAGTCAACTGCTTCAAGCGACTGAGAGCCAACCAATTCATGTAGAACCTCCCAACCAATGCACAGAATTCGACTGCTCTTACCCAAGCGACGCTGTAGAAATATGTGCCATTAGAAAAGACGGTAAAGGTTACAGAATTCGACTATTCGAAAACATTTGTAAACTTTGGAAGCACAATTGCGAAAACCAAATAAAATTCACCCAATCGGAAATTCATATTTGCAACGGATTAAGAAATGAGTCGGAATCGCAAACATTTCAACCAATTAAAGCCAAAAAGAAACGGGTGATGAAAAATGTGGTTATAGTGGACAGTTCGATGATTAACTTTAATGATTTCAATGAAAGTATTGAGAACTTCTTCGCTGCGACTCACGTCTTTGATTTACCTTTACAAGATATTCACCACTCGTTGAACGAAACGGGAAGAAGGAGATTAGTCAACGTTTTCGGCCCTCAGAAAATCTTTAGGCCTTGGATTACGATCCCGAAGAATATTTCTGAAGATTTTTACCATTTGCCGACTCTTTCTTCGTGTTACCACAAATGTCCGACGGTAAGAGACTCTGAAATAACTTAGATACATTTTTGAAGAGGCAATCTCAATATTTACAAAACATGTTTATTTGTGAGCGAAATACCTCCAAACCCTCTCCCCAATAAACCGCAGGCATCAAAAAGCTAAGAGCTAAAAGCGTTTGTTAAATCAGTTTTTGGATCAGCGCGCCCATAACTGCATTAAGGGCGGATGCACCGCCCGCCTAAATGCATTATCAACGGACGGTAGGGCGGGATTCACTTCATGTTTGAATTAAATTCTCTTGTTGTCGGGCAAACCTAAATGGGTGCAGGAAAATTCTATTTTAAGCTGAGAGCTTTGGTAAAACTACTATGTACCTATTCATACCTAATCTACGTATATAGAAATTTAAAAGGGTATTTATCTTTTGAGCTGCAAGCAATTGCAGATTTTCACGCAAACATTGATCTCACCTCAGATTATCACGTCAAACAGTGTTTTAAGCTGAGGTAAGAAAAAGGCTTATGAATCCGGTAAGTTTAATCACACCGCCATGATATGCGTGCCTCTCTTTTAATTTACGTTTCTTTTTAACAAAAGCGTAGCTTTTTAGTTTAATCTATAAAACTGTGCGTCCTTAATCTTATCTGAGAGCTTGTTGTAGGTAACTGGTCAAATTACGTGCGTCAACTTGTCTGACTTAGCCAGTCGTCTTACCGCAGGCACCAGCCAGCCGCCCGCAGCATTGCGAGTGCTGAAGCAACGCATATCCGCTTGTTTTGGAAACGTATTTATGTTTCTACGGACATGCAATGCTACCTGATATAGTTCGTATATCGTATATCGACGGGAAGGTCATGATATTCAGCTGGGTAAAGTATCTCTACAGGCCTTTAGAATTCCAGTTGCAATTTCTATTCAAATGTGTGCTAATTGGCAAAGGTTTATTCCGGCTCGCCTCCTCTACACTCAACACGCTGATTGTTTCAAACGTCAAGTGACGCGAAGTGGTACATATTGCCATGGGGTGCACCGAATAATTGGTATTGAGTTCAATAGGATTCCGGATTGCTGAATCTAATTCTAGATTTTTAAGTAGTCGTTCTCGAGAGTAGGTACCCTACAAGTAACAAACTTTTTACAGCCCTTTATAATAATAATAAATCATTGATTTCAAGCAACATTATTCTCTTGTACAGGATGAGAAATACATAAAAACTACGGCCCATATAAATATATGTATACCTTATCTAACATACATCATATAAACCTATTTACTACCTACTAAAAAATCTTTCAAATGTAGATTTTTTGTAAATCTTTTTTTACAAAGAAAATAACAATCAAATAATATAAACAACTGTTGTCGAACAGCTTGGTCATAACGGATTATCGTGTACTAGGGCTGCCGGTCGGATGTATCGCCATGCCAGGCTTAACGACATCATCCGTCGGGCCTTTGTCACCGCTAACGTACCAACTATTCTCGAACCGAATGGTCTGTTGCGTGACGATGGTAAGAAGCCCGACGGCATGTCATTAGTCCCGTGAGGGCTGGTTCGGCAGCAGATTTGGCCGAGGATTTCAAGAGGCGCAAATATGCAGGTCTCGACAGAGCCTACACATTTGCTCCCCTTGGAGTCGAGACCCTAGGTCCGTGGAGTACCGAGGCACTCCGGGTTTTTAAAAAATTATCTGAGCGCCTGGTCGAAGCGACGCGTGGACCCGAGGGCTGGTGAGTATCTGGCGCAGCGCATTAGCATTGCCATACAGCGAGGCAATGCAGCCAGCGTCTTGGGGACGCTTCCGACTGGTATTGATATGGACCAGTTGAGGTATCTGTAGATTGTTTTCAACAGTCTGCAGTTAGCTCAATTGTTTCAATTGTAAATACTAGTTTAATTATACACATATATATAACAAGAAAATTACTATCAATCCGTCCGTCCGTTCGTCAGCGGGTTTTAGGTATCTAAAACCCGAACGGACGGACGGACAAACAGCGGAGGCTTAGTAACACGGTCCCGTTTTTCGCTCTTTGGGTACGGAACCCTAATACAGCCAATGTGATGCATTACCTCCTGCACTCGTGCAGGGTAGCTCGAGGGAAAAATCAAGATGTCGTTTCGATATCTCAGTCATTTTCTTTTGCTTTTTGACAGTTGCTTTCACTTTGACCGTAATGGTGCCTAAGCATAATGGTGGGACGAATGGGAGAATACTATTTTAAAGTCTTTGATGTCTCTTTCGTCCCACTGCCTACATTGTTAGGACGAACGGGATTATTTTAATTCAGATTATTATTATCCCATTCAACCCACGTCCCACCAGGTTTGTCCCACCAGTGGGACGAGCTATCACGAACCCAAAATACATAGGACAATGTTACGCTAAGACCTACTTATTGAGCTGCGATTCTTACCGTGTTGGTTGCGCAACGCATAATGATTAGGTATTACGGTGAGGGGAAACTAGTATGTAGTAGTAATATGTCTGAATTAACCATTAGTAGGTGCCTATAGAAATAAATACTAAAAGCCTCTTACAAAGTAAGAAATAAACAAGCCTTCATGCAATCTCGTCCTGCACAAGAGCCATTGAAACTTACTGAACGAATATTTGTTATAACGGACGTGAAATATAACGAAAAGCTTCAGTCGCGACACAAATAAAATACGACACCATCCCTTTGACGCCCTTCTATTGAAGGGTAAGAGTGGCTAGTATGAGTTTTCACATTACCAAAACGGAAAAGTTTCGTTAACTACCACTTAGTCAAACTTAAAATGCACCAAATCACTCAAAATCATTCGAGAACTAATAGTTCCTAAGAACCTATTGGATCTCTGTCATACTATTAAAGGAGTTCCTCTCAGTATCCGGCGCAAGACGCTAAATAATGTTGAATCAAACGAAAACTTTCATAGTTTTCGTATTCTATGCAAAAATTATCCTAAGACCTCTGATATATCTACTATGATATTTATATATATAGTACGCTTGAAAGGAAAATACCCGGAAAATCTCTAAGTGATAAATAAGAATACCTTACTCAGTATTTGCTTATTTTAATAATAATGATTTTTATAGAAAAGTTGTATAAATACGTACATAATAGGCATGACGGCTGATTTTGAGAAACTACACCGTCATATTTTTAGATATCTACTGAATGCAAATTAAATCATATTTCTGCAAAAAAAATGGACTTCGAAGGAAAAATACAGCTTGTAAGAACGCATCTTCAATTTCGCTCAAAAACGCTACAATGCTCGTGGCGGCTGTCTATGACGTCATAGATGCACAAACATCTGATGATACAGAATGATCATAACGTTTTCAAGAGAAGCTTTACCTATTGCTATTATGTGCCTTTACATTACATATTGAGACGTCATGACGTCACAGTTCTCTGATTGGTGTTCAACGTGTCATGGCGGATTGCTGTATTTTGTAGTTTTATTTTATCAAAATTAAATATCAATATCAATAATAATAATTAAATTCGATCAAAACATAAAATATAATACGTGCTTCGTAATCTATGGCTCAGGTAAAATTCGGTAAATACCTAATTTTTGTGATTTTAGTTACTGTCGTCATCCAAAGCGGCAAAGTTTCGAAAGCAATAGCTTTCGAAACTTTGCCGCTTGAATGTTCCATTGAAAACCTTTTTTATTTTATATAGATATTATTCGTGTGCTTTTATATTATTTTCCTCTCTAAATAAGCTTTCTACGAACCAATAAGCAATTATCGAGACATAACAATGCGATTTCCGTAGAACTAATTATTTATTTCTATAAATATCTTTAGAAATAACAATGTAGACTTATCTCTTGTTATGAAACCCTAGTAAAGTGTTCTTGATTTCTTACAAAATATTATTGTTTTTCTGTTTCACATTGTTGTTTGATTCTTCTTAGAATCTTCTTATGAAAAAATTGCGTGGGTAAATATTTAAGCCAGGTCTTTTGAGATGATAGATAATTTATTTACCCAAAAAATCTTATTCACGAGGTATACATAAATATAGTAGTAAGTAGGTGACATAAAAGAAAAAAAAATAAGATAGGTAATTATTATGGGTATAACCCTCGTCGGGTAAAAATGGGTCCCTGCCCTGTTGCAGTATTAGAGCATTAATTGTCCAATACTGCGCTGGTTTTCAGGCAGGCCCGTGAGGAGTGCCGTGTGAGAGGATACAGAATATTTACCAAAATTGTACCTGATGGGTAACATTGTCCGTAAGTTAACTTAGACGGTACTTACACTAAAGGATCATTTGAAATTGTCTTTCAAGACTATAAAGTGTCCAAAGTTAGTAGCTCTCCTAACCTTACCTACTAACCACAACAGCATTAAAATACTGATCCATTTTCTCGGATCGACACATATACTGATTTCAGTCTTGTAAATGCAGTGTGAACATACAAATGTAACAAACATTACAATTATTAACACGATGGATTTTTTATGTCTGAATAAATGAATTTTCAATTTCAATTAGGTACTACCAGTAGCGACGGACCCTTTAAAAACGGTCTTGTAAACTCGATGAGTACTTTACCTCCAGTAGCGACGGATCCGTTAAAAACGGTCCTGTAAACTCGGTGTGTACTTTACTCCAGTAGCGATGGATGCGTTAAAAACGGTCCAGTAAACTCGGTGTGAACTGTACCTCCAGTAGCGATGGATTCATTAAAAACGGTCCTGTAAACTCTGTGTGAACTGTACCTCCAGTAGCGACGGATCCGTTAAAAACGATCCTGTAAACTCGGTGTGAACTTTACCTCCAGTAGCGACGGATCCATTAAAACGGTCCAGTAAACTCGGTGTGTACTTTACCTCCAGTAGTGACGGATCCATTAAAAACAGTCCTGTAAACTCGGTGTGTACTTTACCTCCAGTAGCGACGAATCCGTTAAAAACGGTCCTGTAAACTCTGTGTGAACTTTACCTCCAGTAGCGACGGATCCGTTAAAAACGGTCCTGTAAACTCGGTATGAACTTTACCTCCAGTAGCGACGGATCCGTTAAAAACGGTCCTGTAAACTCGGTGTGAACTTTACCTCCAGTAGCGACGGATCCGTTAAAAACGGTCATGTAAACTCGGTGTGAACTTTATCTCCAGTAGCGACGGATCCATTAAAAACGGTCCTGTAAACTCTGTGTGAACTTTACCTCCAGTAGCGACGGATCCGTTAAAAACGGTCCTGTAAACTCGGTGTGATCTTTACATCCAGTAGCGACAGGTCTATTAAAGGACCCTGTAAATACGGATTTTCTGTGTGAACGAACATCCGAAATTATTATTAGGGTACTCGACTCTCTACTTCTTTCAAAACTGTAAGTAGTAAATTAAGTAATTAAGTAATTTAATGAGTTCTTTTGTACGTTTTATTTTGATTAATAACCACTTTACTCCGTACCGATGTTGTACGGGCTTCGGGTCTCAGTTTTTGTAGTGCTTCCACAAAACTTTCATACAACTTCGGTAAGTTCGGAAATAAACTCTTTGTTTGAGCGATTTAAAAGAAACTGCTACGTACGGGAGCCACCTAAACCTACCAACAATAGAAAACTTTGACTGTAATGTAACGCAATCAAAGTAGCTATTCTAGTGTAAGGTTCGTAGGCAGGACTTTAAAAATTATTATTGAAGTTAGAATGAGTAAATGTTTTCGTTTGTATTATTTTTGAAAATAAAGCTCAAAAGCACATAACAAGGGATCAAGATAGCTAAGTCAAATAAGCATAACTTAATTAAATTCTCAGAAAAGCTTCCCGATCCTTCGCAAGTTTCCAGACATTCCAGTTTCCAGGCAACAAAAGCTTGCTGCTACCAAGTATTCTATTTCGCCTGTTGCTTGCGAAGTGCCTACGTATTACGTCAACTAGACCTTGTTAGCATCTTCACTTGGCCCAGGGGGAGCTTCGGGCTGAAATTTCACCCTAGCACAGGTTTATTAACTCGCTTCCGAGCGTGTCTGAACTTTTTGATGTTTGGCGTCTGTAGGCGCTCGCATTGTGTTCAAAGTCTCGTAGATTCTTGTTTGTTTGAGAATTTGACGACTTATGAAATTAGTAGGGGCTTTGTAAGCTCCTCTTTCTGTCCGGCGCGTTTATGGAAGACTAATTGTCTGGCATTTTAGTTTTGTTTTGAAGGAGCCAGGTTATAAATTGAATTAAGAGCGCGGCAAATCGAATGATAAATTGTATTTGTGGCACGGAAGGATAGACGGAACAAGGGTAGCCCCGCGGTATATAGTATGTGGCAGACGGCTTATAGCCACACGCATGATAATTAGGTGTGTAAGTGCCTTACCCTATATGAATTTTTATGTCAATGAAAACTTATGTCCCGTAAGGGCAGGTAAGGGCCGGCTCCGCAGTAACATTGGCTGAGTCCATCAAACCTACAACATACCACATCACAATCGATGTACAATCGTTAGAAATACGGCGCACATACATTGATATAGTTTACCTGTACAAGATCGTACACTCCATAATTTTATCTCCCGAATAGTTATCACATGTCTCCATAAATATTAAATTTAGTGCGCATAAGCTATTCAATAATAAGCTAATCAAAGCAATTTATTTGCGTTACTAACTTATAAAAACAAATATTATTTTATAACCCACTATCGAGAATGTGTCGCCAGTACAATGAGCTGGCAAAAGTGAATGTAGAGATGGACATATTTTATCCAAGTTTATATAGTTTTATTAAAACTGTCAAAGATATCCTCCATTTTAACCGCGGGGGCGACGATGCTCGAAAGAGCGTCTCGCCTACTGTAACCATTAATTAGGTTTGCATATTGGTTAATTTTTTGTTATTAATAAGTATGTATATTCCAATTGTTATATTCCTTGTCTCAAGCATCCTTCAAAAGTTGTCTAAGTCTTCTTGACATGTAATTCTACTATTATTTGTTGTGTGCACATAGGTTACGTTTCAAACCAGATCATATTTAATTTATTTTTCATGTATCCTATTATTGCTTGTCATGTGTTTTGTGTACCTAATAAACTAAAATAAAACCAAGAAAATAGGCTAATCTTGACCGATGCGATGCTACTAATTTGATCCGTTTGGGATGGAAACCGGATCCTTGGGGTCCTGGGGACAGGCAATTTATAAGCTGCCAGCATTCTGGGCATTGGTCAAGAATGCTGGCGGCATTGGCCTTCTGGTGACGGAGATTTTAAGTAAATTTATATAATTGTAAGCACTAGTTGTTATTTGTCGTTTTGTTGTTTTTAATAGGTACCGGAACAAATTCCATGTTCATTATTCTAGTGTACAATCCATAACAATAATGGATTACATGGTACATAGGTAAGTCTGAGGACATAATCGGTACAACAGGAGCATAATTTTAAGAGGATTTTTACATAGAATCTTCTCTACAAAATTCCCTTGAATACCTGCCTAATCTAAGAAAACTACTATGAAAATTGAAAGCAATGCGAAACGGAGTGTGGGAAGACTCGATGGACCGGCGATATTGCAGCGGTCGCAGGGAGTCGTTGGATGGAGGCGGCTCAGGACCGCTATTCGTAGCATCGTTGGGGGAGGCCTATCTTCAGCAGTGGACGTATAAGGACTGATGATGAGTCGTATAACGCTGTAACTTTAGAAATCCAGGCCCGAGTTCGATAAAACAAACTATTTTTTGCACGAGTACGCAACTTTTGGGTTGTGGGGCCGAGGCGTACGAATATCGACCCCTCCATCTCAACCCGTGGATGTCGTAAGAGCCGACTAAGGGAACCTACCAGAGGAAGGGCAGCAGCTTCCGTCTGAGTATTTTTAAACACCAACACTGCGATCAACAATCCGCCTGCCAAGCGTGGTGATTATAGCAAATCCCCCCTATATGGGAGACCATCCACTCGATGGACCGACGACATCGTAGCGGTCGCAGGGAGTCGATGGATGCAGGCGGCTCAGGACCGCTATTTGTGGCGTCGTACGGGGGAGGCCTATGTCCAGCTGTGGTCGTGTATGGGCTGATGATGACGCAACTTTTTAGTAAATTTTGATGTGTTGGTGTGACTCATTAATCATATTTTAGAACAACACCCAGCATCAATAAGATTATAGTGATGACCACACATTGAAAGATTTTTTTTTATTCCTAGACTTGTCCAGACACCTATGCGCCAGTATGCGGCGTCCCTGGCATAGTGGCGCGCGAGCCGAGTCTCATGTTCCAGAACCACTGCTTCATGGACGTCGCGCAGTGCAAGATGTTCTGGGAGGACCAGAGTGAGACTTCTGCCAGCTCTAGTAAGTGATGACCTTTTTGCCGTAGTAGGCCGAGGTCTGTTGTGGTGGGTTCGTTTACTGCCGCGGGAGAAAATACATATCCTACTAATATTATAAATGTGAAAGTTTGTATGGATGGATGTATGGATGTATGGATATTTGTTACTCTTTCACACAAAAACTACTGAAGCAATTAGGCTGAAATTTGGTATGAGTATAGTTTGGGACCTGGAATAATATATAGGCTATATTTCATCCCGATAAAATGCGGGTGAAGGCGGGAGCAGCAGGTAGTAAGATCTATTTATGAATGTAAAACAAAGTGTAGCAAAGTTCATTTTGAAATAAAACTTATTATTAAAACTACAACAAAGGCATGCTTTACCGACCCCCTATATCACCCCCTGGGGCGTAGGCCACCCTAGGCTTAATATGTCGTTTTAAAAGGTTATTGGTTGTTTTAAAGTGGTTGTTGGTAAATTGCCTATCTATTTATGCTAAAAAGCAAACATGAGTGGTTTTTATTACAAGCCCGGAAGAATATTTACAAAACTATGATACCTACAGATTCGAACTTTATGTTGGTATGGTACACGTTATAATAAATATTAAATAGAATAATTTTTATTCAATATAAAATTACTATATTCAAATAAAAGAAACAAATTAGAACATTTCCAATTGAAACAATTGAGTCAACTGCAGATTGTTGCCAACAATCTTCAGGTAGCTCAACTGCTCTGTATCAACTTTATTCATATCTTTTCGTTCGCTCATAACATAATAAGCTCAGCCTTAGTGCTAAATATTGCTCTATTATTTTTTAACCTAAAAGTAACACCACAGTAACAAAAAAACCACGTTCCTAATAGAGCTTTTGCTTTATTTGCGAAGTCCAAACCTGCGGCCATACTTTACGTTTTACGCTGCGGTTTTTTTGTGCAACACCCTATCGCACGCGACTGAAAAAATGAGAAATTATACATACGTCACTCCATATAACACGTGAGCCTGTTTTACATAATGATGGAAAGAAAATTACAATTTTTGCTTGTGCTTACGGCTTTTCTCTCGTGGTACTGATTATACCTGGCTAACACCTTTGAGCACTTAAAGATAGTATAGCTATCATAATTAGGTTAGGATAATAAATAACGATCCTATCCATCCACGATTATCTGGTAGAGACCGCTGTCGAGCGATAAGACCGCCACATGTAACTTAGTTTTAAAGTTGCTTTTTGGATTTTTGTTTTTTACCAATATGTGTGCAATAAAGCATTTTCTATCTCTCTATCTATAAAAATATATATATAATACTGGACAATTCACACAACATTATCTAGCCCCAAGCTAAGCGAAGCTTGTGTTATGGGTACTAGATAACTGATATATTTAATATAATACGATACATAGATAGATATTTTTTATTATACATAGAAAGCATCCAGAACACCCTGAACAAATATTTGCAGATCGTACAAACATTTGTCCCGAGGCGGGAATCGAACCCACAACCTCCTGCGTCGCAGGCGGACCTTCGCCCGTTGCGCCACAGAGGTCGTCAATAAAATAGAAAAGCTATTTATTCTACTACTAATATGTATTACAATAAATGTCAAAGTTCAACTAATTTTAATATCTCTACGAATATCTTCAGTAAAAATAAAATTAAATTTAAAGTAAATTTATTTAGTGGGGTACCGAGGCTCTCCATGTTTTCAAAAAAATATCTGAGCGCCTGGTCGAATCGACGCGTGACCCGAGAGCTGGTGAGTACCTGGCGCCTTGGGGACGCTTCCGACTGGTATTGATATGGACCAGTTGAGCTATCTGTAGATTGTTTGCAACAGTCTGCAGTAAGTTCAATTGTAAATACTAGTTTAATTGGTTAATATTATTTGATTGTTATTTTCTTTGTCAATAAAGATTTATTTAATAGGTTTAGTCAATAAAGATTTATTTTATAGGTGGTAGGGTAAGCTTTTATAGTCAGTCACTATAGTAGAAGTCGCCTATTCGAAGACCTCCCCATCTCTTTCCATTTCCTCCTATCTCTGACTAGTTGTATCCAGTCTGGTCCGCTTTCTTTTTAACCGACTTCAAAAGAAGGAGGTTATCAATTCGTCTGTTTTTTTTGTATGTATGTTACGCGATATCTCCGCCAATTATGGACCGATTTCGAAAATTCTTTCACTATTGTATGGAAAATGATACCGACCCCCATACAATTTTTATCCTCATCATCATCAGCCCATACACTTCCACTGCTGGACATAGGCCTCCCCCGTACGACGCCACAAATAGCGGTCCTGAGCCGCCTCCATCCATCGACTCCTTGCGACCGCTACGATGTCGTCGGTCCATCGAGTGGATGGTCTCCCATGTAGGGGGGGATTTGCCATAATCATCACGCATGGCAGGCGGATTGGTGATCGCAGTGTTGGTGTTTAAAAATACTCAGACGGAAGCTGCTGCCCTTCCTCTGGTAGGTTCCCTTAGTCGTACTCTTACAACATCCACGGGTTGAGATGGAGGGGTCGATATTCGTACGCCGCAGCCCCACGGCCCGGCGGTTTTATCCTCAGGGGATTAGTATTTATCCCACAAAATTTAAAATAAGTGTAAAAGTAAGGGAATTTGAAGTCGGTTTATCGGTTTTACCTACGTCGTCCTCCTTACTAGAGGACGACCAAGGTCTTTAGGGAGATATAACGAAAAATTAAGAATCCAGGACCAGAGATTTCGGCGTTCGCCCAAAATATCCAAGCAAACTAACACTCTACATATCATCAGCATCATCATCAGCCAATGGATTAGATTTTGACATTGACTTGACGAAAATATATACATATGTCGATGAATAAACCAAAACATTAAAGGGGTCGTCCATTAATCACGTGAGGCTCGGAGAGGGTTCGAAAAAATCACGAATCATCACGAGGAGGGAGGGGTAGTGAGATATCACGTGTATTTGATTTGTCGTTGAGCGCGCGATTTTTATACAACCGTATAAGAAAACAAAGTATGCTCTTCCGAGACACGATGGTCACGTGGGTGTCTCTAGGCTACGTCATCGACGCCATCGGCGAATGAGAAGACGATTCTGTTTCCTGGTGTTACCAGTAGCGTAAAATCGTAACTCCCCGAGCTCCTGTATGAATCTGATAAAACTATGTGGTTTTGTATTTACCCATTATTTAAAACATTGACTTGTATTTAAGTATCGCTTTTTGACTGATGTAACAATCATAATTGACAATTCACATTTTTTATGGATTTTTCAATTGACCCTTAACACATTTGTTTCCCAACCTACATTTTGTTCAAATAAAGTGGCAACTGGATAGTGACGTCACCTGGCGACACTCCCGGAAGAGCAGACCTGTTTTCTTGGATCATGATACAACCGAAAAGCGGCGTATGAGCTTGAGTCGCCGCCGCCGCCGTAGCCAGGCAAGGATTCCCCCGCCTGCCGCCTGTATTTAAAGATAATGTTCATTTTAAAAATGCTTTGTACCTACTAAAAAAATACACGTGATTTTGGATAGGGGAAGGGGGGTTAGTCTTAAACCTCACGACATATCATCACGGGGGTTCCAAAAATGCTAAAAAACATCACGTGATGAATGGACGACCGCAAAGGTGAAAATTTCCTGTAGGTACTAAGTAATTACCTGAGTACCTACCTACAAAATTACCTACTAAATTAATTAAAGATGTATTATAAACCAGCAGTTGGTCGGGATCACCAACTGCTGGTTTATAATACATCGGCTAGAATGCTGATGACGATGATGAAATAGTATTTCCGTCCGGGATGAAATTATAAACTGCATGTAACAACAATATGCCCTTCCCATTATCTTCTATCAACAGTCACGGCGGAGAATAAAATAAATAAGCACAGAGGTAGCTGGAAGTCGTATAACAGCAAGAAAATTAAATTGCAGCCTGTGATGGGAAAGCTTACAAAAGGAAAGGAAAGGTACAGTGCACAAAGCTTTGTTGTTCAGCTAACTGGTTGTCAACGGAACTAGCAGTGACGTACAACCGGTGGGACGAATACGGAATGACTTGGTCTAAGCTTATAAAGAAACAAAAACTGATTTACAAGTAGCGGCACGTAAGTCTAGCGCTGAGCGATTCGTGGAGGGGATAGCTGCGCAATGCATGGGTAATGTACTGCTAGCCCCGCCCAGGCACCTTATTTTTTACTTTTGCGCAATAACGGTCAGCGCTAAAGTTACGTGCCGTTATGTATACCTGTGAGCATTTTTAATGGAAAGTGAAGGCATTTTTTGACACGCGCCGCGGGAAACGTTCATAAAAGCTCAAGCTGCTCAACTAAAACCTTGGGGTTGGCTACTATTTTCGTAATTAAATCAACATTTAAAACTAGCTGTGCTTAGCGTACCACGGCTTCGCCCGCATAGAATTTTTGTTTTGGCTTGGAAGTCTACTTTTTAGTTATTCTGCTATTCAGGACGGAGACAAATTTAACAAATCATAGATCATTAAAATCGGTCCAGCCGTTCTCGAGTTACAAGTGTTCGAACAAACCCGACTTTGTTATTATATCAACATAGATGTCAATTTTGAAGCGACACAGATTAGGTAATTTTATTACGACAATAAAGACCTCAGTTTCGATTCTGCCTCCTGCATAGAACAGGTCGGTGCACTATAAGACATTCAGGCTGGAAAATTGCATCCGATACCGGCTCTTTGTATGTGTTTCAATTTTCTGAGAAAACATTTTTCAGTAACTACCGGTCGGTATACTGTCTGAAAGTTTTCTTTCAAAACAGTTTGCTATTTGAATATTTCGAGTACTTGCCCTCCATGACAGCGGGTTACATTGTCTAAGCTTCCAAGTAACGTTCGTTTGTTCCACCCTGTAAAGTATTTACCCAAAGGGTACTTATTTATTCCATCAATGCACTAAGCGGTTTAGGTTTATCTCGAGTTTTAATGGCGGATGGTACTGCGAATGGTAAAGTGGGTTACATAAAACTTTGAAGCACTTAAAACTTTTGAAACTGTTATGGTTATTTACAACGCTAAATTTGTGTGTCGTGATCGAGTTGTGTTCGATAATGAAACCGATGGTACTGTTAATATTCGTATTAAAAGACAAGGAAAGAGGGTAGATCGATATATCTGCCGATAAAAAGTAACTCGCAGTGACTTCAGTTGTTCCGTGATCATGGCGCATGTAACTGTGCCGAAATGTTGGAGAACTCAAAACTCAAATCATTTGAAGCACTTGTTATGATGCTTATTGAAATAATTAAGTAATATTAAATTAATTGAATATGTTTGCGAAATAAGCATAAATTTTTACGGCCAAACACTGTGGAAACTTCAACAAGCTTCCAAAATGATTCGGAAAACACAGACGACCGTGCCTACACACGGCAAATTAACCGTACTAGATTTTTATGCGTAAAAAACGTATGTGCACAGGAGTCCTTACTGTGTAAAGTTCTTATGTCTTTCTCTTGTTACAGATTACATAGAGTCTTCCTTCCTCTTCTGCCTTGGAGACGAGATGAACGGCCTCTTCCGGTTCCTGCCCCTCATCAGGACCTTGCAACACATGGGGCGGCTTAAGAAGAAAGGTCACTTTAATTACAAGATTAAGAATTTGAGATTCTTCAACAACCTGCTTTCTAGAGAACCTCATATCATGGGTTAGAAAATAGCGATGAAAAATTAAAGAAGGTTTAGACTATTTATCGTTATTAATCAGCTCTGACAGTTTTTTTACCACTTTTGTATATTCATCATCATAATCATTGCCCTCCATTGTGTCCATTGCTGGACATAGGCCTCCCCTAATGAGCGCCATAGTTCCCTGTCTTCAGCTTGCCGCTTGCAGCAGTTGCCTACAATCTTTCGCAGATTGACATCCTTCGACTTTCCTTCGACATCGAATTCTAAAATGTCACTATTTCGTTCTGCCCCTCATTTTGCTTCATATCTCAACTATCAATGCAATTTATGCAAATATTGTGGAAGATGCATTTAAACATAGATTAAATAACTACTTTCAACTAAAATTATATCGTGGACTCAAAAAATATAATAATTAGTTAAAGAAATTGTCCGAACGCATTTGTTTTTCAGTTCAAAATGGTTCGAATGGTTAATGACATAAAAACCATGTTTTATTATCTCATAATAGCACTAAGCAACTATTTTAAATTACCATGGTTTGTGGTACCCTGCTTACAGTGCTATCATTTTCAGAAAAGCTTCATTTTACTAGCCTACTGCGGTCACGTGGTTCCGCGGTCAGCAGGCAAAGTGCTTTGCTTTTATTAAATTTTGATTTAATCATCATCATCATCATCAGCCCATACACGTCCACTGCTTGACATAGGCCTCCCCCGTACGACATCACAAATAGCGGTCCTGAGCCGCCTCCATCCATCGACTCCCTGCGACCGCTACGATGTCGTCGGTCCATCGAGTGGATGGTCTCCCATGTAGGGGAGATTTGCCATAATCACCACGCTTGGCAGGCGGATCGGTGATCGCAGTGTTGGTGTTTAAAAATACTCAGAAGAAAGCTGCTGCCCTTCCTCTGGTAGGTTCCCTTAGTCGACTCTTACGACATCCACGGGTTGAGTTGGATTTTATTTAATATACTTAATCAAATACTAACTTACCTGTTACTGTAGGCACATATTACTGAAAGGATACGCGATCAAAATGGGAAGGAGCTATTTCTAACTGAAACAAACGTGGTCGGACATTTACTTTGAGAAGGATAACTCTCAGATTTGCTGGAAGAAAACACTTTCCAGGTTAACATCGCCTATGTACACATCATATTACATTAATTCATGCTTTATGTGTTATCGAGTACATTAAAGAAAAGTAATGATATATTCCATTTTGAAAACGCACGGATTTTAAGTAAGTGGTACCTAAGTCGGTACCATAAAATTTTCAAAAAATATTTACGTTCTGATAGCGCGCGATTAATAATTAAATTACACTACCGGTCAAAAGTCTGGGCAAAATTATAAACACGCTCGAGTTTACAATAAACAAATCATGGATAATGAAACTTTTGTTCCGTATAAGACCATTTTGCACTTAGCTTGATAATTATGAGACAAAAATTCGGAAGAGTTATACATTATTGAAACATAATGATTGGTTTAATGGGTGGGCAAAGACTTTTGACCGGTACTGTATATTTGATTAAAACAAAGAGGACATTTCACATAAAAATCATAATAGAACTGATAAAATACTGTGTAAGTTTTCACACAGGAATAGAAAGCTCCTTTGGTTGTTTTATACTGAGACACTTAGCGATCTACATGACATGTAGATTCCGACACATTTGTCGCCTGGTATAGCCCAGAGCGTTATACCTACCTGTGTGAAAATTATTCAGAGCGTTATTCCTGTGTGAAAATTTACACAGTATGTAGCCCTATTATGATTTTTACGTCACAAAGTTGTCGGAGCATAATATCAATTTTGTGTAGTTGTGTGGATGAAATATCCAGCACCCGCAGACAGACAGGAAAGAGATTCATATTAAAAAGCTAAAAATGCACTAAATTACGAGGCCACCTAATATCTGAGATATCTTAAAACGGAAGGGCATTTTGAGATAGCCCAAACATCATCTGGCCGGGTAATGTAGTGCATATTTTGTTTTTTTACGGCGAACTTCTTATTTTCTAAACGAAAGACAGCCTGTGCCCTGCAGAAGGTGGGAAAATGCTGATGACGATGATTATGGAACCTATCTGTTACGTAACATTATTCAGACAATACACTTACATCAAATTGCGTTAATAAAGCTTTGTTTTTGGAGATAAGGTCGCGTTTGCAAAAGCTTTCAAAACAATTCTAAGAAGCTTAGCTAATGTTGAAGATAGTGTGTACATATCGGAAGCACCTGGGAAATAATATTAAACTTCGAAAACTCCGAAGCTTTATACAAATTTTCGAGTATCGACAAATTATCATCTGTATATTATACGAGTACATATCATCATCATCATCATATCAGCCCATACACGTCCACAGCTGGACATAGGCCTCCCCAATACGACGGCACAAATAGCGGTTCTGAGCCGCCTCCATCCATCGACTCTGCCACCGCTACGATGTCGTCGGTTATATTATACATACATACATATATGTAAATTTCTTTATTAATCTTTATTAGTTTAGAGTCTAAACTAATAAAGATTAAAAGATCGTCTAAACTTTAGACGAACACTCAAGACTTGTACAATAAATATTAATAATTACTGTATTTGGAAGCACTCACTACCAAACTACAAGTTATTTTAAGAATAGCTAATTATATTAATATTAGATAATTATATTGGATCGAGTAAAAATTGCCTATACGTTATTCCAGGTCCCAAACTATACCCAGCACAGCAAAATGTTAGCCTAAAAATGTCTCCGATCCATATCGGAGGAAAAAAGGCGGAACAAACAAAAAAACTATACCCATATTATCCATACCAAATTTCAGTCTAATCGGTACAGTATTTTTTGCGTGAAAGTCAAAGTCAAAGTTTCTTTATTTCCGTAAATACAATAAATGTACACTTAGAAAAGGTCAAACTCTTAAAATTAAACACTGATATCGAAATAAAGTGATATTTTGATTTCGGTCGCTTCGGTATGTAGACTAAAGTAAAGAAAGTAAAAAAGAGTAACAAATATCCATACATCCATCCTTACAAAATTTGACATTTATACTATTATATATATATATATATATATATATATACCTCAGGACCGCTTTTGTGGCGTCGTACGGGGGAGGCCTTTGTCCAGCTGTGGACGTGTATGGGCTGATGATGATGATGATGATGATGATATATATATTCATATATTATATATGATCAGTGGGATAGGATAGGACAGGATGAGAGCCCTCAATAAGTGTCATGTACTTTTTATGCACTAAACTATTTTTTTTTTTATCAGATATATAACGAGTTTTTTTTTGCAAATACTTAAAACTATGACAATTACCAAGGGGTTAGATTATCTTCAAAAGTCTGCATGGGCTTTATGGTTTTTGTGACTTCCCGACCAAGGCCTATAATATTAAATTTTATTACTCGGTCTCGAATTAAACTTCTAGATAAATTATACAAAAACTATGTTAATAAGCTTGAACTCCCTTAAATTTAATATCTATTATCCCCTGACCAAACAAACAAATATCGATTATATCCTCCCCTTGGCAAGGGGAACGTAAAATAGATGTAGTCACCTTGCCCTTGTAGGAATCATGAATCAACCATCTTTACTTTGGAAGGGAAGCTACCCCAACCCTACCTTTATTAGCTCTCAAAACAATATTGTTCGAGTGTTGTTCACGTGACTGTCACTTTGATGTTTTGATTAAAACGATGGAACTTCTAATCGAGAACGGTTTATTCCGGAAATTGCAATAAATGCCTATAAAGTTTGATGAAAGGGATCATATCGAAGCAGTTTATACGATTGTATGCGTCCTAATACAAAATGTACTGAAAACAGTTATTACGCATACGATATTATCGACCGATAGTCGAAATAATGTTTCTTACTGCTTGCATGAATACTGTAGGTGTATAATTTGTGTGTATAACTCAAAACTGAGCACTGTCGGCACTGATATAGGGACCTGACATACATAGGTACACACGTATGAAATCCTGTTAATCTAATGAACCCGGCGCAACGTAATGGTCAAACTATTCGGCAAATTGAATTATCCTATCTTCGTCAAACAGTTGGTTGTCAACATCAAAATTGGATTTTCAACGCAGTCTGTTCTTTGACCTTCTGTCACAGGAATCTCGACTCTAATCCCAGGTAAAACACTTCAATTCAGCTTCTCCGAAATGTTATCTAGATATATTAATTAATCTAATGCATACCTCTATAGCATACCTCTATAGAAATCAGAGTCCTTTGACATCGCAATGTCTGAATACCTATCTAAATTAATTCTGCAACGTTGCAGCTCTCGGAAATCGCAAAGTCCCTGCATGGAATCGCAAAGTCCCAGCGATATTCACGAATTTCTAAGTAAATACTGAATGCATTTCACAATATTGGGTTTCGTTTCCCAGAATAGACTAATTGCTTCAGGATGCAGAATAGACAGTAGTTGCTATGCCACATAGATGGCGGATGCTGAGTGTGAGTTGCACAAGGTTGTTTGTGTTGGTGCGGCGGCCATCTCTGTACAATGGTCTCCATAAGGCACTAACTTTGACGTAATCTGATGCAAGCCATTTTGCTAAGTTTTCACCTTGTGTTCATCACACACAAGGTAAACACCGAGCGTAACAAAGCGATGTCACCTGTCTTCTTTGGAAGACTTGGAATTTCTATTCTTTTCTACGCTATGCCAATGCATAGCGTAAAAGCAAAAGGCAATCAATCTGTGCAAGCAATCAAAAAAAACATTGTACGACGATTGTTAGGTAATTTATCGAAAACTAACGCCTTTATGATGATCGTTTATTTTTTTTCCTTTCAAACCATCCGTTATGTAGAATAAAAAACAAAAAATATATTCAAAACGGTCGAGTCGTTTTTCAGTTTTCGCGAAACTAACGAACAGCAATTGATTTTTATATACATACCTATGACCTACAGAAGATGTGACGTCAAGTAACCTGTTTTCCCCTGTTTTCGATTGAAATTGTATTTATTATGTTACTAACAGCTGCTAGCTAAAGCTGTAAAGGTCAGCCAAATGAACTCATGAAAGGACAGATAAGTTAATGAATCTGACCTCTACAAGAAAGGGACTTTACAGAGGCGCGTTCGATCTATTACTCTGTACTGAACCTGAATTTGGATGTCGATCAAGTTTGTGCCCAATGTTTGTCACAATGTTATGAGATCACTTTAGAAATTCTGAAACTACTATTAAAATACACATTATAGATAAGCATATTTTTTTCTAGGTTGATTTAACAAGTCAACATACTATGAATTTCGACATTCTACGATGACAGTTACCGCTCTTATCAATATTAAAAACTAAATTCATCAACTTATTTTAAGGAAATCACTATGAATAAATATAAAAATATATATGAGGCATCTAAAATCACAACATTAATTTTAGAGATTAGTCCGGTATTCAATAACTAACTCAGTACCTGTTAGCATGGTCCTAAAATATCTAACGGTATTGTAAAATCCGCATACCGCTAGGGAATAACTGTGCAAAGCGAGCATCGCGCCTAACCGACCGTGAGCCATAACTACCCAACGCTTCAATACCTATACTTACCTAACTATCATCTACGCATAGGTACTAGCGGACCGTTCACCCGTAAGGTTATGTAGCTGCAACAAGTATTTGAAAGAAAGAAAGAAAAGAAAGAAAATATATTTATTTGGCCATGCCTACTTAACACACATACAACACGACACATTACAGACAGTGGGAAAGAACAAGAAACATACATATTTATACATGAAGAAAATAGATAGGAATAGTGTTACATAGGGGCCAAAAAGGTCCCTGTCTCAGCAATGTGCCGCTACAAGCCTAAGCTAGTAGCGGCGCTGGTTTTCAGACAGGTCCTAGTGTGGCACAAAGTTACAGAATACATAAACATAGGTACAAGATATATGTATATACAAGACAGGAAACAAGAGAGAAAATAAGGAAAATATACAGAGTACTTAAGTGTAGTAGGTACTTACATATAAACAAAAACATAAAAAAAAAACTATTTTAAACACAAAAAAATTACCATAGGGAACTTTGATGAAGCCCGACTCACTAGTCTGTAGCCGGCCTAATGAATATTTGGTATTTCTAACCAAATCGGTTAGAAATATTATATATTGGGTAGAAATCAGGACAGGCATAGAGTATTGTAACGTTATTGGGTACCAGTTGGTACTAGCGGTATTGAAACAAAATATCCAACTAATAACCGATAGCCAAAATATCCAATAACTCCCATCCTTAATTAATTTTAAATAAGCTAACACAAACACACATCTTCACATCCTTCTATCTTCACAAACACTACTTGTAAATGAATATCCGCATAAATACATAAACGCTTTTGCATAAATTGCAGCATTTTATATGCATTTGTAACAGACCACAGGCGGCCGCCGTATGCACTTCCATAAACCCACCCTGAAACGCACACAGATGCAGAGTATTGGCTTGTGCCTCCGGCTAGGTTTATTCCGTACATGAGCGGAAGGGCGGAGGTGGAGGTGGTTCTATCAAATCTGTGCCAGTTTGAGCTGGATCTGGGTGGTTTCAAGGGGTTGGGTGTTTTGTTATGGGGGGTGGGTGATCGATGCAGCTATTTGCTAGCAATTTCCAGGGTCCAGGTCGCATCCGGGCTCAGCTTTGGTACCAACAGATAGTTCACTAGTGTAGCTGTTATATAACACAAATTTTAAGTAACAGGTATGAGGGAAAGTGTAAAGAAAGTGAGACTGTAGATTGAATTCGTTCGCACACTTCCCTGCGCCGAGTCGGACCGAATTTTCAGTATTAATTATTCTTTCAGTTCGATATCAGTCAGATATTTTCCACTGTATTTTCTACTGGTTCTAGGCATTTAAAATAAGTACTATATTGCTTCTTATAAAGTTTGAATATATGTTTTTTTTTGTTTTTAACTGCTATAGGTCACTTGATGCGTTCACCACCTAAGCTGCGGTGTTCATATCGCCACTGACCCTTGCGACTAGGAACTGTAGGATTTTCTTTGATGTGATAAAGGTCAAGGTCATGTGGACTATTCAGGCGCTTGCCAAGATGAATACTAATACATTTTTACATCCAGTGCTCCGCGCTCTCCTAACCTAACAGATGAGAATTATTTTTTTGCAGATTTACTTTGTTTTGAGAGTTTAAGACTGACTGTTCATTATACTACCAAAGATAATGTACAAATTAGTTTTTTTAGTTCAATTACCTTTAATGTACAACATGATGCAAATAAAAATCTTGAACCAATTCTCTTAGAAATACAAGAAGTGTTAAAATAATAAAAAGATCTAAGGATCTAATTTGTAAAATAACTGGTATAAGTAATTTTACTTCGACTATTTGCCTTTATAGGAGCGTATACTGTAGGTATATGGTTCTAATTTTAACTTGTAAGCGCTTACAAGTGCAAATTACCAAGAGCAACTATTCTTCAGTACAATTACTTCTGTTCGTGGCTTTTATAATAGTCATCATCATCAGCCCATACACGTCCACTGCTGGACATAGGCCTCCCCCGTACGACGCCACAAATAGCGGTCCTGAGTCACCTCCATCCATCGACTCCCTGCGACCGCTACGATGTCGTCGGTCCATCGAGTGGATGGTCTCCCATGTAGGGGGGGATTTACCATAATCACCACGCTTGGCAGGCGGATTGGTGATCGCAGTGTTGGTGTTTAAAAATACTCAGAAGGAAGCTGCTGCCCTTCCTCTGGTAGGTTCCCTTAGTCGGCTCTTACGACATCCACAGGTTGAGTTGGAGGGGTCGATATTCGTACGCCGCCGCGGCCCCACAGCCCATTTTATAAGAGTGAGTGAGCTTAAGCGAAAATAGTTTTATAGCAGTTTATACTCGTATAGTTTATATAAGTATAGGATATGGGACTAAATGTACTTGTAGCCAAATTGTCTCGTGTCATGATATTATAAGCCGAAAGCATGTACCGGGATCATAAAAGGAGTATTACAAGTACAAACACTCATATAATGTAGCGGTTATAGGATTTTTCTGCCTGGGGGTACTAGCTGTCGATATTTGTTCTCTTCAATTTAATTCCAAAAAAAAGGAATTTTTCAAGATAATATTTTGTGAACTAGCTCTACCATTTAATTTTGCTTTGTTGTTGCTAAAATCTGCTCGAATTTTATATTGCATGATGCCTGGAGGGCCTTGGTTTCCTAGGCAACCTAAGATACTTGTGTGAGTGACCTAGCTCACAAAACGTAGTAGGCTACAAACAGCTATGTGTGCGTTATTCAGTTCAAACTACAGAGTTAGGAAAAAATAGATATGGACAATTCCTAGGTTAGAATGTAGAGTTATTAAAAATTAGATAGTAACAGCTAGTAAATGTAATGAATATAATATAATTTGGCGTGTTTTAAAAATGATAAACTAACTTCAAATTTGCTTTTCAAAGTAGACCTCTTGTTTACGCTCGTTGCCATGGAAACTATTTTTTACCAGTCATTGTGATAACGACTTCGTATCCCATACTTTTAAACTGTTTGTAAGATTTGCGGGATAAATAGTAATCCTGGGGATGAAAATTATATGGGACCACCTGGTGATCATTTTTTATACAATAGTGAAAGAATTTTCAATTTGATCCATGATTGGCGGAAATATCGCGTAACATACAAATAATATACATAGTTGAATTGAGAACCTCCTCCTTTTTTGCAGTCGGTTACTAAAAGAACCTGTTAAAACGCTAGAACGAATGAAGCTTCCACCGTAAAAATAATGACGGAAGTGTACCTAAAAGAATTTGTTTTTCTTATTATAGGTACCTTCTCTTTCTACGTTAAGTAGGGAAGTTTGTAAGTATTAGAAAGTAGGTACGGGTATCTACTTTTTTAAGTTAATATTTAGTTCTCAGGCAGGACTCAGGGCAGGTTCAGGAACGTTATTCGTGGCGTCGTTTGGGGGAGGCCTATGTTCAGCAGTGGACGTATACGGGCTGATGATGATGATTTAGTTCTCTTCCGTCCGTGGCATTTTAACATAAAATGTATATTTTAATAATATAAATTCAGTATTATATTTTCGTGTGTGAGTGGCTGGGGCTGGAAATTATTCTAGTGTGCGCATAGCAACAGCCTCTACAGTATAATAACGCACGATAAGTGTGTGCATAGGACAATTTGGTGTGTGCACAAAGTAACGCTATGCATTTATGTCGATTTATGTATATACTCCGATTCAAATACTTAGATATTTTTTGTATGCAAAGGGGTTACAAAACCCAAGGAATATTTTAACGACATTGTTATAATCGAAGCAAAGAACAGAAGCTCGAAACAACTCTTGGTTTCGAAAGCTTTCATTCTTCATTTAATAAATCGTTTTCGAATTTATATTTATACATTATTTGCTACACATGTGAGATTATGCGCTGTTTAAGTTTGTTTTTTAGTTTCTAGTGACAACTTTGCTGTTACCTTGTTGCTTTGTGTTATTGTAAAATTTTCATTCATAAATGTCTTTGTTCATTCATAAATGTCTTCGACTCACTGGAGCATGAGGTTATATGGCAAGCACTTAAATGCCAAGGAGTTGAAAACAAATACACCCGAATACTCAGAAACCTCTACAAAAACAGCAAAGCAAAAATAAAACTGGAGCAAGAGGGCAAGGAAATAAAATTAGAAAGAGGTGTTCGCCAGAGTGACCCTGTATCACCTAAACTTTTTACAGCTATATTGGAAGGAATCTTCCGCCAACTGGATTGGGACAAAAATGGACTAGTAATCAACGGGGAACATCTATCACATTTGAGATTTGCCGATGACTTAATAATCCTATCACCATCAAGCAAAGAACTGGAGGAAATACTTAATGACCTTGATAGAGTAAGCCGCAAAGCAAGGTTAGTCATGAACACACAAAAAACTAAAGCCATGACCAACGGTAAGAAAGAACCTATTTTCATAAATAATAACACAATAGACTATGTAGACGAATACCTCTATCTTGGTCAAGTCATTTCGCCTAGGGATTTAACTTCCAAGAAAATCGACAGACGCATAGGGAATGCATGGAGACAATATTGGAGTCTAAAGGACATAATTAAAAATATAGAAATGAACATGACCATAAAACGTAAACTGTTTGATACCTGTGTACTGTCCATTGTTACATAGGTAGCCATACATTGGTAGCCATACCAAACCTGGGCATCCACTAAAGCCCACAACAAAAAAATAACAATATGTTAAAACTTGGTGGAAAGGAGTATGATGGGGAAAAACTCTGTTATAGAATCAGAATTGCCACTATAAAGAAACACACTAAAACAAAGGATGCAACAGTAGCCATCAGAAAACTGAAGTGGAAATGGACTGGGCATATAATCAGAGGAACCGAAAAGTGGTCAAAAACTATAATGTACTGGTTCACAGGACACAAAAGAAGGAAACGAGGCAGGCCATCAAGAAGATGGGTCGATGACATAAAAGCTACAGCAGGCGGCACATGGTCTACATTGGCTGGTAACAGAAACGAGTGGTCCAAATTGGAGGAGGCCCTTGTCCAAAGATGCCCACAGACGGGGACAGATAATTTTGATTAATTTAATGTAAAATAGTCTCACAGTCTAGTGATACAATCTCCGATACGTCTGAATAAAAGGCTTCTATAAATAATAATTTAAAAAAAATCTTTGTTGATATAAAATATCCTGAATTTAAAATCGGAGCATAGGTTCTGTTCTGCCTAGCGTAGGTTGCATGTGTATGTGTGTGTGTCCCCTTTAAAATAGGAAGGACAACGTTGATGTCGTTGCAAAGCTTGTGTGGTCGCATCCAGGGCAAATTGCAAAGGAATAGCAATGTGTGCGTGAGGTCAGGTGGATTTTGTGTCTGTGTAAGTAGGCGTTGCATAGGTACCGTAAGTGGTCCGAGGATGATTTGAATGTGTAGGTGCACAGGGTGAATTCGGAATGAGATGTCGATGTGTGTGTGAGGTCAGGTGTGATATGTGGATGGTTTGCAGCTTTAAGTTCATGGAGATAGAGCTTTATAAACATCAACCACGATGATTATCAGATTTTCGTGTAAGAATTCTCGGTAAATGTCAATTTTCTTCGTCATTCTCAAAATATTAACGAGTCTTCAACAATACATACAGCCCACCCAACATAGAACATTCTCCTGTTCTGTTTTTCGACGGTTAAAAAATCAAGTGATGAGATGAAAACTTCGTTGACGCTCTTGTGCTATGTTCTGTGTATTCGAGGTTCTCTTACAGGCTTCTACATCACAAAAGCTATATACAACTTTAATACCCTGGAAAAGCTTTTAAATTCTACTTTGTAGGAACCTGACATGCAAACAATAGGAATGATGTGAAAAGCAGTTCTAATATCAGATTATTGCAGTAAAGGGAAAACAAAAAGTTTTTACTGAATTTAATATTCTGCAATATCAAACAATAGCTTCGCCTGTCTATTGTCTGAGTACAGCACCCAACACACATCTATATATATATATATAAGCACTTTGGACTTTTCACTAACAGAATAGGAACTCTTAACGCATATTGAGCGGATTTTTAGGGTCAGCGGAAAATACTGTAAAACTGAGCCTAGTCAAATTTTGCTATTGAGCATTTTCAAAAATAAAAACTCCCTATTTACCTTAACTAATAGATGGCGTGAATTTCCTTCTAGCAGTACCTTGCAGAGACTAAGGTCCCAAGTCTCGAATACCGCCGCAAGGTTACTTAATTGTATCTCGATCTTTTATACGATAAATTTCGGTGAATGTTCCCAGGAACTTCATGACCTGATCCCACCATTTCCCTTCCACTCCAGGACTAACAAAAGGACGTCATAATACCATCCTTATCGGTGGATATACCATCCACTAGGCTAAGCTGTTTTCCTCCACCTTCATCATTCGCACCGCTAAGGAATGGAAATCACTGCATGCTTCTGTTTTCCGGCCAGTTACAATCTGGGTATCTTCAAAAAGAGTGAAAAGTGTCTTCTAGGCCTTCGATACACCGTCGGCCACATTGTCACTTTCCATCATGTGGTTAAACGAATGTCTAATAACTTTATAAAAAATATTGAACGGAGAGGAGCTACGTTCTCAATGGGATGTCATGTCCAAATAAGCACAGTCTATGTCACTTTATTTGGCGGCCTTATGAAAAGCGCCCTCTTTTCATTTAGTCTGAACAATTTTCTATAGTAATAAAACGCATCATTTAGCGGAATTCCGCTGCTTTCTTCCGCTTGGACGATATGGGATTTTAAATAGAGTCGGAATATTTCATTGTCTATATTCCAGGAGAAATTAATTTCGTGTGCTCCTTTATGTTTGTTTCCGAATATTATTTGCAGTGCAACATTTCGTAAATTAAATTCCTTTGCCAACATTTCAACAGAACAGATATTCATGTAAATGAAAATATATTAACAATACAGAATATTGAAAAATAAACGATTCATGGAGCATTTACATAATGTATGTACATGTTTTAATACTAACGTTAGTATTAAAACATATAGAAATGCTCCGTACGCTATTGTTTGTTAGAAGTATAGTTATACCAACATTCTTAAATTATTGTCGTGGCTCTTCTCTACAGCCACGTCAACACCTAAAGAATGTTGATATAAACATCGACCTATCCCACTTAGCCCGTGGATGTTATAGGGGCTGACTAAATGAACGTTCCAGAAGATAAACAGCAGCTTCCTTCTGTGTACTATTCAACACCCCTACTGCGATCACTAATCCTCCTACCAAGCTAGCGGATTGATGATCGATAATCACCAGCTTATGGCAAAAACCCCCCTTGTTGAGGGAGCCATAGTCAGCCATGGACGTACCTGTGTGTACTGATCTATAACTTAAAGTATTTTAAGAGAAGCAACACTTGTCTTAATTACTGTACACACGTTTTATTTACTTCCTAAGTAAGCACACGTTTTGCGACCTAGTGCGCATTTATTATTAATTCTTCTTTCATCTTATTTACTTTCAATAGGTACCTTTATTGTCTGGAACATGACACAATAATCTTGTAACACTGAAACTGGACACCAAGCATGAGCACTCTACCAAGATTAACAGTACTCGTCGTATTCGTCGTCTTTGACGACGAATCTGTACTGTGTGTGTGTATGACTGAATTAGCAGTACCTCCTCAGACTTTGCTTCATATTCACAAAATCAAATGATCTGGTCTGTAAACAACATGTCTAATTTGCAAATGATACGCAGAAACTTTGAAATACATAAGTAGGTACAATTTACGCTTCGTAGCACCTCTACAGCCGTAGACGGGCTACGAAACTTCGTAGAAAGTAACAAACTTCGTACGAAGTTCGTAGAGTTTAGACTTGTATGGTTTCCAAGTATTCATCGGGTTAATTTTAAGTAACCTAATGAATTTTGGTGAAAAGCGAAGGATTAATTGTATTTAATTGTTTAATTTTCTATCCAAAAACTTATGTAGGTAAATTTTTAAGTTACGGGTTGATTCGTAGCTTTATTCGAAGTTAGGTTGATTTTATGACACGGAGTTACCTTATAACCCCTATTATTAGAAGCCTAAATTTTTTTGTGTTTTGTGCAAAAACATTAAAGAATCGTTTATTTTTGGAAATTTCCTATTGTTAGTGACGGACTAAGAACGCTGCAGCTGCAGTGATGAACACATCAAGTGGTAATCAAAATCGGCATATCACGGCTGAAGTGACATAAAATCCACCTAAAACCAATATAAAACAATTACCTATCTACACATAGACATTGAAACCCATTTAAATTCTGTTGATAAAATGAATTATCAAAATAATTGCTCAATTTTAATTGCAAATGTGCCCATTCTCTCAAAAGTTTCTGAGTAAACTATTTCATGCATATCATTTTAAATTGAGCGTTCGTTTACAGGACCGGAAAATACTAAAGTGAACATCACAAACACAGAGGCTTCGAATAATAAATTTTAATACAACTCCGTGACGTTAAAATAGTGTTTCACGTGTATAACGGATATCAAGCCAAAACACAACATAACACAAAACAAGTTTTTTTTTATTATTATTTATTATTCAGGACTTTTGTTTTACAAACATGTCAGTCCTATTGTATACACAAAAAAAATACATTTTAAATATAAGTTAAGGTAACAAACGAAAATATACAACAAAAAATTTAAATACATCTTAAAACACAAAACTAATCTCAAGCTTACTTATCTATACTCTGAAGGTGTACCTATAATATATTTATATTATACCTACTTGTGATGGCTAACGGGCTTAAACAGCTGTATAGCTGATTCAGTTGTCTGATGCGATAAAACTTTGTGAAAAATTCCTGTATCCAGTCTGTTTAAGCCGAAAGCCACCGCAAGCGATTGTCTTTCTCGCTGAAAGCAGACACTCAAAACACGATATTATCGTCGATGAATGACGACTAATTGTAAGTAAGTAGTCATCATCATCAGCCCATACACGTCCACAGCTGGACATAGGCCTTCCCCGTACGACGCCACAAATAGCGGTCCTGAGCCGCCTCCATCCATCGACTCCCTGCGACCGCTACGATGTCGTCGGTCCATCGAGTGGATGGTCTCCCATGTAGGGGGGGATTTGCCATAATCACCACGCTTGGCTGGCGGATTGGTGATCGCAGTGTTGGTGTTTAAAAATACTCAGATGGAAGCTGCTGCCCTTCCTCTGGTAGGTTCCCTTAGTCGGTTCTTACGACATCCACGGGTTGAGTTGGAGGGGTCGATATTCGTACGCCGCGACCCCACGGCCACGGCGGCGCGGCGTACGAAAGTATATAGTAGTATCAAGTGTCAAGTAAGTACATGTATTTAAATACTCTATGTTTTAATGCTTACACGTGTACTGTATGTCTTAAAATTAAATTACAAAAGGCACATGCACTGTAAGCTATTCACAAATTCCGCAACTGACTGAACTTGAAAACCAATCTGTTCCGTCGTTAACTATCATCCCTTTGATGTCCCAATGCAACCCAATATCGAGAACACTGTTCGTTTATCTGTACTCTACTTGCAAAAAGGATGGTATACTGTTATAGTAGAGTACAATAATTGTAATTATTTTCTATTCGCCGATATGGCGGTTTATCTGAAAAGTAATTTGATCTAATTTAATTCAATAATCTGACTTAATTCAATTGTTTTCATTTTATTATCTAATATAGGTACATACATTCAGATTTAACTCGTAATTTTCAGATATCTGCGAAAAATTGCCCGATACCAACTACAAAAACGAATGTGGCTTAGAAGTGCTATAATAAATAAATTACTACATAGTATAAAACAAAGTCGCTTCCCGCTGTGTGTCCCTATGTATACTTAGATCTTTAAAACTACGCAACGGATTTTGAAGCAATTTTTTTAAAAGATATATATATAAGATAGTAATTCAAAAATAAAGTTTTTATGAATCGTAAAAAGACCCATATCACGTACAAAAAATACAGTGCACACAATATAAATCTATCTATAATTATATATAAAACTATGTCGTGTTAGTTACACCACTTAACTCGAGTACGGCTGAACCGATTTTAATGATTTTTAATTTGTTAGATGTATCTCCGTGCCTCCAAAAAATTGGGTTCCGCTAATAAACAAAATATCCACGGGGGCGAAGCCGCAGGCATAGCTAGTAATAAATAAATGACGCTGGACAACCCCCACAGCATTATCTATCCCTAAGCTAAGCCTTGTATTATGTATACTATATTACATAGATAGATATTTTTTATTATACAAATGTATAAAATACCTAGAACACCAGAGGCAAATATTTGCAGATCGTATAAATATTTGTCCCAAGGTGGGAATCAAACCCGCAATCTCCTGCAGCCGGACCTTCGCCCGCCGCGCCATATCGTTCGTCAATTAAAAAATAATATATAGAAAAAGATTTAAAATATTAAAACTAACATAGCTAAGGTGCCTATTGTTTATTTCCTTCCTTGTGGACAGAAATCCAGTGTCTGTAGGTATTTGGGATTGGCCAGATAATCAGAAACAGCTTTCAGGATGGTATTGTTGGAGCAACCTAGTCGACTCCAGAAGGCCGCTGTCCTCCTTCGTCTTATAGCGAAGAAGTCGGGAACTCCCGCGTCAGAAAACATTTCAGCAGTTGCAGTGTCTTAGCAGCCTCATGATGGCCCGGTATGCGTTATTATACTGTACTGCTGAAAGATGTGGTGTTTTGGTAACAACCGTGATAGGTTCAAGGTAACTGCACCAAAAGACCTCTCTCCCGTTTCATTCTATTCGAAACCTCAAGGCCTCCCAAAATAAACGTGACCTCGAGATACGAGACGGGCCTCAGACAGTGAACTTGAACTGGATTCAACCCTCGGGATATTTGGGAAACGCGGGCCCGGCCGCGTCCCAAATCTTAATTTGGGGTGGAAAAATCAATAGAGTTCAAGATAGAAATGATCCTATCTAAATAGCATTTTGGGACATGCTTAATAAAAGAGTTTAGAGCTTAATTATGGTTACATAACCGTAGTAATGTAGGCAAGTATAGAAGATTATGTGTTGCTAGGCTTTATACCTCGCTCGGTACTCGTAACAAAACATTACAATAACAGTTTTCTGAACTATTATAAGAATTAGACTCCACGGACAATACTCTCTAGAAATGGAAATAATAATAACTAAATTCGAGCTCCATTTCTATCTCTAATAATATTTGCAAATTGGCACGGGTAGTTGAGATCGCTCCTTACAAAACAACTCGTGTAACTAAATCCCCAAACGGGGTGAGAAATGTCCGACTCTAGGATTTTATCCGGCTACAACTCGAATTAACTATAGTATCATTCGTGTTATGTATGCAAGTTTTGAGCACAATCGTGCCTTACTCATATTTTTTCTTTCTAATACTGATGTTGCAATTGTTTTCTGTTTTGCACATCAATAAATATAATTTCGCTTGTGCTCCTTAGCACATAAATATCTACTGCTGCCTCCCCAAACGAAGGGGGTTGCCATTATCACCGCGAGTGGCAAGGATTTGTGATTACAGTGGAGGTGTTATAAATAAAAATAATAATAAATAATGCTGGACAATCCACACAGCATCATCAAGCCCCAAGCTAAGCAGAGCTTGTGTACTAGATGACTGATATACCTATGTATATTAATACAATAGGTACATATGTAATTGTACATAGATAGGTATTTTTCTTATACATAGAAAATACCCAGAACACCCGGAACAAATATTTGCAGATCGTACAAACATTTGTCTCAAGGCGGGAATCTAACCCGCAACCTTCTACGTTCTTCTACGGCCGCAACAGATTGGTGTAGCTTGAAAATAACTTATGCTCATCATGAAACTTATTAAACTTGAGCCCAACTGCTGTACCTACTGTATTTTAAAGTACTGATATTTTCTACATAAAATCTTGATGATCCGGCCTTCCTAACCATGTAAAAAAATATCAAGCCCTAGCAGACAGACTACCAACATCATAATAAATAAAGGTAATATGCATTCCCAGTAGGTACCCTGTGATTCCGAGCTCAGCGTTGCCATGGCAATGAGCCCGGGCATCTGGGATGAAGCATCCTTTGTCGGCTATCAACCGTTTCGCTTCGCGCACGTTCATTTGTCACAAAAAGTAGCCTATGTTACATTCCAGACCTTATAACTGTATAAAACATTTCAGCCCAATCCCTTCAGCAGTTTGGGCGTGACGAAGTAACAAACATCCAACCATAGGTAGGTACATCCTAGCTTTCGCATTTATAATATTAGAGTGATTTATTGAATAGATATTTTAGCCCACTGACAATATTTTGTATTGGAGCTTTTTCAACCGACTTCAAGGATTTTTTCTTCTGAATTCGACTGTAGGTATATTTTGTTTTGTGTGTGTTACGCGATAATTTCGCAAGTTATGGACCAATTTTGAAAATTCTTTCACTATTGTATAGAATATGATCCCGACATCATAAAATTATCCGGTTTAATAATTATTCCGCAAAACATAAAAACAGTGTAAAAGTAAGGGATTCGAAGTTATTAGGTATTTGAAAACTATCAAATTATCACAATGACTGGTAACAAATAGTTTCCATGACCATGGGCGTAAACGCCATAGGTTTAAGGTCTACTTTGAAAAACTACTTTAAGTCGGTTAATCGCGTTTTAAAACACGCCATATAATAACTCAGAATTTTGTGTCCAACCTACGCTTATCTTATTTGGGTTTTGAAGAAAATTGGTGGTAAGGATGAATTTTTGAACTAGCATTATAAGGAAGTACTTACCACTGATAAGGTTGCTGATGACATCTGATTAATCTGTCAAAGATTCTTTAGAGACTTCGATTTTTTGTATAAAAAATTCGATATTCATTCAAAACTTTATAGTTTTTTTAAATATAAAAATACATGATTCCCTTAATTATTGCTTAAAAATAAAATAAGCATTTCTCAATATACAAATACAGTAGGTACAAAAATACTTTATTGGATACATACCAACAAAAATACATTACATAAGAAATATTAGTACCATCCAATAACACGTTCATAGTATTAAGTGTTAAAAATATAACATGTCCACATTAAAGGTAAAACATGTTAAATAGCATGGCTCAGGACCGCTATTCGTGGCATCGTTTGGGAGAGGCCTATGTTCAGCAGTGGACGTGTACGGGCCGCTGATGATGATAAATAGAACTAAGTCCGGACGCACCTTATGGGCCAAAATCCTTATACTAGACTATGTTTTTTTAAATCTTAGATTGTACTTTTGCATTTTTAGCGACAATCTTATTGAGGATAGTGTGTGCTTCTTCATAGTGCGGACTAAAGTGTTGTCTGACTTTTGACCACCAGGCAGCAATATTGGGGAACCGATCTTTTGGGTCGAAACCGGCCATTCCTGTCAACAAAAATAATAATAATAAATAATATTTTTTAACATTAAGCTCACAGGGTGGCTTTTGAGGATGGGTTCCCAACGAGTCACACCAGATCCAGTCACACTGTGACTCGTTGGGAGTTTTTTTCCCATCGAGTTACACTGTAACACATTGGGTTATTTTTTGTAAAACAAAAGTTACAACGAGTAACAGTGTGACGAGCTCTTTAGGGTCAGTCTTTGCAAAGGAATACATTATTGAAATTAAAAGAAATAGCCAACTCCGACTACTTTCCTCTTTTTCTCCTAATTGGAGATTTGCCCATCTCCCCCTCTCCCATCTCAAAAAGCAACCTGTTTTTTTATTGTTAATGCGTTTGACCACCATCACACTTGAGAAAGTGAAGATGTGGCCAAGTATGCAGCACCCTTATTACTTATTAGGTACTTATTATACTTATTATAGCTTAATACCGCGGCATATATAAGAAAAAGTTCTGAAAGGTTCTGGAATTCTGGCAGTATATCTACTCGATAAATATGGCAAGAACTGACAAAATATCGAGTGATAAACAAGCGTATTCTCAAAATCTGCAATTCTATATTTATCGAGTGTTTTTCTTTGATGAGTTCCTCAATAAGTCGCACGAGAATGCAGTTTTTGGCGGTACTCGATATTTATCACATGATATTTTTATCCCATGATAGTGATTATCACTCGATATAGTATCACGTGATACGCAGAATTGGCTCCTGGTCTTACTCGGTTGCTCCAGCTCGCATGCTGCAAAGAGGTCTGCAACGGTAGGCGTCTCGCCGTTTATGAATGTGCTTCGCCCTGAAAACAAACTTCTCTAAGGATCACAAAATCATGTCAGGTAACGATTTTAGCATTGGGTTTCGGATATATTTCATAATTATAATGACTGAGCTTAAGTATTCAGTTATATAAAGTTAGTTTTAAAACAAAACATACTTCACATAAGTGAATAGATGGGTTAAAAAATTACTTTGTTCAATAAATAGGTATGTACAAAATGTAGAGCTTGTGTACCTAAGGTACTTACAACATAACTAATATTATATAAATACATTACAATATATATTATTTATTATAGATAGACAACACCTTGGTATAACATTCGGACCCTGCAGATCATACAAACATATTGTCGCGAGAATGGTATCGAACCTCCAGCGTCATAGGCGGACCTTCGCTGCGCCAGCGCCAGTGAGGTCGTCGGTATTTTGTGATGGTGACCATACTTCGATAGCGTTTAAATTAAGCTTACCGAGCCACTTCGTGTCCAATATTTCAAGTGCGTCCACCATACGTGACTCATATGATTTTGTTTGTGCAGGGTTTGGCGCCCTACCTTCGAGGATTGGGTTCATATACTGAAATATATAATAATATCAATCTTTAAAAAAACTTTTTAAAACAAGATTTGATTCAGAAAATCTCAAATGCTTGGGAAGACACAACTAACGAGCCCAAACTCGACGGGGTTACGGCGTTTTGTTTAGGAGCTGTTACCGAAGCCACGGGCAGAAACTAGTTTATACCCGACTAATAAACTAGTTTTTACCCGACTAACAATGATAACCCTCCTCGGTTATCCTAACTAATATTACTTATAAATACGAAAGTGTGTTTGTTTGTTTGTCCTCCCTTCACGCCCTAACTAAGCAACCAAACGACTAAATTTTTTGCTTTACACAAAGTTACTTGAAAGGATGGAGAATAACATAGGCTACTTTTAATCCTGGTAAAACATCAAGTTACCATGGGAGATTTACGAATAAAAGACCTTTTTATCCTCCTAGAAATGTGAAATTCGAATTTAACGCGGGTGAACCAGCAGGGAACAGCTAGTCAATAATAAATAACAACAAGAACCATGATGATTGTGAGTTCACTGAGCTTCCGCTATCGACGCTAGATGGCAACTTTTAATTTTTTTTGCTAAACCACGTCATTTGATTTGAAGTTCCGCTACTCGACGAAAGATGACGCTTTTAACATTTTTTGATAGCCAATGCAGGCTTTGTTGTTTGCAAAATTATATTTTAAGATTTTTTATCGTCTTTGTGAGTTGCCTCTAGTAGAGGCTACTAAAAATTAATACTAAAAAAGCTAGAAATTCAAAAATAAGCTAGAGGCCCTCTAGTATAGAAAATATTACCTTCTTCTACTGTCTAACTGACTCACCGCAACTCTAAAGAACATAGATAGGTGCAACCTAAGCCCAATGTGGTGCCACTCGAGGAACTCATCCACTCGAGCTTGCTGCGCAGAGTCGGATGGGTACAGGGTTGGAGGAATGATGCCTTCACGGGCCAAGTATCTGATGATGGCCACACTGTGGTATAAAATACAAAGCTTCAGAGCATTCACTATAAGATGTTCCCTGCCTGCCATAGTTCCAACATCACGTCAGGGGACATTTTATGGTGTACGGTCTGTATAGTCATTATGAAACCAACTTCTTCCTACAAAGGACTTAGTGTGGGGTTTTCTATCTAAAGTAAAATACAACAAAAATTACATTAAAATGACAATTAGGTGTAGAGAGTAGAAACATGATACCTAAATTTATCTACATTACTGTGGTAGACATCAACAGTTGCTATGCATATAGTGAGATAGGTACAGCAGCTGTGAAATAGAGTTACAAACCTTTCTGTAAGAATAAATCCATTATGATCAATTACTGGGACCCTTTGTAATCTGTTTATTTTTTTAAATTCTTCTCCGTAGTGTTCAGCTGAAAGCGTAAATAATTAACTTTAAAATTATTTTAAATAACACAGAATAGATAGGTAGGTACCTATATAGGTGGTTTGATTTGTTAAACTTGTTTTAGACCAACAGAAAGAACTTATAAGCAGGCCTTTCAAACTTAATCTTAAGTTATGTATGACACTACTTAGGTGGTAGAAATTGTACGAACTGTACAAATTAGGTATGTACCTTTGCTATTTTATAAGAAATTACCTGTCCGTAGATCCACTTTTACATGTTCAAAGTTACACTTTACAGTTTTAAGTAGAATAAATAGAGATCTTGATGGTTGGGACATCAAATCGCAGTATAATTTAAGTGGCATGATGTCTGTCTATGTTAACGCACTTTGTACCGCGGATTGTTTTGTTCGTGTTTACGTGCCTTCCTTTCTTTCTTATCGTTTTTACTGTGCGCGGAGTACGTAAGTGAAGGACTTTAGCATTATCTTCAAATAACTGAAACACGACACGATATCGGCACTTACGACACGACACTAGGACCAAGAATTTTATGGACTCAGCCTTTCAGTTTTACGCATGTCCGTTTTTATTAGTGTGCAGTTGCAGATTTGTAATAGTGTGCATGACTAGGGAAGTGACTTTGCTGCCGAGCCGAACTGGCTTCGGCCCAAACTGATCCGAATCAGGAAAATACACTTGAATGCCGATTCCATTCCTGATTCGTCCCATATTTAACAAGCACGTTTTAGTGACACATAACCTGATGCTGATTTTGGCCATGTGCGTGTCGGAATCGCGAAGCGAGTATGCCACACTAATTCAATGTACATGGTTCTACCAATCGAAAACGAGTTTCGAAAAACTATTCACATTTTATAGAAAAGCTACGCACTTTTTTAGGGTTCAGTAAACAAAAGGTACCAACGGGACCCTAGTACTAGCCCTCCGCTGTCTGTCTGTCTGTCCATCTATCGGGCTTTATTGTATCTCATGATTAGTAAAAGGTAGACACTTGCATTTTTCAGTATGTATTTCATTTGCCGCTATAATAACATACTATCAAAATAATTATTAAAATGAATGAGGGCCCCACAAAAAAACATGTTTTTTGGCCATATTGTTGCTCCACTCACGCGATGCGCAAAAATTTAAAAAAAGGTCAAGTGTTCGCTTCGCTTTCCATTGCCTTAGTTTCTTGGTGATTTTGGGCAAGTGCCGCTATAAAACCAAAATTTTTTGCTCATCCTTCCTATTCCTGCGTGTATAGTCTAGAGCGCTAATTGACACTTTGAACTTATAGTCACGGGTGTGAAACATCCTTCATTCAGCGAGTCTAATGGATAAGCTATAATGACTTATTTTGCGTAAATTTGTAATAGTTTATATGTTGTTTTTGCCCAAAATTTTACATCGGTGTCGATGTCATTTTGTAAGACTAAGAATATAATTTTGCAAAATTTAAAAAAAATAGGGGCAATAAATCAGATAACACATTACAATATTATTATATTGCTAAACAAAGTAAATACCTACGAAAAGTTTATATTTTAACTAAAATCAAATTACCTAACTCTTGGAACGAAAACTTCCGGAAAAAACCGTATGAAAATAATTCCAGGTTATTAAAGTTATTATAATGTGTATTTCTTTTTCCTCGTACTTATATTACCGTTACGTTATATAAACTAGTTAAATAAATCCTACGGGAACAATAATGATAAATCAATACTACATGCTTGAGAAGAGTGTGAAAGACAGTACTTTTCTGTACGAAATCTTGAAATGGGACGAATCAGGAATGAAATCAGCAATCAATTTTATTTTCCTGATAAGGACCAGTTTTGGCCGAAACTAGTGGGACGAATGCGGAATAACCCGAAAACTAAATTTGATGGTAAGCACATCACTAGCACAGACGCTAAATTTATCTCTGCTAATTATTCATGGTTTTGGACATTATTTGTATCCTAGACTCATAGGAACACATGAACTAGATTGTTAAAATGTTGTTACTACAGATTTCTAGTAATAAACATAATTACTTTAACTTTTATACTGAGGGAAAAACTTGCACATGTAATGACAAATCCGGGAATTTTACTCCACCTTTTGTCCTTCTTGAAGGACTGTACACAGCGGAAACCGACATATTTTCACTTTTTCAACAAAGTTTTAGGTAAAACGCAGTAATTTCTTAGAATTTCAATAAAGTTCATCATTCTTACCACAACTTTGAACTAACTACTCACTTCCAAGGTGACACGATTGACACTGACAGTGCAGTATAGCCATACGTACACCATCTCGTACATCATCTCTTTTACTCATAGCTTGACTCCGAGGGATAAATAAAGATACATGACTACTATGGTGATACATAGTTAAGAGACCAGAAATGACTTATGCTACCTACTTATTTCTCTATGACACGACACGATAAATAAGGCGGGAAGGAATAGCCAAGGATTAGGTCTATGGGAAGGAAGGATAGGGTGCGATTTTTTTTGTTTTGTGGAGTAAGGACTTGCTTGCTTGGCCTATTCATAACTGCTCGTAAATTACAACCCCAGAAAGTTCAGCCGTGGAATATGCGGCCATTTATGTACAGAGATTCCTGGGCTGTAACGTCCTTCGTTGTATATTGATTGGCCGCAAAATGTTGGCACCCGTTTACAAAGAGGTCTTGCATAGAGAAATATGTTCTTGGTAGTCTTGTGTAGTTCAGGAATAATGAACTAAAATGAATTAGTTCCGACCAGTGAACTAGTAAGAACGATTCAGCTCAACTAGTTCCTTGTAGTTCACTTGCTCTTCAGTCACGAAATCTCGAAACCACTAAAAAGTTGGCGTCTGAATCACTATTTTCTATGGCATAAAGTTTAAAATCCAATAACAAGAATAAAAAGAACTGTTTGAGAATGCATTTCGATTACTCGTTCCCTAGTACAATGTTTTTTTAGTTCACTGTTACATTCCGTGATTCCTCGTCAGACGGAACTAGAAGACAAGGGAATAATTAAGGGAGAACAGAGATAGAGAGAGCTCGTATTCCGCGGTAGTAAGAGAAACGGAGATATGCATCTAGTTCAGAGGTAACTTGTCTCAAAGGAACGAATAAGGTAGAACAGAGATACACAGCGCATAATCCCCGGTAGTAAAAGAGACGGAGGGGTAATGGATGAGAAACTTTATTTGTTAGAAGATAGATATCAAATTGCCCTGTTAGTATTTTATGTTTGTAACTTTTGTAAGTGTAATATATATGTACCTACTTGTATTATTTTTGTTACGAGCAAGGAAGGAGCATTACATTTCGATATTTCGTCGATAATGGATATTTCTTCCGTTTTCGTGTATGTTTTGGTAAAATAATATTATAATTAATATTCAGTAAATGTAAATAGTATCCAATCTAGTTTCTGACACAAAACAATCGATAGCGTATTTTGAAGAATTAAAATAGGACCCCTTTTGTGATTAAAACGACCCGAAAGTTTTTCCGAGTGGGGTACTAAAAGAACTAGAAGTCCGAACTAGTACATTAATGAGATTGTACTAGGACAGAGCGATCTCTTTACTGACCGAGCAAGAACAAGCCTAGTTCTTGGTCCTAGAGGTCTTGACATTTGATATAAACGACCTTTTTGGCTCTGATACGATGTACGACCGTGTATTCGAAATCGTATTATAGTAAATTTACGATCTTTTAATATCATAACGAAATAAAATAATAATAAGATTATTTTGTCAATATATAAAAAATAACCATACAACAAAATTGAACCCCTAACAAACGTCTTACTCTCTGTCGCGCTGTCAGCGCGTGTCAGCGGCTATGAGCGAGCGTGTCACGGAAGTTCCGTGACACGCCTTTACCTTTACCTATTTTCTAAAATGTCTGTCCAATGCGCGGTGAATGTTTGTGTAGACCGGAACGTGTTTCTAATTTGATCGATAACGCTATATCTGTTATACCTACTTTGATATTTTTTGGAGATATTTTTTTATGTCTACGGTATTCCAAATTTAAATAGTTATTAGGTACACTTGGCATTTATTTACTTAAAACATTAAAAAGAGAACGTTCATCATTTGGTAACAGTAGTTTACCACTCGACTCATAGAATCTCGCTCGTTAGATCAAATCAGGCCGCGCATACGAACTACGGCTCGTGTGCGGATGCAAGCGAGATGAAGCGAGAGGTGCGTGCGAGCGAGAGGAGTTGACAGATGTCTGGTTAAGTTCATAGGTCTCTTGCGAAATATAAAAAAACTGGTTTTTTGCATCATTCATACTTACAATTTGCGCACAACTACTTTTCTCGTAGTTCTATAACTTGTAGAACGCACAAAATACGAATAACCCGAATTATTTTGAATTTGGCGGGCGACCGATCATTCATCTTAAGGGTGGGTAGTGGGTACATACATAGGCGAGCGAATGTCAGCGAATGCTGACGAGGGTGTGGGCGTCATGGCGAAAACCCCAGCAGTGCGTAAACCGTCTGTGGATGGTGATGATTGATGGCCAAAACATATCACTGTATTTAGTGGAGGGCCCTCCACTAAATACAGTGATATGTTTTGGCCCGCGGTTGTACCTGGACTGGACAGCCCTTTTCTAAAAGCTGACGCGATTGTCTTTTGATTACGCTGACGCGACGTCACAATTCCAGCGACGTGAAAACCAAAAATCTAAATAAATTATTGACAGAGACAGAAAATGGGCCATTATTGGCTGCACAGCATATTATAGATAGAGGAACGTGTACCATTTTTAAGCCATCTAACAAGATGTGTAAATTAAATTCCAATATGTACAAAAGAATAAATACTTTGACTCCCGCGCCTACTGTGGTCATTGAGTCTGACAGTGACTAGATAACAAGAGCGACAAATATTAATTACGTCTTATACCCGAGTACTATTTTAGCCGCACCACTGAGTGATGCGGCAGTAAAATTATTAAGGTTAATTTTAGTTAAAATCTAGTTTTAAGTAGTAATTTGTTAAAATACGGGACTGACTTAGTCATTCCTATGACTCAAAGTCCCTTAAAAATGAAGAATAAAAAAAAATTTAAAAAAGTGTGTATCAAATATTAAATTTAGTTCGTAGTACACCGCGTACTATTGTTAAAATCAATGTGTACTATTTTTTTTCTAGAATTCCTAGCAAAATACGATTTTTCTAGTCTGTGGTATAATCCCCCTCAAATATAACACTGGCAACCCTGATTGGACCGAAGAATTTGTTTGTATTGCAGTGCAAAATTACTGAAAAACTATAATTGTTTGTTTATTGGAATAACATAACCATGGCCTCCGTAGATCTTTTGGCGCCACATCTAGGTAAAATAAATATACCTGGCGCTCAACAAATGGTCTACAAGGATGAGTGCGTGTATTCCTTTGATAATCCGGTGAGTTGCACATTTTTTCTAACCTTTCTTGCTTTCTGCATTCTCACTTTCTAAAGACGAAGACTAGCAGAAATCAGTGGTCTTTGACGGTATTCAGTTTATCAAAAGCATTAGTTTCAAAACTAGCCAAATCTATGTACCTATTGGGGCTTGACAAACCTGGGTACCTTCTACAGTAACAATAAAGCCACCCCCTTACTCCTCCAAACAAAAGTAATCTTTAATGGGGTCGTGGGGGGCTTTCTTACTAGAGTAAGTACCTACCTCATGTTAGATAAGTCTTGAGTATCAAATCATCATCATCATCAGCCCATACACGTCCACTGCTGGACATAGGCCTCCCCCGTACGACGCCACAAATAGCGGTCCTGAGCCGCCTCCATCCATCGACTCCCTGCGACCTCTATGATGTCGTCGGTCCATCGAGTGGATGGTCTCCCATGTAGGGGGGGATTTGCCATAATCACCACGCTTGGCAGGCGGATTGGTGATCGCAGTGTTGGTGTTTAAAAATAGTCAGAAGGAAGCTGCTGCCCTTCCTCTGGTAGGTTCCCTTAGTCGGCTCTTACAACATCCACGGGTTGAGTTGGAGGGGTCGATATTCGTATGCAGCCCCACAGACAGAGTATCAAATCATAAATAAAAAACCTACTTAGTCCATGTTCTATTTACATATTTATTTAATGTTGTTTAATGCACTTAATTATAGTCAAGCTACAATAGGTTCCACAGCATTGTCCTTAAAATATTTAGTATTCATAAAATTCTTTACAGCTTGATATACATTTGCTACAACATTAAATATGGAAGTTCTCATACCGTTCATGCTGTACGAACACCACAGCAATGACAGAAAGGTATCAAACATTACAGGAGTCCAGAACAGTATATTATAAAGCAACTCTCGACTTACATAAGTCTTCATGTTTGTTCTTCTTACATCCATTACATGAATCTTTGTCAAAATCACTGTTGATATGGTCACAGGTACAAAGTAGCTCACTACTGCTATAACAAACATGTATAATAACATACTTTTGTTATCAATGTAACAGACTTTCATACAAACATCTTCTTTTTTTGGTTCTCTCCTTAACAGATGACTTGATGCGACAACATTCCCATACGTTTCGTTTTTCCAACTGGAAATTATGTCCTTAACATTATTCACCACAAACTCGATTCTAGGTTTAACACTTTCATTATACAAATTCTTTTCATAAGCTTCTAGGTATGATGGAAGGAATTTACGTAATTCTATGCTTTGATTCAAGTTTGCTGTGAAACATGTTTCATTGGAAACATCAACTAAAGCCATACATGAGTCACTTGATCCAAGGAGATCCTCACTCAAAAATTTTTCCTTCACTTCCATTGGATACATAGACACAGCAATTAAAACTGGCACGATCCATTGAAGTGCAATAGCTACATGTGAAAAATACTTTTTTAAAAATGTAATGAGTTTTGACACTTCATTTTTCGCTTCTTGGTGACTTCTTAAATCCTGGATGGTGTTATCATCATCTTCTTGTTTCATTTCTCCCAGCATCCGATAATGCATATAGTTGTCAATGATAAGACTCAAGAAGCTATTCACCAATGAGATAACGAAAGGTCCATAGCTCTTCAGTATTGCTGTAAAGTTGCAGTCAAACTTTTCATTCATTTCCAGTTTAGAAATCCTTTCTTCAATCTCGTCCATATTAGCACTGATTGTGTTCATTTTGTGTTCTGCCCGCAATATGAAAGCTATGCCAATACACATAAGAACCATATTTTCTGATATCAACACAGCGGGTAGGTTTGTACACCCTTTGATGAGCCTTCGTAAATTTAGCAGGCTTAGAGCGAAGCCTGCTAAAATAAGAAATGATCCTAAGTACAAGTCAATAGAGTTCAACATTTTATCCATTACAACTTCTGTTTAACTAAAACTTGTGCTTTCCTTTGAGTTTCACGGACAAATGCGTAAATTGTCTTTATTTCGCGTTGAAACGCTCTTTATGCAAACTATAGGGGCATAAACTTTTTACTCTAACTGTTCTCGTTAAAAGTATGTGGGTACAAAAGCATGATAAGGAGAGCACTCACAAATTTAATTTAGCAAAAAGTATTTATTTGCTTCATGACTCATGAGTCATCATCATCATCAGCCCGTACACGTCCACTGCTGAACATAGGCCTCCCCCAAACGACGTCACGAATAGCGGTCTTGAGCCGCCTCCATCCAACGACTCCCTGCGACCGCTACGATGTCGTCGGTCCATCGAGTGGGAGGTCTTCCCACACTCCATTTCGCATTGCATCGCGGTCGCCACACGAGAACCTTTACTCCCCAACGGTTATCGGTTCTACGAGGTATATGGCCTGCCCATCGCCACTCCAGCCTGCTAATTCTGAGAGCTATGTCGGTAACTTTGGTTCTTCTACGGATTTCCGTATTCCGCTTCACAGATCAAGTTGATGAATCATCATAATATAAAAAAAACTCAAAACTCAAAGTGCTTTATTTCCTTTAGACCTTACAGGACTCTTGGACACGTCAGAAAATAAAAATTACAAGTACACTGTAAACCGGGAAATAAAGTGATAACTAGAGAAGAAGAAATAGGTACACCTATGTTTACCAAGCATAGCAATGAATACTCTCACTTTAAATAAAAACCGCGTTGAAATCGGTGCGTAAATTTCACAAATGAGTTCGCAAACACAAAAGCCTAATAAACCTATTTATTTTTTCAGGAGTCTGAAACAGGCCTATACATATCGCTCACGTCTTTCCTCGGGTTCGGACGTAACTACGTGGAGCAGTACTTCCAGAAGACCGATAATGCCGTCTTCTTGCATATTCAACGGGAAAAGATTCCTGTAAGTACTATACTCACCTATACTAGTCACTAAAATATGATTGTAGGACTATAATCACAATCACACTAATAAAAATGTGAAAGTTTAGATGGATGGATGGTTGTCACCTCTTCGTGCCAAAACTACTTAACGAATCGGGATGAAATTTTGCATACAGATTGTTCTAGGCCTGTAATAAAACATAGGCTATTTTTCATCCCATAAATAAGTTCTCATGGTATAGAAATAACCTTTATTCGTTTTATTATATATCTGTACTTTAGTTTTCTCGTGCACCATTATAGAGTTATATCCGGACGCTTTGACCGTGTTGAATAGAAACATAGTATCTAGATTCCTTATCATCATCGAACACCTAACTTCACTCAAATCTGGATATAGTATGGGCCTCCAAACTCTAAAGCCACTCCACTCGACATGGGCAGACGATATCTTTAGGGTCGCCGCACACGGGCCACACGCAACAGCCACAAACGCCGCCACAAGAAGCTAGAAGCTGCTACAAAGGTAGCTGAAGCGCGCGACAGCCACTTGTGGTCGGTGGTCGACACTTGCGGTCGGTGGCGGCGTTGCCTTCGACTTGAACATTTTACTGAGGTAAGGGAGAATGGGGAAACGCACGAATGGCGTGTGGCGGCGTTAAGTGGTCGGTGCGGGCCACAAGAAGCGAGCGGCGACGATTTGTAGCGTGTGGTGGCTACCGGCGTCAACCGAGTCCATATAAAATGTATGAAAACCACAAGAAATATGCCGGTGGCGGCGTTTTGTTGTTGTGGCCCATGTGCGGCAACCCTTAACATTTAACTACACGCGTCAAAAAAATTACACTAACGCTCGCGTGGGGTATATTTAACCCCAATTTTAAAGGTTATTTGTGGTATATTTATTATAAAATTTAGAAATTATCATCTTTATACTATAGGATAACAGTATTTAAATCAATATTTAAGTAAAAGTAATTAAGAGATCAATCAATATATATAGGAACTATTAAGTTGGTACATTTATCACATGTCGTGATGGAGTGGTCATGACAAACATGTTCTTTGCATTTCACACACACAAATATTATTTTTTGTCTTTCAAACTTGGACAAAGATACCAACTTTTATAATTTGTGATGGACCGCCTCAGGACGTGGAGCCAGCATCTTGAAGTTCAGTACTTCTCTTCAGACGTTTTTGTATGGCCCGGGGTAGTTGTGGTATTATAGATTGACTTTATTGGTGAGCCTTGGTCAAATCAACTGCCAGGTATTTGAGAAACTCTCTTCTGGTCAGTTTCAGGTCAAAAATTGGTAATATTTCTTACTTGGCTGGACAGTGACCCACTATCATCACTTGTCCATTCTGACTCCATTTCATTGGCACCTTCTTCTAATTCGTGGCCACTTTGAATAATTTTTGCCCCAACTTCATCTTCATTGGAACTGTCTATAATGTTTTCTTCCTCCGTATCTAATTAACTTAGACCAATTAGGTCATCAGAGAGCCGCTGATGTGCCATTTAGATTTTACTAATCTAAAAATAAACATAATATCAATGATAAGTAACAAATACACCCTACAGAACCTTCATAACACATAAAAAAACTAAAATTTGTAAATACTTACCAGTCAAAAAAAGTCACACTAACACTCGCGTTGGGTAATATATACCCCAGACGCGATCTCTTGACACAACCACAAGATGCATGGCGGCGCACACGTCGGATTTGGGGCGGGGGGAGATATTTAGGCAGCTATACGGAACGCCATTCCGTTAAATTTAAAAATGGCAGAGTTCTAACATTTCAAAACCTCACTGGGGTTAAATATACCCCACGCGAGTAATTAAGGGTTAAAGTCGCAGGATGAACCTGGATGAGATCGGCGCAGGACCTTATACTAATTTACCTATATCGATCGGGAAGAATCGACTCCTGTAACTCAGCCCGCCGATGTCGTAATAACCGACTGAGGGAACCTAATAGTGGAGGGCAGTTGGGGAGCTGCTTCCTTCTGGTTATTTTTAACACCTCCGCTGCGATATCCGCCTGCCAAGCGTGGTTTATTAGGCCTCCTTCGTTTGGGCAAGCATGTTTTAGCAGTAGACGATTGAGTGCTGATGCGGTAAATCGCGACCTACCTTCCATCAGGTACCAGAAACAGAACAGACGGGCGATGGTCCAGAGAAAAAGATAACCCGCCTGGCCATCGGCGTAGAAGGTGGCTTCGACCCCGCATGTGGCAAACCCAAGTTCACGTATACAGACCACTACAGTGTGGTTGTGCTTCCAGGATTCCACGCATTCCCATGGCCTAACTCAATTTTGCCTGTGGTGGTAAGTAACACAATACAAAACTCTTTATTGTACACCACAAATAAAATAAAAACAGACATTAACATGAACTAGTACACCTTGGATGGATAGAAAATTAACAATGGCAAGGGTGTATATACATAACTTACCCCCGAATACTCAAACGCTGCTTAGATTTAATTACGTCTCAAGTGACGTATTTTTGGCAGATTTTCATTAAAAACTGTCAAAAAATGGCGACTTGACACGTGCTTAAATCTGAGTTGCGTTCGAGTATTCGGAGATTAAACACATTATAATTCGTATTCTTATGCAAGAAGAAACATAAATAAAATTATACTTTACATACATAAAGTAGAAAATATATTATATGTAACAAATAAATACCAAGAACAAGATAAATAAATACCAATATTAACGTATCTGACAACAAAAAAAATTGACCCGAGCTTAAACATAGACTAAATAATCGCGGAAGTACACTAAGGTGTTTTTCATTGGTGTATAAGGTGGCTTTGACCTCATGTGTTGTAAGCCCAAGTTCATATATAGAGACCACTATAGCGTACTCATTCAGCTGGGTTTCCACACTTCCCGTAGCCTCTAGTTTACCTGAAGCGGTAAGTTGCTACTGCAAATTGTCTATAGTCTTTCCATTCCTATAGATCTATGTTGCTTTCGTTAAAAGTTAATAAGTGCTCATTTATAGTTTAAAAATGCGTCGAAATCGACTACATATATCCAAAAGGGAATAGCCCGAACAATTAAAGATAAGATAAAGATATTTTTATTTCAAAAATTACAATATACCCTTAGGTACCTAATTACTGCTATTTATACAACCATATAAGTACATAGATCTTATGTTATCATAATACTATGTAATTAAGTAGGCATACGGACTTGCAAGACCTAGTACCTTAGGGCTTCTATTTGTTGTATGACTCATACCTTCCGTGTTAGTAACAATACTGTGTTACGGCAAGGTAGAGCTCATTACCTCGCATGGCGCTTTGGTAGAGAATTTGGGTACAATACAAGAGGGTGAATGTTTCATTATTATACACTGGAGAATTGATAAATTCGGTACGTTAAGGTAAGAAATAACTTAAAAAGGCAGATAAATAGGATATAAAATAAAATGAAAACAATGTAAGATTATGGCTATGGTTAAAACTAGTGTTAAATCTAAGGTCCGCTTGTGTAGGGGTAACAAAGTGACAAACATTGTGATTACTTAGTTTTATATTTAGTTCTTTAGACAACATCATACTTGAAATTTAACTTAAATATAAAGTTAAGTAATCATTTCTAATATTTGATAACCCTGTACAAGAGGGGCCTAATTGCTTTATACTCCTAGCATTTATTTTCTTTGACCTAACAAAATAATAAAAAAATTCAATACAAACGAAAGAATAAAATTTTCCAGGCACACGTAATCTATCAGCTCGATAAATATCGTAGCCCTCGTTAGCCCCGATATTTTTCAGGCAGATAGATTCGCATCACTATTCCTATAAGAAGCAGAGTCTATGAAATATAGCATTCTTTCATTTAGCCAAATAAAATAAATGCATGGATGAAGCATAGTGCACATTAATAAATAAATAATGCTGGACAATTCACACAGCATTATCTAGCCCCAAGCTAAGCAGAGCTTGTGTTATGGGTACTAGATAACTGATATACTTAATATAATACGATACATAGATAGATATTTTTTATTATACCTAGAAAACATCCAGAACACCCTGAACAAATATTTGCAGATCGTACAAACATTTGTTGCAACAGGCAGGAATCGAACCCGCAACCTCCTGCGTCGTAGGCTTCACCCGCCGCGCGCGCACAGAGGTTGTCAAAGAGGGCAAGTTCTGGTCCGAGGTGTAACTTATGATCAACATGCTAAAAGCTCTTCATATGTTACGTTAATAGGTAGGTACCTACTTAGAAATCAGGTTTTAACTTTGTATTTTGCATGTAGGTGAACAAATCAGTGCAAGCAGTGATCGACGCGGAGTCTCCGTTCAAACTCGCCGAGATATCAGCGCTGCAGGGCACCTGGGACGGCGAGCAGCGAGAGGTTTCTGTGTGAGTGCCATTTTAGTCCTACTTTTTTCGTGAGTACAGTTCAAATCTAGTGCCAGGAGACTTAAGGTCCAATTTCACCGTTTGTAAACTAAGATGAGCTTGAACTGGATCAACGTGAGGCATTCCCCCTTATGGTGCTTCCATTTTCTCTTTGTAATTATAACTTTTGTATTTTTGACGCGAGACAAGAGCTAATGCGAAAACAGACGAGAACTTGTATTGACTCCACACTCGCTGTTTCTCAGTAGCGAGCGACTCGCCCATTAAAACAGTTGTGCGTGGTATTTACTGAGCATCATTATGAACGGATTTGGACGACATTCCTAGAATATTTTCAAGCAGAACCAGCTGTTACTTCTGCGTCCATCGACATCGAGCGTGAGAACTGTATTGAGAACCTTGCAAGTGTGTACATACACATACGGACATAGGCCTCTCCCATACGACGCCACATTATGTTGATCTCATTAGGTTACGTTTTATTTCAGGCACGCAGTAAACCTAAAGCAGCTTGACAACGGCGTTAAAATCCCTCCGTCCGGTTGGAAGTGCGATAAATGCGATCTGACAGCTAATCTCTGGCTGAATCTCACTGATGGCTCGATATTGTGTGGTAGGAGGTTCTTTGACGGCAGCGGTGGCAATGACCACGCGGTAAGCACGTCATTTCATACTTAAATCATAATGTGATAAATGCTCTCGAATCTACGAGTATCGAGGATAAAAAAGGGGTAAGTGAAATGTGGAATCCCCTGAAATGGGGTAGTCATCGTCTAAAAAAGCTGAAGGCTCCAAAACCCCGTGTACATACAATACCACTATTACTAAAGCCGCTAAACCCTAGGCGTGACTCCAGAAGGTGCTGAAATTAGCGTTCCTACTCATCGAAAGTTCGATGAGTAAGAACGCTAATTTCACCACAACACCAAACTTGTCGAGAGCGTGCCCGATTTCATTACCTACTATTAGCAAAGTTCCGCTCGTTTGAAGGTAAATGTTTCTGTGCGTCTACCGTTACTTAAAATTAATATATTTTAATTAATTATACCTAGTACTAATTAATTATTCTATTCTAATAGTTTCTTAACTTAATATATTGTAAAACCTATTCAATTAGGTGAGAACGAGTGCCCAGATAAACACTCAACCCGTGGATGTCGTAAGAGCCGACTAAGGGAACCTACCAGAGGAAGGGCAGCAGCTTCGTTCTGAGTATTTTTAAACACCAACACTGCGATCACCAATCCGCCTGCCAAGCGTGGTGATTATGGCAAATCCCCCCCTACATGGGAGACCATCCACCCGATGGACCGACGACATCGTAGCGGTCGCAGGGAGTCGATGGATGGAGGCGGCTCAGGACCGCTATTTGTGGCGTCGTACGGGGGAGGCCTATGTCCAGCAGTGGACGTGTAAGGCTGATGATGATGATGAGGCTTTAAGGCTAACCTAACCTAACCAAAATATGTAATTTTTTGTACTAAATACTTATCAACATCTATATTCAGACGTAATAATAATAAAAACCTGACCGCAAGGCACTATGTAACACGACAGTGATCTCTATTCACTTTATATATAGTCCATTATCCTCAGGTGGAGCATTACCGCGAGACCAGCTACCCTCTAGCAGTGAAACTGGGTACCATAACAGCGGAAGGTAAAGGCGATGTTTACTCCTATGCCGAAGATGATATGGTCGAGGATCCCTTCTTAGCAGACCATCTCAAGCACTTTGGCATCAATGTACAGCAATTGCACAAGGTTGGTTGTGATGAGAGTGGCAAGAGATGGCGCTGTAAGTAATTTTGAACGTGTTTGAGAAATATCTTCGGACAAGCATTTTCAGGTACTTACATACCATACTTAATTTTCCCATCATTTTTGCTAATATGGGACAATTTTATTATGAAATGATCAAGACAACTAATTTGGATAAAACAAAACGCCACCGCACACGCACCGTTCCCATAGAGAGAAAGCCCTATAAAAGTTTTTGGTTCCGTTTAATTCAATGTTTTTTTTACTTTTCTTATTCGGCACAAAGTAGACAACTAAACACAGTTTATACAACCTATACAAGACAAGATTATGGACTTGGCCCAAAAAGACTAGGGTTCATTCACACAGCATTTGTTTATTTTCCCGTGATGCCGTATGTAGTTGTAGGAGCGAGTTCTCACACCTCAGTCGTCAGTATTCCGGAACCAGTAAACAACTTTTTCCAGTAGCTAAAAATCCATAAAAAACGGTGTGTGCACTCGCTCCTGCAGCTACGTACTCCATCACGGGAAAATAAACGGATGCTGTGTGAATGAGCCCTCAGCTTTGACTATCAGGATTGGGTTGCCGCCTTACGCAGATTTTCAGCCTAACCTAACCAAAATATTTTTTTATTTATTCCACCGTAGGTACACATGTTACACTTGATGTCGTTAATTCTATCTATCTTATAATATTCACACAAACTTTTCACATAGGAAACACCATAAGGGATTGTACAAAGAAAAAACAGACAACATGACTTGCTGCATGCTTTAAATTTACAAAATAACAAATTTGTTGGCTTTAAGGGACATATTACACTATCATTTATCTCGGATCATAGATCTATGAGTCAATGATATTGGATAATGTAATATAGGACTATGATTCATTTTCTCCTTGATCATAGATTTTTGACATTTGCTGAGAGATTGGATCCAATACGGTCATAGAAACAGGTGTTGCCAGTTATTTTTTCTACTAGGTATTTAAAAGCAAATATAAAAAAAAGAGTTACAATTTCTTGTTCGTTAATATGTTTCAAATAATGTAATGTAGTTCTTTTTCTAATTATATACTTGCATAATCTTGCTGAAAGAACAAAAAACAAGCCATACTAAAAATTACGATGTGTTTTGGCTAATCGAATTCTCTGAGATCTGGTAACCCTGACGTCAATACCTGACATCTGTCACTGTCATCCATCAATCTGTCGAGTCACGAGCTCGACAATTTATTTCTAAAATAGGATCAAACAACTTTTATAGTGTAATACACAGATATAACTCAAATAGTCAATTATCTTGGATCAAATATATGATCATTTAAATGATCCGAGATAAATGATAGTGTAATATGTCCCTAAGAGGGCAAAAATCAAATAAGAATAAATTTACAAAATGAAATAAATCATAATTAAATTAGAGGGTATGTCAAAGTGCTGCTGTACAGGGGCGTTGTCAAACTAAACTAAACATAATGTACAATAGTTTTACATAATGAACTACATATAATAGTTTGATGAACTAATAAAAAAAATCCAGACAGACAAATCAATGGTGGAACTCGAGCTAGAACTGAACCAACGAACGGGCGAGTGGAACACTCTCTGCGAGTCTAACAGCGAGCTACTGCCACTGCACGGGCCGGCGCTCACTGGCCTCAACAACCTTGGCAACTCGTGCTATATCAACTGTGTTATGCAGGTTAGTTATTCTAACGAATACTGGATTTTTCACACAATCTAACCTCAAAGAAAAGATCAATGGATAATATTTTCTTAATCTTAAGAAAGGATAACCCATTACAATATTAATGCGTATGTAATTTTTTTCTTATAATATAGATAGACGAACAGCGAAATTTGCAAAACCTTACTTAGATCCGGTAACTTGACGAAAGTGTTTTGATGCAAAGTAGAATCTATTGATATCAACTTAATGTGATTTTCTTGCTGACTACATATAATCCAAAGTTATTACACCTATTTTTTTTTATTCTTCAAAATAAACTATGTTTCCTAAGAACAAAACCTTACTATTAAAATTGCCCCATTCTATTTAGGTGGGTCTACAAAACTGTAATAATCTTTCCGACGACCGATGTGGCGCAGCAGGCGAAGGTACAACTGCGACGCTTGAGGGTTCGATGCCCGCCTTGGGACAAATGTTTGTACGGTCTGAAAATATTTGTTCTGTGTATTTTCTATGCATAATAAAAATATCTATCTATCCAATATATTGTATTAAGTATATCAATCATCTAGTACCCATAACACAAGCTCTGCTTAGCTTGAGGCTAGATGAAGCTGGGTGGATTTTCCAGCATTTTTTTATTATTATTAATCTTTCAACAGGTCATATTCCGGATACCGGACTTCGTCCGCCGCTACGTTGAAGGCGCTCCCGAAATATTCTTGACCTTTCCCGACGACCCGGCCAACGATTTCGATGTGCAGACGTGAGTAGCACAGTTGTAACCTAAAACTAAGATACCAGATGAGTACAAATTTTTTGTCTAGTTTCTAAGTCCCGCCCGAAGTTCAAAAGTTGCACGGTCTTTTAAGGGCATTAGGCATAAGTGGATCTGTATGTATGGAACAAAACTGTCAGGGATGGCTATATCAGGCTGTGTGTTTCCGCCTGGTTAGATACATAGATATCGAGCATGTCCACTGTCCAGCTGTGAAGTAGTAGGTACAAGCTACTGATGATATAGATATACGGTTTTTTACTACCCTTATTACGGTTTAAGTTAGCTTTAATATTATATAACAAGTAATTAATGTGTAATATAAAAAATATACCTATTTTTATATTTATATGAGGGTAACGGTGTTGATTACACTTAAAGAAGATCACATAGAATAAGTTTAAATTTAATTAGACTAAGTGTAGGTAAGAGTCTAATTGTTTGTTACCCCTAATAAATAAAATACCCAAAAAAAAAGAAGCAGATACACACATAATAATATAAAGTATAACTGAAAAAAAAAAATTTACTTCACTATAATAAACATATGTTTTTGTAAAAAACATATGTTAATCATAAGTATTATATAAGGTACTTATGATTATCTATGACCCCCGCACTAGGCTAGGCCTGTATCACGTAACTCCTGCAAATTTAACATTTTACCTACTATTTCCAGTGCCAAACTAGGCGTAGGCCTCCTCTCCGGTCGCTACTCAGTCCCCGCGGAGTCAGGGGCGCAGCTCGGCGTGTCCCCTCACATGTACAGACAGTTAGTGGGCCGCGACCATCCAGAGTTCTGCACCAAGCGGCAACAGGACGCGCACGAGTATTATCTGCATCTACTTACTCTCACACAGGTGAGTCCTGGACCCATAGCACGGGGATTGTTGTCTAGGGTAGAATAGAGAAAAATTACATCACTTTGTCATCGTTTTAAAACACGCCATATAATAACTCAGAATTTAGTGTCCAACCTACGCTTATCATATTTGGGTTTTGAAGAAAATTGGTGGTATGGATGAATTTTTGATAAGATTTTCCTAGCAAACTAGCATTATAAGGAAGTACTTACCACTTATAAGGTTGCTGATGACATCTGCCCCCCTAGCACGGGGATTGTTGTCTAGGGTAGAATAGAGAAAAATTACGTGACTTTGTCATCGAATGCGTAAATTATTTGAAATTCATTCCTTTAACTTCAATAATGTACGCAATGTATGGCGACGCGATGTCGGTATTGTCTATTCTACCCTAGAGAACAATCCCCGTGCCTTAGCACGTCGGGGCTGAACCTTTTGGTTTACTGATAAGTAATTAAAATAAATTCTTAATTCTTTATTACAAAATAAACTATTAAGAATTTCTTTACCAGAACATTAAGGCGAGCTTAACCCTAAAAATAGTTCTCTTCCAGCAAAGCTTGTTGACAGAATTATAAAAGTGTTATAAACATGTGTATGAATAGAGGACAAAAGATTTAATTTTAACCTACTTATTAAATAGTTCTAAATAAATAGAGTACTTACTACATATGTATAATATAATATAATACAATCCTACTAATATTATAAATGTCAAAGTTTGTATGGACGGATGTATGAATATTTGTTACTTTTTCACGCTAAAACTACTGAACTGATTGGGCTGAAATTTGGTATGGGTATAGTTTGGGACCTGGAATAACATATGTATAGGCTACTTTTTAGCCCGATAAAACACGGGTGAAGTCGTGGACAGCAGCTAGTACATAATAAATAAAATAAGTTCAATTAAATCCTTAATTATTCTTCCTTAAATGCCCTTGATATATCAAATTTCATTTTAGTTTCATTTCATTATGTTGGCCCTTAGACTTAATGCTTTAAGCCATTCTCCACCTAATTTTCTATACCGTTCCAGCGGCACAGCCGCCACAAAGTGAACCCGGGCGACTGCCTCCGCTTCAGCGTGGAGGAGCGCGTACAATGCGCGTCGGGCGCTGTGCGCTACACGCAGCGTGCCGAGTGCCACCTGCCGCTGCCCGTGCCGTTGCGCGCCGCCGTCAACGCCCGCGCCGTGCAGGAGTACGAGACGCGCCGCGCGCAGGCCGAGGCCAGCAACCAAAGACTGTGAGTGCAATTAAAGGTGGCGGTCGAGAGGCGGAGACCGAGGCACGTCTCTCCGTCTAGGGTACCTTGTGTGTTGATCTGCAATGAAATAACAACTAACAGGCTATAGGTTTCTTCGTCGCTTATTTACTTTAGTTAGTCTACATAACAAAGCGACAGAAATCAAGTTATCACTTTATTTCCATGTCAGTGTTTAATTTTAAGCATTTGACCATTTCTAAGTGTATGTTTATTGTATTTACGGGAATAAAGAAATTTTGACTTTTGCATTGCTTGCTTGCCACATAGTGAAGACCGAGATACTTCTTCGTATCCGATATCAGCGCGGTTCAATTCGCTACGCTGTGTGGGGTTTTCGGGTAGCTTTACTCGCCACACGTTTTATGAGTTTCACTGGGATGGCGTTGCACAATACAGCTCGCGTCCGCACACCTACAGAAAATCTGAAAAAAGCTGTTAGCTTCCTGCGAGATGGCTCTGCGTCTAGATTGACGCAATTCTGCCAGTGTCCGTCTCATAACAAAGCTGTCAATCACCAAAAGGTCTGCTCCGGTACTTCAGGGAGTTGCGCTGTTTAGGGCCTGGTCAGGCAGGGGGGCAATGCACAATACACTCCCATGCGAGATGTCAGTGCAGATCCCAGTTCCCTCACTTAGTATTAAATACCGTGGCCTCTACTCATGAAACAGCTTGATCATTTTGCCGAAACCGAAAATTGGCAATCCGGTATATTGGTACCGGATCCGGTAAAAGTTAGTGCTGCCGGATCCGCCGGATTATCAGATTCTGTTTTCCGGATTGCAATCCCTATATCTAGTTACTGCTAATGTTAGTCTAATGTTACAGCTTTAAAATTAAGCCTTTGTTTATTTCCAGCGACCCGTCCCTCACAGTCCGTCCGCTGATCCCGTTCGAGGCGTGTTTAGATAGCTTCATGAAGGAAGAGGCCATTGAACAGTTCTACAGCAGTGCACTCAACAAGAAGGTTACTGCGCACAAGTGAGTTATAGTTTAGGGCATGTATGTTTTTGGCCCTAATTCGCCTGATGGACTATTTACATTGATGTGGGTCAGATATCTTTCTGGGTCTGAAAAAAATACATTTAAGATGCTACAGGGTTGGTAAAAAGCTTGTTTTTTAGCAAAGTTTTTCTGTTTAGAGACTAGATTTTTTTTAATATTTGTTTTATTTTTTAATTGTTGGTATAGCGCCATTTGATGGTGCATATATTATTTTATTTACTAATTTATCTGTGTTTATACCCAACATTGTGCATATTTTACAGAATAACCCGGCTAGCGACGTTCCCCGATTACCTTTTCATTCAACTGAAGAAGTTCACCATCAAAGATGACTGGACGCCCGCTAAACTAGATGTCGCTGTCGACATGCCCTGGGAGGTTTGTACTGGATCTACTCGATCAGATTGTATTATTTTGTCCCGTGATAAGGAGTAAAAAATATAAAATTGAAATTTATAATTATAAATTAAATTATTAAGTGAAATTTTCAATAATTATATTTTTTTTTATGATTTAATAAATTTAAAATGTAAACTAGGATTAGATACCCTATTATTTTAAAATTATCACTCGATAAAGTATCAAGTGATACGCAGAATTGACCCCCAGTTGTTTCCTACTTCACATCATCACATGCAAAACCAGCTCTGTTCACAGATCATATCCGTGAAAATTCATGGATATGATCTGTGAACAGAGCATCACTCTAGTCGTTCTTAAGGTTGTAGCAGATCTAGACCCCACCTATGCCGCAAGCACAAAAATGTGCATTCAAATATGGGGTTTAATGCGTAATTTTAAGATGCATTTTATATTGATGCATCAGATAACAGCTCGACCACTTTTCACTATCTTTGCAGAGCTACGATAGTTTTTATTTCAATGCAATGTACTCGCTACAACTAATTCCCGTGACAGAGACTCAAAGACAGTGTGAGTTTAACATGTATAAGTTTATCATCTGTGTCTGCCTGAGACATTGTACCTCTTACACGAAAATAGATTGATTTTTTACTGTTAATTACAAATATGAGCAGGCTAAATACGAAAATATTCAGCCATTGTCAAGGCATGTTTGTAAACAACTTGCAACAAAAAATTCCAAAATTCTTGTAATGGCGTTGAGTTTTAAATATACTTAATTGTCAGCAAAAAGCACTATAGGATCTTTCCTATTTTAGGTCTTCCTAATATCGACAATTAGAGTGAATTCTGTAAAAAAAAATCAATAAAGTGGTTTTAGGTAAGTTAAGTACGAGGGGTCAAGTATAAAAACATTATAAATATAATATAATATAAATATAATGCTGGACAATTCACACAGCATTATCTAGCCCCAAGCTAAGCAGAGCTTGTGTTATGGGTACTAGATAACTGATATACTTAATATAATACGATACATAGATAGATATTTTTTATTATACATAGAAAACATCTAGAACACCCTGAACAAATATTTGCAGATCGTACAAACATTTGTCCCGAGGCGGGAATCGAACCCACAACCTCCTGCGTCGCAGGCGGACTTTCGCCCGCTGCGCCACAGAGGTCGTCAATTATATTATATTGATTTTGGCCATTGTATATGTTTTTTGTGTCAGATGGATCTTGGCATGCTCCGAGGGCGCGGTATGCAGCCCAATGAGACATTGCTACCTGAGAGCGCGCCCGCTGCGCCTGCGCCGCTCTACGATGAGGCATTACTGCCCAAACTCGTGAGTTCATACTTTTTAATATCTGTTATATTGTACAGGGTATTCCATTATTTGATGATGAATGAAGTGGGGTATTCGGGGGTTCCAGCCAGGGCTTTGAATACCGGTATTTTCAAGTATCGGTTCCACTGACCTCGACGCAGTATCGATACTTTTTAAGTATCGATATAATTTATATCGATACTAAAATCATTACCGGTAGAGTAATCGCAAAACTTAATGAGCTCTTTGAACATAGGCACGGAAGCAATACTGCGCAAGTACAATCAAATAGAAAAGTGATATTTACCAACCAGCGACCCACCCGGACTTCGGCTAGAAATCCTTTTTATGGTGCTAATAGACACACCTGTTGCAGCTGCAGTCCACTGAAGTACCATTTTGAGGTTGAATTCATCGGCTTCTTTTCTCATAAAACTTATGACATCGAAAACCATTTTCCATGTTTGACGACGCAGTAAGTTATTCCGCCCGCGAGGCATATTTAACTTTTAAGAGAAACAGCTAATATCAGGGAATACTCCACAAAATCGCAAAAATAAACTATCAACGAAACGCGTCATTGTACTCAAAAGTATTCATTCGACAGTATTGCCAACTAGATTATAAATAAATTTGCTACATAGTAATTATTAGTATAACTTGGGTTAATTGCGTTAGATAAAAAGTTTAATTTATTCTAACATTGTAGGTTTTAAATAATCTGTCATTGAGCAAAAGATGTTTTTGCATATTCTATAAATATTGAATTGAAAAATATAGTAATGCATAACAAAATGTTAATGTTAATGTGCTAGACACAATAAAAATACGACAAAACTCTTGCTGGCAACCCTGGTTTGACAGTCAGGTCCCCTCTCACCCCGCTTTTTCCCCTCAACGCCTTTTTTTTTTGGTTCAGTGCGCAGCCGTTGAAGCCAACTTCACAGAGCTCATAAAGATTTGCGCGTACTCTACCAAAGTATCGATGTTTTTCATGAGTACCGGTGCTTTTACCGGTTCCTTAACCCTAAAATACCGATACTATCGTAAAGTATCGGTACCACCCGCGCCGCAGAGCGGTGCCGGCGGTGTACCTTCATGCGAGCCGGCAACGTCGCAAGAACCGCTATTAGTATCGATAGTTTGAGCTCAAATACCGATACTTTAAAAATATCGATACTAAATTACTTAAATGGAAAATACCGATACTTACCGCTATCATATGGTATCGGTACTTTTGGTACCGGTACTAAGCCCTGGTACCGGTACTCAGCCCTGGTTCTGGTGGCAGAAGTTATGGTGACTTAAATATCGAAAAAGTCTGAGAAAACGCATATTAGTAATCTAAGCTCATTGTGTTAGAGGACAATAAATGACTTATTTATTTATTTTTACTAATCCTAGACCAACTTATGCCACATGTTCATAATCTAAAGAGTGATTTGATGAAGCTCAAATAATTACCGTATAAATAAAATTATTTACCTAAATGGTCAACATAAAGGAAATATACTTCGAAAGAAATCTTTTTGAACCAAATATTTTAATGAAACCAATGAATTCATCCTTAAAATCAAAATTATTATTTTGAACCACTTTTTTTATGGCCATATTATAAGTGTAAACCTTTTCAGATAGAAATGGGTTTCCCGGTAGAAGCGTGCAAGAAATCTCTGTACTTCACAAACAACTCGGGTATGGAGGCAGCTTCCCACTGGCTGATGGAGCATATGACGGACTGGGACTTCGAGAACAAGTTCGAACCGCCCGGCGTAGCGCCTTCAGGTAATACTTTCATAAATAATATCATCATTGATATACTTGATGCCAGTTAGCTAGGCAATACAGGACATTGACCACCCTCCACCACGAAATCGAATATGCATCGCTATTCTGTCGCTTTCTATACAAATCTAGAGTAGAGTATCGTGTATAGTAAAAGCGACTCGAGTGCACATCAGACGTTTTAAAGATCGCGATTACGTATGTACACAGTACAGTTATCGAGATTCGAGATCGTCGGCGGCCATCTGGGCTTGGCAGGGCCAATAATGCCTCTGATCAGACCATAAATGTTGCTTTAAAATGAAATGTTATGGCCGCCCGATGAGTTTCGTAAGACGCTCCGATTATTAAAACTTTTAGAAAGTAAGACGACATCATAATTAGTTGTACTGTAAGTGAGGATTTCCAATTTCGATCATGAAATGTTCCAATTTGTTTATTTTCCAGCTACCGCCAGCGTAAACTTGGACGAAGCGAGCGTGGAGCAGATAATGAGCATGGGCTTCACGCGACCGCAAGCGGCGCGCGCGCTGCAAGCCACCGACGGGAACGTCGAGCGTGCAGTCGACTGGATCTTCAGCCACGCAGACTCGCTGGACGAGCCACAGGCGCCCGCGCCCGCGCCCGCCGCGCCCGACCGCACGCTGGGCTGCCGGGACGGACCTGAGAGTGAGTCACAAATTCACAATGTCAAATGTCGCACATTTCTACTAACTTTTACTTGCGGCTTCATGCGCGTTTTATCGGGTAGACTTTATGAGACGCAGTGGAGCACGTGTAATCCGTGCTAGAGAACAGCACACAGTGCGGCTAGTTTCGCTCGCTACGCTGTGCCTTGGAGTACGCCGCTCGCCGCACTGTGGTCAATTTGGTGCTGATTAGTGTCGCGACACATTTGCGGAACGTACGGCACCGATCGTTCGTTTCAATACGCTCGCAGTGTTTTTCAAGTTCGCTACACATCAGCCGAAATTACGTCGCATTCAGCGCAGCACCGAAAATGCCTTCGAGCGATTATTTCAGCCAGAACGCATTCAATGTATTCTGCATAGCAAGCGACACATCACGCGACGCGTTACGCGACCGAAAGTTCGGCGCGCGTCGTTAAACGTTCGGCGTATGCTTCTCGGGTGAGAGGTGCATCGGCAAGCGAAGATCGGCAACGTCGAAGGAAACGGTGCAAGACGCACGTAATTTTCCGTCGCGTAGCTCACTGAACAAAACGGCACGTTCTGAGAGTGGTTTACCCATACAAACGGAATAATTAAGACCGAAACTTCAGCCGCTGAAATTTCGTCACCGCACCTTCGACTGATGTGTCGCTACTCTTAATCATTCAATAAACAGAGCGCGCAAAATGGTACATTTACTTCTAAATGCGTCGTGCTGCGCGAGATACGCACGAGCGTTATTTACACCAGCGACGTTCTCTAAATAATGGTAACCAATGCGTCACACTTACGATACGCTTCTTTTATGATGGAGTCATTCATGGTTTCATAAAATTGTCTTATTTTTCCAGAGTATCGCCTGATCGCCTTTATCTCCCACATGGGCACATCAACGATGGTCGGTCACTATGTATGTCATGTACTCCATGAGGGAAGATGGGTCATATTCAATGACAATAAGGTAACTTTTACTTTGTGCAAACTGATTTTATAGATGTGTATCTTTATTTGACTTTTTGCTATTGCCAGTTCTTCTTTGTTTAATTAATGGATATAAGCGCGATTGAACGAGACTAGCCTAACTAAGCATTTCGTCTTGCGACTAAAAGATAAATGATCAACCAAGCACAAAAGTGAAGATAACCCTCTTCAATGCCTACTGCCAATTATACGGGAAACCTATGGGTTCGGTATACCAAAAAACCGCTGGAACCGCTATATACAATACGACAACATTTTCAGGATGATGTTGGGGCTACCCCGCTACTGCAGTGCGTCAGGGATGTTTGCGGAGTACCAAATAGATGGGTTCACAGCTATTCTCCGGAAAAAGACCGCCTCCCTGATGCGCAGAGTCCGGGATAGCTTGAACAGTATCCTGAGAACTATTGCTGATAGACTCCTCTCCTTTATGGATATGTTTTGTGCGTAGGGTAATAGGTGTAATATGCTGTTTTCCTTTATAATTCGTGTGTGTGAGTAGCTGTTACTAACCTTAATTTTTAAGTCTTCTCATAGTAGTTTTACTAACAAAATATGGATCTTGTTATTCGAAATAAAATATATATATTTTTTTTATAAATGTAATCTTAAAGTATTGTACTTAAGTCTAATATTTTCTAATTCAAACTGAAAATGATTGCGCTATAAACGCAAGCACTTGTTTCTATATACTGTCACAATTATCTTATTTGTTTCTCACAGGTGGCGCTATCAGAAAATCCTCCCAAAGATCTCGGCTACTTGTATCTATATGAAAGGCTGTGAATTCACCAAAAACTCTATCTTGGTTCTAAGGACGGAATACAAAACAATGGAAGAGCTTAAGCTGTAAATATTGGATGCTCACGAAGTCTTAGTTGTAAACCAGGGCCTTGATATCTTTTTTGTGAATGATATAAATAAAAGAAATAGCAGCAAAACCAAACGCATCTAGATAATAACAATAAAAGAGCATGACCATGGCATGGCAGTATTTTAAGGTGACTGCTTTGGATTTGCTTCAAAATATATGTACTTAGGACCCGAAGAATACAATTATTAGGTGCTAGCTACATCATAGTAGATTCCTGTTTAAAATGTTTTAAAATTAAAACGTTAAAAAATTACATGTTATTTCTTCATGCATTTCTCAAGTTCATGTCACTTCCAAATGTTTTTTATTCCGTGGTGTTAAGAGAATTTATCTATTAGAGACTGCATTTGTAATGTGTTTACAAATAAGAGTTTTATGACAACTAGGCTTTATTTTTATTAAAATTAAGAAAATTCATCTCTAGGACAAAAATTATAAATAGCTGTCTTGCATATGGATTGCATTTTTTGTTGTGTTTTGACATAAGCTAAAATTTTCAACTAGGATTCTAACCAGTTATATAACGTACTTGTGTTGGCTAGATCCATACTCTGATAGTATTATAAGATTTTCTGCAGTTATTGTTTTGTTATGTTGTGAAAAAAGCTGTTACAGACAACGAAAATAAAATAAATTATCATTCACTGTAAATATTTTGTTTAGTTTTATTTAAACACCCATATAGATTATACAATTAGTTATATATACTGACCATGGTATTATGTATGACACAGGCTACGTCATAGACAAGTGAGAAGACCAGACATGGTAGAGCTGCGCCTGAGAAGACGAATGTTTTCTGGTGTTACCAGTACCTGAAAATTGTATTGCCCCAAGCTCTTTAAATTACCAGTACGGATCTGGTAAAACTACATGGTTTGTACTAACCAATTATTTATCACATTACTTGTGGATAACTAAAACTGTTTTAACAATTGACATTTTTGTACTTTGTTAATTGACTGTTTATTTCTCAACTTTTGTTGCAATAAGTGGCAACTGGATAGTGACGTGCCACTCCAGGAGTGCCAGACCTAGTTTTTAGATCCACAATACCTACAATTAACCAGATTTTCCCCTCAAATTATATAAATGACTCAGCTAAAATGTATGCAGTCTCCATTCTGTCGTGGGTATAAAATATTCACGAGTACTACAGCTGAGAATCTGTCCAATAGCTATGGAAGCAAATTTTTAGCCCACAGAATCACTCAGGTCAGATCCGGGTGATTCATCCATAAAATTTCTGTCTATACAAAAAAAAATACGATTTTACAGGTTTAGCTTTAAAATAATTAAATTACTTCTCAATAAAAACTATCATTTAATTTTACTATTTACAGAACTATAAGGTTTATCGTTTGAATTTGTCCTCTTGCTTAGGTATTCTCTTGATGAAAATAGTTTTTTCATCAAAGTAGGTGTTGAACTGTTTCCAATTCGCTCTCTTGGTAGGATCCTTATGGCTGTAGCTGGGTGTTAGGTTGATCATGAGACCTGAAACAAACATATAATGTCATCTCGTTTTGTCTGATGCATTATAATCTAGTAATGAGTTTGCCAAACATGGTGTTTTGGGGATGCAATTTCAGCAGAGAATGTGCGAGTGATGATGAGGTAGCAGCACTAGGATAAACATTTACCAGCTTTCTGAGCCATAGAGACCAGCTTCCCAATTTTCTTTTGCTGTCTTGCACAGAGACCTGTTATTCGCTTTGGAAGCATACACCCATCAGATCTGACAAACTGGCTGAGGATTAATACATCAGTATGCTTCACATCTAGCCCAAGAGCACACATGTAACATTGAGGTTTATCCGGGCTTTGCTCGTTGGAAATCAAAGCAGCTTTGTTGGCTTCCACAATGGAAGGTATATTCTCTGGTCTTACAAGTACTTCAGAACGAGGAGAGGGGATAGTCACCGCTTCCACTACCACAGTTTCTCCGTCTTTACGCTCGCGGACTGAAAGAGAAACGAAAGTTAATGAAAAGTATCAAATAGTCAATAGAGGTTATGTTCTGTAAAAAAAAACAGTATTGGAGAATTATTTTTTTGTCCGTGTAACTTACTTTCTTTTAAATTTAATTGATTCGTAGTGGAAATTGATCGAACACAGGAAGAAAACAATGCATTTTTCGAAAAAGACAATCCAGCTCGCACTAACGCCGCCATGATTTTTATTTACCTTTAAAAAATGACACTTGTCTGAAATTAAATATGTCATATCACACACATTTGTCACAGTCAAATTTTTGACTAAGGCCGTCCGCACATGGAGCTACTCAAAAATGACGGAACTAACCGGTAATTGTAATTACAAACTAGTTAGAAACTGTACCTCGCACACGACGCTATTCAAGTTGCAAGGTTTCAGTCACTATTAAATTTTTGATCGTTCATTTTTCACAACAAAAAAACAGAAAAGTCGGTAACTAGTAGCGTGTAGTCTTGTGTAGTTCAGGAATAATGAACTAAAATGAATTAGGTCCAGTGAACTAGTAAGAACGATTCAGCTCAACTAGTTCCTTGTAGTTCACTTGCTCTTCAGTCACGAAATCTCGAAACCACTAAAAAGCGTCTGAATCACTATTTTCTATGGTATAAAGTTTAAAATCCAATAACAAGAATAATAAGAACTGTTTGAGAATGCATTTCGATTACTCGTTCCCTAGTACAATGTTTTTTTTAGTTCACTGTTACATTCCGTGATTCCGTGTCAGACGGAACTAGAAGACAAGGGAATAATTAAGGGAGAACAGAGATAGAGAGAGCTCATATTCCGCGGTAGTAAGAGAGACGGAGATATGCATCTAGTTCTCTTGTTCAGTAGTAACTTGTCTCAAAGGAACGAATAAGGTAGAACAGAGATAGACAGCGCATAATCCCCGGTAGTAAAAGAGACGGAGGGGTAATGGATGAGAAACTTTATTTGTTTGAAGATAGAGATCAAATTGCCCTGTTAGTATTTTATGTTTGCAACTTTGTAAGTGTAATATGTATGTACCTATACTTGTATTATTTTTGTTACGAGCAAGGAAGGAGCATTGCATTTCGATATTTCGTCGGTAAATGGATATTTCGTCCGTTTTCGTGTATGTTTTGGTGAAATAATATTATAATTAATATTCAGTAAATGTAAATAGTATCCAATCTAGTTTCTGACACAAAACAATCGATTGCGTATTTTGAAGAATTAAAATAGCACCCCTTTTGTGATTAAAACGACCCGAAAGTTTTGCCGAATGGGGTACTAAAAGAACTAGAAGTCCGAACTAGTACATTAGTGAGATTGTACTAGGACAGAGCGATCTCTTTACTGACCGAGCAAGAACAAGCCTAGTAGCGTGGCGACCGGCACGACGCGTCACGCGTGATCAGTTGCTAACGCGTTACTAACCGGTTTGTAACTAGTAGCGTCGTGTGCGAACCAGTGCGAGAATATATGCGCGGCGGTGACGCTCAAGTAACTCCTTAGTAATTTGAGTTTGTAACTAGTTTTTTTTTTAGTAGCTCCATGTGCGTAGGGCCTAATGCGTTTCGTTTTGGTTTAACAAACAAGGTAGAAAACTAGGTAGAAAATATTCTATCTTTTCGGCAACCCTATCTTAGAGTTTCTAAACTACCGGTTGTATTGTCACGAATTGGCGCGAGATTCAAATTATTTTGTCATTTTTAATTTAAAAAATAAAATTAACGGAAAAGAAATTCGGCGCAAATCGTGAACTATTTTCTATGATCCCATCATAAAAACAACTTCGATTTAATTTTATTTTGGGAGCATTTGTTAAAATGTTGATTTTTAGCTCAAAATCTCTTATTTTCCAAAATGCTCCAAAACTACCAATGAGCCGAAGTTCGTTTTCATAAGTAAATATAAAATGGCTTACAATTTGCGTCAACTTTTCCGCTAGATTTATTCCTTGAAGAAAGCAGAATAAATTAAAAACTACAAAATTGAATCTCACGCCGGCCCGCGACTATCAACCATAAAGGCTTTAATGCATTTCACTTTTGGTTTCTGGAAATGTTTGACGAATACGCTACTAACAGTAGGTAGGTAGCGTGTGTTGGTACCCGGGGCGAATTTCTACACCCCATGATCTCGCCTATTTTCATTCTGGCCTGGAGAGTCCTACTGCATGACAAATGCCTCCTTCCCCACGTTCCAATTTTTTTGGACTTCAGCAAGTAGGGCCTTTCCTTGTTAAAAAGGTCTAATTTTTATCGACGACCGATGTGGCGCGGTGGGCGAAGGTCCGCCTGCGACGCAGAAGGTTGCGGGTTCGATTCCCGCCTCGGGACAAATATTTGTACGAACTGCAAATATTTGTTCAGGGTGTTCTGGTCGTTTTTCTATGTATAATAAAAAATATCTATCTATGTAATATATTGTATTATGTATATCAGTTATCTAGTACCCATAACACAAGCTCTGCTTAGCTTGGGGCTAGATAATGCTGTGTGAATTGTCCAACATTATTATTTATTAATTATTTATTTTTCCAAGTTTATTTCATTCGTAATAAAATCCATATTAGAGGATAATAGGTTGTAAGTCAGGGTCGGACTGGCCATAAAGTCAACTGGAGATTGCCAGCCCTCGCGACTCCCTTCGCTCGCCGTTGCTTCTATAGATAGATAGTCTATTAAATAAATAAATAATATTGGACAATTCACACAGCATTATCTAGCCCCAAGCTAAGCAGAGCTTGTGTTATGGGTACTAGATAATTGATATACATAATACAATATAGTACATAGATAGATATATTTTTTTATTATACATAGAAAAACGACCAGAACACCCTGAACAAATATTTGCAAATCGTACAAATATTTGTCCCGAGGCGGGAATCGAACCCGCAACCTCCTGCGTCGCAGGCGGACCTTCGCCCACCGCGCCACATCGGTCGTTATATTGTCCTCCTTTTTTGTTGTTAATCGCCAAAAAAACGTAGAATTGTTCTTAGCTCATTATCTTATCCCTTTTGCGGTAGTTATTATATACTCATTGGCTTCTTTGCCTTGCTAAGCATGTCCTAACAATAATAAAAAAACGCTGCGGCGACATTTATTTTATACTGGCTGACCCGACAGCCGCGTAGACGTTGTCCTGTCATTCAAGTCAAACAACTGACAGTTATTTCAAACGTGCTTAGCAAAGTCTACCTATAGAACGCTGTGAAAGGTTATATTAAAAAAAATTCTTTTAAAGGTAGTTGTTAGGTTTTCTTAAATTTTCGAAGTGTCTGCGCAATTTCTTTCAAATATTTTTGAAATTTGTATGGGAATCAAATGCACATAAAACTTATAGGGTACTTCCCGTTGACCTAGAATCTTGAAATCTAGCAAGAAGCAAGGTCATGGCACAAATAAAGGGGAAAAATCTGAAAATCGTGAATATGTAGTTTATTCACATAAAAAATAATACTTTTTGAATCATACCATGGACCGAAAACCTATAGGGTATTTTCTGGTTTTTGAAAGACCAAAACCTACACCGGTTTTGGTCACTTCAGTCAAAAACTGAAAAAATGTGTACGGGTAAATATCATGAAATTTCCCCTCGGCGCGCGAGTCCAACTCGCACTTGAGGTTTTTATTTATTATATTTTCATAATTTTCTAATCTTGATTGTGACCAACCAAAAATGTACCTAACAAAAATTCTGCGGTTCTGTTCGATGTATTTTTTGTATGTAAGTTTTTTCTTATACGACGGAAAAAAAACCTTTAATTTTGCGGTTTATCATAAACCTATATACATAAACCTATTATATATATTATTATAGGTTTATGTAGTGATCTCCACTCGCCGTTGTCTTAGTCTGTCTACTTCTAGTGTTGTCTGTGTGGATTGCCCAGCATTATTTATCTATTTCGCTTTGTTGTTAACTAACCCAGGTGGGGCTAGCCAAATTACTGCAGCTAGCTCCGCTTGCCGTTATTTGTATTCATAGGTTTTTATGAACCACTCTCGGCTCACTTCGCTCACTATCATATGTACTTTTTTCACATCAAACATTCGAAAATATCGCAAAAAATTCACTGATACTTTACTGAATCGAGAGTAGGATTCTCATTGATTGAAAACTGCCCTGTGCACTGAGTAAATTTCATTATTTTACAATAGTGTCCCACCATTTTTCCAGCCATTTACAACCTCGATCTCTTCAAGACAGGAGTGAATAGGTGTCCTCTAGACCTTCGTGATATACCTACTGTAGACTACATCGTCAAACGAAGGTATTTTGTCAATAAAAAAAATCATTCACGCCCCCCGCTTGTAAGTTTCAACCCGGCCCCTGTTATGTATTAGTTATTAGAACCTAAGTATTAATGAACCGAAACGGATAGGTTTCAAATTAAAAACAAAATTGCATAGCATGTAAGATTTTATAACAACACTCACAGCAAAATAATATTTGAATTTCATAAATGAATAATAGATGGTGTAAATATTTAAACCATACTATCAAATTTAAAACCTACCTAGTACATAGGTACAATTTTATTTAAAACACACACAGCACAGGTAGGTAATTAATTGTTTTTTCGAGTTGTAGCAAAAGCTGACTATGACAGCTAAGCCTAACTGTGGAATTAAAATTTACAGTAAAATTACATTAGGTACACATTATGAACACTGTTTTAATTTCGGTATTTAGTATTATCGAATGGACGGTCTAAGCATAGGCCAAGCTGAGTTGAGTGTAAAAATAGGTAAATATTTGCAAAAGCTTTTCACCTATACAATTAACATAATGAGATTACAAAAATTTGTGACTGTTATTAATAAACAAATTATTATATAACGAAGAGATTGTAGGGAAAATTGTGGGTAGAAATGCTTAAACACAACTTAGTAACAACAAGACGTAAACTTAGAATGATAAACATTTTGAGTAAAAATAAAAATGCCTTTTGTAACAGTACGTAATCAATCATACAATATTAAAATAGGTAAGTAGGTATACACATATTTTTTATGATATTTACACATTATACAATACCCAAATATATTACTGACAAACTGTATAAGTTATAAATATTATACTTTGTAGCAATATAAAAAAATTACGGCATCGGCATGAGTCAGAATTTGGGACTGAAAAAAGAATTGCGAGTAGAAATGCTTTTAAATAAAACTTAGTAACAACAAGACTTAAACTTAGAACGATAAAGAATTTGTGCAAAACTAAGAATGCCGTTTGTAACAGTACGTTATCATATAATATTAAAATAGGTAAATATACACATATTTATTATATTTACATACTATAAAATATCCAAATGTATTTCTGACAAACTGTATAAGTTATAAATATTATACTTTGTACTTCAGCAATATAAAGAATGAAGGCATCGGCATGAGTCGAGACGATGATAATAATAATATGCGGGAGTTAGTGATTACTTAGGGAAAGCACTGAGCCCTTTGCTGAGGAGCCCTGCAGCGTTCTGCGACGCATCGTGTGTCGCTGCTGAGATGTTTGAGAGTAACTGCAAAAGAAAACATACAAGTGTTATTAGAAAAATAATCTAATTGATTAAACGAACTTACCTACTTTGAAAAACTAATAATATAAGTTAACATTACTTTTTTTCATTCGTGATATTTTACAAGGTATGAATGAGAAGGTTCACTCAATGTTTGTAGCCTCAACGTTCAATGCCTAAAATTCCTAAACATTGTACATTTTAATCCATTCCGAAAAAAGTAGGAGGTTCTATGTTCAGATGTGTGTTTTTTTTTGTTTATATACGTTCGTCTTTTTCTCCGTCAATTATGGAACGATTTTGAAAACTCTCACTATTGTATAGAGAATGATCCCGAGGTGGCCCTATATTTATTTACGCCCTGAGATTATTATTCATCCCGCGAAACCTACAAACAGTGTCAAATTAAAGGATTCGTAGTCGGTTTTAGGTTTTTTAAAATATAAATTAGGTACCTATCCAAATGTCATGAACACTTCGTTCGTGTGTGTAGGTATAGGTAGTACTAATACTCCTAAATACACTGAAAATATTGATCCTGTTCATAGATTCTTCTACTTTGATTGTACCAACCTACTTTTAATTTTCCATCTACTCGATTTATACTAGGCAAATAGAATTCATTCTTACGTTCTCTCTCTTCTGGTTCAAAAATTTCTCAGATTCCTTCAGTTTAGCATCGACGACGTGTCCAGCGTTTTTAATGCCCTCATCAGCGGCGTTTTCGACTCTCTTCAGTGTGCTGTCAACTGTGGAGTTGACAGCATTGCTGGCGTCGGCTGCGGCTTTCTCAGCTGCTTTCCGGGACTCTTCAGCGGCTGCGTCTGAAGCAAGTATAATATTTTGGTTAAACAAACTTACTTTTGCAGGGATTTCAACTGCGTGAATTTATATCTACTAGTAACGAGTGGCGTACTAAATCACACTTACTAGCAACTCTCTTAGCCTCTTCCCTAGCAGCCTCAGCAGCAAGTCTGGCTTTCTCCTTGGCCTCCTCAGCTGCTTTCTTCGTGTTGTCTACAGTCGTGTTGATGGTTTCTGAAATGACGAAACTTCATTAATTTATGCAGTTTTTACGACTACTTTGAAGAAGCAGGAATATAGCTTTTTTTAAAATTTGTTCATTCTAAAGAAAAGCAAGTCGTGAAGTTAATTTTGAAACCTCAAATTGAGTCACATTAACATTATCTTCAATTCAATGTTAACATGCATAATGGTCGGTAAGTAAAGCCTGAAAAGACGTAGAAGTAGATAAAAAACTTTTAAAAAAATACACTCAAATCAAACAATAGGTATTTTTTGACAATCCCATTCAGTTCGTTAGTTTTACTTCGTTATAATTATCACTCAGTCTACCATAAATCGTTGTTATATATATTTTTTTTGAAGGTATTGTTATCACAAAAACATCAAACTAAAAAACCTATGTTGTAGGTACCCGCTGAATCTTCTACGGTCTTCTTGTATTCTTCTACAGGTGATTCCTTTGTGTCTTTAACTAAATCTAAGCCATGAAACATAACGTTAGGTAGGTAGGGTACATAATATATATAAAACAGGTATTTTAATTGAATAAAATTACAAATAACCAGGCCAAAGCAAAATACCTTTGAAATCGTTGAAAACATCTTTCGTTGCGGCCTTCACATTTTTGCAATTTGGTGTGTTACCATTTCGGTACACTGTTAAGGCAGAAATTGAAAGAGGTTAAGCAGAAAGCAACACATCTGTATTCTAGCCAAAGACGTAAGTGTTTGTAAATAAGCCGCCTTAAATTCACTGTTTTGCCGCATCTTTTCAACGCAATTTACAATACTTGGTGGTTTGAGATCTTTCCTTCAAAATATATTGCTTACAAATATTATATATTATAATAATCTAAAACTTGACGCTAAGCATGTGAGTTTTAGTTTTTCTGGTCGTGGTTTGTTTACAAACATTTCACATAGTTTGGCCGGTGTATACAAATGACTAAATATTTACCTTCAACGTCTTTTGTGAGGTTTTCAGGGTCCTTGGCAGCAATAGTCGTTTCAGACGAGAGTGTATTTGCTAACGAATCTACAGGGCAAGCAGAAGAAAAGTAAGAATAGGATAGTGACCACGTGCACCCAGTGTTAAAAAGCAAAATAAAATGAAATTGGAAACAAATAATAATCAATGGAAGAATAGATCTTTCAAGGTATAAAAACTATTACCTACTTAGGGTAACTACATTAGGTTCTTTCTTTCAATATAAAGACGAAAATTAGAGTAATATTAATGTTAATTAGGTATATTTAAAACATAATATTTATTGGTGTACCTTTGGCACCCCCAACAATTGATGAGCCTTTCTCAAACACAGATCCCGCAACATTTTTCGTTGTATCTACTGTAGCATTTAATGTGCTTGCAACACTATCTACAATAAATAAAAAAGGCTCTAAAAATTTCGAAACTAAAAATATATTAAAACTATGTTGAAAGTGCTACGCACTAATTACCTTTAGCGGTACCAATAGCAGTTGTGCCTTTTTCAAAAGCTGATGACGCTACATTTTTCGTTGTGTCTACAGTAGCTTGAACAGAACTGGCTACGGTGTCTACAATCAGTAACGTATGTTAATATACTAAAATTTATGAATATAAGTACCTAATAATATCAATATTTAGTTGCTAATAGTTCAACCTACCTTTAGCGGAACCAATGAATGACGTTCCTTTATCAAAGGCGGTTGAAGCAACATTTTTGGTTGTGTCAACTGTCGCAGTTACCGTATTTGCAACGGTGTCTACAATAAAATAAAAAAGATTAAATAAACAAAGCAAGCACTAAATTAATGAAAAAAGTGATGGTGACTACCTTTAGCACTACCAATGAGAGATGAGCCCTTATCAACGGCAGAAGCAGCGACATTTTTAGATGTGTCTACTGTTGCTTGTACTGTGCTTGCTACGGTATCTACAATAAAATCAATTAAGAAGTAGGTATGGCAATTTTGTAGCAATATACTATGACAAGTTCATTGAGGCAATTCTTTACCTTTAGCAGAACCAATAGCTGATGTGCCCATTTCAAAAGCCGACGAGGCAAGATTTTTGGTTGTATCTACAGATGTATGGACTGTGCTTGCTACGGTATCTACAATTAACAGAAAATAATAAGTAATCGCGCAGTTAAGTTTTAGCCGAATTGAACAATTTTACCTTTTGCAGCACCGATAGCTGAAGTGCCCTTTTCAAAAGCCGAAGACGCTAGATTTTTTGTTGTGTCTACTGAAGTTTGAACTGTGCTCGCTACAGTATCTACAATAAGTATATAATTTTTTTAGCAAATATAGGTATGTAAGTTTTTTGCAAAGATTTCATAACAAGGATATAAAAAACGGATGAAACTCTACCTTTTGCAGCACCGATTGCTGAAGTGCCTTTTTCAAAAGCTGAAGAGGCTAGGTTTTTGGTTGTATCTACAGAGGTTTGAACTGTGTTTGCTACGGAATCTATAATAATAAACAAAAATAAGAGCCAACTATAAATAAATACCAAATATGGAACAGAAAATCAATGAAAAGTAAATCTACCTTTTGCAGCACCAATTGCTGATGTGCCCTTTTCAAAAGCCGATGAGGCAAGATTTTTTGTTGCATCTACTGAGCTGTGAACTGTGTTTGCTACGGTATCTACGGTAAATAAACAAATATAAGCGAGGATGGAAAAGACTAAAGGCTTATCAAAAAAAATATGGTTTAATGAAATACCTTTAGCACTACCGATCAATGACGATCCTTTCTCTACAGCTGAGAATGCAACATTCTTAGTTGTATCTACTGTGGCTTGAACTGTACTTGCTACTGAATCTATGATAAAACAAAACAATGTAAAAGAAACAAACAGCACTTCAAGCACTGAATAAAATAGATGAACGGAAATTTTTAGTTACAAATCGAAGGTTAGCGTTGTTACTTCACCTGCCATTTTGAACCGCGATCAATCACTTTATGATGTCAGACCTGAATGATAACAGCATTTATACTGAAGTGAACACAAGGATCATGTTAGCAGGTTAGTGTAAATTAAGGAATTTGACGCGATTGTTTTAGAAATCTATTTCAGCTATTGTGATCCTTTTATTAGCGTAGGTTTCGAGTCTACTTCATAACAATGTTGGACATTTTGTCTAAAATAGTTAATTACATCATGAATGCGCATATAACGAACATTAAAGCGATCGAATAGCAAATTGATCTACATAATACCTTTTGCCGAATCGACGTAGGATTTTCCAGTATCAATCGAACTTTGAGCTGTTTTCTTTGTACTATCTACCGTACTTGCTATCGTATCTAAAATAATAAATAAACATAAAAAAAAACAAACAAACCAAAGTATATAAAAAAACATTGGTTCTAAATTAAACAAAATAAGGAGGTATGAAGAAACTTCAAATAAAAAAATAATACCTCTAGCAGATTCAGCATAGAGCTTGCCAACGTCAAAAGCAGAATACGCTGCGTTCAAGGCGGATTGTATGGAATTTTGTGTTGCATCTAGCGTTATTAGCAAAAACACACGATTAGTCACAACTTCACAAGTTATCAACAAAAAACACATAAAGAATAGTAAAAATTATATAAGTAGGTACCTTTTGCGCTGTCAACATATGATTTTGAGGTATCTACCGCTGACTGTGCAGCGCTTTTAGTACCTTCTACTGTGCTTTGTACCGTGTTTGATACAGAATCTACAAAACATATATAAAATCACGAGCAACTCATAGTAATTGTTTAAATAGTTTTAAAATAATAAAGCAGAACTATACCTTTGGCACTAGTGGCATAAGACTGTCCAGTTGCCAAAGCAGACTGTCCAGCTGAGAAAGCGGATTGTGCCGTTTTTTGTGTCGCATCTACAGAGCTTTGGATTCCACTAGCTACTGAATCTAAAAATACGATTAAGATTAAATAATCTTATTTTATCCCCAAGTTTTTTGAGCAATTAAACATATTTATACATAGTACCTTTGGCACGTGTAGCATAAGACTGTCCAGTTGCCAAAGCAGACTGTCCAGCTGAGAAAGCAGATTGTGCTGTTTTTTGTGTCGCATCTACTGAGCTTTGGATTCCATTCGCTACTGAATCTAAAATATTATGAATGATTTAACAATAAAGATTCAAACCCAATATTGTTTAAAAAAAATTAACAAAATATTGGTAGTTTGTACCTTTAGCACTTGTTGCATAAGACTGTCCAGTTGCCAAAGCAGACTGTCCAGCTGAGAAAGCAGATTGTGCTGTTTTTTGTGTTGCATCTACTGAGCTTTGGATTCCACTCGCTACAGAATCTAAAATATTATGAATAATTTAAAAATAAAGATACAAACTCAATTTTGTTTATTTATTTTTTTATAAAATATTGGTAGTTGCTACCTTTAGCACTTGTTGCATAAGACTGTCCAGTTGCCAAAGCAGACTGTCCAGCTGAGAAAGCAGATTGTGCAGTTTTTTGTGTTGCATCTACTGAGCTTTGGATTCCACTCGCTACTGAATCTAAAATATTATTAATGTTTTAAAAATAAAGATACAAACTCAATTTTGTTTATTTATTTTTTTACAAAAGTGGTTGTTGATACCTTTAGCACTTGTTGCATAAGACTGTCCAGTTGTCAAAGCAGACTGACCAGCTGAGAAAGCAGATTGTGCTGTTTTTTGTGTTGCATCTACTGAGTTTTGTATTCCACTAGCTACTGAATCTAAAACATTATGAATGATTTAACAATAAAAATTTAAACCCAATTATGTTTAATATTTTAACAAAATATTGGTAGTTGATACCTTTAGCACTTGTTGCATAAGACTGTCCGGTTGCCAAAGCAGACTGACCAGCTGAGAAAGCAGATTGTACTGTTTTTTGTGTTAAATCTACGGAGCTTTGGATTCCACTCGCTACTGAATCTATAACAACGCATGTAGGTTTGAAAATCTTATCGATTCATATATTAAACTTTAAGCTTAATGCTTATATCTTATATGTACCTTTAGCACTTGTGGCATAAGATTGACCAGTGGCCAAAGCAGACTGCCCAGTTGCTAGAGCAGATTGTGCAACCTTTTGTGTAGCGTCAACTGAACCTTGTAACCCACTAGCTACAGTATCTACAAAAAAGTGTGTTATTAAAAGAAGATCTAGAAACTACAGGATTGAATAAAAAAACTATAATATCAAAATATTACCTTTAGCAGAGCTGGCGTAAGTCTTTCCCGTACCAACAGCAGATTGAGCGGCTGATTTTGTACCTTCAACTGTGCTAGCAACCTTGTCTACAAAGTGTAAGGGTTTATAACATGCAAAAACTGTGCCCTCATTACCATTTCATTAATTAGATTTATTACCTTATTATTAATTGCATGATCCAAGAAAATAGGTCTGCTCTTCCGGGAGCGTCTCCAGGTGACGTCACTATCCAGTTGCTACTTTATTTCAACAAAATGTAGAAGTTGGGAAACAAACGTGATAAGGGTCAATTAACAAATCAATAAAAAAATCGTCAATTATGTTTGTTAAATCAGTCAAAACAGGGTTAGTTAAACACGAGTCAATGCGATAACTAATTGGTAAATACAAAACCACATATTTTTATCAGATTCATACAGGAGTTTGGGGAGTTACGCTACTGGTAACACCAGGAAACATATTCGTCTTCTCATTCACCGATGGCGTCGATGACGTAGCTTGGAGACACCCACGTGACCATCGTGTCTCGGAAGAGCATACCGGTTTTCTTACACCATGATTAATTGTATTTGAACTATCAGTATAGATAATACCTAGATAGATAATTATTTGATCGTATTGATGTTTGGAGGTACCCAAATCTGTTCACTGTTAAGTAAAATAAATGAATAAGGTAGACCAAGTTAATCTATTATTTTGAAATTTGTGAATATTTATAAATTATCTATATCCGCTGGTTCAAAGTTTGAAGTTTAAAGAGCAATGTATTTATGTCATGTCTTACCTTTAGCTGAGTTGATGGCTGTAGTAGCTGCATTTTTTGTATTGTCTACTGTGGTTGTGAGTGTATCTACGTGGAAAAGCAAAAAATAATAATTAAAAGAAATCTAATAATAATCCTAATCAAGCTTTAATAAATAATAATGGAAATTGCCAAACAGGTGCCACTTTCTTCTCATTTTATATTTAAAGTGTATAGAGAGGTTAACGCATTTAAGCCTAAACTCGGCGGGCGACGACGACGTCGTTGTCGAGTGGGCGGGCGGTGCGGCTGCGGCCGGCGGCGGATGGCAAGCTGTAGGATGGGCATGTGCAATGTGCATCGTAGGCAATGAAAGTGTTAATGAGTTTAGAAACTGTTTTGCAACATTTTTCGCTATCGATTGGCTTAGATGTAAATATAGCTTTTTTACATGCAACTAAATATAGGTAGGTACTCTACAAAGGATAAAGGATTCATCATACATACTTGCTCAAACCTTAGTCTCCACAAAGATGAAAGCTTATTCAAAGACAAGTCAAAAGTAAAAATAAAATAATAGTTTTGGCAAACACACCACTTTGATCATTCGGCCAAATGTTTAGGTAGGTAACCTATCAAGGTTCAAACTACGTCGTACCTTTGGTGGTGTCAATGACCTTCTTGCCATCAGCTACTGCTTTGTTGGCGGCGTCAGCAGCCTCGCCGGCAGCAAGGGAGACTTTAGAGAGCTCCTTGTCTAGGGCATCGATGGCAGAGTGCTTTGCGTCGTTGGCTGTTGGATAACAAACAATAACTATAACGTATCGATACTCGTACGATCGTACGATGATTATGAAGATGAGTGATGGCAAATGATGGATCTGTACAATAGCAGGAAGGTACTCAACATAAAATATAAAGAACGAACCTGAAGACGCAGCATCATTGGCCGTCTTAGTGGCCCCGCCAACTAATTCGCCGACCTTCTTGACCTGGTCCTCGACCACGTGAGCAGCCTCTTGTGCCTTCTCTGTAGCCACCTGTTCAGCGTCCTTCTTCTTACGCTCGAAGAGAGAGGCGGTTTTCTCGCCGATGCTCTTGAACGCCCCTGAAAGGTGATTTGTTAGATTAGAGTGGTTTTCTGCTTCTGTTTTCGCTCACTTTTTACTTTGGGCAGAATGTAACTGATGTGCAAGGGAAATAATATTTAGAAAGAGATCAAAGAAAGTAGTTTTGTAAGTTTGTTTGGGTTTGGTTAGGTACCTACTGAATACTCTCCGGAATGTATGTACGTAAGTACCATTCCAAAGATTATCCATTGCACATAAATTTACAAGTTTTACTCCTCTTCTCAATTGTATACAATTATTTTTATTATTTATAATGCCTTTTGGTATCTTAAAATTAATATTGGTTTTGTTATTTTATATTAATGTATTCGTAGCTGCATTTTATATAATTGTTTAGCCGAGGTTTAATCTAAATAATCTTAGAGTTATTGACATGTAACATAAGAACTATGCAACTATTGAAGTAAAACTTGTCAAATTATAAACCAACTAGATTGGTGACGAAAATAATGGAAAGAACCTGGGCTGGTTAGATAGGTAGGTAATATATTTTTAACGATATAAATAATATTACTAATTTGAAAAAAACATTAGTTTATCTCTCAAGCATAATTTAACGAGATAAGAAAGACGATTCTAGACTTCTTGATCATTTAAACAAATTCCAAATAAACTCAACTCCAGTGAAGGGTAATACTAGATATGATATGTAAGAAGTAATGTTGAAGAGATTGCACCTTGTTTGTTTGAATCTTAAGAGAAAATTTATGTGTTTGTTTTGATACTGCCCAAGAGAAATTACTTTCTTCATTACCATTCCAATGACACAGTTATAAACTTAACGACTGGCAGTACTAAATGTCGTATTTAATTGTTACAAGTGAACAAGGGTGTTTGGGTGTTCGCTTTTATATATTTGTCAGAAACTATTTAAAAATTATTTGAACTATAATATAGAACACGATTAGCCATTCAAAAGTACTTAATGCATAAAAGAATACTTAATTTCTGAGAATTCATACGAGTGCTAAACCTTCTAACCATTATCGATTTCTACAGCAAAACGGTCAAGGTGGCTAAAGTGCCACGTATATGGGCCACGTCATGGCTCTATATCGATTTTTCTAGAACTTTCCTGCATACATTTGAGAGCAAACAAACCTTTGGAATTTTCAGGTGAATTTACGAAAACTGTAAGAATTAGACTGGGTTCGCTGGAAAGCTCTTATGATTTTGCTCAAACTGGCATAAAATGTTGCTAGCTACTAAATTATGGGCTAAGGAAATTACTACACCCACGAATGTGTTATGTTTCTATTGGTATAATGATGTTGCGATGTGGGTTTGCCATTACGAAGACGGAAATGTACTTTGTGGTTAAGAAACTGTGGCGCCTACAATCGAAATAGATTGTGGTCGCCAAATAGGGACTTTACACAATAAAAATATAAGTACTAACAAAAAACATTTAACTCAGTACCTATGTGGTAGATAAAAGTAAGGTAGACTTAAGTGTTTCTGTATAGGTAACCTACAAGGATACTAAAAATCTACAAATGATTCTGAAACAGGAGTGCGATACAAATACAATTTCCTAATTAGGAACTTAATAGTAAAAACATTACAAACATATCTTTTTTTAGCTATTACAGTTTATCTAAATACAAGGACATACTACAATTACATTCTGAAAACGTTTTCACAAGGTGCCACAGACGATAAAATCCTGTAAACTTTCCGTTGAACTCACCAAGATTCTTGTCTTTCGGCAGGCGTGGAAATATAAACATTGTTATTCAAAATTATATTTACTAATTTTTCTACTGATTATCATGCCAAAATATTCCTACAACTTAGCAAATTATCCTTAAACTAATACTAATTATTAAAAAAAATAAAGATTTCGCATGTAGAGGATGTTAAATGTGGAATATATTTAAAAATATTGCCGTTTCGAACATTGTACATTAGTAATAGTATATTACATTTACTTAAGTAAAAGTTTATTACAATTTATTGACTAGCTACTTACTATTTTTCTACATTATGTGCCCTAAAATTAACTGGCCTACTTTAGGGTGCCTTTCATGCTACTATAGGTGAAACTACTACGGTGCCTAGAAAGGTCATACTTGCTACGACTACCGTAACAAAAAGTAAACAATTAAGTACGTATATATTTTTTTTGGATTTCTTTCTTAAGGTCTAAGTAACAAGTATTTATACACGACTCGTCTAAAGAATGATTACATATTATTAACTAAACTAATAACTAATTGTAATTACTTAATTGTAAATGTTCTATCCATCCAAAGATTGCCTGGAAGAAATCGCTTCTAAGCGATAAGACCGCCCATTGTACTTGTTTATGTTAATGTCTTATGTGTTTTATTTATCTTTGTGGTGTACAATAGTTTTGTAATTGTAACTACATATATTAAAGACGATTGGTAACTATGGCTCTAAATTTTTTTTCTTACGAATTATAAAGTTCATATAAAAACTTATGTACTTCTTTCTTTCTTTAATTTATAGGATGTTGACCCACAAACATGCAATTGTCTTTGTACTTCCGTTAGTAAATTGCTGCTTCGTTGCCAAACAACACATCGATCGACCACGCGTTGGTTACACTCGAGTGGTCGACCGAAAATAGAGATAGATTGGATAATAAGATACTTGCAGTCAAGTATTGAGATCATCGCTCTCTTCATAGTCTAAGCATATCATGTCATACGCAAAGTAGATTTAGTAACAATAATTTCATACAGGGTCCCTAGGGCGTAAGGCGGGGGGGGCGGTCCGCCCCGGATACCAAGCTTCGAGGGGTGCCATCTTGGCACCCCGAAGTCAAACCCGAAGGCGTTTTCCGTGACAACGGAAACTCACACGCATAGCCAGATCTTCAAAATTCGGGCGGCCCGTTCTGCTTGCCGCCAATATGTCTTTGACGGTGTCTTTTTTGTATTTTTTAGTCCACCTCACGAAACTCCAAATAGTCCAGCCAAATTAATTCAAAAAAGGGGAAACTTCGGAAAAAAATTAAGTTCCGTTTGAGGGGTGGCCTGGGGTTAGATATCCGCCCTGGGTACCAACACACGCTACGCCGCCACTGTTCAGGGTACTCTTCTCTACGTAATCTGAAGATCGATCACTCTACCTGACTAGGAGAAGGATAAATGAAACTTTTAGAAAAAAAAACGTAGAGTAGAGAAAGATCGAATAGACATAAATTCACAAAATATAACAAATAATAATATTTAGGTATGAGTCTACATTATGAATAGCATTATGAATTAGTTCTACAGACATTCGTAAATTAACACTCCGTGTCTAGTCTAATATTTGCAACTTTACGAGACTACGCGTCAAGCAACCTTGAAGCGCATGTTTATACAAAATTTATAAATAACTTATGGAGTTATTTATGAATGTTATGGATACTTATGACGGTTCCTATAAAACCTTGAGTCGTTATTAACAAATAAATTAATAATATTAAGGAAACAAAATTATCTGTAGTAGGTAAGTATAAGTCCTTACAGCTATAACATAAGGCTATAAAATAGGCTATATACGAGCAATAAACCCAAAAACTGAGGTCAAGCGGCACATTCCCAAATAATAAGTTTATAGAAATCACTATGAAAAACTCCATGATCGAAAAGCAATAGAAAACAGATTACATCGTCCTTTGGCGAGATAATACCTATTAAGCATAGAATAAAACTAATAAGATTGTTTTTCTTTTCTTAAACTAATAAAAAAACTAAAACTAATAAATAAAAGATTAGGTTGTAAGTAATTTTACCTAAGATTAAAGTTCACGCTTAGCTTGCAAGAAGGTTTTTTCTAGAGTAAGTACTCAATACTCAATTTTTTATTGAAACACGTTGTAGGTACATACGGTGTGTCTTAATGATAACAAGTTTCAAACATGCACCCTGCAAGGGCACTGCTGTTATTTTGTTTTAATTATTTAGTAATGTATTTATTACTTAGTAATGACAAAGTTGCGCCGCCAATAAGACTGGGTCACCTGGCAAGCCTTGCCAAGCGAAGTATTGATTAGCTTGCGACAGCCAACAATACACGAGACGCCTGCTGCGTAGAACATCGTATCTCCATTAGGTTTCTTTTTTGTTGTGTATGAAAAATGTGTATTGAATTTCATGAGCGATTTCAAAGAATAGTTTAATAGAGTTTTTAGGTGACTATTATCATGCTGTTACTTTTCTCTCGACTCCACCTTGTGAATCATAATAATACACTTTTCTATGATTTCCCCAGACAACCAACATTCATTGTTGTCTGGGCATAGATACTTAATGAATTTCAAATTCAAACAATGCATATTAATTATTTAAAATTTAGAATTCCGACCGTGTGATCGTAATATTGCGAATATTTTTAATAAATATTTTATCAAAAAATAAACTATGAAAGGCTAGAGAGTGATGATATAGAATAGAGAGATGATATATTTAGGTGTTTTATTGTCAAATGAATATAAATTTTTTGCAGACGTCAGAAAAGTGATGGTTCAATGTTTGGCTTTATGTGTGTATTTTTCCATCCATTGTGGATAAAATTTTAATGATTCTTTTGCTATTGTATACAAAATGGTCCCGAAATGATCCCTGAAACATTTTATTCCCGAGGGATAAAAAATTTAAAAAACTGTTTTAAAACAATCAAATTATGATCATCTAGGACTTGAAATAAAACGGTCAGATGTGCTGATGGTAATGTGATGGATGACTAAAGTTAAAAACACGTCAATCTTATCCACCTTAAGGGGTCAAGTGGCAAGGTGAATCAGTACAGTCTCTTATCTCAGAAATGCAGCTCGAGTCTCACAGAGTAGTTTCTTATCTGTGGCCTTAACTTCTAATTATAGCAGCCAGACAGCTTTTTCAAAAGAAAACAAGTGTAGGTAAGGTCAAAAGAAATGAGAGTGAAACTAACAGAAATTTGAGACTTAACATTTTAAATTGTTTTGGTGTTAGGTTATTTATTCTGTATCCCACTTAACATAGAATCAAGGGTTAAAATTAACTATATGAAGAAGAAGAACCCTCAAAAACGTACATAGGTACCTACAATTCAGAATTTTGGACACAAAATTTGGGAGTGCACTGTTACGGGTTTAACTTCTAATTATAGGTAAGAGGGCAACACCGACGCAAATCCAAACAATATCCCTGAGGACAAAGCCAAACGATTAAGCGCAGTTATTTCCTTCCTACATAGAACAATTAAGCGTGGTTTCAGCTATAAGAGAACCCTCAGAAACTCGTTGTACATAGGTATCTACATAATTACAATTCAGAATTTTGGACACATTTGGGAGTCCACAGTTACGGGTTTAACTTGTGACTATATGTAAGAGGGCAACACAGACGCAAATCCAAACAATATCCCTTAGGACAGAGCCAAACGATTTTGCGCAGTTCTTTCCTTCCTACATAGGACAATTTAGCGTGGTGTCAGCGAGCGTCCAATTGAGATAAATATCCGGCGCTGCGTGATTGCCATCATTACCATGACATCATTCCATGACTGTGATTGTGATGTCATTGCATTGGACTGATCCGGACGAAAATTTATGCATTTCTTGTGACAAGAGGATATATTTGTTCTGTGGGGAAATAATGGGTTCATACAAATGAGCACATCAAATCTGTTTTTTAATGTACCTACCTATTACCGAATTACCTACATACTTGATAAACGTGGGCCCTGAGAATCAGAACGGAAAATTAAAAGAGATCTAATTGGTTGCGTAAATCAAAACGATAGTATTATGGTCGGTACCTACTTTATTGTAACAATTTTACAGGAAATTGACTTAATAAGGAACTAAGCAAAAGAATAGGTTACCGATGGCTTCAAAAGTTTCCACACTGAAAAATTTGCTAGGCATTTAGTACTCATTAACAATGTGACTTTGTTCCTTGTTCCCTTTGTAACCACTATCATACCTATTGTCCTTTTTCCCCTACATTCCACTGTTTTCACCCAATTACCGTTGTTGTCAAGGTATGACTGTCCATACAAAGCATGCAAATTGTATGTATGTAATTAACAACATGCCGCGGCTAACCGCAAGGCTTGTGAAACAATGGATTACTTACACTGGTTCTATGTCGATGCATGTGTGAATTATTGGTTATTGCTTATGTAGATATTCTTGTTGGCATAGGATGGTAATTGATCGCTGAAAATCTTAATTGGTTTTACAATGATAAAGATGTTCATCCGAAGACATAAGAATGTATATATTAACCTAGACGGGACTTGAACCCGCCACCCCGCACCGGAATAAAAGACGAAACTAAAAAATTGCGCCAGTTGCGCTACGGCAAAATACCTACCGAAATATACCTACTCAGTTCTAGTTCCTTGACATTTTTTGTTAACAATGGAAATACAAAATGAGATATAAGTGGAAAATATTTTGCGACACTCTGGTACCATCGAAGCAAATCACAGAAGTCTGAAACAATTTTTACTCATGGAAAACATTAATTCATCGTAAAGTTTTCATTCAAGCCTCGTCGGTTTCGGAATTCGTATTTCAAAATTTTGGGCTGTGTCATCATCATCATATCAGCCCATACACGTCCACAGCTGGAAATAGGCCTCCCCCATACGACGGCACAAATAGCGGTCCTGAGCCGCGTCCTTCCATCTTGTTGGGCTGTGTGTCTGCTATAAGTTTTTGTAGGTATTTGTTTTACGTGATAAAGTATGTAGTTGTTTCTGCCAGTTTCTATTATACTCCGATTTAGAAACCTAGATATTTTATGTCAACAAAGACAAAAAAAAGACATTTATGAATCATATATGAACTTAACAAAAACTAATAACAATATCAGAAAACAACAAGGTAACAGCAAAGTTATTACCAAAAACTAAAACACATACTTCAACAACGCTTAATCTCACATGTGTAGAAAAAATGTTTTAATTTGAATTAAAAAACGAACGAGAGATCAATTAATTAATAGGAATGAAAGCTTTCAAAACCAAAAATTGTTTTGAGCTTTTGTGCTTTGCTTCGATGATACCAATGTCGTTAAATGTTTTTATAATAATATTCCTTGGGTTTTGTAATCCCTTTGTATACAAAAAATATCTAAGTTTCTGAAGCAGAGTATAGATAATAATATTAGTTTTTTGTTATGTTTTCATTAATAAAATATGTATTTGAGTAGATATAATCGCAAATCTTTGGGAATTTCTACGTGTTCAAGTGACTGAAAAAAAGGTCAAAGAAACTGTTCAAATTTGGTTTTACCATTCTATACAATTCTTCTATACTAGATAGTTTACATAGCTAAGAAAATAAAAAACTTTTTGTAGAAATTTAATAAAAAAAATCGTTTATTTTATTTTTGATCTGTAACTTTAAAACTGGATTATTGAGGTGTACTTTTTGCATGTTGTATTAAACTTCATAATTTATTCTACAAATCCTCCAAAAAGTATGGGTCTACCTCTTTTCGTTGTCATGTTATTCGCCATTGAATTAGGTACTTTCTGTCTTGTACAATTGTACAAAGATCAACAGAAATCTAGATACATTCTGCACGCTTTGAAAATGGAAGTGTTAAACATTCCTTTTTCAAAAATACACCGTTTACTCCAATGTTTACTCAAACAGAAACGAAGAAAAAACCAGATGAAGTAGTTTTCATTAAAAAAATTATTAAATCGGCTTTTCTTTAAATAGGTCACATATAATTATTTTTTTCGATTTTTGACGATAAATTTATGTCATGTATGTTCACATTTCGTTTGATCAAGGTTCGAAAATACACATTGTAGAGTCAACTCATTGAATGTGAACGAACTGTGTTGAGACCAAGGTAAGGTTTATAGTCAAGAAACTCATATTATTTTCTTATAATAATATAAAATTAGCATCAAAACTAAAATTACACCGCAATACGCCCTTGAGAAGGTTGAGAAAACGATAAGTAACATTCCCGGCAGCGTTACCAAAACAACAAAATTAGCACGCATAAGAACGCGCAGTCGCGCAAGGAGTTCTGGTTTACGTAAGTGCTCTATCTCATTCGATTTGTATTTAAGAAGTGCGGATAGAAAAGGGATGGCTGCTGGACCCGAGACACCGGCCGACCTTGCTTGATGATGTCATTGCGTGTGTGGTGTGGAGGTTCGCGTGTGGTTCTTATGTTCTTATTGTTAAGATCTCTCACAACACAACGGTAATAATAAGTCAGTAGGTATTACAATTACAACCCAATGTTTGTAATGAGCATTGTACCAGTTTGCGTAAGCAAGATGAGCCCGGTCACACGCTCCATCTGAATCGCGCAAGCTGTGTATGTGCAATCATGCATGCACAAAAGTTGGAGCGTGTGGCCAGGCTATTAAGAAGTGTTTAATAGCCCGGCTACACGCTCAAACATTGGTGCAAACATGCATGCACAAACACAGTTTGCGCAAGCAAGGTGGAGCGTGTGGCCGGGCTCATCTTGCTTGAGCAAAATGGTTTGTGCATGCATGTTTGAACGTGTAGCCGGGCTATATGTAGACAGACGTTTTTCCTATGGCACCATCACACACACGTCACGTTAGATCATCACATCATAGATCCGATATGCATTGACCTTCTGGGACACATTGTGCGTGACTTAGGGTTTTGACTTTTGTCCATTGTATTAAGGTAGGTACCTACTCCAATAGGTATAAAGTTATTAGCTGTCTAGACCAAGTCTGGTTCATAGAACCTAAATGACCTGGTAGTAGTGTTATGACTGAGGTGTGTATATCTATAAAGTTAGGCTTTCGCGTTAATCGTAGTTCCAAGATCTATAAAATCTATTAGCTGCTGCCCGCGCCTTCGCCCGAGTTTTATCGGGATAAAAACATGCATATATGTTATTTCAGGTCCCAAACTATACCCATACCAAATTTCAGCCTAATCGGTTCAGTAGTTATTACGTGAAAGTGTAACAAATATCCATAAATCAAATATCAAAGTGCTTTATTTCCTTTAGACCTTACAGGACTCTTGGACACGTCACATAATTAAAATTACATAAGTAAAACAGGGAAATAAAGTGATCACTTTTGATTTTTTGTTCCCTTCAATCTTTTTAAGGTAAAGATGCGAACAAGAATATATCATACATCCATCCATACAAACTTTGACATTTATAATATTAGTAGGATAAAGGCCGTATATTTAGCCGAACCGGCCGTATAAGGCCGTATATCTAGTTAAACTCAAGGAATATAATATAAATTTTATGTTTGATACATTCTATATACCAATTTTCATCCAAGGTTTTACACAAACTCCGACCAACAATCAATGAATACCGGTCTTTCAACTAATGATGATGTAGTTTTATAGTTTTAGGAGTAGATCTACCTCACCTAAACGTATTATTTTGTTTAGGTACCTATATAGTCATATCTAGCCTTGGCATTTCCTATTTCATATACTATGTTCTTAAATATTAATACTGAGATCATGTTATGAACTCCGTTGGGGCGACATCTCAACACTAAATTGAAAATAAATTCTAGTCGATAGTTGGAAGTAGATATAAAAAGAATGTTGATATGTCTGGAGAACGTTAATCAATATGACCACTAGGTTTTCCTTGGCCTAGTATTTGGTTAGGTTCAGCTGTGGAGGTACATATTATCTGTATATTTGTTCATTTGTTTAAATTGCAAGTAAATAGTCAAGTGCAGTGCAGTGATTTTGTATTAACTACTAGTTGTGTGTATACGGTAAAATAAACCTAGTTAAAGTGTACTGGAGTGTTTTTCATGGACATCATTCCCGACCCTAGTACAAGTCTTATGTTGATGAGCCCCTACCTACACTTTTTAACCGGCTTCAAAATGGAGGAGGTTCTCAATTCGTCTGTATGTTTTTTTTGTATGTATGTTACGCGATATCTCCGCCAATTATGGACCGATTTTGAAAAATCTTTCACTATTGTATAAAAAATCATCCCGAGGTGATCCCATAAAATTATCCCCAGGAGATTAGTATTTATCCAGCAAAACTTAAAAACAGTGGAAAAGTAAGGGAATTTGAAGTAGGTTTATCGTTTTTTAAAACACTCCAAATTATTCACTGAAGTTTTTACATCTATGTGAACATCGACTCAACCGTCACTGGATTCAGAAAAGAAACAATTCAAGATGATGGATAACGCAGTATTATGATGAGTCATCATCATGGATTCGCAGTCTGAAGAAGTTTTATGAATAGAATTCCTTTCAACAGAATTTCAGTACGTAGGTAATTAAAATTCTTTCTAAATAATGCTGTTTCCCGTTTCTGTGGAAAAATCTGGCTACCACTGAGTGAAACAAGACATTCTAGCAAATAATTACGGGAGTGAGGCAAGGGTCAGTCATGCATGACCTTTTCTGGTGCTTGTGCACTCGCACTTGTTCCATTATGTAATTTTTCCATTGATTGATAATATATTCGTTTGTTTACTATTGAAAAATATGGATTAGGTGTTGTCCATGCATTTGTCGGGGTTATGTAAAATTTATAGGCAGGCAGGGCAATTTTGAATTATTTTAAAGTTGGGTTAAATACCTAATGCAAAATATCTTGAAGAGTTATTTGCTGAAAATCCTTAGAGGTCTCAATCAAACAAACGTTTTGGATAATGGATGGGATGTATTGAATCCAAATGGTTCAATACATATAATTTAAAAGGAGCCTTCCTGTTCAAGAAAAAGAAACAAAATACAAGAGAGTCAGAAATAAGAACCAGAGACCTAGTTGGAAAAGATCCAGTTCGGGCTAGCCAAGAATTTCGATCCGATCACGCTGGTCAATGGCCGATTTTTTTGTCACCAGGAAGTAGCACTTGGCTCTTATTTATTTACGTAGGTGTCTAAATGAATAACCATAGAAGACTAACACTTTAAAAGGATAAAGTTATTATCCTCTTTTACATCATTCATAATGCTTGGCAAGAAGGTTTTACTAAGTAAGCAAAGAGGCTGTGTAAGATGGTATTCGCAACACAATACAGCTCGGAAAGTTGCCTATTCCTTTTTCAAATATAAGATAGAAAGTAAGTCGTTGCAGGCGTATAGGAATACGGGAGGAAAAACTCTATGAAATTTTATTTCTCACGCGTTTTAGCGGGAGGGAAAACTGTATGGAAATCCATTTCTAACGTGTTATTTTTTTTAATTTCCTAAAAGTTCGGCCGGTAGCTATGGTTATTTTCATAATAGGTCAAACGACAAAAAGTTTTTACTCCAAATCCGCTTGCCTCTTCCGATTTCCGAACAATATTTTGAAAAAAGAACCCAAGTGATAAAGGCTGGCGCAGGATGTTCTTCTAATTTTGAATTTGGTGTAGGCAATTTTATTAATTCTACAGAATGTCGTCAAGTGATAGTGAAAGTTTTATGACACCGCTAGAAATAAAATATTTATTCTACTTTTTATTTTCCTCGAAGGTGTAGTATAAAGCAATATGTATCACTCGGCAGAAAGTGCGATTCCTACCTCGTGTGTTTTAAGGCCCTCGGCTGGATAGGAATTAGGCACGTTCTCGCCTAGGTGTATAATGTACTAATAAAGGAATTCCAGTTTCAAATCTCATTCACGTCACACTTTGTTTGAATTGTAAAGACTTTACAGTTCAAGCTATGCAAAACTCCTTGGTGAAACAATCTCTTTTCTTATAAAATGATAAGAGAACTTTTTACTGAAAAAAATGTGGAATGACGGCATTTCATTTGATCTGTGCGACTGTAATAAACTAAAGTTAAAATTACATTTTGTCATACCTAAGTATATAAATGATGATAAGATGCTGATGGAAGCGGACCTGCGAGAGCTACAAGCGGAGGACTGGCGGGAAACTGCGCAGGACAGGGAAAAATAGCGTCTTCTTTTATCGGAGGCCAAGACACACTTCGAGCCATAGGTAAGTAAGTATATAAATGTTTTATTTTGTTAATGTAATATGATTTGATAGAAGACATGAATCTGTGCTAGGGTAGCTTCATAGACTAGAGACAGTATACTGTAAGAACTTCTTAGTAGTACTTCTGTCTAGTTTATCTTTATGGTTACAATGAGTTGTCTTTGATACGAAATAATGTAATGTCGGTTGAAGTAAGTTCAGTAAAAAAAAAAAAAAACGTTGTGTTTCTCAAGATTCTATTTTATTCATCCAATCTATCAGCCATGCACCATTAGGATCTCAACATATTTGTATCTGTAAAGTAGAATGCTTACCTGGGTTGTAATTAGCTATTGCACTCGATCCATTAGCGCCCTTTGCGAGCGCTCGCAAGGGCGCGAAATTGGATTGAGTGCATCCTCGAACTAGTCTAAATATCTCGGGTGCACAAGATCCAATTTGGCGCCAGTGCGAGCGCAGCTCGCAAAGGGCCCTAAATTGGATTTAGTAATATTTTCTGTAATAGCTCCCTTACTACCCTTGTGTAACAATCTACTATTGTTTATCTTATTATTATATTACGGGCAGTCACTAGGTATGTACCTGCTAGCATATAATTATGTACCAACCTATAAAATTAATAATTATAAATCGAAATTTGACAAAGCAAATACATGAGCTTTAGAAACACAAATGTGAAGTTACAGATTTATACAGAAAGCTACAGAAACTAAAATTAGCTTGAAGATGTCTAACTGACCATAGCAGGAAGATTTTTTATAGTAGGTGGTAGGTAATACGAACCGAATCATCGGTATATATAAAAATCAATTGGTTACTATCAAGTCTCGATAAAACTCGAGAGCCGCTCGACTGATTTAAATAGTTTTTTTGTTTTGCTATGATACAGGGGTGGTGAAAACAAAAAAGAAATTGGTGATACGAATTTTACGGGGACATAGTTGATGATGATGAATAAATAACAATTAATTATTTACTTGCAATGAACTCAAATTCCATTCAATAAGGTCATCCATACCATAGTACGTGAAGTGAGCAACTTTATTGAATGAGTACCGGTCTTACTCGTAGTACCTTCTATCTACCTATTGCGCAGTTGGTCCGAATGTGTCCGTATTTTGAGGAAATATGGATTCTATTCGTCTTTTCTCGGCATTGTAATGGAATGTTTTACAAAGTTGTTTGGAAACTGTACCCGTATTACCAAAGTTTGGATTGGTCATGAATACCTTTGTTCTGACTCTCGCTTCACAGAGTTACCTAGGTACTTATTCTGACGTGGGTATTTATAGAAGAACAATAGCTTTTTATACTATGTACCGATACCGACCGAGCTACTACATACCTATGGGTTCGTTCACACAGAAAGTCTGTAGGTACTTATGTATTTACAGGATCCGTTGCTACTTGGATGTAATGTTCACAACTTCACACCACAATTACAAGACTTGAATAGTGGGTTTGTTCCGCCCAGACAACCAAACTAGACAACTGGTTGTCTACGTGGAAAGAATTTTCCGCGGGGACAACTAGTAACCTGGACGGAATTTTATTTCCACACAACTGTTTGGTTACTAGTTGTAGGTATGTGTCGATCCGATAAAACGGAACAGTATTGTATTATTATACTGTTCTGTGGGAGAAGACAACTCGCTCATACAACTAATTGCATACGCCGCCATCGCCGAATAAAATAAAACGTATACCAACGGGCAACGATTTAAATCTTTGAAAACGGGGTGTAAAACGGTTAATGGCTGTGTGAACGTACCCTACATACTTGAAAATAGGGCAGGTGGTTTTTATACAAAACACTAGTTACATAATAATGGAAAAACTCATCAGTATAGTACCTACCAACGACTGTGTTGACAAAGTAGATGACTGTCGCCGTTAGGTAAAGAATTTAGGTTATGTTAAAAAGCAATGATTCACCACAGAGTTGTGATTGTATTGACTGGAGAGCACGGGTCACGTACCAGAGACTAGTAGGTACAGCTTATCAGTGATAAGTACTATTTATAAAATTTAAAAATGCGAGCTTATCATACATACCATACACGTGAGAGAACGGAATTGTGGATTTGATGGTTTTAAAAAGTCCTACAATGTTGTAATTGTCAGTAACTAGAAATAATAAAAATAACTAATAAACAACATTGTTGTAACTGTCAGTAGTTATAATAATATTCTGTATTCAATAAGAATGTAAACAGGGTAACTAACTACGAACCTAGTTTGTGTTGGAAGAAAAGCAACGCCCAGCTAACATTCTTAATGAATTAGTCTTGGGTTATACTAGGCAAAATCAGATAGCTGTGACTTACATTACTGCGACTTGAAAATATCTGTGACAAATACCAGTGACAAAATACTAGCTAGTAGTTATTTCTACCAAATACGTACAAATTCATTGTTTTACTGATTAAAATACATATTTATTGCAGCAATAGTACCGCTACGTAACGAAAATTCCTCTTGAATCGTATGTGTGTAACGCAATGTAACAACTTTGTTAAATTGCGGTATACATTTCAAATTTCCAGGTATAAAATACTAGGTGTGCCCATTCTGACTTTGTGATACTATCAAAGAGAATATAGAAGCGATATTATCTAGCTGAAGCGATTTATTGCGTAGGTACCTAATAAAATAACAACGATATAATATCGTGCACTCGTGACACTGGCACTGCCTGTGAGACAGTCACAGATATATTTAGTTTCTGTCACTGTGAAATATCGCCAATTTTCTATACCTGTGACTTTTATCAGTGACGATAAATACGCCTCAAGCCTATAATGAATTCGTCAAACTACGAAAGTTTTTATAGTAAAATATTCTGTAAGTCAAACTGTATGTTGGTTTATTAAAGTTAGGTACCTATAGGTACTAAGTTTTTGTAGGTATCCGTAGAGTAAATACAATCTGTGACAGCAGCGTGTTTTTGGTACAAGTTTCCTCTAATTTAAAATAAGTAGGTACCTTCATATACCAACTTAAGTACAGAATATTATTATAACTACTGACAGTTACAACAATGAACGTATTTTTAAAACACGCTGGATTGTATTTTCTCTAGTAATAGTAAATGCGCTTCTATACACAGCAAAAAAAACCTGTAGAAGCTTAGAAGGCTAGCAGCGTGTTTTTAATAAAGATTATTTTAAATCTTTCGTTTTTAACCGAATTCGTTTAGAATTTCGCTAATTGTAGTAGATTGGCATCTAATTTACGAAACTAGGTAGCTACGTAATAAAAAAAACGTAAGTACCTACCTCTATCATTAAAACATGATGGTGTCATGTCAAGAATAGTGTAATTTTCATACATGTAAAAGCTACACAACACCATGTCATCGAATCAAGCTACCCTTAAAATATACCCATAGACCAGTTAGTATGGAATGGAACTACCGTGGAACTACCCAAGTATAAAGTTGATGAACACAACCGTTTTCAAAATCGTCCAATAATGATACCTATCTAAGAATAATACAAAAAACTCACCTGCGATTCCACTGAACATTTTGAATTTTTATAAACACTTTAAAATAGATTTATGCACAAGCAGTGATCTCCACTAGAAATAAACGTTTTTCACTATATATTTTTCACAAATGCGCAAATAGGTACGCCTCTGTCGGCAATGCGGAGCAATGCGGAGCGATCGAAATACCTTCAAGGACTAATAAAATTCGTGGAAGCTCGACAGAAGGTTCACTTTTACGAGTATTTCTTGCACTAAGTGCGCCTGCTAGCAAACCCGCTATACAACCCGCCCGCCTATATTTTTATCGATGACGTCAATTTGACTTCATTGTAAAAAGCGTTTCGTTCGCTTCCTTTGCGTTGCGTAGTACGTTCATTTTTCTGTAATTATTATGATTATTTGTTACGTTAGTATATAAATTCCTTGGATTATTTGTATCAAGCTTATGGCATAAACGACCTACAAACTAAGCGTGTTTTTGTCTTCGAGACAACAATGATCCCGTTGCTATAAAAATCAGAAATTAGGTTTCTCTGTAAAGAATCTACCAAAATGGTATTCTTATTTTGAAGACTGCTACACTAAAGCTGCAACCGGAAGTCAATAGAAGATTTATTTCTCGGATGAAGTATTATTTATTTGTATTTTATGTAGTTTTCGAAAGCAATAATACCATGAATTGAATCAAAGTAATGAAATATAATTAAATGATAAATATTAACTAAATATTTTAATGTAACTTCCCCTGTTAGGATTTAACATGGATTTAATGTTAATGACTCACATGACTTAATCGTTGCCTAGCAACCGTTCGTCGCTCAAAAGCGACAAGTCGACCACAATAAACAAAACATCTGTCAGCCTGGCTGAAAATTTTCTTTGTTTGTGATTTTCCTTGATGTTTCCTATTATTTCTTAGCTGGAATGTGTGTGCAATGTCTAAAGAAAACAATACTCTGCGGCTTTTAGGCTCGCCTGTGAATCTTTCGTATCGTAATAAGAAGAAAGACGATAGGAAGAATATTCGTAATAGGCCGCGTTCGGCCTTACAAACTTCCTGCATAGCGCCGGTAAGTTGCATTAATGCTAAGTACATAAACTACAAACCTTCAGTAACTTTTTCGTCAAGATCCTAGTGGTGCTTCTTTTCTCTACCTACAGTGACATATTTTCTGTTTGACACTACAAAACATTAAAAACATTGTCTTGTCGCCCATTCAAATTTACGAGTCGTTTTGCTATAGATACAATTAATTTCAGGATATTCCGGAAAGATACAAGAGACCTTTTTCTGCTGACGCAAAGGCACCTTCCACTAGGAATTTGCTGAATACATTTCATACGGAACTTTTGCAATCTTACAACAGTAAGGAAAGCCATAGTTTAAAATAGTATGCTTTTATTGAGTTGAACAAATGCATACTTTTTCGATCCTCGATACATAATTATCAATTGAATTATTCTTGTTATTCTAGATTCACCCCAGATTACAACAATTAAAATAGTAGCACCTACAACAGAACTGCTGGGTGGCAGACAAACCCCAGAGAACCGATCACACCGCAGAGACCAATGCAGCAATGGTTCCGATTATGGCTCTGAAGACACATTCATCAGCTTAGGAGCAAAAATAAAAGCTAAAGCACAAATTCATAGTCCGAAACCAAAGAACACAAACACAAAAAACTACTTGAAGTACCGGAGCATTGCGAAGAAAGGACGCAAATCTATGGAAAATACTGTTAATGATGATGTACAGCATAATCAATATGGTATGGAGGTGAAGATCACTGAGAAACAACGGTCCCCAAACCGTTCACCATCTCCACCCAGAAACAAAAATCTGTTCAATGAGAGAAGCTTCTCCCCGACCCTGAAAACTCGACCGTATGAATCATACTTCATACCACTCGAGGGTGAAAGAAAAGAGACAGAAGACGCTCTTCTCGGTAGGGTCTCATTCGGCATACACGAGGAAGTAGAGCAAGCGATCGACAAGTACTCGCGTCGTCTCACTCTAACAAAGCAACAGCTTTCGTTGGTTGAAGAAGAATCCACTCAAGATCTCGACAGTGTTCCCTCTCAGAATAGTTTATCTCCGGAAATGTCTCTGGAAGATAAAAAGGATGAAGACAATGTAAATAATTTAGGGAGAAATGTGTATAAATCGAAGAATGACTATCCTCAGTCTTCCCACAACTTTATGTGTGATCCGAGAACTTACACAAGCTTCTACGATGACTTTCGCTCTGACCCTGATACCTTCAAAACTAAGCTATCCAGTACAGCCATACACACTGACGCCTCATCTAAAGACTCGGGGTATCCTGACAGCGGACCGAACGACGACAGATACAAGCAAAACTTTTCACTCCCTGGGACTTCCACAGTAATGAAGCAAGCTAGTTCCCATACTAACATAGATGAACCAAAAAGCTTGGATTCTGCATCAACCAGCAGCAACGGTCAAGGCTACAAAACATTTTCATTAGATAGAAAGGACCAATGGGCTGAACCATTGAACCAAAGCCGAATGCTCTACAAAGACTTCTTTCTTCAAAAGGAAGGTCATGCAGCCCAACCTCCAAACAACTCACCAGTCAGGACCAAAGATAAGTATGTTACAGAAGAACTAGGAAAAATTGCACCTGAACTGGAATACCCAGAGTATCTAGTCAACAGCACTACCAAAGCTTACACTTCTAAAGTGATAGACGACTACAAAAAAGAATTAGAAGCTATAAATTGTTTACATGAGTTGACGATTAAAGATATTCAAACAGATGCTGTTTCGCCTACACCTCTTAATATAGACAAAATGTTTGAAGATGCTGCTAACTTCGATAAAAGAGATAATGCTGCCAACTTCGATAAACGAGATAATGAACACAAGGAAACATCCTCTCGAATCCCAGAAAAAGTAAATAACAAAGCATGTAACGAAACAAAACGTCGAGATATCTCCAAAATTTCTACTAAAGAACTGATACAAAACTACTTAAAAGTAAAAGAAGGTGACGCTACCAAAGAATTAGTCACTAAAACCCTCGAGAAATACGATAAAAAGTTTAATAACGTCAATCCTAAGTTCGAGAATATCTCATCTAGATATAAACATGACTGGAACAATAAAACTAAGCCAGGTATAACTAAGAGTACCAGTAACTCCCAGATAAACGTTAGGAACCAAACTCAGAAGACCATGTTCACAATGAGAGCTCCTCTCAGTGCAAGAATCGATGGTGTTCATAACGACAAAGATATCGACTCGTGGATTTCAATCACCGATCCGTCTCCAACTATAGAAAAAGAAGATCATAGAACTGAACCAACACAAACCGATCCATTGCAAACTGAACCTAATATCACAGAGGCTAAAGTCGCAACAAGACAACTCGTAACACCGAGAACGTCCCCAGAAAAAGACACCGTAATACAGAAGGAACTGAACCCAAATTCATCTGTGCTGGATATTTACTCGATGTTGAAGGAAATAGAAAGCTATGGAGACAATCCTGTGAATTCAGCAGCTACTGTTAGCATTCCTGAGGAAGAAGCCAAGAAAGAAGAGGAGAATTTCACTCCTAAAGACAATTTTATGTAAGAATTTACTAGATCCTACTTTATAATAAGACTAGCTTCTGACCGCGGCTTCACACGCGTTCCAAACCAAATTAAAATTAATAATGTCACCTAATGAAAATATTGAGACGAAGTATGTATAGAGTGGATGTAGTTAATCCAATCCGACTTTTACCTAGTTTTCGAGATCTTACTTAACAACCATGTTCATAATTTCAGACTTCTAATTCCTTATTATTTACACTGTTTTCGAAACAAATACTTTGGGAATAAAAATATTTTTTTAGGGTATCATTCGACGGAATTTATAACGATAGAATTTTCCAAATTGGTCCAGATTTGACGGAGTAATCGACGAACACACATAAAAAAAACATACAGACATACATACAGTCGAACATTGACCCTCCTCTTTTGTTTTGCGTCGGTTAAAACCACTTGTAAATGCTTAATTAGACGATGCTGTCCGGATTGTCCATCATTATATTTATATTTAACTCTACTATACCTAAAAATTGATCAAGAGACATTTGATTTTGAATGTTATATTCTACAGCATAAAATCTATTTCCAGGGAAATCTTCCAGTTTCTGGAGAAGGTGGAGCAGAGTGCAAACGACGCGTTGTCTGTAGTTACAAGTACTACCCCCCAGACTATACCTAAGTAAGTGAACATTGTTATATATATAACTAAAAAAATTTAAGTAAAGAGAATATCAATAACACCTTATTTCTTATTTGATAATAATAACTAGGTATGTTTATAGTATAAAATTTGACTTGTCTAAGTGCTTATTTTGTAAGCCTAAAGAAATAAAGTTATTGATTCTGATTCTGATTCTAACAATCTCGTGTCAGTATTTGTAACGAAACTCCTCAGAAACGGCTTGACCGATTTTTATGATCTTTGTGTGTATATTTGGTAGGTCTAAGAATAGGATGTTATCTATTTTATATGTTATACTCCTAAGTGATAAGGGAGGCCAATTATTTTTAGGATAAAAATTTAATTCTAGTTTTTTTATGAGTTGGCAATATTAACCCTCAATTTTCACCTTTCTAACATCAACCCCCATTTTTTAAAACTCTCAGTGATCGATGGCAAAACAACGTTTGCCGGGTCTGCTAGTAATAATATAAACATCTGGGCACCCACAAAATACACGGTAAGGACCACAGAAATCGAAATAATTATTATTTCGATTTCTAAGGTAAGGACAGTTTATGTTAAAATCATGAAATTATAATATTTTCTGAAATGGTCCATGAACTGGACGATTGGACGATAATTTCAGGTAAAAGTCATGAAATTTGTCCTTACCTAAACTAAACCAAACCTATGGACTTAATGGAATCTGGGTGGGAACTGGTAAGACAGAGCCAAGCGAAACGGCAGATTGCGCGATTGCGCGATACGAATATAGGAGTTTAAATCTCTGGTAAAACGGAATCGCTAGATTGTAATACTAAAGGAAACATAACAACTATCGTAGTTTGACTTATTAATTACGAATATAGGAGTTTAAATCTCTGGTAAAACGGAATCGCTAGATTGTAATACTAGGAAACATAACAACTATCGTAGTTTGACTTATTAATTACGAATATAGGAGTTTAAATCTCTGGTAAAACGGAATCGCTAGATTGTTATAGTAAAGGAAAGATAAAAACTATCGTAGTTTGACTTATTAATTACGAATATAGGAGTTTAAATCTCTGGTAAAACGGAATCGCTAGATTTTTATAGTAAAGGAAAGATAAAAACTATCGTAGTTTACCTTATTAATTACGAATATAGGAGTTTAAATCCCTGGTAAAACGGAATCGCTAGATTGTTATAGTAAAGGAAAGATAAAAACTATCGTAGTTTGACTTATTAATTACGAATATAGGAGTTTAAATCTCTGTTAAAACGGAATCGCTAGATTGTAATAGTAAAGGAAAGATAAAAACTATCGTAGTTTACCTTATTAATTACGAATATAGGAGTTTAAATCTCTGGTAAAACGGAATCGCTAGATTTTTATAGTAAAGGAAAGATAAAAACTATCGTAGTTTACCTTATTAATTACGAATATAGGAGTTTAAATCTCTGGTAAAACGGAATCGCTAGATTGTTATAGTAAAGGAAAGATAAAAACTATCGTAGTTTGACTTATTAATTACGAATATAGGAGTTTAAATCTCTGGTAAAACGGAATCGCTAGATTTTTATAGTAAAGGAAAGATAAAAACTATCGTAGTTTACCTTATTAATTACGAATATAGGAGTTTAAATCTCTGGTAAAACGGAATCGCTAGATTATTGTAGTAAAGGAAAGATAAAAAGTATCGTAGTTTGACTTATTAATTACGAATATAGGAGTTTAAATCTCTGGTAAAACGGAATCGCTAGATTGTTATAGTAAAGGAAAGATAAAAACTATCGTAGTTTGACTTATTAATTACGAATATAGGAGTTTAAATCTCTGGTAAAACGGAATCGCTAGATTTTTATAGTAAAGGAAAGATAAAAACTATCGTAGTTTACCTTATTAATTACGAATATAGGAGTTTAAATCTCTGGTAAAACGGAATCGCTTGATTGTAATAATAAAGGAAAGATAAAAATTATAGTAGTTTGACTTATTAATTACGAATGTAGGAGTTTTAATCTCTGGTAAAACGGAATCGCTAGATTGTAGAACCTAAAGGAAAGATAAAAACTATCGTAGTTTGACTTATTCATTACCAATATAAACGGATTAACGCAGCACCTTGCTTCTGTTGGAAGAACCTAATAGCCCGGCTACACGCTCTAACATTTGTGCATGCAGATTGCACAAACACAGTTTGCGCAAGCAAAATGAGCCGACCATACGCTCTATCTTGCTTGTGCAAACTGGTTTGAGCCCGGCCGCACGCTCCATCTTGCTTGTGCAAACTGTGTTTGTGCAATCATGCATGCATAAATTTTTGAGCGTGTGGCCAGGCTATAACGGTGCCCCTAATTATGGGATGAAACGTTTGGTGATTCTCCAATGGAAATAAAATTCGTAGTTAACGCGCTTACAATCATAACGAAAACTATTTAGATACTGGTGTAACTGTGACAAATGTTATCAATATAATTTCAGACTGGAGGCCTTACTGAAGCTTCCTCAGACCGAGCTGGCTCAACGCCTGGTGACCGCAACCCTTCAACTAGAGGAGCGGTCCTGCTGCATCGCACTTCTGCAAGAAAGCTTGACTAACCATAAGGAACAGGTGAATATCAATCGAAATACCTTTGGAAACTTCATCATCTAAAGGCATGTAATGCTTAGGACTGAGGCCAAATGAGCGTATAATTTTATCAGTTGTGATTTGTGTATTTTGCGTGCTTTCAACCGAAATTAGATTTCATCGTGTGGCTCAAATCGGAGGGCAATTCTGGCAATATAATCTACTCGATAAATATGGCAAGACCAGTGGCGGCGTAGCGTGGGCTGGTACCCGGGCCGGTTTTGTACCAAGCGGCAAAAATACATCCAAAAAGAAGTAACGGCGAGCAGAGCGAGTTGCCAATTTTTTTTAAACTTTTTTCGGTAATACAACACAAAACAACGAACGGAGTGAGCCCTAAAAGTTATGGATACAACGGCTAAAAAAATTGTTAATAAACCAACACTATAAAATGTACTGCGAGCGAAGCGAGCGTCGTATTTTTTTATGATCAGGCTGTGCGTGTGACTTGTCAGTTGTCACTGTCACTCCAAGGGGTGACAAGATGGCACCCCTCGGAGCTTGGTACCCGGGGCGGGTAATCCATTTTGTAGTTTTTGCGTGAAAGAGTGACAAACATCCATACATACAAATTTCGCGTTTATAATATTGGTAAGGATTATCTCTGGAATTATTTCTTTTCAGATGATGGCGAAAATAAGTAACCTAGAGAAGCAGTCGCTCCGTAACACGTCTAAAGTGAAGCTGGAATGCGAGGACGCCATCAAACGGCACCAGAGCTTCATTGATCAGGTACACACTGTTATGATGAACTTCATAAGAGATAAGAGATGTTTTAGTTATAAAAATAAGTAACCTGGAGAAGCAGTCGCTTCGTAATACGTCACAACTGAAGCTGGAATGCGAAGACGCCATCAAACGGTACCAGAGCTTTATTTACCATCTGTTATGATGAACTTTATAAGAAATAAGAGAAGTTATAAAAATAAGTAACTTAGAGAAGCAGTCGAAGCAATCTCCGCAACACTTCTAATAAAGTGAAGCTGGAATGCGAGGACGCCATCAAACGGCACCAGAACTTCATTGATCAGGTACACACTGTTATTATGAACTTCATGAAATATGTTTTAGTTATAAAAATAAGTAACATATAAAAACAGTCATTCTCGTAACACATCTAAAGTGAAGCTGGAATGCGACGATGCCATCAAACGGCACCAGAGCTTCATTGATCAATTACAAACTGTAATGATGAACTTCATAAGAAATAAGAGATGTTTTAGATATAAAAATAAGTAACCTAGAGAGGCATCCGCTCCGCAACACGTCTTAAATGTAGCTGGAATAAGAGGATGCCATCAAACGGCACCAGAGCTTCATTATTCAGGTATATATAGGAGGGTATATAATAAGCTCTTTTTCCTGATGCATTCACTGATTCACAAATTGGCCGCTGCACAACATGCGGCGTTCTAGATTCATCACTCCAAGTGTTAAAGATAACTTTGATCTCAGTTTAGTTACAAAACTTTATTTAGGAGTCTGTAGGAAAAAATTGCAAGGCGAAGGCCTACCTCCCCTCTTTCTTTTCACTCGTCTCTGTTTTCGGCCATTAAAATTGAAACGTTTAGGTGCGCGTTGTTTCATATAAATTTTTTGGTGGGTAGTTAGGTACGTACTAGTTAGAGTAGGTATAGTCATTAATAGTCATTTATTCGCAATAATCATATGTAATAATCATATGTCATATGTAATAATCATATTTTATTATTGTCTAACCCATAGAATGAACAAATGATTTCAATTGACGGCTGAAAATGTGCACTGTTGTAGACGAATTGTCCAAATGTCTTATTTGTTTCTGACAGCTAATAAACGACAAGAAAACCCTAAACCACCGCATAGAACAACTAGTCGACGAGCGTCGCTCATTGGAGGAGCGATGGAAGCGATCTGCGCAAGCGCTGGAGGAGAGATACAAGCTAGAACTGAGGAACCAGCACGACAAGATGGCCGCCGCTCAGCAGGTGACGTTTCTTACAGCTAAAACATTAAACCACCGTACAAAACAACCAGGGATGCTTACTGGAAGAGGGGCAATAGAATCAACACGACAAGATGGCTGCCGCTTAGTAAGTAACTACTGTTTCTTGCTTGCCATTTAATCACCGTATAGTATAGAACACTGGACGAGCTTCGCTCATGTAGGAGCGATGGAAACACGAGCTGTTTCCACACAGCTGTTTACACGCTGTTTACAAGATGGCCGCCCCTCAGCAAATGCTATTCGCACTTAGCCAGCTCAACGCTGGAATTTATGACACAATAGCAGAGCAATGAATATCTCACTATTTAGTTTCACAATATTAATGACATTCATAATTATTATTTTTCACTTCAGGTAGCGAGACAGCGCTGGGTGCGACAGAAAGCTGAAAAGATAAAGGTTCACTGCTTATTTTACTCATTATTGATTATTACTCATTATTTTCTGCATGAATTTTCTCACAGATTCCATCTCAATAACTTTTTCAATCACAATTTGGTTTCAATTTATCAACTGTCACGAACCTATCTTGAACAAATTAGGTTTAAGTTTAATTACCTATTATGTCTTATTTCAAATACACTAGCGCAACCCCTTTTTAAACTGCGACGGCGATGATCAGACTCTATCGTTAAAAATACCGGAAAAGAGAGGACCATGGTGGACCTTATAAAAATAGCTCAATAGACAAAAGCCCTAAATTTGTACATGTCCAATAGTTGTTATTTTTATGTATGATGTTATTTGTGTGTACAAGAAAAAATTTAAGAAAGCCTATAAAAAAGCTTATTATAAATTAGTTTGTGCCCGCGGCTTTGCATGTATTTTACCAGGATAAAAAGTTGCCTATATCAGTTCCTGGGACCTTCTACCTCCCTGCCAAATTTCACTAAGATCCGTTGGCTCGTTTAGGCGTGCAAAGGACAGACGGACGACGTTACTTATTTATTTACAAGCTGACTAGACAGACGTTGTCTTGTCATTCAAGTCCAACAACTGATAGTTATTTCAAACGTACTTATCAAAGAGTATATAACGCTGGGGCAAGTTATAGCCGGACCAGGAGAAATAGAAGTTATTTTTTATACATATGTATATATAAAGATTATTTCATAACCAAAAGCTTATGAACCAAACATAAATTCCAGGAGCTAACAGTAAAAGGACTAGAAGGCGAACTCCGAGAAATGGCGGAGCGTCAACAAAAGGAGATCTCGGATTTAAAGATGGCGCACGCGGAACAACTAGGCCGAAACCAAGCACGTCACTCGCAGGAGATGGAAGAGTTGAGGAGGAGTTTACAAGATGAGAAAGAGATGGCACTAGTCAAGGAACGGCAGATGGCTGCTTCTAGGTGAGTCCCACAATCTTATCAGCCCATAAACCACAGTACCACAAACATAGGTCACACCGGAGCCACGAGCAAAAGGAACCAACAGATCTATTCTTGAACAACTGAATATCAGAACCAGATTGTCCACGATGTGCCTGAAGAAAACGAAGTTTATTTATTATTTACTTTTTTCTAGGTTGGAAAAGCAGATCCTAGAGCTAGAACTCACGTACCAGGAGCAGCGCACGCGCTTGATCTCGGAGATGCGAGCCGAGAACGAACGAGTTGCCAACGGACTGGGCGAAAGAGAAAGGGCTATGAGAGACGACATGGGTAAATAAACAAAGATATCCAGATATAATATATATAATCAGAACGCAGAGATAATTCTTGAATAGAATAGAATATTTATTTATTGCACGATCAATACATGTAATACTTATACAAGAACTTAACACTAACTATATCTAGTGTGGTACAATCGGCGGCCTTATCGCTAACAGCGATCCCTTCCAGGCAACTTTTGGATGGATAGGATTGGTACGTATTAAAGCTGACGGTTGCGTCATAAATGACTTATAAACAAAATAATTCTAGATTCATGCTTTAAGACCGATATAATCATTCATATGTACTTAATATACGAAAAAACAAAAAAAAAAACTGAACTGAACGACCGATGTGGTGCGGCGGGCTAAAATCAGCCTGCGGCGCAGGAGGTTGCAGGCCCGATTCCCTCCTTGGGACAAATGTTTGTACTATCTTCAAATATTTGTTCCGGGTGTTCTGGGTATTTTCTAGGTATAATAATATCAAATATCTGATCTGACTGGGACTAGTAGCGCCCTCTGCTTGTTGAAAACAAATTCTAGACGCTTTCATATTAAGTTCGTTCTCTTAGGTACTATACAAGTCTCGGGAAAAATTTCTGGCATTACAAGTTTAAGAAGGCTGCGAACCTCTCCCAAACATGATCACTCATAGCGCGCCCCATTTCATTCTACGTGAAACAACAACAAATCCGCATGTTTTGCTCTCATTTCTCTTTTTGCTCTCATCTTTATGTTTTTTCAAAAACTAAACCGCTGCAAACAGATATTTTTCATCCGATTACGTATGGAAAATTTCAATAAGATAGGGGACATAGTTTCCAAATGAAGCGGAAACTACGTTTGTATGGGGAATAAGGCTATCCGTTCCGTTCTTAAGAATAATCAACAAGAATTGTTTTGTGTTATAATACCTAGGAAATTAATTAAATTCGCGAATTTCAGAGAAATGGCGTGAAGAGCAAGAAAGGTTGATCGCAGAGAAACGAGCTCGGCTCGAGAATGAAATGGCCTTGGAGAGACAGAAAATTGAAGTAAGTAGTATGCATGCTGGCAGCAGGCAGGATAGCATCGGAACTAAAGAACTGGCAATAAATACGGCGCGGCCCGCGGACACACTGTGTTAACACGTTAACTGTTCCAGCCGATTTGCTCCTTTAGCGCGGTACGTGCAATCTCATTTATGTAATGGAGGCATGCCCTACATGTAAAGCACGGACGTCATGGCTAACGTCTCAATGACCCATATGTAGGGCATGGATAGTTAACGTGTTATGCTTTGCCCAACAATGGGAAGGTAAAAAAGTACTACCTAAGTAAAGCAGTGATCAAGCCATTGATTCGTGCGGCTGGAGCTGTTACCAAAGTTTGACGATATCTGTAACGAAGCGGTATTAGATCCGCAGAAGTTTGCGCGTTCGTTTCTCGTCGCAGGACAAAATAAGTTACTATTTATGTATCAGGTCTGGGACCAATATTTGCAGATTGAGAGGCACTCTTGTGATGTGTTTGGTATTAATTAAGTATATCAGAAAAAAATCCAAAATTCTCTTTAGCGTTGAATTAAAAACAATTGTCAGCATTATGGATTAAAGAGATCAAATCAACAAATCATCAAATTATAAAAAAGATAAAAAACAAAAAAATTATTTTTAGGTTAAGTACCGGGGCAATGTTTTCAAGCATGGTATCTTGAATTTGGCCATAGTTCAGATGATAATATGAGAAATACCTGCATTATTTAATCAAATAAACTTTACAGGAAATTCTAAAACTTAAACAAGACGAGCTTGAGTCTCATTTCGCGCAGCACCGGCAGAACTTCGAGGCGGAACAGCAGATTATCCTCAAGAAGAAAGTGACGGAGATAGCCGCGCAGCACAAGTTGGAGCGTGACAAGGAGATTGAGAAGGCGATAGAGAATATGGACGCTGAAGCTCAGGCGGGAAGGAAAGACTTGCAGGAAGCTTTAAGGTAAAATAGAAAGGTTTCAGTATATAAGCAAAAGCTACAGTAATAAGATACGATGGCAATGCCGTAGCGGTTGCTGCTTTAGAATCGACCCCCAACTCAGCCCGTGGATGTCCTAATAGGCGACTAAAGGTTTGGTCTCTTGATCGTGACGCACAACGCTGCGGTATGCGGTGCCGAACACATATGTAATTGTATGAAAAACGTCTAGAGTTGTCTTTTGTTCCGTCGCAATCTGCGTCAGCGGTGAGGGGCATGCGCGGTGAATTGGGGAGTAGGTACTATGCACTGCGCGGCGTCGTCTCGTACGAACGCTGCGGTGTGCGTCACGGATCGACAATGGATTTGTTTGAAGACTACTTTGGTAGCTGCGGTAGAATCGACTCGCCGCTTCTCCGCACAGGCACTCGACGCTGCATCGTGCATTGGAGCCGCCTGCTGCAGCGTTGTACGTCCCGATGAAGAGATCAAAGCTTTTGGAAGCCTACCAGAGGAAAGGCAGCATCTTCCTTCCATGTATTTCTAACATCTCAACTGCTATCACCAATCTGCCTGACAAGCATCGTGATTATGGCAAAACAAACCTCTTTCCTTCTGAGTATTTTTCAACACCAACACTGCGATCACCAATCCGCCTGCCAAGCGTGGTGATTATGGCAAATCCCCCCCTACTACCCCTGGAGACCATCCACTCGATGGACCGACGACATCGTAGCAATCGCAGGGAGTCGATGGATTGAGGCGGATCAGGACCGCTATTTGTGGCGTCGTACGGGGGAGGCCTATGTCCAGCAGTGGACGTGTATGGGCTGATGATGATGATGATGCGGTCTCACTGCTGGGCAAAGGTCTTCCTAAGACTTCCAAGAAAAATAAATATCAAAAATCTAAAAGTACTACAAAAGTTTACCTTTCATGCCGAATCATTCCGTTTCGGCTTCGTACACCCCAGGTACATAATCCCCACGCTGGGCATACGGGTCGGGGATCGCCATCCGGTGGTAGAATTGTTCCATGGGAGGCGCTGCCGCACCTCCCATTAAAAACAAACACGAAACGGATATGAATAAAAAACATTAATAATTTACAGGAGAAACAAAGAACAATACGAAGCGGAGTTAAAATCGCTGGCTGAAACCGAACAAGCTACGCTGAGGAGGTATCAAGAGGCACAGGTCAGAGTCAGGCAGACTGAAGATAAATGTACGTATTATAAATAGATAACTCTTTACTGCACTTCAAAACAATACCTCATAAAAAATATAAATAATTTAGTAACACAGTAGTTTGCAACACATGGGACAAAATGATATCACTACATTTTTATAAAACAAAATCCTCCGCTGCGTCTGTCTGTTCGCGATAAACTCAAAATCTATTGAATGGATTTTCATGCGGTAATCACTTATCGATAGAGTGATTCATGAGGAAGGTTTAAGTATATAATTTGTCAAAGTTTTGTGTTAATTAGTTGAAATATAATGATAATTGTTGGAAGTGTCGGAAACAGCCGCCTGGGAGCTTCGAAAACCCTTTGAGATATATGCTTTTCAGAATGTTGAATCTGAGTATAGCAACAACAAAAGCTAATAAATAGCCTTCACGGCTAAGTGAAAGTGTGAATATTAAGCACGCTTTTGTTATATTCATGTTGTTATATGCTGTTTAAGTACATAGATCTGCGTCTCTTGAATGGAGTTTAATAATAAATATTTTTTATGATTCCAGGCGCAGAGTTGGAAGTCAACGTTAACCAACTAGAAACAAGAAATCGGGTGCTAACTGACGTAAGTTTAGCTACATTTGGCCATCTGGTGGAATCTTATAGAACTACTGGCCCTCACAAAAATACATCTAGAAAGAAGTAGAGACTAATATAGGGATGTTTCCTAGGTAAAAAATTATAATTCTAAGTAGTCCGTCAGTTAGATTGACAAAAAATATTGAACACATTTTTTTGCTTTACCAAATCAATCTAAATTGGTAAAGATAACGCACATCAAAACGCACGTCAAAGTTCGGGGCTCATGACGTCACTTCGTGGTGTGATGTATGCAGGTAACTGCTACCCAATCTGGCAACACTGAGGTAGATTGATCACTCCTCAGCGGGCCACACCGGAATAAAATGGCGAAACAACCAACGTGTCTTTTTGTGGTTTTCCTTACCAATTCCAAGTAATAGTACCAAATACCTCACGTGGTAAAAAGTGTACTAAGGCGTGACGTCACACGGAACTTCAACGCACCAATCTTCGTAATTTTTTGTTAAATTGACATTAAAAATACGTGTTCAATATTTTTTGGTATGTAAATGAGGGACTAAATAGTTTTTTTTTTCAGGAAACTAGCCTATTCACATGATACGTGAATTAGTCTCTACTCCTACGGACTAATCATCTAGCTCTATGCAAAAATTAAATAGGTGGCAATCCATTTAGTTCCATTAGTTAGGCATACATTGATTGCTTTAACAAACAAGTCAAGAATAAGGGAGATTATATACATACATATGTATGTATGATACATATATCGTCTCCCTTATTCTTGACTTGTTTAAACTTTCTTTTGTTAAAATAATCAGAAGCAACACGTCTAGGTACATGCTGTTGACAGGGACTCTTTTCGGTACCGTTGTAACGGTTAATCAGTGCAAATGGATTTCGGAACAGGTTAATTTAACGAAAAACTTTCTATAGTTATATATCCGGTTTTGTATTTCGGTACAGAAATCGGACGAGCGCGTTGCGGGATGTGAGGCGCGCGGGGCAAGGGTGGTAGTGTGCGAAAGACGAGCGCCGCGCCCGCGCGCGGGGTGACTACAGAAATTATATAATGCTTGTACCGTAAACTCCTTCTGCTTCTGTTAATAGTGTTAACACTTATTTTGCCAATGGTGGTAAAAATTTGGCTTCTAAAATTAGGCGATCTGATGATACACACAGCATATTTAGTACCAACATCATCAACTCCACACCTTCAACGCTAGATTCTATGGCTCTTTTACAGACAGATTGTCAAGAAATAGACCGTATCATTATTGGCTTAAAAGATACCTCTGCTGTAGGCTGGGATGAGATACCTACCTCTGTAATCAAACGCACCAAGCATGTTATAGTTCCAATTCTCGAGTATGTTTTTAACCTTTGCCTTTCATCTGGTACCTTTCCCCTTGCATTTAAAAAAGCAATAGTACACCCAATACACAAAGGTGGTACTAAAGACGATCTGAATAATTATAGACCGATCTCAGTTTTTACTGTTTTCTCTAAAATCCTTGAAAAAATCGTTAACGTTAGGCTGATCGACTTTCTTAATAAACAAAATATTCTGTCTGAAAATCAATATGACTGAACAACACAGAAGACGCTGTTATATCTCTAACCACTGAAGTTGCTATTAATCTTAACAAGAAGCTCAAAACAATTGGTATATTCCTTGATTTAAGTAAAGCTTTTGATACTGTGTCTATTCCCGTTTTGCTTAATAAATTAGAAAACATCGGAGTTCGAGGAGATGTCATGAAACTATTCAATAGTTATCTAACCGAGCGAAAGCAAATTGTCTCTATAAACAACACAACTAGCACTGAGGAGAATATAACCTATGGTGTACCGCAAGGTAGTGTCCTCGGACCTACACTCTTTCTAGTCTATATTAACGAGCTATGCCAAATATCTTCTCCAAATTGTAGTAAAATCACATATGCTGACGACACTGCGCTTATTGTGAGTGGTCAGATTTGGGCAGACACTAGAGCATCTGCAGAAAATACTTTATCTCTTATTCTGAAGTGGTTGTCCCTAAAATCACTATCTCTAAACTCAACCAAAACTAAATTTGTAACCTTCTCTCTCTCCCCTCGCACGCAACCTCCCTCACCGTTTTGCTTATTCGCACACAATTGTCTAAATATAGATAATGGTGTATGCTCTTATCCGTCAATACCTAGAACACCTAGCTTAAAATACCTAGGTATTCATTTAGATTCTTATCTTTCCTGGAAGCCACACATTGAATCTACAGTCTCTAGAGTTAGAAAATTAATCTTTATTTTTAAAAAACTGAGAAGTTCTGCAGATCCAGCCTGTCTTAAAACCGTTTATTTTGCATTGGCAGTCTATTCTGTCCTATGGAATTTGCGTATGGGGAGGAGCCATAAAGACTCAGCTATTAAGGGTAGAGCGTGCTCAGAGAGCAGTTCTGAAGGTCATGTACTCAAAGCCACGACGTTTCTCTTCAGACAGTCTCTATACCCTTTGTGGGGTACTTACGGTGAGGCAGCTATTCGTTCTAGCGCTGGTCTTGCGGAGGCACTCGAAGCTGGTATTTGACCCTAATCTTAGGTCTACAAAACGCCGCTATGATAAAGTATGCGTGACGGAGTCTCGAGGAACCGGCGCAGTTTCTAGACTATCATTATCTAAGCGGATCAGTCTACAATAAAATAAATAGGAAAATAGAGATCTATCCACTCACACTCTACAAATGCAAGCTAAAAACTACATCCTGGCTCCAATCACTCTCCTATGGCGAAACAGAGGAACTATTCTCCACTCTTAGATAATTCAAATACATCTTAATTGCGCACATAAACAAAGTGGTAGCTCCTGTTGCCCGGTCTCTCAAGAGAACGGTGTTCTCAGGATCGCCAAACACACACACACACACACACACACACCCTTCCAAACACAAACACTAAGATACAGGCACTCACATGCATCCTGGCAGTTCCTGTTGCCCGGACTCTCATGAGACCGGTGTTCTCAGGAGCACCAAATGCACAGATACCACACACATATACACGCACAGACACACACACACTCACACACACTGAGTAACAGTCTTATTTTTATCCGTTTTTCTTAAATTGTTCCTTAATTACTTTTCATTGAATTTCTTTTATTTGTAATATAGGTATGTAGGTAGTCCGTATTCTATTGTTAAAAACACTTAAAACTTTGAACTTTTTTATTTATTATGTAACTTCAGTAAATATGAGAAACCTATTGTTAGCTTGTAATTATGTATATATTACTTGTATTATGTACCTACACTTTGTTGGAACTCATTTAAATCCCGGAGGTGGGCGTTGCGACCTGCGACACAGTATTTTACTTCTGCAGGTCGCATCGCTTCCTATTTTTGTTATTTGCACCACAAGTATGTTCCTATAATAAATACTTTTTATCTTATCTTAATGTGCACCGGTACCTGTACCGCAAACTTTCTGGCGGTGCAAGCGCGACGGTATCGTTATAAAATTTATAAAACTGTTAGACGTCACACAGAAATTTTAGTGTAGCCGTTATTTAGCGGTACCGAAATCCCTGGTTGTTGATTATTGGGCGATGGTTGGTAATAATCAATTAATCAATCAAAACGTGGTCAATTAAAAACTTTTAATATTATAAAGGCATCCTGGTACCACGTGGAATACCTCACGTCCATACGGACGGAAGCTAAATTTACTATAAAAAACATTTTCGCAGAAAAACATCCAACTCGAAGCGCGCGCGGACGAAATACGAGAGAGCTGCGAGCAAGCTTGGCGGACGAAGATAGATACGCTCAAGAAGGAGATGGAAGATATGAAGAAGACGCACGAGGAACAGATGCACCAGCTATATGCTAAGTAGGTTACTTCTTTAATGGATAGATCATCATCGACATGGTGCACCGCGCTGGACATAGGCCTCCACCTGAGATTAAATAGCACATCCAATATTTAGCAGCAGTTTTTCGCAGATCGAAATTCCATCTCGTTGTCCTACACTACGTTTGTCTAGTCGCGGTCTCCACGCACACTACACCAGCGGATATATGTTTAAATCAAAAACACAAAACACAGTTCCGAATTAGTTGGTTGATGAATTTATAACACGCCATAGTCTCAGCCAAATTTAGAATGAAAATGCTGACCATATTATCAGTGTGTATAACAAAATTGGCCGTACCGGTCGCGTACAAATCGACCAGCCCGTGGAAGTCGTAAAAACCGATAAGGGAACCTATCAGAGGATGGGCAGCCAGCTTATTATTGTATTTTATGTGTATTTTTAACACCTACACAGAGATCTGCAAACCGGCGAGCGTGGTAACTATGGCAAAACCATGTTCCATCACAACGAGGATGTACAGCAGTTGATGCATGTTTACACTACACTTGCTCGGAAAGTGACATATTCCTTTTCCAAACATGAGGTAGAAAGTAGATAGGTACGTCATTGTAAGTAAGTTAGCCATTTATTTCCAACGTCATTGTACCGTACCACCGTATGTCATTGTAGGCATACTAAAATGTGGGATGGAAAACGCAATGGAAATTCATTTCACGCGTTTAGCAGGACAGAAAAGTGTATGGAAATCAATTTGTAACGTGATATTTTGTTGATTTGACGAAATTTCAGCCTTTGGTTATTTTCATAATGGTCAAACGACAAAAAGTTTTAACTCTATATAGGTCTCTTCCATAGATTAAGGATGAAAAAATTCGAGGTCTATGGTCACTTCTAGAAAAAAAATCGTGCGAGCGCGTATTTATTGTCCTTGGAGTTTACAATTTGAATTTACTCGAGTGATTTTGAAGATTCAAAAACGATGATTTTCCTCGTAGATGGTGTGTAAAGCATTATGTATATATATATTTACTCAGGAGAATGTGCGATTCTTACCTCGTGTGTTTTAAGGCTCGGCTGCGCCTCGGCCCTCAAATGATACACGCGGTAGGAATAGGGCACTTTCTCGCTTCGATGAACAATGTACTATTTCTGATGGATAAGGTAGGTATCAATACGTATAACCCGTCGGAAATATCTGCAGACCTGTCAGCATAGAACGTGCATACCGTGATCCAAAAAACAGGTCTGCTCTTCAGGGAGTGTCGCCAGGTGACGTCACTATCCAGTTGCCACTTCATTTCAACAAAATGTAGAAGTTGGGAAACAAATGTGATAAGGGTCAATTGAAAAATCAATAAAAAAATGTGAATCGTCAATTATGTTTGTTAGATCAGTCAAAACAGCGATAGTTAAACACGAGTTAATGTGATAAATAATTAGCAAATACAAAACCACATAGTTTTATCAGATTCATACAGGAGTTCGGGGAGTTACGTTTTTACGCTATACTGGTATCACCAGGAAACAGATTCATCTTCTCATTCGCTGATGGCGTTGATGACGTAGCCTGGAGACACCCACATGACTATCGTGTCTCGGAAATGCATACCTTGTTTTCTTATACCATGGTGCATATATTCTAGGTCCGCATATATATTTTATGTACCTATTTAGTCTGACATAAAGATTTTAATTTATTTACATGTATTTTATTAATTTCACAGATGCATTGATTTAGCAAACAGCAATTCATAAAATCAAAATCCAATATTCAAATGAACTGTCTATTTTATATATTTACAGGCCAACATTGATTCCAAGATATATAATATATCTTAAAATCTAAAACCGTTTTTTTATTGCAGAGTAAAAGTAGCGGTCGCCCGTAAGGACTCCGCCATTCAAGGCCTGACCAGAGAGGCTGCTAAGAACCAGGAGAAGATAATATCACTGGAGCAGAAACTACAGCAGCAGAGGAAGGACTTTCTCAAGCAGAAGTGAACGGTTCATATTTATGACTACAGACAAAGGACTTTTTAAAGCAAAAGTGAATGGTTCATCTTTATATCATGTTCACTGGGACTAATTTACCTATGAGATAAAAAGGAACTATCATCATCATCATCATTACCCTATACACGTCCACTGCTGGACATAGGCCTCCCCCGTACGACGCCAGAAATAGCGGTCCTGAGCCGCCTCCATCCATCGAAAAAAGGAACTATATCTATGCAAAATTACAACTCGATCCGTTCAGTCTTTTTGGCGCAGAGGTTTTATTATAAATTAAAAAGCTTTTTTCTCGATCCTAAGATTAAATTAAATTACAGAAAAAATTAAAATTTAAGTGAAAAGAAAATCAATAACATTAATAAATATATTTATTACTGGTTATAGTATAAAATTTGACTTGTCCAAGTGCTTATTTTGTAAGCCAAATAAATGATGTTATTGATTCTGATATTGAATATAACTTGTCAAGGTTTTGTGTAAATTGGTTGAAATTCAACGATAATTGTTAGAAGTGTCAGAAAGAGTCTAGCCGTCTGGGAGCTTTCAACGAAAAGCTACATTATCCTTTCAGATAAAACAAAACAATTTAAAGTGGGATATTCCTCTTTTATCTACAAAAATATCCGCGTTCGCATATATCTATTTTTATTCTATTTTAGGTTATAGGTTAAAGATGCTCCTACCCGTGCGAAGCCGGGGCGGGTTGCTAGTTAGTGTAATGCGAAAGTTTGTATGGCGTGATGTTTGTTACTACTTTACGCCAAAACCATTGAACTGATCAGGCTGAAATTTTGCTTAGAGGTAGGTCTGGAGTAATATTCTTTTCAAGAGTGAATAGGTTTCTTCTAGACATTCGTGATACACAGTCAGCCACGTAATCATTTTCCACCAGGTGAGATTGTGGTCAAAAGAAGGTCTAGCGACTATTATAAAAAATATATTACTTTTTCTCATAAATCATTCAATAGTGACGGTCTTAAACTGTTCACATAGAACAATAATTAGATCCTTGTTTACTTGAAATAACATTTACATACTTAATGACGTTCATGTGGCGTAAAATATAGATATGTAGAGCATTGGTGGACTACTTACTTGCTGCTTGGCAGATGCAAGTTCGATTCTCGCATCTTGATATCGTGATTGTGAAACTTATTCCGTCCTTATCATAGATTTAAAAAAATATTTTAGTGAATTATGCGTTAATTTATTGATAGGTTATTTAATTTATTGGTTATTTTTAGTTTAGCTATTTGATTTGTTGACTTGATCTCATGAAATTATGTTTTAATTACATATATTTATTGAAATGGTGAATGAAATATTAACTTTTTGGTTAAAGTTATTTTAGTTAGGTTATACTTACTACACTAGATTTTCATATACCAATGTGTGTCGTGTCGTGTGTTGCCAATAAATTTATTTGTACTTTTATAACTTTTTTATTCCGAAATAGTTTTAAAATAAACCAATCTGCAAACAAAAATACTATGAATCGGTTGAGGATAACTCGTCTTAAATTGAGTTACAAGATTCCACTCGAACAAACATAGTTACATTGCAAGTTACATAAAAGCTTGTAAAAATAATACCATCTGGTAATTTCTTAAATTTATGTTTAAAGCAAAGTAATTTTATTTACATATTTTGAGTCAATAATAAAGGCTACCATATTGGTATATTTAAAACTATAAAAATCATACAAACAATGTATACAAAAGGCACTAACAAAACAGTTCATTATTCCAACCCCAAAACTTTATCCCATACGACAATGTAGCCTGTATATAAACAAGGCACTTTTAACATAGACCCCTTCAAACTAATTTATACTCTAATTTGAACTCTTCAAAACTAATTTATCACAGCCAAGGCCCTAACATTTGCGCACCCAAGTATTCGTGCCTCATGAAATTATCTCGTAAAATCAACGTGAGTTTTCTACCATGGTCTCCACATCTCGGTACTCGTTCCTTGTTCCGGAGACTTTTCCGTCTTTTCCTCAGTTCTGCTCGTTGATTGCGCTAAAGATTCCGCTGTGTGGCTTATCACTGATCTTTGCACTGGCCTATGCAATAATAGAGGTAATATCGGTCTTTCTGGTATAAGCACTGGTCTTTCTTGTGTTGTTGGTGGTGGTCGTTCTTGAGTTAGCGGCAAAATACTGGGTATACTTGAAGGTATTATCAATCTTCTGTCGTTTTGGGATCGTCCTGGTACTCGTCTGAATGCTGACAACTTTTCTGGTTCCGGAAAGATCTCTGGTTCAAGTCTCACTTTGACATCTCTGTCAGTTTCTCGTCGTATCAACTTTGGTGCAGGTCCTGATAAATCTACGACAGGGCGTTTTAATTTCTGTCTCATGGAATAGTCGACTGCGCGTTTTGGTGACGCATCGATGCCAATTTTGTAGTTCTCGACGTCTATGACTATCGAGAGCGGTTCCATGACCTTCATTCTTCCATCTTGCTTGTTATCTGGTGATATCGTGGTAGAGGATACTGTTGGTTTCTGCGTTTCTGGGCTAGAGTCTTGGTCCGACGCGGACCTGCTTGGCGGGGTTGGGAATGGTGGTATCTGAACTGGTCTCGGTGGTGTTTCTAATTCTGTAGACGAGTCGCACGCTGAGTCACAGGATAACGGGCTTAGAGGTGGACTGGAGGGCTTCGTGGCTTTGACGTAGTGGAAGGCGCTGGGTCGTTCATCGTCTAGGCGTAAAGGATCGGGAACTAACGGGGGGTAATCCGGGTGCATTCTGTCCATCCCTGATACACAACTGTTCAGATGGTTCCCAATCCTATGTCTGAGGCCGGTCGGTACGCTAGCAAGTCTGGACAGGTATCGTCTAACTTCGACGGCGCAGTCCCCGAACCCTGATTTGAAGCGTTGGAGGACGGCAGGGTCGGCGGCGATGGCAGCGGCGAACTGCTGGCGTTGGAGCTTCTGGAGGTGTTTTACAGCTAGTTCTAAGATGTCAGCTTTCTCGAGCTTGGAGTGACGTGCTGGCTGTAAAGAAATATGAATTTAGCCTGGGGTCTGGATGATGCTGCGTGGATGGCCCAGCATTATTTATTAATAATTTAAAATATTTAGGTACTCTTCTTCAGGGTAAGTTCCAGACCGTTTGAATCTTACGTTATATTACGATCGGTTCAAAGAATATATGTAGTATACAGAGATGTCTGCGAAATCCGACTTACCCTAGTTAACTAATCGTTTAGGTCAAAGATCACAGCGCTCTAGATTTATCTATCTAGCTATCGTAAGATGGTGAAAAAAATATTTCAATTACCTACAGTTGAGCTGAATATTTTGCTAAATTTTAACATTCCGGTAAGAAAAGAACCTGATAAGAAATTCTTATCTAAGTTTCGTGAAAAAGTAGGTACGTAGTACTACCTTCACTAATCAAAATAGCAAGTCTCTTTAAGGAAAGACTATGTCGAACCTGTCGAAAATTAAGTTCCTAAAACAGGACCTAAGGGATTTAAGAGTCATATTATATGAATTGGAACTTACGTCTTTTTCCGAGTCGATAAGTAGATCCTTGAGCTCGTTCAAGCAGTTGTTGATCCGCGCACGACGTTTTTTCTCTATTATCGGTTTATTTGTCTGCAAGACGAAACATTTCATTAGATTTAAATTTTTATTACAGAATCCTGCAGTACTACTTCACTACAGAAAATAACTTTCGAATAAACATCACATCATTTATTTCTGTGTTTTCAGCCTGTATTCTTCAACTGCAGGGCAAAAGCCCTTTCTTCCACCGTTCCCTGCCCTTGATACCACCACATCACAATATGTCATAATATTTTTTGTTTACGAAAAAACTTAAAAATTCAGCGCATTTCCTAATTACTACACAATCAAAAATAAGCACCTTTCTCATTTCAGCCTTCGACAATCCATGGGCTTCTCCAAACCCAGTTTGGGAATCATCATCTTCACTACACGGCATTGTTACGTCACAGACACGATCTTTGTCAAAATAACACTTAGCACGTCTTCACTCCTTGAGCACTGGAGTTCAAATGACGTCCGTAAAACTCCTGTAAAACACCTAACGTCAAATGGTCCTTCCTGCTACTGGTTAACTCAATAGGGAAGTATAGCTATCTCTGTCGCTTCCGTTGGGTTGGATGGTGGGAACTGTGCCGGAATGTTTTGTTTTCTTGCTGTCTCGCTCTGTGGGAACCTGTTGTGAATGAGTGCGGTGGTGTAGCGGTTGGGGAGTGCGGTGGGTGCTGGTTTGATTTTGGTAAAGTTTTTTATCGTGATGTGAATGACAATGTACTTGGTAGATTGTGCTCATTTCCTCACATTGAGTACCTAAGTAGTAACTTACAAACAAGTAACTGTATAAAACTATAAATTTTGGTACAATTAAGTACGTATCTTTACGTAATAAAATCTGGTAATCAATCAATTATGATGTTGACGACCGATGTGGCGCGGTGGGCGAAGGTCCTGCGGCCTGCGACGCAGGAGGTTGCGGGTTCGATTCCCGCCTCGGGACAAATTTTTACGACAATTTGTACGACCTGCAAATATTTGTTCAGGGTATTCTGATCGTTTTTCTATGTACTCGTATAATAAAAAATATCTATCTATGTAATATATTGTATTATGTATATCAGTTATCTAGTACCCATAACACAAGCTCTGCTTAGCTTGAGGCTAGATAATGCTGTGTGAATAGTTCAGCGTTATTTATTTATTTATTATGATGTGTTTTGATAACTTCTGAGTTACTGTTGTGAGGTTGTGGATTTATTTGTGATATATTTCGTGCTTTTGTGGATTTATTCGAGGCTTTTGTGTAGTGTTCATAATCTGTGCTTTGGTACAGCTTAGAATAAAAATCTAAGTTGATTCATGTACAATGTACCTACAGTCCAAGGCAAAAATATGTATCCTACATATGTACTACCTCATAAAATGTCACCCTCAACACGATTATAAATATGAAAACATCTAAGAGTGCATAAATATGTACACAATGTTTGGTTTGTAAATATGTACACTCAGTCAAAGGCAACACATATTTTGCCTTTGACTGTACCTATTTAATCAAATAGTCGGTCAATAAAATTATTCTAACAAAGTGAAGCTACTAACCCCTCATCCTGTTCGAGTATGGGAATTCAGGCGCACGCGCACATAATTTACTCTATTCCTTCGCGGCACGCCTCCACCAAATGATCTCTGTACTTCATGGGCTTTATAATGAAGTGCCGGGTTTTTTGCCGCATGTTTTTATGGGAGTTTATGCGATACTTTATGGAGTTAGCGAGCGTAAAGACGTAGATTAGGGTAGTAGTGGTTACCTGTGGGAAAGAAAATAATATGATAGAGGGATTGATGAAGTTATATTATTGTATAGGATTTGCAACTATCAGGTAAATGATAAATAACTTACATGAAAATTGATTTTCGTAGAGATCATTTGGAATTTGCGTTCAGTAAATTATCTAAAGTAGGTACCTACCTACTGTTTTTATACAGATTTATCCAGGATCCGGCTCGAAGGACCATCAAACGGATAAACCTTTATTAACCAACATTACAATAGAAATAGAATAATCATCATCACATCAGCCCATACACGTCCACAGCTGGACATAGGTCTCTCCCATACGAGACGCCACAAATAACGGTCCAAAGCCGCCTCCATCCATCAATAGAAATAGAATACTTATTATGTATTATATTAGTAAAACAAAAATATAAAAAAACAGTTAAAAATAAATTATAATAACTATGTATAAAGGTAAATAAGTAGTACAGGTTACTCTACTTATGTACCTACTATTTATTCTCCAAACATAACTACTAAGGTACACAGCTTATTAGCTAAACACTGTCTACGTCCACGCAAGGGAAGGTAATCCATCAAGCACGCAGTTTTTTCACCTCAGCAGCAGTTTTTTAACCCGGTACTTTATAGGGCGAGGTTCACACGCTGTGTGGGAATGTGGAAAGGTGTAAGGGTTCGTTTGAGGTGATTGTAAAGGGACAGTTTTGTATCGCAATTTTTGTAGCGACAATAATGTGTCATACATAATAATAGAGTTGCAAGTTTTGTGATAGTTTTTTTTTATCGTGAAAAGTCCTATTTTTGACCTTTTGCTCTACCATGTCTGTGGTTTGACCATAATCTCACCTGCTTTTATAGACAAACCGGCTTCTGTCTGCGAGTTCGCATGCTCTTTATCGGGTTAAAAAGTCGATGACGAACCTAATGGAAGGTAGACGGTATTCCAAGGAAAGGAATACCGTCTACCTTCCATTAGGTTCAGCCGTTCAGGCGTGAAAATTAATTTTGCGTTTAAAATATTATTATATATTATTATCAATAAATCAATTTATTTGTGAAAGTAAACATGAATTATATATAGGTACCTACTCTAAGAACTTTGGAAACTGCTTTAGTTAGTGTGTTGCAGCTTCCAGTGCCCAACCCTAGGCTAGAGCTCAAAATTTATCCATAAAATTTATTTAAGTAGGTAAATAGGTATGGGTCTAAAAGTATGGGGCATTCGGAAGATTATCTATACCATTTTACAAAAGAGTAAACTGGGTGACTCATCAAGAGATCTCTAAAACTACCTATATGAGCTGCGAAGCTGAAATTTTGCATGGAGATTCCTTTTAGGACGTAGGCACCCACTAAGAACGGATTTTTGGAAATTTGTATTCTAAGGTTGTTAAAATGGGTTAAAGGTAATTTTTATAATAAATTCAGAACCGTAACTGTTGGCACGTCAAAATTGTTAGCATAGAAAGATGACTAAAAATAAACAGATATATCAATTTTTTGAAATTCGCCCATGGAAACCAACATCATTTGGGTTATTACTAAAGTCCACGCGAATGAAATCGTGAGCGGGTCAGCTAGTAGGTAATTTCATAAAATAGGTACTTACTAACTATTAACATAAAAATTACAATCAAAATAGTGACTTAATATCAGATAGATACCTATTCTATTACTATCAGAAAATAACGCGAAACTGAGTGTTGGGAGACCATTCAGATGGTGGACCGACGACGACAACGTAGCGGTCGCAGGGAGTCGATGGAGGCGGCTATTTGTGGCGTCGTCGTATGGGGGAGGCCTATATCCAGCCGTGGGCGTGTATGGGCTGATATAACGATGATGATATAATTAGATAATAGGTAAACTTTTCTGATGTACCTACATAATTATGTATAGTATAGGGACTAAGATGCAAAAAAATAGTACTTTGTCGAATTAGTGTTTTTGACGACCTCCGTGGCGCGGCGGGCGAAGGTCCGCCTGCAACGCAGGAGGTTGAGGGTTCGATTCCCGCCTCGGGACAAATGATTGTACGATCTGCAAATATTTCTTCAGGGTGTTCTGGATGTTTTCTATTTATAATAAAAAATATCCTACCTATGTAGTCTATTATTTATTTATTTATAAACATGTAGCACTATTATTACGGGCACACCCAATGCAATAGAGTACCTTATATTCTTATTCTATTCTTAGTGTTAACATTAAAATTTATTAAACATTATACAAATATAAAAATAAAGATAATTTAGAAAAATAAGTCCGCTAACTTATGTCATAATAAATATAAATAGTCATAAATGCAGTAATAACATAAAAAAAAAATATATCCTAAAATCCATGTTAATTAGTTATACATCGTAAAAAACGTCAATAGTCAATAGTAAAAGTCAATATTAATTAAGTATACATAGAAAAATTGCATTAAAATTAATTCGGATTAAAAGCATTTTGATCCACAATAAAATAATAGTATTAATAATTTCAATAAATTTAAAAACTAATCGTGATAACATAAAATATAAAACAAAGCCTTTTGGAATTCGCTCAGGGAACAGTAAAAAAGATCAGTTCTCTCGGCAATTAGATTATTATGTTAAGTATATCAGTTATACATCACAAGCTCTGCTTAGCTTGGGGCTAGATAATGCTGTTCGAATTGTACAGCATTATTTATTTATGTAGTAGGTATCTGAAAAAACTTGCAGGGCTATTCAGAAACTCTGTTCTGAAATCGAACACAGATTACCTAAACAATCATATTTTTGAATGAGTAACCTAACGTTAACGCTATTAAACAAACTAAGTAAAGTAACCCATTTAAAGTCCCCTCACACAAACAAGTCAACGCCTCATCCAGGTGTCCCTCTGACCTTTACCACGTCATACCTCCGCATTATTTAATAAATATTTAATTAGAACATCGCTTTCTCCCACGGTGTATTTAGTAGTCACCACGGAATAGCTGGTTATTACTAGAAATTTACAGGGTGTGGAGTTTTGGAGTGTTTTGGTCTGAAATTGCCCTGGCTGGCAGAATGCTTGCCAGCTTTTCCAGAAGGAAAAGCTTTTAGGTTCAGCAATATTAAAAAAGTGCCATATAAAAGAAATATTCCCATTAAAGACGAGTCGCATTTAAAATACCTATACTTAGGTAGTATAGGTTCCTATGAAAATACACTTAGGAACCAATTTAGGAAGTTTTAATAATATCCCAAAAATTTACGACTCCGGCGGGACTTGAACCCGCGACCCTCCCCTGAATACGATTAAGATTACCCAAAGTGCGGGCATAAGCACTATAATAACAAAAACAATTTAGGAACATTATAGATATGCAATGCTACCTTTTAAATAAATATAAATATACCTACACTTATTAGGTATGTATAGAATAGGTTCTTTTCACTTACTTGCGTGTAGTGAAGTCACAGATGTTGTAAGTAATGTTACTTTGTTTTCTTATAGTCACACCCTGTAGTTTCGTTACAAGAAACAAATACAAAAATACGTTAATACTCGACTCTAAAATTCAGTTAACAAAGTGCATTTTTAAAGCAGCACTGTCTGTTTAAACTCCAAATAATGAAGAAATTACAAAGTTATCCTTTACACTGCTCTACAATTTATGCAACCTTAATCCAATGTAATAAAGCTTAATTTTACTTCCATGGATACAGTAAGTAGCAGAGTGTGACGATATTCCGTGATCGCGTGATTGCTATGGCTAATGAACGACGTAATTAGAATGTCGTATGTATGTCCTCAATGGGAATCACCAATGGGTATGGTATGGGAACTACAGCAGTTGGGATCATTTAAATTAACCAAATATCATAAATTTTGATGGGAAGAGTGGATTATGACCGTTAAGTTTGGTCATGGGATCCTCTTGTCCCCTTTAAAACAACTTTGGACATGTTTTAGCGAGACATAATTCGACTGTTCCAAACTTTTCATACTGTATAGGTACTGTGACGACCGATGTGGCGCGACGGGCGAAAGTCCGCCTGCGAGGAGGTTGCAGTTCGATTCCCACCTTGGGACAGATGTTTGTACGATGCAAATATTTGTTCCGGGTGTTCTGGGCGTTTTATATGTATATAAAAAAACTATATGTATTGTATTAAGCATCCATCTAGTACCCATAACACACAAGCTCTGCTGTATGGATTGTCCAACATCATTTATTTACTACCTGTTCCCGGCGGTTTCAACCGTGTTAAATTCGAATTTCACATTTCTAGGGGGATAATAAGGTAATTTTTCACGTAAATCTCCTATGGGAATTTGATGTTTTACGAGGACAAAAAGTAGCAATGTTACCTACTCTCCATCCTTTCAACTAATTCTATGCCAAAAATCAAGTCGATTGGTTGCTTTGATAGGGCGTGGCGTGAAGGAAATCATCATATACGTCCCATACACCATACACGCCCATACACGTCCACTGCTGGACATAGGCCTCCCCATACGTTGCCAAAAATAGCGGTCCTGAGCCGCCTCCATCCATCGACTCCCTGCGACCGCTACGATGTCATGAAAGAATTAAGTACCTACAAACAAACAAAGACACTTTCGCATTTATAATTATTTATTTCACAATTTATTTATTTGTATACCTACTTAAAAAATATTTCACAGCAGTGCATGTGCACAATTTTTGACCAAAGACATTTTTTGACTCACCTACCTTACCATTCGTTACTCGCCATTGATTGTCACATTTCGTCCGTCTGACTGACCTTTATGCTAATCTCATTGACATCGATTTGTCCAGATGTCCACAGTGATGGAATGTATGAGAACATTGAACCGAGGGGTTCGAGCTCCATTTATTACATCCCCAGGAAGGAAGCAGCCCGTTACAATTTGTACAACTTTTATAACATTCACACGACCTATTTGAGATGAGTTTTTTGAGGTGTTCAGTTTTTGTGGATGTGATTGTTTTTTTGGGGTTTGCTTTCCGTAAGAGCTTAATTTTGTTTTTTTTTGGTGAAATCTTGTGTTGTCTTTTCTTAGCTTAGTGGGTTGGTAGATAAGTTACATTTGTATGGAGCATCCAACGAAGGATTAGAATTCTTGGTCTTAGGGAACACCGTAGTAAACCACCATTCGTAAAAAAAACCTAGAATTCTAGAACTCCGGTGTCTCGATGTTTTTAATTTAAAGATTAATGACGTTTCGGCGGCATTGCACAGTACGAGTAGATAAGCATGCTTTATTCAAATAAAATAGGCAGGCCTTACCTTTACTAATCTTCGGCCTTTAGCCGAGGATACCTATCTACCTAAGTACCCTGCCTACCTAGATCATGGAGCAATCTATACAAGATGGAACCTACAAGTTCTTATAAAGTTTTTTCTAATAAAACCTCTTAAGCTTAAATCAATATTTCTCACGTTAAAAAGAACATTCAGATCCATCAATCACATTCGTTTTTGTGGTTGCGTCCGACCCGGAAACCATCCCCGGATATGTTTTTACATCGCCTAATAAAAACGCGTCTAGAGGCACCTGTTCCATGGGAACTGGTTGCGCGCATATTCAACTATATGATCGTTATTCATCTGCGTAGAATCAAACGTATTTGTGACATCAACTTCCTATCCGCCTTCCCTTACTAGCACATAGAATACCGCTGAAGAGTAAGCGGGACGCACAACACCCGCATAATGCCATCCAAGATGGCTACCAAGAGTTGCAATCTAGCCTCGGCCGAACCACGTCGGCCTAGTCCGAAACTTGTCTTCCCGCAGCTCCTGGGGGAACTCCCAAGTGTTTCCCTAGCTGACAGTGCCGCGCGCGCGCCGCGAGTGTTAACGATATTGGATCTGGTGCTCCCGCAATCAAGGTATGTGCTTCCATCCCTGGGACAACTGATCTCTTGTCTTTCCTAACCAATATCAGTTGAGCCATATCCTACCACGTTGACGCTCACAACCCCGCAGATTTACTATTCGGCGTGCCCATTTTCTGGTCCTTACGAGCCGCGATATACCTACTTGCTTTGTGTATCTCGCTAAATAGTTGAATCTGCGCCGCAAACCATTTTCGTCGTTCGTTCGCACGGCACACGCCACACGGCATAGACCGCCATTTTGTTGTTATCTTTGCATTCAAGTTCGAAGACAATAATTCCTATAATTATTCGTCAACTTTGCAACGCATCGCGCAAATTATAAGCTCAAATAGGAATCACATCGAACCTATTTAGTTATAATATTTAGTCAACCCCGCAAACCCAAACCTAAACTTTGTATTTTTCCGCATTCGTTCACATTCGTTCACGATAGGTACGCCCTAGGTAACCTATCGTACGCATTACCACTTAGAATTACAACCGCTTATTTCGTTAGTAATCTTTCGCATTACCCATTAAGTTAGGTACGCCGTAGTAAGTAACCTATTTACTGTGCTTACGCATCATTCTGTTTTGTAGACCCGCTTATCTTTCACTTGCAATTTGTTTATACCTAATAAAGCCTATTCGTAAGTCGACAAACAAACTCAATTAGCAGAGACGCAACTGGTACGTAGGTATTACGCAGTTAGCTCTAAGCTAATCATCGCATCGTATATTTATCAATTTCATTTAGTTGAAAACCGTCCATTGCATTAAGTAGCAAGTATAATCACTATCCAGAATACCTATCCCGCTCGCATTTATTAGACACAACCCGCTCGCTGAATAGATACCTATCATTTATTCCCAAACTCGTTTATTGTTTGGTATTCTAACCATACGCATTAGCTGCGCTGGCAAATTACCTACACTGCACACTGTTGTTTACGCATTCCAGATTTATTTGCTATCTCCGCATTCAAACATATTTCGTGTCCGTTACATACCATACAAGTAGGTACATACCTTACAAGTAGGTACCTAGCTTTAGTTGTTCAACTCATTCAACATGGCACCTACCGTGGATTCTATCACAGAATCGCAGCTAAACGTACTCCTCGCTAAGAGAGACCGAATATTTGCCCGTATGCAAGCCATATGCGATCGCGCAAGGAAACTGGATTCTGGTTCTCCCACCGACAAGGAGTCGTTTCTTTGTGATTACGAATGTGTTGACATGTTACACTGCGACTTCGAAAAGGTAGTAGATAAAATATGCGAATTAGAACTGAAACTCGATCCCGAGACCGCAATCAACTTTCAGGTACTATCATCGTTCGAGGACCTGTTAGGTTGTGTACGCCGCGCTGCTAGAAAGCTGCAGGCTGTCGACAGGGATGTCAAACCCTCTACTGCAGCTGCAACACCACATAGGTCAACTCGACTACCGCCCATAGAAATCCCTAGCTTTGATGGTGATTTAAAAGATTGGCCTCTATTCTATACTAGCTTTCGACATTCGGTACATAACAACGCTTCTCTGACCGATTCAGAGAAATTATACTACCTTCTAGGTAAACTGACCGGCCGCGCCCGGTCAGCATGCGTGGGCATAAATTTGGTGGCCGATAACTACTCACTCATTTTCGATTGGCTCAAAGACAAGTATGAAGACAAGCGCCTCATGGCCGTATCATATTTAGACCAAATATTTGAGTTGAAATCAATTTCATCGAGTTCCGCTTCTAATCTGGAATTATTCCTTGACAAATTTTCGACATCGGTCGCTGCATTGAAGAACTTAGGAATAGATAATCTCGCCGACTTCGTGTTTTTATACATCGCACTTAAGAAATTAGACGTAGAAACTGCACGCTCATTCGAGTTTGAGCAACTTGGTACCCAGATACCATCGTTCGATAGTTTGACAATGTTCTTGCGAAATCATGTCAAAATATTGCAACGAACTTCGCCCGCACAATCAAAACAAGAAACTTCTAAGCGTAAACCCCATGGTCCATCTACGCAAACATACGTCAATACGACAGCCAGTGCTGACTCAGGCTCTTCGTTGTGCTCACTGTGCGATAACCAGCATGACATTATTTACAAATGTCAGGCATTTCATAAGTTAGACGAGCACGAACGTTTCGCATTTGTAAAGACCAAGCGTTTGTGCTTGAATTGTCTCAGCAATAGACATCGCATGGCAAATTGTGCTTCCAAGTCAAGATGCAAGAAGTGCAACTCTAAGCATCATACATTGTTGTGTTTTGGTAATAAACCGCAGAATAGTATACCTCCGCTAACGACGGCGCCCGCGCCGCCGCCGCCGCCGCTCTCGTCGCAGCCGCCCGCCTCGAATGAGACGTGCGCGCTCCCCGCTCGCTCCTGGCATAGTGATAACGTGGCTCTGTGCGCGTTATCAGCTGATAGTAGCTTTGTCCATCGCACCGTCGTGCTACCTACTGCTCGCATTATCGTGGTTGATTCGCATGGTAATGAAGTTGTCGTACGCGCTTTGTTAGATAGCGCTTCGCAAAGTAATTTTATTACTTCCGATTGTTGTACCCGCTTGGGATTGAACCTGAAACATAAACCTTCTTTCGTGAAGGGAATAGGAGGTTCTAGTAAGTCAATTCAGGGTTCAGTAAATGTTAGGTTTTTCTCCCGCTTGGATCGTCGCGTTCATTACGATATGGAGTCGCTGGTAGTTGACAAAATAACAGAACATTTGCCCGCGGTTTCGGTCAGAATTTCTGACTTGTACAATTTTGATAATCTGCCTTTGGCGGACGATACCTACTCCGTCCCTGGTTCGATTCAAATGCTCATAGGCGCTTCGATTTTCCCGCATCTACTACTAAACCGCAAGGTTCAAGGAAGCCCTTCGCTTCATTCCCCGCTAGCCTTGGAGACTGTCCTTGGCTATGTTGTCATTGGTAACGCTCCTGCTCAAGTAGGTAGCTACCAATCGCTTTCGTACTGCTGTACCTCACCCACCTTGGACTCTGCCGTTCGCAAGTTCTGGGAGTTGGAGGAGGTGGACGTCCCGCCGGTACTTAGTCCAGATGATCGTTTGTGTGAGGAGATTTATACTCGTACAACCTCTCGCGATGATGACGGTCGCTATGTAGTATCGCTCCCTTTCAAAGGTGATAAAGTTTCGCTCGGTGATTCACGGCAAGCTGCTGAACGTCGCTTTCTTTGCTTGGAGAAGAAGATGCAGACCTCGCCTACTTTGAAGGAAGCCTACGATGGTGTGATTCGTGAATATTTAGAAAGGGGCTATCTTTCTCCCGCGCCCATTGACACCGATACTTCGCAAACTCAATCATACATCATCCCACACCACGGAGTCATTAAAGAAGACAAGGTTACATCTAAACTACGCGTCGTGTTAGATGGCAGTTGTAAAACCAGTTCACAAGTCTCTCTTAATGATCTTCTATATAGTGGACAGAACCTTCAAGGGAATCTTTTCAACATTATAGTAAACTTTCGCTTGTTTTCGATCGCACTTTCATCAGATATTCGACAAATGTTTCTCGCTATTGGAGTTAGAGAATCTGACCGCCGCTTTCAGCGCATTCTGTATAGATTTTCCCCGCATGAACCTATCCAGGTTTTCGAATTTAACCGCGTTGTTTTCGGGCTTCGCTCCAGTCCGTTTCACGCGCTCCGCACAATAAAACAACTCGCTATAGACGAAGGTGACTCACACCCCACCGCTAAAGACATGATCGACACCGGCTTATACATGGACGACTTTGTCTATTCCGTTGAATCTGAGGAAGAGGGAGTTTCCACAGCGGCGGCAATGATAAGCCTCATGAAGTCCGGCCAATTCGAACTTGTCAAGTGGACAAGTAACTCTAAGGTAGTACTCGACTCCATCCCACTGTCACATCAGCTCTCATCTATCAAAGAGTTTCATGAAGCAGATCAACATAAGGTTCTTGGCCTATGTTGGTCACCCGCTAATGATCATTTCTGTCTAGCAATAACCCCGCCTATGCGTACTTGTACTAAACGCAATATTTTGTCTTGTGTCGCTAAAATATGGGACGTAATGGGATTCGTCGCACCCGTCGTCTTATACGCTAAATTGTTGATCAAACAGCTATGGTTGTGTGATTGTGGTTGGGATGACACTCCGCCGAACGACATTGCTCAACTATGGTTCCGCTTTAGGGAAGAACTTCCTTTACTCGCTGAAATAAGGATTCCACGCCACGTAGGAATCGTCTCAACCAGTGTAGTTACCCTCTTAGGATTCGCAGACGCGAGTGAAAAGGCATATGGAGGCGTCGTATACTTCCACATTGAAAACGCCGAGGGTTGCACCTTAAGCTTAATAAGCGCTAAGTCAAAGGTTTCGCCTCAGAAGGTCGTCTCGCTAGCTCGCCTCGAGCTTTGCGCCATTCTCGTCCTAGCACGCCTCATAAAGGTTATCGTTTCGTCATGTCAAACCCGCATCGCTATAAGAAATATTTTCGCATTCTCCGACTCAACTGTCGCACTCTGTTGGGTACATTCTTCTCCGCATCGTTGGCAGACCTTTGTTGCCAACCGAATAACTAAAATTCAAAATGAATTATCGCCGCAAAATTTGTATCATGTGCCCGGCACTGAAAACCCCGCTGATTGTTTGTCTCGTGGCCTTATGCCTTCGCAAATCATCCAACACCCGTTGTGGTTTCATGGCCCTCCTTGGGCCCACTTAGATATTTCGCAATGGCCCATTGTGGCATTTAATCCCACGACTGTTTCGGAGGTTCCTGAAGAAAGGAAACAAACGCTATTGGTCGCTGTACCGCCTCAAGAACCGCTATTGATTTCGTTAGCAAACCGCTTTTCGTCATGGTCAAAACTACTTCGTTGTGTAGTTTACATTAATAGATTCACCCCGCGTGGGCGCATAACCGCATCAGATCTTGAATTCTCGGAGTCACTCATACTTCGTGAACTTCAACGATTCCATTTCGCTGTCGACGCCTACGGAACCCATAACCGTAGGAACCGCCGTGATCATTTTAACCGAAAATTCTCCCCCTCTTCACTGGCCTCTCAGTGTCGTGGACGAAGTTTTCCGGGTTCAAACGGCGTCACACGGATAGTTCGTGTTCGGACGGCCACTGGGTCATATCTGCGTCCAGTTGTTTGTCTCTGCCCGCTACCTAATCAATAACTTCTACCAGTAGATAATATCGCGTCTTAGCATCCTTCGTTTCAACCCGCATCTCTATAGTAGTAACCACATCATTCGTTTCAACCCGCATCTCTATAGTAGTAACCACATCATTCGTTTCAACCCGCATCTCTATAGTAGTAACCACATCATTCGTTTCAACCCGCATCTCTATAGTAGTAACCGCATCTTTAGTAGCACCCGCATAATTCGTTAGTAGCAACCGCGTCCTTAGTGACAACCACATTGTTAGTAGCAACCGCGTCCTCAGTGACAATTTACATCCTTAGTAGTATCCGCGTCTCTAGTTCCAACCGCATCTGTAGTAGTAACTGCATCTTTAGTGTCATCCGCATCTTTAGTAACAACCGCGTATGTGGTAGCAACTGCATCTTTAGTGTCATCCGCATCTTTAGTATCAACCGCATCTTTAGTTTCAACCGCATCTTTAATTACAACCGCGTGCGTCTTGGCTTTTAGCGGTATACCCGCATCGTATTCTTTATTTCGTTGTTTAGAAGGGGTCCCTTCTAGCCCGGGGGAATGGTTGCGCGCATATTCAACTATATGATCGTTATTCATCTGCGTAGAATCAAACGTATTTGTGACATCAACTTCCTATCCGCCTTCCCTTACTAGCACATAGAATACCGCTGAAGAGTAAGCGGGACGCACAACACCCGCATAATGCCATCCAAGATGGCTACCAAGAGTTGCAATCTAGCCTCGGCCGAACCACGTCGGCCTAGTCCGAAACTTGTCTTCCCGCAGCTCCTGGGGGAACTCCCAAGTGTTTCCCTAGCTGACAGTGCCGCGCGCGCGCCGCGAGTGTTAACGATATTGGATCTGGTGCTCCCGCAATCAAGGTATGTGCTTCCATCCCTGGGACAACTGATCTCTTGTCTTTCCTAACCAATATCAGTTGAGCCATATCCTACCACGTTGACGCTCACAACCCCGCAGATTTACTATTCGGCGTGCCCATTTTCTGCTACGCGTACGCATTAGCTGCGCTGGCAAATTACCTACACTGCACACTGTTGTTTACGCATTCCAGATTTATTTGCTATCTCCGCATTCAAACATCAGAAAATGGGCACGCCGAATAGTAAATCTGCGGGGTTGTGAGCGTCAACGTGGTAGGATATGGCTCAACTGATATTGGTTAGGAAAGACAAGAGATCAGTTGTCCCAGGGATGGAAGCACATACCTTGATTGCGGGAGCACCAGATCCAATATCGTTAACACTCGCGGCGCGCGCGCGGCACTGTCAGCTAGGGAAACACTTGGGAGTTCCCCCAGGAGCTGCGGGAAGACAAGTTTCGGACTAGGCCGACGTGGTTCGGCCGAGGCTAGATTGCAACTCTTGGTAGCCATCTTGGATGGCATTATGCGGGTGTTGTGCGTCCCGCTTACTCTTCAGCGGTATTCTATGTGCTAGTAAGGGAAGGCGGATAGGAAGTTGATGTCACAAATACGTTTGATTCTACGCAGATGAATAACGATCATATAGTTGAATATGCGCGCAACCAGGAACTTGTGAATGTCTTCCGAGATTAATAGGAACTTGAAAAAAAGGATTGATTCTTATGTGATTTGTTTGATAAATATTTTGGACACTTCCCGTGTCAGTCGGAAAAAATCCTAGTTTTCAAACACTATTTTGAAACTTTTTAAACTTTAGTGATTTGTCCGCCTTCCTTTGATCTTTCCTGGAAGAAATCGCTGCAAGCGATAAGGCCTCCTATTCTTTTACCTTTTTACCAAACTGTTTAGTTTTTCTGAATAAACCATTATCTATCTATCTATTTGTGGCTACCTATTTTAATTGTTCTATAAGATGCAAGCATACCTAGATTATTTCTTGATGAATTACCTTGTATCTAATCCTAACTCATATTATAAATGCGAAAGTTTGTTTATTTGTTCGTTTTTTTGTTGTTTGTCCTTCCTCCCTGCTCTAACTAAGCAACCCATCGATTTGATTTTTGGCATAGAGTTACCTAGTTGAAAGGATGGAAAGTAACATTGGAAACTTTTAGTCCTGGTGAAAATCAAAAATCCCATCAAATTCCCATGGGAGATTTCCAGCTTACAAATTTAACGCGGATGAAACTGTGGGGAACAGCTAGTTTTTAATAATTCGGCCATAGTATAACAATGAAAAAAAACATATTATATTTTTTTCAGTCTTCAACACGTTGGTCCAGTTATAATTATAACAAAGACTTTGACAGAGGTTCTCATAAAATGCTCTCCTCCGTTTAACAAATCTATAGTGACCAAAAACTGGCCTTTCGTAAGTTTAAGCGATACTCTATGGTTTAAGCAGAAGCTTTAACCAAGGAATTTATATACGTTACGTTAGTATATCAATTCCTTGGCTTTAGCAGAGTGGTTTTATTCTCATTGGTAGGTTCAATAAATTTGCAAATCTATAGTTTTAGCCGCTAGTATCGTTTTAGTACGTTTATATTTTCTGCTGGTGAGTATATTTCAATTGATGGTACTCGAAGATAAGTGTACCTATAAAAGAAGACCAGCAACAATCATGAAATATGTATCTTTAAAGTTCTGTTTAATGTTATTTGACCTTTATTTCAAGCTGAAGGTTATTGTTCGAGTTCATGGCAAAAATTGTGTCAATCAGAATTTTTTATCGTTTGTACAAATTAGGAATTGTACGAACTGCCCAGGAATGGGTAATTCATACAGGTTAAATTTGGTCTACCTATTAGCAAAGTTACTTTTACTCACTATTCCTTACTAACTTTAGTAACTTTGTTCATAATAACTTAGGTACCTTATTTTGAATGATATTCACTAACGTCCGCGCCAGTTTCATAGAAAACGTCCGGAGCCCTGCGCATGCGCATTCCCACGGTTGGCGACAGGTGGCTTGCCCTTTACCAAAAGGGTGTGACGGCATGCTTACCTAAACCTTCTGTTATGGAATATAAGGTTTATTTTACAGTGAGGTGCTGGAGCTTTCCAGTAAGTATCGTTATTTACCTTTATTTTATAGTGATAAGCTTTTAGAAACAATTTCTACTTAAATGATCCCTCTCTACCTAGGTCTAATTTTACTACCAGTTACTGTTAAGACCTTCTTGAAAATACATTTATTTATTTATTCTACCTATCTCAGTTACAGTAGCCCCCTGCCCCCTACCCCACCTCAGATAAATAAGCCCTCTCAATTCATTATCATAAAGCAGTTTTGTGCGAGTCTGAATTACTCAGTGGTCTGAATTCGAAAATTATTTCAGTAACCTAACTACATACAATGTATGTAATATGTGTAATGCAATGTGTGTTTATATGTCATATAAAACTAAGTAATTCTTACAGTATCCTTGAAAGCTTTAGGCTACATTCAGGAAGCTGGCAGGAGCTGGTGGTTATGAAAAACAGAACTATAACTTAAAATGTACCTAACGATAACGAGGGCCAGGTGAACCGAAGATAGGTAGGTCCCTAGGACCTAATAACGTGGTATGGTGCGGGCGGGACTCTTGTATTTGTGAACTATAAATGTAAGAAAAAGTGAGTTATATGTAGTAGGTAGGTACATATAGTATATCAATGGTAAGAAATAACAATCTCTGCATGACGAGATGTGGCGCGGTGTGTAAGGTACGCCTGCGACGGCTGAGGGTTCGATTCCCGCGTTGGGACAAATGTTTGTACGATCTGCTTATATTTGTTCTGGGTATTTTCTACGTATAATAAAAATATCTATCTATGTAATATATTGTATTAAGTATATCAGTCACCTTGCCTTGTCATCACATAGCTCTGCTTAGCTTGGGCATAGATAATATAATACTACTGTACTAGGCTTGGGGCTAGATGATGCTGTGTGGATTGTCCAGCGTTATTTATTTATTTATACACCAACAAACCTACCTATACCGACCTTATCTATTAGCAACAACAACAGAACACGAACTCCCACCAGTGTAGGTAGGTACCTACTACCAAATATGTATGTATCCATTTACAAAATCCCGAGAGCCTATTGTTCGTCTCAAGGTGGGTGCTACACTTACTTCCCTACACAAAGGGCTGAACTGAGAATGAGAAATGGGTCCGCGAATCGTTCCCACCAGGAGACCATTTTTTGCGAGGGTCAGCGGTGGTTTGTAAAATAAAGGCTGTTGAAAGATATATTGTGATTTGAATGAGATGATTTCTATCAGCTCTACGTGATCAGCTGTGGTGTTTTTGCGATAGAGAGATCGGTAGGCCAATTTTACTTAGAAATTTTATTGGCAATTTTCAGCTTCCTTTTCTGATTAGCTTGGGGTTAGCTAGATGATGCTGTTTGAATTGTCCAACATTTTTTAATGAAGCTATAATTAGGATCACTCCTTTATGATACCTATAATTAGCTATGTATGTATTGTAAATATGTGAGATTTTATTCAAGTTACTTAGGCAGGGCATTTATGAAGTTTAAACCATGTTTACGGACCTTCTGATGGGGTACAAACTAAAAAAATAAATGTAGGTACTTAAATTCATCTAGAAACTACGAAACCACAACGTGAAAAAGTGATGCGAGTTAAAAGTTTCATCATCATCATCTATATAAGCCCACTGCTGGACAAAGTTAAAAGCATAGAGGATTTTTTCACTACGGTTATAAGTTTAAACACACGATTGTTTAATCTGTTTAGTTTTTCCTATGTTTTGTGTGTGAATGTGGTTTTTGTTTTAATTTCCTGTTAATTAGTTAGAGCGATATAATCGCAGTGTGATATAAGCTCTTTAAATAAAGGTTTAAAAAATACTTTTAACGTGCAAACTGAGGGGGCTAGGAGCCTAGGACTGTTTGTGTCGAAGTTAGTGAAATTAACCAACCTACATAATGTTGTAAAGAATGTGTTCATAGCTAGTGACACACTCTACGCTAAGGTGTCACGGAAGACCAGCGCTGCAGTTGGTCCCTGAGCTCCTGCAGCACACGCTGAGTGGCAGCCTTTTGGTCACACACTGTTTTTCTCAATTTAATTCTTTTTAAGTATTGTATTTTCTTGTATCTTGTAAACCAATAAATATTATCGTCATCATCAGCCCGTACGTATACGTCCATTGCACACTGAACATTATAAGCCTCCCCCAAACGACGCCAAAAATAGCGGTCCTGAGCCGCCTCCATACAACGACTCCCTGCGACCGATGCCAATGTCGCTACAATGCCGCTACAATGTCGTCGGGCCATCGAGTGGGAGGTCTTCCCACACTCCGTTTCGCATTACATCGTGGTCACCACTCGAGAACCTGTACTCCCCAACGATTAACTTAAAATTATCTACTTATAGGTATCTACTAAGTTTGTAAGGATATGTGCTTGTCACCAGACTATTAGGCGGATCGGGCTGAAACTTGGCACGCATAAAGTTCTGGTCCTAGATTTACTTTAATCGTAATACACACGTGTATTACGAAGCCAGTACCTAATACTTATTTGCCGTTTGGTGTAGATATTATGAACTTCAGTCTATACTAGTAGGTTAGGTACCGATACCTATCGATAGATCAACGCCTAGTCATTGTGCTTAATATTTATCCAATTCCAGCCGTTTCACTGTTGTCTTACTCCAATAAGCGAATTTAAATAAATTGTTTCGTAGTTTGCAGCTGGGCAGTGGAGGCGTTAGGACGCCTTCGCTGGCCTGTTTCTTCGCTTCTACCCGCATTACAAGGGTTTTCCGTCAAGGTAGCCCATAAGCGAATTCATATTCGTTTTTAAGCCAATATTTAGAACATAATTAGCGCAGAGTTCGTGTAAAAGTGAAATAATTTGTTCCTCTTTGGATTAAGAAATAATGACAATTCTTAGTGGGTACGGCTAGCTTGACATATCAAGCTAGCGTACTAAGAATACACACAACCATACTATTCAATTTAAAGATCAAAATACTACAAAAAGATTTCGGTCGCATCCAGCTCACTCACTCACGTGCTGTTTTACATCGCGTTGTCTGCGTGTGTTTGAATACCTACTTAATTACTGTTAATTTCAAATTGAAACCTCCACGCATTCCGGAATAAAGTTTTGATCGACATACGGACTACAAAGTGATCCTATTCTATAATTAAATATTCCTATTTCTTGTACGGAACCCTAAAAATAAGACTAAATAATGTTATATTCAATACCTTAACTGCCAAAATATAAGGACGATTTCGAATTAAAATAAAATACCAAATTGCTGGGAGATCTTATTTATTAAAACTTTTTCTGTTATTAAATTTGGATAAATGCTATCTTTATCTAATGAATGACATAATATAAAACCTATTAACTAATAACAATAATTAACGCTATAATGATCTTAAAACACGCCATATTAGACTTTTTGAAACAGATTTGGCTCAGCCAACAGCTCGACATTTTTAAACGAAAGACATTGTACTCTTTCTACAGACAGACTCAAAGCTTATTTTTATTAATAAAAATTAAGTTAGTATTGTTTTATACTGGCCTAATTTATTAAAATCTAATAATAAATGGCAATGAACATCATGACATCACAAACAAAACTAATTAATATTAACTATAGGTAGGCTACTTAAATTCAAATATTCAAGATAAATGCTTTTTAAAACGCGCGCATAGTTAATAACTAGATCAAAAATGTTACCGACATTAAAATACAACGCATTAGTGTTTGAGTAAGAACATTGTCAGGCGTTAATTTAGTTGGCAACTTCGAATATATATTGTTTCTACATGCGACATATAGCTCACTGGCACTGAATATTGTTATCACAGAATTTCAGTTTATGTAGCCTATTATATTTTTTTTTACTTTTAAAAACAAGAAATATAAGAAAAATTGCAGACAAAGAAATATGCTTGTAATAATTAGAAGACAGATTTGTAGAAAATGCTATAGAAAATAAGTAATTTAAGGATAGTATTACTCTGAAACTCAATTATATCCGAATAGTAGCCTATAAATTAAAATAAAACTTATTTTTAAACAAACTTTAGAAACATATTTCTAACATATTGGTCAAAATATGTATATGGTTGGCAAACCATGCTGGCATATTAATGCAATCAATGCTCTTGCGCAAGTACAAAGAGATGTCAATAGTTTCAAATGGCGAATACTGAGGGGTTTTCGGTATGCATAAATGTAATATTTATTTATTTAAATCACGTGGTTAGGGTAATAGTTCCAACTACGTCTATAAATGGCAATGTTGTCGTGTTGCCAATGTTAAATTGAAGGAACAACAACGTGAAAGAAAAAGTTCTTATGGATGACGAATCGAAAGCCCCTCATTACATATCTTGTAAAAAGTGCTAGAAAAGATTCTATTACAAATTAAAATAATTATTATAAGGCTGAGTTACCGACATAGATTGAAACAATTAACATTAAAATCCTTATTTTCAATAATAGATAAGCAAAGCCTATACAGTCGAGGCTTGTCATTCTTACAAAACTTAAGCTCTTAGAAAATGCAACATTGTTACTTCTCATTCTTTCATTAATATTCCTTAACCAGATCTTTATTTGACTGTCATTGGCCATTTATCCTGCTTAAAAATCAAGTTAAGACATACACAACCTTAATATTTTCTTGCGGCCAATCAACGCAGTTTTCAGCAGTGAAAGTGTTAAGCAAACATTTATGTGAATATAATCTTTGGTTCATAATACGAATTAAAAATTAATGAATTGAATTTATTCATAAAACGTTGAGCTTTCTGTCGTTTCAAAAATATTTTAAAACTAAGTCACAACACAAAATAATATCAATTATTCAGTAAGATATTAATCTAATTATCTTTACAGTACAAAATACAAATTATAAAACAATATATAACTATTTCGTATATTTTATATAAATGCAAATAGAATAGGCAGTGGACCGTACATTCAACAATTTAAAACACATCAGGAAAAGAACATTAGGAAACTTTATAAACTTTCGCGATTGGTTAAAATAATTAAAGATTATTTATCGCGTACCTTTGGAACGTAGGGGGAAATATAACAAAAGGTACGCGATAAATAATATTAAATTAACATTAGGAAAATTTGGCAGATAAGTGGTTAAAACTATTATTTGTGTACAATAACTACAAAAGATTCTTGCTATTTTGGAATCTGAAACTAGGCACGAGATTCTCAATCTTAAGGCATCGAATACAAGGCACGTTTTACATTGGCACTTCAGCAGTATACTCTATCCTCAACAACAGATCCATAATGTCCTGGGCATCGAACCAACGCCAGGGGGTAGCACCGCCGCCGCGCTCGCATCGCACCGCGCCGCGCCGCGTCACGCTGTACAGCAGGGAAATCGCACCGACGAAACAAACGACCGCGAATAGTTGGAAGAGGCATTTTATTGGCTCCCTGTAATCACATACTGGGAAATAAGAAAGGCGTTGTCATTTGGTGGAAGAGGAAGGGAATAGGAGAGGGGAGGGTAGGAGCAATTTTTAACCGACAAAAAACAAAAGAGGATGATGTTCTATGTTCGGCTGTATGGTTTTTTTTATGTATGATACATTTCTCCGTCAATTATGAAGCGGTTAAGAAAATTCATTCACTATTATTGTATGAAAAATGATTCAAAGGTGGTCCCATAAAAATGTTACTCCCCAGGGATAAGTATTTGTCCCAAAAAACTTAAAAAAATACGGTTTAAATCAAATCAAATTTTATTTCAGTTTTTCACCATACATTGTTAGTACACCTACCTATTATACTATGTTAGTAACCAAATTATTCATATCACATCAAATTATTATTGCAAAAACAAAAGTAGAATATAATACACTCAATATTGAAAAAACTAGATTAAATTTAATAATGTATAGATGTCAAGTTATAATCAATAATTATTGATTATAACTTGACATGAAATTATCATTTAGTTGTAGGTACTATTAGTTACTATTTATTTATTTATTGACATTTACTACAATTATAATTGTAGTAAATGTCAACAAATAAATAAATAGTAGGGGACAATTATAATTGTAGTAAATGTCAACAAATAAATAAATAGTATCTAATAGTACCTACAACTAAATGATAATTTCACTTTGCTTACTGTTAAATACTCACGTGTCTTTTAAGTTTTTACAAAACAATCACATTATTTTCAACCGGCTTCAAAGAGGAGGTTCTCTATTCTATGTTTGTTACGCGATATTTCCCCCAATTATTATTGACCGATTTTTAAAATTCTTTCACTATTGTATAGAAAAGGATCCAGAAGTAGTCCAATACAAATTGTTAATATTTATCCCTCAAAACTTAAAAATAGTGTAAAATTAGGGAATTTGAAGTCGGTTTATCGTTTTTTAAAACACGCCAAATTATAATAATAAACTATTTGACCCATGCCCATTTCGTTGGGCGGTAAACGTTTTACATGCTAATATAGCCTATGACACTCACAAATAACGTGGCTTTCTATTGGTAAAATAATTTTCCAAATCGGTTCAGTATATCCAGAGATCACCCCCTACAACCTCACAAACTTTACCTCTTTATAATTGTGTATGATCTGCAAATATTTGTCCCGGATATTCTGGGTATTTTTCTAAGTATGTTAAAAAATTATCTATCTATGTATATTTAATGTATATCAGTCTAGTACCCATAACATAGGCTCTGCTTAGCTTGGAGCTAGATGATGCTGTGTGGATTGTCCAGGAATATCCTCACTCATATAATCCGATGGAACGGCAGACCGAGACGGCCGACGAGAGAAGTCAGACGCAGGGCGGACGGCTTAACGTGCTTTCATGAACAGGTAGACACAAAATAAATCGTAAGTAGGTGCTTACCAAAAGTACTTCCTAAGTCCACGGTGGGGCGCCGCGGCTTCCCGCCTCACGCATTTAGGACAATCCAGCTCTGCCTGAGTTGAAACAGAGGTGTGATCTGTAAGTACATAGATTATTAGAATCAAATTCAGCATTATTATGGAACTACTAGGACGAACACAACTACAGGCTATCTACTTTTATATACAAAATAACTACAACTAACTACAGTGCTGCCAAATCAGATCAACTGAACTAATTTGATAAAATTAAAAATGATGCCATCCTTTTTATTTCGATCGATATGAAAGGACAGGCAACATTTTAAGTCTGTCAAATTATTTTAGTTTAGTTAATCTGAACTGCCACCAATGTCGTCTATACTAAATCATTTATTTATTTAAAACTAGCTGCTGCCCGCGCCTTCGCCCGCGTTTTATCAGGATAAAAAATAGCCTATATGTTATTACAGGTCCCAAACTATACCCATACCAATTTCAGCCTAATCTGTTCAGTGGTTTTTGCGTGTAAGAGTAACAAATATCCATACATACAAACTTTCACATTTATAATATTAGTAGGATTATTTATCTATCTTATTTGTGTAGTAGTGCAGACGACTGTTCAATAAAAAGAAAACAATGTTTACCAGGCACCAACATAAAAACAGCACAAAATAACTACAAAATCTAAATACACAAAGAAGTCTACGAGATCCTGTATATATGTATATGCCAATTTACCAATGCTCGTTTGGCTTTGCACACTACACGTGTCCGCCGATACAATATTATTGATAACATCCCTTTGCATTTCACAGGAGTTCTGTAAAATTTCAATCTTCTCACTCAATTCACCCACCAATGCCTGTAGTAGTACATTTTTGTCAGTGCCTTGACCAATCAGAGCCTCCAAGGTCGTCAGACTCTCCTCGTATTGACCAATTTTATCTCCCATCTCTTTTATAACCATATGCGCGTATGTTACGTCTCTTTCTGACTTGACTGTGTAGTTATCGTCGCATTCTAGACATTTTGTGCAATGAGCGTTATTGTTATTTACAGAAGGTGCGATTTCATCTGTTTGTGAGCCAGCATCCTGGTTCTTTTCTTGTTTCTTTTTAAGAGCTATGAGTTTTCTCGCTTTTTTGATGAACGGAGGCGGTTTACGGATAAACTTTCCGACGGTTTGACATGCCATTTCTTTATAATCAGTAGCATCAAGGAATTTTACGCTATTTACACTGATATCTTCGATTGCATCAGTTTGGGTACTGCCGTCAGCTTTGACGATATTCTTTCCGAATGGAGCTTTATATTCAACAAATAGTCCATCGTCAAAAGATGCATCGAAGTTCAGTTTTCGAACTGCATTAAAGAATTTGTGATTTTGAGCGTTATCACCACCACAGTATACATCATTATCGGTTGTATCTACTTTATCAGGATTTTTATTTATCACTAAATCAGTCTGCATTGAAAGGTTTACCATTTCTTTCTTAATTTCTTTATCAATATCAGTTTGCGTATCAACACTAGTTTTAATTTTAACCTTATCAATTTCAGTTTGCGTTTCGGAGCTGATTTTACCTTCAACTTTATCACTTTCGATGTAAGATTCAGTTTGTGTGCCAGTATCAGCATCAAAGCCAAATATTTCATCTAGGTCCAGCTGAGTTTCAGCAGACGTTATACTTTTCTCTTTATCACTCTCACTATAAGGTTCATAATCAGTCTGCGTCCCTGCTGAGACGACAGAGTTATCAAGGCCACATTTATCGCAGTGCGTTTTGTTAAATTCAGTAACGTTTAAGCGAGAGACGTTTAAACTCATCCTTATTTCGTCGAATAGGGACACGTTGGTGCATCTCCCCTGGTCTTCTGTTAAAGCGTTTATGAAGGATTCCTCGTCAAGAATGCGGTTGCCTAGAGAGCAAGGAAAGCGGTTAATTACAATAGCGCAATACATAAAGGAGCGAAGCGTTTATGGTACATATGTACAGTATGGTAAACACTAAAAAGAAAAACTAGGGCAGCATTTGGTTATTTACAAGACAAGATATAGCGTAACACACAAAAAATTATAGTCTCTGTCACGTGACATCAAAATTTCTCCCAGAAAAGATAAGTAAACAAAGTTATTTTTTTGTTTCAGTGTACTTTAATTTCATTTATTCTACCGTAGGTATATGTTAATAAATTTAATGTCGTGTAACATTCCTACATTAATAATCGCATTACCTGGTAGTGGGAACAGTCACTGGTTTGACTGTTTCCACTACCGAGCTCCTATTGGTTGGAAAGTTGAGTTGGCGGATTCAAAACCAGTACATTAAAGCCGTTTGAAGGAATGTTATAAAAAGCCGGACTCCGACAAAGACGGAGTCAGTCGTGCGAGTAAACTCCTAGGGGTAACTCTGCCCAATAAGTAAAAGTATTGAAATTATAAACTGAAGTACTAGCTAATTGTTTTATTTGTCAAATCCATGACTGTCGAGTGAAATAGGACTAGTGCGTGCTACAGTCGTTCCATTCTAAAATATTATTGATCTAATTATTTAGTTATGTAATAAACATTTTTAATACAATGCTTGTTTTTGAAAAGCAAGCGAGCACCATAAGGTTATGTATGCAGCAGAAGTAAGAAAGAAAAACAGGCAGACAGTGATTCAGCCTATATAAACACATAGTACATACTGATATAGGTATCAGTGATTTGGTAACTCTGGACACTTGGACATCTGAGCTTTACGTTGGAGCTAACGATGCTGTGTGTAAGTGTGCAGCATTATGTAAACATATCCTTTGTAAAAAGGCTTATTACAAAATATCAGATTATCTAGAGGATAAAAACTCTTGCGACGAGTTTTGCTCAAACTCAAAAACTAACAACCTAACAAGGTAAAGGTTTCTCGTTCGCTTGTTTACTTTACCTTAAAAAGATTGAAATGAACAAAAAATCAAAGTGATCACTTTATTTCCCTGTTTTACTTATGTAATATTAATTTTGTGACGTGTCCAAGAGTCCTATAAGGTTTAAGGGAATAAAGCACTTTGAGTTGAGTTTAGTTGAATTATTTATACATCAGGGTACACATTATGTACCTACATACACATTATAGGGTATTGCACATTCAATAGTTGAGCAGCAGGCCTTTTGCGGCGAGCAACGCTGAGACTGGGTAGGGAATACGTCAAATAAGTTTAAAACTATATTCACCCTCACTCAATACACTCCCATGCAAGATGTCAGTGCAGATTCCAGTTCCCCCACTTAGAATAAGTATTCACCTGAAGAGAACCTGCTGTCAGCATTCAAACTATCAAGAGTTGTCAGCATCTGATCGTCCGTGTAGCTGACATCGATGGAGCGGTTGAGCCGCAGCTGCGTCTGGTTTGATTTGTTCAGCATGTCTTTTAACTCCATTTCTAGAAGGACCTACAACAAATATTAGATTATAACCTAATTTTACCTTAATAACGATGCGAAGCGGATTTGATTTTAAAAACATAATATGACGTGAAATCTTAAGTTTTAAGTTTTAATCTTAAGTTTTAGTCTTAAGTTTTCGTCGAACCAACCAACCAATACCGTCTGTACATAAGTAAATTGCGTTAGTGACAAAATTTTGTTAAAGAGAACGTTCAAAGGGTATAACAGTATTATAAAAAAAAAATACTATATAGAGGTCTTAACGATTTTGTAAGAATGGTGGCTCTTTTCGAATTGACATCGGTTTCTACAGCTCTTAATTTTCAGTCTGAGTTGCGTAACGCTGCCTACTAACAAAACCTATTACAGCCTCTTCACTTTGGAGCTCGAGCTAAATTATGCTGTATACAATGTTCAGTATTATTTATGTACATATTTATATCAACATATTTATATATTATGCCGTGGGGCCGCGGTGTACAATATCAACCCCTCAACTCAACCCATGGATGTCGTAAGAGCCGACTAAGGGAACCTACCGGATGAAGGGCAGCAGCTTCCTTCTGAGTATTTTTAAACACCAACACTGCGATCACCATTCCGCCTGCCAAGCGTGGTGATTATGGCAAACCCTCCTACATGGGAGACCATCCACTCGATGGACCGACGACATAGCAGCGGTTGCAAGGAGTCGATGTATGGGGCGGCTCAGGGAGGGCTCAGGTCGCATCGGGGAGGCCTATGTCAAGCAGTGGACGTTTATAGGCTGATATGGTGATATTTATATCGCAGATTGCATACCTTGTCCTTGATGACTTGTTGCATAAACTCGTCCTGGTCTTGCAAGCGACAGGATAAATCAGCGTGCTGGCTCTTCAATCTTTCATTCTCTTCCAACAACGCCGATTGTCTGGTCGCGTACATTTCGTTGATACGGTGGCATTCGTCCTTGGATTTTGATAGGAGATCTTGGAGAGAATGTTTCTGGAAAAAACAGATTATATAAATCAGGCAGGACTATCTAATTGAATAGAGTCCCCAAAAAATTTGTGCGATCTGTCAGCGCAGTATGGTAATCGAAATTTAATTACGATTTACCGATAAAAGGTTGTGTGACAGACATTTATAAATACACTAGCAACCCGACCCGGGTTCGCACGGGTAGTAGAGCATATATCTCACAGGTGTTTTAGACGAAAGCTCCCAGGTGGCTTGACTTTTTTCGACACTTCTAACAATCATCGTTATATTTCAACCAATTTAAACAAAACCTTGACTAATTATATACCTGCTTAAGCACTCTATCGATTGGTGAAAACCGCATCAAAATCCGTTCAGTAGTTTCTGAGTTTATCGCGAACAGACAGACACGGCGGAGGACTTTGTTTTATAACTTGTAGTGAAGAATAATACACCATCTAGCTAGACAGCTTACGATGGTGGTCATCATCAGCATCATTTTATATACTATTCGACTGCTCGATATTAATCTCTTCTAATAAGCGACATAGCACCCTGTCTTCAGCTTGACGCATCCTACAATACGTTTGCCGAGTCACGTCTCCACTCAAGAACACTTTCAGTGCCCGGTTATCGGTTCCGTCGGATATGGCCGGCCCACTGCCAATGAGTAGGACATACATACACGACACATATTTACTATTATTATATAAAAAAATATATTTATACCAAAATTAATATCAAAAATATTAATTTTATTACCTACTTTTATTTGGATTTATTTATTCTCAAAATCAACAGCTTTTAGATATAAATGGACACTTACATCAGTCTCAAGCACCGCTAGCTGCTCGCTGGTGATCCTCGCGCGTCGCCTCATAGACTCCAGCTCGCGTTTAGCCTCGTCTAAAGCGGCGCCACTGCTGCAGAGACGCTCGCAAACATCGTCATAGTCGCGGCGGACGTGTGAGAGTGTTGAATTCTCTTCGCGGAGTCTGAGGAACAAAAACGATAGTTTTCGAAGAAAAAGGAACAAAATAATATGGCGTGTTATAAAAAACGATAAACCGACTTCAAATTCCCTGACTTTTACACTTATTTTAAGTTTTGCGGGATAAATACTAATCCCTTGGGGATATTTTTATGGGACCCCTTCGGCATCGATTTCTATACAATAGTGAAAGAATTTTCAAAATCGGTCCATAATTGGCTGAGATATCGCGTAACATACTCGTACATACAAAAAAAAACCATGTGACGAATTGATAACCTCCTTCAAAAAAATTACCATTAATTATCTGACAAAGTGGACACCCAGTGCCGGGTGTAGCCTCTATGGTTATACATTAGTTTTATTAGTCCATGCAAGTCTTATCCACCGTCTTTTGGCTTCTCTATTTATCTGGCAGGTGATCTTCGAGGACGTCTATCCAGTACCACTCATTGGCCATCTTCACTTTACATTTTGTAAGCGTTCTAGGCGCGTCAATTGTGATTGGGAGTTCAGTGTCACGTTAAAAACGCGCTTGCTAAGAGAGTGTAAGCTTCGACGGTCAGTGTGAATGTTAAATCAGTTCATAAAATAACTTACATATTGAGATGCCGCCTCAATGCATCCCGTTCAGCCGTCAGCCCTGCAACAGTCTCCTCATGCTGTCTGTCCGTGAAGGCTAACTGACTTTTCAGCTGAGTAGCCAAGTACTCTTTCTCTTTCAGCTCACATTGCAAGTCTTCTAGGAGTTGAAGACCTGGGAATTACAAATCAATAATATTATAGGTAAAGTTGTAGATTAGATTTTTTTGTTTGTAATCACAGGAATTCCCATCAAGCGCAGGGAAGACGACTTGCCAAAAGGATGGCGTGGGGCATGCCTAAACCGCGTGCAATGGCGTAACATGGAGGAGGCCTCTGTCAAAGGACAACCTCACTTACAACCGGTGTCAAAAAATTGTTTATAATTAGATAATAATAAGTAGGTATATTCTAAAATATTAAGATAAGTCTTAGAGTCAGTGAATAAAGGCGATTTTTATTTTTTTAAAGCACTGATGGAATTAACAATCTGTTGCTAAAAATAATTACCTTGATGGGTGGCTATTCAGATATCCCTGAGATATATCACAAATATCCTTTGATGAATGTTGGAAGAGGATAAAATTTTGACGGTCATCATCAGCCCATACACGCCCACTCCTGGACATAGGCCTCCTCCGTACGACGCCACAAATAGCGGTCCTGAGCCGCCTCCATCCATCGACTCCCTGCGACCGCCACGATGTCGTCGGTCCATCGAGTGGATGGTCTCCCATGTAGGGGGGGATTAGGGATTTTGACGGTCAAATGCTGACAATTATGCGCAAGTTTTAGAAGACCAGCTTCCAAGGTGCTTACCGTCAGTAGATATTCCGGAATCAGCATCATGGGTGCCTTGTCCGTTCAGCAAATTAAAACTGCAACAAATAGGACATAAGTCAATACAGATCACGAACAATATTTTATTAATAAAGAAAATAACAATCAAATAATATAAAAAAAATAAACTAGTATTTACAATAATGATCATAAACTATTATTCCTCAGCGTTTAAGTTAAAATTGGTCCTTTAGGGTCATAGCACACATACTCGTATCAACTCGGAAAGGGATCGTCGTCGCCGAATCAACTCGAGCCGTTCAGTATTATTTATATGAAACTCCCTACTGCAACGCACGGTTGACGGCTAGGCGCTCACGTCTCGAAACGTAAGCGCGGCATCGCCTAGCCCAGTTGACTCCCGGAGCTGCTGATCCGCTTTGGTTACATGCTGACGTTAGGTTGGCGCCTGGTTAACGGCGAGGCGAATGACGATACGGTGACGATCCCTTTCAGAGTTGATATGTGGGCCCTATGACCCTAACTAAAGCATCGACATACTGGGTCACAGTCACAGCCAGTTATTACTCACTCAAAAGCTCTAAATTATTGTTTGTCAAAGGATTTGGTGGAGGCTTTTGTCTAGCGGAGAAACAAAATGGGCAAACCAAAAACAAGAATATGTTTAGTGAATGAGCATATCCAGCTTTGTTACCTTTCGTCCAGGTCCATCTTAGATTTCTGGGTCTCGCTATACTGGTGCAAGGCATTGGCTAGATTGGACACGTTGATCTCAGGATTGCAATGGTCGGGATCCAGAAGGTTTTTCAGGAAGCTGCACTCAGCTCTGCAAGAAATTAATTTATTGAATTATTTAGTAATCTATTTAAAGTCAATCAGTATGTAATTATGCTCGTAGTTTTCTCCGTCTTTTGAAAATTCTTTCTCTCTGTAGAGTATACAGAATGGTGGACCAATAAAAAAATTATTCCCGAGGTATTTATATTAATCCCGCATAACTTAATAACTCAACCCGTGGATGTCGTAAGAGCCGACTAAGGGAACCTACCAGAGGAAGGGTAGCAGCTTCCTTCTGAGTATTTTTCAACACCGCGATCACCAATGCACCTGCCAAGCGTGGTGTTTATCGCAAAATCCCCCCTACATGGGAGACCATCCACTCGATGGACCGACGACATCGTAGCGGTCGCAGGGAGTCGATGGACGATGGCGGCTCAGGACCGCTATTTGTTGCGTCGTATGGGGGAGGCCTATGTCCAGCAGTGGACGTGTATGGGCTGATATGATGATGATGAACTTAAAAACTAAGGGATTCGAAGTCTATTTTGAGGTTATTCAAAACAATCAAATTATAATCTACTATATACTGCCCGCGCCTTCGCCCGCGATTTATCGGGATAAAAAATAGCCTATAATGTTATTCCAGGTCCCAAACTATACCCATACCAAATTTCAGCCTAATCTCAGTTTCTGTTTTAATGTTCAGTAGTTTTTGCGTGAAAGAGTAACAAATGTCTATACATCCATCCATACAAACTTTGACATTTATAATATTAGCAGGATGTAGGATAACTAAGAAATGACAGACATCAGGCACGGCATACCATCCTAATGAGTCAGAGTAATAATTTGTGAAGCCACTTGTTCATTCCAGGCCCAGCCAATGACATCATTCTGTTAAAAATTCTGTTAAACACATGTCATAACGTGCTAAGCTTTAGGTCGCTGGCCCATATTGTAGATTGGAACAAGAGTGCTTGATTTACATTGCGCGGGATGTGCGCGGAAGATAAAATTTTGCAGTTTTTAATCATTTACAAGGTGAGACTAGGAAGTGGATTTTCCGCCAATCGTAAACCAATATCTATGAATCAATGTTTTTAAAAATTTCAATTCAGCGGTACTTTTGGATTATTTGGGAATATGTTGATTTTTAATCAAAAATCTCTCTAAGTTTTCCCACCTAAATGCTCCAAAAGGAACATTGAATCGAAGTTCTAGTTTTATTCCTTGAAAGAAAAGGAAAATATTAATTAAAAATACAAACTAAATGAGATGAATCGAATGGTATATTTTTTTATCAAGTCACAAATTTTTGGGACAAGCCTTATGGGAAACTTGCCATAGTTCTTTGAAACTCGCGCCATCTTGAAGCAAATCACGTGACACAGTTGATTAAATTTCGGCTCTTTTATCTAGATGTCGCTAGTAAAAGTGCACGAGGGCTAGATCGCGCTGACGAGAACGCACGAATTTGCCTCATAGTGATTAGATCCTCCAAAATTATTAATGACTAAGTTTGACATTTAAAACAATTATTTTTGTAGAGCAATTCCTTTAAGAACTGCTTATGTATTGATCCATAATACAATGCATTAAATAAGAATGTGATCCTACTAAGGATGGGAGTTATTGGATATTTTGGCTACCGGTTATTAGTTGGGTATTTTGTTTCAATACCGCTAGTACCAACTGGTACCCAATAACGTTACAATACTCTATACCTGTCCTGATTTCTACCCAATATATTTCTAACCGATTTGGTTAGAAATACCAAATACTTGTTGCAGCTACATAACTTTACGGGTGAACGGTCCGCTAGTACCTATGCGTAGATGATAGTTAGGTAAGTATAGGTATTGAAGCGTTGGGTAGTTATGGCTCACGGTCGGTTAGGCGCAATGCTCGCTTTGCACAGTTATTCCCTAGCGGTATGCGGATTTTACAATAGCGTTAGATATTTTAGGACCATGCTAATAGTTACTGAGTTAGTTATTGAATACCGGACTCATCTCTATATCCTACTAATTTTAGACCGATATCAGTACTGACTACATTCAGCAAAGTTTTTGAAAAACTTACTTTAAGTAAGTTGACATTTAAGACAATTATTTTTGTAGAGCAAGTCCTTTACGAACTGCTTATGTATTGATCCACACAATGCATTAAATAAGAATGTTATCCTACTAACTTTAGACCGATATCAGTACTGCCTACATTCAGCAAAGTTTTTGAAAAACTTACTTTAAGTAAGTGAAAGAATGTAGGCAGTACTGATATCGGTCTAAAGTTAGTAGGATTTACTTTACATCAATTGCTTAGGCATTTCAATGGCAATGACCTGTTACATCGTTAGCATTTCGGGTTTACTCGCGGCAGGTCAACTACTAATGCCGGTGTAGAGTTGGTATCGCATATTTTTGATGCTTGGGAGAAGTCGCAAGATGCTTTAAGTGTTTTTTGCGACTTGTGCGTGAAAAGCATTCGATTGTGTACACCATGGAACATTAATCAGGAAAATACATCACTATGGAATAAATGACACCTCTTTGGATCTTCTTACTTCTTACTTGAGTGACAGGATACAAAGAGTTGACATTAATGGGAAACGGTCTTCGGGATCTGTAGTTACAAGGGGTGTACCGTAGTGATCTATTCTCGGCCCTTTCCTATTTTTGGTTTACATTAATGACCTGCCTCATCTCGTTAAAAATAATCACGAGATTGTATTGTTCGCTGATGATACTTCTTTAATTTTCAAGATGATTAGACAAAACACAAATTATGACGATGTAAACAATGCAATATCAAAAGTAGTCCATTGGTTTAGTGTCAATAATCTTTTACTTAACGAAACCAAAACTAAATGTATTAGATTTATTCTACCAAATTTAAAACAAGTAAAGGCTGATATAAACGTAAAAGGAGAAACTTTAGACATTGTAGACAGTACCGTATTCTTAGGAATAACTTTAGACAGTTAAACTTCAATGGGGCCCACACATATGTAGATAAACTATCGAAGAGACTTGGTTCTGCAGCATATGCAGTCAAAAAATCTTACAGACGTTGAACCTTATAAACTTGTCTATTTCAGCTACTTCCATAGAATTATGTCTTATGGCATATTACTGTGGGGGAACGCTGCAGATATTAACGCCGTATTTGTGCTGCAGAAGAGGGCTATTCGTGCTATGTATAACATGGGCCCTAGAGAATCCTGCGTATAAATTCAAAGAAATAAATATAATGACAGTACCATTCGATTTAGACAGTCAATATATTTATGAAAACTTATTGTACACTCATAGAAATATCGACCGATTCCCTAAAAATTGCGACATACATAATGTAAATACTAGAAATAAGAACAAATTCGTTTTGCCCAAAACTAGGCTGCACAAGATTAGTGTATCTTTTAAAGGGCAATGTAGCTATACGCTTCTACAACAAAACTCTGAGTGAGTTGCAAAAATTATGAATAAATAAATTCAAACAAATATCAACCATATCCTTTGTAAAAAGGCTTATTACAAAATATCAGATTATTTAGAGGATAAAAAAGCATGGGACGACTTTTACTCCAACTCGAAAACTAACAATCTAACAAGGTAAAGGTTTCTTGTTCGCTTCTTTACTTTACCTTAAAAAGATTGAAGTGAACAAAAAATCAAAGTGATCACTTTATTACCCTGTTTTACTTATGTAATTTTAATTTTGTGACGTGTCCAAGAGTCCTGTAAGGTCTAAAGGAAATAAAGCACTTTGATATTTGAATGCTTTAGGCGCAGCTCCGGTATCATGTCTGTATGCCTACTGTGTAAGAATGTGACGACATATACACACACACACAGAGTTTAATTCTGTATAATATAAAATAAATAATAGCTCCTGCCCGTCCTCTTTTTCGGTACAATAAGTAATCTGTAGAAATACTGGTCTCAATTACTTACATTCACTAAGGTGGGTACATAGTACATTTTGAAGAACTGTAATTTGCCATTTTATTGAAGTATCATGTGAAGCCATGTACAAGCTAGTTGTTCTACCCTATGATTTATTAAATAATAAACTGTGACACACCTTGTCTAAATTTCTGTGAATAGGGCAAGATGCCAGCAGGAAGCGTTGGAGTAAAGCTATGAAACTGACCTATTAAATTCTTGTTGAATATAAACAAATTCTTAACGATTTGTTTATTAGTAATATGCAATATAATGTTTGTGTTTTTTCAACACAAACATAGTTTTTGTGGTTAAACCACTTGCATTCATAATGATCATTATATTAACAGAAGATTTTTGTGAATAAAGTTTTTTTAGGAGGTTTGTCCCAGAGCCATCTGGCAAGAAGTTAAAGTAGGAAGCTGTTCAGAAAGTATTATTGTATTTGTTGTGGATTCCAGGAAAGCTTATTATTGATGCCTTGCGACCCACCCAGGCTTCTTCTCTTCAAAAACTGTAGGATCCTTCCTCTCGCCTGCATGTACATATGTATATTAAAGAAATTTTTCTATTTGTAAAATCACATCCAATGTACTTTAAAATGCGTAGCGATGTGAAAACTCGACAAAAAAGGCTTAAATTTAAACTTTGCTCTACAAACACCAGTGCAATAAAGATATATATAAAATAAATATTTATAACATGTGCATCACTATTTATAATAAATTACCGGAACTTAATGGAAATATATTTAGGAAAAAGTTAAATGGATGGCTTCTTGATAAATGTTTTTATACTGTGAAAGAATATTTAGAAATTTGAATTTTATAAAAATGAATAATACTTCCTTCTAATAATAAGACTCAGATAATATTTGCATGCCTGCATGCAGGCTGAAGACAATCACTAAAATAGTTTTAAGATCTGACATCTCTTCTTCTCTGTCGTGTTCTTCATTGCTGAAGGTAGTGCCCGTCCTGGAAAGCCTTCATGGAGACACTGATGAAGCGCTTCCACACTGCTCTGTCTTCGTCCTGTCTCAGGGCTGCAGGCAAAGTGAGTCCCGTTATTGCCTTAATTTGGTCAGACCAGCGGGTTGGTGAGCGCCCTCTTGGTCTTTTCCCCTCTATTTTGCCTATTACCACTAGTTTTTCGATAGCAGGTCCTCTTGATAGCAGGTCGTGGATAACCTGGTTTTGATCTTCAGTTGTTCAAGAATGGATATGTTGGTTCGTTTTGCTGTCCACGGTAAGATCTGACATACTGTATATTAATTTTGTATTCTTGCAAATAAACGTTTGATTATTATGATTCTATATTTTATCTTATTTCCCGCTGTTTTTCAAACTTCCAATTATTTAAAACTAGCTGTTCCCTGTGGTTTCACCAGCGTTAAATTCAAATTTCACATTTCTGTGTGGATAAAAAGGTCTTTTCCGTGTAGTCTTTTGGACGTGAAGGAAGGACAAACAAACACACTTTCGCATTTATATTAATTAGGATAATAAGTGATAGAATAGTAGTAGTACTAATACACGACACAAAAAACTTGTTTTTTTCTATACTTTTTGCTCTACTTTTGTCAAGGTTGTATCACTTGAACCGTAATAGGTAGACAGATGAAATTTTGACAGGTTGTGTAAAACTAATGTAAATTTAACAATTGGCATGACAACTGATTATGAGAAACTACGCCGTGATATTTTAAGAAATGTACTGAAAAAAAAATGGAAGTCGAAGGAAAAATACTGCTTTTAAAAATGCTTTTTCAACTTTGCTCAACAACGCTACATCGTGGCGGCTGTCTATGACGTCATAGAAGCATGAACATCTGATGATACAGAATGATCATAATATTTTGAAGAGAAGCTTTACCAGCTATTCTGTGCCTTTACATAACATATTGTGACGGCATGACATCACAGTTATGTATTCTCTCATTGGTGTTCAACGTGTCATGGCAGATTGCTGTATTTTGTAGTTTTATTTTATCAAAATACCTAATAATTAATCTCGAACAAAAAATAAAATATAATATGTGTTTTGTAATCTATGGTTCAGGTATAATTCGGTATAAACACCTAATTTTTGTGATTATTAGTTACTGTCGTCATCCCTATTACCATTGGGTCCAACATCCAGACGAAGTTGAATATCTATCACCAAAGTTTGCAACCATGTTTGTAGATTTTATGTTGAGTTTTCAACTGTTTTTTCTTGGGATTTTTTCATTGCAGCTGAATGAAAATTAAGCTGTTTGCATTTATTAGAAGAGATATGTTTTTCCTGTATAATATTTATTAACTTATAATGTTTAATAACTAATGTTTATTAAAAAAGCTTAAAGCTGTGCATGAGCGTTTATTCTTGTAAAGCTGTTAAATTGAAAAATTTTTGACTAGAGGTTAGTTCTAAAGTTACTCCTAATGTTTATTTTTGTATGTAAGGTCTTGTTCATAAAGATACCATATTTGACTTAGTCATCAAAAAAGGTATCATTGAAAATATAATAGTTTTTTCTTGCACCATTAATTAGAGACATGCCTTTACAAAACTCCCTTAATATAAATTTTACCGCCTTATCCATATATGCGTCTTCAGCACATAAATTATATTTATATTTATTGATGATTTAGAAAAGCGGTTATTTAATCTTGTTTTGAATGGGTTTTAGACACGAGTTATCGATACAAAATCAGACGGTAAATACTTACTTGTTTGTCTTCACAAAAGGGGCGAATTGGTCCATCAGAGCATCAACACGCATCGAACTCGTGCTCTCAACACCACATCCCTCGAATATCTGGTGCGCCGTCACAAAATAATCTGGAAACGACTCTATTTATAGTAAATAAACAAAGCAACACACCAACGCGACGAGTTTATATTTACCTACTTTACTTACCATCTGTGCTAGTCGGACTTGGGCCCCTGGCGAAATCCATTATCTCCACGTTCGAGAAATAGACGAAATCAGTTAAAATTACACGTGAGATTACAGAAATCTAAGAATTGGCTTGGAAATAATAAAAATTATCTAACCCCACCGCGCCGCCCCGGGAGCCAGTCAGTTGGTAAACATGAGTTATTTTTTACGTAACCTAACGGTCGGGTAACTTAAATATTAAATACTCATTCCAAAACGCGGCCTCTTCTAATGCGAATTTCACTAATCATTACAAAAATCGAAACCCAAGACAGAACAAACAAAAACAAATTCTAGGTATCAATTCAACCGTTCTCAACCGTTCCAAAGAGAATACAATACTGAGAGAACCGTTCTGAAAAACGGACCAACCACAGAGTTGACAGAGTAGAGTACATTATAAATGGACCAACCAAACCAACCGCCGTTACTAGGGATAGATAAAAAATATTTATAACATATCGATATTTTTTCCGAAATTAATCGGTACAATGAGTCGATATTTTTATAAACGATGTCGATTTTCGGTTATTATTGCAGGTTAACAACTTTGTATTAAAATCGATATTCTCAAACTGTAAGCTATTATCTATTTCAGGTTACCAATTATACACACTGAGGCGCTGCGGGCTGTACTTTGATAACCGACGCGCACGTGCCAAAGCGATGCGGGCTAGGATCCGCGCCGCCAGCTGATTCGGTTACTAGTGTTTGAAAAATGTTACTCATTGCATTTTAAGACGTTTAGTCGATTGAAATTGATTCTCGTTGGACATCACTGTTGCTTAAAAACAAAAACTCTATGGTCATAGACAAGAAATTAGCCACACTATTGCCGTGAAGTTTTGAAAAAGTTTGTTGTGAGCGTGCGTTTTCTTTTAGTATTTTTACAATGAAGTAAGTATTTTCAAATAATAATATGTAAGAAATTTAATATTTAAGCTATGTGGATATAATCTCTTAACTTTGTAAAGAAGAATCCGTTCAAATTGTGGTAGAAAATATTTGTTGGTGTTTTTTAGCCATATTTATATGGTCAGTAAATCTATTTGTACGTTAAATTATTCAGAATGATAAAAAGTACATGTTAACTACTTTTAGATATTTAAAGACATAAATTAACCCCTGCAGATTATTGTTTTCTTTCAGAAAATAGGAGTAAATGTAATTAATAATTCATTTTAGGTGCAATAATATAAATCTATACCGCTGCGGGCTGCAAATGCTGCCCAAGCCGGCTGTTTAAAATGTAAAGGTGTGTTCAGGTGTATTCGACTGTTCGCTGGCCATTGACTTGAGTTGGGTCGTTTGTTTATGTTATCTTGTAAGTGTAAATCAAAGCTCATCAAGCTGTGCAATTGGTTGGCTTACAGATATTGACGTGTGGTGCCGTATACAGAACAATAAAAAAAAGGACCGCATATAAGTGCGAGCAATGCGAAGTTGCACTTTGCTTGGAAAGGTGTTTCAAAGAATACCATTCCTAGTTATTTATATTAAAGTAAAATGATTGAATGTCCATGGTTTTTATTTGCCTTTTATCTAAGTACCTATATAAAATGCGTGCGATAAATTTCACGCATGACGTCATCTATCGAACAGCGCCCCGGATCAGAAATGTAGGTTTTTACGTGCAACGTTCAACCTGCCTGTCTGTTTGGTTCAGAAAAAATATCACTGTGAAACCACCTTTACCGTGTGACCTTTTAAAACGCTCCGGGCGCGAATCCATGCCCCAGTCAGTGTATTTTGCGAGCTAAGTAGGATAGGTTTCTTTTGTTATTTTAAAAAGTGAAATAATTCAACTCGTTGACAATATTATGTAGTTTCTTGTGTGATAATAATCTTTCTATATAATATTATAATAGAGGTATGTTATAAAAAATTGTGAACAGTGACCTAATGAGGTAGTTGGAGCCTTCAACGATTTTTATCAAGGTATTTACAGGTTCAATTTTAAGAAATGTTATGTAAAATCAAAGAATATAAACTTTTCTATGTTTTTCATCCATATTTGGCAGTCATAAAGTGAGTAGTTTAAAAGCTACATAGGTTTATGTTTACGTTGCGCGCCGCAATGTTCGGTTGGAAATCCTAATTTGATAGCCTGAATTTAGGAGGATATTTCTTTTATTTTCTCTACTGGCGATTAGTTTTTTTATCATTATTTGATTTTGTAGATTATCTGCGGTCTGAAATAATCTTAGACGAATTAAATAATAATAATATTTAATTCGTCTAAGGAAATAATACGAAACCCGCTAATTTAATTGTTTGTTTTCGGAAATATACATTATTTTCTGCAAGTGAATGAAAAATTTACAAAACTTTTTTTTAAACCGTCGCCATCGCCCTAGACCCACTCAGGACAGCATAATCAACGATATCGATAAATGTGAACAAGGGGCAACACATGTTAAGTTACGGGTAGATTTAGTGGGACGTATAATGCAAAATACAGTTTCTCCAAAAGACTCACGACTTGTTTTATTACATAATTTTATCAAAGATCTAAAAACATCTTCATTTTTTATTCTCTATCTGACGCACACGTCATATATTTTTAACTGTAGACATTTTTCCAATAACACCATAGAGTTAAAATATAGAATAGCAAGGAGTCTATTCTTAACAACACATTCCTATTTATTTTGAGTTGTATATTTTTTCTCCTTCCTGTGTCGGTAATCGGTTGAAAATTTAGCACTTATTTTTAAATTTTCGAATATTTTGACAATGCTCATAATTAAACTAGCATTCGGCAAAAATTAACTAGGACAGCTCTGAGCTCTGTCATAATGACATAGCGTACCTATTGGAGAAATGGATTGACAAGTGCTGATGATGATGGGCAAAAATATTGAAATCTTCTTCTTCCTGCCCTTATCCCACACTAGATGGGTTCGACACAACATGTATTTTTCTTCCACTCTCCTCTGTCAGCCGTCAAAATAATCGAAATAAAGATATCTTTTAATATATATCGATACGAATAATTAATATCAATACGATATATTTTGTTCGTTTGCTCATTCCTAGCTATTACTCACTATTCTATCTTTATTATTTATGCACACTACATAAATAGTGATGGGACTTCACTGACGGCGAATGCCAACGTCTTCGATGCTCTGTTAATCGATGTTTTGTCGTTGGGTTTTGCTTTGTTTGGATCAACAAAGAATGCAATTGTTTTATGGAATCCACTCACTCTATTGGGGCGATAGATCTCAGATAAATCATGCCTCTCGGACCATCTCGAAGTACTTTTTAACTATAGATTTCTTTGTTACAACTTAAAGCTAGGGCCTTTTATGGCCTAATTAAGCTGTTCTTCTTAACCTAGTTAGCTGACCCCTATTAATAGTAGTTTCTAATAAATTTCGTTTAGAAAATATCTATGCCAAACTATAGGGTATGGCTATTTCTTAATAACTCACTCATTCATTGACTAATCGATCGTATAAATGTTTAGGTACTATGAGTGCATGGCCTATAGACGAGTTTGGAATTAGAGGTAGAATTCAGAACCAAAATAAAGGGACAATTCTAAAATAATGTTTAAAGTGTATCAGTGTCGTCAAAAAAATAAACACCCAAGTTCCTTCCTCGTTTTTACTTTTAGCATACCCACAGATTTGAAATACCTACATATTCTAATTAGGGTGAAAATGAAAGAGAAAATTTCAAATCATGACTTGAAGTAAAAAGAACTCGTTAAGTTTTCTTTATCAGTAAGTACCTTCCTACAAAAAGTCGTGAGATCCGAACAAAAACATTGATGTAAAAATTATGCAAAGTCTCGTCTCTTATTACTTCGTCCATTTAAAGTTTTGATATCACGAGAAGTTGGGATACGTTTTCTATGAATGCTTTGGTCGGATAGGTGAAATAGATGAATACATAATATAGGTACATATTAGAGTAAAATAAGTAAAATAAATAACACACATGGTATCGATAAAATCTCTTTTTGCACAGGAGCATCACTACGGACGGAACGATTAACAAACCTCAAAGTGCATCAAAGTGTCATTGATCCTGACATAGACATTTTTTTGTTTTCTTGCAAAATAATCATTTTTTATAGCATTTCTAGATACTCTAAGTATATAGCCATAGAGTAAATTCTAGCTCAATCTAGCCACAAGCTAAGCGTAAGCAAAGATTGTGTTATGGATGGGTAAGTTATCTGATATACATATTACAATACATTTTATAGATATTTTTTATTTATACATAGAAAACTACCAGAACAACCTGAACAAATATCTGCAGATCGTACAAATATTTGTCCCGAGGCGGGAATCGATCCCGCAACCTCCTTCGTCACAAGCGACCTTCGCCCACAGAGGTCGTCAATAGACAATCGGCGTCTATTAAAGGTGGTATTCCACTCGTCAGATATCTTTGTCCAACATTTGATCTTTCTTCGACGGACACCAATTACACCCTGAACAATCGTACAAATATTTGTCCCGAGGCGGGATCGAACCCGCAACCCGCTGCATCGCAGGCGGACCTTCACCCACCGCGCCACAGATATTATTCCAATCACTTCACACTCACTCATTTACTTCGCATGTAAAAGTTTAAAAAAAAATGCCTATCTACAAACTGACTGGAGTGACTGTGAGGAAAAAATGCTTCTGTAGTGTCACACTAGTGTGACAAAATGGTGTGATAAGGAGTAGGTATGCACTCCTTAGCAATTGACGAGACAAGGCGATCAAAATATTAATCTTTGAACTTGTTATTACGAACTAGCGAGCGTGAAATAAAAAAACCTCTAGGTATATGTAATGTAAAAATCATTTATTGTGTAATAATAGGAAGTTTTATTCATAATAAACTAGTTGTGCCCGCGGCTTCGCCCCCGTGGATATGTTTTTTTGCGTGGAACCCTGATTTTTATAGTTAAAGTCCTATTCCGGACGGAGGTAAATCCAACAAATCAAAAATCATTAAAATTGTTTTAGCCGTTCTCGAGTTTTAAGTGGTGTAACTAACACGACTTTGTTTTATATAGATAGATAAGGGAATGGTTTTAATCTCTTTATAATAACTGCAGGCACATTAAATATGGTACACGTACCTACGCTAAATAGGTAGGTAGGTACTTACGTCCTAATGATCTCAGAAGAATAAATCATTAATATAAAAACAAATATATAATAACAATATTTGATAGGAATAGGAATCTTATTCATAATAGTCTGCTAACTTAAAGCATTGCTAATTCTCACTCTGTCTTCTTCTATTGACATAAGTCAGAGTGAGAAACAACACTGATAAGCAGCTGTTTTAAGTTAGCAGACCATTATGAATAAGGGGACTAGACTTTAAAAAAATATTAACTATCTTTTCTAGGACCAAATTGCTTGGGAAGACAAATCTAACGAACCCAAACTAAGTAGTTTTGTTTAGGAGTTCCTATGACCACCTTCGGTCTTCATCATCAGACCAGCTCGATGGTAGGTACCATGACATTGCACTGTCACCGAACTTACATAAGTACCATTGCCAATTTACAGCTCAATCGGTTGAGGATAACTGCTCTAAAATTTAGTAGCAAGATTTGTCCCACACAAACTAACATGGCAAGTAGAATAAAGGCTTATAAAAAGTCGTTGGCAATTTAAATTCACCGTTCCCTTATAGTATTAAGGACTTCCACCAGTCCCTTGTGTACTTTTAAAACTGCCAGTCTATTTTCCACCATTGAGAAGTCACTCAGTTCAATCTGTAAAAATATAGAAAAAATTTAATTAAATTTTTTGGCGTCTTGAAAATTTGATAAGTATTACCTGACACAGATTCGCGTGAACCTCAAATAAATTATGTGGTTAAAATTTTTTCTGCGCTGTACAATCCTAAAATATTATTGATTTGACAAAAATAAAAATCTACTCAACTATTTACACTGTTTTTAAGGTTTGCGGGACAGATAGTAATCCCTCGGTAGTAAAATTTAAATAGTACCATCTTGGGATTAATCTCTACTAGCTGCTGCCCGCGGCTTCGCACGCGCTTTTCATGTACCCTATGTCCGTCCCCGGGATACCATCTACCTCCCTGCCAAATTTCATTAAGATCCGTTCAGCCGTTTAGGCGTGAAAGGTAACAGACAGAAAGACAGAGATACTTTCAAATTTATAATATGTATAAAATATAATTCTAAACAATAGCAAAATAATCATTACAATTGGTTCACATGTAATCGACCAACTTACATAAATAACGAACGAACGTAGAACATCCCCCTTTTTAGAACTTGGTTAAAAAGAAGAGGAAGGTTTTTCCACAAATTTTAAAGCATTTTCTATGAACCAATTTTTTTAAGAAACTTTACGCGCTTTTTCTGAAACGCGTACATTCCCCCGATTCCCACAGCATCATATAGCCCCGAAGTAAGCAGAGTTTGTGGTGGAGTACGGGTACGAGATAACTGACAATTTCCTGTGTCTCGGTCGCGTGTGTAAGGCACCATTGAATCGCCATTGCTGCGTCCACCGCGCGGCTGCAGCTCCGCTTCGCGTCAAACCAGTGTGTTGGAAGAACACCAACATTTTATCTCTTTACGAGACATTCTTCAGGGTGAAAGATCTGCAGAATCTGCAGATCGTACAAACTTTGTTCCGAGACGGGAATCGAACCCGCACCCTCCTGCGTCGTAGGCGAACCTTCGCCCGCTGCGACACAAAAGTAAACCTTTGATGATGATTGTCTAGCTTGTGATGATGATGGTACCCACCCCATCAGGCGGATCCTGGCTTCTCGGCGGGAACCGTCCGAACATTCTCTCACAGATGGCGCACAGGCCGCACCAAGTGCGAAACTTCAGCGTGGGATCTTTCATCTGAAAGAATATAAAGAGAAGACATGAGATCTCTTTGTTATGGAAGCGTCAGAGAAGAACAGAGTGACAGAAATAGACTAAACATCATGGATTTAATCATGGTATAAGAAACAAGGTATGCTCTTCCGAGACACGATGGTCACGTGGGTGTCTCCAGGCTACGTCATCGACGCGATCGGCGAATGAGAAGACGAATCTGTTTCCTGGTGATACCAGTAGCGTAAAATCGTAACTCCCCGAGCTCTCCTGTATGAATCTGATAAAAACTATGTGGTTTTGTATTTCCTCATCATTATTGACATGTATTACATGACATTGACATGTAGTACATTGACTTGTATTTAACTAACGCTGTTTTGACTGATCTAACACCTAATAAACTTAATTGACGCTCCACATTTTTTTTATTGATTTGTCAATTGACCCTTATCACATGACAATTCATGTGATCAACATCAACATCCACTCGATGGACTGACGACATCGTAGCGGTCGCAGGGAGTCGATGGATGGAGGCGGCTCAGGACCGCTATTTGTGGCGTCGTACGGGGGAGCAGTGGACGTGTATGGGCTGATGATGATGATGACATGACAATTAGTTCCAAATAGCTCGATAGATGGTGATTGATAATAATATCTTAGAAGATCAAGTTCATGAAGTTAGCATGGACCTTGGACGAACAAAATTGACTCTCCTTTCGTCAAAGAAGGTTTGAGTTTCCAGGAGTTGATCATAGATTCACCCAAAAACTAATCTAACCTCCACCTTCTGAGCTGTTTGGAACTAATTAGTCACATATATTTTTGCAAAATAAAAACCCCTCATTACATTCTAAAAGAAACCTTATTCTATAGCCATACAGTATAAATTACCTCATTAGCGTCCCCCGCTTCATCCATACTCCGCTTCCACCCAAGCACAGTTAGTTTGATCTCATCAGGGATGCAGATCTCTTCGATATAGCTGTCGAATTCCATGATGCTCCTGAAATGGGCCGCCTTTTCCGGGGTCAGGATGCCGCCCATCATGAGCATTAGACCTTCTTCTATGTTCTGGAAGATTAAAATAAAAAGCTTAGAATCAAAATCAAATTATTATTTATTGTGTGCACATATTATGTAGGTTGCGTTTCAAGACAGAACATATATATATTTTTTTGTGTATTCTATTATTGCTTGTCTTGTGTTTTGTGTACCTACTAAACTAAAATATATAAAATCAAAAATAATGCTGGACATTTCACACAGCATCATTTAGCCACAAGGTATAAGCAGAGCTTGTGTTATGGTTACTAGAAATGGTTAACGCCATGGTAAGAGCCATGCACTCTGTTCCCACTGAGAAGTGGCTTCATCATCATCATATCACTGTCCACTGCTGGACATAGGCCTATGGATCTCCACAATGACCGACCGAAGTGTGGCTTATTTTGCTAAAAATCGGAAACCTCAACGATTTTACTTCGATGCATCATACACCCATACTATCCAAATGAATATTATAACAGCGAAAGTAATTTTTTTCTCCCCCAAATGGCTGAACAGATCATATGAAATTCGGCAGGTATGCCAGGGACGGACATAGGCTACTTTTTATCACGGAAAAGAGCGTGCGAAGCCGCGGACGACAGCAAGTAGGTACATAACATTGGACCCGCTGACTACCAATTTACATCCAACCCATATCATATCCAATACAATCGATGAAGAAAGCTGTCAAACAAAACAAAAACTAATTTGAAATCGGTACTAAGTATGCGTTTGAGAGTTGACTAACTAATCCCTCTACTATACCGATTTAAATTTAGTTGTCACATACGTCAAACTTACAGCGGCGGCCACTAACTTACTTTGATCGGCATCCTGTAACCATTCTCTTTAAATTTCCTCAACACTGTGAGGTACAGCAGCTGTTTCGACCGCTTCAGATTCACGAAACGCGCTGCGTAGTTCATTGGAGACAGCGCTGGAAGTAAAATTCAAGCTTTTAAGTTCAAGGAACGCTTCGGGGATATACACTCATGGAAAAAACGGAAAGCAAAAAATGGAGCCAAATCTCTCCACTATGAGGCTCTCTTACAAGAATGTTACACTGAGCGTATCTTTCACCAGGCTGTCTCCATACTTTGGTCCTTTCATGAACTGCCTTCTGACAGAATCTGGAGTCATTAGTAAAGAGAACTTCTCCCCAATCATCATCATCCCAATTAAGAATGGAACGAGCAAAGCTGGACCGAGCTACTCGATGACCTGGTGACCTGTGGTGAGCAATGGGCCTCTGGCCGGCAAGTATACCCCTACACCAGCTGCTTTAACTCTTCATCTTATCGTTTTGGTGCTAACTGTTACACTTGCCGAACTTCCTGTAGCTATTTTCGTACCTCGGAACAAGTCAAAGTGAAAACTGCTTACAATAAATCTGCCGTCCCACTCTGTTGTTACTCTTTTACGAGCTTATCCTGTACGTCTGATATAGGTACTCTCTAGTCTGTCGGTATCGTTTAACATTGCGGAAAGTCATAGACTTGGGAACAAGACAATATTTTATGTTGTTCTACCTTATTTTTGCGTTCCTCTTTTGTCCCAGAGTGTAGTTAGGCATGCCATCTAGTTTGCGATTGAGGACTAAAGAAAAACTTTGGCAATAACATCTTGGTTCTGTCACCATTTTGATTTTTACTGATTCACACTGCACCATAAAAATAATGAATTATGAATAAATGCAGATGCCACAACCATAAAATTGATTTTCATATATATTTTTGATAATTTTTAAAAGATGATGTCGTTTATATGTGCAACCGTATAATACTTACTCTCAAGTGCATTAGAGTCGAGAGGTAGAGAGAACTGTGCGTTCTGTCGGGAGAATACTCGCGGGATGTGCAGCCAGTCGCCTAGGCTCATGTTGGGCATCTGGTGAGAAATATAAACTTAAATAAATACTCAAACAAGATTTGTCAAATCCTGCTAATATTATAAATGTCAAAGTTTGTAAGGATGGATGTATGGCTGGATATTTGTTACTCTTTCACGCAAAAACTACTGAACGGATTAGTCTGAAATTTGGCATGGGTATAGTTTGGGACCTAGAATAACATACAGGCTATGTTTTATCATAAAGGAGGCCCTTCATACCTTATGCTGTATACAGTATGCCGAGTGTGTAATGTAATGTCATACAAACTGTTTACTACAAAGTTTGCGTAGGTAACTTAATTTTCTATGAAAATCTGAACAGCGCCCCAAGCGGGAAGTTTACAAAACATTTTTGCGAGTGTGCATCTTTTACCATTACTTTTTATGTTAAGTAAAACGTGAATTTGACTCTCTTTCGCGTATGCATTAGAAAGAGATATAAAACAAATGTAACGGGTTTCTCAATAAGAGTGCACTTTTTAAATTTGCTGTAATTTATTTTTCGTGCATATGGCAACTCTCATATTTCACAGCTTTCACCTATGATTATTCCGATTTATAAAGATGGAGCGTTACACAAAAGAAGAATGTGTTTATCATTGTGAAATCTCATTACGAAAATGGAGAAATGTATGCTGAGACCGCCCACAAACTCGCAAATTAAGGAGTTCGTGTAACCTCAACTGGATGGCATGGATCTGGATGACATGTGGTTTCATCAAAACGGCGGCGCCACCTACCACATCGCCGATGAAACAATCCATTTATTGCAACAACAATTTCAAGACCAATCATCTAACGATATTCTGATGTCAGCTGGCCGCCAAGATCGTCGGATTTACCGCCGTGCGTTTTCTTTCTTTGGGGTTTTGTGCAATCTCGGGTAATTATGCAAATAAACCAGAAACAATTCCTGAGCTCTAGGCCGCGATCCAACGCGTTCACAATAGACACTTACAGCATAATTAAGGGATAAAGGGAGGCCTCCACGACGCAAGAGGTTGCGGGTTCGATACTCGCCTTGGGACAAATATTTGTACGATCTGCAAATATTGTTCTCTGGTGTTCTGGGTATTTTCTATGTATAATCAAAAATATGTATCTGTGATATACATATATTGTATTAAGTATATCAATCACCTAGTACCCATAACATAACACAAGTTCTGCTAAGCTTGGATCTGGATGATGCTGTGTGGATTGTCCAGCAATATTTATTTATTATTCATCCTTTATACTGTATTTATGTAGTTTAGCGAATCAGTTTACCTTCATTTCTTTCAGTAGCGATTGCATTTCAGTGCCGTAAGGTCTTTCAGGTTTTGTGCGAAGTGCCTCTTCATAAACATACCGTCTCTGAAACAAATAAAATATCACTTCAGTAACGACCTAATACTCGAAACTCAGATTGAAGCACTCGATGCAAGTCGCAATTTTTAGACAATAACAGTATCGATGGCATTTTGTGTCCGTCTAGTTAGCAGCCCCGCCATGGAATTTGGTGATTTCAACTATGCCAATAAATAGACCCTAAATAGACCCTCCGGGTGCCATAAGTAATATAAATAGTGCCCCAGTACTATAGGAGATATCTAGGTGTTTCACTGTGGCTGCTAGAGATGTAGATGTTTAGAGATCTCTTAAACCACAGGGGGTCTATTTATGAGACTTGCAGGAGAACTAGATACCGTAGGGAACAGTTTATTGGCATAGTTCATGATTCATATTTCGCTACGGTTTCGTCGGAATCAGCGGGGCTGCCAACTAGACGTCAAGATAGCAGCCACAGTGAAACACCTAAATATCTACTAAAGTACTGGGGCACTATTTATTGTACTTATGGCACCGGGAGGGTCTATTTATTGGCATAGTTGAAATCACCAAATTCCATGGCGGGACTGCTAACTAGACGGACACGGTATTTTGGGGTAAGACAGGCACAAAAGTGGCTACATCAGTTGCAACTTTAGCTCAATAGATGTCGCTGACTCTTACTGCCGCAATTTGTGATTCACAATTGTTAATTGCTTCTTAATACACATTCTTTTTTAAAACCTTTTCTGTGCAAACTGTATAATATAAATAAAAACGTTTATTCTGAAGGCCAACTGATAAAGTGTCTTAGTTCCTGTTAACCAGACTTGTAATGTTTAAGCGAGAGATAGATTAGGTACCTCTAGGTACCTCGGCAATAGTTTACTTTGGCATATTTTTATAACACAGCTGTGTCGCGATTTTTGTAGTACAGTGAGATTTTTAACACAGCTAAAATCGTATTTTGACCCCTTGACCGCCATAGTCAGCTATATAAATATGACAAATCACCTGAAGACCCTCAGCGCAAACGACGTTTAGAATATCTTTTGTTCACTTTGCGCTTTGGCGTAGGTAGATACCACGGGAATGCATTTTCAGCGTGGCGCTCAAAGGGTTAAAAACAAAAATCACAAAGAAATAAGTCAAAAAGAAATTTAACACAGTAAATGTTCGGGTGAGTACCTAACTATGAACAATATGTGGAGTGTCCTCATATGAGGAGGCAAAAAACTTATTTTTAACCACAGAGCTACTCTGCCGAATTTATAATTTTAACACGACAGATGAGGCTATAAGTTACTTATACTCACCTTGATATCAAACTCGGTCTCAATGGCTGCCTCATCCACTTCCCTATGCAAATACTTCAGTATATCGTCGTCAAGGAAGGAATCCATCATCTTCTTCATGGGGATAGGTTTGATAATGGGGAGTACGATGTCGTCGTCAACAGATGGCGCTATCGAGCCGCGTGAGCTCGGGTTTTGCGAGTCAGTACCGATTCCTGCTATCTGAAATTTCGAATGAGTAATTTCTATTGATTTATTTTGAATTGTGTTATTTGAATTCTTTATTCTTTTATTTACTAATGATTATCATAATTCATCATCATCATCATCATCATCAGCCCGTACACTGCTGAACATAGGCCTCCCGCAAACGACGCCACGAATAGCGGTCCTGAGCCGCCTCCATCCAACGACTCCCTGCGACCGCTACGATGTCGTCAGTCCATCGAGTGGGAGGTCTTCCCACACTCCGTTCAACCGTTCCGTTCATTATCATAATTACTAGAGTTTATTCTTCATCTTGCGATTTTGAAAACCCTTTTAGTTCGATTATAATTCATATCTCTTAAACTAAATTCGACCTGCATCACCTACTTTACACTGTCCATGCTACGTAGGTCAACGCATTTATTTTCTTTGACTTAATGAAAGAATACCATTTTTCATACCTACATACGTAATCTGTCAGCTCGACAAATATAGATGCTCTCGTTAGTCCTGATATTTTTCAAGGCCATAGCTACGCATTACTATTATTAAAAAGAATCAAGAAGAAGATCTGAAGAAGATTCTATGAAATACTAATTTTTTTCATGCAGTCAAAGAAACAAAATGCTTGGACGGAGCATAGTCGCCTTTATGAAACCGAACAAATCAGAGCGAGAAACACTAAAAATAAGCGTCTTGGATGTACATTACAAAATATGTTAATTTTAAGGATATCGTTTGCACACTATCATCAAACTGTATATGTCCACTGTTGAACACAGGCATCCCCTAAACGACGCCACAAATAGCAGTCTTGAGCCGCCTCCATCCAACGACTCCCTGCGACCACTACAATATCGTATCTTGTGTACAACATGGTAACAATAAATACTTTGAAACTTTAAACCAGTTCACCTGTGTTTCAGGGTCCTGCTGCGCTTGCGCCGCTAATCCAGCGGATGTCAGCCGGTCGCTACCATTGCGTCCCTTCTTGCGGCGCTTACCTCGCCTCTTGCCTTCGCCGTCTCCTTCTGAGGAAAATTTAGTTCAAGTGCAGGCGGTTCTCAACGAAAAACAAAAGTTATGAAAGTGAACACTCAATCAATCAAATCTTTTATTTGCGAAAGTATGGTAGATTCAGAATCAATAACTTTATTTCTTTAGCCTTACAAAATAAGCACTTATACAAGTCAAATTTTATAGTTTATACATAGTTATTATTATCAAATAAGTATTATCTAAGGTGTTATTGGTATAGTAGTGACTTATGTTTAGCATGCAATCCTACTAATATTATAAATTTGAAAGTAACTCTGTCTATCTGTCTGTCTGTCACCTTTTCACGTCTAATAGGGTGAATGGATCTTAATGAAATTTAGCAGGGAGGTAGATGGTATCCCGGGGACGGACATAGGGTACATAAAAAGAGCGTGCGAAGCCGCGGGCAGCAGCTAGTTTATTTTATAATGACTCTTCTTAAAGCGATTTGAGGTGTAGGTGAGTTTATGTAGGAGTATTTGAAACGATCCAAGGGAACCAAAACAATCGTATTCTAAAATGCGTTGTAATAAATAGCGTGCCGCGGGCGGAAACTAGTTTACCATGAGACGGAAACGCAAAAAGAAATAATAAAAAGTGTGTAACTAACAAAAGAATTCTCACCTCCTTCGTCAATAGTGACGTCATCAATGGCCTCATTGCTACCTTCTTTCTCAGTCTTCGACCTCTGCGAGGTTGGTGGACTTTTGTTCTTGCTCTTTACCGGCTTGCCTAGGTTCAGGGATTTTAGCTGGGTCTGTAAATAATAGAATTCTTATTAAAGACTTAAAATCATCTCAACGTTGACTGACCTTGTAACCACGATCGCTGTTCCATGTTCGGAACTTCGGATCGAAAACTCGGATGACTTCAAATAGCGAATATCAGGAATACGATGCTTTTCACCATTTTAGTTGAGTGCGAACACGATGGTCACGAATAGAAAAACTACTGAAGAAACTCTTTATCAAACGCGAGAACAAACCTCTAGCTTCTTAAAAAACTCATCGCTATTAAACACCAACGGTTTTTGTTTCTCCTTGATCTTCCTTACAAGTTTCACGCTCGGCAGTTTCATACGTTTCCTTTGCCCAGTGGTACCCCAAGCCGTCATAGACAAAACTATATTCGAACCTCCACGCTTTCGCCTCTTTGGTGCATAGCTTATAACGATCTTCGTCAAATGCAGGAGGTTGCAATCGCAAGGAGCCGGGGGTATTATAGGCGGGAGTTTAAGCGGTTTCCGTTTTATTTTTCTCGGTTTTACTGTGGCTAGATTATCACCGGTGACATAGAAAGTTCGGTCTTTACTTTTAATATTTTTGTTAGGCTCTTTTTTACTGGGTAAGAGTTTAGTTTTAGATATTAGAAAGGGTAACATTGTGTTGTCAACACTAAGGCTTAGGATAAACTAGAAGGGTTGTGTTAACTTAACTGGATCGTCATATCGATTTACTTATCAAGGTGTAATTGATACGGTCTAATAAGTTTTAGAGATAGCGGGAAATTAAAATGTTGGTGAATTTACGATATTTACGCACGTTAGACTCTCACCCATGGTAGCCGATAAATAATGTACGCCAATCATGTGATCATGGATATACGATAAATTCATGACGAAGGGATAGTTTGTAGGTACAGTTGGTTATTAATCCTAACAAAGGTTCTATGGAGTCCTTGGACAATAAGTACTTGGTTCGGTCGGAGGCCGTACCTACAATTTCTGTGCTGGTCTCAACAGTATGATTTAAAAAAATCTAGACTGGTTCCCGAGTTCTTGTTGACGATAGTGTCGATGCGACATCGTGACGTCTCATTTTGTGAAGATTGCATGCTAGAGGCGCTGTTTTATAAACCACAAAGAAAAATGCGAGTACCAGTAGATAACTGATTGTAGGAGACTATAAAGCAGTCTACTAAAATCTATGGATCTTTTGAACATGTATTTTTTCCTATGTTAAATACTTATAAACACCCTGAATCCCCTAGATATTTTTTTTATTGTTAATGGTAAAGCGTTTGACCACCTTCACACTTGAGAAAGTGAAGATGTGGCCTAAGATGGAGCACGCTTTCCAAAAGGAACCTTTTCTCTCGGGATTTGAAGACTACGAAATTGATAGAGATGAAAGAAACACGTTAACGCCATTGAATGATCTGGAAAGACCTATCAATATTCCAGAAACTCACCTTCTTAGCAGTCCGGACAGTGACAGGCTCCTTGACCTGCCTCTTAGCGAGCACCAGCGGCGATGCCAGGGGAGGCAGCTGGCACTGACCCTTCAGCAAGCGAGCGTGCGCGCCCTCTGACAGATTTAGTGAAGGCAGGGTAGAACGGTCGTTGGTTGGGCTGGTGTTATGGGCTGTCATGTCGGAGGTGGTGTGGCCGTGGTAGTAGAGAGTTTCCTGGGGGTAACAGAACAGTTGAAATAAAACATAACAATCGGTGGTTTCAGCTTGCCGAATCTAGCATCTGGCAGCAGTCTTACGCAGCAGTTATGAAATATTTACCTAGATACCGACATACATACCAATATATGTATGTATATATACAATTTTTTCGGTGGAAACACTTATTGGTTTGTGTATTATTTTTTAGTGTCTATTGTAATCTATAATAATATAGCTGTTTGTTTCCTAAATAAATAAAAACATAAAACATACTTAATAATAATTATTGAGTACGTACGTATGTATATTACTAAAACATTACGAAAGTTTTAATTTAGTGTCTGTATGTTTTCTTTATGTGTATACAATCCCTTACGTTGCTTCCTTTTTCGTGCAGTAAATAAAACTCGTGTATTAATGTAATACTCATATTTTTATTTAGAAAATAACGACATCAAGTATATGTGTAATACCTACATACTACCGTGGAAATAAATGAAATTAAATTACTGAATCTGCGTAACATAATGAATTAATTAATAATGCTGGTCTTAGACCTTTGGATTAGATGAGGAAAAAACTCGGAGTACGTATTGAACCATATGCAAATACAGGTGGCTTTTCGAGATGGGAGTGGATGGCTAAATCCGAAATAATGAGGATTAGAGATAAATCGTGAAACGAGTCATGACCTCGATTTACAAGAATAAACTTCATATTTCGTTTTTATTTATCATTTAGTACTTACTTTTGCAGGAAATAGGACCGATAGATTTTTTTAAATATTACTTCTTGCATTTTTTGTACCAACGGATTCGGTTGCTGATAAATATCAATCTTTGCAAAGAATTGCATTATTGAATGAAAAGACATGACATTATTTTCAGTTTAAAATTTTACCATTTTAGTTTGAATACCAAGCATCAATGTGAAAATTTTAAATAATTATTCGAACTGGTTGTACTTACCGCTAGCGAATATACGTAGTCCGTATTTTAATACGATTTATCCTCGATAAAACATCTATTCGTGGTGAATTTTGGAAACTCAGTTTTTAAGAAAACAAAAACTACACTGTTTTCTCAAAAACTGAGCATATGACCACTTTCACGACAATAATCAAACTCCCATGGTTTCTGATTTGGCCATCCACTCCCGTCTCTAAAAGCCACCCTGTATATTAACATACTTAATCATGATGAAAAAACTAATTATATCTACTGATTCTCTACCTTACCGTACCTACGAAATAAAACACGATACAGCTAAATACCAACCCATAAAAGTTTAGGTAAGTACATATTGAAATTAAGGAGAAGGTTTACTTGACTTATAAAAGTATTCAGCGAGGGATTATGCATATGCTCCATCGAGAGATTATGCATCTGCTTCATCAAGGGATTACGTTCTAATGGCTCCAGCGAGGGATTGCGCTCTATCTGCTCCAGCGAGGGATCGTACTCTATCTGCTCAAGCGAGGGATTGCACCCTATCTGCTTTTTCAAGAGATTAAGCCCTATCTGCTCTAGCCAGGTATTATTCCCTGTCTGTCCTGGTGGTAGGTTTCCCAAGTGGTCAGCCTGTACAGTAAAAGAAGCAGTGTAGAAGAGCCGGTTAGCGGAACATTATCTTTTAATTTATACGGGTACATATTACTTACTAAATTTCTGGTCTGTAGATAATGTGTAAGAAAATGCCTACCTGAATTTACTAAACTATGAATACGCTTAGTACAATACATAAGTGCCTAGTTTAATTCTAGAACAATAAGAATAAATACGAAGCATATTATTTGAAATGAGATTATTTGGATGTATGGTTTTACGTCTTCACACTAAAACTACTTTAATTATCGGGGTGTTTTGCATTGATGTAGTTGTATACCTGCCATACCTTACTTATAGGTGCCTACGCTAGTCTTTGGTCTTGTCAAAACACGGGAGAAGGTGTGGACATAACCTAGTCTAATAGTCACACACAAAACAACGACAAAGTTGCTAAGTTACTTTACTACTGACGATAGTTGTAGGTATGCAAAGAAGCTTTACTTGACTATTTAAAGAACTCAGCAAGAGATTTTGCTCTATCTGTTTCATCTGACTTTTCAGCGCGGGTTTAGACCCTCTTTGCGGCAACAGGGGATTATGCCCTCTTTGCTTCAGCGGGGGATTATGCCTTCTTTGCTTCAGCGGGGGATTATGACCTATCTGCTTTTGCGGGGGATTTCGCTCCGATTGCGGCCGTGGGGCTTCCAGCTGGTCATTCTATACAACAAGAGGCAAGACATTTGTTTTTAGAAGTGGTTTTTTGTAAGTGCATGTTTTTCCGATGACTAAGTGATTAGTGAAAATGTGCACAGTTTAAGTTGGTACTTTAGTCGACTGCATTAATGTGTACTGTAGTCAAAGTCAATTACGAGTATGTACCTATCTTGCACATTTCTACTGTCCTGTCCGTTGGCCTAAATGCGACACAGAAGCGAAACTGCCCGATTTACAGCATAGATAGGATCTTCTTGAAAACCGGTTACACCTCGGCTCTCGGGCCCACTTTGTTGCGGTTCCGCTTTTGTTTTTCCTTGATAATAACAAAAAGAATAGATACCTGGCTGTGACTCCTGCGAAGGTCCAGCACGATAGCCGTCTTGGCGAAGGGCTGGTCCGGCGTGAGACAACGACGGGAGCCCCGGGACTTGCCGCTGGCCAGCGTCGGTGCTGGTGTGAGTGGCCGCGAGTCTGTTTCTGCATATCTGAAAATGACAACGACCTTTTTAGGTACCTATTTACAAGTACCTACAAAAATACATTGAAGAGACATTCATTAGATAAAATAAAACATAAGTATGGGCGGCCTTATCGCTTAGAAACCATCTCTTCCAGGCTTGCCAGGGTAGGTGGCGTGATTAATACAGCCAACCGCTTAAGGTGTTAAATGGTGCCAATCGATTTTTTTTTCCAGATGGCGTGATTGATTCTGCCAACCGCTTAACGTGCAAAATGGTGCCAATAGATTTTTTTATTCCCGAGTACCAAGTATTAGGCCAAGCTTTATCCAGATACCACGTGAGTAAAGCCACGCTCCGAAGTGAGTGTCTTATATGTAAGTACCTACCTTCTAAACATATCTTCAGTAACAATATCATGCGGTGTTCTGATCTTGTCCTTATCACCATCTTCGCTCGGCTGTGATTTGCGGTCCAGGCCCTGCAACAATTTTTTATCAGATGCCAAATAAATAATGCTGGACAATTCACACATTATCAACATTATCTAGCCACAAGCTAAGCAGAGCTGGTGTTATGGGTACTAGATAACTGATATACTTAATACAATACACTACATTATCATCAGGCCGTATACACTGCTCAACATAAGCCTCCCCCAAACGATGATGACGCCACGAATAGCAGTCCTGAGCAAACGAATCCAATACTCAATACACTACATACCTCGATTTTTTTCATTATACTTACATAGAAAACATCCAAAACACCCGGAACAAATATCTGCGTTCGTACAAACATTTGTTTCGAGGCGGGAATCGAACCCGCAACCTCCTGTCGCAAGCGGACTTTTGCTCGCCGCGCCACAGAGGTTGTCAATAGTTCCCTATATATTAATTAACCACACCTTAGGGAACTTAAGTTTTTTTTTTCTGTTAGTCCAATATCGAGTAACCATTAGATGCCTCTCGCAGAGCACCGGAAGTACCTAATGGCGTGTTATAGAGGAAACACGTAGATTATTTAAAACTTATAGAACACACGTTAGGTTGGTATTTCTGATAATTGTTGATTAGGTATGCTTGCAACTTCAATCATCATCGAGGTAGTCTTTTACATCTTATGGAAAATCTAAATCTTATCCGAAAAAAGGTATTTCAAAACCAAACGTCTAACTTACACAGCAGTCTTTAGCCTGTCTGACATACTCCCTAGCACTAAGATGCGCAGGATGGTTACATAGCACAGAGCAGGACTTCGAGAATGGATTGTAGAGCCCTGCGTAAGGCCGCAGCATGAAAGGGGCAGGAGTCACATCGCATCGTAGGTCTGGGACACTCTGAAAAGATTTTAATCAAAGTTGCCAAGATGAAAAGAAACAATTTTCTAAAGTAGGCACTCTACACCGCAATACCCACGTTAAGAACATGTGCTACGAAGTATCTTTATTAGGTAGGAATAGGTAATAGGCCTCCCTATAAAAAATCCACAGATTTTTGTGCATTGCAAGACTGTAATTTCTACAGCAACAAATAACTCCCTTACACCGAAACAGCTACGCTGGTTAGCGGCAGAATAACATATAATAGAATATATTTTTCTTTCGAACATGCATGAGTTGGTTTGAATGTAGTATGGAGTTTCCCGGATGAGGCAAAGCTTCAAGTGGTTACTATACCTATTTAAGTAATATGAAGTCATTGAACTTGCCTGCTGTCTTACAAAGGGTGGTTTTTCTTCGATAGCTGCTAGCAGGCCTGTATTGCTAGTCAGACGCATTTTATCACTTTCAGTCTTGTTTTCTCACCACTGTTGTGTACGTATCGACCAATCTATCTCCTAGATACCGCAAAATAAATAAGTATTCGACAAAATTCCGTAACGCGCCTCAACGAGCCTCAACGTTCCGAAATGAAAAGTAAAAAAAAATGCCCATAAATAATATTTGACTGACTTGTAAACAGCTTATAAAGCACAGACATCGTAGAGCTACAAAGTTATAAAGGTTCTGTATGTTTTCGAAGTTTTAGCTTCAAAAAATTATGACAGGATTTTAACGAGTTCTTAATATTTGAGTTGGTAAGGTTAACATTTCAGACCTTCATGGTTTAATTCAAAGTAGGACAAGTATGCGCATGTTATCTGCGCAGACGCATTTATGTAATATCTATGCTCTAAGGCGCAAATTTTCTTCATGTAAATGCGTATTACGCACTATCTTTATTGCTTGCAATTTGTATGGTAATGTTATGTCTAAGATTGAAGATAGATTTACGAGTGTGCGCTAGCCTTTGTATTGTTAAGTAAAAAACAATACTTTCAGAACTTGAGATCGCTTCTAAGCGATAAGGCCGCCCATTGTACATAAATAAATAATGTTGGACAATTCACACAGCATTATCTAGCCCCAAGCTAAGCAGAGCTTGTGTTATGGATACTAGATAACTGATATACATAATACAATATATACATAGATATATATTTTTATTATATATAGAAAAACGACCAGACCACCCTGAACAAATATTTGCAAATCGTACAAATACTTGTCCCAAGGCGGGAATCGAACCCGCAATCTTCTGCGTCGCAGGCGGACCTTCGCCCACTGCGCCAAATCGGTCGTCAAGTCGTCAGACATGTTTTATGTAATGTCTATTTTTAATGTTTTCTTCGTGGTGTACAATAAAGAATTTTGTAATTGTAATTTTACTAAACTTTCTAGTATAAAATAAGATTTTTATAAAATGGAATCCTACATTTTTTGTAGATACCTAGATTTGACCCATTTTTGGATATAACAGAGCAATTTATGAGGGCACACAATTAGTAATAACAAATGACGTTGAATTTTTCACATATATTATTCAAAAAAATTACACAAAAGCACTAGACATCCATTGAATCTTACTGTCTAAATAAATGAACTTTTAAATCGACACGCAACCTCTTAGTTAATATATCATTTGTATCTAAAAATAATACTAATATTCTCTCTAGTTGTCCAAACTATCCCTCCATTGCCAAACAATTCTACATCATTAAGCGTAGAATTGTGAACTGTTTCAACTTGAATATTATTGGCTTGCAGTGAGCCTATTTGTAAAGAAGTTTACATTGTACAGAATAGGTGCAATATAATTTAGTACTAAGTGTGTACACTGGGCGAGATTTTTTCTTAAATAGTACATATTTTACACAAGGTTCATAATCTAATGAACATAAAGTGTAATTCAGAATAATTACACATTGACATGTGAAGATCTTAAAATGCTATTTCATACAATACGATCTTAAAGTACCTACACCTAAATTAATTAATCTTAGTCTAAGTAATAAATAACGTTTTGCATTAAGTTCCCAGCATTGTGCTGTAGTCTATATTACCTCAAAAATATGCTAAAATCCATCCAAAATAAAGCACCTACAAATATAACAGAAATATTGACTATTAAGAATTCAAAAGATACGTTTCAAAGGCTTGTTCATGACTGCTCATAACTAATAATGTACAACGAGAACAATGAGACCGAAGTACGTGGTAAAGCAGATAAAGAAAAGGCAGTAACAAGAAAAGAAATTACTTACAAAAAGATCGACAACAATACACAGTGACATTCATAAAATTACAGTAAAGGCAGTGAAGGAAGACAGTAGAAAATGCTTTAAGAATAGTAAGAGTTATTGTGGGTTTCTGACTAGGACATAATTGATTTTGCTTTCAATAAGAACAGTTTAACTTGTTTCCGACTCGAAGGACCCTTTACAGCTACATTGACGGTCGACACCAATGTGTTAAATGTACTTTCGGTAAGCTACGAAAATACCATACTTATATAAACATTTAAGTATAGAAAACCACACAATAATATAACAGATATGTAGTATAAATATGGAAACCGTCCCGTTACTCGCACATTAAACACGACACGAAATACAATGTCAGACATTCACACAAAACTTTAAAGGCTTTTCGCCCATCACATAAAACAGACATAACTGCTTTCAAGGGTGTTATTAGCAGTCATAACCAAGAATGAATCAGATAAAGCGGCAAACATACAATATTGCAACAAAATTACAGTACAATACCACAATCATTATTCCAATTATCTGGTCTTGAGCCTTTCATTTAATGTAATTATTTGATAAATAAATTATTGCATTCAATAACAGTTTTCGGTAACATATCTTAAGATACATTTTCTCACAGCTGGACTGCCTTTAGGTTGATCATTAGCTGTTTAATTAAGTTTTTAATGACTGTATGGAGCAATCGTTTAAATGGTCTACTTCACAGAAAGACAACCTACTGAGTTGGAAAAATAAATAACAGAGATGTTTCTTTAAATGTAAAGGTCAGCGTCCCTGTCACAGATAAGCGCCGCAAGTTTTTACAATCCAGTTTAATAAAATGCGAACTATAAGCTGAAAATAACACAGCCACACAGGATAGTTCATATTTTACAAAATTGTCTGGTGAAATGGATGTTGACCTAACACTAGTAACTCTACCGAGAACCAGTCAAAGAAGTCCAATTAGAAAGTCAAGTTAATGTCACTTATTCTGTCTTATAGAACACTTATTCATACTTGTGCCATGAATATAAAAGCAATGTAATATACATTGAAAGTAATATTACTGAAGTCATGTGGCCCTTTCACTAAAATGAAAGCCAGCACCCATAAGTTACTTGTTTGTTGTAATTATTATATCAACCGTTGTTGGAATCTACTGATATCGCTAATGCAGTTTCATTTTCTATTATTAGAGAACCTATAACAATTATATTGCTTTTTTATTATGAAAACATTCACAATACCAAGCAGAATCCAACATCGAGCTGAGTAATGGTTACGCAAATATGTAATAATTTAACCTAAGCGCGATCTACATAAACTGTGACTCAATATCATTCACAAATAATATTTTTCTTTATTATGACTAGTAGTTAAAAAATAAATTTGAGCATGGAAACCAAGCTTACTAAGACCATGCTGCTATAAAAATATTATTAAACTGAATCCCACGGGATTATGCTTCTACAATAAATATAACTTAGCTTACTCTTCACACAGAACCAGAGGTTCACATAATTTCACTCATTGATTTGAGTCCATATAATAACTAGGTTCACTCACTTCACTAGGGTCGCGAGGCGCGTGCCGCCTCCTCCAGCGCTCGCACTTTAAGTTCTCTCTCGCGCTGCTGGCGCATGAACTCGTCGTGGTGCTGAGGGTGCAGGAACCCACGCTCACGCTCCAGCAACAGCTGGCGTTGCAGCTGATCGTGCGCCGCCGCCTGCTGCGCCAACTGTTCCGCGTAGGGCCGGCCTAGCAGCTCGGGGTGCAGGTGCCGGTAGGGGTGCGCCGCCGCCGCCAAACCCAGCGCCTCCTGCTGCGCTGCCGCCGCCTGCTGCCCCGGGTGCAGGTGTAGGTGCGTGTGGGAGTGCGCGTGCGTGTGTGCGTGCGTGTGCGCATGGTACTCCGGACTGATCCCCGCCATCTGAAGGCGCACCATCGGGTCCGCCGCCAGCGCCAGCCGCTCCGCCGCCTCCAGTTGCGCAGCTGCGACGCCCGGGTGCGGGTGGTGTCCGTGGTGGCCGCCGGCGGTAGACGTGGGCGGGCCACCCGCCGCCTGCTGCGCTGAGGGGATCCCGAGCCGTTCGAGCCGTTCCCGCTCGAGAGCCGAGAGCGCGGCCGGGCCGTGCCCCGGTGGGTACAGGCCGAACTGCACAGGGATGGCACCCTGCGGCGGCGGTGGCGGCATGCCGTAGCGGCGGTGCATCTCGAGCCAGTGCGGATCGAGCGCGCGCGGACCCACGTTGTTCTTGAGCAGCTCCTCTTTGAGTCGGTCGTTAAGCTCGCGCTCGCGCAGCTCCCGGATCTCGCGGTCGCGCTTTTCGCGCTCCAAGTGCTCGAGTTCGAGCCTTTCACGCGCGCCCGCCGCGCCGTACATGGAGCTCAGCTGGTACTGCAGCATGGGGTCCATGCAGTGACGCGGCAGGTTGCCGGGGCTGAAGCCGGAGTGTGGCCGCGCGTACTCCGACAGCTGCCGCAATGCTGGCGAGTCGGGGTACCCTCCCGGCCGCTGAAAACGCTCGTAAGGCGACGTCAGGGACTCGATGGCGCCTCGCGACGGCGGCTTCGTCTCCGGCTTGTCGGGAGTCGCTATCTTCCTGTGCGCCTGCTGCGCAATCTTCTCCCGCTCTTCTCTGTCTCGCTCGGCTTGCTTCCTCAGTCTCTCCTCTCGCTTCCTCGCCAGCTTGGACTCCGGAACGGGTTTGAATATGAGATCTGTCCGCGTGCATGAGTTGTAGTCGCCGCGATTCCAGTGCCTGAGGAAGATTGCCGACTGGGATCTGTGACACTCGGTGTCCTCTATTTTCGGTTCAGGGCTCGGTCCGTGTGGTATGTGCGCCGGACTCGGAATCTCCTCCTCCTCCGGTTGCGATTGAGTCTCGAGTTTCAACTCTGGGTTCTCATCGGGGATGGGCCGCGGATGCCCACGCAGATGCGGGTGGCCGTGAGGCATCTGGTGTGGTGAGCCCGGTCTCGGATGCTGTAATCCGGCGGCGGCTTGGGCGTGCAGTCGAAGGTTTTCGATCGAGCTCGGGCCGGGACCCGGCGGAAGTCCAAGACCCATGTGGTGTCCCATAGAAGGTGGTTGGATCATGAGATGGTTGGGATTGCCGGGCAGCATCTTTGGATGATGTCTAAGTAGCATAGAATCAGCAGGCGATAGCCTCTCAGGATGATGAGCCAGGTGGTGCGTGTGATGGTGTGTGTGGTTGTTCGTAACATTAACATTAGACGAGCTCGTACTCTGTGAAACACTTGCCGACAGATGATGAGGTGAGCTCGAGTGCGAAGCCGATTTCTGCTGGTTCTGAATCTTGTGCTGTATTGATGCTGATGAGCTGCTCGAAGTCGAATGAGAGATCGACAGCGTGTGATGAGTGCCTCCGCCAGCGTGAGGCGGCTGTTTCTCTGTACTCGTATGTACGGAACTGTGATGACTTGTTGAGTGGTTATGCGTCATTGTCGTTTCGTGGAGTTGATGTCTCTCCGTAGTTGCATTGGGATTTCTCGGATCCTCATTACTCTCAGAAGTTTCTCTGAGTGATCTCATTGTGACAGAGGAGCTTGTGCTATGGCTGTGATGCGAGCTCAGCATTGTCGTGGATTCAATAGTCGGTTTCACAGGTTCATGTCTGCTTACCGATGGATGCATCGGCGGGATTGGATGCGGCTGTGGGAGGGGTCCATAGGGGTATGGGTAAGGCATTGAATAGCCTGGATGTGGATGAGGATAGTATGGGTGCATAGCATGAGCTGCTGCTGCAGCAGAAAGTTGAAATATCGAGGGATGATGCAGTAATGGATGATGGGGATGATGCAGGGGTGATGCAAATGGATGCGGATGTGGGTGTCCTTGTTGTCCCGAGTGCATTATAGGCCCCGGCATAGTAGACGGTATCGAAAGAGGACTTGGATTCATCAGATTCAAGGCAGAATGGGATACTGGCGTGTGCACCGGTGAAGCCGATATCTGCCGCGGTTGAGATGGGCTGGTCAAATGTCTCGAGAATGGTGATGTTGCTGATGGATGAGGTCCATGACCTGGAGTTCCGTTATGTTCTCGCGGTTGGCTCTTGATTGGCGTAGGCGTATGAGGGCTCTTGATTGGCGGAGCAGTGCTCGATTCTGTACTGGTTTGACTGGTAGAGACTGGCGTAATGTGCGGTTGGTGCAAGAAGTCTGGCTCCTTCTTGATACTATCTATCCTTGGTCCCAAGAATGCACTTGGCACATTTGAGCTTTCATTTGTGGGTTGACTTGAAGGTCTGCTATTATTTTCAACACTTGATATTGATTCTCTGTCCCTTTCTGTTGTTAAATGCTGTGCTATTGCACTTCCTATTGGATATCCAGGCACTTTTACCTCTTTTAGTGACTGCAGAGGATCAGCATTAGATTGGGTAGACAGATTTGCAGGAATGTTGTCAGGCACTTCTTGTTTTATTTTCAAATCCTGAGGCATGGAATCACTTTGATGTGAAGGAAGTGGTAGAATACTGCCAGTGGCTAACCCATGAGATGGGGGTATTTGTTGCAACAATGGAGGCATTGAACCTGGTTTTTCTAGGCCCGGATGTCCTGGATGGCCTGGATGAACAGAGTGTCCAGGGTGGCCAGGATGTCCCGGATGACCATACAAAGCTGTGGGCATGAATCCATAAGGTCCAAGACTAGGTCCACTTCCAACAGATATCAAAGGTCCAGGTGGTAATAACCCAGTGATAGATGGTTGACTCATTGCTGGTGGTGGCATGCTTTGCCCTGTCACAGGAATAGAACCTTCTGTAGGTCTTAGACCGAGGCTTTCGGGTCTTATTGGATGAGGGAATGCTGGAGTCCTCAATCCAGTGATAGATGCATTTTGATCAACCTTTGGTCTCTGGTCTGTTTGTGTCTTCAAATCAGTTGGTTGCTTATCTTCTTCTAGTTCTTTTTCTTGTGTGTTGGCTGGAGAGATTGGCTCAATGTTGGAAGTGGGAGGATGGTCAGAAGGTGCCGCTGGAGATCCTCTAGGATTGCTAGGAGAGGGGCTAATCATCTGTGTAGAATCAAGCCGAGGAGTATTTGGAGAGTCCATTTTACTACCGGATGTAATAGTAGCTGTAAATATTTCTTGTGTATTTGTACTCTTCATTTCATTTGACTCATCTCTGGGTTCTAATTTTATCATAGTCTTCAGTGGGTTCAAGTGAGGATTGTGCTTGTTAGGATCATTGCCAAAGTTCATATTTGCTGGATATGAGAAAGGTGGCATTCCAGATGAAAAATCTTTAGGACCTCTTGACATGGAACTGTCTTTAGTAATATTCATAGGATTGAAGATATTGTGTTGTCCTTCAATTTTGATATTATGTGTTAGTTTAGGTTGGAAAATATGATTATCTTTCATAAAGAAGTTGTTGGGATTTTCAAGGTTGAGTGGCTTCATAGGTTGGCTCATAGGATGACCTGGGAAATTGTGTGACAATGGGTCTTTCAAATAATCATCTTTATGTAAATTGTGAGGCTGATCATCCATGTCTATATTTTCTTCTTTAATTTTTATCTTCTCCATTGGTTCTGTTGCCATTGGTGTGACCTTAGGAATAATCAATTCCGTCTTATGGAATATTGTGTTTTGTGTTGTTAGAGGCCTAGGTTGTTCAATGTTTTCAATAGTCTTAGGTGCATTTGAATCAGTTTTCAAATCCAAAACTGATCTACTGTTATCATCTTTTTCAGGTGCAGGCTTGAACACTGGTGGTATGGTATCAGGTTTTTCCAGTTTGATTACAGTTTCAGAGTTAACTTCAAGTTTCACTGGTGCTTCAGGTGGTTTGGGAGGTTCTATTGACTCTAGTTCTTTAGTTTGATCATTATTTTCTTTATCAGTCTTATTGAAACTAAAATCACATGCTTCAGGTTCTGGCTCTGTTGTCTCCGTTTCATCCATAGCTGAGAAACTATCATTAGTAAGGCTTTCTGAGGGGCTCTCAGGTGAGTTTTCGGCTCTTTTCTTTTTCATTTGAAGGTCCCCATCCATAATGCCATCAGGCTTATTAGAGTCATCTGGAAGGCGCTTCTTGACCTTCGATACATCAACTTTGCCATTTGCAGGTGGAGTAACTTTCTTTTTGACATCTTTACTGACAGGGGACAATATAACCTTTTCAGTATTATTATTATTTGTACTTTGAACAGCAGGTGCTGGTTTAGGAGGTTTACTCTTTGTTTTAGTGTCAGTATCACTTTCTTCTTGGGGTTTCTTAACTGGAGTAGTTTGCTCCTTTGATTTATTTCTTGTGCGCATTCTACTTGGTGACTCATCAGGGTTCTCTGTTCTAGTGTTGTCAACTTTAGCCAAATCACCATTCACGGAATCACTATCCTCTTCAGAATTCTCATCTTCAGTAACTGAGCTCATCTCACCTGCTTCTTTAGTATTAGGAGAAGGCCTACAACCATTAGATTCTTGAACAGTTGGTGTGGCCTCAGGAGTTTGCTCTTTGGGAGTACCAGCACGGGAATTCCTTGTGTTGCGCACACGTCTTAATGAGGCTTGGCGTCTACGACGGTGTGGTCTGTTACTACTAGCACCAGGAGTCTTTTTCCAAAGATAATAGAATTCAACTAATTCCGCAGTATCTTTGTGAGGCAATAAATCTTTCTTTATTTTGAAAAAGTTCTTACCAAATTGACGGATTCCCTTGACAAAGCGTTTTGTCTCTTCTTCTGACCACTTCTTTTCAATTCCTTTAGGCACTGGACACTTAACAAGAGCTTGTAGAGCGCGACCGGGATCATAGTTCGAGTCATGTAGCACATCAAGAGCATTGATTGTGGTGTCATCGCGACTGGCAGCAACGCAGCCGTCGTCGGGGGATCCACCGTCACACATACCAGCGAAGGCAGCCATTGATCGCGCGGCTCGCAAGTACATCACCAGATCTCTGTCTGTGGCCTGCGCGGGAAGCCAGCGAAGTTCCTCGCCTCCCGAACACGGCTCGTCAGATCCAAGGGGCCCATTCACCCGTATGTCGGGCAGACACGCGTAAATATCTTTTTCCTTTACCGGTTGATTAGGAGTGCCAACTTGAACTTCTGCCTGGTTCTGGGCCATGGTTCGTTTAGTACGAAAATTATGCTGGGCACGATTCAGTTCCTTCACAAACACAAGTACACATATTGTGCAGTATTCACTTATGTAAACATATCAGTATTACATTTTTAATACATTTGATGGTCCGTAAAGCAGTAAGTATGCCAATATCCATAATTATTGCCCATAATGGCCACCATTACACGATGCATTGTGCTTCATTTTATGGATCTTGGTGGTACCTGTCCTTTGTAACTTATAACTTCTCTCACGAAAACTTTACAATTACGTTTTTTATTTATGAATAAAGTACCTATCTTAGCTTGATCTAATTCTATAAAATGCTATCTACATGCTACCCTTTTGTTTAGCTTCACCTTTCTTTACAATTTCTTTAGAACTTGCCATAGACAAAGTTCGTCTCTATAAAATGGCTGCCACGAAATGGTTTTTCTTGCTACAGACCGATACACGCAGATCTAATAAAATTAAGAAAAAGACGTGGACACACCCAGTTTTTGATGATTTAAAAATCATTACAGATGAATTTCGGCAAATAGGTTTAGAATTAAATCTTTCAAACTGCGAGCTTTTTATTTCAGACTCTTGTGTAGGACAAAAACAACATCATTACAAAATTCAAAAGTTTGGCTCCCAACATTACATTTGTAGATCTTCGTCTTCTTGGTTCACCAATTCTTGATGAGTCTTTGGAGCCATTTGTAAACGAGAAAATTCAAAATTTCAACAAAACTTCCGACAGACTTCTCAAAATTAATAGGTAGCTTTTTACAATTATTCGGTTTTGCTTTTTTGTACCTTTAATAAACCTTTATTTTTCCATTTGTACATTTATTATTTAATTATAGACGAGCAGCTGAGAGCATAGATGTCTTTAACACAGTGCTTGAGTGCTATATTTACGTATTCTTTTCTTTGAGATGTTTCAACTGTGGAAACAAAGCGAGCTCTTGGAATACTTTATCTACTTAAAATAAGGAATACTTTATCATCGGTTTTGAATATCTGTTTGGATGACAAGGCATGGTCGCAGGCCTCCCTGCCTGTCAAATTGGGAGGCTTAGGTAGGTATTAGCAAAATTTCGAGTTTAGCCCTGCCAGCGTCTTCCCTCTTCAGTACTAGTCCTTAAGTGGATTTTTTTTAAAGCCGTCTCCTTAGGTCTCACCTGGAAATTAATTCAAAATTTTGTTTTTAGACGAGGCTCTAATGTCTTGGCATAGTGCTTGCCCTGATGCTCCGTTGCTCCTCCAAAACATCTTTTGTCCCAACGGCATTGGGACGGGCCTCTGTGCGAGTTGAGACGGAATTTTTTGCTCCAGCTCTGAAGATTACGCCCTTCTCCAGTCCGTCTCTTGATCGTTTCTAAATGGGAGTCAGGACATTGGTTGCAAGCACTTCCTTCATATTATACTGGCACTTTATTGGATCCCGTAACTTTCCGTATAGTAAAATATCTTCAGTTGGGTGCAAGATGTTGCGCGTCTCATCAATGCCAGTGCGGTACTGTTGTCGAACAGCTTGGTCATCATGGATTATCGTGTACTAGGGCGGCCGGTCGGATATCTCGCCATGCCAGCCATAACGACATCATCCGCCAGGCCTTTGTCACCACTAACATACCAGCTATCTCGAACCGAATGGTCTGTTGCGTGACGACGGTAAGAGGCCCGACGGCATGACATTAGTCCCTTGGGATCTGGGATTTGGGGACGCTACAGATGTATGATCTGATAAGGCGTACAGTTGCGCCTTCCCATCTTTCGAGGACATCCGTGAGAGCTGGTTCGGCAGCAGATTTGGCCGAGGATCTCAAGAGACGCAAATATGCAGGTCTCGACAGAGCCTACGCGTTTCTCCCTTTGGAGTCGAGACCCTGAGATAGCTCAACTGGTCCATTTTTTCTGATGTTATCAAGCAATCAGCTTATTTTAGATATTTAGACGTTAAACATTGATAAATTATTTTGATAAGCTTTCTGTTTGATATTGATTTATTTTCTTGATTTCTATCTAAATGCAGGGTAGACATTGTGCGTGTAAAGGAGCGTGATATTGGAAAAGTAGCAGACCGCTGTCTATGGGCCTAGTGAAAATCCATGTAAACCTTTGACATTGCCCATCTACACGCTCAAACATTTGTGCATGCAGATTGCGCAAATGTTTGAGCGTGTAGCCGGGCTATTTAAATCAAGCTTACTTGACTGTTTTTTGTGGTCTGTGGGTAAATTACACAAGATATAGTAACGCAACACACTTTATTCACGCTAATATTAGCGTGAAAAAAGCGCGAAGTTAATTTCTGTATATATTTTATATATATATGTAGGTTCCATGTTTATGTTTATATTTTTGACAGTAGGTACTCCTATATAGCTACACGCTCAAACATTTGTGCAAACTGCATGCACAAACACAGTTTGCGCAAGCAAGATAGAGCGTGTGGCCGAGCTCAATCCAGTTTGCGCCAGCCATGGTATAAGAAAATAAGGTATGCTCTTCCGGGAGTGTCGCCAGGTGACGTCACTGTCCAGTTGCCACTTCATTTAAACAAAATGTAGAAGTTGGGAAACAAATGTGATAAGATTCAATTGAACAATCAATAAAAAAATGTCAATCGTCAATTATATTTGTTAGATCAGTCCAAACCAAGGAATTTTTATACTAACGTAACTGGAAAGTTCACTAGACATTTTGTGCAAAAAGAATTTTGAACCTTATCACAACTAGAAAAGGTTATTTTTTTAATTCAATTTAGATTTAAGGAAAAACTTTCTCGAGAGAGACTCACTTTTCAGTCGCTGTGTCCCTTTCACCCATTCGCTAGCATGATACACAGATGAAACTAAAAAGGGAAGATTGGGCACTAACTCTTTGAAAGTGGAAAGCTAAAACTAGGTTCACCCACCTCAGTCACGATCGCATCAGCGTTTGTGTTGCGCGTACTTGCTACGACGTACTTTTGTGTGATTTATTCACTAAAAGACTACAGCAATGCCTTTGTGTGCGTTCACTTTGTGTCCAAAATAAAAAGCAAAGCCCAAGGCATCACTTTTCACACGTAAATATGTACACCAAAACTTTAAATTTTCTCATTATTCTACTGTAATTTACATTACTGCGTTTACCTATTGTCCTTATCATTTTCTTTTGATACTTAGGTAGTCGGAGGCCTTTATTCCTACTTGTACCCTAGGTCTATGGGTGGTGGTGGGTGCCTCCAACTACCCAAGTATAAAAAAAAGATAAGGACACTAGGTAAACGCTTATTTAAGACTTTTATGTAGTCGGATATGAGTTTATTATTTAAATATAATTTTTTTACACCTTTTTGCTGATAGCTTGAGAATCGTTACAATTAACAAAAGTTTTAAAAACGGTTTCTGAAAGTACAAACAAAGACTTTTTCAACGATACCACACACGAGCATATTTACTAACATTGGGATTTTCGACCCTTACCCAGCTATCTCGTAAGACCCCCATATTATCTTACGTCACATAGCCTATAACCAACGGGCTATTAAGACGAATCATACAACACATCATTTGTTGAAATTGGACCAGTAGTTTCAGCGCTAAGTGGGAACATAAAAATCGGTTACATACATACATAGGGTGTCGGTTCAATGTTCCCTATGTCGGTTCGGTTCAATTTAGCCACTTGTATTTGCAGGGTGTGGCCTGCTTTAACACTAGTGGTGATTGTTTTTATTTTTATTTTATTTAATAGTATAGTGAGTGTGCGGGTCAAATGCTAAGTTTTCGCTGGACAACGCTACGTTTTCGCCGGCCCCAAAGAAGTCAATTTATAATGAATCAAGCTCAAACAATACCTACTGAGGAAAATCATCACACTTACTTTCATCAACCGATGATCATACCTGGCGATTGATCGAATCCAACGATTCTCAGCGATAGTGATGAACATTGGTTGAGGCAGAAGAATCGAGCCAAATTTTGGTCCGGGACAGTTCAAGATTGACATCATTCTAACCTGGGAAGTATTGTTATCCAATTGTCTTATTCACCCACACACACATCACTAAACATTTAAATTAACAGAAAGGTACAACGGCTCACTCTGTGAGTCACGTCACAAATCACACACGGCTTCGTTTCTATCTCTCTTAGCTTGACAAACTGTGGAAGCTGAGTTGTATGAACGAAACATCAATGACAATGTTACACTTACAAGATACTCAACAGTAAACAATACAAAATAGATAGGAACTAGAACCCAATTTGTATGCAATAATTGCACTTATACCTATTGTCACACCTTTTACAAAAGTTCTCACTAGGCGTTCAAATAATCAAATATTTTCTTTAATAAATGGAATAAACTTAGTAAATGTTCTCAGAATAAGCTGAATAAACTTCACACACTTCAGTAGATTTTTTAGAAATCCCTTGTTTTCCCATGTAACCTTTATTTTCTTTTACATTTACATACAGTTCTAACTACTTGTATATGAAAGCATTAAAACATTTTTAATATCTTATAGTAAATGTTCTCCGAACAAGCCAAGTAAACTCCAGACATATTTTAGCAATCCCTTATTTCCCATTTGTCTGTTTGTTATTTCTCTTCCATTCCTCCAACTCAAGGTTGCCTGGAAGAGATCGCTTAAAGCGATAAGGCCGCCCTTTGTTCTTTTCTTTGTTAGCATTTCCTTGTTGTATTGTATTTTGTGTTTGTGTGGGTAGTGTAGAGATATGATAGATAGATAGATAGATAGATAAAGATATGATCAGTAGAGATATGATAGATAGATAGATAGATAGATAAAGAGTTATCTATCTATCTATCATATCTCTACTGGTTTCTTTCACCGCTGGTCACTGGGTTCTCTTAGATTCATCAAACCTCAACTAGGTTCTAGACCTAACAGAGGGTGACCTAGAAAGAACCAGTCTCACATCACCCCTTAAAATTTAAATTAAAAATTTCAATTTCAACTAACTACTCTTACTCTTCTACTAGAAACTCACTGTATACTGCTATTTTTCAGGGATTCATACAATGATTATGACTAGAAAGGCATGCAACCTGGAGGCAAAGCTGCAGCTCGCTACGGCCCAGCTCAAGGAAGCGAACGAAGACCGAGACAGGCTGCTTCAAGAGCAGGAGGATAGCGAAGCTGAGTTCTTGGCTAATCTTGGCAGGATCAAACTCTCAAGGGAGAACTCGTTGAACTCCATGCTCACCATGAAGATGCAGTTTCAGAAGTGGACCGTTTGAAAGCATGCCTGCGTTCTGTGGACATTTGTTATGAATCATATGAACTGGTGTTGCAGCTTAACAAGGACTTACAGCAAGAGCTTTCAGAGTGTAGAATAAAACTTAATAAATAATTAGAGTGTAAGCCCTTGCCTTCAGCAAGTTTTTGTAGTTTAGATCTACATACAGAGCTCATGATATCTGATCCCAACATGTCCAATGTTCTGACTACACCATGTAGTCAAGGAGCCAAACACCGGTCATAAAAGGGGGTAATAAAATTAAAAAATATGTAAAAATAAGGAACTTCAGTAAGAAGTCAACAAAAAAACTTCTAAGGAAATAGTTAGCTTAGAACGGGCACTTCATGATGTAACATGTGAATATAAATAGTCCCAAAAAGAAGCCAATGACTGCAATCAGGAAATGCAGGATATTGTTAATAGCAATAGTATGTATGTTGAAGTATGGCATAACTGTACTTAAACAGATTTCGAGATGGCACCTACAAACTGTAATTCTTTAATTAGAGACGGTGCTGTGGAGGTGGTGCATCCATCACTGCTGTTGTCACCATCTGCATTGCTGGCGGCATCGCCTTCGCTCGAGTCCCACTGTAATAGCTCTAGCAATTGCACCCATGGGTGGTCCTTCAGTTCAAGCTGCGCCGTCTCTGGTTAAGGATTTAGATCTAGACCACAGTCAACAAACACCGAAGACTGTGATATACTTGGATAAGTTAGGTGCTGGGATGGATCTGATCTTAGTGACTTACTTGTACAAAATGTTGTACACAATTGCTATCCAGATGCTAATATTAATGTAATTACGGATTGTATTTAGAAAGATAACTCTCTGAATAAAAGCACCACTCTAATTGTTCAGCTTGGTGAAATTTGTGTAAAATGGTCAGCGTTGATTAGGTTAGTTGAGGTACTTCTAGAAAAGGTACAGAATGGACTAGGGAAACTGATTATTTGCTCCTTCCCTTACTCAAATTCATTGCAATCAAAGCAAAATGAAAATATATCAAACAATAACTTGCTGATGTACAACATGACATGTCGTCATAATGATGTATTACTTTTTGATACTAATAAGTTTATTAGTAAAACTTTTTTGACTAAGGATACAATGTACGTAACCAAAAAGAACAAACTGAGAATTGCTAAATTGTTAGCATATAATATTTTTGATCCCGTTATACCTAAATAGTATAACGCAGTTGCCTGACGAGCCTGTAAATTAAATGTAGTAGTACTACTAATGAGGGCATTGAAGCAATCGTGTCAGTAAATACAAATTTAAACTGACCACAACGACAACGGGAAAGCAAAAAGCATTTCATATAGTCCCATCAGAATATACAAGGCTTACCCAGCAAAATCCTAGAATTAGAACTATTTTTGAATTATTTAAATGTCAACATCTGTTATGTGCTTAACAGAACACTGGATTGTGAAGAATTAGTTATTTCCGGTGGACTGTGCGGCCGGGCTCATCTTGCTTGCGCAAACTGGATTGTGCATGCATGTTTGCACAAATGTTTGAGCGTGTAGTTGATTTCTTCCGTCTACGAGAATAAGCTGACATTTTGATCGTGTGATATCTTTTTTTGACAGACTGACAAGCGACAAGAATCTTTTTGATGAATTTTCGGACATATATATTTTTAACTGGGTGAAGGAATATAACGACCTAGACAATGGACCGTTCATTGTCCACGTTTCCAGAACTGTGCCTGACCCTGCAGCGGGTACATCAATTAGACCAATTAAATTCGGACAATTTTTGAAATTACGGAAAATTCAAAATATAAGCAGGAAAGTCGAAGTTGTAGGGCGCAACCGGATATCCGTTGAATTTAAATCTGCTGCACATGCCAACTCATTTTTAGACAGTGACATTCTCGATTCATACAATTACTCTGCCTCAATCCCAACTTATGAAGAAGAAGAACATCACTCGTATGAGCCTCGTCAGAAATGTCCCTGTGGACATGTCACTCAATGAATTCGTAGATTCTCTAGAAATTCCTAAAGGCTGCGGTTTTGTTTTGAAAGCTCGTCGGCTAAATAGAAAGAGTGTGATGGATGATGGAAAGGTTGCTTGGATTCCTACTCAAACAGTGGTTCTTACATTTAAAGGTCATAAACTACCTAACCGAGTATTTTCTTTCCATACGTCACTTCCGGTCGAACAATACCAACTTCCCACTATTCAATGTATGAGCTGCTGCCGATTTGGACACGTAAAATCTCAATGCCGATCAAAACCAAGATGTTTTAAATGCTCAAAGGACCACTCGGGCATCGATTGCGACATACTAGAGATTGAAGCTACCTGTTGTCACTGCTCAGGTCGCCACTTCGCTTCAAACAAATCCTGCCCTGAAATAGATCGCCAAAAAAACATAAAAAGCCACATGACACAAAACTGTGTTTCATTCCAGGAGGCATCCTTAAATTTCCCCAAGAGTTCCAGGTCCTTTTCAGAAGTATCACAATCGATGTCCTCCCCTGCCAGTCTTCTCTCTCAAAATTTCTTGCCTTCTATCTCCCCTTCGGCTAGATCTTACATCAAAAATGTCTACTCATCACCTTGTCCTCGGATTCCGATGGGCAAGTCATTTGACAAGTCCGCTCACCAGTCCATCATTTCTACCCCTCAGTCACCATTCTCCAACGGAGTTGCTTTTTCTCAATCTCAGAAAGATGGGACTGATCATCGTCAGAGTTTCCTAATTGAATCTCTTCTTTCTCTCATTATTGAGCTGTTCTCTTCTTCTAATTCCCCCCTACCGTCCAACGTTGCCCAAAAACTGTCCCAGATCATCTTCTTTTCATCTGTTAATCATAAATCAAGTTTCCATTCTCCAATGGAACGCGAAAAGTCTCCGTCCGCGAAAAACTGAACTTCTTCATTTAATAAATAAAATTCACCCGTCTGTCATTGCCATCTCGGAGATTTGGCTTGTTCCTGGCTCCCATTTTAGGGTTCCAGGTTTTGTCTGTCACCGTGATGACAGGGCTGACGGGTATGCTGGAAGTGACCTTCTTATCAGGCACTCCCTTCCGTTCTCCGTGATCTCCTTTCCCTCCCATTCTCTTGAAATTAATCTTGTAGCTATTAGAGCCTTTGATATTACTTTTATCTCTATATATATTCCCCACCCTAATTCAGCGTTAATCCCCGATATTCTTTGTGTTATCTCTTCTGTCCCTATTTATTATCTTGTTAGGGGACTTCAATGGTCACCACACATCATGGGGCTCTGGCCATTGTGATGTGTTTGGTCGCATTCTCATTGAAATGTTTGATGAAGCCAACCTGTGTGTTGTCAATGATGGCTCCATTAATCGCAGAGTACTTCCTTCCCAGGACCCTAGAAGTGCTGTCGATCTGACTGTTTGTTCTCCTTCTCTTTCTTCCTCCCTCTCCTGGGAATCTCTACCAACTTCTTATGGTAGCGATCACTTCCCAATTGTTATTAAAATTTCTAACCGTGCTACACCTTTTCACAATTTTAATTCTAATTTAAAATTCAGACTTTCTGCAGCTAAATGGGATTCTTTTACTAATCACATTGAAGTCTCTGCTAGAGATCTTCCAGAGTTACAACCTGGCGCTACGTCAGACCTCTACCTTTCGGCTTACTCTAAATTTGTTGATTGCATAATTTCAAGTGCTAAACATAACATCCCTCTTAAAAAAAAATCATCTACTTGGTCTAAAATTTCCCCTCCCTGGTGGGACTCTGACTGTACATCAGCTGTTAAGGATAGAAAAAGGGCAGAACTCTCATATAATGCCTCAATGTCTGATGAAAATGTTATTGCTTATAATATAAACACTCTGCTGCTAAACTTAGAAGGGTTCTTTCTAATAAGAAGAAAGAAGGTTGGAAATCTTTTTGTAAGAATCTATCTCCTAGGGCCCCTCCGTCATATGTCTGGCGACAAATTAAACGATATAGAGGTTCTTGCAACTCCCCCGCTGTTTCTTATGATCCCTCATCTTGGGTTGACGATTTTATTGATAAATTATCCCCCCCATTTGTTCCTTCTTTAGATTCTCTCCCATCATCTCATTCTTTTATTCCTTCTCTTTCCAAATTAGATAGTTGTTTCAGTTTATATGACCTGAATTAGTTTTTGAATGGGTTAAAAGACTCATCTCCTGGTTTGGATGGGATTCCTTACTCTTTTATTATTAAAACCCCTGATATCATAAAAAAATATTTTCTGTCCCTCGTTTTTTTTTTTTAAATGGTGTTGTTCCCAATGATTGGAAGACGCAAATCATTATTCCTATTACTAAGCCTGGGAAAAATCCTTCCGATTTTAATAGCTAGACCCATTGCCCTATCCTCTGTCCTGGCTAAGATCATGGAGCATTTGTTAAAATTTCGTCTAGAGTGGATTGTGGAAAATGGTAACATGATTTCTAGTACTCAATTTGGTTTCCGTAAAGGCATGAGTACCCTTGATAGTTTAAGTATCATTACCACGGATATTCGTTCAGCTTTCATCAATAAAGAATCACTGTTTGCAGTTTTTCTTGACATCACTGCTGCTTATGATAATGTTTTGCTACCGGTTCTCTAGAGAAAAGTTCAGCAGCTGGGAATTCCTGAGAGAATAGTTCGCTCTATATGTAATATGCTTATGGATAGGAAAATTTTTGTGAAAAACCAGGGCTTCCTTTCATCTCCCCGTAGTATTTATAAGGGGTTGCCTCAAAGTTCTGTATTGAGTCCTTTATTATATAGTATTTATACTTCTGACTTAGATCACTCTTTACCGTGTATATGCCTTCAATACGCTGATGATTTGGCTTTATATATTAAAACGAGTTCCCAAGAGTTCGCTCAGGATGAACTGAGTGCATCCCTTAATATCCTGGATGATTGGCTTAAAGTTCATGGTATGTCCCTTTCACCATCTAAAAGTAATTGTATTGTCTTCTCCAAAAAAAAGATTAATTCCATGCATTGCCCTATATGTTGGCGGTGAATTGATTGATCAAATAAATAATGTAAAATTCTTAGGTTTAAAATTAGATTCAAGAATTTTAGCTACATTGCAGAAAAATGTGAAAAGAATATTAACATCCTACGTTCACTGTCTGGTGTCTGGTGGGGTTCCCATCCCTATTGTCAAAAACTTTTATATAATGCCATAGTTCGTAGTCATATGGATTATGGTTCGTTCCTTCTGGATCCTAGTTCGCGGATGGCTTTAGATAAGTTAGATAAGGTCCAGTCAAAATGTCTTCGAATTATTCTTGGTGCAATGAAATCTTCTCCTATAAACGCAATGCAAGTAGAATGTGGTGATCCTCCTCTTTCTCTTAGAAGGTAATATCTCTCAGATCGTTTTCTTTTCAAACTAGTTCAAAATTTGCAACATCCTCTTCTAAATAAGTTAAACGATTTGTATTCTTTCTTTGAGCCTATTATTAATATTCATCAGGTTAAAATACCGTGTTTGATTCGGAGTTTTATGAAATATTCTCACCTTCCATATCCTGTCATCCAATTTAGTTCTAATCCTTTGTTTACTACCTCTTATGAAGCTATTATGTTCAAACCAGATATTATCTTAGATTTTGGGATCGTAAAAGGTTGCTCATATGCTCGTGAAAAATTTAACATGCAACTTGATTCTAATTATAATGGTTGGCTCTCCATCTTTACTGATGCTTCAAAATTAAATGAGTCTAGTCCTGTAGGCGGTGCAGTTTGGATTCCTTCGTCCAAGATAATTTTAAATTATAAATGTCCATCGATTTCCTCAGTTTTTACTGCGGAATCTATGGCATTGCTGGAAGCTATTAAATTTGTAGACTCACACAACCTCAATAATTCCATAATATTCTCTGATTCTAAAAGCTCTCTTCGGTCTATCCTATATTGCCCCTTTCGCTCTAAATCTAGATTTCCAATCATTCTTAAAATTCGTGAATCTTTATTCAGGTGTAAAAGTCGTGGCATTAATGTTATCTTGGCTTGGATCCCGGGTCACTCTGGGATTCCAGGAAACGAAACCGCTGACTCTTGTGCGAAACAAGCAACTCAGTTTGGTTCAGAGGAACACCTTAAAATGTTTGCTCATGATCTTTGTTCAGCCCCTAGTTTCCATCTAACTACTTCTTGGTCTCAAATGTGGAACTCATCTAGACTTTTAAAAGGCAAGCACTATGGTAATTTGCAACCAGAAATTGCTCTCAAACCTTGATTTTTCAAATTTAAAAAGGCCAGCAAAACCAGCACATCCATCTTATGCCGTCTCCGGTTGGGCCATGTATGTACCCCTGTGTTTCTTACGAAGATAAGGGTCAGGAATCAATCTCTGTGTGAATGTAGTTTGGATGAAGGAGATGTTGAACATCTTCTTTTCGTCTGTCCTAGGCTTAAAATTTCTCTTCATGATATTATTCCTCCTGAAATCCCCCGTCCCATCTCTTCCAAGACCCTTCTTCCATTAGTATTCTCCCCTTTTGTATCTAAACTTTGTAGATTTATTTCTGTAAATAGTATACAATTATAGCTTTTAGATTACGTAGGTATATATTTTATGTTACTTCGCATATGCTCACTTCTGTTAACGCTTTTTATTTAACTTTTAATTTGGTTGTTTCTGTTTGTTTTTGTACCTATACGAACTTGATTGAGATTATATAAATTATTTATTTTCTGAAAAATCCAAACTCAACCTCCTTAAATTTTTGTCTATTGTTCCTAAATGCGCAATTCATACCTAACTGACACTGGCAGAATTGCATCAATCCAGATGCAGAGCCAAAGCTAAAAGAAGAAGAAGAAGAATTTTCGGACAAATCGGTTTGGACCTTTTTCGCTTTTTCGGAATCAAGTTTTTCTAAATATTATTGCATTTGCTGCCAAATTATGTATTGTGTTTACTCCATTTAAGTTTGCTTTATCAGAGACAGAGAATCTGGTAGAACGAATAAAGTCGTGCTGATTGCCTGAGGTCATCCAGGTGAGGGTGGTATTTCATAATCGAATCGATCACAATTCGGTTCATTCGACAGGACAATTTTATGAATTTTTGAACTTCAATATAAAACTTCCTTGACCCACCCCTGATTTATCACGCATATCATAAGTAATTTGTGTAATTACCTATATTTTTTAAATTCACAGAAATGTCTTCAGACGACTCGGACGACGAGCCTTTATCAGTTTTGGCTTCCAAGAAGAAAACAGACTATGAAGTTGAAATATTTCCTGTCGTTGAGACAAAGAGCCGAAAGAGGAAAACTTTCTCAGCCAAAAAGCCCTGCGATGTGTCCATAGAACTTCAAACAAAGGAAGAGTATGTACCTGTAACTATTGAGAGACCAAGTGATGTTTGGCTTTACCTCAAGGATCTGAATCCAAATGGGCCATACAGTTGCTTACTATGCTCTGAATGGTTCCTACACAAGACCAAAATAGTCATTCACTATGTTGTAAATCATAAAAAGGACTTCTGTGGTATTTGCAGGTATGTAATGATACAAATTCTACAATCATTGCATTCTGTTTTTCTGGACTATGAAAAATAACAATAATCAAATTTCAGATATTTTGTACCTGATAGAGAATCCTGGCTTGCCCACTTGAACTTCCACAACCCATGGCACTGTTCTCAATGTGCCGAGACCTTTACTACAGAAGCACTGCTTCGAGAACACTTCAGGCTACAGCACAACCTGGTTCACTGCAGGCTCTGCTACACTCGTCTTATTGATGGAGAGGAGTACCAAACACATCTTTTCCATAAGCACAGTGTTACCAAGATTTCTGTGATAAATAAAGAAAGCTTCTGGGAGATTGACCAAGAAAACCAAAAGTACCATTGCATTCTCTGCACCAAAACCAGCAATGACATACAGACATACTCTAATCACTACATGGCATACCATCACATGACATTGAAGTGTCTCGCCCCTCTGATCTCTGGCAAAAACTGGAACTTCCCTGTTCATGGTGCTGAAATAACAGTCGACTTCATTCACCGACAGCTCAAAGCTTTTGAAAAGTTTGGTTATCTAAACCTGGACACAAAACCCTTTAGTCTCATGAAGAATAAAGAAATTGAAGAACAATCAAAGTCTTTCCAGGTTTTGACTGAGATGGTAAAAGAAGAATGTTCAAGTGAGCCTGATGAAATTGCTGGTAACATTGAAAGTGACGAGCCAGCAACCGGTGATGCTGAAAGAAACAACTACCAAGAGCGGGAATCCAACATGGACACTATGGATGATCTTGTTCGAGAGGAAATCACTAAATTATACAAAGGGGAAGAAGATTTTGACAGCACACAAGTAGAATTGATTATGCTACAGAAGTGTTACTTTGACTATGTCAATGACACACTCAATAAAATCAACTCAAACACCATGCCTCAGGTTTCTACAATAATCTACAAACCCACTGATCACATAGTCACAATATTCTGCGACCTGTGCAAAACGCAATTCAAAAAGGTCAACACTTTTACTCAGCACATGGTCAAAATGCATGGATTAAAAATCACCCCCACATTTTCATGCCGAGTGTGTGCTGTGACTTTTGAGACTTACCCTGAGCTTGAGCAGCATGAGATTGAAGAGTTGGGAGATTTCGATGACCTATGGATCTGTCAGTTTTGTGAGAAAGAGTTTGATAACCGGGAGCAGACAAGACAACATCTGACAGAGCATTGGGATGCGTTAGAGTATGATAATTGCTTTAGCCCGCATTTGGGGTTTAAGTGTAGGTACTGCCCCACTTTGTTTTGGAATGAGACGGATCGGGAGACTCATCAAGTGAGGGTACATGCACAAAAGCATGCTGAGGATTACTATAAGTGTGAGGGGTGCGGTGAGCTCCTCAGTGATAAGGTACAAACTGCTTATTTATAGGACTGAGAAACCTCTGTCCAATTGTAACAATTGGCTGAAGGTTTGATTTTGCATGAAGAAGAAAAAGATGATTGCTTTAGTTAGGTTAGAGTAAGAACTGTCTCTGAAAGCTATTATGTATTCAAATAAGCGTTACTCTTCAACTAAATTTAAGTTCGTTTAATATGCTTGTTTGAATTGAATTTTTGAAGGACTTCTTATTTCACAATGATATGGAAATAAACCTGTCTCAGAATATTCATATAAGCCTTACTTTCCAACCATATACAGGTTGTTTTGAATTGGAGTTATATTTGATAGATTTATTTTTTCAAAATGTTCTCAAAATAAGCAGCTATTCTTATAAGAAAGGGTAGGTTGCTGATGAGTACTTTATTTGTACTTCCATAAAAATAAATTGAAAAACCAATTACTATATTTTTCTTATTCCAGGTCTGGTACATCCACCATTACCTAACCAAGCACACGTCGGTAGAAAACCCTGACAGCATCCTCCATATATCCACCTTCCTCCTTAAATGCTACATCTGCTCCATAGTCTTCCAGAATGTGGATGATGTCAGGAACCATTTCAATGATAAACACCCTGAGGCAAGGAAAGTGTTTTGTTCCCTGGATACTTGTCAGTACAAGCCTTTTAGTCATAAGAAGTCTTTTCAATTGCATTTGAAGGTAAGAGGTAATCATGGCATTGTTTAAACTAAAATTGTTTTTTTTTTTAATCTAAGTTCTTGATTGTTTTCCGGTCATGTCTGTTTTATGGCTTTGAATTATATATAATATAAGTAAGTACCATTTATTGTAAAGTATATTTTGTAAATTGACGTATCCAAGTGTGCCCTGTGCTCCTACGGTGAATAAATGAGTATGAGTATGGATACAGTTAAGCATAGTTAGTCCATGCGCCATTTTCAGATTTGTAGGAAATTACATAAACGCGTTTTCATTGGCAGGAGATTTGCATTATCTTAAAATAAATCTATGTAAATCGAAGCTTCTATTTACAAATAGAAGCTTCGATTTACATAGATCTCATATACATAGAATCTATGTAAATCGAAGCTTCTATTTACAAATAGAAGCTTCGATTTACATAGATTAGAGAAATTAGAGAAATTACAATTTAATATGCTATGCAAAAAAATACAAAATAGAAATTCTCAAAATTTCTATTTCATATACTATATGATGTCTTTATTTTGCATAATGAGTCCAAAATACATTTACGTTGCTTAGACTACTCATGCATAATTAAATTTGAAAGAAAAAGTCGATGCTAGCACTTATTATTAATAAAAAAGCCTACAATACCCAATGTTACTCAGCAGAAAAAACTAGGATAGATAATAAAGAGGATTGGGGAGATACATGAATTAAAAACTATTAAAATGGCACTTGGGGGTGGCGGGGAGAAATAGATTGCAATCCGGTTTATTCTAAATCCGAATTAACCGGATAATAATCAATTTTGTTACAGTTATAAGCATCGAAATCTGGATAATTCGAATAATTTTATTTGTAGTAATTGACAATATTTTTAGGCAAAAATTAATGAGCTTGTAGTCGTGAATACGCTTTAATCATAATTTTTAAGGTACATATAACCTGGTGCTTCTTTCGTTACTTAAAAGACTTCACTTAGGAGTGGAGCTGCTGCAAGAGTGTATTTTCTAGGGCTAAGTTATGCCATTGTGATTTCGAAAATTACAAAAAATAAAAAATTTAATTAGGCGCTTGGACTTACTATCCATGACTGTATCCAATTGTTGTGAGAGCCAGCTAAGGGAACATACCAGAGGAAGAACAGCAGCTTCCCTCTATTTATTTTTAACACCTCCACTGCCATCGCCAATCTGCCTGCCAAGTGTGCTGATAAGGCAAACTTTTAATTAAATACTATTTGTCTGAGTCCTAATGTCCTAATATTTAGGACTATAACCACAGGAATGCAACTAGTGAGGTGGAGGTCCGTCAAATTCTGCATAAGTGGGCCAGTGGTGCAGATTGGTGCAGATTAAGCCTATGTTCAGCAGTGGATAATATAAATATATAAATAATGGATAGAATAATATAAATATAAATTTTATTTATAACGGGAGCTATTAATAAAATGATGTCTTTTTCAGTCATTCCACAATTCAAAGAAGCGTTCAGAAGGATACTCGTGCCAGTACTGTGGCAAAGAGTTCAACAACCCCCGCTCATGCGCTGCGCACACGCAGCAGGCGCACGGCGGCGCGGGAAAGTTCAACTGTACTGTCTGTGAGGAGCCGCTCATGACTGCAGATGAGAGGTAAGCATTCTCGTGCCAGTACTGAGGCAAGGATCACATCAATGTATTTTCTTGGTGTTATTAAATATAGTTCATATACACCATGAGCTGACTGATTTATTTATTTTTACACATCGCTATTAAACAAGCTCTATTACTTTAGTTAGAGGATTATAACATGTGAAAAGTATTCTTGTGTGTTTAGTCGCATATTATAAAGGTGATAAGGCGTACTATCTAAACAGCGAACGAACTGTCGGGTTAGGGGCGGTTATGTTGTCACGTTTACTTGGCCCCAGTCAGCTTCAATTTTCGTTTTTATCTTGTGCTCAGGAGCACATACCTTTTTTTATATTAATTTCCCCTTTTTTGTCTTTACAGAAAGATCCACTACCTACTTCTGCATCCGGGCCGCCATCCGTTTCAATGCCGCGACTGCGATAAATCATTCCAGTACAAATCTTCTCTCTACCTCCATCGGAAAGAACACGCTCCAGACAAACCTGACTACACGTGTAATTACTGCGGGAAGATATTCTTGGTAATTCGAACTTTAATGTAAGCGTCATAGAGTTCTCTCTCTACCTCCATCGGAATTAAACACGCGCAAGATAAACCTGACTACACGTGTAGCTACTGCGGGAAGAAATTCTTGGTAATTTGAACATTAATAGTAAGGTAACATAAATAGTAAACATTAATAATAAGTAAGGGTCACAGAGTTCTCTCTCTACCTTCATCGGAAAGAACACACCCCAGACAAACCTAACTATACGTGTAAGTACTGCGGGAAAATACAATATTCTTGATAATTTGAATTTTAATGAAAGAACAATAGAGTCGTCTCTCTCCTTCCATCGGAAAGAACATGCGCCAGAGAAACCTGGCTACACGTGTAGCTACTGCAAGAAGATATTCTTGTTAATTATTATGATATCTAAAATGGCGAAAGCTCACTTAAATCGCAAATAAAATTGTCTATCGAGCCGATGTCACATGCTCACAAGAGCAATGTGACTGTGAATGACCTGAAGTCTGGTTTAATCTGCAAGTAGCTAGGCTTTACTACGATTAGATTCATCATCATCAGTCCATACAGATATATACATAGGCCTCCCCCATACGACGCCACAAATAGCGGTCCTGAGTCGCCTCCATCCATCGACTCCCTGCGACCGCTACGATGTCGTCGGTCCATCGAGTGGATGGTCTCCCATGTAGGGGGGATTTGCCATAATCACCACGCTTGGCAGGCGGATTGGTGATGGCAGTGTTGGTGATTAAAAATACTCAGAAGGAAGCTGCTGCCCTTCCTCTGGTAGGTTCCCTTAGTCGTAGGATTTGCCATAATCACCACGCTTGGCAGGCGGATTGGTAATCGCAGTGTTGGTGATTAAAAATACTCAGAAGGAAGCTGCTGCCCTTCCTCTGGTAGGTTCCCTTAGTCGGCTCTTACGACATCCACGGGTTGAGTTGGAGGGGGTCGATATTCGTACGCCGAGACCCCACGGCCCACGGCCCGTACAATTAGATTGCTGTCACCTTATAAGCCATGGTTGCTGATTCGAGTCTCGTCAGAGGCGTAGCTTTTGATGTAAATTTGCATATAAAACTTGTGAGACTTGTGAGTGATTTATCTCATTCCAAGGTTTTTATCTGACAATTCCTAGGAAAATAAATACCAAATATGTTTTACAGACGATTTTCTAGTAATAAAAGTATCTATTGTTTTTAATAAATATTTTTATTTGTCTGAATTACTTGTCAACCTATTCTACTGAATAGCTTTTTATCTAAGCTATCTAACACTTATCGTCCTTTTTATCCAACAGAAACGCGACTCCTTCCGGGAACACGTGATGATACACGAGGGTCCAAAACACGCCTGTTCATACTGCCCCATGGTCTTCGTACAGCGGTCCAACATGTTGCGTCACGAACGGCGGCATACGGGAGAACGGCCCTACGCCTGTCAGTTTTGTCCTAAGACGTTCTCTGATAAAGGGGCCTGCTCGTCACATGCAAGGTGAGTCTTATTTTGACTGTGTTAGAGTCTATATGAGTCTGTGGTCTTCGTATAGCGGTCCAACATGCTGCGGCACGAACGGAGGCATACGGGAGAATGGCCCTACGCCGGTCCGTTCTGTCCTAAGACGTTCTCTGATAAAGGAGCCTGCTCGTGATATGGAAGGTGCGTCTTATTGCGACTGTGTTAGAGTCTATATTAGTCTGTGGTCTTCGTACAGCGATTTATCATATTGAGTCACGAACGGAGGCATACCGGAGAACGGCCCTACGCCTGTCAGTTCTGTCCTAAGACGTTCTCTGATAAAAGAGCCTGCTCGCCACGTGCAAGCTAACTCTTATTGCGGCTGTGTTAGAGTCTATATTAGTGTGTGGTCTTCGTACATCGATACATGTTCCGTCACGAACGAGAGCACGAACGAGCATACGAGAGAATGGCCCTACGCCCTGTCAGTTCTGTCTTAAGACATTCTCTGATAAAGGGGCTTGTCTCATGCATGGTTATCCATAGAGCAGCTGTAGGTGTATTAATACCGACTAAGATTCGATACTACAGTCTGTCTAATTTATGATGATAATTTTGACAGCTCACGCCTTTGTTGTAACGTATTTTTTTATATACGAGAATACCTCTAAAATATCATAGCACATAGACGGGTACCGCCCACTTATCGTAGTGAAGCGTCTTGCAAGAATACCGCACAACCGACTATAGACAAATGGATCGAATAAATCGATTTTATATTATTTCATATTTCATTTATTTTGCTTACATGTACATTTATACAGCTTAGATCTAAGTAGGTAGCTTATGTCAATAAGTACATGCACCCTGTAAGGGCACTGCAAAAGAGTTCATGTCTAATTACATTATTAACATATAAATAATCAATAAACATAATAAAAAATCGAAATTCATGCAATGTTATAAAATATAAAAATGATACATAATGTCAATGAATTATTATGTCATGTAAATATAAAAATAATCATGTCAGTTTGTCAGAAGCAAATTGGTCAACGGAGTAATAACATTTTTCTAATAAAAATAATTTAAGTTTTTTACAAAATAGCGTTTCTTTTTCCTCGTTTTTTATGCATTCTGGTAATTTATTATATATTTTAGATAATCTATTGTTTGGACGTTTACTAGTTAATTTCATTCTTGTCGTGGGTATATTAATTTAAATACAAGTTAAATTATTAATTACTACAATTTTTTGTAATATAATTAGTTAGGTATAATACAAACAAATATTATAAAATTATAAATAATTATTATATATTAATATAAATAAATATTATCAGTTATTGATAGGTACAAAAATAAAACTATTGAGACTCTTCCGATTTTGCACCTGCCATCCTTTAGTCAGTCATCCATTTTGTTTATTCCTTTAGTACAAGTTCTTTTACTGTTAAGTATACAAATATTTATAAAATAATTTGACATAATTACCTTAATAAAAAAAAGTTTTTCTATTTACTACAGAATAATAAAACATAACATGTAACTATCGATTACAAATTCTATGAGAAAGATAATCGAAAATCGAATAGATTCATTAACGATTATACACTACCCCATCCCTACTTAGAGCTGTCAAAATTATTATCCTATATTTTACAAAGTGTAGTCTTTTTATTAATCTCAGAACTTGAGCGAATGCATACGGTAAACATAGAAACAATGCAAGATTAACCCTGTGGGTATTATATTAGAATCTGAATTTGCATGTGAAACTTAGAATCAGAATCGTAATCAATAACTTTATTTCTTTAGGCTTACAAAATAAGCACCTAGACAAGTCAAATTTTATACTATAAACATATCTTAAAATATAGGAACCTGAAGAAAAGCCTTCTTCTTCGTAAATTCTACTTTGTTAACGGCTATTTTAAAGTTGCATTTCCTATTTCAGGACCCATCAGAAACTGCCGGCATTCCCGTGCATGTATTGCGGACAAACCTTCGCGCAGAAATCGAAGCTTACTTACCATATTAGAAAACATACAGGAGAGAGTAAGTATCTACATAAATTCACTATGAATGTAAGCGGGTTAACTATGAACCTAGTTTGTGTTGGAAGAACACCAACGTTTCACCCCTTGGGGCTGTATCAGGGTCAGTGCGGTTCGCCTCGCGCTCGTTCAGTGTCGCAACACAAACTAGGTTCGTAGTTAACCCGCTTACATTCATAATTACTTCTTCGGAACTACGTACGTAAAGTAAAATATCTACGTTTATTACTTATAAAGTTAGATGAGTGAAAATTAATTGAAATTTATTAGGATTCTAGATTTTTTACAATATCAGCACAAAACAATTACTATTTAGTTATAAGTAATAAAACCGACATGCATTCAAGATTCTTTTGGTTGTTTTTACATAGGTATCTCCTATCCTAGAAACCAGGTGTCTCTAATCGTGCAAAGCTCAATAAACGTTATTTATTATTATTATAATGCTATGAATAGTTAGACCACGTACCGGAAGGCGCAGTGTGGGTAGCCCGCACAAGGTCGCGGGAAATAGCTGGATGCGGGTAGCGCAACATAGGTCACTGTGGAGAGTTAGGAGACGACGTCGATCGGCTGATGATGATGATGACTAGTTGCCTTTCCCCCACACCTTCAAATGAGGGTCTACGTACAGTCATGATCCAAGAAAACAAGGTCAGCTCCTCCGGGAGTGTCGCCAGGTGACGTCACTGTCCAGTCGCCTCTTTATTTCAACAAAATGTAGAAGCTGTAGGGCTAGCACAGGCTTTCTTGTCTAGGTAGAATAGATAAAAAATGACGTAAAAATGACATTTAGGTGTAGAGAGCAGAAAGTTTTCTTCGTTCGCGAACACGGCGTTCGGAAGAATAAGCGGTAGAGATGTTTTCTTTTCTATCCTAGAGATGAGTCTACCGATGCGAACATGGGGATCAATTTACTCGTTTCTTGACATTTGAGAATAGAAACATTTCTTCTAAAATTGTCTACACCTCTCGAGACCTAGACATGGTCTATCTTCCCTCGCATCTCGCAATATTTGGATGTTTAGTTATATTATTATATCTCTTTGATTTTTGGGGTTTTTGTGTCTAGTTAATGGCCCCGCAGCCATTACGAGCAAATGCAACATAAAAAATCGGAGAATAATTTGTTTGTTTGTTCCAAAACCAAATTAATCTCCGTTATTCTGTATTGTATATGCTATGAGTTCAATAATCTTCATTTGCCGCCTTTGCCAGAGACAGTATTTCACCGAAACATTTTGAGAAAAGATTTCGGTATTTCGTCCAATAAAAGAAAAAAAGAAAAATACATAATAATCTTTGAACGAAAGAAATTACCCTTCAAAACATTGTAATTGACATTGACAAATACAATAAAGTGACATTTTGGTGTAATGAAAAAACGTTTCGTTTTACGGGCTCAGTTTTCTTTTTAGCGATACGCCTGGTTTTATGTTGATTTTCTTGGTAATGACGCAAGAACGCAAAGAACGAACTTTTTACAGCATTTATATTTCTTCTGTGGTTTGGTTCCCGTTGCTATAGAAAACGCTTCTCTACGAAGAAACTGTTTTCTAGGGTTTGTTTCTCGAAACGGCATATTGGGGCAAGAGAAAGATTATGAAGACAAGAAACTTTCTTCTAGTCTAGGTAGAGTAGAAATGAAAAGCCCGTGCTAGCGGGGCTGGGAAACAAATGGGTCATGTGAAAAATCAATAAATAAAGTTTGTTAGATCACTCAAAACAGCGTTAGTTAAACACGAGTCAATGTATATATCAATATTGTATTGTCAATAATGGATTGGTATATACAATTATCTTGTTATACATAGTTATTAATTGATTGGTATATACAAATCAATTTCAATTTTATTTAACAAAACTACATAGTTGTATCAGAGATTTATATAGGTAATACAAGGAGCGCGGGCAGTGTAACTGCCCGCGCTCCTTGTATTGCGTGCGCACGTGACCGTCGCGTCTCGGAAGACCGTTACGATATGTTATTATACCAAGCGTAAAGTATGCTATAATGTTGTCAATTCATATGTATGTCGCCAAAACTCAACTAATTTGATAGTGATGTCAAATTTATGATGCCAACATTTTTAATGCTGTGAAATTATTTTAGTTTAGCTTTGGCGACTGAATTGACACGAATGTCTGTATTGTCCCATTTTCCCCGCAGATCTAGAAACCTGTCCCCATATAAACTGCGGCAAGATCTTCACCAGTCCTTGCTCGCTGCGGGAACACATGAAGATACACCAGAAGAAACAAGTCTTGGAGCCAATCAAATGTCCGCTATGCTGTAAGTACACCGGTGTGAAGTTAGCCGAGATTCTGACACATTGGATGAAAGAATGTTTACTTTTAAAATGTTCAAAAATCACACGAATATCACAATAAAGGCAAAAGTAAGGATGGATAAATAAATAGATGTTTGTTACTTCTTTACGTCAATACTACTGAACAGATTGGGCTGAAATTTTGCATAGCTCTAACCCTTTTTATCGCATAAATCATCAGTTCCCATGAGATGGAAATAACCTTGAACATTCCGAATTTCCACTTCGGTCTTCAAATTGTAATGCAATTAGGAATACAATAAATCATTGACTATTGACGTTTCAGCGAAATCCTTCCAAGACGAGAAGTACATGATGCGTCACCTACGAGCCACACACACGAACACAGTCTACCCCTGCCCGTTGTGCAAGAAGAAACTGCACAGCTCGGCCGGGCTAAGAGATCACGTGATCACGCATAGCGGCAGCAAGGCTTATAGGGTAACAATTAACATACAATAAAATACATAACTGCCGTGGGGCCGCGGCGTAAGAATGTCGAACTCAGCCCGTAGATGTCGTAAAAGTTGACTAAGGGAAAACCAGAGGAAGGGCAGCAGCTTCCCACTCTGTAATAACCAACACTTTTACTGCGATAGCCAATCCACCTGCCAAGCGTGGTGATTAGGGCAACCCCACCAATAGAAAATCTCAAAAATTCAGGATTTTTGATAGATTTTCATGTAAACTGTCGAAATTTGCGACTTGAGACACGTTTAGACCTGTGTGAGGTTATAGCTCATTCACACGGTATCCATCATTGACGATTCATCAAAAAACACGATACGTCATGACGGATGTACGTCACATTGCATACGGAGTCGTGTTTTATCACGATTCGGCAAAACGCCGAACAGCAAATCCGTCACAAAAAATTATCGATACGGGATTTAAGACTTATCCGTCATTTTTCACGATTCGTGATAGCATAAAAAAGCATTGCCACCGTAAAAAAAAATAACGAATCGTAAAAAAGACGATTCGTCGAAAAAACTAATCATCCTCGTGTGAATGAGCACTTAGTTTCAAATAGGTTAGATCTCTATTACGTTGAAACTAATCGTTATGGCGTATTAATACTGCGCGATGGAATCTGCAAAGTCCAATCAATATGCTTGCTTTTTTGAGTGTCTACCTATGAGCCTATCAACTGTGTTTGACTCAATCCGGTGGATTACCTACGTCGGCGCTAAGATCTAATGATGCGTTTGCATTGTATTTACACGGCATCGCCTCAATTGGCTCAAGGCATAGGCAGTCTATCTTTTGTTATTTTTTCTATAGATTATTTATATTACTGTGGGTGTGCGGTTGGTATTAAAAGAGTTTGTACACTGAACTGAATCTATTCATTAATAATAAACACAAATACATTAAATGACAATTATGATATTCTATTATCCAATATTTGGATATGTGTACATTGATCGGAAGCTTTAGAAGTGACTGAAGTGAACACGGCTTGCTAATGAAAATGCTTAATTGCAGAAACGCAAATGCGCCGCATACTGTATGCTAATCTGTGTCACTACATATCTATTCACATCTATTTTTTATTCTATACCTTGAGCAAGGAGATGACTATCAAATTTAGGTATGCAACAAACTTTAATTTTAAATCTCTTTATTTCAGTGCAAGCAATGCTCAAAATCCTACAACGTGAAGCGCACTATGATTAGACATCTCCGACGGCGCCACAGTCTGAAAGCCGCCGAAGCCACCCTATCCGAATTCTACACCAAACTGGATCCTAGAAACTGCAGATTGAACCTAGACGAAACAACTATGACCAGCATATTCGGACCTCCTAAAACTATCATCGATGCTATCAACTTTACCAAATTAAATAAGCTAAAGCTTAGATTAAGTAAAGATTATTCTAAGGAGGATAGTACCAGTGAGTCAGAAATACCACCGATAGAAACAGTTCAAGTGAAGGTTGAATGCGAAGAGTTGAATGAACCTGAGAATGACCTGCAGCCGACTGATTTTGTGAGTGTTAAGATTGAAGGAGTGGAGAGAGGAAGTGAAAGTGAAAATGAGGAGATGGATATGGAGGACTGATTATTTTTAGGTTTTTTAACGATAATGGTGTCAATTAGTTTTGGTGACATCTTTATATTTCCGGTAGGTACATCTTTACAGCATTTACGGGGTCGGCAGCGTGCGTGTAACGTCTCTGACGTTGCAGGCGTCCATAGGCTGCGGTAACCGCTTCCCATACCGCACGCTAGACTGTCCCCATCCTACTAATATTATAAATGTCAAAGTTTGTGAGAATGGATGGATGGATGTAAGTTGTTTGTTCCTCTCACGCAATTTTTACTCCAATAAAACGCGGGCGAAGGCGCGGGCAGCAGCTAGTTGTGGCATAAAAACAAATCTGAATTGACCCCAATTACGTTCGACTATAGTACGAACCAAGAATGTGACAAAGACGAGGCGCCAATTATGCAGATCTCGATAGAGCCTACGCATTTGCTCCCCCTACCCAAGCTCGACGGGTTTAAAAAAATATCAGACTGTCTGATCGAAGTTATGATTGACTCGAAAACTGGCAAGTATATGGCGTAGCGCATTAGCATTGCCATACAGCGGGGCAATGCAGTCAGCGCCGCGCCGAAGTAAAAATGGGAACAAAGTGGAATAGTACAGTGTACACCTAGGCGAGAACGTGCCTAATTCCTATCGAGTGTTGCGCCCTCAAAACACACGAGGTAGGAATCGCAGTTTCTGCCGAGTGATACATAGTGCTTTATACTACACCTTCGAGGAAAATAAAAAGCAGAATAAATATTTTATTTCTGGTGGTGTCATAAAACTTTCACTATCACTCGACGACATTCTGTAGAATTAATAAAATTGCCTACACCAAATTGAAAATTAGATAAACTTCCCGCGCCAGCCTTTATCACTTGGGTTCTTTTTCCAAAATATTGTTCGGAAATCGAAAGAGGCAAGCGGACTTGGAATAAAAACTTTTTGTCGTTTGACCTATTATGAAAATAACCATAGCTACCAACCGATCTTTTAGGAAATTAAAAAATATAACACGTTACAAATGGATTTCCATACAGTTTTCCCTCCCGCTAAAACGCGTGAGAAATGAAATTCCATAGTTTTTCCTCCCGGATTCCTATACGCCTGCAATGACTTACTTTCTATCTTATATTTGGAAAAGGAATAGGCAACTTTCCGAGCAGGTGTAGTATAAATGTAATTATATCTATATGATTTATTTCACGACCGATGTGACGCTGCGGGCGAAGGTCCGCCTGCGACGCAGAAGGTTGCGGGTTCGATTCCCGCCTTGGGACAAATGTTCGTACGATCGGCAAATATTTGTCTCGGATGTTCTGGGTATTTTCTATGTATAGTAAAAAATATCTATATATATTATATTATGTATATCAGTCATTTAGTACCCCGAACACAAGCTCTGCTTAGCTTGGGGCTAGATAATGTTGTGTGCACTGTCCAACATTATTTATTTATTTATATCTACTTTATGGAAAAATATCCTCTATCTTTGCTGTACTAATAAGTTACAGTAACTATGAATACTGGCTGATTTCATTGACATTGTAGGATAGATTTATTTATAGAAGTAAGAAAAAATGTCTATAGTAAATATTCATGTTTGGGCTTAGTCTTAGTAAAAGTTTGTGGTAAATATTTGGTATTCTTGTTTAGTGTATAGCTCATATGTAATTTGTTTATGAAGCTTACCAAATAAATTTTAGTCATTGTATGGGTGTGTTGCTTTTTTTCGGTATATATAGTTCAAGTAGCGGCTCGTAAGTCTAGCGCTGAGCGATACGCGGAGGGGATAGCTGCGCATGGGTAATGTACCGTGTACATGTGCATGTGCTAGCCCCGCCCAGGTACCTTATTTTTTACTTCTGCGCAATAATAATCAGCACTAAAGTTACGTGCCTCTATGTATAGTTTGTAATGTGCCCGTAAATTCCGGTTCGCGGCGGCGGTGGTTGCAGCGTGGCTCCATCATATGATGACGATCGTAGAAAGAAAAAAAGAAAGAAGAAAGAAAGAAAATATGTTTATTTGGCCATGCCTACATAACACACATACAACACGACACATTACAGACAGTGGGAAAGTACAAGAAACAGTAGAAGATTAGTATAAATAATCCCAAGGAATTTTTATACTAACGTAACTGGAAAGTTCACTCGAAATTTAATGCAAAAAGGATTTCGAACCTTATCACAACTAGAAAAGGTTATTTTTTAATTCAATTTAGATTTAAGGAAAAACGGTCTGGAGAGAGACTCACTTTTCAGTCGCTGTGCCCTTTCACACATTCGCTAGCATGCGCTGATGAAACTAAAAAGGTAGAAGATCGGGCACTAACTCTTTGAAAGTGGAAGGCTAAAACTAGGTTACACTAGGTTCACCCACCTCAGTCTTGATAGCATCAGCGTTTGTGTTGCGCGTGCTTGCTACGACGTACTTTTTTGTGATTTATTGACTAAAACACTACAGCAATGCCTTCGTGTGTTAACAACTCCGTCTCCTAGATTTGCGCTCTGGAAAATCTTGGCAGTTAGTCGCTAAGGCCTTTCGCTGTAAGTTGGCTTGTGCTACCTTGTATACCTTTGCACTTGTTGAGGAGGTGTGAGAGCCTGGGGTCACTTTAGCAATAGGCTATTGTCGCTCGAGCTAGTGCATCCCACTTTCGACGGACGGGGCACTCACCACTAAGCGCGTTGTGCTCAGCCCTTTTGAGTCCGGCATGCACGCAGTTTCGACAAGATGGAACAACATCTGCGAGCCAGTCTGCACATTTGGATTTCATGTGGTCTCCCCCACAATGACTGCATTTTTCTACCGTCTCCTTGCAGAATCGTCTCCCGTGGCCGTAGCCCAAGCAGAGCGAACACTGGACAAGTGGTGATTGATCAGCTACTTTAACTCATTGGAGATCAATCTGGACTGATCCTGCATCGACCAAATGCTGCCATATTGTTAGAGAGACCCTCATGACAATGTGATGCGTGTGGGGGTTTCTGGTTTGCTTCTTAAAAGCAATTTCCATTTTCTGTCAAGGATAGGTACTTAAAAAGAATGAATATAAGCAATAAAAAATAATCATGATTATTCCCTGTTTTGTCCTGTTTCATTCATAAATTGTGGTCGTCCTTATAGAAAGAGACACACCTCCTTAGTATTCAGTCTCTTTCAGACCGCGGTTTTTGTATCAGTGAGCCTTCCAGTTACGTTAGTATAAAAATTCCTTGAATAATCCATCTACGATGACGATAGACGTAGGCACCCGATGAGTAAAGCTTTAGGCGCAGCTCAGTATCATGTCTGTGGAGTAAAGTAAGATAATAGCAATTAAACATAGCAGGGGATGGACTTATTACTCTTTACTCCTAATCACTAATTATAATACCGGATGAATGTATAAATGCAATAAATAAAAATACCTACCTACTGATATACTCTTTAGGGGGCCTATGTTGTGGTGTTAAAGACTGTCGATGTGATACGGGCAAGGAATTTTTATACTAACGTAACTAGTATAAAAATTCCTCGGATACAGGCTAACTATAATGATCGATGACCATGATGACGATACGACCGCTTTTGAAGTAAGGAAGGTGTTTTGTACCTACCTCGGTACAAAAAATTGCGTGTAGTTAGATCAAGCAGCATATACTTTTTTTAGCCTGGTCTAAGATCTAGCAGGCTATGTTCCGTAGCCTAGTCTTAGAAGTTCATCATCATCATATCTGCTGATCCACGTCCACGGCTGGACATAGGCGTCCCACTCAAGGTAGAATAAATAAAATGCGCAAGTGATTCAATGTCAAGTATCGCATTGACGTAAGGAAACAGAGTGACAGTGACAGTTTATAATCCTGTCTGTAGACTTTGGACTTTGTAAATATTGTAGTTTATTGTAAAAATAAATAAATTACAGTTATTTACAATGATTTCGTGAATGTGGATATTGAGTTTACGCACTTAGCTATCTTAATTAGTTGTAAGTTTATTTTTACAACCATGTACAGCCCGGCAGTCACCGTTCGAAGGATCGACGTACTGATACGTATCTTGAGAGGACGAAAATCAATTCTAGGAGTGAATAATGTTCGTGGTTATTCTTCAGACGATAAAATAACTATAGGAGATGTTACCAAAGAAATATCAAAGCCTAAGAATGTGGAATATGTGCCCAGGAAGTATGGTAAGTTTCATGCTGATTTCTAACCTCTACCATAAGAATCTTCCACAATTACTTAAACTTCTTTCTTTCTTTAGTGATGATTGAAGAGAAGGATCTATGTTTATCCCAAAGTACACTCAGAAACCTAAGATGGATGATGCAGAAAGACTTATTGGGACAAGACATGTTTCTACTCGGCAGGCCGGGACCAAGCAGGTAATTTTTTTTACATTCCTGACAAGTATTATCTTATACGAGGCTTGTGTTTAATTTTGGGATAATGTGGGCAAATTATTAGGTGCCCTCTCAAATAGGAAAGGCAGTATTATTTAAAAAGGTGTGACCTGAAATTCATGATAAATTCTTTTAATCTACTTTTCAGGAGAAAAGTAGCACTACAGTACCTGGAGTTGACAAAAAGAGAGCTAGAGTACGTAGCCCTTTCCAGGGATACCACAGAAGCAGATTTGAAACAGAGAAGGGAGATCCAAAGCTCTACAGCCAAATATTTTGATCAAGTCAGTACCTTATCTTAGAAAAGCTTTAGCTCTAGCAATAAATTTTTCGGCATTTACTTATTTCAACATTTCTTTACTTTCTCAAATATTAACTTTTAAACCAATCAAATATTTTTATTGCAATATTATTTAGGTCAGCCATTCAGCATACCTATATTTTTTATCATATCTAATAAATGCTGGATTTGAGCCTATAGTTCAAAAGTCCAAAGTTCAATTTGTTTATTGCCTTAATATTATTCAACAGTGCAATTTATTGCACTGTCTCTTTGATATATTACTATGCTATAAATTAGATTGTCATTATAGTGTATATTTATTGTTATCTCACTCTACCTTGACAAATTATATCAAATTATGTGAGACAGGCCTACTTAATTTACCAACAAAATATTGGCTTTTTTATACCTTCTTTACTCTTGGTTTGAGATTAGATTAATACTCAACACAGTGATTATGTGATAGAGTGAATCAAATAGCACTTTACTTACAAGTATACTTTTAAAACACTTAAATTATCTTTTTCACATCCTGTAAGGGCTTCTTAGTAAAATTAAATTGATGCTCATTTGTCATCTTTCTTCTAGAGTGCAGTCAGAGCCGCCATTGAAGGCAGGGTCCTAGTGCTAGAAGGAATTGAGAAGGCAGAGAGAAATGTGTTGCCAGTTCTCAACAATCTGTTGGAAAATAGAGAGATGCACCTTGAAGACGGACGATTTTTGATACCAGCTGCTAGATATGACAAGTTGCTTGAGGTGAGAAAAATATCTATTACATACCTGTAATTTGACTTGTAACCTGTAATTATCCTATTACCTCAATGATAGAGTATTGGGAATCATTTTGTTCCAGGTGTTTGGGTATTTTATATCTACAATAGAAATCTACATCTATGTAATGTATTGTAATATGTATCTTTATCAGTCTTCTAATACGCATAACACAAACTCTGCTTAGCTTGGGGCTAGATTAAATGGTGCTATGTAGATTGTCTGGCATTATTTATTTATTTATTATTAAGTCACAAACTGCTGGGTATAGACCCCTTTAATACTTGCCAGCCATTTCGGTTTAATGCCTTTTGCATCCAAGGCCCATACTCGAAAAACTAAAGTTTCTGATTCATTTTCGAGCAAACGCTATCAATTGACATAAGAGTTGGTTTTGTACGAAAACGAATCAGAAACTTTAGTTTTCGGAGTAGGTCCCCTGTTATTCCCATTGCCTTGCGACTTAACTATATTTACTTGCGACTTGCGATATAACGTCAATCCAACGCGCTTTCGGATGGTAGGTGAATAAGACGCTATTTATTTTTTCAACAGGAGCATGGAGCAGAAGAAGTGGATAAATGGCGTCTAGTTCGCGTTGACGACAGATTCCGAGTGATCGCACTAGGTCTGCCGGTACCGCGATACTCGGGACAGCCGCTAGATCCTCCGCTGCGCAGCCGCTTCCAGGCCAGAGATGTCGCCACTGTGCCTTACACGGTAACTATAGTCCCTCAAAGAAATATATATAAATTAAATAAATAATGCTAGACAATTCACACAGCATTATCTAGTCTCAAAGTAAGAAGGGCTATGAACTGAAACCAATGGCCAGAATAAAGATGGCAGGACAATCTCGTTTCTTTCAACGCTTTCACTGCCAGGTTTCAGCGCCGCAGCCTGTAAGGATGACATGGCGTCTTTAACATGTACCCGTGCGTCATTGACACTCACCCCCGAATACTCAAACGCAACTCAGATTTAAGCACGTCTCAAGTGACGAATTTTTGACACATTTTCATTGAAAACTGTCACAAAATCACGACTTGAGACGAGCTTAATCTGATACGCGTTTGAGTATTCGGCCGTCAAAGTGTTATGTGGTGATAGGTCGCAAAAATATCGGTATCATTAGAAGCCGTTGGGGACGGCCTTTGTCAAGCTTTGCAACTAAATAGATGTCGGTTTAATTGCTTCATTCATACTAATTCTTTGATAATCTATAGCCGTTGTAAAGATATTGCGTGTTGACGAAAGGTTCAAGAAAATAGTGTTATTCGTTATGAAAATGTGACGGTGTCTGACGACGGTACGAAAATGACCTTAAATCGTACGAATTTTGTGATCATAAAAGCCCAAAACTGACTGGAATGGTTCTCCTAACCTACATTACGAGACACTAATCAAAGTTACGCGACCGCTATACTGCTTGTATTACTCTGCTCGGCAATAAAAATGTCTTGATACGAAATGTGTTGTTAAATGAACGGCAAATTCGGCTACTGGCATGAAGCTAGGAAATAATAGACCTTCACTCATAAAGGTAGCTTCTCTGCTTGATTAGAATAAAGTATTTTCGCTTCTGAAATATTGTTTTTGTCACACAAAGAACCCATTTAATATGCCAGAAACTTTAGTTTAATTTAGTAGAGTTTTACGGTTAGTAACGTGATAAAACTCAGTTAGATAAGTTTGGAAGCTTGAACACGTCACCTTCAGAAAGCTTTGAACTTTTATTTCTTTTAATAAGTAGAATATTATTTCATCATCATCATCATCATCATCAGCCCGTACACGTCCACTGCTGAACATAGGCCTCCCCCAAACGACGCCACGAATAGCGGTCCTGAGCCGCCTCCATCCAACGACTCCCTGCGACCGCTACGATGTCGTCGGTCCATCGAGTGGGAGGTCTTCCCACACTCCGCTACTTCCTGTTCTATCGTTCTTTATTATTATTTCGTACCTTCAAGAAATACATTATTTGATTGTTATTTTCTTTGTCAATAAAGAGGTTATCTATTAGAAAAAAAACATAAATTGATAAGTTGTTGTTGTTTGCTACAGAATACCTACAACCTATACTCCGATTCAAAAACTTGGATATGTTTTGTATACAAAGGGGAAACAATTTAACGACATTGGTATCATCGAAGCAAAGCACAGAAGCTCGAGACACTTTATGGTTTTAAAATCTTATTCATCATTTAATTGACCTCTCGTTCGTTTCCGAATATCAAATTAATTTTTTTTGTACTCCCCATGTGATATATGCATTTTTGTAGTTGGTACCTAGTACCTAAATTATGTATTTAGTTTTTAGTGATAACTATGCTATTAACTTGTTGTTTTCTGTTATTGTCATCAGTTTTTGTAAAGTTTTCATTCATAAATGTCTTTGTTGACATAAAATATCTTGGATTCTAATCGAGTATAGTCACACTGATTTTTGTACATTGCATATTCACACAACGGCCTTACCCATTGTTTGTAGGAATAATGAACAGAAACCCACATCATAAGAATCAGATTTTATTTCCCTAATAATTTCAAAGATTGCTGTGACAATAAGCTTTCCGCTCGACTCGTATTCGCAGAAACATACACCGGCTTCTTAGGCATTTCCGGCATGAATATATGGACTTGCTTCTTCGCGGTTTTGCTCACATCTGGGATGAGTTTCTTATTGACCAACTCGTTGTACTGCTTTTGAACTGCACTTCGTTCCGTAGCCACCTTTTGCCTAGTTTCTATCACGTTAGTTTTCGGTTTAATTTTCGGTTTTTGGGCCTCGTTCTGCGTGATTTTATTCCGTGACTGGCGTGCGTAGTTTTCAATCGTATTCGCTGACGTGGGCACGTAAAAATCGTGTCGATCGATTATTTGCTGCGCTTTTGGACTGTCGAGCAATTTAGGGGAGAACTTAATGCCTCCTTTGCTTAAATCGATTGCCGTTTTCGACTTTAGCAAATGGCGTCGCTGGATTTCAGGCCAGCTGTGTCTGGGCTGAGCCATTCTCTCTTTATTAGCAGTCAGTAAATCTACTTTTCCAGCTAAATCCAGCCATTGTAGTACTCTGTCAGATAGCTCTGTATTTTCTGGCGTATCTCTCGCAGTTTTGTTAGCTCTATAGTTCCTCATGTTTGGAAACCTTCCGCTTTCGTTGAGCACTTGAGGACTAGCTCTGATCATCAGCTCCTCATCTGAATTATCTATATCTGTTAGATTGAGCTTCTCGATCGGTTCGTGGGAACTTTTCGGACGTTTAGTAAGAACAGACTTTCCGCTTTTGACGACAAGGTCTATTTTTCGGTCGTCGTCGCGGAGGCTGAGTCTAGAATTTGTCTTGGTGGTGGTTGATGCGGAGGAGTAGGGGCGGCGTCGTTTTGCGAGTTTAAGGAGGTGGGGATCGTCGTGGTTCAGAATAGCGTGCCTGAGTCCGTCCACCCAAACGGTGCGAATGTACATGGGCCGTTGAGAAGATTGCCAGAGGACGGGCATCTCCTCTGCTACAGGGTCATTTCCTTACTTAAACGTAAGCCCTTTGGTTTTGCTGTAGGGTAGAACTAGGTAGCTGGTTACAATCCTTTGATAATAAGTTCCTACCTGGAAAATGTCAGTTAAGTTAACACGGGCGGGAGGCTCAGGACAAAGTAGAGACATATGAAGTTTTCAGACTCCTTTTGGTTATTCCTTTAGTCCTATCCATACTAATATTATAGATGCGAAATAAACTTTGCCTGAAAGAGCATAATTAACACGTTCAGCGCCAAGGCACCTCTGAAGCAAATGTTGTGGAAATCGCTTTTTTTGCATAGTCATCTATGCAATATGTGGAAATCGCTTTTTTTGCATAGTCATCTCCTGGTCCTAAAAACTATGTAATTATTTTTATTGTTTTACCAAGTCTCCTGAACGGTCTTGTTTTTACTACGCCAGGCGTATAACCAGATATACACCTGGGCTGTAAGAGTTGCACTAGGGTGCACCCTAGTGCTCCTAGTGTAGTAAATAAATAGAATTATTTCTCGAGGAAGGCTACTTCTTATCCAAGCCACTACTGGTAGAAACTACCTCTTAGTTGGTCTATAAATACCCAATTTTCTATGAGAAAACCTGCGGGCATTAGGAAGAAACACGGCGTAGGGTATAGTATTATAAAATCTGTGACGTAGGCTACAAAACATACCTTCCAGTCTGAGTTCCTTGACAATGTATTATATTTATATAGTATCACAGCCTTCGTCACGCGACCTGCCAAACTTCCGACATAATTGATTCGTACTCAGGCTGCTTCTGGCTGAAACAAAGTGTTATTTACTAAGTTTCTAAATGGCTCTACGCATGGAAGGACTGTTGACAGTTTGTTATACATAATTGTTGACATAAATGGCACAAATCCAATAAGTTTTGGGTGTTCGTGTCTTTTTATGCGCCAATTTTTACCCGACTGCTCAACATGGATGGTAAGCCCATGATATTTTCGGGTGCTTTAGCTCTACGCATAAATGGGTTACTACTTCTTAATTGCAGAATAAGATTTACGTTTAAATACCAGCTAAGTACTACGGGTACCTACCACGCAAGCAAAACCGAGGGTTAAAGCTAGTAGCCTAATTTATCAATCTTATCTAATCAGCTCGCTTAATCCCCCTGCTGGGAAAAGGCCTATAGATTAGTAACATAGCAGTAGATTAGTAATATCTCATGTGAAATTTTGGATACATTTGATTTGTAAAGAGTTTCTAATAAGGCAAAAGGCGTGCGATAAAAAAAACAACATAGAAGCCTCGACCATACTATAATATTATAAATTCGAAAGTAATCTGTCTGTCTGTCCGTTCTCTTTTCACGCCTAAACGGATCTTAATGAAATTTGACAGGGTGGTAAATGGTATCCCGTGGAGACATAGGCTACTTGAAAAGCTCGTGAAAAACCACGGGCAGTAGCTAGTGCTTTATAAATAAAGTCTTTACAAACTAGTACAAGTTGTACGTTTTCTTCATAACCGCGAGCCCCTCTAATGAGTGTACTTGTTGCTTGCCGTGCCGACACCTCGTTGGGAATGATTAATTGAAGCTTCAACGTTATTAAATTACTTACTGAAAAAAGAATACGGTAATGGAATAACGTAGGATCTTCTAAAAATCGGAAAAGTGAGATTGAAAATGAAAAATATTTATTACAACTCAATCTTATACAAACTAAACAGCTCAAGTTATCAGTAACGTTACAGGTCGTGTAATTCACAATTCAAAGCTACTATATTCATCCACAATAAAAAAAATCGTCAAAAGTCATCTGACCTAACCTAACCGAGCGTTGTTAAACCGTGACGAGACGTGTACCTACAATGACATACAAGTTTAAGAAGATTGTGACTCGCGAGGGTTCAGTTCAGTTTAACTAGAATACATGTTCTCTCTGAAATTCCAACGACAAAACGGTACGCAGAGTCCTGAGATATTTATCAATTTCAAAAAAACATTAAAATTTAATGCATTCGCTGATCAACCTTAACGGTGCTGGCGACAATGCTGCTCTCCTTATGTCCTCCATAAGAAGGCTACGAACCTCTCCCAAACGCTACGGGGATTTTCCCATGCGGATTTGTTGTTGTTTCACGTAGAATGAAATGGGGCGCGCTATGAGTGAGAAAGCGCGTCTAACCATCTAATACGAAGCTGTCATGTGGCTGTGTGCGTGTGCTTGGTGTTGGCACCATTTTTTGATATTTTTTTCATACTTTCCTATTAATTTTGAGTAAACGATTGATTTCAAAAATATTTTTGATTATTTATAATGTTGAATATATTTAGGATGTTTGCAGCAGCGCGACAGATTTTCGAATAAAGGTGTATCATGCATAAAAAATCGCTTGAAGATGACTCGATTTGGTGGTCAAAATTAGTTTCACTCTCGTTTAAATATTATTATGTTTTTTTCAAAAACTAAGCCGCTGCAAACATAGCTATTTTTAATCCGATTACGTATGAAAAATTTCAATAAGATCGGGGACATAAGGCTATCCGTTCTGTTCTTAAGTGCAATAACTAAGGAATATGTTGGTATATAGTATCAAGCATGCGCCCTGGCAGAGTGCATGTTTGATACTATGTTGCCATAAGATCTATGTACCTACAGCATGTATCGCAATAAAGAATCTTGAATCTTAATCCTCGATATGACTGTTGTTTCCCACACAACTGCAGGTACGTATTGCTTTACTAAAAAACCTAAAAAATTGAGCCTCCATCTTCGACAAGCGGGTTAGATTGTCTAAAGCCTCCATCTTTGACAAGCGGGTTAGATTGTCTAAAGCCTCCATTGTCGACAAGCGGGTTAGTTTGTCAAAGCCTCCATCTTTGACAAGCGGGTTAGATTGTCTAAAGCCTCCATTGTCGACAAGCGGATTAGATTGTCTAAAGCCTCCATTGTCGACAAGCGGATTAGATTGTCTAAAGCCTCCATCTTTGACAAGCGGGTTAGATTGTCTAAAGCCTCCATTGTCGACAAGCGGGTTAGATTGTCTAAAGCCTCCATTGTCGACAAGCGGGTTAGTTTGTCAAAGCCTCCATCTTTGACAAGCGGGTTAGATTGCCTAAAGCCTCCATTGTCGACAAGCGGATTAGATTATCTAAAGCCTCCATCTTTGACAAGCGGGTTAGATTGTCTAAAGCCTCCATTGTCGACAAGCGGATTAGATTGTCTAAAGCCTCCATCTTTGACAAGCGGGTTAGATTGTCTAAAGCCTCCATCTTTGACAAGCGGGTTAGATTGTCTAAAGCCTCCATTGTCGACAAGCGGATTAGATTATCTAAAGCCTCCATCTTTGACAAGCGGGTTAGATTGTCTAAAGCCTCCATTGTCGACAAGCGGATTAGATTGTCTAAAGCCTCCATCTTTGACAAGCGGGTTAGATTGTCTACAGCCTCCATTGTCGACAAGCGGGTTAGATTGTCTAAAGCCTCCATTGTCGACAAGCGGGTTAGATTGTCTAAAGCCTCCATTCATGGATGAAGAACTACATATATCCATGCACCCATTCAAACATTTCGTCTTTATCAAGTCATGCTGTAACGTTGGGCGCAACGGATACAATAGGCAGTAACCCCTTGTTGCTCGCTAACCGGCCTATTATCGAAAATTCAATTAACTGTGACTTGCATAACTGCCGTACGTTTATAGAAATTATACTGTACTAGCTGTTCATCCGCGTGACATTCGAATTTCACATTTCTAGGGGAATAGAAAGGTTCTTTTTCCCGTAAATGTTCCATGGGAATTTGATGTTTTAGCTGGACAAAAAGAAGCCTATGTTCCTCTCCATCTTTTCAATGAACTCTATGACAAAAATCAAATCGTGATTGGTCGGTTAGGTAGGGCGTGAAGGAAGGACAAACAGACAAACACAATTTTGCATTTATAATATTGATTAGGATTTTCGGTTTATAAACCAGTATGTGAAACTTCCTGAAATATTTTAAATTTACTACCAGAAATGGTAACGTCGATCGAAATACATTCATATTAATTTCATAAAAGCAAAGCTGTCTGTAAACCTTTCACACCTAAACGGCAGAATAGATCTTAATGAAATTTGGCAGGTAATCAATACCCCAGGGATGATATAGGCTACTTGAAAGCGCGTGCGAAGAAGCGGGCCGAAGCTGTAGTAACCTATACTTTAATGTAATAAAGTTTCTAAGGTTGACCTCCATGCTTGTACATACATATACATATATCTAATCTACTCATTCAGTAAAACTTATTCCAAATTCAAACGCTTCGAAGATACAAGTTCAATGCTCTACCTGCCTACTTTGACTCTACGGTGCACGCTACGAAGTGCTACAGCGTAGCGCTTTCTTAGACTTGCTACGACAAATGCTACGAAATTCAAAACGAAGTTTAAAAATATCATGTACAACAAACTTATGTAAATTCAATAAATGAAAAACTAAAAACGAATATTACAATAAGAAAGGTATATACATAAGTTTTAAATTGCCTGATACTGTGCGGAATGCTCGCTCGACTCGGCAAAAATTATATTGCATTATTCAACTTTTTTATGAATCACATTACGGATTTGCGTGGTACCCAGATCAAAAGTAGCAGGTGTTCCAGGTTATAAGGTGTTAGCTACATTTAAGACCTTTTTATTATGAATACGATAGTTTTTATTTTAAACCATGTTAGAAGGTAATAAAATTATACCTACCTGTTAAAATTCACTGAATTGATTCAAAATACACAGCACAACCCAATGTTTCTCAAATAGCAAACAAAGAATAAATCACTGCGTTTATAGCAAATAGAAATTTTACACTACACAAAATTCCACGCTACCACACCCAACAATATTCCACATTCAAATCCAATCTAATGTGCAAGGACTCCTTTGCAAATTATATTTTGTAAATCGAATGCGACGTCTATGGTTTATTTTGTAATTTTTTTACTAGCTACGTCTCGTTTTGTATTCTACCAGGTTACGACTGGTCGGTTCTCCGTCCCCGCTGGTTGTTTTGTCCCCGCTAAGGGTGGATACACACGCGATAGTAGATATAATCTTTGCATTCCCGCGATACTTGGTTTCGTTTATTTAAAGTTTGTGTTTTGTCTCTGTTTTGATTGCGATTTTAATGAAGTTTGGAAAGTTTTGTGGGGGAAATTTCATTTACAATATTTTTTTGGTAGGGTTTATTGGGAAACTTCCGAGAAAAATAAGACTTTTTGTTGTGCTTCATGATATTGGAATTTGTACCTTTAAATAAAATTTTAGTTTATATTTGTCTCAGTCGTCGCCATTTCCCTATAATTTCTTTGGTGCAGTTTTTCCGTGGCTTTTTGTATTTTGCTTCGTGTAGAGCCGTGCTGAATGACATCACCAGGTTTTCTATTACTTTTTGCGTAAAGCCTTTTTTACTTAAAACCAATTGTAGGATTTCGATATTTATATGAGCTTATAGCCAAGAACTATATTCCAAAAAGACTGGTCATAGAAAGCCTATACGGATTAGGAAATGTTACTCCGTGTTCTACCAAGAAGGATTCTTTGGTACAACGTGCTGTCATAGGATGGAATAGGTGATTAATCCTGCAAATAAAGGATACTTTAATGTAGCAAAGGCTTAAATGAAGTACATATTTACCACCTTATTCATAATGGACTGCTAACTTAAAGCATTGCTAATTCTCACTCTGTCTTCTTCTATTGAGTAAGTCAGAGTGAGAAATTACACTGCTTTGCAGCTGTTTTAATTTAGCAGACCATTATGAATAAGGGGGTTAGTATTCGGCATATGTAAATGGGCACATTTCGCGATCTCTATAAATCCCTTGATGACAGTCACAAAATTGTAAATTCGTTATTTACTATCCGCATTGTAAAACCATTAAACTAGTTCTAAAATACAGTACACGGAGCTTGAAATGGGATATTTCGAGATATTTGGGGCGAATAATCATTATATTAACTAGGTCGTACGATTTTTGTTGGTTGCACCTAAGTTGGACATATTTAATAGGTATCAAGAACTTTTGTACATACGTATATACAAAAGTTCTTTTTATTATTCTAGCAAACAAATGATTATAAATAAGAAATTTAGTACCTACTTATTCTTGTTAATTCAAATATCACCAAAATCAAATTATTTGACAGCTCAACAAAAAATGCTACATATCCTTTTTATTCCGATCAAAATCTCTACCGAATCAGTTTGGTTTTCGCGACATACCGACATTCCAAATTAAAAATTACTTCTGTTAAATATTTTATGTGCCTATCTCTTTGCTTTCTGACCATTTAGCAATGCATCGTAGGGTAGGTATGCATGTAAATTAATTCGGTATCATAATGGGGTAATCTTTTTAAATAAAGTTTATCGTATCGAATGTTAAATAGTACCTATTGCTACCCTATTTTATTTTCTCATAGAGGACTTATCAAAAAGTAAAAACCCTATTTACCCTAAGGTAAACAGGTAACAGGGCACATAGCTCGTAGGACCGACGGCCGCTGGGGCCGCAAGGCTCTAGAGTGGCGACCACGTACCGGAAAGCGCGGTGTAGGTAGACCCCCCACGCGATGGACCGACGACCTAATGAAGGTCGCGGGAAATCTCTGGATGGGCAGCGCAAAATCGGTCATTGTGGAGATCCTTAGAGGAGGCCTATGTCCAGCAGTGGACGTCGATCGGCTGATATGATGATGATGATGATGAAACAGGCTATCTCAAAAATGGCAGCGTTCTTTCGCGGAAGAATAAAGGTAATAAAGGTAGAATTCCATGTTAACCTGTGCAGGGTCTAGGCCATCTATGCCATTTAATTTCAATCCAAAAGCGCCATCTTTTCAGTCTGAATCAACTAATTTTTTGACATAAAAAAAAACGCCTAATATATTCATTATGAATGCAAGCGGGTTAACTACGAACTTAGTTTGTATTGGAAGAACACCAACGTTTCATCCCTTAAAGAGGGATTCATCAGGGTGAGTCTAATCCGTCCCAATGGACGGATTTTGCTCCAACTCGAAAAGTAACACCTAACAGGCTAAAGGTTTCTTCGTCGCTTCTTTACTTTAGTCTACACACCGAAGCGACCGAAATCAAAATATCACTTTATTTCCATATCTGTGTTTAATTTTAGCAATTATACCTTTTATAAGTGTACATTTCCTGTATTGGTTGTCTGGTAGAAATCTCTGCAAGGGATAAGACCGCCAATTGCAGGATACGGTATTTAGATTTTAAGAACCTCCTGTACCTACTATACTATACTGTAATTTTTCCTGCAATGAAGCTTTTTATTATTATTATTATTTATGGAAGTAAAGAATTTTTACTTTTGACTTTTATTATACAAAAAAGCGCTTTACTAACTCCCTTACACTGTATAAGTATCCCTCTACATAAATTCGGGAACGCAAACTGTGCACACTCACGAAACTTCAACTTTAATGTCGGCTAATAAGTAGTTACGTGAACTTTGTGCTAATAGATGGCGCGGTACACGATACCTTCTGACTTGTAGGAGAATCATAGTTGTAGAGTGCTGCCATTGTAAGAAATGCATCGTATTTACCGCACATTTACATTTTTGTCGTGTTTTTTTTATCAAATTGTTATTATTATTTTAGTCATTATCATCCCACTGTCTGCAGTGAAGATTGTGAGCAGTGTATGCAGGTCAAAGACCTGCCTACAGTGATTACTCTCCATCAATTCTGTCGTGTTCTTTCATATCTCATTAAAACATTGAGTGTCGAGAGGCCAATATTCGCTTGGGCCGTAGTCTGCCACAACACAACACAATGTTCCAATGCACTACTTTCACAGCAGCAATCGCCCTAGAGTTGTGGCTGGCACTAAAGCTGCGGATTTTATCGCTGCTTCTAAATAAAATGGGTGGTACAGTGAGGACTAGATTCCACAAACCACTTGATTTCGTTTACGATTGTAAAATTTTATACGGAAGTATTCCGGTGTCTGGTTTTTCATTGAAGGCCAAAAACGTTTTCAAACCAAGTTATTACTTACTGGCTTCCGCCCTCGACTTTGTTCAATTGTTACCTATACAATAGTAAAGTCGACCCATAATTTGTGTATGCTTTGGCACCCATTAATTTAATGAAAAAAAACAATAGACTTAGACCACTTTCTTGTATTATTTCGCATGTTAGGTCTTTTTTTTGTTGGGAGACCATAAATAAATAGAGATGAGTCCGGTATTCAATAACTAACTCAGTACCTGTTAGCATGGTCCTAAAATATCTAACGCTATTGTAAAATCCGCATACCGCTAGGGAATTACTGTGCAAAGCGAGCATCGCGCCTAACCGACCGTGAGCCATAACTACCCAACGCTTCAATACCTATACTTACCTAATTATCATCTACGCATAGGTACTAGCGGACCGTTCACCCGTAAAGTTATGTAGCTGCAACAAGTATTTGGTATTTCTAACAAAATCGGTTAGAAATATATTGGGTGTGATGTATTGTAACGTTATTGGATACCAGTTGTTACTAGCGGTATTGAAACAAATTACCCAACTAATAACCGGTAGCCAAAATATCCAATAACTCCCAACCTTATAAATAAATAAATTAAAGGGCACTTACAAATTATTTGACTATCTATAATACAAGTAAACTACTTTTCATAATCAAGATTATGAAAATTAGTTTAAACAAAACTAATTCCAGATAGTATTGCAAACAATTTATATTAGAATACTCAGCTAAGAATTTAACATAGCCGAATATTTAGTTACATATAGAGAATTCTTTACCATAAAAGTTTACATCATTAAGGTTGTCGCAGATCTGGAGCACAGCATTGCCGCATAGCACAAAAATGTGCATTCAAATATGAGCTTAAATTCGTCGTAACATTTGGATACAATTTACAGTGGTGGCATAAAATGCACACTGACACTAGCTTGAAGCTTACGGTAAGCAATTGTCACCCATATTAAGATACTTAATTGTTGTGCCGTGCGATACGTGCTAATTCCTTTGTGCGGTGCAGTGTTAGAAGTATTCACATTTGCATGAAATACCATAAATTGTCCATGAAATAGTTTCTTATGTGCGAACAAACAAGTATTCAGTAGCTTTGTATTCCCCATAGATATTCCGTTAGTGCATTCTTGTAGTTGAGTGCAGAAACTTTTGTACTAACATTACTACTAGGACAATCCACACAGCATCATCTAGCGACAAGCTAAGCAGAGCTTGTGTTATGGGTACTAATTGACTGATATACCTTAATACAATATATAACATGGATATTTTTTTTTATCATACGTAGAAAATACCCAGAACACCCGAGACAAATATTTGCAGATCATACAAACATTTATCCCAAAGCGGGAATCGAACCCGCAACCTCCTGCGTCGCAGGCGGCGCTACACCCGCCGCGCCATATCGGTAGTCAAGCTAATTCGTACGTATGATTTTGCACGAAATAAACAAAGTTAAGGGAAATTAAGTCAAAAAATCTACTTTTAGTAAACGGTTCTGAGAAACTTTTCAACAGGTAAATACCTACCTTTATAAGGTTTATAGTTTACCCCGCAAACCATCGCAATTAGCTGAAATTGCCTACAAATGAGTTGTCAGAATTAATTCTCGCTAGTTAATAGTCCGCAAATTGTTTTCGTGCTGACGCGGTTAGTGCGATCTAATGTAAGCATATCATGCTATAGAGCACTGAATGTTTTCCCTTCCTATCTGGGAAAGAACGGAAAATGATTTATCTACGTCATGTTCCTACTTTATTGTTTAGAATTCCTTTTTCATTAGTCTTTCTACCCAGCAGTTTATTGTGAACTCTTGTAAATTGACTTATCCAAGTGTGCCCAGTGCTCCTACGGCGAATAAATGAGTACGAGTTATTAGAAATCTTTATTGACAAAGAAAATAACAGTTAAATAATATAAACAAATTAAATTACTATTTACAATTGAAACAAATGAGCTAACTGTAGACTGTTGAAAAAATCTACAGATAGCTCAACTAATCCATATCAATACCAGTGGGAAGCGTCCCCAAGACGCTGGCTGCATTACCTCGCTGGCAATGCTAATGCGCTGCGCCAGATACTCACCAGCTCTCGGGTCACGCATCGCTTCGACCAGGCGCTCAGATAATTTTTTGAAAACCCGGAGAGCCTCGGTATCCTGCGCACCTAGGGTCTCGACTCCAAGGGGAGCAAATATGTAGGCTCTGTCGAGACCTGCATATTTGCGCTTCTTGAGCTCCTCGGCCAAATCTGCCGCTGAACCAACCCTCACGGATGTCCTTGAAAGATGGTATAAATTGTTTTAAAGGCGCAAGTGTGTCGAGACATGTAGCGTCCCACACAATAGGCCTCCCCAGCTCCCAAGGGACTAATGTCATGCAGTCGGGCCTCTTACCATACTCACGCAACAGACATTCGGTTCGAGAATAGCTGGTACGTATGAGTTACATTAAAGGTAAAGAATAGTGACAAATTAGAAATAGTATAATTTACGATTGAAACTAACCTATATTATTATAAAGGAGAAACTGGGTGACTCATCAAGAGGTCTCTGAAACTACAAGAGCTGTGTTTCTTTAAGGACGTAGGCACCCGCTAAGAAAGGATTTTTGGAAATTCGTATTCTAATAGGGTCAAAGTTCATTTTTATAATAACTTCAGAACCGTAATGTTGGCCCATCAAAATATGTAGCGTAGAAAGACGACTTAAAATAAACAGACATGTGTTTCAGGGTTTTTCGAAATTCAGAATCAGAATCAGAATCAATAACTTTATTTCTTTATGGTTACAAAATAAGCACTTAGACAAGTCAAATTGTATACTATAAACATCTAGTATGTTTATTATTATCAAATAAGAAATAAGGTGTTATTGATATTCTCTTCACTTCAATTTTTTGTGCACTAGTGGAAGAAGTGATAAAGAAACCACTATCACATTATAATATCACTTATGTGTCTAATACATGTTTATTTTGCCTGTCTAAATATAAATTTAATGCAATTTAGATACATGTCAATATTTATTTAAAGCTAAACAGAACATTGAATTTCTTACATACTACTGACAGTGCGGAACGGAGCGACATCTGGCCAAGCATTAACATCATTGATGTAATCATCTATGGAGTAAAAGGCCTTCCTGATAAGATTTTGTTTAATGTGCTGTTTAAATTTACGAATAGGGAGTTCAGTTGCTTCAGATGGAAGCTTATTATAGAAGCGCACGCAATTGCCCATAAATGATTTCCCTACCTTTCGTAATCTATGTATATGCTGGGATTTTCATCGATTCACACCTTAAAGGTCAATGGTGTGGAGTCAAAATATGGCGACTATATTAGGTACTTGGGGTATTACTAAAGTCCACGCGAATGAAATCGCGGGCGGGTCAGCTAGTTAAATATTATCATGTGTGTTAAGAACTATCGGAAAAGTCCAAAAATCTGTGACAAAATAATAAATTACTGTTCTTAACAGGACGTATCTACCTACTAACCCTAGCTATAATTAAAACCTAAGCTACCCATCTATAATACACATATTTGCAATGAATAATAAAATATAAATAAGTTGTGTCACTCTAAAGTTGGGTACCTACTGACCGGCGTTACAGAGCGTAATGTAACGTGATACACAGCAATATATGTGCAATAAAGTTTTTTACACTTATCGGGATCTGAACACATTATTATTAAATATTCACGGGTATTTATCGCGTTTATTTACTTATTTTTCCCGACGTTTCAACAGGTTTCCACTCTGTCGTGGTCACGGGATGACTGGAGTTCTGGAGCTACCGCCTCTGCGAAGCGGGGGCAGCATTTTTGCAACTATCCTCACTTGGTCTTCCAAAAATAAACGCAATAAATACCCGTGAATATTTAATTATAATTTATGTGCATACTGCACATACTTGCTGCTTGTTAGCGCGAAAGAGGCGCTACGGGCAATGGGGGACGGGGCGTAATGTACCATTCGCAGCAACCATGAAACGACAAATATCCGTCATGTTGCTCGTTGCGATTGGTACATTACATCCCGTAACACTGGTCAGTACACGTCTAAGGTACAACTATTGTTAAAGCATTTGCCAAAAAGTAGGCAAGCTTCTTATCTGCTAGGTAAAACCAGAAAATTACAAATAATCTGAAAATATTGTATCTCGCGCTCTTAAACTTAGAACCTAACTTTGTGTTCTTCTCCTTCCATTTCTTTGTCTTTTGCTTAAGACCTTATATAAGTTAACCTCAGCCATTACCATCGATCATCTTTCGAGATAAGATCTATCAATATTTAATACTTAAAAAAATTTTAGTCAACAATATCTATCCTACGGCGAAATCAGTAAAGCCCATCACAGACGTAGCTATAATATATATTAATATACCGTGCTATAAAGCAAGCAATACAAGCAATTACGTAAAGCTTGGTGAAGTCATAGAAATAGAAATAATAGTTGCGTGTGCGGTCACTTAAAAAATTGTAGAGGTATACCCAGAAAATATATCGCGCTATACCTTGCTATGATTCATATTACTATATATTATAGCTACGTCTGTGATTGGCTGGACGGCACGTTCAGACTCGCGGGAATCGCGCGGTTTGTATATCGGCTTGACTAACCGCGCGGTTACGTCTGAACGATTACAAAAATACTAGTATAAATAAGACCCGCGCGGTTCCCACGCGATTTTGAAACCGCGCAGTTCCCGCCGTGTCTGACTGAACTAGCTCTAAGGGCTTCATTTAATAGTTGTACGAGAAAAGCTGCGATCAAAAACTAGTGTCAAAGAATGAAATATTTGCTTTTGCTTGTCATATCCACATATTCACTGGCACACACGCAAGCCTAGGTAACAAAAATAGCTTTACCTATAGAGATAAAACTCTGCTGTCACCGGTTTCGCCGCAAACAATGTTTTATACATGTGACCTTAGTGCCTAAGCGCGAATTATTATTCCATATTTTTGCGATTCCTTTTACCTGCCTAGATATTTTATATTCTGAACTTTATTGCGATAAACTTGGACTGAATTTCTTTGTTCCAACGTTGAGCTGACTCGATAGTTCGAAAAGAGCCTCTCTAAATAGAAAACGTAGAGTCTATATTCATATTTCTGATGCTGCTGTGCTAAGTTTTAGGTGCTTACATAAACACTATTTTCGGGCAAATGGCACTTTCGAGTTGTTTTACGTTGGAAAAGATAGTTTCGAAGCTCTAACCTTCTTTCGCTGTTATAAATCTGTTGAAATATAGTTCATACGTTGATGAATTATGGGCTTTTGGACACAAATAGTGTGTAACGGTTCGCCTGTAAAGAAACTTTAAGAACTAGAAATATATGGAGCTACCTTGCGAAAAACCGACAACCTCTACATGGGGAGCAACGGTCCGCCCTGAATTTGTTACGTTTAGGTATATAATTTCCTATCTAGAACCCATTGTAAGATTGTCTAGGTCTCATCAAAGAAAAACCCTCGATAAATATCGAATTACAGATTTTGAGAATACGCTTGTTTATCACTCGATGTTTTGACAATTCTCGCCATATTTATCGAGTAGATATATTGCCAGAATTGCCCTTCTCTATCCCATTCTTTAGGAACCTACACGGGTTTTACTTGCTTTTAGTCAAGAGCTAACTCTCTTGCCAATACATCCCGTGGGGTAGGTAGGTAATCTACATTTCTGTATTAATTAATAAAGTTATAACCACATAAACTAACCGTCGCGAGGGTTCGCCATTTCATTTAATATTTCCATTTATAGCCTACATTAATTTGAGGTTACCAAGTCATGTCGTCATGCCATGCTAAGGCTAAGTAATTATACTTCGTCGTAAAACTATAAATTAGTTTTGCTTTGGTATAATTTTATGTCGCCTGAAGAGACTTTTTTCTCTGTAAGCTTGGCTCGTTCTGTATCTAACTTACCCATAGACGTTGACTGTTAATATACTCTTGGTACATTAGTTCGTTTGTATTGCTCTTTTTGATTGTCATTGCGATTGCTGTCTCTAGTAAGTATAACATTACTTGTCAATAATATGGCGTGTTTTAAAAAAACGATAAACCGACTTCACTTTCCCTTACTTTTACACTAATTTTAAGTTTTTCGGGATAAATACTAATCCCCTGGGGATAAAAAAATATGGGACCCCTTCGGGATCATTTTCTATACAATAGTGAAACAATTTTCAAAATCGGTCCATAATTAGCGGAGATATCGCGTAACATACATAAAAAAAAACATACAGACGAATTGATAACCTCCTTCTTTTGAAGTCGGTTAAAAATGGTACTAATATTTCGGTAGCTTAGACCATTAAAAAATCTTGAAGGTCTAAGATTAGTAGAAATCTCTGCAAGCAATAGCGACAGCAATTCTTACAAAATGGACATACGAGGCTAATGTTAAATCTTTTCTGATTGCTTACTACTCTACAATACTCGACATTGTCACTTTCTCTTTCCTTCCAGGAGCACCTAACAGCGTTAAAAGAAGAGGCCCCCCAAGTGGACACGTCCAATCTGGAACAGGTTGTGTCAGCTGCCTACGCCCTTATCAGTCCTGAGGTGCAGCAGGTCAGCTTGCCGGACTTCCCCGTGGATAGTTTGACGACCGCTGCTCGTATACTGGTAAGTTTCATTCCACTGTCGTGTTGGTTAGAGTCACTACGGTAAATATAATTCAAATCCATACTCCGATATAGAATCCAAGATATTTTATGCCATCTAAGACATTTATGAATGAAAACTTAATTAAAACTGATAACAATAACAGAAAACAATAAGATAACAGCAAAGTTATCACTAAAAACTAAAACACACACTTCAAAAACACATAATCTCACATGACAATGTGGAGCAAAAAATTGTTAAATTTAAAATGAACGAAGATCAATTAAATGATGAATGAAAGTTTCCAAAACAAAAAAAAAACGAGCTTCTGTGATTTGCTTCGATGATACCATGTCGTTATATATTTTCCACCAATATTCCTTGGGTTTTGTAACCCCTTGGTATACAAAATATATCCAGGTTTTTGAATCGGATTATACTATAGGTGATCTGACGTACAAATATCTTATATACTGGTAAATATCCTTCCAATCGAAGTGGTGTGATTAGCGAAGTAACGATTGATTGTTGGTTGAGGATACATTTTTGAAGGGCCTGTGGCAAGGTGATCAATGTTTATCAATATAAACTTCACGAGCGTCAGTGAATTGTACGACGGTGGGTGGTGAATGACACAATCTAGAGCAGTGGTTCTTAAACTATGTGCATTAATCAAACAGAAAGCATATTTTAATTTAATTTAATTTCATCATCATCATATCAACCCATACACGTCAACTGCCGGACATAGGCCTCCCCCATACGACGCCACAAATAGCGGTCCTGAGCCGCCTCCATCCATCGATTCCCTGCGACCGCTACAATCTCGTCCGTCCATCGAGTGGATGGTCTCCCATGTAGGGGGGGATTTGCCATAATCACCACGCTTGGCAGGCGGATTGGTGATCGCAGTGTTGGTGTTGAAAAATACTCAGAAGGAAGCTGCTGCCCTTGTTCTGGTAGGTTCCCTTAGTCGGCTCTTACGACATCCACGGGTTGAGTTGGAGGAATAACACCTTATTTCTTATTTGATAATAATAACTATGTTTATAGAATGGTTTATAGTATAAAGTTTGACTTGTCTAAGTGCTTATTTTGTAAGCCTAAAGAAATAAAGTTTTTGATTCTGATAGCATTTTGTTTTGCTACCATAAGTCATGTTATTTTTTTAATTAAAAGTCCGTAATCAAAGTTACAATAATTACAACTCCAACAAATTAGCAGCAAACGACCTTGGGTGATTACAGAAATTAGGGAATCCATGAAGCAGACAGTTTAATTTCCAAAGTTTCGCTTTTCTTCGCACATTAATAAATATAATCTTGACCTTGGATGTTTGATGATGGAATCGCGTGAATCGTAACAGTGAATCGCGCCATGCCACGACCACGCGTGAATCACCGTAATTGAATTTTCCTCGAAATATTTGTTTGATGCTGTACTAGTATTTTGGGTTTATTTTTATAACACTAAACGGAACAAAGAATTAGCAAGCTGTTGCTGCGCAATTTATGTCGCGAATAACCGACAACCGCTGGAGTTATTGAGTGGAGAAAGCGCTTCGGCAAACGTAGTATAAACGGTGTAGGCCGCCCTCTGGTCAGGTGGGATGACGAACTGCGAACGACTGCAAGCAAATGCTGGATGCTGAAGACAGGGCGCTATGGCGCTCATTAGGGAAGGCCCATTTACAGCAGTGCAAGTCCATAACTTTAATGTTTTCGTTACAGGAAAGAAACCCAAGCATACCAATCCACAAACTTCTCTATCTCCTCTACCCATACAACTCATTTCTAACCCGAGAAAACATAAAAAACGTGGAAGCAGTCCTCCAAAATCTACACATCAAAATCAACCCCCAATTCAACATAGACCTGCAATCAGTCGACCTCAAGGAAAACCAGGCTTTAGTGACCTTGGATGTGAATGGTGTTAAGAGTCAGTTTGGCGTCCCGTGTGGAACGAGTAAAAGGGGAGTGGAGGTGAAGGGAATTGTGAAGACGGATTATCAGGGACAGTTGCTGAATGAGCTGTTGTTAAGTCATAGTGTCGGTGATTTTTGTGTTATTGGTAAGTAAATACTTTTATGTAGTCGGGTTTTAGTATTTAACTATATTTTTTTACACCTTTTTACCGATAGCTTGAGAATCACTAACCGTACATAAGTTAGAAATACGCTTTCGGAAAGTACAAACAAAGATCTCTGCAACGATACCACACACGAGCCTATTTACTAACATTGGGATTTTCGACCCTTACTTAGACCCCCGCTATCTCGTTAGACCCCCGTTTTTATCTGACGTCACATAGCCTATAACCATCGAATTATAAAGACGAATCATACGACACCTCATTTGTTGAAATCGGACCAGTAGTTTTAGCGCTACGTGGGAACATAAAAATCAGCATGTGCAGAAGTACGTTACCGATAAATCTCGCTACATAAAAAAATAAAGTATTTTGAAATTTATTATCTATGTTAAATATTATCCATCTGATCGAAAAAAAAAGCATTTGCAATAATATCTGTACACTGCCAGCGGATCTCAAACTATGCAAGAATGCTTGTATCGTGAGTTCCTTGAGTGCGTTTGATAGATTCAGAATTTTTGTGCATATCTTCCTATGGTCTGAATTCATGTTGATTCACAACATTGGAAGATTTGCACAAAAATTCATAAAATTTTAATTGACTATAATAATTTTCATTAGTGAAATTGACGATACTGGAATGGTCTGTTAACCAGTTAGTTTGTGAAATTGTTTGTCGAGTGTGTAGTGTACCTAGAATGTGTGTGTGTAAATGCTAAGTCTATTCTTATACTTTCAGGTCCAAAAGGCTGCGGCAAGAGCCTCCTTATCACGCAACTCTCCTCCCTCCTAGGCTACACAATAGAGCCTATAGTCCTCTACCAAGACATGACAGCCCGTGATTTGGTGCAACAGCGAACCACGTTAGACAACGGCGATACTGTTTGGAGGAACTCTGCTTTAGTGGACGCAGCTATTAAGGGGCATATGGCTGTGTTAGACGGGCTCCATAGGATACATTCCAGTACTTTGGCGGTGTTGCATAGGTATTTTGAACCTTATTTACTACATAATATGTAGTAGAGTGTGATAAATCCCCATAGCTGTGTTTTGAACCTAATTCGCTTCAAATCACTACATAGTATAAAACAAAGTCGCTTCCCGCTGCCTGTCTGTCCCTATGTATGCTTAGATCTTTAAAACTACGCAACGGATTTTGATGCGGTTTTTTTTTGATAGGTAGAGTGATTCAAGACTTATATGAGTGAAGATTTATATGTATAATTTAGTATCAGCATTGCACCCGTGCGAAGTCGGGGCGAGTCGTGAGTAATAAATAAAAATGTTGTTATTTATTTATTATAATTCATTTTGGATCTCAAATTCTGGATAATCGTCATTGTCTAGGGCGGTTTCACTTTTATTTGTATTTGAAGAGTTGAGTGTGTGACGAGAGGTGGCGCAGTGAGCAAAGGTCTGCCTGAGACACAAAATCTTCCTTGTGAGATTCAAGTTGCGGGACAAATATTGTATAATTTGCAAATAATTGCGCCAGGTCACTGTTTTTTATGTAAAGTATGTATTTACACGAAATTCATCTACCTTTGGGGACCCAAAGCTAGCTGACACTGTGTGAAAAGTCACGATTATTAATTTTATTCATTATTTTTGTATTTTCCAGGCTAGTCCACGATAGAGAAGTGCAGTTACACGATGGGACGAGACTACTCAGACATGATAGATACGACGAGCTTTTAGCATCAGGACTAACGAAGGAACAACTTGAAGAAAAGGGGGTGAAGAGGATACACCCAGCTTTTAGGTTAGTTATCCATCGTTTGATTAAGTATGTGTGAATTGACGTCAATTGGGTTACGTTAAAACCTTTTTTCTCCGTAATCTTTATCGAAAAGTTAGAAAAAAAAAACATAAAAGTCTATGCAATAAAAAGACAGATCCTGTTCTATTCACATTTTTAAAAACTATTTTAAGTATCAGAAATAATTGAGCAAGGTACCGTAATTTTTTTAGTTACTGCCGTATTCCTCCTAAGATTTTTTATTGGTATCATCGTATTAAATTATGGAATACCGAGGGAACCTTCGGCTTATTTTTGCATTATAAATTTCTTAGTCATCATCATCAGCCTATACACGTCCACTGCTGGACATAGGCCTCCCCCGTACGACGCCAGAAATAGCGGTCCTGAGCCGCCTCCATCCATCGACTCCCTGCGACCGCTACGATGTCGTCGGTCCATCTGAGTGGATGGTCTCCCATGTAGGGGGGGATTTGCCATAATCACCACGCTTGGCAGGCGGATTGGTGATCGCAGTGTTGGTGTTTAAAAATACTCAGAAGGAAGCTGCTGCCCATCCTCTGGTAGGTTCCCTTAGTCGGCTCTTACGACATCCACAGGTTGAGTTGGAGGGGTCGATATTCGTACGCCGCGGCCCCACGGCCCCGCCGCGGCCCCACGGCCCAATTTCTTAGTATTTAGTAATATCTAGTCATTAGTAGATAATAAGCAAAATCATGATTTTCGCCTACGACGCTCTTCTCCGTCCCGCTCCTATGAACGCGAAATTCTATGCCTATCTTTTTCACAAAATGGCGTCATATGACTGAGGCTCATATTCCCAGATACTACTTGGGAAAGTTTGGGAAATGAGATTTGGCAAGGATATAGGTAACCCGATAGTAGCTCGCAGAACTGATAACCGCTGGGGAGTAAAGGTTCTCGAGTGGCGGACACGATGCTACGCGAAACGGAGTGTTGGGAGACCATCCACTCGATGGACCGCTGACATAGTAGTGGTCGCAGTGAGTCGATGGATGGAGGCGGCTCATGACCGCTATTTGTGGCGTCGTATGGGGCCTGCCAGGGCATGCCTATGTCGGGCAGTGGACGTGTATTGGCTGATATGATGATGAAGGTTTCACCAATTTAGCTGCCAGGCGTGGTGATTAGGCAGGCTTACTACCCGTATTTTGGGAATGCATGTTCTGCACTAAACGTCAGTGTGCTGATGAAGATTTCACCATATTTTTAGATATCTAATGATTTGACTCTGCAGTTATTACACTAGCTGCTGCCCGCGCCATCGTCCGCGTTTTATCGGAATAAAAAATTGCCTATATGTTATTCCAGGTCCCAAACTATACCCGTACCAAATTTCAGCCCAATCAGTTTAGTAGTTTTTGCGTGAAAGAGGCACAAACATGCATACTCACAAACTTCGACATTTTTAATATTAGTAGGATGTGTACATTTTCAGGATAGTGGCGTTAGCAGAGCCGCCGGTACACGGGCGCGGGCAGCAGTGGCTCTCTCCGGAGATACTCAGTCTGTTCGTCTTCCACGAGATGAGGAACTTGAGCAAATCTGAGGAGATCTTCATTATTAACAGTTTGGTAAGCTGTAGTCTAGTAGGTTTTGGTAATTGGATCTGTTAAATTAGGCCCCAGGCACGGCGGTGCGCCGCGCGCCGCCGCCGTCCCACTCTGCTGTACTACAACATGTGCGCCGTCGTGGGAAACCAAAGTGTTAAAAGTATAGTGAATTTTATTAACTGTCTGGTTAGTTTGAGACAGTCTGATGATTTAGCTCAAAATTAAATAAAGAGTAGCTTATGTAATAGATTTTTTGGATTAATGGAAAATTTCAGAATCGATATATAAAAATATAAAATCTTTGTTACAATATTCAAATGCGAACAGTCAGTGTACTAAAACTTTTTGAACTTTAGCGATTCGCTAATATATTAACAAATATACTTTGTGATCGGCGTTCAATAAGTAAATGAAACTTCAATAATTTAGGAATATCTTCATACCTAAACATATATTGAGATGCAACATATATTGAAATGTAATATAAATAATAGATTCAGGCGTTACTTTGCGGAAATCCATTGCAAAATATTAGAATGAAGAAATATTTAGTAACAATTCCGCGTATAACCTTCTCTGATAGTATTCATCAAAGTAAGTTGTCTACTAGTTTCGTCTCTCCACGAGACATCTTCAGGACACCACAATACTCGACCTTGACATTGAGATTGGTAAGCACAGCAACACCGACAGAGTCCCGCCAGTGATGTTGCCTCTCCGAGCTCCGCGCGCCAAGTGCCTTGGCAACATCACTGGCGGGACTCTGTCGGTGTTGCTGTGCTTACCAATCTCAATGTCAAGGTCGAGTATTGTGGTGTCCTGAAGATGTCTCGTGGAGAGACGAAACTAGTAGACAACTTACTTTGATGAATACTATCAGAGAAGGTTATACGCGGAATTGTTACTAAATATTTCTTCATTCTAATATTGTTGAAATGTAATATAATCAATGTTTTATTTCCAGTACGGAGAAATATCCCAGCCGCTCCACTCAATAATCAACCTCGCGAACGAACTGCGAAACTCCCAGGATCCTACTCTCAAAAACCTCTCATCGTCTCTCTCCACTCGCCAACTCCTCCGAATAGCACACAGAATGTCCAAATACCCAACAGATTCCGCCTATGAAACTATACAACGAACATTCTTAGCTAAGTTTCTCCCCAACTTAGCTAGACGCGCACTAGATGGCGCTAGTAAAAAACTCAACATCGACGCGCCGAAGCAATTCGGGTTATTCAATCGCGGAGAGAAAAAAGTAGAATGTAACATCAAAAATAATATCCTAACAATCGGTGACACTAAAACCGAAATATACAAAACGGACGCGCTAACAAAAGTACCAGATATCTTATTCTACGATGTCCCGCAACACATGAGGTTACTAGAATGGTTGCTGCAAGATTTCCTGCTAGGCAATCATTTGTTACTCGTCGGCAACCAAGGCGTAGGCAAGAATAAAATTGGAGATAGATTGCTACAGCTTTTAAACAGACCTAGAGAATACATTCAGCTGCACAGAGATACAACAGTTCAATCTCTAACCGTCCAACCTACCGTTAAAGATGGGGTAGTAATCTACGAAGATTCTCCGTTAGTTAAAGCTGTGAAATACGGTCATGTTTTAGTTGTCGACGAGGCAGATAAGGCCCCTACACATGTCACTTGTATATTGAAGACTTTAGTTGAAAATGGAGAGATGATATTAAGCGATGGAAGGAGAATAGTGCCAAAGGATATGATTGAAAGATCTGGAGGGGAGGTGGAGAGTTTCATACCGGTTCATGATGATTTTAGAATGATTGTGCTGGCTAATCGACCAGGGTTTCCGTTTTTAGGAAATGACTTCTTTGCTTCTTTGGGTAAGTTTATTTTTTGTTATTTTTGGCAAATGTCTGAGGGCGAGATGTATGGAAGAAGAGAGGGGATATCGTTGTATTAGCTACAGGTACTTCTCTTCTCTCTCTCTCACTCTTCTATCTTTGAGACATATGTTTTTCCGGCCAATTACAATCAGGGCATCTTCAAGGCAACAGTGAATAGGCGTCTTCTAGATCCTTGTGATACACAGTCGGCCACATCGTCACCTTCCATCAGGTGAGATTGTAGTTAATTATTATTATTAACTCATTTATTTCAGATTTATAATCCATAAACACGTACAAATTAAATAATATGTCACAATCATTATCTTATCCTACAGAATTAAATTATTATACATTACATAAAAATTGAACAAATTAAATAAATTACTACTTAATACTTACTACCAAATTAGAATTTAAATAGAGATAGACCCGATTAATATTTTCATCCATTTGTTTTGGATGGGACAGTCTAGACGCGATACAATCATTTTCAGGATGCCGTTGCTACTGGCTCGGGCACGTTGGAGTATTGAGGCGACTTTTTTGCGAATGATGGCGTGAAAGCCATCTGTGCGCGCCTCCGCGAACATACCAGATGCGCTACAAAAGCGAGGCAGTCGCATCAGCATCCTGAAAATGTTGTTGTATTGGACACGTAGAGCACTGGCTGCCCGGCGTGTACAGTTGATCCACAGGCTACTCGAGTAAAAGGACTGGCAATACGCCCTAAAAAGCGTGACTTTCACTTCTTTCGAGCACCGTGCGAACCTACGAGCAATCATGTTTCCTCGCACAGCCAGCGCTCTACGCTCCCTCTCAACATCTGCGTCATCACATAGAGAGTCATCGACAATATGTCCTAAATACTTAAAACTATTCACTACCTTCAGAGCCGCACCATTAAGCACTATAGGCGGAACATGGACCGGCCTTACATTTCCACTTTTAAATATCAGAACTTCACTTTTTTTGGAGTTGTAAGTGAGCCCATGCTCCGCCGCATAGTTCTCACAAATTTTTATAAGTTTATGAACAGAGCCCACCGATGGACCCAGCAGCACCATATCATCAGCGTAACTTATGTTATTCACACAAACATTATCAACAAAACAACCAGTATGGGTGCTACTGAGCTCACAGATGAGTTCATTAATGTACAAATTAAACAGCAGTGGAGATATTATTCCGCCCTGCCGAACACCGCACTCCAAGCCATACTCCTCAGATAGAGCGCCTGCCCATCTCACCTGATTTTTCTGACATTTGTACCAATACCTCATGATGGAAACAACTTCATTTGGCACACCCTCGCTTCCCAGCTTCCTCCAAAGCCTGTGATATAGAACAGTATCAAAGGCCTTGTACAAATCCAGGAAACAGGCGTAAACCGGCGTCCTTCTATCAGTATAGTACCTGACAGCTTGCTTAAGAGTCAAAATTGCGCTCTCTGTAGATAGCCCGGCCCTAAAACCAAACTGAGCATCGTTAGTTTAACATGTTGTAAAAGAATGTTATTAAGCAAGCTGTCAAGCACCTTTGCCATGATGGTCGCAAGCGAGATGGGCCGATAGTTGTTTTTATCTGACACATCACCAGTTTTACATTTTACGATAGGTATAACGATGGTTTTGGTTAATGTGTCAGGCAAGAAGCCATGGCATAAGCACAAGTTAAAGAACATGGCGAGTACGTTTGGAAGGTGAACACCTGCAAACTTTAGATGCTCAATGCTGAGGCCGTCATGCCCAGGAGATTTTCCCTTTTGCATGGTCCGAATGACTTTACGTACTTCACTGGCTGTAAAACTTACCGTTCTCCCCTGCATGCCGACCTCAGCCTTGACCTTCTCCCACACCGTAGAGCTCGGCTTGGGTACCACCTTGAAATGTTCCCTGAAGAGATCTGCAATAGAACTGCGGGTAACAGCGTCATTTACTGTCACAGGAAGGCCATACTTAGCATTAATTTTGTTTGTGTTTTTCCAGAAGTGCTTGAAGTCTTTGGCGGTATGTTGATTAGCAAGAGCATCCATCTTTATTTGATCTTGTTGGTCTTGACACCGCTTCAACTTAGTTTTAAATGCCTTCCTGCTTTCACACATATCTATAATAAACGTTAACGAAGTTACGAAGAACGAAGGTCTATCGACTACAGAGCGAGAAGATATTATGTGGTTCTGTGAGAAGATATCATAATTTTGTTTTTATAAGTTTAGTGTTTTAGTTATGAATTTGAGGCTAAGACGGGGCTGTGAAAAACTTCCACCTTTTTTCAAATCTTTTAAACTCAAACCATCCGATTCAAGTGTATCAAGTGCGCTTATATTTATTTGTCCGTGTGTTTGTAGTTATATGTATTTATTTGTAAATATAAATATTGGCGATGGAGTCCAGCAATATGAATTTGAGGCTAAGACGGGGCTGTGAAAAACTTCGCAACCTTTTTTCAAATCTTTTAAACTCAAACCATCCGATTCAAGTGTATCAAGTGCGCTTATATATATTTGTCCGTGTATTTGTAGTTATATGTATTTATTTGTATATATAAATATTGGCGATGGAGTCCAGAAATATGAATTTGAGGCTAAGACGGGGCTGTGAAAAACTTCGCAACCTTTTTTCAAATCATTTAAACTCAAACCATCCGATTCAAGTGTATCAAGTGCGCTTATATATATTTGTCCGTGTATTTGTAGTTATATGTATTTATTTGTAAATATAAATATTGGCGATGGAGTCCAGCAATATGAATTTGAGGCTAAGACGGGGCTGTGAAAAACTTCGCAACCTTTTTTCAAATCTTTTAAACTCAAACCATCCGATTCAAGTGTATCAAGTGCGCTTATATATATTTGTCCGTGTATTTGTAGTTATATGTATTTATTTGTAAATATAAATATGGCGATAGAGTCCAGCAATTACTGAAAATGTACATGTCAAAACTACAATTTTAGATTGCTTAAAACTTTTTCAATAATTCAAATAGCACCTCAAAAAAATTCTATAATTCCACACGTTTTCTAGGTAATCTTTTTTCCACGATACCATAAAAAGTTCGATATATCCAACATATTTTAAGGGGATTTCTTCTCCCACTATATTAGAATCAAAGTCTTATAATTCCATATGTTTTTAGGTAATCTTTTGTTCTGCCATTGCCACGCGATCGTCAACCCTCAATCGACTGAGAAATAAACCGCTTGCTATACTGTCTAAGTGCTTATTTTGTAAGCCTAAAGAAATAAAGTTATTATACGGACACCATAAACAAATTTCTAACGACTTCTACTCTTTCTAGGTGATCTTTTCTCCTGCCACGCGGTCGACAACCCCTCAATTGACTCCGAAATGGACCTCCTGCGGTCCTATGGCCCCGATGTGCCCCAAGATGTTATGAAGAAGCTGGTTCAGGCATTTGCACAGTTGAGAGAAAAAGCGGACCAGGGACAACTGACTTATCCGTACTCTACCAGGGAACTGGTTAACATTGTTAAACATTTACAGGTAAGAGTTTTGAAACTGTCATGCTTGAGAATTTTACGTGAGGTAAAACGTTTCGAATAAAACACCAAAATCATTGAAATATCATTCACAATTGGATACAGTTATGCATAGTGAGTCCTAGCGCCAAAATCCAACGATAGATTTTGAGTTATGCATAGTGAGTCCAAGCGCCAAAATCCAACGATCGATTTTGAGTTATGCATAGTGAGTCCAAGCGCCAAAATCCAACGATCGATTTTGCCGCTTGGACTCACTATGCATAACTGTATCAAATTGCAAGTGCTTTTTGAATTTACAGGTAATTTGTACATTGAAATATTAGCACGCGTTATCCTACGTCTTTTGAAATTTTGAAATGATACTATCTATCATGTTATGTTTTATGAAGATTCGTTCAGGCGTTAGTTAAGTTATGAAATGTTAACAGACGGAGTGACTTTCGCTTTTATCATATACTCGCTTCTTCACGCGGTTTCGTACGCGCGTTTTCATGTAGCCTATGTCCGACCTGGGATACCATTTACCTCCCTGCCAAATTCCATTAAGATGTGTTCAGCCGTTTAGGCGTGAATAGTAAACATACAGATAGACAGAATTACTTTCGCTTTTATAATATTAGTCTAGATTATTGCAATACGCGTTAGTTTTAATTATGTCTAAATTGAGCTGAATGTTTTCAAACATTGTTTATCTTGTTTATATGAGAAATTTGACGTGCCTTATCCCATAAAATTATTAATGAAAATGATACAACATTTTAATTATTCCAGAAATATCCCAAAGAAGACATAGCAACGGCCATCGGCAACGTATTCGACTTCGATCGCTACAGCAAAGACATGGCAGACTTATTGCTGGAAGTGCTACACTCCAGTGGACTGCCGACAGAGGGCGTGCTCGAGGGCAGGACCAAGCAGGAGCGGATACAACTGACCATTGAACGGGATAGTGGGTATGGATGATGAAATCACGTTATACCTACTTATAAAAATATGGGTGCGCTAACGTAGGCGCAGTGTGCTTGATAGAGAAAGTATGTTTATTCGACGACCTCTGCGGCGCGGTGGAAGAAGATCCGCCTGCGACGCAGGAGGTTGTGGGTTCGATTCCCGCCTAGGGACAAATGTTTGTACGATCTGCCAATATTTGTTCAGCGTGTTCTGGACGTTTCTGTGTATAATAAACAATATAATATCTATCTATGTAGTGTATTATATTATGTATATCAGTTATCTAGTACCCATAACACAAGCTCTGCTTAGCTTGGGGCTAGATGATGCTGTGTGAATTGTCCAGCATTATTTATTTGTTTATTATTCTTAAAAAAGTAATATGGCAGTATAACATTGCCAGTTATAATTACAATTATAGTAGGTAGTTAGATATAGGTAAGTATATTTTTTATTTTTAAGGAAGGCCTACCTTATTTATTATAAAGTAAATTACAAGAACCTAACAACAAAAAAGCTAATAAACGGCCTTCACGGTGACGGTGTGAATATAAAGTCTTTGACCATTTATCCTTATACTTTCAACATTCCACAGTAAAGACGTATCAGCCCCAAAGCACGGCAAAGAAGACCCGGACAACAAGCCTCACGTGGGTGGCAACACGTGGGCGGGCGGTACTGGGGGACGGGACACCGCCGGCCTCGGCGGCAAGGGCGGGCCCTACAGGCTGGACAAGGGACATGATGTGCATCAGGTGAGGTTCCATTCTGACAACCAAAATCTGGTTGGCTTGTAAGGGAGGCCCTGAAGAATAGGATATATATATATATAGAAAATGCTTTATTGGACAATCTAGGAGTCTTCAAATCCCGAGTGAATAAGTTCCTTCTGGGAAAGCGTGCTCCATCTTAGGCCACATCTTCACTTTCCCGAGTGAGATGGTGGTTAAACGATTTACGATTATCAATAAAAAAAACAATTATCAAACAATTTTTTAAAATAATGTGACAATTGGCGGTCTTATCGCTCACGAGCAATCTCTACTACAACCTTGGATGGATAGAATCGATGGATTAAACACGGGCATTTGTGTGCATTTATTATTCAATTCAATTCAATACGTTTATTTCTATAACAAGCCAATAGTTATTATTATAAAAAGCTAATAGAAATTACAATAATCTAATCATTTAACAAATTTTACATACGAATACCTACATAAATTACAAGAATTCCTAAATATATAAACCTATTTATACTTGATTTATACATACTTAGGATTTGTAACCAACACATCCGACAGAGAACCAAGTTATCAACATAGCTCAAAGAATGAGCAAGCTGATGTGGCAGTGGGGCGGCCATATCTCTAGAAGAACCGATAACCGCTGGGGTAAACGTGTTCTTGAGTGGAGACCGCGACTTAGCAAATGTAGTGTAGGACGCCCTCCGGCCAGGTGGGATGACGACCTGCTAAAGACTCCAGTCAGATTCTGGATGCGACAAACTGAGGCACAGGGCGCTATGGCGCTCATTAGGGAACGCCTATGTCCAACAGTGAACTCATATAGGCTGATGATGATGATGATGGTAAGGGAGGCAGCTGAAAGCTGGAGTACGTGTAACGTCCCAGGGCAGCACTGGCACGGAATGTCAAAGTATCGTGGCGAGCGAAGCGAACCGCGCTGTGTCATGATGTGCGTCATGCTTTGTGAGCTATAGACACACACACACACACACACACACACACACACAACTTATAACATCTCTGTTTTTCGTCGGGGAAATCTGTCGCGCTGCATATAGCTCTCATCAATTCTATACTGCTACCACACAGTACAAAAAAGTGAATTCAAATATGGACTTAAGCTGGTTATCTTTAAATACATTTTAATGTCACGAAATGGGTTCTCACAAGCTTCAAACGAGTGGTCCACAACCTGCCTGTCATCTCATGCCGTCAAAATAAAATTCATCTAAATGTTACTACTTAAAGCCCATATTTGAATGCACATTTTTGTACTGTGCTGCAGCGGTACTTTCCAGGTCTGCGACAAGCTCAAAATCTGTATTGAATTTCAGTCTACCACAAAGGGATAGTATGTTGCTAACTTAAAAAAAGGATATGATTTGTAGCATGTGACAAATTATGAATATTTTTAGCTCTCAGACGCAGAAAAAGACGATGTCCCGGAACACGTGAAGAAAGCAGCCCGCGATATGAACCGACGCGCGTTCGAGGAGCGACTGAAAGAGATCAACATGAGCGAGTTCGATGCTAAACTTTACCAGCAGTTCTATCGAGCGGTGCAGCCGCAAGTAAGTATCGAAATGGGATCTTCACGCACTGTCTACAGTGTAACAGTTAGCACCAAAACGATAAGAAGAAGACTTAAGGCAGCTGGTCTAGGGGCATACTTGCCGGCCAGAGGCCCATTGCTCACCACAGGTCATCGAGTAGCTCGGTCCAGCTGTGCTCGTTCGCATCTTAATTGGGATGATGATGATTGGGGAGAAGTACTCTTTACTAATGACTCCAGATTCTGTCAGAAGGCAGTTGATGAAAGGACCAAAGTATGGAGACGGCCCGGAGAAAGATACGCTCCGTGCAACATTGTTAGTGGAGAGATTTGCCTCCATTTTTTGCGTTCCGCTACTGTCCATGAGTGTATCATCAGAACTATGAAAATTGGCTAGGCTGTATCAAGACCGAAACGCAGTCTTCTTCCACAAGTGGACAAAACATTTATGTGAAGAGAAAATTAAGAGTACCCTATTTCTTATTTGATAACTAGCTGTGCCCGCGGCTTAGAATTTAAGTTTTTGCGTGGAGTCCTATTTTAGTTTTAGTTTTACTATTCAGAGTTTTAGTTCTGCTATTCAGAACGGAGAAATATCCAAAAAAATCAAGATCATTCAGTCCAGCCGTTCTCGATTTATAAGTGAACAAACCCGACTCTGTTTTATATATTAAAATAATGACTATGTATAAATTGTATATTATAAAATGTAAATTGTCTGAGTGCTTATTTTGTAAGCATAAAAAAATTAAGTGTGTATGAGCCCTAACGCGTTGTGATTTTGTCAGATCGGCGCGTTACGTGGAGTGCTGGCTGAGCTACAAGCTAAGAAGAAAGAGAGGAACTGGAGTCGACACCAGACCAGCGGTGAACTGGACGACGCCAAAATTATTGAAGGTGAATCACCCACTAACTAGCTAATAGTGAAATTGACCAACACTCTAATTCCATGCTTTTGAGGAAGGCAGTCATTTCTCTGTAATTTTTTCGTTGAAGTGCAGCGGCATCTAAGGGCCGCTATACACGGACTGCTCGAGCAGTTAGCCATTGAACAACATACACGGACAGGTCTTGCAGTCATAGTCAACAGCTTGAAACTGCCATTGATAACTGCTCGACCAGTTGATACCAGCTGCTCGCGGGCGGGAAACGCGCGCGACGTGGAATGAAGTGCGCGGGTTGAGATAACTGCGCGAGAGCAGTCGACAGCTCGAGCAGTCAGTGTATGCCGGGCGACTGCTTGACCGCACGATCGCCCGAAGCAGTTGAACTGCTTGGACGGTTCCGTGTATGTGTGTATGCACAAGACCGTATTTTGCTATGCAGGCAGCTTAAGCAGTCGATAATGGCTTCTTCAAGCAGTCCGTGTTTGGCGGCCCTGAAGCCGGGTACAGACCGGTGTTACATGTCTTAATGTACCATTCGCAGCGAGCATGATATGTTACGTCGTGTTCTAAAATCGGTCTAGTTTCTCGTTGCGGCTTCTTTCCCTGTACTATACTGACTGCACGAAAGCTCGCTGTGTACCACGTTGCATTACGCCCCGTAATGCCGGTCAGTACCCACCTCAGTGAAATAGGTTCCAGGACTTGTTTATACAAGTAGTTGTTGTTTGTAAATAAAATGTCATTTTGTAAATTCAGTAAATCCTCTTTATCCATTACGTTATTAACATTGCATGTCAACTCATAAATACTACGGAACAAAATAATAATGTTAAACGTACTTTTAATGTTCTAAAAAAATAAGAAAGGAAATGAGTTTATTTGAAAATAACGTCGGTTGCAGGTTCAATTGGCGTAACCAACACGTGACCCTGCAACCGACGATAACACGACACATTATATGTATAAAATACCTACAAACCGAAAACAATTAAACAATGTCTTACAATATCGGAACAAAAAGGTCACTGTCTCAGCATTATGCCTATCATAAATCATTCTACTTGTACTTATGTTAATTTATGTTTTTTTTTTGTAAACAGTCTTTACGAATATGGTAAAAGGAAATAAGCACACATAGATACATGGATAGATATAAAATATCAAAGTAACCACAGACATGATAGACCTGCGCCAAAGTAACGAATATAGAAGAACATAAAAAAAGTTAATCTAGAATAAAGACAGAATTCTAATAGAGAAGCAGAATCAACATTTCAACACAAAACTATGCGTACCAATTACACCTACATACAAATATAACGTACACATGGACAATCTATGGGCCGAACTCAGGGACAATGGGGCGGGGGCATTACAACTGTGGCATTATAATCTATTCCGATAAATATACTACCACATTTACAAATAAATAAACACAGGTTGTATGTTCTTTATTTTTAATCAAAATACTTGTTTTAATGATTTCTTTCTGTTGAATTGCTTTGCTTAGCATTAAGTTTTATTCTGAAATCTACATAAAATATAACAATAGCCTAAATCAATAAATGCAAATGATCAAAATCGTATTCGTCACTGGTCTTAAAATCACAAAAATAAATAATTAGATTATTAAGCTATATATGTATACATAATCACACTAATAAAGTGTATTTCCTTTAATCTGTTCTTCTCTTTCCAATTTATTCAGTTCATGTTTACCAACCAAGTATTCGTTTGGTTTTCATGCTGTGGAAACCTGAAAAATGATAATATTGTTAAATAAATATATTATTCAGTCTGTTTGATACCTATCAAAGGGTTTCTCAAGAATGGATACTAAACCATAAAACTGCAAATAAAACTTCGTCACACACACTTCTAAAACAGCTGGCTCTAACCCAGGCTGGACCTTGATGCGGCCCTTGAAAATCATACAAGTATATGAAAAGTCAAAACAAAGCAACAAAGTTTAAAAAACTGATAAATGTTATTACAGGACTATTTATAAGCGACCTTAGTACATGTTTTACGAGATCCTGGACATAGAACAGTTGTCACTGTATAAATAATGCCGAATTATCGCCAAATATCCACACAGTAATCCAAAAACAATTTGAGATATTGTAAGGCACAACAAAACTTACCGATGAAAAGGAATTTCGGGTGTTTTTCAATACGATGCCTTGCCGCACAAAGGTACACTACACTTCGCCATTTATTTCAGTCTTTTTCTTGCATATTTCACAAAATTTATATAAAATAAAGAAGTAACAACACGCACAATACTTTCATAACATGACAATTGGCTGACATTTGCAGACATGTGCCGATTGTTGCTTAGCAACAAATCATGGAAATTTGCTTCATCTCCAATTTTGTCTATGGTGAGTTAGCGTTGTTACAGTAAAAAGAGGTGAGATAGGCTTATTCATTTTTAGTTAGAGAGAAACTGACCAAAACATTATTTGATTCTTTTCTATGTAATTGTGAAAATATGATTTAGGCGTAGCTCGACGATGTCTGTGAATAAAGATTGTTTTGTCCTAGGTTTGACAGGAGAGCGCGCCATCTACCGTCGCCGCACGGAACAAGAGCCGCCGCCCGGCGCGCCGCCAGACAAGCCCAAACGACTAAGGCTGGTGGTAGATGTCTCCGGGAGCATGTACAGGTACAACTTACTAACCTAACCACATTTGTACGCTGTCTCTAAAACTTGCCATAGTAATACTAAACTTAAGAGCGCGCCATCTACCGTCGCCGCATGGAACAAGAGCCTCCGCTCGGACGCCAGTCAAAGGGATTTGAAGATTTTGGCCCTAACATCGGTTTACCAAAAAAATTCTAGGTCTGTAGGTTTACCACATTGTAAATTTTTTTCAAAATCGCCGCTTACTGTATAAGTTCTGTATTTGGATAGAGGGCGCTTATACAAATAAAAAATGTCCTTTATCTTAAATTCTTGTTTCTGAGATGAGAGAGAAAAAAAAAACATTAGAACAATAGCTATTTTTATCTGTGAATATCTCAGAAACCTGTCGCTTTAGGACATTTTTTTATTTGTATTAATGTCCTCTATCCTAATACATAAATTTCATTGTCCGGTACGATTTTAAAACGACAACTACTGTGGCTGGTGGTAAAGCATACTGTATAGAGTTCTGATCGAGTTTAAGGGGTGTGGTATTACTATAAATTAAACTGTCTTCCAGATTCAACTCGTACGACGGCCGTCTCGAACGTTCCATGGAGGCGGTGGTGCTGCTCTGTGAGGCGCTGCGCGGGTACGAGTCCCGCATCCGGTACGACATGCTGGCGCACTCCGGGGAGGAGCACGCACTGCAGCTGGTCCGCGCGGACCGCCCGCCCACAGACGAGAGGGAACGGCTTAAGGTAACTCATAAAAAAAAACAAATACGAGCTTTGGAGGGCAATTCTGGCAATATATCTACTCGATAAATATGGCAAGAACTGTCAAACTATCGAGTGACAAACGCGTAGCGTATATTCAAAATCTGCAATTCATTATTTATCGAGGGTGATACGATCTTTCTCTCGATAGTCGCACGAGAATGCAGTTTTTGGCGCTACTCGATATTTATCACATGATATTTTTTATCCCGTGATAATAGTTTCACTCGATAAAGTATCACGTGACGCTGAATTGGCCCCCTGCTCGCCACACTGGCACAGAGCGTGTCGATAGAAATAGCGCGGATCGCTCCGCTCGCCACATTGGCACAGCACACATGTTCCGATTATAATTTATACCAACGAGTATTCTAATTTGTTATTGTTCTAGATAATCCGCACAATGCACGCGCACGCGCAGTTCTGCTGGTCTGGCGACAACACGCTGCCCGCCGCACAGCACGCCATCGCCTCGCTCGCGGACGAAGACGCAGACGACGCTATAGTCATGATCCTCTCCGACGCCAACCTAAGGAGGTAATTCTATCATTATTTATTTATTTTCAGCCGTTACTACCCCCTGTGGGTAGTGCGCAGGATTTGTAGTCTTGAGTCACCCGATTGGCTCTTTTCTCATAGGTTCAGTCCGTATAACCGCAAGGTTGGCAGGACCATGGGAAGGTGGAGGGATTGCCCCCATAGGTCTGCTGGGCAAAAGCTTATCTTTTCTCCTTGCTTATTTAAATTAAGGTATAATGAAAAAACAGGACGTAGATTGTATCAGAGCTGGATCCGCAATGGAATTGAAGCGTTAAATATCTTGTGCGTGCGTGTTTGTGTGCGTTTATCATGCTGTGCTTACAGCTTTTAAACTGAGATGTGTACTACATTGAAATGATTGTAATAGACCTAGGAATATTTTAAAGTTTAGCAATTTAAAAATAAGATGTGTTAGTTAGATTAAATTTATTTTAATTACTTATACCTACAGTTTGTTAACTTACTATATTGTAAAACCTATACAATTAGGTGAGAACGAGTGCTCAGATAAACTTAACATAGGATTAACCCAAATATGTAATGTTTTTTGTTCTAAATAAGTATCTATCTTCAAAGTAGTGCGAGCATGTACACACGACACAGGGCGAGGCTGACTTCGCTCGCCACGCTATGTGGTGTTTTGCGACTCGCTTTGCTCGCCGGTCGCTTATGACAGGGCTCACCATGAGCTCTGTCTGAGCGATTGTTCCGGCTCGAATCCATCGATGTCCATGTAAAACGTTTCGTCATGTAACAATACTTTTTTTACAGATACAACATCCAGCCTGAGGAGCTAGGCTCTATACTTATGTCAGATCCACGAGTTCAGGCACATGTCATCTTTATCGGCAGTCTGGGAGACGAGGCTTCCACGTAAGTTTGCTTGTAACACAATAAAATTCAAAAGTTATGGATAAGAATCTTAATTGGTACTTATGCTGTGTGGCTCAGTCAGAATTTTTGCATAAATGTTCTTAGAAGAGAGAAGATTAAGTTAGCTAGGTTCAAGCTTCAGGTCCTTGACAGTTAAACACAATGCAAGCCAATCTAAGCTTATTTGTGATAGAAATAACGGATTAATTCAAGTGAGGAAGCGATGGCGCTCTGGGGATGCCGCGGTTATTAGAGGTTTTTTTTCAATGGCACTCGAAGGAGTCAGCGGGTTTCGAAAAGTTAATGTTGTAAGTAAGATAGAAAATACTTATATTGCACACTTAAAACTAGAAAACAGTTTATAAATGAGACAAAAACAACATAAGTGACAATGGGCGTTCTTATCACTCAAGAGCAATCTCTACCGGACAACCTGTAAGTAGAAGAAGATTAAGTAACTAGGCTCAAGGTTTTAGAAATTGTGATATAGAGAAAAAAATTTGGGAATGATACATGCTTATTTATAAAGTGAGCTTAGTAGTTACCAGAGTTTTTACAACGGACAGTATGTTAGCAACAAAGCTTTTAAACTCTATGTCTCCGAGACGGAGGAGTCAAGGAGTTTCGAACTCCTATCCATGCTAATGTATGTAGTCGCGGGTATAATAAACAAACCGATATTCTTTTTGTCATTTGGTGAACCACGTGGCAAAGATGCGCAGAACGCAATTCTAAGTGCTCATATATATGAGCGGGAAAGTACCAACGGCAGAGGTAACTGTGGCCGTCGACAGTTGACGGAAGCCTGGACTGTCGATGTCTACAGTTACCTCGGCCGATGGCAATTTACCGCTCGTGTACCTATATATATCAGCGCTAATAGCCCGGCTACACGCTTGTGCAAACATGCATGCACAAACACTGTTTGCGCAAGCAAGATGCAGCGTGTGGCCGGGCTCGTCTTGCTTGCGCAAACTGGTTTGTGCAATCATGCATGCACAAATGATTGAGCGTGTAGCCGGGCTATAAGGCCAAACCTTCTGGACAGTCGTGTTGCTTATCCATTATGAGTTTTTGTTCCAAACAATGAAAGAGCGGGACAGAGCTATACGAAACTACCTATCTCTTTTGCTTGCTGCGTTCGGCGGCATGTGAATTATGTCCGCGAGTATATCTGCGCGAACTTCCCACTCTCGCCGCCCGTTACCGGACAAGAAGTTTGGCGCCAACTATATCAGCTAGCTACTTCTGATATTCTGTTATCTTCTTTGTTTTAACAAAAGGTTACAATTTTAAATTTAACCTAGCTGTATGTTTAACAGGTTGTTAAAGAAGCTGCCAGCTGGACACGGCCACGTGTGTATGGACACGGCTGCTTTACCTCACATCATGCAGCAGATCTTCGCATCCTCACTACTTCAGGACTCCGAATGAAACTACCAGCCTAGCATGAACAGTGAAAACCATAGAGTCTAGATTGTCTAGGACATAGAGAACAGGTTGTTCGAAGCTACCAGCTGGACACGGCCACGTGTGTATGGACACGGCTGCTTTACCTCACATCATGCAGCAGATCTTCGCATCCTCACTACTTCAGGACTCCGACTGAAACTACCAGCCTAGCATGAACAGTGAACATCATAGAGTCTAGGTTGTCTAGGACATAGACAACAGGTTGTTCGAAGCTACCAGCTGGACACAGCCACGTGTGTATGGACACGGCTGCCTTACCTCACATCATGCAGCAGATTTTCGCATGTTCACTACTGGAGGTTGCAGAATGTAAATTCCATACAAATGGTTAAGAAATTGTTCCAAATGAACTGTGTTAATATCAACAGCTATACTCGTAGGTACACGATATGAAGAGACTCCTACGAGTCTTCTGGGCCTGAGCCTAAATTCGTAAGCCGTATTAGCCGTAAATATCCCATGGGAATTTGAGACAGGGCAGGGCAAAAAGTAGCCTATGTTACCCTCCATACTTTCAACTAACTCGATGCAAAAAATCAAGTCGATTGTTGGCTTAGTTAGGACACAGATTAGGTAATGTTACGTTAGGGCGTGAGGGAAGGACAACCAATCAAACAAACAAACTTTCGCATTTATATTATTTTATAAGTTAGGATTATTTATTATTAATATAATATATATATTTACTAGCTGACACGGCAAACGTTTTGCCATCGAGCACCGAGGGTTGAAGATTATTTAATATCCCTTTTAAAAATGGGGGTTGGTGTTAGAAAGGTGAGTATTGAGGATTATATGTATATTTTAATGCCAAATCTTACACAAACAAAAATAAACATTTTTGCCCAAAATAAAAATTAAAATTATGGGGTGGGCCACCCTTATCACTTATGGGTATAAAAAATAATGACCTATTCTCACACCTACCGAATATATATAAAAAAAAAAACATAAAATCAATTAAGTCGTCTCGGAGGAGTTTGGTTACAAACACTGAAAGAGATTTTTATAAATAAGATAACTGATTAAGTACTTGTCCGAGCAGACTCTGACCGTGTCAGTCAAAGCGTCTTTGCCCTCATAACCTAAAAGAACATAATTTCTGAATACTGTTTCCTTGCTTTGGACTTCGGAATGTTATAAACCAAGTTCGACATTTTCAAAATAAGGGTTCCGTAGGATAGACGGACACCTACGACGGACCTTTAAGTACTTAAGGAACCCCAAAATTCGAGTACCAGATTTGACGAGTGATATTGTACAGGGACCATGCATACAAAAACTATTGCGAATAAATGTAAATAATTGTATATGTAGTAAGTAAAAAAAGTAGCTTTACGGGTTCCCAAATTTCTATTCCAAGTATTTATTAGTAGTTTATGCAACTGTGCATAATGGAGGGCATTACAACACAAGTGTGGGTTTAAGAAACGAGCCGAAGGCGAATTTCTTAATAATATCACACGAGTGCTGTAATGCCTAATTATGTACAGTTCATACACTACTTTATGTACCCAAATATCATAAGGGCTCTATGATGGGTTCAGGAACCATAGGGAAATGACCAGCATTGTTACCAGTGTAATGCAATAAAAAATAAATTGAACACATACAGAAGCAAATTATTTATTATAGTAATGGTAGTTAACATTGACAGTTGTGCAATGAGATATGGTTAACGGTCCTGGTTGAATTGCATTTGAAATGAGGTCTTGTTTTGGAGCTGCAGAGCTTGATGGTGATGATGGCATATTTATATTTATTATTTCTCTATTTTGAATTGAGTTCATTATTTGATTTGAGACACATATTTTATTTTGCATAGATTCGTCAATGTATCCTTCGGCAACTGTTGTAGATCTCCAGCCCCCATGCCGTTTTAGAGCTGTAATGTCGCCGCCTGCATCTACCAGCAAAGTGGAAGATGTCCTGCGAAAGCAGTGGCCGGTGTACAGTTCAGGATCCGGGAGATTTAAATATATTCAACTTATCAGAAAATTTGTCTACTCGTTACTGGAAATAAAAAGCTAACGAACAAATGACAGCTCCAGCTACTTACGAAGTATACTAATTGGTCTATGGACAGCTCGAAATGGCGGCGTTTCGAATATCTGTATTTTTTTTTAAATCTTAGACAAACGAACAAAGTCTCTATTCTTGTGTCACTCGAGATCAAAATGTCGTGCGATTTATAGTTAGAATGTAGATACTAGTATAGCACACTCACTTGAATTTGACACCTGTTCCAAATTTAAACTCTATAACCTACGGTTTTCAATAGGTTATGAGTTCATTACAGTTCCGTTTATTTCTGTTGGTTGGTAATGCTCGTCATTGCCTATAGTTTTTGAATGCATTAGAGAGGGTTTATGATATTTGGGTAGATAAAATCGTTTATCTAGTTATATTTGATTTAAAGTTAGACACACTTTTATTATATTAATTCCATGGGTATTAAATAAGTTTTTATTCAATTGTTATCTGAAATAAAGTTTTATTTTATAACATGCTCTTTTTATTCGTGGTCTCATCGTAGCACTTTGCTACGGCGGAATTAAACAATGCTAAACCCACTTTATACTAAAGTTCTTTGGGCACGTGGCACGGAATGAAGACTAGACGGAGCTTCTTGTGGTACAAGGCAGAATGGAGGGAAAAGGTCCCGTGGTCGGTCTCCAGCTAGATGGTTGGACCTCATCACCTCCCTAACACAACCCACCATGACCGACTGCTCCCACAACGCAATCAATAGGGAACGATGGCGGCCCATTGCACGGGTAGCCGTTCTTCATTAGAAGCAAAGTCCCCATCATAACCACGACCACGACCACTCTGCCAAGAGTGCACGACTAAGAAGAAGAAAGCCACTTTAGTTAGGACTTTGAATTAAATAAATAATTTTGGACAATCCACACAGCATCATCTTGCCCCCAGCTAAGCAGAGTGTTTTGGGTACTAGATGACTGATATACTTAAAACAATATGTATATTGCATAGATATGTAGATCTTTTTTTATCATAGGTACATAGAAAATACCCAGGGGCCGAATTCTGCTAACTAATCGCTTTACTATGTATATATGGCATGGCAGTGGTATCGTCGCAGAATCCTTACTAATATTATGTATTTGTATACATTTGTATTGACTATGTGCCTGAAATAAAGATTTTTATTTATTATTTATTTATTGATTTAATAAATGCGAAAGTAAATCTGTCTGTCACGTTTTCACACCAAAACCTGTGCCAAAACTAGCAACAGGAATATACGAGCGAGACAGACTATAGTTCCATTAAATACTCATAGATGTCGCTGCTAAAAATGAACGAGCGCTAGATCTCGCTAACGAAGCGTTTCACGAAAATGGTCGGACTAGAACCATAATTGAAACTTTTGAAAGAATATATAGAGATGCGACATTGTTTTAAAACAACAGTGTTGTAGTATTTTTGAAGGAAACCTGTTTTTAAGGTTGCCTTATTGTTCATCTAACGTAACCCTATGAATATAATATTAAGTACTACAAGGAGAACGAGTGCTACGTACAGAACTTGTAGGTGCGTACAAATTCTGTACGTAGCACGTAGATATTGTTTACTCATTGACACTCGTCCAAGAGAGTAATATCGTTCTGTGCGTCAAAGTGTCTTTTTTCAAACTATAGAAACATAAATAATTTGTTGTGTTTTAGAAACCAATAAACCGACTTCAAATTCCCTTACTTTTACACTTATTTTAAGTTCTGCGGGATGAATGCTAATCCGTTCTGCGGGATGAAGATAAAAAAATTTATGAGACTTCTGGGAATTTTCAAAATCGGTCCATAATTGGCGGAGATATCGCGTAACATACATATAAAAAAAACATACAGACGAATTGAGAACCTCCTCTTTTGAAGTCGGTTAAAAATAGGTTCATTCCTTTGTTAGCTACGACACCACAGACATTACAGGGCTTCCCACGGCCATGCCAAATGGAGGGAAAGTATCATATTGTAGGGTTTGACTTCAAAAAGTTTATATTCTAGTATTAGGATCTTTTAGGTGAGCGGAATTACTTGTCTTTTCTTTTTAAATTTTCAAAAGGTTTTTGGCAGATTCGCGAGAAGAAAATAAAAGAGATTCAATTCTGATTTTATCGGGGACTCGGACTGGAATGAAGATCTGTGTTGCAACTCCTGTTTCATCACAGCTGGACAAATCAGAGAATCTGCTTAACTCGCAACAGTCCACTCAAACCTTTTCATACAGAAACACAATTGCTCGTCCCTCCCCTCATCGTCCACCATTGGTGCAAGGATATAATAGGAAGTCTCATGAGGATTTAATCAACTCATTTACCATTCCTGCCCCTGCTAATGGTTGTGCTTTACAATCTAATGTTTGCTTAAATTCATCTGCTAGTCCCAACAAAGAAAGTGATTGTATTATGGCTCCTGAGTCTATCTCTAACCTTATTTCCTCTCTGACAAGCATCATTCTTAAAGTTGATCTACCGAACCACGTTGCCGTTAACTTAATTAATACCATTTCTATAATGCTTGTAAATATTGTTCAAAATGGAGGATGCAGTCCTCCAATGGAATAGTAGTGTGGTTTAGCGTGTTTGTTAATTAGTGCATACTACATACATATTTAATGTATTTTCGTGATAATTTTGTACATTTGTCTATAACTAGTTTTAGTTTTGTACATTTGTAATTGTATTTACTGATAAAACCCTGACGAATTGTACATTGTTAGGTTTTTTTTCCTTTTAAAATGTGTCCGTGAACTAGTACGTGAAGTTGGCAAAAGTGTGTCTTGCCACCATCCAGGCCGCTTGAACAAGCGGCTGGGGGTCCATTCGCCGCACGCTGAACCGGACCGCCTGGCTAGATTGGCGACAAGAAGATCAGCGCGTCCCAGGCTGCTGCCGTCGGAACTTAAGTTTTTCTTATATCTTCTGTTATAAGTAGTGTTACAGGCAGTTACAGTCCTTTAATAGGTAATTTGATAGTACGTACCTTAGGGCCGAGACCCCCTAGGATTTTTTGATACCTTTGTATTAGTTACATCCCGTTAAGGCTACGACATGCAAGTATATTTCACTTCCTTTTTGGCTTGACTATATCTTATCTGTATGTGAGCTATTATTAAACTCTGTTACCTGAACTTTCTTCTTTTTTTATGTCAGCGATCGTGTTGACCAACCCGGCCAACCCGTAACATGACAATATCATAAATATTGTAAATAGTACATATAATATATAAATAGAAAATTTTACCGAAATAGACTTAATTTTGATTTTAAAAACAATTTGAGCTTTCAAAGATTTTTAAATAGTCGCCTGTCTGAACTGGGAATCGAACCTACCAAATTGTAAAAAAACAACCGTAATTTTACGGATTAGATATTGGTCTAAAATTGAGTTGCAAGATTCCAGCCGAACAAACATACATATGTACATTGTAAGTTAAATAAAAGCTCGTAAAAATAGGTTCATTCTTCATTCCTTTGTTAGCTACGACACCACAGACAAAATAAAAACACCCACATTTTATGAACAAAGTTTAAAAACTAAAATATAGAATACTAGCTGCCTCCTGCTATTTCGCCCGCGTTTTATCGAGATAAAAAATAACATATATGTTATTCCAGTTCCTAAACTATACCCATACCAGCCTAATTTCAGCCTAATCGGTTCAGTAGTTTTTGCGTGAAAGAGTGACAATATATGTATATAATATCCATACATCCATTCATACAAACTTTGACATAATTTTAGTAAGATAGGATAGGATAGGATCATTACCGACTACGTAATAAAAGTCTTAAACAAGCGTTCACCTTTGTCTCTATCATTTTCTTTTGATACTTACGTAGTCGGAGGCACCCACCCCCATATACCTAGGGTACAAGGGGGATCAAAGTCTCCGATTACCTAAGTATCAAAAGAAAATGATAGAGACAAAGGTGAACGCTTGTTTAAGACTTTGTTACGTATTCGGATTTAAGTTTTTACACCTTTTTGCTGATTGCTTGAGAATCGTTAACCTCACAAAAGTTTGATGAATAGTTTTGGAAAATACAAGACATTTACAACGATAATGCACACAAGCATATTTACTAACATTGGGGTTTTCGACCCTTACTTAGTACATCTGGTTAGACCCCTGTTTTTATTTGACGTCACATAGCGTATAACCATCGGGCTATCTCATTTATTGAAATCGGACTAGTAGTTTCAGCGCTACGTGGGAACTTAGAAATCGGCTTTATACATACAAAGGGTGCCAAACTCATAACCCTCGTCCTTCGGTAGTCGCGTAAAAGTGTACTAATCGTTCCAAAACTTAAATGTAGGTAACGACATCTCTTACAGACTCGACGTCCGAAACGATGACACCAAACGATTTATCGCGGCCCGTGCATATCAGTAGACAAGAACATACGTAGATCGGAAACTTCCGCGCCGGACCGGCTCAAGGTCGCGGCTACACGTTAAACAGAATACTCAGTCTATCTCAAGCCACGCCCGTGAGCCCGACTGAGATACACTGAGTATTTTGTCGTGACCATGAGCCGGTCTTGGGCGGAAGTTTCCGCTCTACGTATGTTCTTGTCTACTCATGGCCCGTGAGCCGCCACGTGCGCTATAAATTATACACCTACCCCAGCATAATGGATATCTTTCTTACATTAAGATTCATCGCTGCGACCCGCGCGCTAATAGGCAGGTAAGGTAAATTTAGGTACAGTCTGCAGCAAAAAGATATATCACACTAATTTCACGTAAAGAAGGTTGTGAAACTATACTATACATAACTAAGTTGATGCATACAGTGTTTGAGCTAAGCCTAGAACAGACAGACGGACATGGCGAAATTATAAAGGCTCCTTGTTGACTTCCAAACCTGTAAAAAATTATAAATTAACAGTTCTACTGTTATACGTTATGAGACCTCATGAAGAGCTAGGTTTTCATGAAGAGTTTTAGACTCTGCCCAACTTTATGATCATCATAACACAAGCTCTGTTTAGTTTGGGGCTAGATGATGCTGTGTGGATTGACCAACATATTATTTTTTTCCTACTCATATACTTATGTTATGAAAAGGCTTGCCTTAGACACCGACGCCGCAAATAGTTATAGTTACGATAAAACCCTTTGGTCAAAAAGTTGCCTACCTGAGTAGGGAGGTAGAATTGAAAATAATAGACAATGCCTCTTACAATGCCCCATTATTTAGAGCGTGTCGTCTGTACAGCGAATTGGCTTCCAAAAACACTGATATAGATATTTTTGATTCCAATATTTATAAATTTAAGCAATGCATAATCATATGGTGTTCCACAACAATGTTAAATAATGTTTATCCAATAGGATACTCTACTGTAATAAAAATTCAACAAATATGTTGAATTTTTATTACAGTAGTGTGTCGCTAATCCGGACCCCCGCTAATTAGGTGATCGCGGTAATCCGGACACCTAAGCGCGGACGAAGGAAGGGTGTTCGCGAGGGCATCATGACAGAATTTACATTCTGCATTCCTCTCTGATAGTGACTTCGAAACAGATGATGTACCCAGAGCTGAACTACTCGCAAACACGCTGAGGGGGCCCACAAACCCACAAATTACCGAGTCAGAAGCCCAAGAATGGGCTGCCGCCGGTGGTGCCGAAAGGAAATTAGAAAGAGTCGAAGTCTTAACTGACGAGGAGATCATGTGAGTTGCAATGTGTGAAGACCAAGAGCAAGATAATGATGGTGCGAGCAATGAAGTCCTCACTATCAATAAAGTTCCACATTCTGAAGCAGTGGGGAGCATTGAATACTGCTTTGACATGGGCTGAACATAGAGAAGAGAAGAAGTTATGTTTGTCCTGCGGCTCAGAGACCGCATTTTCGAAATGAAGGTCGAGAGTCGTAAGAGGGTCGTGAAAGAAGAGTATTACAGACTTTTTAAGACAAATATTTAAATTTATGCATCTTTTAACAATTAAAGAAAGTATGATTATGTATGAGTTAGTTTATGAACTCTTTATTGACAAAGAAAATAACAATCAAATAATATAAAGAAATTAAACTAGTATTTACAATTGAAACAATTGAGGTAACTGCAGACTGTTGCAAACAATCTACAGATAGCTCTACTGGTCCATATCAATACCAGTCGGAAGCGTCCCCAAGACGCTGGTTGCATTGCCCCGCTGTATGGCAATGCTAATGCGCTGCGCCAGATACTCACCAGCTCTCGGTTCACGCGTCGCTTCGACCAGGCGCTCAGATAATTTTTTGAAAACCCGGAGAGCCTCGGTGCCCCACGGACCTAGGGTCTCGACTCCAAGGGGAGCAAATGCGTAGGCTCTGTCGAGACCTGCATATTTGCGCCTCTTGAGATCCTCGGCCAAATCTGCCGCCGAACCAGCCCTCACGGATGTCCTTGAAAGATGGGAAGGCGCAAGTGTGTCGACACATGTAGCGTCCCACACAATAGGCCTGCCCAGCTCCCAAGGGACTAAAGTCATGCCGTCGGGCCTCTTACCATCGTCACGTAACAGACCATTCGGTTCGAGAATAGCTGGTACGTTAGCGGTGACAAAGGCCCGCCGCATGATGTCGTTAAGGCTGGCATGGCGAGATATCCGACCGGCAGCCCTAGTACAAGATAATCCGTGATGACCAAGCTGTTCGACAACAGTACCGCACTGGCATTGATGAGGCGCGCAACACCTTGCACCCAACCGAAGACATGTTGCTATACGGAAAGTTACGGGATCCAATAGAGTGCCAGTATTATATGAAGGAAGTGCTTGCAACCAATGTCCTGACTCCCATTTAGAAACGGCCAGGAGACGGGCACGATCTGTAGTTAGTTTATTACCTATGAAAATACATATTGCAGATAATCCGGAAGCCTTGGTAATCCGCCAAAGGCCTGATTTTTGCCTGTCCGGATTAGCAAGGCTCTACTGTAGTTTTTTTAGTTTTGTTTGCAATTTGTATTTTTTTCTTAGTTACGTAAGTTTATTTTAACTACATATTAAGTCATGGGTCTTCAACCTTTTTTTGTGCAAGGGCCAGTAATCCATTTAAAATCACCCGAAGGGCCGCGTCACGCAGTATTCTATTTAATTTTATTACCCTTAAATAACAAAATATAACAAGCAAGTCTAAAAAATTCAATAGTCTTTCTGAGTTTTGAATTTTGTAGCCTTGCTTATTTAAAAATCTTAAAATAAGTAGGTACAGAATCTTGGATCAATGCGATGCTTGACAATGTTTATTTTTGACGAGTGTATCGATGTCGGGATTTATTTTTGTAGTTATTGCAACCCGCAGACTACGTTCCAGATGAGCATCTGTAATTCTTGTCCTTGTTTTGGACTTAACATTCTTCATGCGAGAAAACAGTTGCTCGCTCACATTAGTGCTCCCAAACAATGATATCATTTTTGGGCGTTTTTGTCTGCCTCCTGTCTTTGATTTTTGACACACCAAACAGACGGGTTTTTGATTAACGCTAACGAACAAATACAACTCTGATCACTTTTGAAATGTGCGATTTTCATCACTGACTTTCTGTTTTTTACCCGAAGTTGACGCCATTTTTACTATAAAGCTCGGCAAATACAAATCATACGTAAACTCAAACACAGTCAACACCAACAAAATAACGGACAGACAGATCACGCACCAACCCGTTGAGATGACCATATTGACCATTGTCCGCCCGCAGTCAATGGTGCGTACTCATTCGCACTTGTACCTTTCGCTCACCCACACCACGCGGGACTCCGCCCGCACCGGTTGGGGTATCTAACTAAGTTATTGTGGCGCGTAAATTCAAATTAGTATGAATAAAATGATTCCTGTAGAATCCGAGGGCCGCAAGAAAAGACCCGGCGGGCCGCATGCGGCCCCCGGTCCGCGGGTTGAAGACCCTTGTATTAAGTTTTGTAAAATTTCGAGTTTTATTGATCAACTTAAAATTTTAGCTTGCAACATTTTTCAACGCTTGTTATGTTTGCATATTTGGGTAAAATCTAGCTCGTAATAAGAATGTAGTATCTTCTGTATCTTTTTATGGATCTTACTCTGTTTTGTGAACGAATAAATAAATAAATAGAATAAAAATACTCTTTATTGCAAACCAAGATACAGAAAAACACAAACACAGAAACAGTACGCACAATGGGCAGCCTTATCGCTAATAGCGATTTCTTCCAGGTAGGTACTACCTTCCTAAAGTGCATGACTTAAAACTTCGTAAACTCAAAAAAATTATTTAATATCATTCATAGTTAGCCACTTGTTTTGCACAGAATTACTCGCAAAAAGAAAGCCCGGAACATTCTTTGAAAAACCCTTCGAGGAAAATCTACAAACAATTCAAACGAAGGCAACCAAAGGAAAACGTTCGCAGCTAAGAATCCATGAGCAGCGCACGGAAAACTACGGAAATGTGACCGACACAATCTCTACAGAAAACATGTTTTCATAAAATCTACAAGCTTCTGTTTGCAGCTTCGCAAGCTAAATTTTTCTCGATAGTTTTATTTTTCAAAGCTCGATTTATACCCTTTTTTAGATTTTTTCTAAGTTTAGCTATTTATAACAGTTAAATTTTGGTAAATAAGGTGGAAAATTATAATATTTAAACAAATTATGGATTAGAATTTCAAAATTTTTCGTAGATTTGTAATAAAATATCTTTTATTATTTGTCGCTTACGTCGCTTTTACCTAGTATCTTGGTCCCTATCTACGGCCCTGTAGAATTAGCGTTGTCACTTTCTCATCAGTCTAGGAGCAACCAATCGCTAACTTTCTTGAGGCAAGGACGTATTCGTCTCCGAAATTTTCTGAATTTTTTACATAGCACCTTAACCTGCTTTCATTGTACTGTCGGATTTCCTCGTAAAAATACCCTGGAATCCCCTTGACCTTCGCTATAAAAAGGACATGGCCGTCGTTGGCGTACTGGAATAGAAATGGAATGTTTGCGAATTGTACCGACTACTTCGGAATCTACTGTAAGTCTGTAACTCTTAAATAGCTAACAAGATAGATTTTCTTTATTGTAAATCGTAGGTAAGGCCTTTGAACACCTTGTCACTTAAGAGAGTGAAGATGTGGCCTTAAATGAATGTTTTCCAGAAGGAACTTATTCTCGCGGCGCCACCTGGAGAAACAGCAGCTGGTGGAAAATGTTAAAAACTGGATACCTAATTGCACGAGCTACGTAAAAAGGTATGAAAAGCACAAGAAGTTTTCCCCGTCTTGTACTTATCATGCGCCCCAGACAGAACAGGCAAAAGACGACATTACATTTCTACTTGGTGAATTTATTTTATTGGTTTAAAAGATAAAAGAAAATACAAGAATAAAATAGAATTAAAGAGCAAAAAACAGTGTGAGACCAAAATGCTGCTACTCAGCGTATACTGCTCCCGAGCTCCTGCTCGGGGAGCAACTGCAGCGTCTGCGGAAAACAATTAACACGCTAAGGTGCTATGGAAGATCAGCGCTGCAGTTGGATTTGCCGAAAATTCGCCGAGAACAATTCGTCGAAAACAATTTCGTCGAGAACAATTCACCGAAAACACACAATTTTTTAGATGTAGGACAAAACTGGGTATTTCCCGCTATAATTGAAAATCTTCATGACTATTTCTCGGCAAATTCTATTTTCGGTAAATTGTGTTTTCGGCGAATTGTTCTCGGCGAATTTTCGGCAAATCCAACTGCAGCACTGATCTTCCATAGCACCTTAGCGTAGAGCGCGTCACTGGCTATGAACACACTCCAACTTTAGAATCTGTTATTTTTTCCTCCGTTAAAACTCTAAACAAATACTTAGTACATAATATCCATGCGTCATGAGCTGAGTAGGTATTGCATAAGTCACGTACCGCACTACTCCTGAATACAGATATGCCCTCACCCTGACGCTTCTGACCTTGGGCCTTGGATGACAGAGTACTGAAGGACGCTTTGCATGTTAAAACTAAGCTATAGCGGCTGTAAGGCTAAATAGGTATGAAAGCTACTTTCTTCACTTTGTGTGACTGATTAGGTTTATAGAATTTATCTTACTGTATTAATACATTCGTTTGACGACCTCTCTGACGGCGCAGTCTCGGGATGTGGGTTCGATTCTAGCCTCTGGACGTTTCTAGAAATCTATGCAGTATAGGTTCAGCTTCAGTTTTTTGTTTCATTCATTTATTTCTCATAGGCATTTTTAAAAATAAATAAAAATAATACGTAGGAGTACATTATGAAAACAAAAAAGAAAAAAAGTTATATGATGTACCAAAAATTTGATTTGATAGAATTGAAACTCTTTATGTCATAGTAGGCTCTCTCGGTGAGGTGCTTTTTGTAATACCCAAAACATAATTTATTATAGGTAAGGAAGGTCCCTACTGTCGGGTTATTTAATAACAAGTTGTTTCCCTTTTTTCCTATAAACATGAACCATCATAATGATATCACCAACCTTCTGAAGTGGAATGTTTTTGTACCTTCTCCACGCCAAAACTACTGAACAAATTGGATTGTTATTTTGGCTTAAGGCCGGTTCACACCGGAATGGTAGAGGCTGGCAGCGGCGGGGCGAGCACTTTCAGTGTGAAACCATTTCCATTCTTCAGTTTGCATGGGATGTAAATAAACTTAGAACATTCCTAAAGAAACATCGTGTGCGAAGCTGCGGGCAGAAACTAGTTTCGTAGTTAGTGATTCTTCATCATATCAACCAATACACGTCCACTGCTGGACATAGGTTTCCCCCATACGACACCACAAATAGCGGTCCTGAGCCGCCTCCATCATTGACTCCCTGTGACCGCTAGGATGGCGTCGGTCCATTGAGTGGATGGTTTCGCAACACTCAGTTTCTCGTTGCATCGTGGCCGCCACTCGACAACGTTCACTCCCCAGCGGTTATCAGTTCTGCGAGCTATATGACCTGCCCACTGCCACTTCAGTTCTGAGCGCTATGTCGGTGACTTTAGTTTTTCTACGGATTTCCGTATTCCGGATTCTACCACGTAGAGAAACACCAAGCAGCTCCATAGCCCATAGTGATTACGGTTATAGAATGACCCACAACAATAAACCTGCCGGGCTATCCAGAAACTCCGTTACTTAATAATTTCTGCGTTCTACAAAGAATATTAATAACGGAAAAGTAGTTTCCCGTAAAACATAAAACATTTATATGAATTATGAACCCATCCTTTAACATATTTCAATTTGGACAAAAAAATTAAGTGAAGAGAATATCAATAACACCTTATTTCTTATTTGATAATAATAACTACATATGTTTATCTACCCAAATATCATAAACCCTCTCTAATGCATTCAAAAGCCATAGGCAATGACGAGCATTACCAACCAACAGAAATAAACGGAACTGTAATGAACTCATAACCTACTGAAAACCGTAGGTTATAGAGTTTAAATTTGGAACAGGTGTCAAATTCAAGTGAGCGTGCTATACTAGTATCTACATTCTTACTATAAATCGCACGACATTTTGATCTCGAGTGACACAAGAATAGTGACTTTGTTCATTTGTCTATGATTAAAAAAAAAATACAGATATTCGAAACGCCGCCATTTCGAGCTGTCCATAGACCAATTAGTATACTTCGTAAGTAGCTGGAGCTGTCATTTGTTCGTTAGCTTTTTATTTCCAGTTACGAGTAGACAAATTTTCTGATAAGTTGAATTAAATAATTTGCTTCTGTATGTGTTCAATTTATTTTTTATTGCATTAAACTGGTAACAATGCTGGTCATTTCCCTATGGTTCCTGAACCCATCATAGAGCCCTTATGATATTTGGGTAGATAAAGTAGTGTATGCAACTGTACATAATTAGGCATTACAGCACTCGTGTGATTAAGAAACTCGTCTTCGGCTCGTTTCTTAAACCCACACTTGTGTTGTAATGACCTCCATTATGCACAGTTGCATAAACTACTATTTTAGTGTGACAGTGAGACTGGAAAGGTCAGTACCTACATTAATGATTACAATTTAAAGATTAATGATTGCTCCGTCAAAAATGACGTTGAAGTAGCCCAAGCATTTGAAAACTTTTTTACTGACATTCCAATCTCTACTACAAAGTGTCTGAACTCTTCTCAATTAATCGCTGAGTCTTTACTAAAAGAAAATGTACCTGCATGCGAAAATAAATTTAACTTCCATCATGTCGATGAAAAAGATATTAAAAAAGCATTTAAACTTTTAAATATAAAGAAAACTGCAGATCTCTGGGGCATTTCCGTTAGAATTATTAAACCATTGATTGATACTATTGCACCAGATCTAGCTTTTATTTTCAATGAATCTATTGATTGTGGCGTTTTTCCTGATCTGATGAAACATAGTAAGATAATCCCACTATTTAAATCGGGTAGTAGGTCTGACCCCACTAACTTTAGACCGATATCAGTACTGCCTACATTCAGCAAAGTTTTTGAAAAACTTATTTTACATCAATTGCTTAGGCATTTCAATGGCAATGACCTGCTACATCGTAAGCAATTCGGGTTTACTCACGGCAGGTCAACTACTGATGCCGGTGTAGAGTTGGTATCGCATATTTTTGATGCTTGGGAGAAGTCGCAAGATGCTTTAGGTGTTTTTTGCGACTTGTCAAAAGCATTCGACTGTGTACACCATGGAACATTAATCAGGAAACTACATCACTATGGAATAAATGACACCTCTTTGGATCTTCTTACTTCTTACTTGAGTGACAGGATACAAAGAGTTGATATTAATGGGAAACGGTCTTCGGGATCTGTAGTTACAATGGGTGTACCGCAGGGATCTATCCTTGGCCCTTTTCTATTTTTGGTTTATATTAACGACCTACCTGATCTCGTTAAAAATAATCACGAGATTGTATTGTTTGCTGATGATACTTCTTTAATTTTCAAGATGATTAGACAAAACATAAATTATGACGATGTAAACAATGCAATATCAAAAATAGTCCATTGGTTTAGTGTCAATAATCTTTTACTTAACGAAAACAAAACTAAATGTATTAGATTTATTCTACCAAATGTAAAACAAGTAAAGGCTGATATAAACGTAAAAGGAGAAACTTTAGACATTGTAGACAGTACCGTATTCTTAGGAATAACTTTAGACAGTTAAACTTCAATGGGGCCCACACATATGTAGATAAACTATCGAAGAGACTTGGTTCTGCAGCATATGCAGTCAAAAAAATCCGTCATCTTGCAGACGTTGATACTTCTAGACTTGTCTATTTCAGCTACTTCCATAGTATTATGTCTTATGGCATATTACTGTGGGGGAACGCTGCAGATATTAATACCGTATTTGTGCTGCAGAAGAGGGCTGTTCGTGCTATCTATAACATGGGTCCTAGAAAATCCCTGCGTGATAAATTCAAAGAAATAAATATAATGACTGTACCATGTCAATATATTTATGAAAACTTATTGTACACTCATAGAAATATCGATCGATTCCCTAAAAATTGCGACATACATAATGTAAATACTAGAAATAAGAACAAACTCGCTTTGCCCAAAACTCGGCTGCACAAGATTAGTGTATCTTTTAAAGGGCAATGTATACGCTTCTACAACAAAACTCCGAGTGAGTTGCAAAAATTATCAATAAATAAATTCAAACAAACTATCAAACATATCCTTTTTAAAAAGGCTAATTACAAAATATCAGATTATCTAGAGGATAAAAAAGCATGGGACGACTTTTGCTCCAACTCGAAAACTAACAACCTAACAAGGTAAAGGTTTCTTGTTCGCTTGTTTACTTTACCTTAAAAAGATTGAAGTGAACAAAAAATCAAAGTGATCACTTTATTTCCCTGTTTTACTTATGTAATTTTAATTTTGTGACGTGTCCAAGGGTCCTGTAAGGTCTAAAGGAAATAAAGCACTTTGATATTTGATATTTGAGTATAAAATTTGACTTGTCTAAGTGCTTATTTTGTAAGCCTAAAGAAATAAAGTTATTGATTCTGATTCTTCAGTGCTACTTTTGGCGCATATAAAGAGGTTTATTTCCAAAAAACAACATATGAACAAAAGCTCCATTATATCGTGGTTTATTGTAAGATAGGTCATAGAATGTCTTCGATTTTTTTGAAAAACAAATTTTCTGGTAGTTTTATTCCTTGCAGAACGCATAAAATATTTAAAACCGCCCAAATATTTGAATTTCAAGCAAATTTGTGCCAGATTTGGTGACGATGACTCGGAAATGAGTTTCTGATTAGCACTGCAGGCACTTCCTTATTTCTAGGTGAGGAAGGTTCCTATCGTCGGTATTTCTAATTAACACTGCTCTCTTGGGCTCCTATTAGCATGCTCCATGATATTACCTGACCTTCTGGAGTGGAATGTGACATTCACTCGTACGCAAGTCAAGGTCGTGGCTCTACATCCGTGCTGAAAACCGGGCGATGGTGTTCCATTATTTGTTGTTTATAACTTGCTTGGGAATACGCAATAGGAATTACTTTAATTAATTTGAAAGCTAATAACGTAATTGGGAACACACCCATGGTTGTAGTTATAAAATTGGCACGCTTGTAGTTATTTTATTTTTTGCGACTGTAGCGCAACGGTTGAAGGTCCGCCTGCGACGCAGGAGGTTCGATTCCCGTCTTGGGACAAATCTTTGCAGATCTTTGCATTGATCTTTGCAGAAAAAATATACATAACATTACATTTGTTTCCTCCGTAGGTATTGCATTTTTTTATATTGTTATGTTTTTATTAAAATAGGACAATTACATTAACACACATGTTATAATTACAACAGAAAAAGGAAGCACCCTAAGGTATTGTACGCAAAAAGAAAAACAGACAGTGAATCCTTAAGTACAAAAAAATATATAAGAGTTGGCTGTAAAAGGGCCTATTATTTATAACATTACAATAAATAATAATTAACATTATGTCCGAAATTTTATTACATCAATATATGTATTAAGGATGGGAGTTATTGGATATTTTGGCTATCGGTTATTAGTTGGGTATTTTGTTTCAATACCACTAGTACCAACTGGTACCCAACAACGTTACAATACTCTATACCTGTCCTGATTTCTACCCAATATATTTCTAACCGATTTGGTTAGAAATATCAAATACTTGTTGCAGCTACATAACTTTACGGGTGAACGGTCCGCTAACCTATGCGTAGATGATAGTTAGGTTAGTATAGATATTGAAGATTCAAGATTCAAGATTTTATTGGTAAATAATAAATTTACACGTCAAATAGCTTAACATCTGATATGAGCCAGTTGAGTCACCTGCAGACTGTCTGCAACAGTATGCAGCCGGCTCAACCGCTCCCAATGCAAATAAATGTTCTTATTTGATTATCTATCACATTACATATTAATATTTTATTATTATAAAATTTCTTGATTACCGAAACGCGTGCGGAGCCAAGAACTAGTAAATAAATACTTAATCAAACAATATTTGTTCCTGTCATAATTATGTAGTAAATTAATTTTTTTAAGATTTAGTTACTTATTTAACTACATTTACTAAATTATCTAGTATCCCTAACATTAGCTCTGCTTAGCTTCACCGAGACTACATTGTGAGCATTTTTACATTTTGAGCATTTTTATGGGAATAATTTAGTATAATAAGTACCTAAATTTATTTTATTTTATTATTATCTTCGCTTCAATTAAATTAATGTCAAATTAGAATACAAAATTATTTCACTAATTAAAATATTCTTATCTTCTACAAAGATAAGCTTAAAAATGGTATTGCATTCTACAGTTCGGGCAACTCAAGGAATTCGCTGAAGCTGTAGAAGTGTTGCGTAGTTATGGTTCACGGTCGGTTAGGCGCGATGCTCGCTTTGCACAGTTATTCCCTAGCGGTATGCGGATTTTATAATAGCGTTAGATATTTTAGGACCATGCTAACAGGTACTGAGTTAGTTATTGAATACCGGACTCATCTCTAATATGTATTACATTGTCAAGAAATGTTGTAAAAGCTGCTGTATAGGGGCATAGTCAAAATAAACTAAAATAAAACTTGAACAATAAAATACAAAATAATAAAAAAACACAATTCACAATAATAAAAATAATTTATATTGCTGTAATGTCTAGTAGTAAAAAAAGTAAGTATATCATTTATTTGCCACATAAAACACACGCATATACTTAGTTTACTAATTACAACATTACAGAGACATTTAATTTATTCATATTTAATTGAACTAAGTACCAAATGTTTTTTTTTAAATTTAGCATGACATTTATCGTTTATTTTAATTGAATTTTATAATTTTGTCCATGAGACATCACAACTGCATGCAAACATGCAGATTTTATGTACCTACGAATATTCACATGCCAGTAATGCGGCGAGATATGAGGACAAATTTATTTATAATACTACCTATGTAATTTACCATATCTTATATGAATAAATTAAACTAACTACAAAACGGTAAAATTTAAACATAACTTACTTGATGTACAAATAATAATTTAAGTTTAATATTATTTGTACATCAAAATAATAATTTGAGTTATGTTTAAATTTACAAATAATAAAAATAAAATATTTTGATGTACAAATAATAATTTAAGTTATGTTTAAATTTACAAATAATAAAAATAAAATATTTTGATGTACAAATAATAATTTAAGTTATGTTTAAATTTTACCGTTTTGTAGTTAGTTTAATTTATTCATGTAAGATATGGTAAATAAAGAACTATAAGTGCAGGGAATTTTTAACCGACTTCAAAAGGAGTAGGTTCTCAAATCAGCTGTATGTTTTTTTTGTATGTATGTTACGCGATATCTCCGCCAGTTATCGACCGATTGTGAAAACTCTTTCACTATTGTATAGAAAACGATCCCGAAGGGGTCCCATAATTTTTTTTATCCCCAGGGGATTCGTATTTATCCCGCAAAACTTAAAATAAGTGTAAAAGTACGGGAATTTTTGTAGGTTTATCGTTTTATTAAAACACACCAAAGTGTTGCAGCGTGACAAAAAGGCCATGGCTCACTGAGTTTTTTGCTGAAAAGCAAAAACACTGATTTTCAGCCAAGACCTGATCGAGAGCGAGCCAAACGAGTAGAGTCATATAATTATCCATTGGCAGGGTTATTGATCCCTGTAAATTGGTTGGTGATAGCATTACTTACTGATTACCTGATTACTCTATGATAAGAGCCAATAGTCGTATGGGGGAGGCCTATGTCCAGCAGTGGACGTGTATGGGCTAATATGATGATGATGATGAAGAACTAATAAGTCGCTTATGATGCCTTTATCCAGCTGTAGATTACGCTGTTGATGCGATGTGAAACTGGGATCTAATGTAATGTAAAAACCTACTGGATCCCACTTTTGGGAAAACCTTACCCAACTTTCATCTGCCAAGTAAGAAAACGTGCCCTATCTTTATCTTTAGGGTATAGTACTTTTGTAGAACATATCTTTTAGTAGAACTTCTTTTATGTTAATAAATAGTCTTATTTATTTTGCAATGATTCCTACCTTTTTTTTGAAAAAATTTTAATTGCAAAACTTTTGTTTTTCAATTTCAACTAATACCTACCCTGCCCACAGTCCGATCTCTATACAGATAAATTCCCATATCTCCTTTAACCTTTAACCTTTAGGAGGAGGCCAAATCCAGGTCAGCGCGCGTCATTTCAAATATCTAGGACTCAGTTCCAATACTACCGTGGAATATTTGATAAGGTATTTCAAACTTTATAACCTCCAGATAAAGTTTCTTATCTTGTTATTATTCTATGCTTTTTTAGGAGTTTATGTAGAATTTTACCTGTCTTGGGAAAAAGAAATGTTAGTTACGATGACGTAATAGGGTTTGAAAGTTTTTCTCAAAAGATTAATGTATCTCACTAGCGAGAGTACCTACGTTTCTAGGGCATATTTTTTATTTTATCGATACCAAGAACGTATTATGACACTTGTCACAGTCGTATTACGATTGAGGTATAAACATGGACGTAAAACTGGGTAAGGAATGAAAAAGCTAACTGTAAAATATCAAGTAATCAGGATCGCAAACATTCTAATTTTCCAATGCAAGATATCAAAATGCAAACGTCACCACAATAACTAGCTTTTTTCAATACGGTTTAGATTTGAGCAGCTTCCTCATAGAAAATAAGTAATAAAGCCAATAAGTCCAATTTTTATTGACAAAGAAAATAACAATCAAATAATATAAATAAATTAAACTAGTATTTACATTTAAAACAATTGACCTAACTGCAGACTGTTGCAAACAATCTACAGGTAACTCAACATAAGTCTAATATAAATCATCATCATCATCATCAGCCCACACACGTCCACTGCTGGGCATAGGCCTCCCCCGTACGACGCCACAAATAGCGGTCCTGAGCCGCCTCCATCCATCGACTCCCTGCGACCGCTACGATGTCGTCGGTCCATCGAGTGGATGGTCTCCCATGTAGGGGGGGATAATCACCACGCTTGGCAGGCCGATTGGTGATCGCAGTGTTGGTGTTTAAAAATACTCAGACGGAAGCTGCTGCCCTTCCTCTGGTAGGTTCCCTTAGTCGGCCCTTACGACATCCAAGGGTTGAGTTGGAGGGGTCGATATTCGTACGCCGCGGCCCCACGGCCAACTAAAATAAATATTACGGCTAATATAAATACAGGCAGCAATTGCCTAGGTATTGAGATGTATGTACAATACTAGCTGACCCGGCGAACGTCGTTTTGCCATCGACTACTGAGGGTTGAAGATTATTACAGTACTAACTAATATTGCCATAAAAAATGGAAGTTGGTGTTAGAAATGTGAAAATTGAGTTTTATATGTATGTATTTTTTTAAGCCGAATCACTGAAAATAAAATATCGTTCAAAAAATGGGGTGGCCTTATCACTTATGGGTATGAAAATAGTTAAGGAAAGGACCTACCGAACATACACAAAAAATTAAAAAAAAAATCAGGCAAGCCGTTTCGGAGGATCTTGCTTACAAACACTTTTAATTTTTAAACGATTTTTATTTATATAAAGATATCTCAATACCTAAGCAATTTGGCAATACCTAAGCAACTTTATTGACTGCTAGATTACTAAATCAATATAGCTATATTTACGTAGTTATGATATTGGCTATAATTTGATTGATGCGTAGAGCAAGATATTCTTTTGTTTTTGGCAAAACAAACAAAAGACAAATTATGCTAACACAATTGCCGTCAGACGAAAACTATTACACAAAAGATCGCGTATATCTTAAGACCTTCAGAAATAAACATTTATTTATTTATTATTTATTTATTTAATAAACAAAGATACTAGTTGCTTACATTCCGACAAAAATACCAATATTATTAAAAAATTACTCAGTTCCTACTTTGCGGAAAAATATAATATAAAAACAGGAAGGAATTGTTACTCATTAAAAAGTGTAGGGGTTCCTACAGTTATAAGTTAAGTTTATAGTTAAATATTTAGAGGGAAGTAAAATGTACGAATCCAACCCCCAAGTGCCTAGTTGAACACTGATTTAATTTGTAAGTGATTGCACAATAATATTTAGGTAAGCAAATTGGTGCAAGAACGTGTAACTGAGTAGGTATATACATGACCTACTTAATTAACTCTACCTTCCTATCGTGCGGTAGGTACTCCGTACAAAAAGTACATAGTTTATCATTAAAAATATAAATTATGTCCAAAAACATGCTGATTTTTACGTGCGCTGATGATAAACAAAGCATCTAAAGGATTTAGGTCTAATGCATTTGTTATTCTTATTGCTACGCTGTGTCGTAGCAATAGATGCTACGAGCCTACGCCGTAGCAATAGATGCTACGAGCCTACGACGTAGCAATATATGCTACGAGCCTACGACGTAGCAATATATGCTACGAGCCTACGACGTAGCAATATATGCTACGAGCCGACGACGTAGCAATAGATGCTACGAGCCGACGACGTAGCAATAGATGCTACGAGCCGACGACGTAGCAATATATGCTACGAGCCTACGACGTAGCAATATATGCTACGAGCCTACGACGTAGCAATATATGCTACGAGCCTACGACGTAGCAATATATGCTACGAGCCGACGACGTAGCAATAGATGCTACGAGCCGACGACGTAGCAATAGATGCTACGAGCCTACGCCGAGCACCGCTTGCTTTCAGTGTAGCAAACAAGTGCAACAAATGGAAACTTACGTATTATATAAACGTAATAGAGTCGTAATAAAGTCTTGTCCGACCGATCTTAGAACACGGCAGTGTTATTTGGTCACCATATTATCACATACATGATGGTAAAATTGAAAGAATCCAAAAAAAATGCCTAAGACTACTAGCTTTCCGACACAACATGGGGCGTACACACAAGCACTATACTGATAAATTAAAAGCTTTTAAAATAACCTCCCTTAATAATCGCAGAAAACGCATAGATCTCATAAACCCTTCATAAAATTTTACATTCTTCAATAGACTGTTCTAGTCTTTTATCCTCTATTGATATAAACACTTACTACAGGTGTCGAAACCCGAATACGTTCTCGTTGAGGATTTACAAAAATAATACATTGTTTTATAACCCAATCACTAAGATGTGTCGTCAATATAACGATTTGGCAGCTGATAATAATGATATAGATATATTTAACTCGAACATCAACAAATTACGCAAAATTATTTCGACTATACTGAGCAATTGTATATAATTTATAACGGTATAAATGTATTTTCTATTGTATAAAGTATAAAAAATACACAGTAATATAAATTATATTTAAGGGAAATTGTTTTGGATATGTTTGCAACACTTTTCTAATCTTGTTATGTTTACATCTAGGTCTACAATCTGGTTCACTACTGTAACTCTATTTATTGTATTAATTTGATTTTTCAAATCTGATTCAACAATTTTCGATGAAAATTAACCATATTACTACAAATTGGTTTAAAAGTTGCAAATCTGCAATCTGTTAAGTTTCAACTAAGCTTTAGTTTGTTTTAGCTTGTTCTTGTTTTATGCTTACCTTCTTTAAGCTAGCTCATGAAAATCACTAACTTACCAGCATATTTTCATAATTTAGCACAAAAAGAAAAATTTTTACTTTTAAAGTTGAGCCATTCACGGATAACCAACCAAACAAAAAGCTGTTAATGATAGCTTCGTGTTCGTCCAAACAATAATGTATAATAAATAGAATAAGACAACCTTCTCACGCTAATCTTAAAGCGCAATTACGAAAACGTTGCTCGTTTCGACCCACGATTAAGTTTAGCTTTAGTTAAAAACAAGCAATGAAACTCGAAAGGAAAGGTCTTTCGCATCTCTGAATCGAAGGTTCCACAGTACAAGCATAAATTCAATTCATCCTGTATCAGTACTCGCTCCTACCAGATGAAAGCGACAGGGATGCCGCTACATTTCCTTCAAAACTTTCGATTTCCTTCCAAGCGATTATATCTCCTATCCACTGAAACATAGACTCTGTTTTCCTTGTGCGGTTTCAGCGGGTAAGGTTTTACGTTTCTGGGGGTTTGTTGTCCTTTTTACTCTGTTCCAGCATCGGGGTAGTAATCAGTCGTGTTTGAACCGTCCTCGGGAGTGCTCGTGCAATTTGCCTCTGAAGTAAAAACCAGAGCTACTGCAAATACCTTTGCACCCCAAAAGCCCAAAGACTAAGAAGTAAGACCGAATTTTCCGACGCATTTCGATTATTTGCGAGTCTGTCCTTGAATTTCGCAAGTAATAAATTATCGCGCTAAGTGTATTAGCTCGGGTGCCAGCTTAGTTTTTTCAAGTGCGTGCAAAGCTTCAACAATAAATATGAAGACATCATCGTTTTCTCTTCGGGTTATGCGAAGGGTAAGTACTCTAAAATTAATTAAAAATGCTTCTATATTAACAAAATATTTGACTTTTTAATTTGTGAAAATTTAATTACTACCTCTGTCAAGCATTCGACATTATCGACTTCAAGCATAAAGCACAAGATTAAACGCATAACGTTCCTTTACCGTTTCCAACACCGTTCACAAAAATAACCCTCGCTTAAAATATCAAAACAAAGATAATGAAAATAAAGGAATTCTCAGAAGCTAAATTAATATTCCAACATTTTGTCGGACTGGCGGTGTCAAGTAGAGTAACAGGTGCCGGATTCCGATCCACAGGTTGCGAACTGCGTTTCCTTGTACACATTTTCGACCACACCCTCTGATAGATACTGTGTATTGGAATCACATTGGAATGTATTATACGATTCGAATGTTTTATGTTTGAACGCTTCGGTATTTACGGATTGTCTCAGGGTTCCTTTCAATTGAACAACTTTTATTCCGTAATCCTCGTCAAACACGCATAAAAGTTAATTCGGTATTTTTTAACCGACTTCAGAAGAAGATTATCAATTCGTCTGTATTTTTTTTGTGTGTATTTTACGCGATATCTCCGCCAATTATGGACCGATTTTGAAAGTTCTTTCACGATTGTATAGAAATGATCCCGAAGGGGTCCCATAAAATTTTTATCGCCAGGGGATTAGTATTTATCCCGCAAAACTTAAAATAAGGGTAAAAGCAAGGGAATTTGAAGTCGGTTTATCGTTTTTTAAAACACGCCATATTATTGTTTCATGCATTGGTTTATTATGTTTAGTTACAATAATATTTTTTGTTGTCGTGTAATTGCACTAGGCTAATTTAATTAAAAATACGGGGGTGACATGCCATGTTCGGCAAAACCCTCATAAAACAAATAAATGATTACAAAAAAAATAACCATTTTATCAATTTGGAAAAGTACCTTTTTTATGACTTTGTGATGAGATGACAATGTCCTCCTAGCAGAATTTTCGACCACAGCGCGATCAGTATAGACGGAGACTAGCAAAGCAATGTGCGCAGGAAGTAACATAGTGCACAAGTGTATGCGCAAACACAGGTGCACTCTCATAAACCGATGGGACGGCAGACCGACAAGACCAGGGAAAGGTCAGGTCCAGTACCAACGGCGTAAGGCGCTTTCCGAGGCACGGGGTTTTAACACCGCCAACTTCTTGACTCCAGACTGCTGCTGAGAATATTTCTCTCTTTTTTCTCTCTTCTTATAATTCTCTTCTTATTTACACTATCAATTTCCTAAAAATCTAATCCATCACCAGAAGACAGATGCCCAGTATTGCCACGTTGAATGGCAATGCTAATTCGATAACGGAAATAAAAGCCAGCATTCTTTCTCCTTATTTTTCTTTGACTGGCTGTTAAGCAAGATGTTTTGGTGAATCAACTTTTAAGGCACTCTTTTTGTGTCCTTGTCATGAAAAAAGGATACAAACAATAAAATCTGTTATACAGTTTAAAATTAAATCAGAGTATTTGTGGATACTAGTTCTAATTTGTATCTATTATTTGATTGTTATTTTCTTTGTGAGTAAACTTAAAAATATGATTGTTTTAATGTTAACGTAAACGTAGATTTGCTGCTAATATGGTGGTTTCATAGTTTTTATATTATATAGCTAAATTTTGATTTTCCGATGGTAACTCAGCCGAACACATACAAAAAACAGGTGTACCTAGGCTTCCGCTGAATTACGATAGGAAAATTAAAAATTTTGCTATAAACTATAAATAACTATGAAAATATCATGTTAACAGAGAATCTAAGTTTACGTTAACATTAAAACAACCATATTTTAAACAGAAATACAGATTTCATCGTTTTTTTCCATGACAGGGACACAAAAGGAGTGCCTTAAAAGTTGATTCACCCTTTATTGAATTCTTTGTGTGGCCACAAGTATCTCTTTCATTCCCATTTTCAGCTTTAATCAAATGCACTATGCTCAAGTTTCAGCATGAAAAGCTGGAGTTACCTTGAATAAACTAACGTAAATGTTCCAAATGTAAATAAGGTAAGCCGCAAACTAAACTAAACTCAGGATTCGAGCAGAAATTCAATTTAGTTACTAAAGAGATTTGCATGTTTTAAAATGAATGTTACTGAATTGTAAGGTAGAGCTTACACGGACGATAGAACGACCAGGAAAAAGTTTTTATTCGAAAACTATAAAAACTGTCGATCCTCTGTTTCTCACCTTTTTTCACAAAACGAGAGGGCATAAGCTTAAAAAATTTAGTTATTGACTATTTAGGAGACGAGATAAGTGTTTTGATATCTCATTTATCAAAATAGCTTTAGTCGTTTTGATGCTTGGCGATAACAAAGAGTGGCGGCCAACCCGCCAACCGCATAGAAACACCTGAAAAAAAAACCAGCGCCAAACAGGTGAACTTTTTTAATAAAATGAATTCCGGGTCGTACTCGAAAGCAAGGAAATCACTTAACAGTCTGTATTTAAATTTTTCGGAATTAAAAACGTAACAGGTACCCTAATTACAGACTTTGAAACCACAAAATTCCTAGCATTCTGAATTTCGATAACCACGAGATAATCTACCTAAAGCTGGAGGATTTTAATACTCGTCGGCTCTAAGCCTTAGTTTAAATTGAAAAACGTGATTTTGCTAGGGTACTACCGTTATTTTCCGTAGGAATCTGGGACTCGACTCTGATATTTCTTTTTCTTTTATGTGACTGAAAACCATTTCAATTTATTGGAAGTATTTTTCACGTTATGTTGGTAGACAACTTTAAAGTGTTAATCGGATTGTTTCCTTTTTAATTTTAATTTCTCAATTTTTTTAATTTTAACTAACCGCTTTCACCTAAACTTCTCGGTGACCAGCTACCCGAGAGGAGTGAATTGAAAAACAGCGCTACTTGCATATTAATTTATTGCATTTAGCAAAAGCTGAATTTACTCTTTCTCTCTTATTTTTAATTTAATTTTATGTCTATTGGTAAGTCGAATTGTAATTAGTAAAAAATAAATAATTTTTCTATTATTTTTATTCTATTCTAACTTATTTCTTCTTATGCAACAGACAATCAGTTAGTCAGTCAGTCAGTTATAGTGTTAGCGCAACTGTTCCAATCCTAATAATATTATAAATGTCAAAGTTTTTGAGTGTGGATGTATGGAGTTTGTTCCTGTTTCACGCACAAACTACTGAACTGATTGGGCTGGTATGGGCGTAGTTTGGAACCTCGAATAACATAGGCTATTTTTTATCCCAATAAAACGCGGGGAAGGCGCGGGCAGCAGCTAGGTGTAAATCAGTATTTACAAATTAGAAACAGTTTTCTAATTTGTCTCTTTTATTTAATTGTAATTTTCTTTGTATTTCTAACGTAGGATTTTTTATAAAAAACTTATTTCTAACAATTAATTATATTTCTAGTATATAATTAATTAGTTCAAGCCATAAATCCCGAGGAATCCCGAACACTGCGTTGATAATCTGCACACCTCGTGTCGCTTTTAGCACCTACCTTACTTAACTCGCTTTTTTTATCTTGCTGTGGTATGTTTACGTAATGCATGCATACCTAGGTTAAGTAGGTACATCTATTTTTAAACTATTTGTAATAGGTACCTACGTAATCGCGAAAATAATCGTACACTTCTAAAATTGTATCTAACCTGAGGAATGCAACATTCTACACAAATCCTGTCGGGTTTAGAGAATGTTAAAATGTAAAAGCTTGAATAATTTTTTATAAATACAATACAATACAAAATTGAATGACAGGGCTAAAAATGAACTAACTAACAAAGGTTTGTAAAATTGCATATCGTACTAGGCTGTCGCATCATCACTACATAGTATAAAACAAAGTCGCTTCCCGCTGTGTCTCTGTCCCTATGTATGCTTAGATCTTTAAAACTACGCAACAGATTTTGATGAGGTTTTTTAAATAAGAGATTCAAGAAGAATGTTTTTATGTATAATTTAGTAGTTTTCAAATAATTGTCAAATTGTTGGTTGTTAGTCTACAGAGTCGCGTCTAACAGAATTACACACGAATCTCACGAAATCTTCATTAGGCGAAGCCATCAAGAGCCTTCCGTAACTTAGGCAGGCAGAGGCAATTCCAGGGGCTTTGTAGGGCTACAAAGGGCTACAGAGGACTATGTAGGGCTATGGAGGGCTCAATAGTTCTCATTGGCTCGTTACGAGAGCTCAATCGTTTCCGGTGATTTTACTCCAGAGTGTGTTTCGGTTAAGACCCTCATTCTCTTAAGGGATTTTAGTTTGATAGAGTTGAGATGATTGTCATAGCTTGGAAGTAGATTTATGATAGTTTTCCAGTTTGTGACGGGCAAATGTTCCATTGAACTCTGTTAAAAATCTGCTACCATCACTAAACAGTCTACTAAAACTTGGACCACTAAAAAAAGTGACTCAATGACAATATTCAACACTGTTTGATATAGACACATAAGCCACAGGCTGCTCGTCTATTAACTAATAAATAAAAAAATAAAATAGTTTTAGTCAAATAACAAAACGCACCTTCTGTGAAAAATATTTTAGATAAGGGTTTTAAAGGAAAATAATTTGCAACCGCGGCTTTCTATGAAAACATTTAAACGTTATTTCTATTCTAACCCATGGAAATTAATTTATGGGACGGAAGTGGGCCTTTGTGTTATGTTATCATAGTTACAACCTACATCTGTACTAACGTTGTTATTAAAGAAACGTTGTTACAGTAGAAACATTGTTTATTGTACAGATGTAGGTAATTTCCATCCTATCCGATATGTAGTCTTGGCGTGAAGAAGTAACGAACATACCATCCATCTTTCTATCCATGCAAACATTCACATTTATAAAATTTGTCTGATCTGATTTGATGAAACGAATCGTTGAATCAAATGTTACAAATCTCCATTAATTTCCAAAGATTAGCTCTGAAACCCCACTTTGTAGAAAGTTTCTGAAATAATACTCGTATCTTAGAACTACTTAATAAAACTTATGTAACGTAGTATTTATAACTATGATCAGAATCTACTTGGTTAGGTCTACATGGGAGACCATCCACTCGATGGACCGACGACATCGTAGCGGTCGCAGGGAGTCGATGTATGGAGGCTGCTCAGGACCGCTATTTGTGGCGTCGTATGGTATGGGGGAGGCCTATATCCAGCAGTGGTCGTGTATGGGCTGATATGATGATGATTCACTACATTTACAAAGAACAACCTTTATTTACTCTTAGGTTTTCAATAAATTAAAGCTTTAGTTCTCGGCTCCTATTTCCTATTTATAGAGTATTCATAAGAAATTAAAATGTTCTTTCATAAAAGGCTCAGCTTTCATTGCATTTTTTCGTGAAGGAGCCATAAAAGGAATAAGAAGCCATCAATCATTGCCGTTGGTGACGTAACTTTCGTCACGAGGGTCAACATAATACCAGCGCTGAGTAGGTAATCCCACGTACCTACTCAGCAACATGCTGAGTTGACACCTTTTTGGCTCGACCTCGGTGGTTTACCAAGCAGCTAGTGGCAGTACTAATGCTTGTAAGAAGTGTGAGAAGAGATAGTTCTTTCTTATAGTACCTTAAACATAGACTTAGTTGTATTTTACATTTAATTTGTATATTTTTCTTTTTGTTTGTTTTTCTAAAATATTAATTGTAAATTCCTAGCTTAGCGTTTCTTATTTAAGTATGTCTTGTGTCGTGCCATATAAACATTTTTCATTCACTCATTCATCAAGGAGCTAGTTCTTTTTTTCCATCTTTGGTGTTCGATTATTAATTTAGAGAGAGAGAGATATATAATTTATTTAGTTGCTGCAAAAAACATAATGTAAGGCTAGGTAGTACTTAAATATACATAGTAGGTAACATAATAATATGGCGTGTTTTAAAAAACGATAAACCGACTTCAAATCCCCTTACTTTTACACTTATATTAAGTTGTGCGGGATAAATACTGATCCCCTGGGGATAAAAATTATGTGACCCCTTCGGGATCGTTTTCTATACAAAAGTGAAAGAATTTTCAAAATCGGTCCATAATTGGCGGAGACATCGCGTAACATATACACTTGCGAGCTATAAACTGGAATCACTTCATCGCTGGTTTTTGCAGACCATATTTTACAGTTTTCATGCAATAAACTGTAGGTTGTGGTATATTATTTTAAAGATAATTTTATTAGCTTTCAAATTCTTTCGATATCATAGCGAAAAAAATGTTCATCATATGTCATGGAACGTGAAAACAAAAGACATACATTTTTGGAACGAAACATCAATTTTTTCAAATTCCTGAATCCGTATAAAAACTGGGAATTTATGCAATTTTGTCATCAGTCCAATATATCACGTCACTCAAAATACTGGAATTACAAGAAAATGGAAATCACACCAATAGAAGCCGCTCAAATCGTCACCCTAATCCAGCAAGGGTTCTCTCAGCGTACTATCGCTCGACAGCTTCATCTGAGCCAGTCCTGTGTCTCCAAAGTATACAAGAGGTTTAGAGAGACTGGAAACTTAGTCCGAAGACCAGGATCTGGACGACAGCGATGCATTTCGGCGAGAGATGACCGATTTATTGTCAGCACTTCTCTCCGAAATCGACATCTAACCGGCGTTGACGTCCAGCGGGAGCTCGGAGAAGTTCGAGGGAGAATTGTCAGCGAGTAAACAGTGAGGCGAAGACTCAAAGAAGCTAACTTGACCCCAAAAAGGCCAGCAACGGGACCCAAATTGTCTACAGCCCACCGACAAACCCGACTTCAGTTTGCTCGTGATCACTTAGACTGGGATATACAGCAATGGAGCCGAGTTTTGTTCGCGGACGAGACTAGGATGTGCCTGCATGGCAGCGACCGTCAACGGAGAGTCTACAGGAGACCGGGAGAGCGATACGCACAAAGCTGTATAGCGGAAACAGTGGCATATGTGGGAGGGTCTTGTATGATGTGGGCGGGGATTTCAATTGAAACTAAAACGGAGCTGGTATTCGTACCCGGTGGAGGTCGGGGAGGAGGACCAACCGCAGAAAGGTATATCAACGACATTCTGCTGGGCCATGTACTCCCTTACGCCGGGTTTATTGGCGAAAATGCTGCTAATGCACGACAATGCCCGCTGCCACACCGCTCATGCGACTAGACAGTACCTGGAAGGAGTCGGGATTCCCACAATAGACTGGCCAGCCGTCAGCCCTGACATGAACCCTATCGAACACCTGTGGGACGAGCTGAAAAGGCGGGTACGAGGAAGATCTCCAGCTCCGGCGTCAATAGAAGACCTAAAAACTGCTCTTATCGAAGAGTGGCAGGAAATTCCACAGGATTCCATCAGGAAACTCATTAGGTCAATGAAAAACCGTTTACAAGCAGTCATTAGGGCCAGGGGGGGGGCAATACAAAATATTAAGCGGGAAATAACAAAGATTTTAAATAAAAATTTGATTTTTTGATATTACTTCTTATTAATTTAAACATCCACAACTTCGACCTATTGTAATAATACACTAAATGAAGGTAGGAAACTTAATTAAATTTCAATAATTTTTATACCATTCGAAAGCTAACAAAATTTCTTTTCAAATGGTATACACCAATCTGCAGTTTATTCCATGGAAACTGTAAAATATGGTCTGCAGAAACCAGCGATGAAGTGATTCCAGTTTATAGCTCGCAAGTGTACATACAAAAAAAAACATACAGACCAAATGATAACCTCCTCTTTTGAAGTCAGTTAAAAATGAAATTATAAGCTGGTTGTTATGGGTAAAATTTAAACCCAGCAAACACGTCTATTAGATTAATTTCAATGTAAACTGTCGATTTTTTTTTAAAGTAGAACTCGTAAGAAGGTTGCCCGTCAGCACACGTACGTACTTGACCGCAGTGGAGGCGTTAAAAATAGAAAAGCAGATAGAAACTGTTTCTCTTCCTCTGGTAGGCTCCCTTAGTAGGCTTTAGGACATCCACGTTCTGAGTTGGCTGGGTCTTACGCCGCACCCGCCTGGGCAATAGAAAAATCCGATTAAACTTTGAATCATCCCAACATTAGAACAGCTGCACTGACTGATTTTCATCTTGTAATACTAGAAGTAGTTATTTAATACTAAATAGCTACTTTTAGTATCAACTCCACATTTTAGTATCATAAATTTAATATTATAATTAGTATTATAATTTTTCACGAGAGATGGTACATGGTTCGGATGTCAATAACGTTCACGATGAAAAATTTTTCTCGTACAGGCCTTAAAAGACATCGTAAGGGTTGAAAAACGAACACTATATAACAGATAGGAGACGCAAAAAGCCTTTAAATGAAAGGAGATATCCAGCCAGATCAAGAAAAGTACAATATAAATTTTCTAGAATTAAAGTCGTTGTTGACATTATGGTACGTACAGGTGCGTCTGAAGGCAGTTAAAAAACTCACTACTCTGTGTTCGGGACGCAGAGTAGTGAGTTTTTTAACAAGATAATTCTTGGCATTAAAACCACGAACTAAAAATGTAATATGACGATTTGAAGGCGGGATTTTGGGTGACTTCTACTGTGATGTACATATACATATGTCCAAACACTTTTTACGTGTCTATAGAGATTAATCTACTTCTTCCATGCGCGACGCATCATCATCAGCGCCCTCAAGTGGGGGCACATCTCCAGCCGAAGACTCCTCAATCTGCACAGGCTCATCTTCATCAATTCCAAGACCAAGCTTAATCATGCGGTAGATTCGAGACGCATGGACCTGAGGCTCATCAAGAGCAAATCGACAAATCATAAAATGTAGCGATGGGATCAGTTGCCCGATTCAAATATTTATTAGGTCAACTGATCCCGCGAGATCAGTTCGAGCGGCCTCAGTTGACTAAAGACCCACTGGACAAAAATAATTAAAAAAATCTTTTTTCAGCAACCGGGACACGACATTGATTCTACCGGAATAATGTAGGTATGCTCGTAGTGTGTATACAACTAGATCGTACATGAGCGATCTCGACGCGAGCGCTAAGCGAGCGGGGCGGCGGCCCATACATTATTTAATTTAGTATTAGAAAATGTAAAGGCCGCGTCAAGTTCGCTCACGTAAGACGCAGTGTAACGGATGAATTCTGAGAATTTGTCCGATTCGTCGTTTTTGTGTGCAAGGTTCATACGATTTTATTATTAAACTAGCTGACCCGTGCCCACTTCGTTGGACGGTAAACATTTTAAGTTGGTAATATACGTATATATAGCCTCTAAAACTCGCAAATAACGTGGTTTTCAATAGGGAAAAGAATTTTCAAAATCGGCTAAGTAGATTCAGAGATTACCCCGTACCACCTCACAAACCTTACTTATTTTTATTAATGTAGTATAGTATAGATTTACATATACCTAGATTTTATTGACTGGACATAACACAGCTCCACATTTACCTAGGTATACTATGCGCTTCAAAAGCTTTTGATAGTACCTACTGGAGAATAGGGCACTACACATCTATTGTCCAGTTCTAAAACTGGAAGGAAGAATCACCAGTCGTCCTAAATCTTCACAATTTCTATCTTGATTCATGGCGTCTCGCAGATCTACACAATTCTCAGCGCGCAGTCTTTTCTCATTTGTTATGTTCTGATGTATAACAAACGCTCCGTTTTAATTTTGGCGTAAGTGTCCACCAGAAAACGGTTGAACAAAGCTCGAAACCTTTGCAGGTGAGCAATACGACCTTCTCTTATTGGTAAAATGTACCTAGGCGTAGAATTGCATTGCAGAAACTTTTTTGGTGTCCAGTCTCGTCAGTTTTCGGATTCACATGTCGAAAATCAAAGTTGTATCCGTCTTCGCCACGACAATAGGTATATAAGCGAGTAGAGACTGATGAGCATCAAATGCCTGGTACGTTTCGCAAATGCATTGCAAGCGGTCATCCCGGGTACGCAGCACAATGTCCCGCCCGTCACAATGCTGATCTATCAAGACGACGGCAACATCTTTGGTAGCGAGAGCTTTGTACCACCCGGATGCTGTCCAGTAGGTCGTTTATCTGCACTAATAACAATTTTGTACCTAATCATTTTGTTGGCTTTGGGGTATGGACTCGTATTTTATGTCCCTCCTCGTAGTATGAACTCAAATCATGCTAAGTATCATTCGAATCCATTCAGTAGTTTTTGCGCTATTTTAGGCCGCAAAATGTCACTTCCATCCCCACTCCCAAGGGAACCTTAACGAATTCCAGGATAAAAAGTATTACGTGACCTTCCTCGTAGTATGAACTTAAATCATGCCAAGTTTCATTAGAATACATTCAGTAGATTCAGCGCTATGCGCAGACAAGAAATGTTACCCTACTGCGGGGGGCCACTACGGGGGGCTACTGGTGGTCCCACTGCGGGGCAATGTGGGGGGCCCACTGCGGGGGTAAACTGCCAGGGGCCCCCACTGCCGGTGCACTCCACTGTGGGGGCCTACTGAGTGGGACCCACTGCGGGGGGTACTGCGGGGGGCTACCGGGGGTCCCACTGCGAGGAAATGTGGGGGGCCACTGCCGAGAGCCCCCACTGTGGGGGGCTAATGAGGGGTACAACTGCGGGGCAAATTGGTTGCCCAATTCGGGGGGGCCATCTGCCAGCGGCCCCCACTTCCGGGGCCCCACTGCCGGTGCCCCCTACTGTGGGGGCTACAGAGGTCCCACTACGGGGCAATGTGGGGGCCCCACTGCGGGGGGGCTACTGGGAGGGTCCGGTTGCGTGAGGGGCCACTGCTGGGGTCCTCACTGCCTGGGGCCCCACTGCGAGTGCTCCCCACGGCGGGGGGCTATCGCTCTCTACCGCTCTTGACCCGCGCGCCATCCTGCAACGCACAAAATTTCACTTCCATCCTCTCTCATAAGGGAACTCTTCTGAGTTCCAGGATAAAAAGTATTTTATGCCCTTTTTTGTAATATGAACTTAAATCATGCTAAATTTCATTTGAATACCTTCAGTAGTTTCGGCGCTACGCGCAGCCAAAAAAAAATATTATCATCCCGTCTCCCAACGGAACCCTATTAAAATCCGGGATAAAAAGTATTCTATGCCCTTTTTCGTAATATGAACATAAATCATGCTAAGTTTTATTTGAATACCTTCAGTAGTTTCGGCGCTAAGCGCAGCCAAGAAATTTTACTTTCATCCCCTCTCCCAAGGGAACCCTATTGAAATCCGGGATAAAAAGTACCCTATATCCTTCTTCATAGTATGAACTCAAATCATACCAAGTTTCATTTGAATACATTTAGTCGTGTCGGCGCTACGCGCAGCCAAGAAATTTTACTTTCATCCCCTATCCCAAGGGAACCAAATTGAAATCTGGGATAAAAAGTATCCTATGTCCTTCCTCATAGTATGAACTCAAATCCTGCCAAGTTTCATTTGAATACATTTAGTAGTTGCGGCGCTGCGCGCAGCCAAAAAAAATATTATCATCCCCTCTCCCAACGGAACCCTATTAAAATCCGGGATGAAAAGTATACTATGCCCTTTTTCGTAATATGAGCATAAATCATGCTAAGTTTTATTTGAATACCTTCAGTAGTTTCGGCGCTACGCGCAGCCAAGAAATGTTACTTTCATCCCCTCTCCCAAGGGAACCCTACTGAAATCCGGGATAAAAAGTACCCTATATCCTTCTTCATAGTATGAACTCAAATCATACCAAGTTTCATTTGAATACATTTAGTAGTTTCGGCGCTACGCGCAGCCAAGAAATTTTACTTTCATCCCCTCTCCCAAGGAAACCCTATTGAAATCCGGAATAAAAAGTATCCTAGGTCCTTTATCATAGTATGATTACAAATCCTGCTAAGTTTCATTTGAATACATTCAGTAGTTTCGGCGCTATGCGCAGCCTAAAAATTTTACTTTCATCCTCTCTCCCAAAGGAACCCTATTGAAATCCGGGATGAAAAGTATCCTATACCCTTTGTCGCAATATGAACTTAAACCATGCTAAGTTTTATTTGAATACCTGCAGTAGTTTCGGCGCTACGCGCAGCCAAAAAAAATTACTTTCATCCCCTCTCCCAAGGGAACCCTATTAAAATCTGGGATAAAAAGTATCCTAGATCCTTCATCATAGTATGATCACAAATTCTGCCAAGTTTCGTGTGAATACATTCAGTAGTTTCGGCGCTATGCGCAGCCAACAAATTTTACTTTCATCCCCTTTCCCAAAGGGGATGAAAGTAAAATTCATTCCCTCATTATGTCTAAGGTCTAACGATCGCAAATCCTTTGCAGAATGACACATAATACCAGAATTTTCCGAAAATAATCCCGCGTAAAAGTTTATGGCAAAGGTCTTATGTGGGCGGCAATATGGAAGACCATGGAAAATGGCAGTCCTTGATAACAATAGAATACTGCAAAGGCTTCAGGCTGCTTAGGTAGTGAAAAATGGCAAAGCAGTATAATGAGCAAAAAGGCTAGCGTCGACAGGCCGGCATCGGACGGTCCACGTTAATCGCATCAGATGGATTTTTGAGCATAATGCCGGGTGGTGCGTCCACTTTACAATGAATGAACCGCATCACCTCGCCGCAGGAACCGGATTTCTGATTTGAAAACATACATATAATGATGTCATCTGCACTAAACTGATCAAAGGCATGGTTGAGTCCGATTCGTCAGCTTTCTGCGGTGCGGATCAGTGGATGCACGTCTATGGCAAACCATAAAAATATACCTTATACCTATACATTATTGTTCATCTGTGTATTGTCTATGTGTTATCTAGTAGGTTCTAAGTAGTCTTTTATTTCTTTGTTTATCTGTGTGTTGTGTCTAATAAATTATTTTATTTCTTTCTTTCTTATACAAAGAATACTAAATTTAGTTTGATGCTGTCAGTACGGAGCGGCCAACCTGTAGACGCTAACCTTAAGAGATCGCCTTGGTAGGTAGATTATGTCACACCACGGCGAGTCAATATAAATGATCACCAAGGTACATATGTATGTATAAAATCCACGGGCAATTACATTGCGACGGAAGCATGTCCACGACCAATGTCAAAGTAAATATTATTTATTATATATAAATATTATAATTATATTATATTAATATTACCACGCGTCGTCAAAACGGGATAAGTATCAAGATATAAAATATCCGTCCAATTTTATTTAAATTCGATATAGTCCCATTTCATTCTCGTCGGAGATTGTTGATATCGCAAACCCTGAACGATAGGATTTATGTCGAAACATCTCAAAATTTACTTATGTATCGCTTATTCCCGGTAGTTCTGTGTTGTAGTTCTGGACATATGTAAGTGCTTGGAGAAAAATGGTCCCGATAGATGTGTGCACAAAATTTCTGGGAAAAAAAAATTACTCATTAAATTTTGGGCTGCGCAGAAGTGGTAGGTAAGTGGAACGACGAATCTAACATCAACGCGATACTCTCACCTATTGGTGTAGTCCTTTATTGTGGTAGTTGTAGGCTTCACCACATTTAAATTTCCATTTACCTGCTTTGAATCTGTTTTACACAACTTTAGTTTAAAATTTAAATTTTGTTTTCAATTTCGCGCCACACCTGTGGTTTTGTCGGTAAATTGGAGTTCCGTTTTTGTGTAAAACGATACATCCGATATAAAATGTGTGTGAGCAGACAATTTTAATTTTCGTTCAATATCCCTATGAAAATGTTGAATTATGGCCAATTCATGGGGAGAACCTATAACATTTACAACCTTTACCTATTTTTAAATAGTTAGTGGAAGTGGTTGTATGACCGGTCTAATTAAATAAATTAAATACTGATCCACTGCTGGACGCAGGCCTCCTTCTGATAAGCGCCTTATTGGCTTTTATTATGGGGGGTAGTGTCCATAATACCCATGCTAGACATGCGAGTGAGGTTCCCCAATGAATATCCCTTAGTCGCCTTGCCCACCCGTGGGAAGAGTTAGGTGGTGCTTTTCAGCTCTACTCCACAGGCGCATTTTAGTTGCAAGACGCGCAACAAAAATGCAATAAAAAAAACAAAAAAGTCGTGCGATTTGTTTTGATCTTATACCGCGAATAATTGGATTTTTATCAGTATTTCTACACGCCCCTTCCCCTAGCCGCCTCGCTGACTGAACTACACCGTCTCCGGCTAAGCGAACGAAGCCTGCGACAGAAAACACGCGATAATGCAGCTGTATGTAAGATCACATAGTATAAAATGTTCTGGGAACAATACTTATCGCAATATCGCAGGACACAGTAAAGCACCCCGCTTTGATAAAATCGTAGCAGTGTGTAAGATCGATCGTATTCGCTCTAATACAAAATGTATTGAAAACAGAAATCGCATCAAAACGCGTGACTCAAGACGCGCGTTAAAAAAAAAACGCCTCTGCCGGCATCACACGGTCTTTTCCCATATCACAATCCTAGGAAACTATAGCCAGTGCTCAAGTGGCTATAGTTTCCTAAGAAAAAAGGTTTTTAATCTTATCCCATAAGTAAATACTATATAGGATAAATACATAAACTTATACATATATCAGTCGTATTATGAATAGCGCATAAAATCAGAATTGCTACATTTATTATTGCTGTATGCCATGCAAAGTATGGTATAGATCAGGAGCTGCTGTGTGTTTTGTACTTTACGCGGTGATAGTATGATCCTACTTCAATACGTAAATAAGTACTAAATATTATCCGGTTAATTCCGGTAATTCATCTTCGGTATTACAACTAAACTCCAAGTGAGTTGCAAAAATTATCAATAAATAAACTCACATGAATTGTCAAACATATCCTTTGTAAAAAGGCTTACTACATAATATCAGATTATCTAGAGGATATCAAAGCTTGGGACGAGTTTTTCTTCAACTCGAAAATTAACAACCTGACAAAGTAAAGGTTTCTTCCTTAAAAACATTAAAGTGAACAAAAATCTAAGTAATCAGTTTATTTCCCAGTTTTACTTATGTAATTTTAAGTTTGTGACGTGTCCAAGAGTCCTGAAAGGTCTAAAGGAAATAAAGTACTTTGAGTTTACAGTTAAGACTGGTCTAACTTTCAAAAATATTTTATACTCCGTTTTCTTTATATATATGTATGTAATATACCTTTGAATGCTTATAGGGTTACCATTATCACCTTCAAACATAAAGGAAAAGAAGCGATTTACTGACTCGATTCCTCTCCGCACAATACATACAAACGTTCTGATCTAAGAACGTTTATGAGGGAAAATAATTTTTGTTGCAAATGTGAGCTTAGCCCTACCTCTATTTGCTTATGAGTGCATTAGCGTTCACCTCATCTCCCCGTAAAAAAATCGGAGAGGGGTGTTCGGGGTAATTTTCGTATAGCTTTTCCTAATAGTAATTCTTCTATGTTTATCACAGATAGACGACCTTTGTGGTGCAGCGAGCGCAGATCCGCCTGTGGCGCTGCATATTCGATGCCCGCCTCGCTACAAATTTTTGTACGATCTGCATTCTTCAGATATTTGTTCCGGGTTTTCTGGGTGTCTGTGTATATTATAAAATATTTATGTAAGTAATGTATTGTATCAAATATACTAAGTTATCTAGTACCTACCCATAACGCTCTTCTTAGCTTGGGGCTAGATGACGCTGAGTGAATTGTCCTGCATTATTTATTTAAGTACCACATGAGCAAAGCCACAGGCAGCTTCTTGTATTCTTATAAGGGCGAAAGTATGTAAGAGTCGTCGTTTGATACAACTGAAAGCTGAGATCTTCTTTGAAGCTGATTGTTATGGAACTTGACAAAGAAATAACTTGGATACTTCTGTTTCCAGTTGTTTCTGAATTGTAATGTAAACCTCTTTTGTTATATTGGCTATAACTTTTAGGAACATTTAATATATAGGATTTATTATTTGAGTCTTTTCTATTTAAAATACATCATTAAAAACTTAAGTTTCAAAAATTATAGAGAAATAAACAAAGCTTTGAACAACCATAAAACAACAGTGACAAGTACAAAATTATGTAATAATACCAACATGGCCTCTTGTTCTAAGTTATGTTGGTACTTAAGTCGTCAGGGTTAGTATTCTGGTATAATTTTTGTCATACTGATGTGAGTCTGGAGCCAGAGAGTCGCTTTTAAAGAAAAGCAAATATTTTCGAGTTTTTCTTAAATTTTATGGTTTTGCAAAATAAGATTGACGGAAACGTAGAATCACAAGAAGAATTTGTAGTTTGGTGTCTAATATATTTTTCTAGGATTATGTTCCTCACGGATTTCCCTTCGGTAGCGATGGAAATTTTAGTATTTTTTCTAATGTTTAGTTACGAACTATAGTTTATACTTTGTTTACTCTTTTATCTGCCCATGGTTTATGAGTTGGCGTTGATGTGTTAGCACACTTGAACTCTTAGGGGTTGAAGTGTCACAGTACCATTGACTTTGTTGTTCCTTTGAGGCATAACGTGCCTCATGTTGAGGCACGTTATGACTTGTTGTTGACTTGAGCTCACTCACGCTGAGTCCTGCCTCTTGACAACGGGCAAAGCAACTTATTACACAAAACCTTAGATTTTCTCCATTAAAACCAAGAAAAAAAGGCAAGGCAGGCAAATACTACAGAACAACATTCTAAATATTTACCGCTTTACTGGAATATTCCACATAACTTCCATTCTGCAGCATTCCCTTAAGCAATTAATGTGTTAATTACTTTCCGCTTACCATCTAGTGGAAAAACAAACGATGTTAAAAGTGGAAACCTCGCTTTCAACTGTATTGGCTAAACAATAAGGTTGAGTTTAGTTGCGTAAAGAACTGCCAGTTTAAAAACCTAATAATTGCAATGCTTGTTGAATAAAAGGGCATTTGTAGAGCTTCTATCCCGTAGAGAGTCTACGACGACGTGCAGAGTCTACGTCGTAGAGGGTCTACGCCGTAGACCAGCTACGAGAAGAAAGAGAAATAATTTGAAACAACAAAAAACTTTTCAAAGCTCTTGTTACGTTACAAATCATAAATAATTCAGGAAACTTCTTTAGGTACCACCTGTACAGGCAGATGTTTCAAAGTGAGTCTAGAAATTATCGCTAAAGATTATCGCCGTGTCGGACCGTGGAAACTCCCCAGACTGCTATAAAATTGCAAAAGTAACTCTATCTATTTGCTTGTTAGTCTATCTCTTACCTTTTTAAATCTAAAAGACTGATTGGATATTGGTAGAACGAATGCTTGTAAAAAAAAGTTTATTTTGACAAAAATTTTAAAAAAATATTAGGTCTATGAAATGGAAACGATAGTGTCAGCAAAGACGCGGGCAGATATTAGTAGTTTTATAAGCTGGAAACTATGTACCACTTCGTTTGTCTAGAATTTACAGTAACTTCACACATTATATTACTTACAAAGGCACTACTTTATATAAGTAAACATTTGACGTAGTACTTTGTATTCAGTTCGCGAACTCTGGCTGAAAGTCAAGTGGAACTATATTAGAACAAAGTTTAGGGAACCGGCCGTGCTGATACATCAAATTAAAGTTGCATGTTCACTGGATTGGAATTTGTATTTACATTATACGAATACAATACGACAATCATCATCATCATCATCAGCCCATACACGTCCTCTGCTGGACATAGGCCTCCCCCGTACGACGCCACAAATAGCGGTGCTGAGCCGCCTCCATCCATCGACTGCGACCGCTACGATGTCGTCGGTCCATCGAGTGGATGGTCTCCCATGTAGGGGGGATTTGCCATAATCACCACGCTTGGCAGGCGGATTGGTGATCGCAGTGTTGGTGTTTAAAAATACTCAGAAGGAAGCTGCTGCCCTTCCTCATCCACGGGTTGAGTTGGAGGGGTCGATATTCGTACGCCACGGCCCCACGGCCGACAATACGTGGTAGTAAATAAGTTTATTTTATGTATGTTAGACTAAGGTATATATTTTTATATGGGCCGTGGTTTTTAAGTTTTTTACATTCTGTACTTGACTACCTGTGTTACCTGAAATAAATGAGTTATTTATTTATTATGCCGATGCAAATTCCGAACGCATAGGATGCAAACCTGTCTACTGCTTCCGGATTTTGCAACTAAATTTTCAAAGCACTTGAGTGTACCAATCACGTCATCGGCAGAAATGCCGCTCTCAGGCTTCAGTATCGGTAAAAATGCCGATCGCTTTACCATAGAAACCAATACAAAGCGATTAAACTTTACACTCTGTACGCTTCCATACCGATGCAGTGGACATATAATACTAGCTGAGCCTACGTTATAATTTTCTTTACGAATTAACGTCTTTGAATTGAACATTTTGTGACGCATTGAAATCAGGTGTTTTAAGTTTTAATAATGAAAACAAATGAATGAAATTTTTGCTTAGAAATAAAGATAAAGACACAAAATGACATTTAGAAACAAAATAATTTTACAATAAAAATCTTTCTCGACTCAGCTTACACCTACTTTAAAGTCACAAAATATAACTTCCTATAAAACTAATTTATTTTTTAACCCACGTTTTCTTTGGGTATACTGTGATAGTAGAGGTCTAGAGAAGATCCTTTCTAATTAAATTTTTTACGGTTTTAGAATATTGTTTCTCAATAAAAATAAATAAGGTTTGTTGCAAAAATACACATTTTAATATACATTAAATAACAACTAGTCTGAAATTTCCGCTAAAACCTATAACATTTTCTTCTCTTGCTTTTGCAGTGAGTTTACATAAAACACTATACGGTGGTGTTTTTTGTCCGTTTTGGTTGAGTAGCGGGATTTTTAACTCATACTCAATTATTCGCCGTAGGAGCACAGGGCACACGTGGATAAGTCAATTTACAAAAATATAGTATACAATAAATGGTGCTTATATTTTAATTCAAAGCCAGACAGACGATGACAGATGTCAGGAAAATAAAGAACTTAGTTTTTTTTAAATGGTAACAATTTACAAGGGAAATTTTGAGAGTGGCGGGGAAACGTTCAATTGAAAATCCCAAAATCCTCTTCGGCTCCACCCGTCCACTGGAAACACCTACTCACTTGGTTCAAATAGACCTATTCTTCCACCCATTTGGTTTTACCTTCTTCAACGGCAGGTAAACACGAATATCCTCATAAAAATGTTTATTTCAGCAATATGTCGTATTATTGTCTGGTCCTTGGGTTATTTTTTACTGGTATTTTTGTCACTCGTTTTATGGGAGAATCCACTGGATTAAAGCTTACTTTTTTATGGTTGGGATGTTAAATGTGTGCTTCTTTTTATGTGAAAAAATTATAACTTTGGCGCTACTTTAAAAAAAGTCAAAGTAACTTTGCCAGTCGTATATTATATATTTTATTTCATCTGTAGATTAAGTATGTACCTATATCCCGCGCGCGGTCTGAATGGGATGGAACCATTTCTAACTGAAACAAAAGCATTTGCACTTACTTTGACAAGGTTCCATCGCATTTTGATAAGGCGCGGATTGTGAGTATAAACGTCGACTGGCCGTCATCGGACGCTGCGCGCTAATTGTATCAGATTCTTTGAGCATCATGCAAGGTGGTGCGTCCGCTTTAACCGCAGCAACCGGATTGCCGACGCGATTGCCATTTGCACACTAATTTTTCAGCATTGACAACCGGATTTTCGTAGCGGACGAATTTTGTACGAATGAGAATGACGATCCGGCGGCATGGAGCGCAGGAGAGAAGGCTGACGGAGAGTGTGTAAGTGCATCCACTGATCGGCAATCCAATTTACGTTATCTGCACTAAATGGATCGAGAATTCTCGCCCGCGGTATTGTCGACAGTCCGTTCCTTGACCTTGGCCTTGATCACTCTCTTCAAGAAGAGAGTGATTTTCATTTCATTCGAGCAGCGAGCGAACCTGCCTGCAAGCCTTCCAAAAATATCAATACACACCACAGAAAGTCTCTTAGAAGTCATGACCGAAGTTACGGGCAGAATCTATTTTTTCTAATGAACATGCTTCATCTTGCTAAAAACTTTTAAGTTATTAGAACCAATTTAGAAGAAGCTGTAATTATTTACATTTAGGAGTTTGAGGCTCATAACACTCGTAACTTGATTACATAAGTTTTAATGGACGTAGGGTACCTATCTGATTCGTAGCGAATAATGAGTAGAACGGAAACTCCTTTAGATATGTAATGGCGTACCGGGGAGGGGGCAGCAGCGCCTCATGCAGAAGAGGTATACCACTAAACTGCGATCTCCAACCCATATGTCCAGAGTGCTGTGGATTATGGCATTACGCACAAATGATTACAGTCATGTAGGCACTTTTTAGGGAAGGTCTAACAGCAGAGATACAAAATAGGAAATAACGTAGAAAATTAAGATCTTGCATAATTTATAATTGTGAATTAATCTTCGAACATGAACAAAACTGGTATGGAAATGTGAAGTTATTCAAGAGTTTCGTATCTACCAAAAAGTTATTTTAAGTTTCTCTCAAGTCTTACATCCATGTACAGACATGAGGGGGGGGGGGTTTCGTATCTAATAGCTATTTATGTTATGGCGAAACAAAGTTCTATTTGCGATATTGTAAAACTTATTATTGTTTTTAGTTTGAAAGTCTTTCGGACGATTTTCTCAACATCAGTTTTGAAAGTTATCAGGATTATTTAGATTGATTTTTCTTCGAAATATTTTTATGTCTTCTCTTTTTTGGATTTCATTCCCCATTCTTTTAGTTTTCATGGGGGGACCCCCCAAAAATACTATAACATAAATTAATGAATCACTCAGTGAATGTCATAAATGCACCATTAGGGTGTACTAAGGGGGAGATGTGAGATGACACTTAGGTTATGCATAGAAATATGTTACATTCAATGAAGGAACTTCCTACCGCGAACACTCAGGTTGTGGAAATGATGTCCCTGCTAAGGTTTTCCTAATGGACTATAGTACGAGTTCTTTCAAACAGGGCATTCGAAAGCATTTACGTGGTCGGCATGCCACGCCACAGCGCGTGTTTCTCTGACGTTGCAGGTGTCCATAGGCTGCGGTAACCGCTGCGGTGCGGTTGTCTGGTAGAGATCGCTCGTGAGAGATAAGACCGCCCATCACATTTTTTTGTAAATTGTTTTGTTAAGTGTGCAATAAAGCATTTTCTATCTATCTAACCGCTTCCAATCAGGTGGACTTCACGCTTGACGGATTCCTTCGTGGAATAAAAAAAAATGCGTTTAGCATCTCACAGCGCCCTACCGGATACTGAGAGGAACTTGGACAATTCACACAGCATCATCTAACCCAAGCTAAGCAGAGCTAGTGATAACTAGATAACTGATATATTTCATACATTTTTGTAGATACAGAGAGATATTTTTTATTATTATGTACACGTACATAGAAAACACCCAGAGTAACCTGAAAAAATATTAGCAGATCGTACAAACATTTGTTCAGAGGCCGGAACCCGTTTCGAACCCACAGCCTCCTGCGTCGCAGGTGAACCTTCGTCCGTCATACCACAGAGGTCGTAACAGAACGTCTTCGACGGACGGACGAATCGTAAAAGCTACTTTTCATTGTAGGACCATCCAATAGTTTTCTATGAACTTTTTCACAAGCAGAAAATAAATAAATAATGCTGGACAATCCACACAGCATCATCTAGCCCCAAGTTAAGCAGAGCTTGTGTTATGTTGTGGGTACTAGATGACTGATATACATAATACAATATATTACATAGATAGATGTTTTTTACTATACAAAGGAATACCCAGAACACCCGAAACAAATATCTGCAGATCGTACAAACATGTATCCCAAGGCCGGAATCAAACCGTTGCGGGCCTGCGTCGCAGGCGGACCTTCGCCCGCCGCGCCAGATCGGTCGTCTAAATAATTGTTATAAAAACTTTTCCATTTTGGTATTTCGCAAACCCATCCTAGCAACTCTGCACTGACAATATTATTGTTTGTCTAAGGTGTACTGCAACAGCCCACTAATTCAGGCATTCAACTGGTGCGTGGATTGTATATGAGTGAATGATATTGATTCACCTTACATCCAGGTCAGCGAGGCACAGCGGATCAATAGGGCTGTCAATGGGAGAAACAAATGAAGCAAATATGCATAGTCTAGGCTAGGGATGGGGATATAAAAAAGACTGGTCAAGTGCAAGCGAGTCTCGCTCGGCAATAGTTCAGGAAAATAAAGTAGTAGGCAAGAATAGTCGGTGGATATCTCTCAGTTTTTGAGGCAACAGAAAAATGTTGTAAATTTAACGGTCTTAATCTGAGCGTATGTTTGTATCTTTTTTTATAGTCGATCGACCTTCGTTTGACCACAATCTCACCTGATGAAAAGTGACGATGTGGCCGACGCGACGGTGTATCGAAGGTCTAGAAGACACCTATTCACTCTTGTTTTGAATTACCGAAAACTACAACCGGTTCTTTCGGGCACTAACCTAAGCCTTGGTTTTAGAGGTTATGATTTATCAATCAGTTGTTTTTTTATAAAAATCTTTCCTTGTTGATCAGATCTAATGTTATGATGGTGTATATAGGCCATTCTTAGCTAAAAGTACAACCACCAAAAGCTGCCTCTTTCAGGGATTGGAGGAAATTTCTGCCAACATCGCCTGCTGGTTCACGGTTCCGTTGATTAATAAATAGAATAATAGGAAATCAAAAATGCATTTTTTAATTTAGATTTTGTCAGAAATTTTCAGATTTCAAGTTTGATTCTCCGGTCACTATCATCACGGTCAGCAATAACCCTAATAATCCCGCTCGTCTTTGTGAATAATAATCAGCGTGAAACCTTTCCGGGAAGCGGCGGATTACCAGCGGCTTGTTTTGGTACCGAATTGATGTATCGATATCGAGCTTTACGACGTTTTTGAGCAATTTCTAATTAAAAAAGCTGAATTTATGAATGAATATATTCATGTACGTAAATATTTATTTTTATAAGAAAACATTTGAAGATCGATTGCTCTATGACAGTGATTGACCAATTTAAATTAATTTTGAATTGGTTTTCAAAATGATTAAAAGCGTCCTAAAATAACAAGTTTTGCAATATTAAAGACACGGATGCAAATTATACATATAAATCTTCATCTTGAATTACTCTATCTATTAAAAAAAACCGCATCAAAATCCGTTGCGTAGTTTTAAAGATCTAAGCATATATAGGGACAGACAGACAGACAGACAGCGGGAAGCGAATTTGTTTTATACTATGTAGTGATTATTTATCGGGTATTTATAGCGACCTTTTATTATATTTCCCTGTACGTTTCCATCACGTTACAGCGATCGTGGTCACAGAGCGACTAGATAAAAAAAGGTACGCGATAAATAATTAATCTTTAATAATGTTAACAAATCGCGAAAGTTAAAATAAGTTTTGCAATGTTTTTTTTTCATATCACCGACCTTACATGGTCTAAGCAGAAGAGATTATCTTATACATATAACGTAAAGATATAATGACTGGTTAGCTATATGTATAGAAAAAAACTATATATTTTTAAAAATTCGGTTTCCTCTGAATATATTACTTTGAGACATGCTGAAATGAATACCATCATAACTTTAGTTCAAAATCAAATATTTCGTTTGCGAACTATTTATACTCGGCATTTGTTTGTGTTAGTATTTAAAAAGAAAGCAAAACAAGGGACATGAGCTTGTACTCTTTACTGGGGCTATTGCGGTAACTCGGAACTTGCAACTAGCTGTTTATATATAAACTGAGGAAGAAGTTTACAGGAAAATTATTAAAAGGTTGACAGTTTCTGCAATTAAAGTTGTTCTGTCTGCGTAGCGCGTAAGATCGACATAACGACCGACAAGCAAAGAACATATTAGTCCATTACAGTATATAGGTATATTTTGTGAGTGTATTATACGTTAATAAATTGTTTTTCTATTACAGAAACCTGACCTTGGCTCCAGTCAGTAAGGTCGGGAATCGATCGACAGCGTCTTATTTTGTATTCAATAGCTACGTTTTTATGGTGAATAAAATCCGTAGCTAATTCAACAAATCAAATCCTTTATACCATCCGACACGATTTGTTTCCATTCATAGAAAATAAAAATCTGAATGTTTTATTACATTTTCCTGTGTACTGGTACTGTACGATAAGTCTCCTAGTAAAATTCGACGAGAGTAAAGTTTTAATTTTATTTTTACAACTCAAATAGATGAAGTAACTAATTATTAATTTCTACTTAGTACCACGCTTTACCAAGAAAAGAAGGTCTTCATTAATCTATAAAAACTATAAATGTAAACTGAAATATAGATTTTATCGATTTTTCTATGAGAAGGACACATAAAGAGTGCCTTAAAAATTGATTCACCCTAGTACACTAGGAAAACCCAATATTGTAAACCTTCATTTGTTGAATCGGGAAGTGCTGCGCATCCGTAGAGCCTCTACGGAATTGCTACGCCGTAGCACAAATCCCACCGACACTGTTGATGTTTACAAACAATTCCCGAAAATTATGTACAGGCTGAATTACCGAGCGATTTTAAGCCTTATCTACAAAGTATAAGGTTCGGTTTTTAGCGAAGATCCCTCCGTCGTTGGGATATCGAAAATTTATTGAATTTCAACAATATAGCTCAAAGTCACGTAAGTTCAAACCTGGCTGTTTTTTGATTTTGATTTATTTGTCATATCTAAGCGATAAAAGTGACGCTATGCGACGCTAAACACCCACATATTTGGCTTTGAATATCAAAATACAAGAAAGCGGGCGGAAAAGGGGTGTGTTTCTGATTGTGTTCAGATTAGAAAGTCGATGTCACAAAAAGATTCCTTACAAAGTGTGCTCCGTAAAATGAATTCCTGTCTAGACAGAACTCTTTAGTGAACATGAAATAAAATAACAGTTAATAATAAAAGCTTTTTAAACCATCATGGTTATTTGCAGCACTAAATTAATAAAGGGGTATTTACCATGATTTGAGTTTTGAGTTGTCAATATTTAAGCACATTTTCATGCGTCATGTTCACGGAACAACTGCTGAAATGTTGGAGAACTCAAAACTCAAATCATGGTAATTATTATTAACTATAAAAAGCCGAGAATAGTGGGAGTAAAAATCATCGGTCACAAGTATGTTTTTAACGACGATACACAGAAGAAAGTTGCTGCTTTTGCCTTTGGTAGGTTCTCTTCATTCCCTTAGTCGACTCTTACGATATCCACGGGCTTAGTTGCAGCTTAGGGGTAGATGTTCTTAAGCTGCGACCGTCACGATCAATTTATTACAAAATTTCCTATTCATCAGCTGTTCCTTCTAATATTAAACGTGAAAGTTTGTGCCATTCTGAAGATCCAAAGACAATGACAAAACTACTGAACAGATCGGGTTGAAATTTTGCACACATAAAGACTGAACCGGGAATAAAATAATTTTTTAACATTTTAAATATCTTTCATATACAAGCTTATATGTATGTATGTATATCAACTAGTTCGAAAGTGCTTGGAAAGACAAATCCAACGAACCCAAACTCGACGTGGTTAAGTAGTTTTGTTTAGGTGACTTGACATTGCATTCTCACCGAACTTACATCATCATCATCATATCAGCCCATACATGTCCACTGCTGGACATAGGCCTCCCCCGTACGACGCCACAAATAGCGGTCCTGAGCCGCCTCCATAAGTATGCCTAATTTCAGTTCAATCGGTTGAGTATAATTGGTCTAAAATTGAGTTGAAAGATTTGACCCGAACAAACATACATTGCAAGTGAAATAAAAGCTTGTAATATACGCTACTTTTTATTAAGAAATACGCGCGAAGCCGCAAGTAGAAGCTAGTTCCATTAGAACCATATTGAGGTCAAGCGTATTTGCCACTCCAAAAAAAATAGCAGCAGGAAAAATAAAATCAAGTCTTGAGTGATGCCAACGTTGTCATTTCCTGTCACGCCTGCGACGGAAACGGAACGACTTCCGGTTACAGCCGGAAGTAGCGACAAACGCCGGGAAGTTGCTCTTTCATTACGAATGCACTTGGGTTTTAATTACCTACTTTAATTTATACACTAGCGTATCAATAATAGATTCAGGCGTTACTTTGCGGAAATCCATTGCATAATATTAGAATGAAAAAAGATTTAGTAACAACTCCGCGTATAACTTTCTCTGATAGCTCCTCGTACGCGAGGAGCTCAGAGAGGGAACGTCACTGGCTGGACGCTGTCGGTGTTGCTGTGCTGACCAATCTCAATGTCAAGGTCGAGTATTGTGGTGTCTGACTAAACTAGTAGATAACTTACTTTAATGAATACTATCTGAGAAGGTTATACGCGGAATTGTTACTAAATATTTTTTCATTCTAATATTACACTAGCGTATGCTAGCGGCTTCCCTCACGTGGTACCTGAATAAAAGAAAAAAAGAAAATTAATTTACTTGAACACATCACGAGACAAACATACAATACAAATAATAGGTAGGCACAGGAAACATATAATAATGAAGAATACAGATAGGTCCATATAGAAAAAAAAAATGCTATTAATTGTAATTTGTAATTTTCGTGTATTGATAAAAATATTACATGGTTTTGGTACACAATAGGCCTACCATGGCCGCTGTGACACTAAAGCCGCCCGAAGCAAATAATGTCTTAAATCCTAAGTTAGGTTTAACTAGACACTAGATTTCTCTTATAATAACAATAATTAAATAAATATTGGTTGTAAACACGGTTTACAACCAATTTTTTTTCGCGGTACAGCGGTTTCACAGTCATGTTCTCGAGTCGTATAGCTGTAAGGCGAGGCGCGGTATGAAGTGTACATAAGTGATCCACCAATCACGCGCATCAGGAGAGCGACCAATGAGTGACAACGCTGCGCTTGAGCTTCACTATCATTACGTCACGCAAGCACAACACTACATACAACAAACACACATTATTTGCTATCTCCATCGAGGCGACCCTACTGACAATTTGTCTCACAAATCTTAAGGGATCGCGGTCGTAATGCGATGTATTCTCTTCATCATGAGAGACGACAGGGTGGAGGTAGATAATGTAGTAAATTATATAAATTATATGTGTTGCCGGTACAAGATCAATCAAAAGTACTTGCTCGGTAGGGAGAGAAATTTCGTAAATTATATCTTTGGTAATTAAATTTGGTAAATTACATACCTAAATCTTCCTCATGAAACACTTTATCGATTGTTGAAAAACCGCATGAAAATCCGTTTATTAGTTTTTGAAGTTATCGCAAACAGACAGACTTAAATTAATTACTGTTTTAAATGTTACATTGCAAATGATTGCAAGCATCTAACCTATGCTAATTTGCCACATGATATGACACTAGATAACTACGTTCTCGAGTCTCTTTGAGCAATAAGCGAGCGTCGAGAAATTTATCTGAAAATTAAAGTACCCAAAGGTTAAATTAAACTGAGAGGTAAAGCACGGTTAATTATAACTTTTGGTGGCAACTTCACAAATTAAACTCGGTAATTTATTATAAAATTTTATATAAAATTTTATAATAAATTACCTTTACCTGTAAGGAAACTTAATATTAAGAATTTTTGTACCACAATCAAAAGCTTTTTATTGTGTAAATCTTTCTATAATATTGACGAAGCTATTGCTGATGAATTTTGTATGTAATCATACCATTGTTTATGACTTTTCCAAGTGTACGTGATTGTATCAATAAGGAACAAATAAATGAACTGAACTGAATGAAAGTTCCCAAGCGGCTTGACTTTTTCCGACGCTTCCAACTATTATCGTTATATTTCAACCAATTTACAAAAAACCTTGACAAATTATATACCTAAACGTTCCTCATGAATCACTATCTATTGGTTGAAATTATATGAAAATTTATTCAGTAGTTTTTGAGTTTTTTTCGCGCGGAGGACTTTATTTCATAACTACTCGTATGTAGTGATGAAATTGTATTCAGTTGGAATAGATTGCGTACTGTTTAATTTGTGAAGTTGCCACCAAAAGTTATAATTAACCGTGCTTTACCTCTCAGTTTAATTTAACCTTTGGGTACTTTAATTTTCAGATAAATTTCTCGACGCTCGCTTATTGCTCAAAGAGACTCGAGAACGTAGTTATCTAGTGTCATATCATGTGGCAAATTAGCATAGGTTAGATGCTTGCAATCATTTGCAATGTAACATTTAAAACAGTAATTAATTTAAGTCTGTCTGTTTGCGATAACTTCAAAAACTAATAAACGGATTTTCATGCGGTTTTTCAACAATCGATAAAGTGTTTCATGAGGAAGATTTAGGTATGTAATTTACCAAATTTAATTACCAAAGATATAATTTACGAAATTTCTCTCCCTACCGAGCAAGTACTTTTGATTGATCTTGTACCGGCAACACATATAATTTATATAATTTACTACATTATCTACCTCCACCCTGTCGTCTCTCATGATGAAGAGAATACATCGCATTACGACCGCGATCCCTTAAGATTTGTGAGACAAATTGTCAGTAGGGTCGCCTCGATGGAGATAGCAAATAATGTGTGTTTGTTGTATGTAGTGTTGTGCTTGCGTGACGTAATGATAGTGAAGCTCAAGCGCAGCGTTGTCACTCATTGGTCGCTCTCCTGATGCGCGTGATTGGTGGATCACTTATGTACACTTCATACCGCGCCTCGCCTTACAGCTATACGACTCGAGAACATGACTGTGAAACCGCTGTACCGCGAAAAAAAATTGGTTGTAAACCGTGTTTACAACCAATATTTATTTAATTATTGTTATTATAAGAGAAATCTAGTGTCTAGTTAAACCTAACTTAGGATTTAAGACATTATTTGCTTCGGGCGGCTTTAGTGTCACAGCGGCCATGGTAGGCCTATTGTGTACCAAAACCATGTAATATTTTTATCAATACACGAAAATTACAAATTACAATTAATAGCATTTTTTTTTTCTATATGGACCTATCTGTATTCTTCATTATTATATGTTTCCTGTGCCTACCTATTATTTGTATTGTATGTTTGTCTCGTGATGTGTTCAAGTAAATTAATTTTCTTTTTTTCTTTTATTCAGGTACCACGTGAGGGAAGCCGCTAGCATACGCTAGTGTAATATTAGAATGAAAAAATATTTAGTAACAATTCCGCGTATAACCTTCTCAGATAGTATTCATTAAAGTAAGTTATCTACTAGTTTAGTCAGACACCACAATACTCGACCTTGACATTGAGATTGGTCAGCACAGCAACACCGACAGCGTCCAGCCAGTGACGTTCCCTCTCTGAGCTCCTCGCGTACGAGGAGCTATCAGAGAAAGTTATACGCGGAGTTGTTACTAAATCTTTTTTCATTCTAATATTATGCAATGGATTTCCGCAAAGTAACGCCTGAATCTATTATTGATACGCTAGTGTATAAATTAAAGTAGGTAATTAAAACCCAAGTGCATTCGTAATGAAAGAGCAACTTCCCGGCGTTTGTCGCTACTTCCGGCTGTAACCGGAAGTCGTTCCGTTTCCGTCGCAGGCGTGACAGGAAATGACAACGTTGGCATCACTCAAGACTTGATTTTATTTTTCCTGCTGCTATTTTTTTTGGAGTGGCAAATACGCTTGACCTCAATATGGTTCTAATGGAACTAGCTTCTACTTGCGGCTTCGCGCGTATTTCTTAATAAAAAGTAGCGTATATTACAAGCTTTTATTTCACTTGCAATGTATGTTTGTTCGGGTCAAATCTTTCAACTCAATTTTAGACCAATTATACTCAACCGATTGAACTGAAATTAGGCATACTTATGGAGGCGGCTCAGGACCGCTATTTGTGGCGTCGTACGGGGGAGGCCTATGTCCAGCAGTGGACATGTATGGGCTGATATGATGATGATGATGTAAGTTCGGTGAGAATGCAATGTCAAGTCACCTAAACAAAACTACTTAACCACGTCGAGTTTGGGTTCGTTGGATTTGTCTTTCCAAGCACTTTCGAACTAGTTGATATACATACATACATATAAGCTTGTATATGAAAGATATTTAAAATGTTAAAAAATTATTTTATTCCCGGTTCAGTCTTTATGTGTGCAAAATTTCAACCCGATCTGTTCAGTAGTTTTGTCATTGTCTTTGGATCTTCAGAATGGCACAAACTTTCACGTTTAATATTAGAAGGAACAGCTGATGAATAGGAAATTTTGTAATAAATTGATCGTGACGGTCGCAGCTTAAGAACATCTACCCCTAAGCTGCAACTAAGCCCGTGGATATCGTAAGAGTCGACTAAGGGAATGAAGAGAACCTACCAAAGGCAAAAGCAGCAACTTTCTTCTGTGTATCGTCGTTAAAAACATACTTGTGACCGATGATTTTTACTCCCACTATTCTCGGCTTTTTATAGTTAATAATAATTACCATGATTTGAGTTTTGAGTTCTCCAACATTTCAGCAGTTGTTCCGTGAACATGACGCATGAAAATGTGCTTAAATATTGACAACTCAAAACTCAAATCATGGTAAATACCCCTTTATTAATTTAGTGCTGCAAATAACCATGATGGTTTAAAAAGCTTTTATTATTAACTGTTATTTTATTTCATGTTCACTAAAGAGTTCTGTCTAGACAGGAATTCATTTTACGGAGCACACTTTGTAAGATTCCTTACAAAGTGTGCTCCGTAAAATGAATTTTGTGACATCGACTTTCTAATCTGAACACAATCAGAAACACACCCCTTTTCCGCCCGCTTTCTTGTATTTTGATATTCAAAGCCAAATATGTGGGTGTTTAGCGTCGCATAGCGTCACTTTTATCGCTTAGATATGACAAATAAATCAAAATCAAAAAACAGCCAGGTTTGAACTTACGTGACTTTGAGCTATATTGTTGAAATTCAATAAATTTTCGATATCCCAACGACGGAGGGATCTTCGCTAAAAACCGAACCTTATACTTTGTAGATAAGGCTTAAAATCGCTCGGTAATTCAGCCTGTACATAATTTTCGGGAATTGTTTGTAAACATCAACAGTGTCGGTGGGATTTGTGCTACGGCGTAGCAATTCCGTAGAGGCTCTACGGATGCGCAGCACTTCCCGATTCAACAAATGAAGGTTTACAATATTGGGTTTTCCTAGTGTACTAGGGTGAATCAATTTTTAAGGCACTCTTTATGTGTCCTTCTCATAGAAAAATCGATAAAATCTATATTTCAGTTTACATTTATAGTTTTTATAGATTAATGAAGACCTTCTTTTCTTGGTAAAGCGTGGTACTAAGTAGAAATTAATAATTAGTTACTTCATCTATTTGAGTTGTAAAAATAAAATTAAAACTTTACTCTCGTCGAATTTTACTAGGAGACTTATCGTACAGTACCAGTACACAGGAAAATGTAATAAAACATTCAGATTTTTATTTTCTATGAATGGAAACAAATCGTGTCGGATGGTATAAAGGATTTGATTTGTTGAATTAGCTACGGATTTTATTCACCATAAAAACGTAGCTATTGAATACAAAATAAGACGCTGTCGATCGATTCCCGACCTTACTGACTGGAGCCAAGGTCAGGTTTCTGTAATAGAAAAACAATTTATTAACGTATAATACACTCACAAAATATACCTATATACTGTAATGGACTAATATGTTCTTTGCTTGTCGGTCGTTATGTCGATCTTACGCGCTACGCAGACAGAACAACTTTAATTGCAGAAACTGTCAACCTTTTAATAATTTTCCTGTAAACTTCTTCCTCAGTTTATATATAAACAGCTAGTTGCAAGTTCCGAGTTACCGCAATAGCCCCAGTAAAGAGTACAAGCTCATGTCCCTTGTTTTGCTTTCTTTTTAAATACTAACACAAACAAATGCCGAGTATAAATAGTTCGCAAACGAAATATTTGATTTTGAACTAAAGTTATGATGGTATTCATTTCAGCATGTCTCAAAGTAATATATTCAGAGGAAACCGAATTTTTAAAAATATATAGTTTTTTTCTATACATATAGCTAACCAGTCATTATATCTTTACGTTATATGTATAAGATAATCTCTTCTGCTTAGACCATGTAAGGTCGGTGATATGAAAAAAAAACATTGCAAAACTTATTTTAACTTTCGCGATTTGTTAACATTATTAAAGATTAATTATTTATCGCGTACCTTTTTTTATCTAGTCGCTCTGTGACCACGATCGCTGTAACGTGATGGAAACGTACAGGGAAATATAATAAAAGGTCGCTATAAATACCCGATAAATAATCACTACATAGTATAAAACAAATTCGCTTCCCGCTGTCTGTCTGTCTGTCTGTCCCTATATATGCTTAGATCTTTAAAACTACGCAACGGATTTTGATGCGGTTTTTTTTAATAGATAGAGTAATTCAAGATGAAGATTTATATGTATAATTTGCATCCGTGTCTTTAATATTGCAAAACTTGTTATTTTAGGACGCTTTTAATCATTTTGAAAACCAATTCAAAATTAATTTAAATTGGTCAATCACTGTCATAGAGCAATCGATCTTCAAATGTTTTCTTATAAAAATAAATATTTACGTACATGAATATATTCATTCATAAATTCAGCTTTTTTAATTAGAAATTGCTCAAAAACGTCGTAAAGCTCGATATCGATACATCAATTCGGTACCAAAACAAGCCGCTGGTAATCCGCCGCTTCCCGGAAAGGTTTCACGCTGATTATTATTCACAAAGACGAGCGGGATTATTAGGGTTATTGCTGACCGTGATGATAGTGACCGGAGAATCAAACTTGAAATCTGAAAATTTCTGACAAAATCTAAATTAAAAAATGCATTTTTGATTTCCTATTATTCTATTTATTAATCAACGGAACCGTGAACCAGCAGGCGATGTTGGCAGAAATTTCCTCCAATCCCTGAAAGAGGCAGCTTTTGGTGGTTGTACTTTTAGCTAAGAATGGCCTATATACACCATCATAACATTAGATCTGATCAACAAGGAAAGATTTTTATAAAAAAACAACTGATTGATAAATCATAACCTCTAAAACCAAGGCTTAGGTTAGTGCCCGAAAGAACCGGTTGTAGTTTTCGGTAATTCAAAACAAGAGTGAATAGGTGTCTTCTAGACCTTCGATACACCGTCGCGTCGGCCACATCGTCACTTTTCATCAGGTGAGATTGTGGTTGGTGAAATTAAATTAATATTTAAATACTGAGGTAAAGAAAGCTCTTGCTTAACTTCGCTAGTCTATGATTTGGAATGACAACATTTTTTTTTTTGCGTGTATCATAATTATTTATATCACTTTGTAGGTCTAATTCTTCTGCATGAATTTTAGCATAAATACAATTTTGTAATATATATTCTCCAGTGAATGTCATGATATTTAACTCTGTAAATTTGTCCCTGCAAGAATCTAGTTTATGCATAGGATAAACCTTATCGCTCGCTTCTGCAATACAAAAACTCGGTTAGATTAGGCCCCATTTCCCCATACCAGCATGCCATATTTCATGACAGAGTGGAAGTATGCATGGTATACAGCTTTAGCAGCCTGTATCACAGCCAGCCACTAAGCTGTCGTATAGTTTTGATTGCATAAGCGGCCGACTTAAGTTTTCCCACTAGGGAGTCAATATGATTAATCCATGTCAACTTACTATCTATTTTAAGTCCTAAAAATTTTACATCATTCAATACATTCATTGAGTTTTTAACAATAGACTCCTGTGCAGGGTCAATACTTTGGCCATTACCTAGAAAAAATCTTAGGATATTCGTTTTTTCTATGTTTAAAAGTAGGTTGTTTACTTTAAACCATTCATTTATATTATTTATAAACTTATCTAATTTCATACAAATATTTAATTTATTTGTATCACTAACTATTATCGTAGTGTCGTCTGCAAATAGTACTATGTCCGATTAATTTTCCACACATGTCACAATATCATTAAAATATAAAATAAACAGTAAAGGACCGGAAGGGTATTGACCCTTGGGGTACTCCCATATTAATATCACAGGATTCTGAATTTAAACCATTGTATTCTGTCATTTGTTTTCTGTTTTTTAGATAGGATGTCAAAATGCAAAGCTCATTGTTATGTATGCCATAGTGCTTAAGTTTTGCTATCAAAATTTTGTGACTGACGCAGTCAAATGCCTTGGATAGGTCACAAAACAGACCGTATGTGTTTTTTAATCCATCCAAGTCCCACATGACCTTCTTCAGTAGTGACGTTATTGCGTCACTAGTGCTTTTGCCCCTTTGAAATCCAAACTGACGTGTATTGATAGTTTTATTTGAATCAACAAACGAATAAAGCGCGTTTGCTAAAAATTTTTCAAATACTTTACTAAATATTGGCAGCAGTGATATAGGTCTATAATTATTAGCATCTGAACGCATGCCCTTTTTATACAGTGAGATAACTTTAGCTATTTTGAGCAAATCTGGAAAAATACCTTTACTGATACAATCATTTATACTGTCTGCTAAGGGTACAGCTATTACAGATTTCAGTTTTTTAATCATAGATATAAATTCATGGAAAATGCTGCCTAATCCCTATGAGATATAACAAAACAATGCATGGTGGGATAATCCTTTTTTATAGATCTACAAAAAAGTCCGCAATGGACTTAACTATCTAATCTTTCTTCTATCTTTATTCTAAACATAGTCCACGCGGGCGGGTCAGCTTGTAGAATGATATTTTGCTAACATCAGTGCGGTCGTCTCGTAAACGACTTAGGCTTTTTGTGTGTCTATTTTAGCTCAACGTAAAATGAAATGGTACAAAAAAGTGAAAAAAGGGTTATCAAAAAATTATCTGAGCGCCTGGTCGAAGCGACGCGTAACCCGAGTGCTGGTGAGTATCTGGCGCAGCGCATTAGCATTGTCATACAACGAGGCAATGCAGCCAGTGTCTTGGGAATGCTTCCGACTGGTATTGATATGGACCAGTTGAGCTAGCTGTAGATTGTTTGCAACTGTCTGCAGTTACCTCAATTGTTTCAATTGTAAATACTAGTTCTAATTTGTTTCTATTATTTGATTGTAACATTAAAAAAGCGTTCAATTGCCTCAACCAGACATAATAAAACCCACTCTCTAACATCTTTTGCAAAGCGAAGGCCGTAAATGAAGCCCCTTTGCCAGATATCTGCAGAACTTCAAAATGTTTCATCAAAAAACACGTGTTACTTACCCAGAGGTTCGCTTTGTAGATGTCGTGTCAGACATTATCCTAAACGGCACTTGAGGCTCGTGTAATATTTGATGCTACTACACACAGTGGAATTGCTAAGTACATGCACATGAGCTCAAGGTATATTCAAGAGGGAGGTTCTCAAGTCGACTGTACGTTTTTTTGTATATGTGTTACGCGATCATTCCGCGAATTATGCACTGATTTTGAAAATTCTTTCACTATTGTATAGAATATTATTGTGAGGTGGTCCTATAAAATTGTATCTCCAGGGGATTAGTATGTATGCTGCAAAATTTTAAAATAGTTTAAAAGTAAAGGATTCGAAATAGATATTTAGTTAGGTATTCGAAAACAATGAAATTATAACAATGACTGGCAACAGTTTCCATGACAACGGATGTAAACAAGAGGTAGGTTCAGGAATTTGAAGTCGGTTTCTCGTTTTTTAAAACACGTCAAATCATTAAATAAATAATTTTTTAACCTTTCGTGATTAGATAACATACATTTTTGGTTGTAACTCCGCGAACATCCAGCAACGCGATGGAAACGTAGGTTACGAAATAACATTACCTAATCTGTGACGTAAGGGAAATGAAAACTAAAGGTACGTGACAAATGTCGGATTAAATCTTTAATTATATTATTATGTCTTTTAGAACCTTTTTAGATCTTACCGATCCATGAATACTACAACAAAAAAACAGTGAACCTTTACGATTAGGTATTGATCTTGGGATTGTGAAAAAATCATAGAATATTTTCCTGTTCTGAGGGTTAATTCAAAAGATATTAGACCTACTAAGACAATACTGAATGAGAAACAACACAGTCAGTGCTTTTTAACCGACTTCGATGAAAGGAGGAGGTTCTATGTGTACGGGCCAACCTGCAAATTATGCACATTTACTTACATATTTCGGTACCTACACTACACACGTAGGATATCTTAGGTAATTACTATGTACTAAGCTGTGTGCGCCACAGCGCATTAGGTAATGTCAGCATTTTATGAAATTCAGTCTGTAAACAACCTCCGTGTCGTTCGGTCATTTTAACTCGCATCTAAACTTTATCATATCATCATCATCATATCAGCCCATATACGTCCACTGCTGGACATAGACCTCCCCCATACAACGCCATAAATAGCAATCCTGCCGCCTCCATCCATTGCCTCCCTGCGACCTCTACGATGTCGTTGGTCCATCGATCTTTATCATATCAAATGAATCAATCAATATCAACGTACAGCGTAGCATCCTTGAACTCTATTATTGTAATAGAGTTTAATATACATAATACTGAATAGGCCTGTAGTACACTATGTTCGACTGTATGTGCATATGGTTTTTGTTATTATAGTGGTTATGCCCGCACTTTGGGTAATCTTAAAGAATTTAATTGCGCATCCAATGGTTAGCGCATCCTCGTATTCAGAGGAGGGTCGCGGGTTCAAGTCCCGCCGGAATCGTAAATTTTTGGGATATTATTAAGTTCTTTGTATGTGCATATGTTTTTTATGTACATGTACATACATATATGTTCGTTAATTCCTCTGTCATAATAGAGACCGGATTTCACCGATTCTAAGATTCGTAAGAGTTTATTCCGAGGGATTAGTATTTATCCCGCAAAACTAAACACGCAGTTAATGTCGGTTTATATTTTTAAAACAATCAAATTATCACTTGCAGTCTAGAATCCTATAACGCACACGCCTGGAAACCGCGGCGGAGGCGGCGCGTGGCGTGTCGGCACGCCCCTATATGGATCAGGGGATTTATGGAATTCTAATCTAAAAACGCCCTGCGTGTCTTCTCTTTGAGCCGGCAGGGCAAATCCAAACAAAAACTCCAGAAATCCCTTTCGCTGGGGATTATGTAGGGGATTATTGGAATAAGTCTGTCGCGTCACTTCTGGCTGGGGCAGGGCAGTGAATGGGTTGAAATTGTCATAATTTTAGTAATATAGTGGTTTTGGTGTTTATGTTGTTTCGGTATAGCGTCCTTAACCCGGCGCCAATGACGCGGGTTCATATTGACCCGAAGTGATTAAAACGGCCATATTTAGTCTTTTCGGCACTCTGTGGGTTTGAAAGTTCTAGTAGCTGGAGATACCTACAGTATCCCTCAACCCTTACCGCTTGTGAAATCAGTGTGAAGCTACCTACGTAGGGACATACACGTGCGGCAAGAAAAAACGGCTAAGTTTCAGCTTCATCAAGGGTGTGATAGCAGTACCACCATAGGTACGAGGAAGCTGAAGACTGATTATAAGTGAAGTTAAATTGATGTTCCTTAGTACATTTGATCTGTATAATAGTGTATAAGATATTAGTATTATTAATTAAGTAAATTTTTCTAGAATTATTTGAATAATTGCGCAAGTTGTGTTTTCAATGTTGATTTTCAATGTATTTTGGAAAAAAATAAAATTTTTATTTTATGAATTATTCATTTGTTTTAGATTAATTGTATAAACAATAACACCTACTAGTAGGTACATACATAGTAAAACTAAGCTGATATTATATAATTTTATAGAAAAAACGTAACTACGTAATTTTTTTCATGTCAACCTTTAATTTTTTCCGCAAACTATCCAAAACTCATCCTCAAGCCTCAGAATAATACAAAACTGAAAGATACAATCAACTCTCGAAGATTCACAATGGATAGGTAATCCACCTAGCTACAGGACCCTCTTTCTATACAATGTGTATTTTCGAACCTTGATCAAACGAAATGTGCGGATAAACGACATCAATTTATCGATAAAAATCGAAAAAAAAAAAAAATATGTGAGCTATTAAAAAAAAAAGCCGATTTCATAATTTTTTAAATGAAAACTACTTTATCTGGTTTTTTTTTTCGTTTCTGTTTGAGTAAACGGTGTACATTTCGTTTGATCAAGGCTCGAAAATACACATTGTATAGAAAGAGGGTCCTGTAGCTAGGTGGATTACCTATCCATTGTGAATCTTCGAGAGTTGATTGTATCTTTCAGTTTTGTATTATTCTGAGGCTTGAGGATGAGTTTTGGATAGTTTGCGGAAAAAATTAAAGGTTTTTGTTTCCTTTCATGCATACATTTAGCGTCATTGCAGCAGATATACTGAATAGAGTTTCGTACCGGAACGAAGGCTTCTCGATCTTAGTTTCATACGAACACCATTGTAGTTTTCGAATTATTTTGAGTGATCTGTTACATTTTCGCACTCGTAAATACAACATTGACATCATTGTCAAGTCAGCTGTAGTAGGTAGACAAAAACTTTGGTATTGTTTAAACTCATATGATTGTTACTCAACATCGCGGTTGGTATCACTATTTGACAGAACTTTATTCGGTCTTATTAAAAGGTCAGAAAGATGAAGAGATTTTGGTCAGCAGAAAAAATTATGTTGCCAGCAGGAAGGGTGAATTGAGCTGCATCTAGTATTAAAAAATTACTACATTGCTCAGCGAGTAATGTGACATTGGGAAGCTTATTAAATATTTCTACAGCAATAAATAGTAAATTTGTAAAGAAGGTCTTCCACTCGGAGTCGGAGTCGTTGGATAGAGGCGTCTCAGGATAGCTATTCGTGGCGTCGTTTCGGGGAGGCCTATGTTCATCAGTGGACGTATACGGGCTGATGATGATGATATTTATAAAGCAGCAGCATATCGTGGTGCGGATTATATAAAATTTGGCACTCAATAAAAATAATTTTGTTTTGCTAATCCTAATGGTGTAAAATCCTCGTATATACAAGAAGGTCCACGCAGATTAACGGTGTTACAAGTTACAACGGTGTTAAGAGTTCACAACAATGAAGTATAATAATTACTAAAGTTCCCACTGAACTTGGGTATTATTGCAGGAATCCTAATTATTATGTACGTCTGTGCTTTCATTGTTCTTAGAATCTGGAGCTGTTCAAATATTTGCCAATTTAATTCTCCACTTCGGCTTTAAAGTCAAGCTAAACAGGAATATTAAACTGTTTAAAAGATTTAAGTCCTCCGTTTCGTAGGATGAAATAACCGGAATTTTCACTTATCTCTGTAATTTTAACAGAGTCGTTCAAAATGTAATTTTAGTGGAGACGGATATTAGACTAAACTTTAGGGTGTTTTAGTAGGCTGTGCTGGTTAAAACTGTTCTTTTAGTAGGTAGGTATTTTAGTGGGCATGACGTTTTTAATTTTGGATTAAGCACCTATACACTAGCCAAACTCGATGTGGAATGTCTGTAAATAAAGCACCGACACAAAAAACTAATAGTCACTTGCTTGGCGTCGAGTTTCTGATTTAATTGTTAGCAATATTTAGTGAAGGAAGGACCTCAAATTGATAAGTATGTACTTAATTTAAATTGCGTATTAAAAGACCCGGCAATATAGTTTGTAATTTTGGCAATTTTAGGTTAAGTATAAGCGGTTTGTTTACAAACATTCCACATCGAGTTTGGCTAGTTTTTATGTTTCTATTATGAGTAAAAATAAATATTTTTCTTCTTCTTCGTATAAAATAAATGAAATGCCTGTTTGCAATGTCAACGTAAAAGGATTTAGCTAGTAAAGATGGATCGTTTTATTTTAGAAGAAAAAATACGGTTCGTTGCAATTAATGAAATTTTTCATTCTCCGCGGTCGTAAACGCGAGGCACAGCTAGTAAAATTTAAGTACAAAGAAAAGTTTTGAATTTGGAGTCTGCATCTGCAGTCGAGTTTTAGATATTACACTTGTAGGTACACTTTTAGTGAAATTTTTAGGTACACTTTTAGTTACACTTTTAGGTACACTTTTAGGGACACTTATAGGTACACTTATAGGTACACTTTTAGGGACACTTATAGGTACACTTACAAATATTCAAAGTTAAAAGTGGCCGATCAGCTAGTACTTAGCAAATTACCGACACCGATCATCCACATTGACCCCAAATCTGTCAGTGTAACAATAACAACCTAACAAACTAACAATCCAAAAAAGTAATGACACCGAAAATGTAATAAAATGGCGGATCCTTTATTCTCGGCCTAATTTTGCAGCGCTCTGGTAAATTACATTACTGAGGGCTAAGTGACTTTTAGTTATACGACGCGACTTAATATGTTATAACACTTAATAATATAACAGAGAGCATCTATTCTATTCCAATTTTGACCCTGAAAATGTCAAGGCAATCGAGTCACACTAGTAATGCGTGCTTTTTGTATGTAGGCCATTAGTTTCATTATAAATGCAGAATACAGGGGATAGGCAAAAACATGCTTTCATCCTACGCCGGTTGATAAAAATTGAAATAGAAACGTTTATTTGTAACGCAGACACATACAAATATAAAGAAATGAAAATAGAAAACAAAACAATTTGCTAGAGTCACAAAACGGTCCCTGTCTCAGTATGGGTTAGTTGTATTTGCGTACAAGCAACCGCAGGTCTTCTGACAGAGCCGTTTCGCGACGTCACAATCACAAATTGGGTCTAAGTAAATAAAACAAGTTGAATAAATTATAAGTTTCCAAGACCATTTCGGGCAGATGTCGTCACACACGATATCGTATCGGAAACTATAACAGCGCAACGCTAATCCCTGTGACGTACCGTGACCCGGAACCTGCCTTCCATCACATCTGCTTTGGGTTTTCTAGAAATGTCAGCATTAGCTCAGCTCGTGGAATCCTGCCTTTATTTCCGACTAGCTGTTGCGATCTCCGTGTGAGAATTGACTCCAACTAAGCCCAAGGACCAAGCTCCAAGCTTGTGGAAGTCGTAATAACCGACTAAGGGAACTTTCGATGACAGCAGCCTCGTTCTGTGGATTTTTAACACCTCTACTGCGGTCTCCAATTCAACTGCCAAACATGGTGATAATTTAATCTTTTTAGGGATAGGGACTATTGAAAAAAATACTAGATGATGTAGATTGTAGACGCTTTGACTTTCGCGAGTCGAACGTCTCACAAAAAGTATTCCCAACGTCTCATGAAAACGCTCCTATGGCCAACTTGACGTTCGAATCACGAAAGTCAAAGCGTCTACAATCTACAAGTTGGCGATATGTGCGTTTTCGTGAGAGGTTGGGAATACTTTTAGAAAGACATTGGCCATAGGTGTGTTTTCGTGAGACGTTGGGAATATTGTACTTTTTGTGAGACTTTGAGAATGAGCACGTCTCTCGGGAGACGTTAGGCGACTCCAAAATTCCCTTGTTTTGTGAGGCACATTCGACAATAGTCGCATGAGAGTGGTTACCTCAGAAGGTAACGTAGGGCGTGGTGAGAACAAAAATAAAAATATACCTACGAAAGTCCAACTTTTTGATCTTTCATCGCGTAGCTGTGTTTTACGAAAATTCTTTGTCTGAAGATGAAATTGTGGGTGGTCGTGATCACGGTCTTTATTCTTCAGGCGGAAATACATTTTTGAGCCGAGCTTCAAAAGAAGACTTTGATATCAAATGTTAAATAAAACCAGCCAAGTGCGAGTAGATTCGCAAACGGGTTCCGTACCGTACCGTCGTCCATAATAATTCTACAAAAGGAACTCAAAAAAACAGATAAAAAACGTCCATGTTAAAAAAAAGTCATGGTTAAAAAAGTCAAAGGTTAATTTTAAAAAAGTCAGTTTTTCTGTTGTTCGATTATTCTTTGTACACTACCTGTTAGATTGCCTCTAAGGTTTGCTGGAAGAAAACTCTTTTTCAGAGTTAAGTTCGCCTATTTACATAATATTATTAGATAGGTTGATACAATGTATTATTGTGTACAATAAATAATTACAATGAAGTAAAAAGTCAACATAACGCCCCAGTACCCGGTCACCCATCCAAGTACTGAGAGCGCCCACCATAGATTATCTTCGCGATCGTTGTTCAACTTGGTATGGACGTTGATCCTTAATTTTTTTTTATTATACATCATAAAACTGGTTATAGTAATGCACACTCTGTGAAAAATTCAATTGTCTATCTATTACGGTTCAAGAGATACAAGCCTAGACAAACGAAAACAAAAAAAACACGTTTTTTGTATGGGAGCCCCCTTTAATTTTAATTTGAATATTTATTTTATTTTTGTTATTTTTAAGAGCAAGAGAAATGCGCGCTTTATATAAATTTCAACTGTTTACCTTTTACGGTTCATGAGATACAGCTCGGTAACAGATGGAAGGACAGCGGAGGCTTATTAATAGGTCCTGTTTTCACCCTTCGGGTACCGAACCCCATATTTCGTAAATACTAGTTGTTTGTCTGTGTGAAATAAATAAACAATTTTTGTAAAAGTGAGTACCTAAGTTCCTTCTGGGAAAGCGTGCTCCATGAAAGGCCATGTCTTCACTTTGTCAAGTGTGATGGTGTTCAAACGGTTTACCACGAAAAAAAAAACATACGAACGTTATTCTAATTCTGTAAATGTACCAAATATTTTCATCTATTAATCTATAGGTAACGTGCAGTGAATGTAAACTCAAAAGCTCCATCGTCATTTAGCAAGTCCAAAAGTTAGAGCATCCCTTCTGAATTTCGTTATAAAGTTCTGATACATCGGAATATGATGAAGGGATCGTTGTATGTTTGATGTATGAGGATCTTAATGGTTTGGGAAGTTTTAGAACATTGGCAAGAAAGATTTTGAGGATTTTTTTTGGTTTATTGTGAAAGGAGAAAGTTCTTTCGCGTCCGTACAAATATACATACATATATACAAGGTGACACAAATTAGATATGTACTTATTTAGTATATAAAAAGTTTATGTTCACTCACAAGGTAACTTAGGTATTCTATTCTATGGTTCCTAATTGGTATAACAAGTGTTTAGGTATAATTTTATTATGTGATAATACTTCTCCAATCGCTTGGCCAATTTGAATGCTTTCTAGGTGAAAAAAAAAATATACCATTGTCGTTATTATTCAAATGCAAATCTTCCTTCCGCTTCGGCCAGCCTAGAAATACTTAAATAAAATAGATAACTATATGCCTCAATAAAAAGCCAGTATATAGACATGGCACTCAGCAAATGGCTTATTCCACAAATGTAGGTATTTTATATCATGATGATGAGACGTCGATAAAAGAAGACGGAGAGAAATAAAATACATTTTCTTGAGCGAAGATACGAGCGAGCGCCTAACTCCTTAAGGAGTCTACACACCATAGTCGCCGACACAGCCCGACGGGGCGGCGGCGGTGGCGCGGGTTGGATGTCGGTGGTTTAGTCAATGACACGTAGGCGGATTGAAATCTAGGAACCAAAACGTCAAAACCGCCGGCTTGTGTCGCCAGATTAGTTTAACTTTATCGGCAGCACGAAATCAGCAACATTTGCCGACCAATGTGTCGCGATGGGCGAAAGTCCACCTTCGACGCAGGAGATTGCGGGTTCGATTCCTTGTAATGTTTGTACGATGTATCGTATCGTACCAAGTCAAAACTGACTTAAAAAGGCAAATAAAAATTAAAAAGTATAGATAGATAGAAAACATCTGAAAAAAATATCTCTACATCGCGATGTGCAGATATTTACAAATTTAGAAACATTACAGGGAATTATTTGTTTTTTTTTTTAGTCGATTTTGACTTGTTATAAGCGGAGCTTCCCCCATTTTATAAATAAACTGTCTATGTATGCAATGTACAATATTAATAATTATAATCAGTTATTTTGTATACAAGCTCTGCTTACTTTGGGGCTAGAAAATACTGCGTGGATTTTCCGTCATTATAATTTTTTTACAAGTCGCGGACTTCCCACCGACTTTGTCGTGAACATGTCGTAAGAAGTCGGCGGTTAATCTTGCCGACATGATTCTATATAATAATGTTGCTGATATCAAAGACCTTTGCTGTGCGTTGGTTACTATTGCCGACATCCTAACTAATATTAAAAATGCGAAAGTGTATTTGTTTGTTTGTTCTACCTTCACGTCCTAACTAAGCAAACAATCGTCTTGATTTTTGGCATAGAGTTAGTTGAAAAGATGTAGAGTAACATAGGCTACTTTTTGTCCTGGTAAAAGATCAAATTCCTATGGGAGATTTACGGCAAAACAATACCTTTATATCCCATTAGAAATGTGAAATTCAAATTAAACGCCGAGTGAAACTGCGGGAACAGCTAGTGATTCTATAAAATAATGTTGCCGATATTAACCCTTCGGGGCTTTGGTATGTAGTCTCCATTACGTCTTATCGAAGGCAACATATTGCTGCGAGCAATACCAATAAATATTTATGTTGAGTGCGGATGTCAGATAAGTGAGTCTAGACTATAATCCTATAACTATGTGTACCTAGAACATCATCGACTAATAATATTATGAGGGAAATATATAAGTAATCGAGACTGGCCTCGTGTTTGAGTCACTAATATAGAAATGACACAACAGCTGCCTTAAATAAGAAATAAAAAAATTATTGCAGGAAATATTACTGTATAGTAATACATGCATAATTCTTATTATTACATTGTATTGACACAGCAATTTGCAGTTAGTCGGAACGCTGTCAGCCGTCCAGTTGGACGTTATAAAAAAAAATAGATTGTTGAACAATTGTTGGTAGAGAGAGATAATTTATCTACCCAAAAATCATACAAACTTCCTATTCACTAGGTAGGTACATAAATAATAGTAAGTAGGTAACAGAAAAAAATAAGATAATTATTATAGGTATGGTAGTATGGACAGTCGCCGGATCTCCTAGCATGCGGTTGCGATTACGGTTAACCGTAAAGTGCGTAAGTTACCTAAAGGAGAGGTAAAGTGGTAAAAATATTTTTTGAGCCTAAGAGAATTGAGCCATAGCGTAGGTTCGACTACCGCACCGTTTGAAATATTATCGGGTTTTAGTATCGAGGTTTTTTCAGCGTACTAAAATGAATAGAATATTATAATATACTATAATTTATACCGTCAATATGAAATGCATTTAAATTAACGAGTTAAAGCCCATATTTGAATGCACATTTTTGTGCAGTGCGGTAGCACAACATTTAGTGCTACAAAATGTACAAAATCAAAGTCCGGGATTCAAACACACATGAACTAAAAATCATAACTAGATACAATCCCCACAGTTTTTCTAAAGTACTTAAAATTCTTAGTTAATAAGGTAGACATAGGTAGTCTGTGATAATACCTTACTCCTTTGTGAATATACACAAAGACAAATGGGTGATTTTCTCGTAAGGTGGCTCGATTTACTTTAGCGCGAGTCATAGAATTATAAGGCTCAGAATATCAGTTGACACAAACGAGGTACATCCAACAAAATAGGCGAATTTCGAAACTCGAACCGTTAGTACAATACATCAAATTGCGCGGAATGCAGCTTTCGCATAAAAATAGTACAATGGTGTATTGTGCGGTAAAAGGGTGTTAAAAAACTACTGAGAAGAAAAATAACACTAGTAAAGTTTCATTTTACTGGTAAGTACAAATATTAAATTTGTAATTTTGCATAAAACAGTCCTCAAAACTCATAAATAAATTGAAAATTTTTGTCCACCATTTTCGTGAAAATGTTGATATGCACGCGGGAAAAAATACCCCGATTTTGTTACTTAGTTTATGAAATTAGAAGAGATATAAATCCACGCTGGATATGAACTTACATGTTGGGGCGAACGTTCGTCCTAATGATACATAGTGCTTTATTTACATTAATCTTCAAAATCACTCAACGATATTCTGAGAATATTGAAATCCTAAACTCTTTTTGAAAATTGGTATCAATAAATACTATGACATAATTTGTGGCCACAAGAGCGCTTTTGATCTAATTTATTCTTTTTTAATTTTGATTAATTACATTAGAATTATCACACACCTGTTAGTTAAAATAAGAAAATTACCCAACTTTTTAGGGAAAATACCATTCACTTGTAACATTCAATCATACGAATGTGTGAGTGAAAACACTGTATTTACGTGCTGTCAAAACACACATATGTAGATCGGTTTTTGACTACACAAATTGTCAAATTATTGAATGACACTATCCCGCTGCTGAGATAGCAGCGAGTTTTTACTCTATGGCGCTAATATTCTTTTTGCAGTTTAGTATTTTCTGCTCTCTACGAGAAAATTTGCAGAAGAGTAACTAGGTATTTGCTAAAATGTTTAAAAATAAGTAATAAAAATTATTAGTAATACATTCATTGTTTTGAAAAACTAAAAATCTACATTGAATTCCTTACTTGTAAACTGTTTTTTAAGTTTTGCGGGATAAATACTAATCCCTCGGGATAAGACCACTTCGGGATTATTTTGTATACAACTGTAAAATAATCATCCAAATGTGTCCTAAGTGATGGAGATATCGACGAACATACATAAAAAACATACATACATACAGCCTAACATAGAATCTCCTCCTTTTTTCGAAGTACATAGGTGAATTATTGCTATTCACCTATGTACTTCGAAAAAAGGAGGAGATTAGTAAGTTTGCATTCAATGGTACTACCAGAAATATGTTGATTTTTAATAACTACCTACAAAATCTCTTATATTTTGTACCAAATGCTCTGCTGCAGAAAATATTCAAAATTAGTTTCTCTGCGCCTGGCTTCGCATGCATTGTTTCTATGAAAACGCTTAAAGGTTATTTCGTCATTTATATCCCTTAAAACCTTAAACTGATTTATGCGATAAAAAGTAGCCATATTTAATTCCAGGTTTAGAGCTACACATATTATGCAAAATTTTGGATCATTTTGTTCTGAAGTTTCGGCTTGAAGATGTAACAAACATCCATAAATAAATAACAATCAAATAATATAAACAATGCAGCCAGCGTCTTGGGGACGCTTCCGACTGGTATTGATATGGACCAGTTGAGCTATCTGTAGATTGTTTGCAACAGTCTGCAATAAGCTCAATTGTTTCAATTGTAAATACTAGTTTAATTTTTCCATAAATTGAAAAATTGAGAAAATATTTTGGAAATTATTTATTTCTTATAACCCATAATAAACATTAAAAAAGCCAGAAATTGAAAATAAAACTACTTAAAACTAAAGAATACTTAAAGAGGAAAATCCATCTATTTATCCCATCAATGCATCCAATGTAATGTCCAATGCAATGCAAAATATTTAATCTTGCGCTAAAGTAAATCGAACCACCACCGAACAAGTGGGCTTAAAGCTCGTTACACCCTATCTCTTTAAGAAAATACCAATTTGGAGCTTTCTCCTTACCAGGATTACGGGATAATGGCACTTACTGCTCGAAAAATACAGAGCTTTTTTTGCATTGAAGAGCTGAAAGCCAAGAAAAGACCAAATAAAAAGATTCTTTTTGAGAGGATTAGAGGATAATGGTTCTTATTGCTGGGAAAATACGGAGCGTTTTGCACTGTAGGGATAAACGGATATCTGAAGGCATAAATCGCGAAGAAGTTGTGAGCAAACGGAATTACTAGAATTTATTTATTTGGGACCTTGTAATGTATTCATTATGAATTAAAATCATTTGTATTTTTGACGCAAGAAAGCTATCATCATCGTCATCACTATCATATCAGCCCATACACGTCCACTGCTGGACATAGGCCACAAATAACAGTCCTAAGCCGCCTCCATCCATCGACTCCCTGCGACCGCTACGATGTCGTCGCTCCATCGAGAAAGCTATACCTTCACGTAAATACTATACTGTCACAACCGTCAGAGAAGGTGCAAAATCTGTAGCATGTTATCATCATCATCACATTAGCCCACATATGTCCCCTGCTGGTCGGGCTTCCGCCGTACGACGACGTCACAAATAGCGGTCTTGAGCCCCCTTCATCCATCGACTCCTTGCGAACGCTACGATGTCGTCAGTCCATTGTGTGGATGGTCCCGCAACACTCCGCTTTACATTGCATATGCGGTCACCACTCGAGAATCTTTACAACCCAGCTGTGTTATCAGTTCAGTGAGCTACATGCTACATATCTGACCAATGTCACTTTGAGCGCAAACAATTTTTTTTGTTTTTGAAGTTTTCGCCACTTATGTTTTTCAAGATTATAATTTATGTTGTTTAATTTTTTTTATTTTATATAGGTTACTGCATAGTTAATTTTTATTGTTGTATTTTTTTTCTTTGTTTCTAAAGATTGTTTAGTTATTCATGGCATAACAATTTGTAGGCATCTGTAATGTTTATGGTCTTGTGTAAATAAATAATTTGAATTTGAATTTCGGCTTACTAATTCTAAGAACGATGTCGTTAGGTTGCCTGGAAGAAATCGCTCTCAGCGATAATGCCGCCTTTTGTACTGTTTATTTTTTCATTTAGTTATAAGATTTTTTATTAATGTTAATTTAAGTACAATAAAGTGTTCATTCATTCCTTCACTTTGGTTCTTGTAGGGATTTCCGTATTATATCACATACCTATCATAAAACGCGCTAACCAACTGCGCAGTTGGTTAGCGCATCCTCGTATTCAGAGGAGGGTCGCGGGTTCAAGTTCCGCCGGAGTCGTAATTTTTTGGGATATTAAAATTCTTTATGATTACCATAATTCCTGCTAAAACATTCTATAAAATATAGCATAACTGTTAAGCTTATGCCAGAACATCTATATATATTTTTTATCATCATCAGCCTATACACGTCCACTGCTGGACATAGGCCTCCCCCGTACGACGCCACAAATAGCGGTCCTGAGCCGCCTCCATCCATCGACTCCCTGCGACCGCTACGATGTCGTCGGTCCATCGAGTGGATGGTCTCCCATGTAGGGGGGGGGATATATTTTTTTATTCTGTGCCTTTTATGGGTACCCAAAAACCTGAAATCAGAATTATGTAACTATCTAGAATACTGACACCATTAAACAATACAATTAAACGAAATGTCTAAATAAAAGTTTTGAAAAATCTTTCGCAGTTTTCATCAAACTCAATTTAACTCATTTGGCTAGTAGCTATAAAAAAGTTATAAAAGTTTTAATACGAAAATGTAGTAAAAATGGGACTGTGCATGAAAAAAGTAATTTTCGAAAGCTGTTGCATACTAAAAATTAAAATTTGTTTGAATGCCAACTGCCTGTGAAAAATAAAACAGATTTTTAAAGGATAAAAATGATTCTGCGTGCTTTCAAAACTTAGCTCGGGTTTTCACCTTTGAGTAGGTAGTAGTAGAAGGTATTTAACATAATGTTGATTTCAACTTGATAACTCCACGTATTCTTGAGAAAAGGGTCTTGACAGACAGAAGGACAACGAAGTGATCCTATAGGTAAGCGTTCTTTTTATTACAAGGTTTTATTTAACTTGCAATGTAACTATGTTTGTTCGGGTGGAATCTTGCAACTCAATTTTAGATCAGATATCCTCAACCGATTGAGCTGGGCATATGTGAGTACGGTGACAATGCAATGTCATGGTACCATGAGCTGGTCTGATGATGGAAACCGAAGTTGGCCATAGTATCTCCTAAAAGAAACGACTTAACCACGTCGAGTTTCGGTTTTTTGGATTTTTCTTCCGAAGCACTTTGGTTCTAGCTTGAAAGTTTGCTATAATAGCCTGTATTTAAAAGTTCTTTAAAATATTAAAAATGTATTTCCTCTTAAGGTACGGAACCCCAAAAAACTTATTTAATAATAATAGAAACTACCTGTATACTTTCTCATCTTTTCTTTACCTATATATGAAAAAACGGAAAAATACAAACGTATAACGTAGTGCATATTTTCTGTTTAAAAAATGTACCAGCCATATTTTATGAAATCGAACTGAAATCGAATTCCTATTTGAAAAACAAATTTATTCTCTGTGAGAGATACCTGAAAGCTGTACAAATATTAGATTACTACCTGAAAGCTGTACAAATATTAGATTACAAATATTAGATTACTACCTGAAAGCTGTACAAATATTAGAATACACCGTTGCAGAGCGCACGAATCTAACAGAAACTGATTTCAAGTTGAACAGTAGTAAAATATTATAATCAAACATAAAGATCAAGATTGATCATAAAGAGCAACATACAGATTTGACAAGGATTCAATTAAAATTGTTATAAGTAGAACATAAAAAAATCGTATAAGTAGGTATATTAAAAAGTCGTATAAGTAGGTATATTAAAAAGACGTATAAGTAGGTACATTAAAAATTTAATCGTGTTTACACTAAGTACACATAATCGTAGTAAAGATACAGATAAAGATACATTTATTTGGCCATAAAGAGCAACATAAAGATTTCACAAGGATTAAATAAAAAAAAATATAAGTAGGTACATTATAATATCGTATAAATAGGTACAAACATTAAAAAGTAAAATCTTGCCTGCACCATAATACACATAATCATGGTAAGATAAGAAGTATCTAGGTAAATACCAGAAGTACCTGCCCATCTACCACATCTATAGCCAGTGGTGTAGAAGCAAAGACAATTCCAATGGACGCCATACTCAGCCAATCAAGCTCTATACCACTCACTCGGCCGTTATGCTTAACATCATCCTAGTCCACAGCTGGACATAGTTCTTTCCTAATGAGTACCATAGCGCCCTGTCTTCAGCTTGCCGAATCTAGCATCTGCCTGCAGTCTTTAGCAGGTCGTCATCCCATATGGCCGAAGGGCGTCCTACACTACGCTTGCCGAGTCACGGTCTCCACTCAAGAACCTTTTATACCACACTGGCTATTAGTCCTTCGTGAGATATGATCGGCCACTGCTACTTACTTCATCTTGCCTAATTCTTTGAGCTATGTCGATATACAATTTACACAGAATTAGAAGATACAGTGACAGTCCGTATAATTAAGCTTGCCGGGCATATTTGTGTTCATGATATTCTGAATAATAATAATTATGATACGGGTATACCGAGTGCTCCCGGGGAAGTTCCTGGTTCTCGTCTCCGCTTGCAGAGTGGTATCCCAAAATAACTAGATTCCCACCTCTTGCTTGCCTTCATTGGTCGGTCTGAGTGGAGTCGCGAGAGATGCATCTTAGGATGTAGACTCGGGTGTGGAAGTGTCTAATGGCGTAATAACGAGGAAACCCGCTCACGTGTCTTCGTGATGGTGAAATCGGGGCCGCACCTCTCGACACCCCTTAGTCGTTTGCACCGATGTTGTTCCTTTACCGGCATTTACGCCAACATTTTGATGAACCCATCCAGCATTCGGCAAGCCACCGTCTGCCGCTTGTAACAGTATTGAGAGTATGTTTATGGCAGGCGTTCATAGTCTCTCCCATAGCCCAATTACCCAGTCCATCCATTCACCACAAGAACATGGCTTTTTTGTTATTTTTGGTTGCTGTGGAAACACTTGACCGTGTATGTAGACCCTTATAAAGCTAACTGCAGGACTCTTCCAAAACCCATTTCCTATTTTTATCCAATAATTTTTCCATCACAAAAACTCATCAATGTTTCCTTGGAAGTTCTCCATTACTCTGTAGCTTCAAAAGGTCAAAAGATAAATACAAGATAGGTACATAGGTACTGGTAATAACATTACAATGTAAGTTCTGCCTACTTTTATAACTTTTTAACCGACTACTAAAAAGGAGGAGGTTCTATAATAAAAATTACTTTTATTTCGGACTACTATTATTCATCCATAATTTGTTAGTAATTTTTATGCTAATGAGCTAAAATAATATCTTATGGTACTAAAATTTTATTAAATTGAGGTTTATATACATATATAGTTATTTAAAATCTGTTAATTCTCGTCAGATTATTGAATAAAATGAAATATAGTAGATTGTTTTACAAGGGACTAAACCATCCCATTATATACGAGGTTGTTATACTCCCGAGCTTAGCGAGGGAGGATGACAAGACCGAGTTATAATGGGTGGTTTTGGCCCGAGTAAAACACTCTACTTTTCACTTCGATAGCGAGAAAATAAAACAATTCAAAATTAGACAATTTTCAGAAATTTTATTGAAAATTAAATGTGCAGTAAGAGCAATTTTGAATGTTTAGTGATATGTTTTTCCCGGGCAATTTTATTTCGGTTCTCTGTGATTGGGATGTGATAATATTTTGAGTTGATTGTTGTGGAGTAAAAGTTGGAGAGACTCGACTCATGCTTGAGTTTCCTGCATTATTAAGATCTGAGTGCGGCTTCAGCTGAGTTGACATATTCATCCAATCCCGCGATGTAGATGCTTGGGGTTCTGTAATGTTTGGTAGAATATTGATTCCTTCCGTAATCCGCTGCGTGACGTGATACTTGTTTTGTATAGAGTCCTCTATATAACCTTCAGCCACTTGATCGGACCTCCATCCACCGTGCCATTTTAATATCGTTATATTCGCACCAGAGTCCGCCAACAGAGTCGCGGATGTTCTGCGGAAACAATGGCCCGTGTAGAGTTCCGGATTTGGTAAATTTAGATAAGTGGCAATATCTTTAGGCATGTTACCAAATTTATTTTTGCCTATGACTTGCCTTACGCTCTTTGTTTGTTTTCGTGTTCGGCAGACTCACAGCTTGTAGGTTTGTATCCGTTTCTACGTCTTCTAGCGTTATATTGGCAAGCTCTATTCCTCTGCATGCACCGCTGATTCCATAAATTAAAGCAACCTGTTGAACAAAAAAATAAGTGTGTTAATAATCGTAATAACCTAGGTACATAATTTAGGTATCATCATCATCATCAGCCCATACACGTCCACTGCTGGACATAGGCCTCCCCCGTACGACGCCACAAATAGCGGTCCTGAGCCGCCTCCATCCATCAACTCCCTGCGACCGCTACGATGTCGTCGGTCCATCGAGTGGATGGTCTCCCATGTAGGGGGGGATTTGCCATAATCACCACGCTTGGCAGGCGGATTGGTGATCGCAGGTAATTTAGGTATGTAGGTAGGTATCTATTTATTTAGTTTGAGTAGACTACATAGGTAGGTTACCTTTGTTGCCAAGTTTTTAGATTTTTTTGCCTTGTATCCAGTGGGCAATTTCTTCAGTAAAGCCGTTAAATTTACATATTTTTTAATATCGACGTCGTGTTTCGTTTGTAAGGTCATTCTTAACATTGAATATGTGCTCCAAAGAGTCGACGATTTGAATTTTTTCGATAATTCATCAAAATAAGTGAGAAAAACCCCTTCTGTAAAAGAATCCAGACGTTTCTCATCTCTCCATTTCATAAAATTTTCGTAACTCTTTAAATATATTCCACGTGATTTTGTCGGCAACAGATTCATCATTATTTCTTTGCCCTTTTCTTCCATTTGCATATTAGCATCTTCACTATCACTTGATGACATTTTTCACGTTCACAATTTAGAAGGACCTGGAAGGTCAGGAAGTTAAACGTAAAAGTTTGTGATTTGGAATGAAGAAAATTCTAGAGATTTAGCGCCAATACCATCTTTTTTTTAAAATCTCTATTTAACCCGCAACGAAACAGTTCGCATTCTACCGTGAAGGGAAGAATCAACCTTCATAAAACATCACCAAGACGGTTCTATTTAAAAAAAAAAGATTGACGGAGCACCAAGAAGTCGAGTTTTTATGTAAGAGAACGAATGCTTTGTACGGGCTGATGATTTTAGACAAAAATTTAAAAGAAAAAATAATTTTTAGCCCGAGGTATTAAACTCGAGTTTTTAGGCCCGCTAAGCTACACTATTATGATACACTTTTTGAGCAAGAGAAGTGAAGAAATATTAATAATCATTAAATTAAAGGCCATGAAATTAAAATAAAATAAATCAGAATCAAATCAATCAATGTTCGACTGTATTACTGTTTTTTATGTACCTACTAGCAACCCGCCCTAGGTTCGCACGGGTGCAATGCTGATACTAAATTATACATAATATAAAACTTCCTCTTTATTAAAAAAACCGTATCAAAATCCGTTGCGTAGTTTTAAAGTTCTAAACATAGATAGGGACAGACAGCGGGAAGCGACTATATTTTATACTATTTTGTGATGTTCGTCGATTGCACCGTCATTTATGGACTGATTTAGATGATTATTATGCAGTTACATAGAGGATGATCCCGAGGTGGTCCCATAAAAATATGATTCCCGAGGGATTCATATTTCCCAAAATACTGCTGCACAATCCACACAGCATCATTTATCCACAAGCTAACCAGAGCTTGTGGTATGGGTACTAGATGACTGATAATAATATACTTAATACAATACGTTACATAAATATAGTATATCTTTTTATCTATGAAAAATACTCAGAACACGCGGAACAAGGCAGGAATTGACCCCGCAACCTCCTGCGTCACAGGCGGACCTTCGTCCGCTGCGCCACAACGGTGATCAAATCGGTAGGTAGCTACTAACTTCTCATTATTTAGGAAAATCAATGAAGCCGAAGCAACGGGCAGAACCTTGTCAAAAACTTTACTTATAGTTCAGTAACCTAAATTATGTAGGTACAAAATTTCATTAGTACAACAAAATTATTCTGTGACTTAAGCATGTTTGAACTAACGTGTCATATCAAGGGACGAAGGCAAATAAACATACATAAAAGCTTTGATACACGGTTGTTTCATTTTGTTCGACGACACGAGACGCGACGACTTAAAAGGGCCAGATCGGATGGCACGACGGATTGGCGCATTGAGTGCACATTACATACTTGGGATGTGGGATGTGTGTAGCTAGTGTTGTTCAATAGCAGCGTCACGCCCTTGCAAGTAGCATCACTGAAGCTGGGCACGGGCAGTGAATAGTGCATATAGCATTAAATGCTATATTATAGCAGTCTGTTTGATTTGGAAGAAAGAAGAGGCCTCGTCATGACCTTATTTAATTCCTTTGTATAAACTTATTTCATTCTCATTTTTATTTAATTATGCGATAAAAAGTAACCTAAAGGTTACAGGTAGACCTATATCTGTGCAAACTTTCTGTCCGATTCGTTCAGTTGTTTTGGTGTGAAGAAGTAACAAACATACATCCAAACAAACTTTTGCTTTTATTATATTAGTGTGAAGTGTGATTATTGTCGTTCTTGATACTCGCCGATTGCCTCGTGCTTGTCACGAGGTAGCTTTGTTGTCTAAGCCTTTTATTGAACTTTGTTGGACCGACCGAACCAACCATGTGTAAGGTTTTTGTTAAAATGATAGCAACCCTTGTTGAATGTAAATTAAATTGTTTTACGTGGGCTGGATTGTTGTGTCATGTTATGGCAGAGATAAGCGGAAGTCAGCTAATATTGTAAAAGTAATGGAGTTTTCATCAATTTAACTGTCCGTAGTTAAGATTTTACGGATATGACAATTAATGAGTTTTAATGAGGTGTTGTTTTAACCTACGTCCCATTCTTAGATTGATAGATATCCCTATTAAATTATGTAATACTAAAATAAGTATAAGAAATTAAATTTACAATAAACTTTTTTTAAAGCATGCTTTGTTATTCTATGTCTCGATATAAAATATGGTCAAAAGTGAGTCAATGGATGGAAGCTCAGGACCGCTATTTGTGGCGTCGTATGGGGGAGGTCTATGTCCATCAGTGGACGAGCATGGGCTGATGATGATGGTCAAAATACTTGGGAAGACGAATCTAAGGCACCAAACTCGACGTCATTTGTTTAGGAGTTCCTATGGCCAACTTCAGTCTCCATCGTCAAACCAGCTCAATGGTACCATGACATTGCATTGTCAACAAACTTACATAAGTACCAATGCCAATTTTCAGCTCAATCGGTTGAGGATAACTGGTCTAAATTTCAGTAGCAAGATTTGTCCCATCCGCATCCGTTCGTTTGACGAGAGGTATCGCTGGTGCTAATCTCTAAGGTTTTTGTTATTATAGTGCTTATGCCCGCACTTGGGGTAATCTTCTTTAAGATTACCCCAAGTGCGGGCATAAGCACTATAATAACAAAAACCTTATTCTGGAACCTAACTAATTTGTCTATGAAAGAAAACAGATTTATTTGGCCATAACAAATAACATAACACGACACATTACAGATAAGGGAAAGTACAGGAAACAAAGAAACTACAAAAAAATACAATACAAAAATGTTTATTTCATTATTAAGTATTACAATAAATTTTGTCCGTGGTCGGAACCTCCTTTTAAGTAATAAATACCTGTATAAGGAGGCAACGCTCTTCCATAACATACGTTATTAGTATAGATAAATAATGCTTCTTACAATCAAACATTTGACATTCATAAAATCAAGTAAGAATAGGTAAAAATAATGAATAATGATAAATTTATAGAAAATGGATAGGAACAGTGTTGGGTGCCAAAAAGGTCCCTGTCTCAGCATTAAGCCGCTACTAGCCGAAGCTAGTAGCGGCGCTGCGCGGGTTTTCAGATCAATCCTTTCTGCCCGTGAATAATATACGAAAACTGTGAATTGCATGCTTATGTTATTTATTCAATCCATCTGCTATTCGTACCTCTGTATATTTTATAACACCTTACCTTTTCTTGAAGGTATTCAGGTAATTTATGAGTTGGATTGCTTGGGTATATAACTAAATAAATTGGATAAATAAGAAGGAGCAAAAAAACCTACTACTTTTCATACATGATAAGTATGATAATAAATTAGTAGGTTTATGCATTTAAAGACATTGATATTTTGCCATTCCGCTGTTTTCGGTTTAAGGTTTTTGAAGGAGATATGTATTTAAATATTTAGGAATTTCGGGAATCAGATGTTGTAGGTCAAAGTCATTATGACTTTCCATGTGTGACTTGCGCACTTGACGGGTAATTTGATGTTTTTCCCGGACCAAGACTGTTTGAAATTTCGTCAAATTAGAGATTATGGTATTACGCCATTTGGTTTTATTGAAACATACTCTTTTTTTGCATTGCTAAAAATAATTCGCAAGAAATGCTACAAGGGCTTCGACTATTAAACTTAAGGGGCCATTTTCTGTGCAGACAGGAGCGGCAGAAACAAAGAAGCAGTTAAAAAAAAAGGCAATTGACAAAATCCCCTGCTTCCGTTTTAGTATTTTTGGTAGGCAAAAATACTAAAACGGAACGTTGGTTACTAGGATCTATGACTTAAATAAAACCCAAAGAAATAATAAGTTTATTATGGCAGACCTTCCAACCGGTGCCAGACAAATACCAATAAGTTAAGTAAGTTAAGTAAGTGTAAGTACAATACGTATTGCCTAGGACTAGGTTACTATGAAGTCATCATCATCAGCCCGTATACATCCAATGCTGAACATAGACCTCCCCCATACGAGACGACGCCAAGAATAGAGGCCTTGAGCCCTGCATCCATCGACTCCCTGCGACCGCTACAATGTCGTCGGTCCTTTGAGTCTGAGTCTGAGTTCTTCGGTCTTCCCATACTCCTTTTCGGTTTGCTCGCGGTCGCCATTCGAGAACCTTTACTCCCAACGGTTATCAGTTCTATGAGCTATATGGCTATATGGCCATACTTCTACCTGCTAATTCTGAGAGCTATGTTGGTTACTTCGGTTCTTTTACGGATTTTCGTACTATAACGTATTAACTATGGAGTACTAATTATTATTATTAACCCTGGGCATTCCATTGATGTGCAAAGGCCTCCTCCATTGCCTCCAAACATCAGATCACCCAGAAAGCTCAATTACTCCCGCCACAATCATGTGTCAAAAATAAAAAACAACACGAAAACGAAGCATGATATATAGTATCTCGTATAAAAGTTACCTCGAGTTTCTTCTAAGCCAGCTATACCTAGGTTAGACCAAGGTTGGATAATCTCAGATCTCCTTCCTACAAAGCTCCGTGTACCATGTAGGTAAGGTACAGTAGTTATTTACCTAATCTATGTGTAAGGTGAGCTGCCGCCGGTACAGTCAGCATCGAAAATAGCTTCGCTGTACTATTGTAGGTAATGCCTACCGCAATAAAGAACAAAATACATATACTTAATCTAAAGGGGATATATTCGTTTTGGGGATATTATGTAGCAACATATTTCACGACAACCTCAAAAGCATTTTTGTTGCAGAGTAATATCCCAGCCGTCATCTCCCGGATACTCTTAAAAATTTAGCCGGGCCACACCGAAAATAATTCGCAGTATAAGTTCGACTCTCGTGTTCCACCCGGATGAAACTGTTAGGTGGATCACGGGTAATGTACGTCCAGCTGGCAATACCAGCTACATATATTGCCGATGTCAATGTCTTGCTGCATCTACATTTCCCGGAAACTGTAGTCCGATTTTTTTTTATTGCTTTCATGTCCATTACGAGGTGTTACAACTTTAAGGTACAATCTACATTTGGTAGGTAGAATTTTACAGGGCGCTGGAACATTCTGAGTTAGAGTTCGGTGTTCTGATTAGGAGCTCCTTAGCCGTTTCCTTTATGTTCTAACTAGCTGCTGCCCGCGCCTTCGCCCGCATTTTATCGGGATAAAAAGCTTATATGTTATTCCAAGTCTCAAACTATACCCATACCGAATTTCAGACATATCGGTTCAGTAGTTTTTGCGTGAAAGAGTAACAAATTTCCATACATTCATACATCCGTCCATACAAACTTTGACATTTATAATATTTTTAGGATGTCAAAGTTTGTAAGGATGGATATTTGTTACTCTTTCACACAAAGACTACTGAACCTGTATAGTTTGGGTCCTGGGATAACATATAGGCTATTTTTTATCTCGATAAAACGCGGGCGAAAGCGCGGGCAGCAGCTAGTCTTTTATAAAAAGTTCCTTGCCGTCTGGTGAGATCCGATATAGGTCTTTTGATTATATTTTTTTATTATTATCGTACAGGTCATCATAAGTCATAGTATAATTAGACAAGTTTATTATGTCCTGTGTTAATAAATTTTAACTTGCCACATGTGACGGAGCGGGTTAAACATCCTTACTAACAGTAGAAGATTGTAAAGAGCAATACTTTTCGGCCTTTCATCTTTCCCACTAATATTTTATACGAGTCCTGTGATGTGTTATAAGTCCCGCAACTATTTATAATAAACACAGTATCACAGATTAGGTAATGTTACTTCGTACAAGTCATAATTACACACAAAAAAGTCATATTTGATAATTATCAAATATGACATCTAAAAACAAAAAAAAAATGAAATGAAAAAATATGAAACTTTCGGCTGTCTCTGGTAATGAGCAGAGTAAGAATCGAAAGTTTCATATTTTGAAATTTTTCATCGAGACAAGTACCTTACTACAAGTTACATAATATTTCAATTTGTAATTGACTGTAGTTAGGTACAGTCAGCGCCAAATTGATATGGGCGTCTAGAGTAATCAAAATGATCTGAAAAACATAAAAGCAATTTGATACACGCAGTTAGAATCATCTTATTGTTGTAAGTTAGCAAACAAACCTCTCAAAGTTATGTGTGCATAAAAATGTACCTTCAAAAATATTCACTTAAAATTGTTTGTATACTACCTTTGAGAGCTTTGTTTGCTAAGATAATTTTGAACACCCGGACTGCTTATATAAATATGAAATAATGAGTAGTAAGATATTTTAGACACTTTGGGTGCTTACAACAATATGATGATTTGAATTGTGTAGGTATATCAAATTGCTTTTATTATTTTCAGATTATTTTGTCTATTGTAGACGCACATATCAATTTGACGCTGACTGTACATATTCAACGTAGACGCTTACATTGTCCTTGGAACAATTCACGTTCTACGTCTCACGCTACCATATAACGGGATCAAACCGTAACTCCAGAACTTTGTGACGCGGCAAATATTGGAATATCTATCGTTGATTGAAAAGAGCTTTTAGTGCCTCCATTTTATGCTCTTGACAACCTATGTCATTAAAGCGGTAAGCATAAAATGGAGGAAGAATAGATATGAGGATATTGGTTATCTTTACATCAATGGTAAGTAACGAAAAGATAAAGATATTCACGAAAATAATCATATGCAGCATATTTTTGTCCAATTTTTCACCATATTTTTCTCCTTTTTAGAAACTTGGCATTTTAGTAAGGTTATCGAAAAAATGGCAATGCTTTGTTTCGTTCGATACGATGATATGTATTTATTTCGTTCGTTTTTCAAAGTAGTTCTTCGGCGAAATCGTACAAACCTATGAAATGAAAAATTGGGAAGTATTAGAATTAACTCAAGTATATTGCTTGCATTGTCACGAACTTAGTCCAAACACAGGCGAACGAACAAGTATAATCTGATTTTCATTTCATTTATTCTCAAACATAATATAACATTGTGTCGGAAATTCGGATTGTAAGTTTGCTGGCATATATCCAAATATCTAGACTGTCCTAGAGGGCGGGGAACATAATTATCATAAAACATTGACTGTTTGTCTGCTCGATCCCATTGCTAGTTAGATTAAGGTGGGTTTAGACTCTGTAGAGTTAAACGGGGCGCTACTAACCCAGCAGCGGGAACGTGGTAAAGGTTTTTACGAACTAATTTACTTTAGCTCTTTTTTTATATTTCATTTGATAAAAATTGTTTTAATTTTGATTGTAAATAATGGCTTATCCCGTCTATCAATAAAAACCACGAAGGAATAAGTCCCTGTTTCTTCGTCAACACTATTTCAGCCCATTGCATCCCACTGCTGGGGTATATGCACTTTTGACACGAGCGTCGGACGGCTAATTCAGTCCTATGCGATCCTCATTCGGTCTATAAATACAAGAACCTATTCTTCTAAGTCTCTACCTCAACAGAATCATCATATCAGGCCATACACACACACAGGCCTCCCCCATACGACGCCACAAATATTAGTCCTGAGCCGCCTCCATCCATCGACTCCCTGCGACCGCTACGATGTCGTCGGTCCATCGAGTGGATGGTCTCTCATGTAGGGGGTTTTGCCATAATCACCACGCTTGGCAGTCTCTACCTAATCAGTGTAAACTCACCTTTATAAATGCTGATTGTATGTACATAGTATATGTATTTGTTTATTATCCACGCCGCTCTTTGGCTTATGTATCTCGACCTTCTCAAGGTCATGACATGAATACCTGCTTCAATGATGATGTACTTCCAGCCGAATTTCGACCACAGCGAATGGTTTCGAGCGTATAAAACCTGAATTACAAAATAACTTTTGTACCGGTCTCAAGGATATACGAACCGCTGAAGGAAGGACGGACAGACAGTAGAGGCTTAGTAGGTCCCGTTTTCATCCTTTGGGAACGGAACCCAAAAAATCGTATTTTTGGAACATTTGGATAAAAGCACATAAATATTTATCATGCTACAACACAAAACGAATAGCTTTAATAGTAATAATACAATACTAGCTGCTACCCGCGCCTTCGGCCGCGTTTTATCGGGATAAAAAATAGCCTACCTATGTATATGTTAGTTATTCCAGGTCCCAAACTCTACTCATACCAAATTTCAGCCCAATCAGTTCAGTAGTTTTTGCGTGAGAGAGGAACACACATCCATAAATCCATACTCACAAACTTTAACATTTGAAGTAGGATTCTATGTTAATAAAAACTAACTATAATACTTGATTAGATCAATAGTTTTTCCGTGAAAGAGGAACAAACATCCATACTCACAAACATATAAAATATTTGTAGGATTGATATATGTATAGAGTACCTATACACTAGATTCTTTGATTACACTTGATTATTCTTATAACGAAACCAGTTTCGAAAGAAGAAATATTATTCTTATTTAGAAACCGGTTTCGAACCGTGGTTTTGAATGTGGCCAAAGCGCACTTGAACATAATCTATTCATAGTGTAGGTAAATGATTGATTACAATTTGCTGAAACTCAACCGCTCCATTTACGAAGCTCTTGACTAATACTTGACATCGATCGATGGTGAAGCCATCTAGCATCAATTACTTGAAGTGCCCTAATTGCTTTCATTTCTTATCGAGATTTTAGGCAAGGGCTCAAGCCTTGGTCCAAGCTCATTGCTGAATTTTATTTTTAGCTAGCAACTCGCCCCGGCTTCGCACGGGTAGTAGAGTATATTATGCCTGCATGCTTTATAACCTAAGTTACAGATTTTAAATATATATATTTTTTTTATTACGGAAACATACAGCTTACTTATTACATTAATATTAATACAAAATGTTTTGGTTACTTATTAAATACAGCCAAAATTTGTTTCTATTAATGGATTATTACAGAGGTCGAAAGTACTTAATTTACTAAACAATGAAAATATACAAACTAAATGACAATTTTCTAAACAATAAATTTGTGTAATTTCTAAACACCCATACTATCTTTAGAATGGGTATTGTAATCTATCCCAACCTATAATAGTAGCTAAGAAGCTACTATTATAGTTTAGTATTATTGTCTAGAACATTATTGTAAAAGATAGATATATGCCATCATGGACTTTTCTGTAGATCTATAAAAGAGGAATACCCCACCTTGAATGGTTTTGATATATCTCAGAGGGATTAATTAGGCAGCGTTTTCGATGAAAGCTCCCAGGCAGGTGGCTTGACTTTTTCCGACTCTTCCAACAATTATCGTTATATTTCAACCAATTTACACAAAAACTTGACAAATTATATGTTAAACCTTCCTCATGAATGACTCTATCGATTGGTGAAAACCGTATGAAAATATATAGCTATGTAAATATAGTTTTTGAGTTTATAGCGAACAGACAGACGCGGCGGAGGTTTATAGTATATTAGCTGCTGCACGCGCCTTCGCCCGCGTTTTAGCGGGATGAAAAATAGCCTATAAGTTATTCCAGGTCCCAAACTACCAAATTAACCAACCCATACCAAATTTCAGCCTATCGGTTCAGTAGTTTTTGCGTGAAAGAGTAACAAATATCCATACATCCATACAAACTTTGACTTTTATAATATAAGTAGTACAGAATCAGAATCAATAACTTTATTTCTTTAGGCTTACAAAATAAGCACTTAGACAAGTCAAATTTTATACTATAAACATAGTTATTATTATCAAATAAGAAATAAGGTGTTATTTGTATTCTCTTCACTTCAATTGTTTGTCCGTACAGTAGAGCCTTGCTAATCCGGACAGGCAAAAATCAGGCCTTTGGCGGATTACCAAGGCTTCCGGATTATAGTCTGCAATATGTATTTTCATAGGTAATAAAACTAACTCATACATAATCATACTTTCTTTAATTGTTAAAAAATGCATAAATTTAAATATTTGTCTTAAAAAGTCTGTAATACTCTTCTGCTTACGACCCTCTTACGACTCTCGACCTTCATTTCGAAAGTGCGGTCTCTGAGCCGAAGGAAAAACATAACTTCTTCTCTTCTCTATTTTCAGCCCATCTCAAAGCAGTATTCAATGCTCCCCACTGCTTCAGAATGTGGAACTTTATTGAAAGTGAGGACTTCATTGCTCGTATCATCATTATCTTGCTCTTTGTCTTCACACATTGCAACTCACATGATCTCCTCGTCAGTTAAGACTTCAACTTCTTCTAATTTCCTTTCGGCACCACCGGCCACAGCCCATTCTTGGGCTTCTAACTCGGTAATTTGTGGGTTTGTGGCCCCCCTCAGCGTGTTTGCGAGTAGTTCAGCTCTGGGTACATCATCTGGTTCGAAGTCACTATCAGAGAGGAATGCAGGATGTAAATTCTGCCATGATGCCCTCGCGAACACCCTTCCTTCGTCCGCGCTTAGGTGTCCGGATTACCACGATCACCTAATTAGCGGGGGTCCGGATTAGCGAGGCTCTACTATTCCAAGGTTGCCTGGAAGAGATATATAGAGCTTAAAGCGATAAGGCCGCCCTTTGTACTTCTTTGTTTGTTAGCATTTCCTTGTTTTATTGTATTTTGTGTTTGTGTGGTACAATAAAGAGTTATATATCTATCTACCTGTCTAGGATATTGTATTGACTTAGACTTACTTTTCATTTAATTTCACTTACTTCTGGATGCGGCTTCGCTCACATGTGCTTGAATAAAACGTAGCCGTATGTCTCTGAAATGATAATACCTAATAATACACAGTATCATCTAGCCCCATAGTAAGCAGAACTTGTATCATTGGTACTCATCAGAGAAAACACCCAGAACACCCGGAACAAATATCTGCAGTTTGTACAAACATTTGTCCCGAGGCGGAATTCGAACCCGCAACCTATTGCGTCGCAAGAGGCCTTTCGCTCACTTTGCCAATGATGATGTAGGAGACAAAGGTCGAAAATAATGTAGGTAGGTAGTAGAAATTATCTTAATTAGATTTTTCCCACGACTGAATTTCTAATTGAAGAAGCACGTCCATGTTATTCTATAGTTAAACTTATTATTTATATGATAACTTTTCCATTTCAACTCTTAGACTCTACTGTTTTCTTAGGGTTACATATTGATTCCACTCTTCAATGGAAACCGCAAATTGATGCTCTCGCAGGCAGACTTAGTTCAGCAGCCTATGCAGTTCGAACAATTAGATATATTACCGATGAAGATACAGCTAGGTTAGTTTATTTCAGTTACTTTCATAGTATTATGTCTTATGGTATTTTGCTTTGGGGGAAAGGCAGCTGACATCCAGACTATCTTTGTTCTCCAGAAAAGAGCGGTATGCGCAATTTACAAATTAAAGCCACGCGACTCTTTGAGGGAATTATTTAAAGAAATAAATATTTTGACAGTAATATCGCAGTACATCTATGAAAATCTTATTTAAACGCACAAAAATAGAGATAGCTTTTTGAAAAAGTGTGATGTTCACAATAGAAATACAAGAAACAAGAACAAATTACACATCCCAGCATATAGATTACGAAAGGTAGGGAAATCACTTATGGGCAATTGCGTGCGCTTCTATAATAAGCTTCCATCTGAAGCAACTGAACTCCCTATTTGTAAATTTAAACAGTACATTAAACAAAATCTTATCAGGAAGGCCTTTTACTCCATAGATGATTACATCAATGATGTTAATGCTTGGCCAGATGTCGCTCCGTTCCGCACTGTCAGTAGTAGGTATGTAAGAAATTCAATGTTCTGTTTAGCTTTAAAGAAATATTGACATGTATCTAAATTGCATTAAATTTATATTTAGATAGGCAAAATAAACATGTATTAGACACATAAGTGATATTATAATGTGCTAGTGGTTTCTTTTCCACTTTTTCAAATTGAAGTGAAGAGAATATCAATAACACCTTATTTATTATTTGATAATAATAACTATGTTTATAGTATACAATTTGACTTGTCTAAGTGCTTATTTGGAAGCCTAAAGAAATAAAGTTATTGATTATGATTTTCATTTACTTACTTCATCATTCATGCACTTCCAGAAAGCGTAACCAACGCCACCTATAGTTTCGGTACGGAATCGACTTAGTGAGCTTACGTCGCCGCCACGCCCGCTTCCGTTGTTGTTCCATGAAACGTGAAAATGCCCTCGTTTTCAGGACATAGTTCTAATGCTGGTAGATAGATGGCGCTGGCGACTTGAAAGTCGATGAAGGAATGTTTGAAAGTTTGCAAAGATCCTAGTACATAAGTAGTCTACAAGACACTTTGTAGTATAATTTTTTAAATTGCCTTATTTTTTTTTATAAATCATGAAGTAGAACACATTGTCTTTTAGTAATTTTATGGTACACAATCAACCTGGTAACGACTGCAAATTTCCTCTCCATTATATTAAATGATCAAATCAGCTCTAACTTCAGTAGCTCAACTCGTGAGTATATATATCATATTCTTCATTTAAATTTTGAAAAAAGAAAACTGAATATGGTACATGTATAAAATATCCGAACAAAACACATTTTAAAATTTGTTTTAGAAAGTTCTACCGATGCTTTACCCTAATCATATGAGTAAACAAGAATATATTTATTATTTATACTTTTATGACATGTCACATATGTTATTAATAAAGAATCTGAATCAAAGGGGAAGTTGTACAATTGGCATTCGGGCCTCTGAAACTCAAAGAAGATTCCTTTCTCGTTTGTTTATTCTTATGCTCTTATGTAGGTAAAATTACACAAGGTATTTTATGACATACTCTAAAAAAAAAAATATTTTTTGTAATTTGTCGTTTTTATTTGCAAAATACCTATCCATAGAATAAAATAAGGTCATATTTAGAGCATTAAGAGAAAAACCGTTTGTTACACATTGTTATTAGAAGTCAAACGCAATTTGCGTTTGACTTCTAATAACAAACTATATAAACATCGTCTAGGTCAAACATCGTCGAACATATCGGCACTTTCCTTCAGGTGAGATTGCAGACAAACAAAGAACAATTGACAAAAAAAAAATACGGTAATAACCAATAACCTACTAAATTACCTTTAAATGCCAGATATTTTCTTTGATAATTTTTTGTACCTTACCTAGGTACCTGCATAACGACCTTATTTTTAATTTTCAGGTAAGCATCACTAGAAGAGTCTGCCGTGGTAAATTATTAGGTATGAAATTAAAATACCTATCCGTCTTTATGATTAAGTTTCTCGACTGTGTTCAAAATTACTTCGTTAGCATAGTTAAATAATTTATTAATAATTTAGGTAGTTTAGTACTCAGGACTTTAAAAACCAATATAATAACGAAAAAAGAAGTATAAATTTGGATGTGGAGGGAAGTACGGGAAGAGGAAGACCGAAGAAAAAATAGATGGATTGTGTGAATGATGATATGGCTAAGAAAGGCGTAAGTGAAGTACAGAGATGCTGGCTGATAGAGGAGAGTGGAAGAAAAATACATGTTATGCCGACCGACCCCATATTTTATAAATGAACAGGCGATAGCGTTATTTGCCATATTGCCTTGTATTACGTTAGTTTTATTTTCTTTAGTTTTTTGTAAAATACACGTTTTTACTGGTCAGCCATTTTTGCTGTCTACAACCGACCTAGTGTGAGATTAGGGCAGCCAGAAGAAGAAGAAGATTTTAAGGAAAAAAAAATCATAATTCAATTTTCTAATAATTTGTGGTGTAGCGGGTAATATAGCATGTTACAAGTCTCGTCACGGTTTAATAGCGCTCGACAAAAGTGGAGGGGTGTTCTGCGCAGGTGTAATAGCTACTTGCAACCGAGGTAAGCATTCTATACTTTACATGATAATGGCGAGGCAAATAAAACATTTATATACTTAGGTATGACAAAATGTAATTTTTATTAGAAAAATTAATTATTTATTATAAGATTTTGTTTTTTGTACAACATCTTCTGCTTCGAGATGACAGAAATCAGGCGTGCGGACCAGTTCTTCATCTGATGAAGTACTTGACATACTGAACTACCACTTTAAACTTCTTTATTACAGTTTTAACTTTAAACTTTAGTTTATTACAGTCGCACAAATCAAATGAAATGAAACGCCGCCATTTCCGCAGTTTTTTTTTCAGTAAAAAGTTTTCTTATCATTTTATAAGAAAAGAGATTGTTTCACCAAGGAGTTTTGCATAGCTTGAACTGTAAAGTCTTTACAATTCAAACAAAGTGTGACGTAAAGAGATTTGAAAACGGAATTCCTATAAAAATGTACTGTGTTGCAAATACCATCTTACACAGTCTCTTTGCTTAGTTTGTAAAACCTTCTTGCCGAGCATTATGATGTAAAAATATAAAAACAAACTTCTCGGCATCAAGGTCAGCGCTATTAAACCATGACGCGACCTACACAGCGTGCGTTCGTAGAGTCAGTACGGGACAATAAGACGCTCGTAACGAGCAATGAACAAGACATATTTTAGCACACGGCGGCGGCGTAACGTATCATGCTCGCTACGAATGGTACATTACGCAGTGTAAATCCGGTCAGTGCCTGCGTCCTGAGTGACGGCGTACCGCGTAGTCATAATGAACCTTTGTTATGAACGGTGAATGAATGAACAATTTTTCGACACGTTTGAACTTGTCCGGAGTGCGAGCGGGCGCGTAATTTCACAGCGCATTCTACTGGCGGATATGCTCATGAATACGCGTATTTTGTTTTTTGTCGCGGTTAGTGAAGGAAGTGAAATATTGCAAATTAATTTGTATTACTTTCTTGCTGGAGATTCCCAATCATTAATTCCTTATATAGATTATTTTTTATCATGAAAAAACGCGGGCGAAGGCGCGGGCAGCAGCTAGTAGGCTATAAATTTTAACCCCTTATATTATAGTTACCATGGGATAAAACCCCCTTTTAAACCTTTCCATAGAAATAACACGTGCGAAACCGCGGGCAGAAACTAGTAAATAATAATAAAGGAATTCGAAGTCGATCTTTACGTTTTGTTAAAAACATTAATTATTGAAAAATTATCATTTGTACGCGTTGAATAAATGTTTCGTCTATGCTTCCATTAAATTAACCTTTCAATTCCTAATAACCTATTATTATCTGTTTAAAACGTAGGAAGCAAGTCAAAGGCGCATAGTAATGCGACACTAGCGCCACTCTTTATTTTTTCTTGTTTTATCGTTATGGAAAAGAATGACCAAAAGTTCTTACCGCTAATTCATAATACCCAGTATAAAATATTTTTCGATACCTCTGTAATAGTTTTGTTTCATTTAGCATTTAACACAAAATGGTTTATTGCGTTTGGTGGCCACCAAAGTTTAAACCCATTTTCTGTTTAAACGAAATAAAACTAAAATATTACAGTGGTATAAAAAAATTGCTTATACTAGGTATCCATTGGCGTCGAGAACTTTTGGAAATACTTTACCATAACGATAAAACAAGAAAAAATAAAGAGTGGCGCTAGTGTCACATCACTATGCGCCTTAAAGGAGCTATTAAAGCAACACCAACACCGCGGGACCTTTATCACGTTATAACGCTTTCACGCAAGTTCGCCGTAACAACATAACGGCCGTTAGCTTACCGATGTTTTGACTGCAAGTGTTATCATCATATTATTTTCCTATTAGTCCAACTAACCATGTTAGGAGAAAAAATGAGTTTTTTTTTTATTATTCTGTTAGTAATACCAGATTTTTTAAATAGAAATGGGAAATATTATTTGTGTCACAAAAACTATAACATAAATATAAAATTACTAATATAAAATTTTAAATAACACAATAAAAGAAAATGTTTGTTCGAATATAAAAAAGTTTGTATTCGGACGTTGTCCATAATTAACTATGTAGATACACCAAACATTACAATAAAATTAAAATGAAATTGGAATTAAAATATAAATTTAGATTTAAAATTAAAATTAAGTAAACTAAATTAACATCACTAGAGTTCTGCAGCCCTTCAACAAAATCTCAACCCAAGGAGTCTAAAGAGTTAGGACCTTTTTGTTAGGAACCGATTCTAACAAAAAGTTGCCAGCTTTGCTTGCGTTGGTTTTCAGCGGTGCCCAGGTCGTAAGTGCAGCGCTACTCGCAACACCAATCACATAGCCTGCTATAGCTGGCTTTAAAATAATCAAGAAAAAATCATAAAGTTAAGCTATTACTAATTAAATTTATGTTAAACAAAATCTTAGTAAATGTTAGAGACCAACCGGAACTCATTATTTTGAAGAACGACAGAGAATGTTTTATTTCGATTCTTTTAAGTGTAGATTGAGTTTGAAATTTGAAAATTGGTAAGGTATGCGAAATTTGAAGAAAAAAAAATCACTTCATTGTTTGTATTATCTTTGATAAGTTTCACATACTATAAAAACTTTCGTAGTTTGATAAATTCATTATGAATGTAAGCGGGTTAACTACGAACCTAGTTTGTGTTGGAAGAACACCAACGTTTCATCCCTTAACGAGGGACTTCTTCAGGGTGAGTGCGGTTCGCGTTGTTCGTTCAGCGTCGTTGAGTGTGCGCCGCATTAATAATGAAGTTTCACATAGGTACATATTGGTGATTTAAAAATGTACTTGATTTCTCATTTGAAAAAACATCTGGCAAATACCTCTAGCTAGATAATTAAAAATATACGTATCATGTACCCAATGAAAAAAAATTATATTTACCTTTTTGTTTTATTTTCGCGACCCCTATTCTGTATGTTCTTGTATGAGTTGCAATTATACAAATATTGTATTTTATTCTCTTGAACATTGAATATGAACAATGATTGTAAACGAAAAAAAAAACAATGAAAATTTCACCCTTCTTATCAAATGGACCGCTAAATCGGCAAACAATCGCCATAACAGCCTGTTTACACAACTCGATAGGAGGAAGCATCATATCACCCATAGCCGATTAAGTCAACGCACCGATTCTGAAACCTTACACCTACGTAATAAAATCGACGCAGGTCTCGCACCGAAAACTGCGCGCGCCGAAAGCAAAAGCCTCCACTTTGCCGGGAGTCGCCAGCCAGGCCGCGCGCTTTCTCCCCCCCACGTAAACAACCCCCCAAAACACTCATAAATGTGCACTGGGCAACCTGGCTGCGGTCTATGCTTCATTCTGCCTGTCAACGCTTTCGCGCCTTCCGAACTGTCAAAGTCAATTTCAAAGTGGAAGCAATAAGGTGTTTAGAAAGAATAGTGTTTTTAGGTGGTTCCTAGTTGGTTTTTGTGAGTATGTAGATAACGTAGATAAGGATATTACGTAAGCGGTTAAGGTGAGCTTGTGAAGGTAGCATCTTCGTTTTATCTGAGAGATCTGAGTGTTGATACCACGAAACCCAATTACCTCCTATTTTTATTTTTATGTACTACATATAAATACAGCAATAGTAATTTAAAAACATTAAATAGAAATTAATAAAACCACGTGATTTTTCCAAAGCAATCGCCAAAAATATGTCTATCATTGGATTATTTATTTAGGTTTCTACTTACTACTCAAAGTGTCTAATTCCATTGATATCAATATAATTAGGTAACAAATCAGTTCATGGTTAGGCTTTATTTACCTATTTTTTGTTTGTAGATTACGATAAGAAAATTTAACTAAGCTTTAAATACCAATATCTATCTATATAAAACAAATTCGTGTTAGTTACACCACTTAAAACTCGAGAACGGCTAAAACAATTTTAATGATATTTGATTTGTTGGATTTACCTCCGTCCGGAATAGGACTTTAACTATAAAAATCAGGGTTCCACGCAAAAAAACATATCCACGGGGGCGAAGCCGCGGGCACAACTAGTTAATGATAAATAATGATTGTCACAGCTAAAAATATTTATGTGTCGCTTCGTATCACTTTTTCACAAAAACAAAATGTTTCTACATTTTCAAACACAAAGATCTGGGGTTTTTACTCGTTGTTTATTTTAACATTTTTAACACTACAAATTTACCCTTTAACTTATGTACAACTAGAAAACACTCATAGCCGTAGCATATCAGACGTTTTTTTTTATTTGTTGACATTCTTCAAAATGAGAAAAACACTGTCTAGCCATACTGCTGCAATTTGACAGATTTTAAGGAGATGGCAAAAAACGGTCTATGGACAAGTTGCCATAATATTACACAAAGACAAACCTTTTATGAAACTTTTGTTTTTCGCGATTGGTTAACATTGAAGATTATTTATCGGGTATACCTACCCCGGGAAACGTAGGGGAAAAAAGGTATGCGATAAATACGCGATAAATAATCTTTAAAACCTTCTATGGTTTACACATTGCCGTGGCAATATAAGAATTGTGTAAGTTACTCATAAAAAATACATTACCTATCTACAATAGAAAAATACTATTACACTAGTACTAGTGAATTACAGTTACCACGTTACCCCCAACCTTGCAACCCCTGGAATTATTGACAGCGTATACCTACCGGCATGACATTGCTCCCCAGGGCACTATACCGCTTCATTATCTACGTGATTAAACCATTACCGAACGCCTTGTTTACCGAGGTTTATAGGTTAACGGCCGTAAACCAAGTGTAATAAATAGTTAGGCTATTGCTTAGTACCCAGTTTAGTTCTATTGTTTTGATATAACTGAAGTTCTATTAGCCGATTAATTTAAAATTGATTAGATAGGTCTCTTTCTATGCCGGATTTGCCAGTCGATGTTTGGGCATTTCAAAATTTGTTCCGACTATTCTGTGTGTTTTTTATGTAGGTATAGAAAAAACATGTATCTAGAGTTGACAAAGAAAATAACAATCAAATAATATAAAGAAATTAAACTAGTATTTACAATTGAAACAATTGAGCTAACTGCAGACTGTTGCAAACAATCTACGGATAGCTCAACTGGTCCATATCAATACCAGTCGGAAGCGTCCCCAAGACGCTGGCTGCATTGCCTCGCTGTATGGCAATGCTAATGCGCTGCGCCAGTTACTCACCAGCTCTCGGGTCACGCGTCGCTTCGACCAGGCACTCAGATAATTTTTTGAAAACTCGAAGAGCCTCGGTACCCCACGGAACTAGGGTCTCGACTCCAAGGGGAGCAAATGCGTAGGCTCTGTCGAGACCTGCATATTTGCGCCTCTTGAGATCTTCGGCCAAATCTGCCGCCGAACCAGCCCTCACGGATGTCCGTCGAGTATATCGAGTATATCAGTTATCTAAACCCAATGTTAGCAGAGTATGTATAGCTCTGCTTACCTTGGGGTTAGATGATGCCGAGTGGATTATACAGCATTATTTATCTTTAATCCATCGAGTTGGCTGTTAAGTAAAATCATGGTATAATTCCTACATAAAGATATGTTAAGGTACAAATTCGTTAATCTCGCGATTTTACATACATAGGTCTAGGACACTCAAGAACGGCTAGACCAATCTTTATCATCTTTGATTTGTTGAAAGGTCCGGAATAGCAGATTAACTAATTATATAATATGAAAAATTCACAATAAAAGTAAATAATATTTCGTATGCAATGTCATCTCTGATTCTAGGGCGGAACGAAGTTTGCCGGGTCAGCTGGGGCAAGCACGGGGATTATTGCCTAGGGTAAAGTAAAAACTAATAAAAATTACGTCACTTTGTCATCGAATGCGTAAATTATTTGAAATGAACTTCAATAATGTACGCAATGTATGACGATGCGATGTCATCATTGTCTATTGTATCTCCGTGCTCGCTCTACAGCTTTCATATTATAAGAAGCACTCAAATACAGTTTCGATCAAATTAAGGCAAGTCCGAGATGAAATCTTGTAAAGCCCTCGCCAAAACGAAAACCCAAAATAATTGAAAGAGAAAATACGAAAACTTGTTTTAATATCCCGCCGATCTCGAAGGAATTATTGGAAATTCTTCCGACGGAGTTGTAACTTTATGAAAGTTATGAATTTCGTTACAAATAGAAATATTAGTATCATCGTTCCACTGGCGCATTGGTCCATCTCCATCTTGCTTGGGCAAACTGGTTTGAGCCCAGCCACACGCTTCATCTTGCTTGCGCAAACTGGTTTGAGCCCGGCCACACGCTCCATCTTGCTTGGGCAAGCTGGTTTGAGCCCGGCCACACGCTCCAACTTGCTTGGGCAAACTGGTTTGAGCCCGGCCACATGCTCCATCTTGCTTGGGCAAACTGGTTTGAGCCCGGCCACACGCTCCATCTTGCTTGGGCAAACCGGTTTGAGCCCAGCCACACACTCCATCTTGCTTGGTCAAACTGGTTTGAGCCCGGCCACACATTCCATCTTGCTTGCGCAAACCGTGTTTGTGCATGCATGTTTGCACAAATGTTTGAGCGTGTAGCTGGGCTATAACATACATAGATGAAAAAAAAGTTGATATACGAAGGTCGTAGAATAGAATCGATATTTATTTAATACAAAAAACGTTACCTACTTGAGTTTTTATGTTAATTTTATCTAGGCACTCGTTCTCACCTAATTGAACAGGTTTTTTTATATAGTATGTATATTTATGCGATGGACCGATGACCTAGTGAAGGTCGCGGGAAATCGCTGGATGCGGGCAGCGCAAAATTGGTCATTGTGGAGATCCTTAGGGGAGGCCTATGTCCAGCAGTGGACGTCGATCGGCTGATATGATGATGATGATGATGTATATTTAGTTAACAAACTATAAATAATTATAATAAATGAATTATAACTAACACTATCTTATTATTTAATTGCTTAAATTGTTCACACACATCAAGTATCGATTTGAATAAGCTGTAAACAAAGCATAATAAATGCAAAAAATGTGTGACCTGAGATCCTCAACCCGCGTGCCCAGCGTGGGGATTATGCCAGTGTCCCCTAATAAGAGCCAATGTGCTAATTAGGGGAGGCATAAGTCCAACAGTGGACTGGTATTGGCTGGTGTTGTTGTTGTTATTGAATACTTTTTCAGGAATTCGTGAAAACAATAAGCCTATTTTTAAACGAAATTTTTCGCCAGTCTCTTTGAGCTAGACATTTAATTATAAGCTACACGTTTTTCTAAAAATAAGAACGTGCCAGAAATTTTTAAAAGCTACTTACTAAAGGTACATTGGTGTGATTTGACCTTTACTTGCACCCATCAGAGTGCAAAATGATGTTAGAAGCCACATCAGACGGGCTTAGACGTGACTCGAATTTAAATATTAAAATTGACTGCAAATCAGTACTCTATTTTCATACGATCTTGGGTTCATTTCACATTATTTTTCATGATTGATTTTAATGTTTTAACGACGAAAAATAATCCCTTGTGCAGTTTGATAGTACGTTCGGAATTAATAATTTATCTAATACGAGGTCTGGTTACTTTGACGCTAGATGATTCTGTGTGGATTGTTCAGCATTATTTATTCATTTAAATTATTCATTTTATATTTAAAAAAATGCATGTCCGCAAAATTTTTTCATCAATATCCAACATTATCCAGCCGTACGTCCGTGGGGCACCGACTAACGAGGCTCTCCGGGTTTTCAAAAAAATTTCTGAGCACCTGGTCGAAGCGACGCGTGACCTGAGACTTGGTGAGTATCAGGCGCAGCGCATTAGCATTGCCATACCGCGGGGTAATGCAGCCAGCGTCTTGGGAACGCTTATTGATATGGACCAGTTGAGCTACCTGTAGATTGTTTGCAACTGTCTGCAGTTAGCTCAATTGTAAATACAAGTTTGATTTGTTCATATTATCCAACAAACTAACAACGTAAAAGTTGGTTCAAAAGAAATTGATAACATTCCAATAAAATGCCGTGACAAGACAAGAAAAGGCAAACAAAATAACTACGTGTGCGAACAACGGACTAAAGTTAAACATGAATAAAGATACAAATAACGCAATTTTGAACCGTCGAGTGTCGTAAATAGAAACCACTTTCGGTTTCGAGGGCCAATTTTAGACCAGCAGGGCTATTCTAACTCGATCGAAAACCTTCGTCGACTCGGAATCTGACACATATCCGCGCGAAATTCAAATATTTTAGCGGTTTTTAATATTTTCTGCGTTCTACAAGGAATAAAACTACCTAAAAAGTAGTTTTTCATAAGTCGCTGACCATTTTCTATCAACCCATGTTCCAATAAAGTACGATTAATGGGGCTTTTAGTAATAATGTTGATTTTAATAATAAATCTCCTAAATTATTAATTTCTCCCAAACTCGAGTCGAATCGAAATTAGTTAAAACATGAGTTCATAGAAAACGTTTTACAATTTACGTTAAGCTACTTTTCTGCTATTGATGTTGCTTGTAGAACGCAGAAAATATTAAAAACCGCTCAATTATTTGAACTTCGCGCGGATTTGTGTCAGATTTCGAGTCAAGGAAACTTTTCGATCAAGTTAGAATAGCCGTGCAGATAGCTGTGTTATAACTATAAACCTTGTGTAAAAGTGAATCGGACTTCAGTTCTCTCTTTGACAGCCTATTTTTGTTACAACTTTGCTGAGGTCAATGATTCAAGTTTAAGATTATTTATTCAGAGATATGTATATGCTGTTAGTATGTACAGTCATTGACAAAGCTGCAAAGCATTATCCTACTAATATTATAAACTTCAAAGTTTGTGAGGATGGATGTATGGATATTTGTTACTCTTTCGCGCAACAACTATACTGAACCGATTAGGCAAAAATTTGGTATGGGTATCGTTTGGGACCTAGAATAACATTAGGCTATTTTTTATTTTTTTTATTGTTTATAAAACGCGGGCGAAGGCGCGGGCAGCAGCTAGTCAATTGTAAAAACTGGTGTAGTCTTTGTAGGATTGAGTTTTAAACGCAATGGTTTTTTGGACACTTCATTTTATTCCTGACTAGCGACCCGCCCCGGCTTCGCACGGGTGCAATGCTGAGAATAAACTATGCATAAAAACATTCCCCTTGAAACACTATTTATTACAAAAAAACCGCATCAAAATCCGTTACGTAGTTTTAAAGATCTAACCATACATTGGGACATAAAGCGGGAAGCGACTTTGTTTTATACTATGTAGCGACTCTACATGCATTTTAAATCAAGGTTAGAATCATGACCTTACATAATCATAAGATAAATCGTAATAATATCGTAAAGATAAAGATAATTTATTGTCAAAACTGTGTACAAAAAGATCTTAAACAATACGTTGGAAACAACAGTTTGTCCGTCAATTACGGAAATACAATATTTAACTTAAATAACTAGGAAATTTATTGAATATTACCATACTTAAACGCAAATTCACACTATTGTCGCATTTAATTTTACAAAATTTTCATTACTTGTGAATTTATGATAAATTCATGATAAATCGTAGGCCTGTTAATGTTTACGAAATATGCTTTAGATTAGATGATTTAGGTGCCGCAAACTTTCCTTTGGCCTAGCAGAGTAGTGCAATGTTGAAATAAGGAGATAAATGACTTGTGAGATGTTTTCAAAAAATATGAGGGCTTTCGTATTTTACGAACGTGGATTCCGACCAAAATGGCACTTAACGATTGACTTTTTCCTTGGATATGATGGAGAGAGATTATCAAGCGGGAATACAAGACTTCTTTTTTAATTTTCCACCTATGTAGGTGGAGTCTCAGGGGGGATTTGTGTAATACGCCGAGCGTCCCGCTAAATGCGTCAAAAAGTTTTGCTTCATTTAGAAAGGTAGGTTACGATAGTGATGATGATTTTCACTCAGAATGCAAATGGAGAACAATCGTCGTGAGTGTGCCTGAATTATTGAAGCGAGGCTTCCACGTGGTTACCATTTCACATACGTGATGTAATTGAATTTTTAAAACACCATACATCTTTGACAAAGTGTAAGTTAGAATGTTTTTTTCATGCCAAATGAGTTTTACTTATATTCATGAAAAACTTATGTTGGATAAACTGAGGTTGGAGTACTAAAAAGTCAGAAATTGCTAAATTCTAGAAGGTAGCCTACGTGGCGTACTTGTTCCTAGGTATACATACATTATATACATGTAATCAATCGGCCTATTGTCACTTATGTTGTAATTGTCACATTTGTAAATTTTTCCCTAGTTTTAAGTGTGCAAGAAATGTATTTTCTGTCTTTCTACATAATAGAAGTTTTTCCCACTGCCCAGCGCTGGCTGCCACCGAAGCAAGAATGTATGAAAATGCCGTTGCCGTTGTAAAACATGCCATGTTTCACACATATTTGCTTCCCCAGCTGACGGCGCCAGTGCTGTGCCGTCCAGAGGAATAACACTCATTAGAGTTACGAGAATTTGAAGTTGAAGAAGTGCCAACCTATTTAAGAACGTCTGAAATACTGAAGGTAAACCAATGAAATTTATAGATAGAAGATAGAAAATGATTTATTGCACACTTTACAAAACAATTAACAAACATACAACCCCAAACAATTTGGTACAAAAAAATGTGACAATTGGCGGTCTTATCACTCACGAGCGATCTCTGATCAGTCAATATTAATAAATCAGTTGTCATAGAAGGAAGTAGAGTGGACAGGGACTTGGAGTTTCTGAAGAGAGTAGAGAAAGAGTGTGAGAATTATGAAGATTAATCAGGGCATAATGTATATTAATAATATAATTGTGTACCTACAGTCGAAATAAATAAAAAGAAAATTACAAAAACGAATGCACGCAAAAATGAATAAAATGGTCAGATAAAATTGATAAGGTTTATTCCCAAATTGCGTGATGAGATATGGCCATTTATTTATTTATCTTTGTAATTAATCGCATTTTTCCATGAACTGTTTGGAAAAACGGTATAAATGTTGCACGCCATTTTTGTATTTTTTTCTTTATGTGCAGGTTTCTAGCCCATTATTTATGCTAAATGTGGTTAGTATTTGGGAAATGGTTTCCTCAGCAATATATGTACGTATCAGTTCTCCTACGTCCACCAATGAAGATAAGGTTTTCGTTCACAAGTGAACGTAAGAAGGATGACGCTTATACACCAAAACTCCAAATCAGTTGCAAAAATTATCAATAAATAAATTCAAACAGATTGCCAAACATAATAAACCTTTATTAAAATGCTTAACGCAAAATATGATATTATCTAGGATAAAAAAAGCTTGGGACGAGTTTTTATCCAACTCGCAAACTAACAATCTATAATCTCAAACCACAAACATAGTTAAAGGTTTCGTGTTCGCATCTTTCCTTTACCTTAAAAATACGTCGTTTAAAAATATTGAAGTGCACAAAAAAAAATTATAATCTTACTAGCTTATACCTTCATACTAGCTAATACTTATAGCTTATACCTTCAGGGTATCTAAGTTTCAGTGTCATTCCCTTACTTCCTTCTCGTTATCTTTGTACGAAGTCACTTCTCGTCCAATTATATCTGTAGTGCCCGTAGTTGGCAACATTCCAAATAACTCTTTATAGCTTTGTGTACTATAGAATTAATTCCAGGTAAGACCGACTGCTTTCACGAGACCCTTTGCTTTTAGATTAGGTGTAAAAAGGGTCGTAAAGGTGTAAAGGTTAGATAAAGTGTTAAAATAAATAAATAATACTGGACAATCCAGACAGCATCATCTAGCCCCAAGCTGAGCAGAGCTTGTGTTATGGGTACTAGATAACTGATATTATGTACTTAATACAATAGATTACATAGATGGATATTTTTAATGAACATAGATAATACCCAGAACACCCATGACAAATATTTGCAGACCGTACAAACATTTGTATTATATATATGAATTTAATGATGCTCTGTCTATTTTTTTTTATTTCCATTGTAGGTTCATAACATACACTTGATGTCGTTAATTTCTAAATTAAAATATGTCTCCTATAACACAATTTAACAGGAAAAAGGAAGCATAAGGGATCGTATACAGAAAGAAAACAGACAGACAGTCAAATCTTAAGTACTAGTCAAATCGTAAGCTATCGTCTATATATCATATATATAAATATATATCTGTATATAAAATAAACAACCCTCCTAAAATGTACCTCCAGAATAATTTTTATATTAGTGAGGTATAGTTTTCATTAAATATAATCTTTATAATATAAGCGTGGTGATTATGGCAAATCCCCCCCTACATGGTAGACTATCCACTCGATGGACCGATGACATCGTAGCGGTCGCAGAGTCGATGGATGGAGGCGGCTCAGAACCGCTATTTGAGGCGTCGTACGGGGGAGGCCTATGTCCAGCAGTGGACGTGTATGGGCTGATGATGATGATGATGATGAATCTTTATAGGCACGTAATCTGTCAGCTCGATAAATACCGAAGCTATCGTTAGTTCAAATATTTCATAGAGTCTGTTTCTTTTTAAAACTAGTGTAGCGATCAATGAAATATGAAATATTGCTTTCTTTCATTCAGTAAAAAATAAAAACGTTTGGACGGAGTAAATTAAAATTATATTAATTAAAGGCACATTAAAGGTACCTACATTTTTATTTATAGCACGTTTGCTCTAACCTACGGCCGAATTAATTCCTCCCTTATTACTTAGGGGTATAAAAATAGTTAACAACCTATACTCAAACACACCAAATATATACAAAAAAAATCATAAAAATCAGTCAAGTCGTTTCGGGGGAGTTTGGTTACAAACATTGTGAGACGAGATTTTTATATAAACATACGTATAAAGATACTTTTCGAAATGTTATTATTTCGATTACTTTCCTTGTCGCAGTACCTGTAAACAAACTGGGTCACACTAACTGCCGAAGCAGTCATTCGAACGGATATAAGGAGAAAACTTACCCCGCTCTAAAGTTCCCAGGATTCATAAAACTAGAACTTTGAAAGCGATCTGGAACCAAAACAGAGCTAACACTATTTGAATAAGTTTTTAAAAGTATGTCGAGACCTTAGAATGTTTCGAAAACATTTGAAACTTTTTAATTTTCCATGTTGTTGCGTTAAATAAGCTGTGACGGTGAAATTATCACAACGTATTGTAAAACAAGCCGTGGGGTCGCGGCGTACGAATATCGACCCCTCCAACTCAACCCGTGGATGTCGTAAAAGCCGACTAAGGGAACCTACCAGAGGAAGGGCAGCAGCTTCCTTCTGAGTATTTTTAAACACCAACACTGCGATCACCAATCCGCCTGCCAAGCGTGGTGATTATGGCAAATCCCCCCCTACATGGGAGACCACCCACTCGATGGACCGACGACATCGTAGCGGTCGCAAGGAGTCGTTGGATAGAGGCGGCTCAGGACCGCTATTCGTGGCGTCGCATGGGGGAGGCCTATGTCCAGCAGTGGACGTGTATGGGCTGATGATGATGATGACGATGATTGTAAAACAAAGTCTGACGCGTCTGTCTGTTTGTCTGTTTGGGATATACTCAAAAGCTACTGACCGGACTTCGGAACAATCCTTAGAAAGATTCATGAGAAAGGTGTAGGTATATAATTTGTCAAGTTTTTGTGTAAATTGGTTGAAATATAACGATAATTGTTGGAAGTGTCGTCGGAAAAAGTCAAGCCGCCTGGGAGCTTTAATCGAAAACTCTGCCTAATCCGTTTGAGATATGTATGCTCTACTACCCGTGTGAAGCCGGGGCTGGTTGCTAGTAGAAGATAAAAATATCGCTTGCACTTGGGCCGGAATATGTGGTCCTGTTCTAAAGGACAATGGGCTGAAATGTATGGAGCCTGGGACCACCCTCCAATAGCAATAAAATCTATGTCGTTGGATAGGTCTATTCAATCGGAACAACTATTGCTATGACAGCTTTGCTGTTACAACTGTCCGTTCAAATATATATATCCTCATAGACACAACATATAGATATATATCCGTACAATGTCGTCGGTCCATCGAGTGGATGGTCTCCCAACACTCCGTTTCGTATTGCATCGTGGCCGCCACTCGAGAACCTTTACGCCCCAGCGGTTATCAGTTCTGCGAGCTATATGACCTCCCCACTGCCACTTCAGCCTACTAATTCTGATAGATATGGATATCTTTTTAAAATATACAAATACATAGATAACTTATCCAAATTAACGATCGTCCAAATGAAAAAGAACTTTGAATACCTATCACGAAGCTTTAATATTCGTTTTATTTTCTAAGCCCTCATTAAAATTCAAAAGTGTATGTTTCTGCTAGGTTCTGGCATCCGAAGTTCAGATTCTGTATTAAATATTCATGTTTATATTCCAATAAAAACCAAAGGTGAACTGCAGCAATTTTATTGAAATTATTCGTAATGTAACTGCTATGCGACTTTTTATATTAAAATGGAAATTCAGTTACCTTAAGCATCATAAAATAGAGAAATAAACGGATGAAAAATAGATTTTATTTCAACTAGTTTTTATTAGGTGTAGGTACTTTTTCAGTTCGGACACGCTTACAAATAAGTTTTGTATTCAGTAATTGGGTCTAGTAATGCAGAAGCCGAGCAACCTCGAATTTTGCGAAAATAAGTAATTTTGCTTTTTTGGGTGATTGGCTAGATAATATTAGATTGACTCAGCCCTTTATCTTTATTTGCTTTCATTTTTCATTACACTTCTATAATAATAATCATCACCAGCCCGTATAAATCTACTGCTGAACATAGGCCTCCCCCAAATGACGCCACGAATAGCGGTCCTCCATCCAACGACTACCTGCGACCGCTACAATGTCATCGGTCCATCTCGAGTGGAAGGTCTTCCCACACTCCGTTTCGCGTTGTATCGCGGTCGCCACTCGAGAACCTTTACTCCCCAACGGTTCCCCTAAGTACATTATGAGTAAAAGAGTGCCCCTTTACAGCACACAACGCATGTACAATTTTACAAGTCAAAGATTGTATATTTATACAACAGTATTAATATAATGTAGGTATAATGTCTTTGCCAATAAATGACTTTTCTTTATTCTTATTCAGGTCTACGTGCTATATGGCCAGCCCATCGCCACTTCAGCCTACTAATTCTGAGAGCTATTTCGGTAACTTTAGTTCTTCTAGGGATTCCCGTATTCCGGATTCTATCGCGTAAAGAAACTCCGAGCTCTCTCTCCATAGCTCCCTGGGTGACTATAACAATCATTCTCGTATCATTAAGTGCGGAACTGCTGTCGACCAGCTTGGTCATCATGGATTATCGTGTACTAGGGCTACCGGTCGGTTATCTCGCCATGCCAGCCTTAACGACATCATCCGGCGGGCCTTTGTCACCGCTAATGTACCAGCTATTCTCGAACCGAATGGTCTGTTGCGTGACAATTGTGAGAGGCCCGACGGTATGACACTAGTCCCATGGGAGTTGGGCAGGCCCATTGTGTGAGACGTGACATGCGTCGACACACTTGCGCCTTCCCATCTTACGAAGTCATCCGTGAGGGCTGGTTCGGTGGCCAAGGATCTCAAGAGGCGCAAATATGCAGGTCTCGACAGAGCTTACGTATTTGCTCCCCTTGGAATCGAGACCTTAGGTCCGTGGGGTACCGAGGCTCTCCGGGTTTTCAAATAATTATCTGAGCGCCTGGTCGAAGCGACGCGTGACCCGAGCTGGTGAGTATCTGGTGCAGCGCATTAGCATTGCCATACAGCGAGGCAATGGCGACGCTTCCGACTGGTATTGATATGGACCAGTTGAGCTATCTGTAGATTGTTTTCAACAGTCTACAGTTAGCTCAATTGTTTCAATTGTAAATACTAGTTTAATTTGTTTCTATTATTTTATTTTAATTTTCTCTGTCTATAAACATAATATTTTCGGTAAATAGTTCGTGGCATCATGTGCAGTTGATGTCGTAAACATTTTCATTTAAAACTTCTCCAAGAGCCATTTACAAACGTTCAACGCAGTTGGGGCGTGATTTTTATTACTTTCGGACTGAAGCTCAGTTATACACACACTATTTTAAAATTGTTTTTGCCTCACTTACTGGATTTAAATATACCACATTACTTTTTCCACTTTAGACTATGTGTACTGTGTACGTTATTCACTGTTTTTAATCCTACCTTAATCTTCTCATTACCCTGTATATTAATGAAGAAAATTACAATCAAATAATAAAACCAAATTAGAACTTTTATATTTAAAATTGAGCTAGCTGCAGACTGTTGAAAAAATCTACAGGTAGAACAACTGAGCTATATCATAACTAGTCGGAAGCGTCCCTTATAAGTTAGTTTGTAAAAGTACTTAAAATTATGTCCCTTATGTCCCTGTCCCCCAACTAAACGATGTAGAAATTGACAGAGATTCTTTTTAGTTCATTCAGGGCCGAGTTATTTATAATGTATAGTTTAACTTTTTTATGACCCAAGACGCACATGTATTTCTGGTGGTCCTCTTGAGCAGTGAATGCGTTAAACACGGTCAAAGTTTTGGTCTAACGTACATAGCTTTAAATTTTACTACCAACTGCTGTAATCTGATTATTATTGGATCAAAAGGCCGAATATCTTCTTTTAGCAATGAAAAAGGAACACTCCTTTTCCATTTAGGTCAGGTCTTGACTTATTTTTCTTAATCTTGCTTGTTAATAGGGTCTAACCTTTAAGATTAAGCAGCCTTAATTCTTTATTTCTTTAAGATAAAGTAACCCAATTTCTCTATCGGGACTTGCGACGTGACCCGAGGGGTATTACGACAAAATCTTGGTCTCCAGCTAGGTCAAATGATAAGAACGAACAAAATTAGCTTTTTTATTAATTTTTTAAGCTTTTGGTTACCTTCTTGTCTCAATCTATACTAATATTATAAAGATGAAAGATTTGTATGTAAGTATGTTTGTAACGAATTGGCTCAAAAAGTACTGGACCGATTTTAAAAATTCTTTCACCATTTCAATGCTACATTACCACTGATTAATACAGGCTATTTCCTGCATTTACTGTACGTTTATGCCTAAATGTTTAAAAAAATAATGTTCACCCGTGCGAAGCCGGGACGGGCCGCTAGTAACAGATTAATAGGGTACTAGTACAGACCTTTAAAGATGGATAAATAAATAAAACTGAACAATTCATACATCATCATATAGCCCCAAGCTAAGCAGAGCTTGTGTTAGGGTATTAGATGACTGATATACATAATACAATAATTACATAGATAGATATTTTTTATTAAACATAGAAAACATCCAGAACACCCGGAACAAATATTTACAAATCTATAAACATTTCTCCCAAGGGTGCCGTGGAAATCGAACCCGCAACCTCTTGCAGGCAAACCTTCGCCCGCGGCTACTCATCGGTCATCATATTACTAAGAACGAGTCCATTAGCACGTATATTAATGTTACTATACTTAAGAGTGCGCATTGCGCGCCATTTTGTAAAAAGGATAGCAATAGGATGTTGCGTTTATAGGAGCGGGACAGAGCATACGTTTTTGGAAAGGCGGAAGCGCAAAAAATAAGTTTTTATCATATAATTACTAGTTAATTAAACAACCAATCGAAAAATTAAAAGACATAACTCAATAAATACTTCAAGCTTTCTTGACAAAACAAAAACCCAACAAATAAAATTTGCTGTTCCTGAGATAAATAGCAAAATTTGTGCAAAACATGTATTTTTCAAAATAATATTTTATCAAGAAAATTTTCACCAATCGTGTTTTTGAAACACGTAATCCAAGATAAAAGTTTAAAGTATCATTTCCCTAAATTTGAAGGTAGTAGCTTTCACAGATTCTGAGATAAATAACGATTTCTAATACTAAATTGCTTATGGCACACTCTTAAGGTCAAGACACTTGGTCCATGTGTTCTTTAAGTACACAATATGATGAAGTTATATGTATTTATACTAGCTGACCCCGCAAACGTTGTTTTGCCATCGTCCACTGACGGTTGAAGATTATTACAGTACTAACTAAGATCGCTATAAAAAATAAGGGTTGGTGTTAGAAAAGTGAAAATTGATGTTATTATAAATTTAGTTTATATGTATATTCTAGTGTCAAATCATAAGAAAATTTGTCCAAAAAATAAAATATTTAGGGTTAACTTAGGGGTATAAAAAATTGTTAACCTATTCTCAGACCTACCAAATATACACGCAAAATTTCATAAAAATCGGCCAACCTGTCTCGAAGGAGTTTGGTGTTGACAGTGTTTGTACACTGTCACTCGGCATTTTTATATCTATGATTTAATTTTACTTTATTTGCCGAAATACCAATCTAGCCTCATCTCTCACAGTCTCTCGCCAAAACCATTACTTAACCAACATAGCCAGTTTAAAAAGCATTTAACTAATCGCTTGCCCATAAATTCTCGTCTCACAGAGTGTTATAAATTGTGTTGGTTCGCGTGCGGAAAACAAAGATTTTCGATAAAATATAGGAGCGGAGGACGTTTTTCGGTTGCGATTGAGGGTTTTTGGGAATTCTGTGCTGTTATTTGTAATCAAAGTGGCGGCATCTATTTATCAATCACACTATCAAAGTGGCGGCATCTATTTATCAATCACACTAATATCTATTATAAGTGTGTAAACTGTGTAAAATGGATATTTATTTGTATGGATGGATGTTTGTTACCTCTTACAGCCAAAACTACTGAACAGATCGGGCTGTAGTTTTGCATATTCTTAACATAGAGTTTACCTACTTTTTATATAGAGAAAATCACGTTTAAAACCGCCTATAGAAGATATTTCTACATATGGATAGGATAGGAATCCTACTTTCTAGGATAGGATAGGAATTCTACATTCTACTAATATTATAAATGTCAAAGTTTGTAAGTATGGATGTATGGATTTGTTACTCTTTCAAGCAAAATTTTGTTATGATTTTTGGTATGGGTATAGTTTGGGACCTGGAATAATATTAGGTTATTTTTATCCCGATGAAACGCGGACGAAGGCGCGGGCAGAAGCTAGTAATAGAATAATTTCAAAATAAAGTAGATCAAGTAAATTTAATTCGTTAAACACAAGTTAACCATAATATCGTAGTTAGAACTTTTACGTTTAAAAAGCCCCAATTTGTTTCAACTGCCAACTCAATATCAAAAGGCATCAAAGGTCATCCGATTAAAACTAAAGTTTCATTAAAAATAAAATAAAAACAGTAATTTGTGATCGCGTGTTTCATGAAACACCGTTTGACAATGTTTCCGTGATTAAATTAGGTTACATTCGTCAACAAAAGTTTCACCTTATAAAGTTTTTCGTGTTACCTTCGAATTGTTTCAAGAAACACGTTTAGATTTTTGAATTTTTTTAAGTTAAAACAACAAGGAAATTTTATATTTCTAAACCCTAACGACTTCTGTGCAAAGTAAGATATGTCATATTATAATGTAGGACTTTAGATGATCTACATTCTCAATTATCAAAGTGCTTTATTTCCTTTAGACCTTACAGGACTCTTGGACACGTCACTATGTTAAAATTACATAAGTAAAACGGAGAAATAAAGTGATATCTTAGGTTTTTTTTTCACTTCAATCTTTTTAAGATTAAGTAAGAGGTAACGTAGAGATTCTAGATCTCCTACAGTCCTACATTATAATGTGTACATGCAACACGTGATGTTTATGATTTATCAGCGTTGGAGTTATCATTTCTTGGTAACTAACTGTTACCCCGATTTTCATGAAACTAAAAACATCTCGATATTTGAGAAGATTCACATTACTTAGGTACTAGGTGAGCCGTAAACTTCGTAACAACTACTATTTTTCTCCCTATTTTTTTTCTTTAAGACCACATCTGTGGTTGTAGAATGTAGATGTAGCTGTTTTTATATTTAAGTGAAACTAACGAAAAGCAATAGATTTTTAAGATTATATATTCATGGCTTCAAATCAGCAAAAAATATTCCTCAAACCCCAGAAGTGCCGTATTGAATAGAATTTTGTAACAACATGGTTTTATACATACAAGATGGTTTTATATGTACATACCTACATATAAGATTGTTTAGCATTATTTATTTATTGAAAATCGTGACGATGGCAAATTACTTTTCGTCTAAGTAGTTTTATTTTGCCTTGTGGAACAAAATTTAATATACCAGGCAATGTAAATCGAACGCCCCTAAAAGTTTATTTTTTCTCATGGTCTCAAGCAAATAGGTACAGTCTGCAACATAAACATCACCCTCGTTTCCAGTCGGGCAAAAATGTCTTCTCAAGTCTCGTAATCTAAACACAAATTCAAAAAACTTGTCACTCATTAGTTGTTAAAACAAAATGTTTGCCGCAATGCACAAAACATTAATTGTGTATTATCACGCGATCGTTTTGTATTTACATTGTTATACTTAATTTATACTGTAATTAGAGGTGGTTAGAACCGAGGGTGGGTGTAAAGTAAGGGTTCGATAGGTACCTGAGCCATTATATTTCCCATGTTATAAGAAAACAAGGTATGTTCTTCCGAGACACGATGGTCACGTGGGTGTCGCCAGGCTACGTCATCGACACCATCGGCGAATGAGAAGACGAATCTGTTTCCTGGTGATACTAGTAGCGTAAAATCGTAACTCCCCGAACTCTGATAAAGCTATGAGGTTTTGTATTTACCCATTATTTATCACATTGACTTGTATTTTAACTAACGCTGTTGGACTGATTTAACAAACTTATATAATTGACGATTGTAATTTTTTATTGATTTTTCTTTTGATCCTATCACATTTGTTTCCCACCTTCTACATTTTGTTGAATTACAGTGGCAACTGGACAGTGACGTCACCTGGTGACACTTCCGGAAGAGCTGACCTGTTTTCTTGGATCATGATATTTCCCTGTTCAACAGGGCAATAATTATAAATATAGGGAAATAAAGCATAGATTCACGCGAAATTCAAATATTTTGGCGGTTTTTAATATTTTCTACGTTTGAAATTTCAAATCGTATGAAATCGAAGAAAATTCTATTCGTCACAATGAATATCTCCCAAAAATATGTATGTTGATTTGACTTGTAAATTGAAAATTGGACTTAATGTAAATTGCACAAAATACTACATATTGCAAAAAAAAAAAACAATGCAATAGAATTTGGATCCTATGCCATTAGTACTGGATCTATATTCAAGAGCAGCTCAGTTTTCCGCACGAAGCTCTTCTATGTAGACCTGATGTCACCTGCCATGAATCACATACTTCTGGGCTTGGCTAAACGTGACGTCACCGCCATTTCATTAGCACTTAGTAACTTGTACTTAATCTGTGGTGGTATTCTTTGAAACCATTTGGTACCAACCTCTCTAGCGCGATGGGCGAAGGTCCGCGTGCGACGTAGGAGGTTGCGTGTTCGATTCCCGCCTCGGGACAAATATTTGTACGATCTGCAGATATTTTTTCAGGGTGTTCTGGTCATTTTTAATGTAGAGTAAAAATATCTTTATACTATGTAATATATTGTATTATGTACCTATATCAGTTATCTAGTATCCATAACACAAGCTCTACTTAGCTTGGGGCTAGATAATGCTGTGTGAATTTCCAGTATTATTTATTTATTTATTTGTTAACTAAGAAATATAAATTCATGCAGAAAATTTGTAAACATCATCTAGCTCCAAAATAATATAGGTAGGTAAGCTTGCGATAGTCATCCTCCCTATTTTTTTTATACGTATACACAGAATGGCACCTACATATAGTAATCGCAATCGGAAACTGTACCAAATGGCAGATCCTACTAATATTATAAATGTCAAAGTTTGTTAGAATGGATGGTTGTATGGTTGTTTGTTCCTCTTTCACGCAAAAACTACTGAACTGAAGGCAATATTGCGCGGGCAGTAGCTGCTCATAAATAAAAACTTTTGCCATGGCGGGAAACGCACTTGCAATCTTTTACACGGACTTTCGCTCACTCCGCCGAAAATGACGTAGTTTGCATTGAAAACATTCAAGCTTTTCGGAAATTTTCATTTTAAATTCATTTCACTAAATTCTGTTTCCTTCAGAATTTCGTACGGTGTAATGTTATTGTTTTTCTATGATAATATGGAAAGAGAAACCTCAGGGCTGCCAAAGGTCAGGTTATTTATGAAGAAAACGAGATTTCAAATACCTACCTATTTCAGTTCAGGGTGGATTTTTGAGGTGGAATTTGAAAAGGTAAAAAAACTTTTGAAAGTTAAAAGAACTAACGTATTCGTTGTATTCACCATACATAAATGACCAACTAGCAGTCGTAGTAAAAAAAAAATACTTGCAAAAAAAAACAGTTTTTTTATATTTTGGTAGTTACTTTATACGTTATTTTAAAGTAGTATTGTATTTGCAAGTAAAAGTAAAAAAAGTCAAAAGTCAAAAATTCTTTATTTCCGTGAATACAATAAACATACACTTAGAAAAGGTCAAATTGTTAAAATTAAACACTGACATGGAAATAAAGTGATATTTTGATTTCGCTCGCTTCGGTGTGTAGGCTAAAGTAAAGAAGCGCGAAGAAACCTTTAGCCTGTTAGGTGTTATTTTTCGAGTTCGAGCAAAATCCGACTCAAGATTTTTTTTCTTCTAGATAGTCTGATATTTTGTAATAAGCAACCCAAAATATTTGTTTCACAACAAGAAAACTTAGAAGGAGAACTGTTTAGTCAAGCTTAAATTCTGATGCACTTGGAACAAACCCAAATGATAAGACCACAGTATCCGAACTCTAACATTCTTAATCTCAACCGTATTTCCCACCAAATAGAGACGTGACAAAAATTCAAACAGGTCCTTTTCTACTGGTTTCTTGCATTCACGAAACAAAATAGTATCTGTTCTTTCATGTCACCAGGAAGTTACAATGTTATGTAGTTTCAAAGAATTTCAAATGTAGGATAAGCAAATGCATTTTAGTTAAGAATATTTACTAGAAAGTTCGTTGGCTAAGGTTTTGTTTTTGCTTGAAAAGATCTAAAGCTGTGGTCACACTGGTGCTTGCTGTGATTGTGATGCTACGTGATAGTAAAGCTTCCTTACCGTCACGTAGTCCGTGGCCCACAAGAATGTAGCGAGGTAGTTAATTGGTGGAATGCGTCAAAGTCACCCAATAGGCTCGCTTGATTTTCATATCTCAACTTGAACTTTTTGGTTAATGGCTCTGCGTCTGGATTGACACAATCTCAGCGATTTTATTAGCTAATTTTGACACAGAGGGTTTTGCTTTGAGGGAGAAGTTTTAATACACAGATGGAAGCCGCTGCTCTTCCTCTGGTGCTGACTAAGAGAGTAAGTAGAGCGAAGAAGAGAGAGTAAGGAGCTGTTTTACGATATCCACGGGCTGAGTTCAATTGTTACGGCCTACGTCACTTAGCTCCACAGAAATCTAAATAATGCTTAGCTCTGATGGAAAATACGATAAAGCATGGCTTCTTAAAAATAACGAATATTATCTCAAATGCATGCAGAGAGTTACTCCAGGCTTTTGGGTCGTTTTTCGACATCTTCACTTTGCTCTGTTTTAGTGCAAAACCGCCAGTAATCCAGTCAATTCACTAAGCTTCAACGCTTTTTATGTGTCAAGTAATACCTCCCCTAAATCGAACATTCAGAAAACCAGAACGGGAGCCGCATTGTCACGCACATTAAGCCGGAAGTATGGAAATAAAACAAAGTCACTGGGTTTACGAGTACGTTGACGCTTAACTCGCTAAGTGTGTCAAGGACCTTAACTAGAATAAAGTGAGGAAGGTAGGAAATGCGAGGTAAACGGTCCTATATTTTTTCAACTTGATCTCTTTTATTTTTGTTGGTTTGGGTTGCAAGACGCCAAGATAGAACTCCAACTCTACTAATAAAACCTGTATGTAAACCCCGATTCTATGTATATTATTCCAATTAATCTTTGAGCGGACGAAGCTAAAGCTATTCGACAACCGATTTGGCGCGGTGGGCGAAGGTCCATGACATCCACGGCTGTCGACTGTCGACAGTCGACGAGCTGTCGACTTTTACACCGCGATGGCTATTGCTATGGTACCGTCTTATAAAAATTAGAGAACTACCACACTGAACCAAGCGTAGGTCTTCTTCTTCTACTGGAAATTTCATTTGTTTTAGTCCTGTTAAAATCATGAAATTAATTTAATTATTTAATTTTGGCTCTGCATCTGGTTTGATACAATTTATGCAAGAATATGAGATCTCACTATAAGGAATCTATCAAACGTCAAAGTCATGTCACAATGTTTTATATTTAAAAATAATAAGCTTCAATAAGAAATCGATCGCATTTTACCAATCAGGCATTGTAGGTACATAGATTGAGGTTTTGACTCTATGGATTGAGGATTTTTGCTTCCGGTATTAACCACAGACATCTCAGCTAGTATCGATATACAGACACACAGACACAGACATCATCATCATGTATGTGGTACTAACCAACGTTTGTAATGATGCTGTTCTTCACTATATATTATCACAAACAATTACAGAACTATACTGGTCTGTGATATTATAAACCAAAGTCTTCAGCCGCGTCTGTCTGTTCGCGATACGCTCAAAAACTACTGTACGGATTTTTATGCAGTTTTCACCAATAGATAGAGTGATTCATGAAGATGGTTAAGGTATATAATTTGTCAAGGTTTTGTGTAAATTGGTTGAAAAATAGAGTAAAAACTCACTGCTATCTTGACATCTAACGAACAGTATTGGAGTGTCGGAAAAAGTCAAGCCGCTTGGGAGGCTTCTATCGAACACGCTGCGTAATCCCTTTGAGTTACGAGTAATATAACAAAACAATGCATGGTGGGATATTCTACTTAGTCCACGCGGGTGGGTCAGCTAGTTTTTGAATAAATAATTTTATTTCAAACGGCCTACGTTACCCACAATATTAAAGTCAGAACTACATCACTCACAGTGATATAGTTGTGACTTTAATATTTGTCCCTGCCCTAGCTTTAGGCTTCACGACTGAGAGGGCAGCGAAGTGTGTTGACTTAGGTTACTCGTTAGACTTAGTTACCTAAGTTTAAGTGGTTTGGTCTAGTTAAGCTCGTGGATGTATTTTATGGTTTGTAGTAAATGTGTTATTCGGAAAGTATTTGTTTGAAGAAATATTTGTTTGTTTCGATTCCTAGGGATATGGGTAAACTTCGGATAAAGTCGCTTCCTGGTGATACGAGAGACGTATGAAACGTGGAAAAATTTAGATCTTCTTAAAATCGATCGATTTGTTTAAAATTTAGCTTATTTTCTAAGCTATCAGAATTAGATTGCGATTTTTGATAGTTGTTGGTGTTTTGGTAGTGGGGTACGAATCACTTCTGTGGCATCAATCCACTGATAGTTTTTAAGAGGTTGTCTCAAAAATTTTAATACGTTTCGTAGCTTCTTTGTTCTGGTTACAATATTTGTCGTGTAATATTTTTTTATGCAGGCCCACACCTACGCTATATCCCTAAATGTTTTAAAAAGACAACACATATGATATACAGTTTATATTTAATTTTAGCAGCACGCTAGTATACACACGCAAATTTTCGTCCGCTGATTCCCTATGAATTACGGTTGTAACTAATTGTAATTACAATAGCTGCCACATTATACGTCTACTTTAAAGAACCTGTACCTATCTAAAAAAAAACAATCGTCTCAAAAAAGCGACAGCTATCGTTACGAAATAAAATCGCCGGGTTCCGGGCATGTTTTAATCCAATTATACTGGATCGTAACAATCGTTACAATGCAAAACCATCAAGTGCTTACACACTCAATAGCTGCGCAAGCTGAATGGGGCGAGCCATAGACAAACAATAGATAGGGAAAAGTGGTAAAACAACTCTTTTTCATTGCCATTCGCCATTGTTATTGTACGCTTTCACTCGGATTTTCATTATTTTGAAAAGGGATTGACATCTTGTTACCGTTTTTAATGGATTATGTGTTCAGATTTTCCGCTTTTTTCAGATTGGTTGTATTTTCCAGTAAGTTATTTATTAGCTTTCAAGCTTTAGCTTTTTTTTCATTCAAGTAACTTTGTAGCTGGCAAGGTGCGGTAAAATCATGGATATTTTATATGTACATGATTTACCGCATTCGATCTTTATTTTTTCTTTTATATCTTGACAAAATAACATGCATTTTGAGAATCAGTTAATCTTAGTTAGCTTATCTGCGCTCAGACACAACTACAATAACAAAAATTAAAGTTAAAACAAGTCTACTTGCTTGATCATTTTGTAAAACATTACTGACAGGCTTGAGCCAAATTGCAGGTAATAGGTCAACACTTAAAATAATGGCTCCTGAATTTAAAGTTCAGTTTCAGAGTATCTCGTGACGAGTTAATGAACGAAAAGGTTATTTTACAGGATTTTCAAGGTTTTCAGACGAGAATTCTTTAATAAACAATTCTAGAAGCAACCATAATAGTATGTTATAGAACATAACGTAATAATGGTGTTTTTAGTTGTGAATTTCTTGAAAATTGTTTTACGCATTTTTAATAACATTGTGTGTTAGAAAATGTCACGTCTGTTTTCCAGGATTTTCCTTTTTCGCATCTACAATATATAATAATAGCTGTAGGCCACGGGGATAGGGTAGAATACACGAAAATTACATCGAATCGTCATAGATTGCGTAAATTATTGAAATTTAAGGAATGAATCTCTATTATGCATTCCATCACGTTGTGACCTGGTTTTTCTCTATTATACCCTAGACAAAACGATCCGCGCTTCGCCTGCTGCGGGAGCCAAAATAATGGAATTCAATATTTATGATAAAGTGTGCGTTTAACTCTATCAGATATCATGTACACAATAAAAGATCTGTTTTAGTATGAGACTATCAGATGCTGTGTGAATTGTCCAGCATTTATTATGGAATTTTACCTTCAACGAATGCACTCCGTTTTAGGATTTTCTCAATGCCCGACAAACCATATACGTATAGTACTTATTGGAAACTACATAAAATTAACTACAGAATTCACTTATGTACTAAATACCTAAGTACATACAATAGACTAACTATGAATATCTACATTGAACCACGTGTTTAGTTAGTACACGACATTATCAGATTAGTTCAAACAGAGTTAATTGTCTTCAAAGAGGATAATGATAAGCCGTGCTAATTAAGGCTTTAGCTAATTGAATTTAGAGTCTAAATCAATAACTACATGTGGTCTTATCCTTACTATATAATATTATAAATGCGAAAATAACTCTGTCTGTCTGTCACGTTTTCACGGCAAAACTACTGAATCGATTTAAATGAAATTTGGTAGGTACACAGATATTTCGGCCATGGGGCCGCGGCGTACGAATATCGACCCCCCCGACTCAACCCATGGATGTCGCAAGACCCGACTGAGGGAGCTAACAAGAGGAAGGGCAGCAGCTTCCTTCTGAGTATTTATCAACACCAACACTGCGATCACCAATACGCCTGCCAAGCGTGGTGATTATGGCAAATCCCCCCACATGGGAGACCATCCACTCAGATGGACCGACGACATCGTAGCGGTCGCAGGGAGTCGATGGATGGAGGCGGCTCAACACCGCTATTTGTGGCGTCGTACGGGGGAGGCCTATGTCCAGCAGTGGACGTGTATGGGCTGATGATGACAGATATTTAGAGCCTGAGTAAGGACTAATGCTACTTTTTAACGCGAAAAATCGTGAGCGATAAGACCCCCAATTGTTTCATTTTTTGTACCAAATTGTTTGTATTGTTTTTTATTTGTTTTGTAAAGTGTGCAATAAAGCATTTTCTATCTATCTATCTAATAGAGTATGGAGTAGTGCCTAGTAGAGAGAGTCGTTGGAGGGAGTTGTTGCAGGTAAACGACAAGTTTTTTAATTTTTTATGTAAACGACAAGTTTTTTGAGTTTACAGCTTTGGACTCGCGACTTATGGCATGAATTAACGAGTACTAACCGCTATTCGTGTCGTCGTTTGGGGGAAGTCTTTGTTCAGCTGTGGACGTATACGGGTTGATGATGAATAATAGAGTAAATCTAAAAATGTCTACTTAATAGAGTCAAGCTCGGACTGTAGTGAGAGTAAACGCAAAACGTTCCAATCTTAACAAAATGGTGTACGGATATTGAATTAACTCTAATTTTTTATTTATTTATTTATAGCGGTTATTAAAGTGTTGCCAAACTGGGCCTGTACTTCGGTTAAAACAAGCATAAAATCATTTTCCACATTTAGCTCGGCAAAGCTCTTTATTATCTCGGCGATAAAAAGAGCCAGATTTTTATTTTGCTTCCCGCATTTTAAAGCTATTACGGTAGGCATTATAAGGATGGTCACAGATGAAAGCTGTACTTATACAGAAGTGGCGAAAACCTTACTTTAGGACCTATTAGCATATTGAATTATTTTTGCGTCAATAGATAAGTACAAGTGGCGGCACGTAAGTCTAGCGCTGAGCGTTACGCGGAAGGGATAGCTGCGCATGAGTAATGTACCGCTAGCCCCGCACAGGTACCTTATTTTTTACTTCAGCGCAATAACGGCCAGCGCTAAAGTTACGTGACGCTATGTATAACGTAAGACTAGGAAAAATAATATTGTAGGTAAGATATTTAAAGATACTGTGAGTAAATCTAAATTTTATCAAGTTAGATTTCTTACAAATATTACGGTGTCTGTACTGTTTAGAATACACTGTGACTTAGATTTTTGGATTGGGTTGAACGGGGCATATGTTTTGGGTTGAAAGGAGAAAAACAATATTGGGTAGAAAAATTGCGGGTTGAACGGGAAAGCACTCAAACTGTCTTTTTTCCAGAAAAAAGTATTGCCTCAATGTGGTCCAGGACAACAACAATACAAAAAAAAATCTGTTCAATCCATTCAGCAAGAACCTAGTTTAAGCGTTAAAAGTACTGCTAAAAATCTACTTTTAGCTTTACATCAACAGATAAGTATATAATAAAAAGTACCTACCATTATGGTATTGAAGTACGTACTTCTCTAAAAAATTCAGTCCAATAAATTCCGTACCTAGTTTGGTCGTAATAAAGTCCGACCACACTAATTCATGCATTATTTTATTTTCATTGTATGTACAATACTTGCAGTGCATAATTATATATATACATAGAACATGGACCGTGGGAGTGGATACGAGAATACATATATGTATATATGTATATGAGACCACTAATCCCACTAAAATAACATTTCTCGCATCCACTCCCACGGTCCATGTTCTATCAACCTCATATAACTCGCTGCCTATACGAATGTATCTGTTACATCTCATCTGGGCCTAGACAATTCTTTTAAAAGTTGTTGGTACAAAGCAGCGGAAAACTTTTGTATGGAACAAAACACGTTTACAACAGTTTTATCCGACGGTCTACGTATTTTCGCAGACTAGTGAAAGTCTAGGACTTTGTTTCTGACCTTCCGTTTGTTTTTGTATGGTATTCTTTTATGACAAAAAATTAGTACCTATCCTCGTTAGATGCGAGAGATACCTATTTTCAACCAATATAATATACGAACTGCCAAGAACACAAACAAAGGAGGTTCTCAAGACAACGAGTAATTTTTTTTTGATTAGATTGAATATTGTTTTTTCCTTTCACTATTTTCACTGGAAATTCTTGTAAAATAATAGACGAGAGAAAATAATCGCTATGTCAGAAATACGATGAGATAGATAGAACAAAAGTAGAACGGGGTTCCTTTCCACCTGGCACCGGAACCCTACTCTCTAAGAAACCAGATTAAACCACTTTTTATCTCCTTACAAAATTGCTGATTATACAGAATTGGAACATCTTGATCTAATAGTTGAGATTATAAGCCTCGTCTCGAGAGCCACGAGTAGGTCAAGTGGGAACTACGAGGCATTCTATTTAGAAACTTAGAAACACAACTGTCAGAGAGTTGTTTGTTTGTACTATATCTATGGTATATTGACCAATCCTCTGTTATCTGGAGTTTTTTGCTCTAAATTTGTTGTTTCTTGTATTGAGAGAGTAATAATTAAAAATTAATATCGCTTACTCCGAATATATGACATTAGCAATGTCCAGTTTTACTGTTCCTGATTTTTTGTTGCGGATGAAATAAAGTGATCATAAGTTCTATAAAAATTTCGTTTAATGTCTCAGTGTCTTCCAAAAGCTTAGCTTTTTTATTTTGTGCATTCACCTTTATAATTAAATCCAGCTATATAAATTATAAAACATTTTATTATGAGTATATCAGCCGTAGATGTTCCACTGTAGAGTAAATGGTCTCCCCATCTCTATCCATCCATTTAAGACATTTAAATAATCCTAGACGATGATAGATTCTGACTTGCTAAATATTACTCATGACTAGCCTTTTGGAACCCTGCCTCATCGGCCCTTGTCTGTCAAGCCTAAGACCTGTAATTTCCTCACCAATAATACCCTCCACGTGTCTCGTAAAAGTCATTACATATTTAAGGTACCCTTTAAATAACGTTGATTTACTTACTCGTTAAGGGACCTATTAAGATTTAGGGCAGTAACTCAATTCTGTAGAGATTTGAGGGTATTTTCAGCGCGGATGGCCGCCCTTAAGATCCTTATGAGAATGATGACAGAGCGTAAAGTTGGATCCCAGAGGATTTGATTTATATTTCTCAGAAAGCCAGTCGAAAATAAAGGAAGATCATTTACTTCTAACTGGTCCCATGATTCATATCTGGATAATCGGTTTTGGGAAATATTTCCGATTAGAATATCATCCGGTTTTTCGATTTGCGAAATCCGATCTTGTAGGTCTTGTATCTTGTAGTCTTGTAGGACCTATTGGAAATCGGACCACAAGTATGACGTTACGGTGACGTGTCTTTTTTCATAAATTTAAGAATCTTATTTTTTCTTGGAGTCAGTATATTCTAAAAGCAAAAAACCAATTTTATACATCTATCGAAATCTAAAATCGACTAAACTTCAACGAAAATACTAAAACTTCCATTTTATAACAAAACCAGCTTTCTGTCGAAATAACCTCATTCCCAAGCTCACTAATTACCACTCAGACATGGCAATATTACAATTATATTACTCTAAAACCGCTGAAATAATATTATATTACAATTATATTACCTTATAATCCTTGTATCTCTGTTTGTAAGTACCAGACAATTCCCTTATCTCATTCATGCCCCGAGATGAGTCTTTCAGCACCCGGGGCGACGAGACGAGATCAGAGACTGTACTTTGGTGTGTCGATAAACTAGACGAGAGATTCGGAATCTCGGTTTTAGAGCTTTGTATTTAGCTATTTTTAACCAACTTCAAAAAAGGAGGAGGTTCTCAACTTTATTTACGTTTTTGTATTCTTACTCATGGTTTATTTGATATAGGCTTAGCCTAGTGAAGAAATTGACAGACAAGTACTAGGTATTAATATCCGTCTGCAAATAACATAATTAGTTGCTCTTCTGCTTGTGTAAATTATGACTCTTCTTAAGATAAATCCCTTGTTCTATTAATAGTTACGAATGTGCACATTATGTAATTATATGTTTTGCTGTAATAAATATTTTATACATTAATCTGATTTCTGCGGAACTATTATTTTTTAGAATTTTATAACTTTTGCTTATACATCTTATAATTTTAGAAATCTCAACTTTTATATAAAAATCGTATTATTGCATGGCTTTCACATATCATCATCATCATCAGCCCATACACGTCCACTGCTGGACATAGGCATCCCCCGTACGACGCCACAAATAGCGTTCCTGAGCCGCCTCCATCCATCGACTCCCTGCGACCCCTACGATGTCGTCGGTCCATGTAGGGGGGGGGAATTTACCATAATCACCACGCTTGGCAGGCGGATTGGTGATCGCAGTGTTGGTGTGAAAAAATACTCAGAAGGAAGCTGCTGCCCTTCCTCTGGTAGGTTCCCTTAGTCGTCTCTTACGATCTCTCTTAAATCCACGGGTTGAGTTGGAGGGGTCGATATTCGTACGCCGCGCCCCACGGCTTCTTTCACATATAGTTTAAGCAAATTTGCATTTTCCATAAATTCTATATCGGAAGTATCTGCTAGTGTACCGCTCTCTTAGTATCATGGCAATCCATCATTATTAACTCGGTCTCTCGCGAAACAAGCCTAGGGCGGGGAACATAGGAAATCAATGCTCTCACATACACATTATGTATACTCTCACATATATACAACTGTATCAACTGTAGGTAACATTAAGTTATGTGTTTGTTATCCTAATGGCAAATAAATTATTTTCTATTTGTATTAGAGCTCTTACTCTTAAATTTTTTATCTTAGAAGCTTTATCTATACTAATATAATGATGTATGATGTGGAAGAGCGTTGCCTCCTAATACAGGTATTTAATATTTAACAGGAGGTTCCGATCACGGATATAAGTTTCACGTATTTTATTAACGAAATATTTTGTATTTGTATCTTGCGTTAATTGCTGATTTATTTTGTTTCGCTGCACTTTTATTCCTACACTATTATATGATGAGATAGAACGATTTTACATAATCAGACAAACAGATAAATCGTTCAATAATATTTCAACATTACGGTTCAAAAGACCCGGTTATGAAAAAGAGATGGAAATCTTTAATATTAATCTCACCCTTATAAATTTATTATTCAGTCGAAACCGTACCCAAATCTTAAATCCGTTTTAAGCGTGTGAAACCGATCAATCTCAGTACAATGAACCAACAGACCTACATGTTAATCTACGTAGATGTAGGAGTCGGTTCGGTTCATGGTCGTCCATCATTGTTATAGATTGTCGGAACTTAGTTATTAAAACAGCTTTTCGTAGCTCAAGTTCGATATTAATATCGGACTACTAAAATTATCTAGGCGAAGGTGTTCGGAATAATATGAAAATGTCGGGATTTTTCGCACCTTATGTTACCTTTCAATTCATTTTTATACACTATTATTTTCTCACTGCACAGAAATTATGCATTTTTGGTTGATCATTGAATGATGGCGCGAGAATTTTTTTTTGTGGGTTTTTATTTTTTCTGCTTCAACACAAAAGTAATTTTCTGCAAATCGTAAACCATTACCTATCTATGAGCCTTGATAAAACCAACTTCGATTCAATTGTATTTTGGGAGCATTTGGGAATATGCTAATTTTTTGTCCAAAATCTCCTATTTCCGCAAATGCTCCAAGAAAACCAGTATATAGATTTTAGTTTTTAAGCTAATAGTAAATGGTTTAAGATTTGCGGCAAATTACTTTTGCGCTTGTATCATTCCTTGCAGAAGCTAGAAAAAAATAAAACCAGCAAAAACAAAAAGAATCCTTCAGGCAACGGATTTTTCTAATGTTTTAGATTAATTGACTACCACGTGCCTTATTTTCTTTAAAGTGCTCTCATCCCACTGTTTCCGAAAACCCTTTGGTAGGCTTTGCTGGGCTGCTAGAATCGTACTCCCTTGCGATTCATTTGCGTTTGGGTCACTTCAAAACGAGCCTAATTTCCGGTTGCCTATCCTTTTGCTTAGTGTACATTGTACAAGCTGTCTTGCCCGCTTGGAGTACACTCGGAAACACTTAGATGTCTACAAGTTAGCGATCTAGCTTACCTAGCAAAGAGTTTTAATACAAATATTACTAGTGTTATTTTCATGGTACCAGAGAACGTCTATTGCTTGGCTGAAGGTGGTCGTATAGCAAATGAGTTTTAGATCGACACGGTTCTAAAGAGTACACGTAAGTGTAACGTGTGTGTGTGTGTATGTGTGTGTGTGTGTGTTTAGTGTACACCGGTAACTTACTGAAAGTGTCCTTCGAATAAGTAAACTTAAAAGCGACAGAGTAATGTATTAAACATACCAGTGCTTTTGACAGTAGCTATAAGTACCTACGGTCTCCGTTGCGGTCCCATGTAACGTGTATACACACGAAGTGTCTGTTGCGGCTGGACCAGCCTAATTGCCAATTTTACAATGCAAAGTGCTGCCAAATGGGGTGCGGCGGGGTGCAGCGCTGTGCAGTGATCCCCAAATGGGGTGCATTAAAAATTGAGGCTCAAATTCAATTTGGCGGAACCATTATGCGTTACGAGCTACTAAGTAAACGCTTGGGTAAATGATGCAGGGCTGCCAAATGGTTGGGTCTTTGGGTTTCTGAATAATTTATCTAATATTTAAGAATCGGCAGGGCAAATGCTTGTAATGCTAGGAAGAATGAAGAATCAATATTATTTTTAGATGGATGACAATCAATGAAATATAAAATCGGTTTATCTATAAGTTAAAGCGCATACAATAAAGTGAAAGTCAACACAGACATCAGTCACTTGTAGTACATCAAACAAGATCTAAAAAAATTGGCAAATTACTAAACTTACCAAACCTCATCATTTTTTTGAAATATTTCCCAGATTTCAAAAACACAAGTGCTTTCACTCCTATGACGCAAAGTCGCTGCAAAATTCAACCCCACAAGTCCTCTTACGAAAGATTTACATTACTACTAAAGAAGAAGTTTTATCTAGGCATACTAGACATAAAAATAAGATCTATATGCCAAATCACCATACCAAACTTTTTGACACAAATTCGTTTTTTATGGCAATTAAGATATTTAATAACTTACCAAAAGAATTTAAGGACTTGCCAATGACATTGTTTAAAAATAACTCAATAAATGGTTGCTGACTCATTGTTTTTATAGCGTGGACGAATATTTTAATTTTAAACAGACAAGACATTTGTAGTTTAATTTCTAAAAGGTAGGTATACTAATATTCACACACCAGTCCAAACTACTGGTAGTATTGCATTGATACCACTGATACATTGACAGCATTGTAATATTTGACATGTTTTCTGTGAATAAATGATTATATTCTATTCTATAATTATGAAACAGTAGCTTTCCACACAATGTACCAAATCAGCGAGAGTTAAAGTTGCCTGAAAAATTGTGAAAATAGTGAAACGTTTTTGTTTTCAACATGACAAATGCAGTCAAATCTAGTTATCAACCGCTCTCAGGCGTCGGCTCACACTCAGCTGAACATGATTTGTTCACTCCGTTTTTAGGGTACCGTAGACCAAATCCTAACTCAGTGAAAAGCTTAAAGTTATTCGTATAATGAGCTCATTATACGAATAACGTTAGCGTTTCATTGTGTTACAATTTACCCAACAATAGAACAATAGAAGTAACATGCAGCTGCATGTTACAATGGAGTTTTAGGTCGTATTGTTTGTAACGAAGCTACGAAGTATCAAGTCGTGATTTGTTAAACTGTGTTCTGTCTTGAACTCAGTGTTAAACACCTTAAATAGAATAAGGCAAAGGCCTAAATGACGAAAGAACTTTTGAAAAAAGTCCCAATCCTACCTTGGGATCGTTTAGAATACCTTTAGAACGCACTGTGGAATAGTAACAACCTCGCGCTTAGATTTCTTAGAATGAATGATTTTGATATAACCTTCTTGGCTCTTGATAACGATGGAGCCACCTTTATAATTTTCAGGTAATTCAAATATTTTAATAAATAAATTTTGTTTAAACGATAGCGAATAATGTGAAATAAGAACCCCAAGCTACATTTCAACTTCCCTCGGAAAATCCTGTCAGAATTTTTATTATGGGAACCCAAACAGCTAAAGTAGCTCTAACTTAGCCCTTCACGTTTGCGAGCGAATAAATGGCCCACGTTCGTGAATGGATTGCAACACTCCAGATAATTGCTGTTTGAGGTGTGGCTTTAAAGGTTAACTATTTGAATTTTTTCGGGATTTTGTTATGACAGCAGAATCGCGTTGGATAGCGAGATTTTACTTTGTGAATCTGGGTTCGGTTGCCAAAATAGGGCTTTTTTCTGATGACAGATTATTTTCTTAATTAAATCCATATTGTGTGATGTAAAGTTTTTTTGTTTTTATTTATTCACAGCATCATCTGGCCCCAAGTTAAGCAGAGCTTGTGTTATGGGTACTATGTACATGACTGATATACATAATATAATATATTACATAGATAGATAATTTTTTATCATACATAGAAAATACCCAGAACACCCGAGACAAATATTTGCAGATCGTACAAATACTTGTCCCAAGGTAGGTATCAAACCCGCAACCTTCTGCGTCGCAAGCGGACCTTCCGGAAGTTTACATCTTTTTTAACAAGTTTACATTACTTATGCAAAGGAATCACCAGACAACGAACTGAAAAAAACATTTGTTCTATAAAAAAGCCGGCAATACCATACGTATACTAAAAACCATGTATAAAAAAATTGTCGATAGTTACCTAAGTATTTATTTCACAGTATAATAGCTGTCATTCCACGCAAAAAACGGTGAACAGGGAAAATTCCGAAGAAAATACGTATACCTTTAAGATAAGTATTTCCTTGTTCTGAGGCCCACAAATTCAATTCACTTACGAAGTTCAAACATGAAGGTTTTAGAAAATAACTGTCAAATAAGGAACATAACGAAATGCGTTCCTCCCAATTAAATTTTACGGTTCAGATTCGTTAATTACATGTTCGTTACTCAAACACCAACAATTACAAAGAACGTTTATTTTACTTCCAATATATTCTGCATACTGTAGAAAGTCAATATAAGTAGGTAATTACTCCTGTAATAAGGTATGGAACAAATATAAGTAAGTCTTCTCGTTTTTTTTTTGTATCGATGCTAGTTTTAAATATTTTGTAATGTTACACTACACATTTTATTTTAGTTTATTAGGTACACAAAACACATGACAAGCAATAATAGGATACATGAAAAATATATTAAATATGATCTGGCTTGAAACGTAACCCTCACACAACAAATAATATAATTACATGTCAAGAGGACTTAGATATAATTCGAAACAAACTTATACTTTTAACAACTTTTGAAGGATGTTTGAGACAAGGAATATTACATTTAGATTTTACATACTTATTATATAACAAAAAATTAACCAATATGCAAATCTAATTAATGGTTACAGTAGGCAAGACGCTCTACCGAGCATCGTCGCCTCCGCGGTACACATGCCTCTAATTTCTGGTTTCGTTCACACTTTACGAATATCTTGTTTCAAATTCCCACCTCCACCGAAGTTATAAGCCCCCGATAACTTCACGATTAATTATAACTTCGACCTTCATGCTTCATTTCAGTCTGATTTATTATAAGAAGTTTTGAAAATTATTGGTAATTTGCTTTTGTAATGAGTTCAATATTCGAACTCTGAGTTCGCCATTTGATAAATTATTTGAACTTAAACAACTTTCGGTAATGGTAACCTTCGTGGTGTGGCTAAGCTTTGTGGATAGCGAAGGGACTATATTTACTAAGCTAAGATTACCTGTCTGGCGATCTGTCCGATCGTCCGTCACAGGATATTTCTTTCTCGAGGTAGAATCGATACATACATGTATTTTGTTTCAGTAATGTACAAATGGTGGGCTTAATTCCGAGGCATTTTCTACCTGCCGACCAAAAACACAGGTTTTTACAGAAGGTATGATTTCTTTAAACGAATGTTAGCACGCCAACATTCGTTTAAAGAAATCATATTCTACATACTACTAATATTATAAATGTGAAAGTTTGTATGGATGGATGTCTGGATATTTGTTACTCTTTCACGCAAAAACTACTGAACCGATTAGGCTGAAATTTGGTATGGGTATAGTTTGGGACCTGGAATAACATATACGCTATTTTTTATCCTGATAAAACGCGGGTGAAGGCAGCAGCTAGTATGTATATACATACATATGTATACCTAAATACGTACTAATATATAAATATGGTATAAATATAAACATCTAACAAGAGACAAGCAAATAGAATAAATATGAAGAAAATATTTATTTTTACAATCTTGGGAAAACTTACAGCTAGATACAGATTAGATAAAAAGAATATTTAACTTATGGCCAATTAGAAGTTTCCACATATAAAGAAAAAAAAAGAGCTATCGGTATAACCTCTCAAGCCTCTCAAGGAAAAGCTTGCACACTATTTGCTTAAAGGCATCTCGTGTCTCTGCCTTTCTTATATCCAGAGGCAACTTATATTTTTCAGAGTATAAATACGTGTTACTATGGCCTACTATAATATTTTCAATACCACTGTCGTTATAATACACGCGCTTGGTCGGTTTTATTACGCAGGTTTGCTATTCCTCAATAAATAAAATAAACATGGAAGCATACCGTGACAAACACAGCTAAGCCCATCAGCTAGCATTAAAAGTTTACCTATAAAGATTTTTTTGGTAACCATAAATCGTCAGACCCTAAAAAACCCCTGCGTCATCAAAAAAGCCCTAACACCAATATGTGCGGTGAGGTCACATAAGTAAAAACGAACAAATTTCGCCAACGCATCTTCCCAAGCTCGTCCCAAAATTCGGACACGACTAAACTTTTTCATTACACGTGTAGGTAGGTATAGTCAGCAGCGGTAGCTCACTGACAATAGAACCGGTAATGAAAGCCTGGAAGCTAGTTTTGTTATTCCTGACGCACGATCGTACGCTCGCCGGACGCGAAAAATGGCTCAAAATCTAAATTGATAAAATGAATAAAGGGGTTATTCAATAAATTTAGATTTTGAGCCATGAGATTTTAAGCGATGAGTGCATTGAGATTTCTAAGATTTCGGCCCAAACACCGGTTTACCACAATGTTTTTTGCAAAAGCGTGATTCCTGGTGAATTTTTCTTTTTATTAGGACGATTATACATATGAAAAATATTCTATAATATAATTGTCCTAAAGCATCAGGTTTCTGAGATATTCACCGATGAAAATAACTATTGCTCTAATGAATTATTTTCATATATGAATATAGAATAGAATAGAAAAAACATTTATTGCCTTATAAATACTTATTAAAGTCTGACTTACTATAAAAACATAAAATAAAATAAAAACTAAGGCAAAAGGAGTAAATTCAGTTTTTGATACATGCGTTATATTAATATGCATGTAGCGCTGTTTATATAAAAATTATATAAATCACAGAAAATTAATGCTAGCAGAACGTTATGATAAGGAACATTTTTATTTGTACAAAGTGACATTGAAAATTTGGAAAAAAACAATGGATGTTACCTTCATACAGAAATCTTCAAACCCCTTTCGACTTTGATCCAATTTTGGCGTTTTTGGCCCACAATTATTCGAATAGGTAAGGCGTAGATGTAAAACTTTGCGTGGTCAATACAGGATGTATGCTATTTTAATTTGACAGGCACACATTTTCAGTTTTTTTTTTAGTTTGGCGTGATAGTTTCTGGCGCTAAACCAAGTTAATATCATTTGGGTTGGAATTTTTGCTTCAGAGCAATCTGTCAAATCACAATCGTGTTCAAAATTGGGTTACAGCTAGATTGAAATCGTGGTTACCACTGGATTAGAACAGTTATCAGGAGTACCGCCCCTGAAAGCCCGAACCGGCAGAAATCCAATCTGAAAACAATGGCGCGGCGAGTAGAAAATCGCTAGATTGACGGGGAATTAAGTAACATTCACTTTTGTTAATGACTGCCTTTGTTGGGCTGTGGCTTTGATGAAGTTAGTTCAAATGTTTGTTTGTTTATTGATTTGAGAATAAATGAAGAAGAATGAAAAATTATTAGGTTATGTTATATTCAATGTTTATAAACAATACGATAATCCAGACAGCATTACGAGTATCTAGCTCAAAACTAAACAGAGCTTGCATTATGGGTACTAGATAACTGATATATAAGTATATAATACATTACAAAAGTAGATATTTATGTATATACTCTGATTTAGAATTCAATATATTTTATGTCTACAAAGACATTTATGAATAAAAACTTTACAAAAACTGATAATAATAACAGAAAACAACAAGGTAACAGCAAAGTTATCACTGAAAACTGAAACACAAACATCAACAACGCACGATCTCGCATGTTAAATTTGAATTCTAAAACGAATGAGAGATAAATTAAATTATGAATGAAACAGTTCAAAAATAAAAATTGTTTCGAGCTTCTGTGCTTTTCGATGTTACCAATATCTTTAAATATTTTCCACCAATATTCCTTGTGTTTTGTAACCTTATATACAAAAAAATATCCAGGATTATGAATCAGAGTTCAAATCGAAGAATCTAAATCTACATCAAGCAATGCATTTCATATGTTGTAAACCTAGGCAATCATATAGTTTTTGCATAAGGAAGTAACTAATACAAGCCTAGAATTTTAAAATTAACCGTGTGTGATGTAACTCTTACTTGTTCCTAAAGATCTATGTGTAACTTATTAAGTCAGAAGACAACTCTATTTCTCAAAGGTCCCCGTGAGCCATGAGTCACAAGACTCAGGTGTTATATCACTCCGTGTGACACATGCCGACAGCTGTCTGAGTCAGCGGTAACCGAAGGCGAGGGTAAATTAAGGAGGTTCCAGAGTTTAAAATTTTGAGCTTTGTTTTGTTGTAGTTTCAATCAACAAAATAATATATATTTTGTAACTAAGAAATAAATTAGAACTAGTATTTACAATTGAGCGAACTGCAGACTGTTGTGAATATACTAAAACAGCAGTAGATTACTATATACGTCAAGTAGGTATGAGATTACAAAATACCAAAACGGAAACAGTTTTCGAGAACATGACAGAATCAAAATCAATAACTTTATTTCTTTAGGCTTAGGTACAAAAATAGTACTGAGACAAGTCAAATTGTATACTGTAAACATAGTTATTATTACTTAATAACACCTTATTTCTTATTTGATAATAATAACTACATATGTATGTTTATAGTATAAAATTTGACTTGTCTAAGTGCTTATTTTGTAAGCTCAAAGAAATAAAGTTCACAGAATTTTTTTGAATACATTAGATTTAAAAAAAATTACTACTACTGCTTACATGTCAAATTTACACTTGTGCTACAAAGTGTAAGAAATCACTCAAAATCGTCCAAAAACTGTAAGTTCATAAGAAACCGTTTGTTTCGCATAATGTTGGATAGCCATTCATACTACGAAAAGTAGTTAATTTCCGTAACCGGTAGCACTGAAAGAAGCTAAATATGTATATCCAGAAGGAAATGATGATGATGACGATGATGCAAAACACATGCTAAGTAAGGCCTCAGTACAAAACTCACATTTTGTTGCTCTACAAACTTCACAAAGACACAAACAAAATTCAGTGATTTCCATAATTATACATAAAACGTGTCAAGAAATCACAGTGCAAGTATATAGCATCTACTAACACGATGTTGTTATCACGTCAGCTTTTACACAACAATCCAAAGTTACCCCATAACCTTGTAATATAATTACACACTCGTTAACACGAGTTACAAAAACAAGTATTACAAAATTACACGTGTCAACATAACAAGAATAACAACATAACAAGCTTGCTATGACAGACAAGCCTCTGGAGGCCAAACTTCAAACCCCAACCCCAGGAGTGATGTCACAGTGTTGCACAAACAAACTTTCAGCCCCACGGAAAACAAGTTTTAAAAGGTTATTATTTTGTTATTTAATTTACTGGCTTTAATAAGCCTGCGGAATTAAAAAACTTTGAAAGTTGAGGGCTTTGATGGGATTAATTTATAAATTGAATAGGCATGCTTTGGCTAAGGCTTTTTGCAATGGGCTCGTACTAAATACTTATTTCAATACTATATGCTACTATGGTGTGCATTATATTCATTTATTCGCCGTAGGAGCACACTTGGATACGTTAATTTACAAAAATATAGTTTACAATAAATGGGGCTTAAATTATAATTCAAAGCCATGCTACACCAAAGTTAATTACGGGATATTTACCATGATTTGACTGTTGCGTTCTTCAATATTCTTTATTATATCAACCGGGCCGCGTTCAGATACCGTCAGTATTGTGTGTCGTGATCGAGCTGCGTTCGATAATGAAACCGGTGGTAGTGTTAACATTCGTAGTAAAAGACAAAGAAAGAGGGTAGATCGATATATCTGCCAATAAAAAGTAACGCGCAGTGACTTCAATTGTTCCGTGATTCTCTGACTAGTTTATAGTGATTTGTGTCCGTGATCATGGCGCATGTAACTGTGCCAAAATATTGGAGAACTCAAAAACTCAAATCATGGTAAATATCCCCTTATTAACTTTAGTGTTATAAATAACCATGATAGTTTCAAAAGTTTCAAAGCCATACTGTCGGTTAGAGTAAAATTGCTAGGTAAACTGGTACGATTACTTAAATACAGATTTCAAAGCAGCGTCGGATAGAAAAAAGCACGAGAAATGAGTGATGCTTTTACCCGGAAGTGGAAAAGTATATGCTCAAAACAGAGAGAATTAACAAAAGGTTTGTTGTGATATTTTGCTTGACCAAATGTTCCATTTTCTAGGTAAAAAAAAAACAAATTACCTAGATATTTACAATACTTTATTACCTAGTTATCTAAATTTTTGTTACCAATTAGTGTTTCCAGCATTTCAGATAATACACAACCGTGTACACTTTGTTCACAACGAGCAAAATTAAACTGCAAAGTTCCGGCAATAAAGATCATTTTTACTTCGAAAGTCATTAGGGAGGCCAGTTACGGTACTTAGGGTTCAAATTACTCTGTTTTATCGCATTTTTACTGGCTGCCGGGAACGAGGGCATTTGACATGAACCCTGCTGTTTGGTAAATGCTTTGAGCCATTACGATTTTACTTTGACATTAGGTTATCATCGGTGTGGAAAGGAATCAGTGTACCTATGACTCGAGCTACAGAAATTGAACGTTGGCCACACTTTAAAACTGGGCCCCATTCTCTACAGTAATCGCATCACTACGACAATGGTATCGTCCTGGAATCGCCACCATAGAAACCTTTTGGTATTGTGAGATGAAAGAAATAATTTATTTCCTTACATAATATGGTTTTCAACGTTGACACGTTAAGCGAAAACGAATTATAGTCCAATGATTTCCAACTATGGTCATGATGTCATTGGATCATTGAGTGGGTTTTCCTCTAGGTAAATAAATTATGTAAAAATTATCAAATATTTCGAATTGGATTTATCGAATATTTGAATTTTAAATGGTTGTCATCATGTCTGAAAACTGAAACGATCTCTATAGGTGTAAATTAACCGTAAATCAAGATTGAAGTGATATTTTAGCTTTTATTTAGAAAAGCGAAAATTAAACTTTGAACTTAACATATCTTTTTTAAAAGGTACCTTTCTAAGTAACTACTTTTTGGTAGAAGTCAAAGAGAAGAGAACACAAAAATCAGGGCATGCTACTCTAAAAATCAGTTGCACGGTTTCGAACTATCGGCAAAGGAAAAAGACGAGCGAAAAATATTTTCGTGTTAAGCCTGAACGTGAAAAAGGGTTCTTACGATTTGACAAGTCTTACAAAAGTAGTACAAATAGTACACTAGAGTAAGAAAAAGTTTAAAAAAACTTTGGATATTGCTTTCAAATCTACAATGTCACTTTAAGAATTATATTTAAAGTAAGTACCTACATATATTAATATAATTGTAGGTAACTGTAGAAAATAAAAATGGACATGAAAATAAATCTGAAATCAAAATTTATAGCCTCTTTTATATAAACTTTTTGTTTATTTCTTCTCTTAACATAAAGTGAGAAAATAACTGATAAGCAGCAGTTTTAAGTTGACAGATTTGTATAAGTTAGAGAGCAAATTTTTTAAAATTTCTAAATTAGTACCAATGTAGAACTTTCTAAAACGTTAATGCTCATTTCTCTGCTCCAACTCAAAACCGCCGAGTTTAATCTAGGATGAATTCCCATTTGTTTCCCCGTACAATAACGTGTACTTTGCAATTAGAGACGAGATAGGACCGTGTGGCTGTAATTAACTGGGGTGTGTTGATTAGGTCACGACTTTAGTTAGAGATAAAAAGAGATAAAAAGTTTTTGTGTAATTTTTATGTATCATTCATTACGTTACGTGCTGGCCAAAGTTGCCTGATTTCTGGCGAGGCTTGGGCAAAATGACTAGTGTGCACAATACCGTTTTCGTTGACTCCTGACTGCTGACTGCTGTGTTGACTACTGAATTGTCAGTTGTACTGATAAAATAGGGCCGTGGGGTCGCGGCGTACGAATATCGACCCCTCCAACTCCACCCGTGGATGTTGTAAGAGCCGACTAAGGGAACCTACCAGAGGAAGGGTAGCAGCTTCCTTCTGAGATTTTTTAACACCAACACTGCGATCACCGATCCGCCTGCCAAGCGTGGTGATTATGGCAATACCCCTCACGACAGATTCAAATAGAAAACGGCCCCCAGTCCCCGGCAGCTCCGCTATTCCTGGTCACGGTAGCGGCCATGGTAACGTCGGGACAGGGGGTGCTAGGAATCTCCGGAAGAGATTGAGCTACCAATCTGAGGCGGCTCAGGACCGATATTTGTGGCGTCGTATGGGGGAGGCCTATGTCTAGCATTGGACATGACTGACGGGCTGATGTGATGATGATGACTGCTAAAGAGCAACAAATCACTCAAAATCAAAAAAATCTTCGAAAGCTACAATTGAGTTATTATGAATTAATTCTTATAATTAACTATGAACTTATGAATCGCTGTCACGTAATGAAAAGGTGTTCCTCTAAGTATGGAAGGAAACAAAAACTTTTATAGCTATTATCAACTATGCAAAACTCATATGACACAGCAATGTAACTAAGGTCCACCACAATATTGAAATCGGATATTTTTCCCATGTTAATTTTGGAGATAAATAAAAGTAACTAAAACCTTTTATAAAATAACTTTTTTATTTTATTAGGCTTACAAAATTTGCACTCATAGAGGTCAATGTCAAACAAAATATTACCAATCATAATGAGCGTCTTGACCTTATTTCAAATAACCACTTACTAAAATAAATAATAGGTACTCGTAGGTGCGCCACAAAATATCTTTTCTCCAAAAATATAAAGAAATATCTTGTTCTTTTCAGAAAGTTTCAACGCCTACGTGTCCCAAGAATAAGAAACTAAATGTGGAATCGTTTTATTCCCTTTACTGACATAATTTTTATTCATTTCCATGAATTCATGTACGGAAACTTTTATGCTAGCGTAAAGCGTGTGGAGACCTTAGGGACTCGGAGAATTTAGAACGTAGGGAGGGACTTTATCAGCTTATATTATTTTAGTGAGAGTAAATTTGTTCGTAGGTACATCGTTTTTTTTTTATACGAAATTGTGCATGACCCAGCCTGGCCTTGCTGGCGTGGGGTAAGAATTGACCCCACCAAGTCAACTCGTGGAGGTCGGAAGAGCTCACTAAAGGAACCTTGCTGCCTTTCTGGTTCCTTTAGTGTGAAATTGTGTAATTTAACACGTCTAAAGCGATTAATTATCTGCCTTCGCTGCGTGGTAATTATGGCAAAACGCCCCTTTTTGGGATCATGTTCAGGAGTAGACGTATGTGTTCTGAGGTTATACTTAGGTAGATATAGCATCCTCTAAATGCTAGCTTTTATGTAGTGTGGCCAATAATTTGGTAAGCATACTCCTGCTTAAAAGCAAGCGGCGCCATTATAAAAGAAGTTGAAGTACTCCTACTTCCTCCTATTTATTATTCTTTTTAAATAAGCACACATGATCGCAAAACCGTTTTGTTTTTTCTTATGATCAGATAGGATAATTAATATTTATTGAATAATTAGGCATATCATCGTTTCCTAGATGTAGATATTTTAGATTTTAACTTCTGGTAGGTATGATTCGATCCCATGATATTCTCTGTGCACCTTGGTTGCCTGGAAGAAATTGCTTTAAGCGAAAGGCCGCCAATTTCAATGACATATATACATATAGGATAAGTTTAATAATGTACCTACTGAATGTTTTTGAACGGCTATGAAATAAAGGATTGACTATCTATCTATTTATAGCCCCTGGGTAGACCATAGGTAAGTCCTACTTTCTTAAACGTTTTGCTATTTGTTGCTTTAAAACATTGCACCTTCCTTAATAGTTAACTTAAGTTAGAAGAAAAACAGAGATAATAAACAGATTTCCTGTTCATCCCAACCCTAGAGACAGTTTGAGCAAGACCCTTCCCACGGGAGCAAAGCCTGTATAATAAATGTATTTTGTATTTTATTCCTTTTTCATGATATTTGAACGATTTTATTATGTTGATACATTTTATTTCTTTGAGCTCCGATACAAAAGGTGTGACGAAAATATCGAGGCCTATGCCTGGAAATATTTTGGAACAATGATTAGTTTTGTGAAGGAAATTCTGGAAGAAGTCTTGGTGAACTTTTGTAGTAGGTAAACGCTGAGTTTTTATCAACATATTGAGGGGTACTCCAAAAAAGAAAAAAACTCTATTTATCTCTATTTAGTCTCAAAAGATGGCAGGGATTCCTCGTTTCGCGGAAGAATATTAAAGCAGATAGCATTGGGTTGTCAGGCAATTTTAATTTGGGAGGCTCAAATTCAAAATGCTATTTTTTCAGTCGGGTAAAAACTTTTTGTTACAATTTTTTGTTATAAGAAAACGCCTCAATACAGTAGAACCATTTAAACTCAGAAAACATCTGAATTTTATTCAGAATTTTTAAAATAGTGCCTTTTTAGATCTTATTACACTTATTTATTACACTTGAGAGTGAATTTTCGATAGACAGAGTGTAGAAGTGAGAGCAGATTTTAGCAGCTTTAAAAAAAATATCATATTTCTTTCCGTCAAAAATCCGCCAGTGAAAATGACGATCAAAAACACACAGTGAGAGGTCTCTATGTTTCATCATCATCATCATCAGCCCATACACGTCCACTGCTGGACATAGGCCTCCCCCATACGACGCCACGAATAGCGGTCCTGAGCCGCCTCTATCCAACGACTCCTTGCGACCGCTACGATGTCGTCGGTCCATCGAGTGGGTGGTCTCCCATGTAGGGGGGGATTTGCCATAATCACCACGCTTGGCAGGCGGATTGGTGATCGCAGTGTTGGTGTTTAAAAATACTCAGAAGGAAGCTGCTGCCCTTCCTCTGGTAAGTTGACTTAGTCGGCTTTTACGACATCCACGGGTTGAGTTGGAGGGGTCGATATTCGTACGCCGCGACGCCACTGCTCTCTATGTTTATATTGTTTATATTATATTTGCCAATGCATTGCCCAAACCAAATTTATATACTCTACCCCGACTAGAAACTGTAGCACTTTTCAATTTGAGCTCTATTTTTCCGACACGTCTCAGTTTTTTACGTGATTGTCGAATGTCAGCCGCACTCATGATTCAATATACATTACGGGATTGAAACTGACCGATACTGGATTAGAAAGTAGGAAATGTTAGAAGCTTCGCTCTGTTTAGTTGTTAGAATAAACTTGACAGACTTTGTTCTTGTTATTTGTTTATAATTAACACGATCCCTGTCCCAAACAAAAATGCAAAATTGAGCCGGAAGTCCAACATACTTATTGCAAAATACTGTTTTTATGTTGTCAGAAGAATACAAAAACTTATAAAAAAAACCGTTGGTAGGTATTACTTCCCTGAAACACATACATATGGCTCAGGAGCGTAGAGAGACATTTTGGTTCCTGCACGTTCATGATCATATGTGGTTCAGGGAAGTTTTTATATATTTAGGGGGTCGATTACAAACGCCACGCTATTGTATCAAAAACTACACCCACCTGCAAACAGAAAATCTCGCAAAACGATATTACAGGCGCAGCAAGACATTATCAGGGAGTTCTTGCTTGGATAATTCATCAGATACGAATGCCAATACACTGAGTAGTCCAAGACCGTCTACTAGTTCGATCACAAATCAACATTTTCTATCAAAAATTCAGCGAAAAGACGACAATAAAATTATCCGAAAACGTTGTAATGGATGCTACGAAGACTTGCGAAAAGATGGTACAAGCTGGGAAATTGCTGCTAAACAAGTCAAACGCGTAGATACCGAGTGTTTGCAATGCAAAAAAAACCTTTTGTTTGCCATGTTTCAAAAACAAACATAATTAGAAATACACTAGGTACTTCTCATTATGTTTGTTTTAATTTCTTAAAAAAATAAAGATTTTTTCCGTACGTCTTGGCGTTTTTCTTTACTATATGATCGTCTTGGCACGTCCAAAGCATATTTAGTACAGTACCAGCGCGTCCCGTAAAAATAATCGCTATAGAAGTTGTATGTGTCCCCTGACACACATATGGCTCAGGAACGTATTAGTGCTTTCCAAGCGCAAGTTTCCTGAGCCGTATGTGGTTCAGCGGACAGGGAACGTGTTAAAATGATGAAAAGTATATGTAGCGGTCGCAGGGAGTCGATGGATGGAGGTGGCTCAGGACCGCTATTTGTGGCGTCGTCGTATGCGGGAGGCCTATGTCCAGCGGTGGACGTTTATGGGCTGATAAGATGATGTGAATAGGCCAGTTGATCCATTTCTTTGAATTAAGTTTACATTAGCACACATGCTAATAATATTTATGCAAATGCCAAGTTTCTAAGTATCGAGGTATGGATGTTTGTTTCTCTTTCACGCAAAAACTACTAAACTGATTGAGCTTAAATTTGGTATGAGTGTAGTTTGAGACCTGGGATAACATTATAGGCAATTTTTTATCCCGATAAAACGCGGGCGAAGGCGTGGGCAGCAACTAGTATTGTAAATATTCCTTATTCTATTCCATACCCTTGCCTACCGATTAACATGTTTCTCCCAAATAATGTGAGTCTTGTCGTAATTACCTACCGTTTGCTTGGCGGATTGTCGATCGCAGTGGAGATGTTATAAGCACCTATAATTCACCTATCACAAATCCTGCTTAGAAAGCTCAGGAATTTCAGAAAACTCTGTATAGTGAACTTCTGCGGTTATTTGATACAGGCAAGTTTATATGCATTTCATTATCTTTTCCATCGGGGCCCCTTATTGTTTCGACCCGGGGAGGATTATGGGCGGGTCAGCTTCATTTCAATATAGTAATATTCATTTTATGAAATGTAATTTTGTATTGGTTTCCGATGATTATGTAAGAGCTCCTAATTTTATAGTAGTCTATTTATTTAGCATACATTATTTCATCTTCATCAGCCCCCGTATACGACCACTGCTGAACATAGGCCTCCCCCATACGACGCCACAAATATTTATTGAAGCTAAATTGATTAAGGACAGTTTATTTTTAGTTACTACTGCGAAGTAAAAACGAATACTGTTTGTTTGTTATTAAAGTTTTTATTTAATGAACACAAAAGTTTTACATACGTAGATTAACTGAACACTGTTTAGAACTTAACTTAGTGTAAGTACGAGACCACTTAATAAATAACTTAACAGGCTACGGATGCCTTTAAACGTTTTAGTTTTATTACTTGCCTCGTATGAGCACTTTGTACAGCGCGCATTTTTTATAGTGAAGTTGGTCAAGCTTCGCATATATTTTTAATTTTTAAACGATTACCGAACATCACTAAATGACAGGAGAGAGATCGTTGATGGTTGGTTTGGTAGCTAGGCCCCCTGCCGAAATGTGGGTTGGCTCAGTATGAATGTTTTCAGGTACGCGAACGTAAAAAAATGGGTTATTCCCGCTGGTCCCCACGCGTCGTCCCCAGTGGGGACCATCCCGTTGGTCCCTATAGGGGCCAGCGGGAAGTTTCTGAAGCGTTCGCAATAAGTGCCTTAGGTTTTTTGGCAACATTGAGAAGGTGGCATTCACCGGAAGGTTTTATATTATTTTTTAGAATTTTCAAATCTTATCGCGAGGAACAACAGTTCCGTAACTCGTTTTTATGTTTCAAACTCAACAACTTAGGTTAAACTTAGGTCCGTTTCCGTTTACGGGTATAATAACAACAAATAAAGAACTTATTATAAAACGTATCTTAGTTGAAGTGATAGGTTGATTGTCGTTTTCTTCCGTCCACGCTTTGTTTCATAACGCAAGCACTAGTAGTCTGCAACACTATTTCGGGTTTTTACGTAAACTTCGTCATATGATGAAAACAAAAAACTTGTAGGTACTGCCTACGGCATTATACTTAGGTACTTACTATATCCATAGTGGAAAATGGTTATTTGTGAGACATTTTGGCTATACGCTAAAATGTGCTGTATGAGTTTTCAAATCATAGGTCAAAATAGTATAAACATCCTTGTGCAAGCCGGGCTTGATTATAATAAACAAAACAAGATCTTCCAAATCATTGAACACATAGAAAACTAAACTCAACTGTCTGAAAGTAAGTTTCTAGGCTAATCCCAAAAGCAATAGCAGTAAAAGTAATCAATCAATCTACTTATCTCAGTGCAATAAATGAATGCTGGCTTCCATCCAATGGTAGCTCGCTATCAACACCAGACATTATGGCGTCAAACTTTATTGCATCCGAACTTGGGAACTTGAGCTTTTGGCCTTGAACGTGATTGTAGATGGCAAATAGATAGATCAGCAAACAACTTACTGTACTACAAATACATCTAATGCTGAACATAGACCTCTCCGGAACGACACCACGAATAGTGGTCGTGGAGGGAAATTCTGTCCTTCAGGACTATATCTACTCGATAAATATGGCAAGAACTGTCAAAATATCGAGTGATAAACAAGCTTATTCTCAAAATCTGCAATTCGATGTTTATCAAGGGTTTCTCTTTGATGAGTTGCTCGTTATGTCGCACGAGAATGCAGTTTTTGGCGGTAGTCGATATTTATCACATTATATACATATTTATCTCATGATAATGAGTATCACTCGACACGATTGAGTTCAGGTTTTCTTAACCTTTTCAATTTCAAAAACTATCTGTGTCTGTGGAAAATTCATGATTTTGTCGTACATTACTAACAAATTAAAAATTATTAACGATTCTACTGCAGTTTATTTCAACTTCCGAACATTCAAACTTCACTGTTACCGTCAGGTTAGATCATAAATTAATTTGGTATCAAACGTGCGTCGTATCCCATTGTTTGATGACAAAGTGCTCTGTAATCTAAGGTTAAACTTTGCTTGTAGCTTTTGTGTATAAAAAGGTATTCACGGCGAAATGGCATACGACGGTACTGATTTTGAAATTGTCAATACACGAACGTATTGCCATTTTGGCATAGTGTTTTCTAAGGAATAGCTGTCAAACGTTTACAAAGAATCAGAATGAGTTAAAATTATTTTGTAATTAAACACTGACCCCCTTATTCATAATGGTCTACTAACTTAAAACAGCTGCTAAGCAGTATTAATTCTCAATCTGATTTATGTCAATAGAAGAAGACAGACTGAGAATTAGCAATGTTCTAAGTTAGCAGACTATTATGAATAAGGGGGTAAAATAATACGTACTTTGGTTAACGAGCTAATTTGTGGTCTAACTAAAAAGTTGTCTTAATGTAAAATATCTATGACAATGAAAAGCAGATCTAAGGAAAAAAGCTTTGACCTTGATCTTGATGCTTGCAACAAATTTTGTGTACCAGTACAATTTGTCACGAATGGTTCAAATTTGACATTTATTACCCACATTATTAGGTTGGTTTTCGAGTAAAGCTTGTGTTATAGAGGGTTCTCCAGTCAAGTGTACTCAGGTTTCGTGAGCGTTCAGTAAATGTAAGTTTGAGTGGTTTAGGAGTGTTGTTGCTGACTGTCCGTGGGGTGTGAAGTGGCTTTTTCATTTGACTGTACATACAGATTATTTTTGAAGAATTGTTTTTGTTATTGTTCCTTTGAACTAAAGTAAAAACAGTACAATGCTTTTGCATAGTGAGACTGTTTTTGAAAGTCAGATAACTATCAATAATTCTTTACTTTTATTAAATGTTACAAATAAATTATCTTGAACAATACATACTAGATGACTGATATACTTAGTATAATAACATTAGATAGGTAGACATATTTGCTATACCTAGAAATTACCCAGAATATCCGGAACAAATATTTGTAAATCGTACAATGGCCCTAGGCGGAAATTGAACCCACAAACGCCTACTGCCTCTTAAGCAGCCTACTGCGACGCATCTGTCGTCACGTACTAACAGAACTACTGGGACTGCCTTTTAACTTTAGTTTGGTTAAAAATAACTACTGATACTTTTATAGAACAAAAGTTCCTTCTCGGACACTAATAACCAAGAATAAATAACATTCTTTCCTTCTAAGAAAACTTGTTTTAAAGAATCTATGTAGAATTTCGAAGACCCTCTACGAATTAATCCCGTAGACCCTTTACGAATTAGACCCTCTACGAATCTCGTAGACCCACTACAAATCTCGTAGACCCACTACGAAGCACCAAGATATCATGTTGCCTATTATTATTGACATCTTATATAATATAAAAATGAATCGCAAAATGTGTTGGTAAGCGCATAACTCAACAACGCCTGGACCAATTTGGCCAAATCTTTTTTTAAAATGTTCGTTGAAGTTCAAGGATGGTTTTTACGGCGAGAAAAATTAGAATTATTGCTTGAAAAACCCTAAAAATAGCCCTTTTCTTTTTCCCATACAAATGATTTGTAACTAAAACGTAGTCAATTTGAGCTTTATTGCTATGGTATAAAGTTCATATTAAATTACTGTATATATAAAAATTAATTGCTGTTCGTTAGTCTCACTAAAACTCGAGAACGGCTGAACGGATTTATCTTATCTTAGTCTTGAAATGTTCGTGGAGGTCTAGGGAAGGTTTAAACGGTGAGAAATTATGGAAAAGTTGTTCAACCGCCCAACGAAGTGGGCACGGGTCAGCTAGTTTACAATAAAATCTAGGGCAAAACCTATATCACTTTTAACTTGACGAATGAAGGTCTTGTCTCATTCAGACAATATTACATCATTACCGATTAGAGAGATATTCTGATTTATGTTCGTAACAATAATGTTGGTTTTCCTTTGCATTGGTAGGATATATAAGTAATGTATAGTCTAGTCAGGGATTGATTTGTGGGTATCAGAATTGGTACACGATTGTGCGTGTTTGTGACCTACATGTTCAAGTAGGGGTATGTTGTAGCTTTTGAGAGATTTTGTACTGGGGGCCGCGGCATAGAATATCGACTCCTCCAACTCAACCCGTGGATGTTGTAAGAGTATGACTAAGGGAACCTACCAGAGGAAGGGCAGCAGCTTTTTAATGTGTATTACTAACATCTTACTGCGATCACCAATCCGCCTGCCAAGCGTGGTGATTATGGCAAACCCTCCCCCCCCCCAATATGATGGCAACAAATAGAAAACGGCCCCCAGTCCCCGGCAGCTCCGCTATTCCTGGTCACGGTAGCGGCCATGGCCAGGACCGCTATTCGTGGCGTCGTTTGGGGGAGGCCTATGTTCAGCAGTGGACGTGTACGGGCTGATGATGATGATGATGATCAATTCATGTATATCTGGGCCTAAACCCAGGTATTTATGAATTGACGTCAATTGGGTTACCTTAAAACCTTTTTTTCCGTAATCTTTATTGAAAACGCTTCGAAATATGAACATAATAATCTATGCAAAATAAGACTCACAGGCTTCTTTTAAAAAACTAAAACAAAAACTTTTTAGGTGTCAGAGGTTATTGACGTCGACAAAGTACATCTATTTCCTTACTACCATTATTTCTCTAAAACTATCAATAACTAATAGTTGGCGATCTGTCACCCTGCTCTTTCCCCCTAGGGTGACGATTGGGAAAAAAGTTCGTTTCCTGTTACAAAAAGCGAGCCTAGGGGGACAGATGGGAATAATCCGCAGGTTGGTGCGACATTTCAGTGTACGAATAATGTAGCAGCCGAAGTGTTTTGTGAATTAGTCGCCTGCCCGCCGAGTTTGATGTGTAGACTCCTTAAGACGTACAGTTTAGTACCATATCTAGTACCTTGTCGTAGGTACTAAAGGACGTTTATTGCGGAGTGAACGCGGTCGTCTAGTAAGTTAACTTTATAGCGACAGGGTGCTAAAGTGTATCGAGGTGTAAAGTTTACCGACTATACCGCGACTTCTATAATTTATATTGGTCTCGTTCACGCAAATAGTAGCTAGTACCTGCGTTCAGAAAGAAAAGGATTGAGAAAGATGTCGTTTCTCATGCTGTCCCGCTCAGATCAGATTCAAACTGAGAAGGACAGCGTGGGAGATAACGTCATTCTCATTACCATTCTACGATTGCGCAGGTTATACGCATACCAATAGGAAATAAAAAGTAGATGTGTTAATTTATAAGCTTTGCTGCAAATACTGGGTTTCGTGGTATTAGTGCGTACAATTTCCATATTTTCATTTATCAACTATGAACCACCACTGAACCGCCATTTTGTATTTCCAGATAAAGAAGTGATAAAAGTTTCCGTTCAATTATTAAAAGTTAAATTTTATTAAATCGTTCAACGAAAACGGCGATAATTGTTAAGTTTCGTGACAATATTGTCAAATTATAAATAAGTGTTATAGAATTAGAAATATTCAAGTCAATTTAGTAGTGATACCAAAACATAAGCAATTTTTAGTCAATTCGTAAAGTATCTGTGATTAAGTTTGAACCCCGTAGACTGATAACCCTAAAGCGTGAACCCTAGAACTCTAGAGTGCGAACAGCCTAAGTGTAAGTAGCTGACAGCTGTCAAAGTGACAGTAACAAGAGTGGCACAAGTGAAGAGGTGATTTGGAGCGAAGATGGCGTTCGCTGCGGCAAGAATGATACTGAAAGATAAAAGGAGGAAGGCATCCAAAGAAGATTTCCGGGACCCCAGGAATAGAAGCAAGGTATCAATAGTTTTAAAATATTTATCTCTATAATAAAATATTATCCTCTTAAAAAAACCACGTAAAATTGTTTTGCAAAAGTTTCTACTAACACACACAGACAAATGATATAGCGCGGAAATGTGTTGTGTTACAACCAGTTGGACCAAGGGTACACTTACTTACCCTGGGTAAGAGCAATCACGTCTTGTAAACCTTAGTTAGGGTACGGATCGGTTTTGGTTTTCTACTACCTCAGCCCTTTTGGTTCAGTAGTCGATTAAAAATAATAATTTCATTTGTTGTTTAACTACAATAATACTTTTTAAAAGAAAAAAATCTACTCTCTGATTCTTTTTATAAAGAAATATTAGAGGAGACAATTCTCTCTATAAATATATATTTCTCAATAATCTGCTAAGTTGCAGGAACAAAGTCTACAAAGTACAATACAAATAACAATGAAGCTAATAAGCAAAGAGTAGCCTATTTGCCCACCTTGAGTTCGTAGTCAAATGCACTTCAATTATACATAGATATTGATTGAGAATATATGTCTTCAGAAACATCCAATCCAAGTGGTTTGTTGATTTTAGCTTTACCATGGAAACAATGAGAATGTTGTTTACTTCTTAAAATTTCCCAGATTCTTCAAAACTTCCTTCCTGATCTCCAACACTAGTAAGAATAAGATGCAATAGGTCAAGTTGTTTTACACTTAAGCCGAAATTATATGGAAAACAGACACAAAATTTAAATAAAAATATTAAAATTTAGAAATATAATAATATTTAGAAAGAATAATATTAAATATTACCTATTAAGCCTTCCACGGTCTCATTGCTACTCCTTTTTGGCTCTAAAATTTATCATGTTCTATTTATTTATTTTATTTTATTTATTTATTTGAACTTATTAAGGTCCTTAATGTTGTGTACCTCTCAAGTACAGATTTCTTACATCTAGTCCAGGGAAAATCGTCACAATCTTTTCGTTCTGTGACGTCATGAGACGTAGTATGCGTTTTTAATATTATTAAGTCCATTTCAAACATAGAGCAAAAAACGTCTATACATTTTTCAACATAATTTGAACCGTGACAACCTTTCAAATAGAGTGAATAACGACATAAATCAAAGAAAAAATGACATATCCATTCCAAAATTCATGAAAAATGTTTGTGTTATTTTCGCTCTGTATTCGATGCGGACGGCGTAAAACTGACTTTCTTTTTCATAGAGATTATTATAATTTTCAAAGCGAGAGTTCGTTAGTTGGTTCGTTCGGAAATTGCTCATTACCAGCGCTCACCATTTGCTAAGAAGTATGCGTTTCACACTGTTGTGTACCATTAAAATCAAATAACGTTTCATTGATTTTAAAATTTCGGTTTTCTGCATTTTTCGTTGCGATTTGGCTCGATTTCGTTCTTTATAAATTTGATAGTTATATTGTTGCATATACAGAAAATAATCCCATTAATGTCCCGTAGAATTTTATAAGAATATAATAGAATACTCTTAATTACAATAATCTATTATTATAAGAGAAAAAAATAAAGAAAATTATGATCATTCAATATTATTATTAATAAAATATTATAATAAAAAACTCTTTATTGCACACCAAGATAGAGAAGAACAAAACAGGAAAACTCAAATACAGAAATAGTTGCACAATGGGCGGCCTTATCGCTACTAGCGATTTCTTCTAGAGAGTATTTCTCTTAAGAGTTTGGTTTTAGAGCTTTTAATCAAAAAATATTGGTTAAAAGAGAATACGGGCCCTGATTACAGTTAAAGGGACGTTATAGGTTAACTGTAGTCACTAGGTTAAATGTCAGAATTTAAAAATCACCCTTATCAGGGTGCATTTACAAAGGCATCGAGAACACGCGGGGTCACTTCAATTGAGCGTTTGGCCTTCGCGCGCCATATTTCTTTTCGAAATCGAAGCCCTGAAAAAACCGATAAAACCCGCAATTGTTTCTATTCCCGCTAATACATCCCATAAAACATGTTAAATAACTATAAAACATATGTAGTTATTTAAGAAGTTTTATAATGTGTACGTGTTATACGAGTACATAGTTTAATATGGTTATTAACTCAATCTGAGCGCAAGTGAAGGAAGCAACGGAATTGCTTTCAATGGGCGCTCCAAGCGAGAGTAGAGTTTGACTTCCATCATAAAACGGTTAACTGCTCAGAAAAATTAGGCACGTACATCTATTATACTTTTATACATCTGTTTACTGGTTGTGAAGGTAAACTACGGTGTGAATGTGGCCATTCCCCGTCTCGATTGCGACTGGGAAATGATGAAACTTTAACGAGTTTCGCCTTTAATAGCATTTCTTTAGGCAATGGGAAATTTCATTTTCTTTTATACGAATCTTTTAGCTTTGTTCCTGGTTCCATTTTTGGAGGTATAATACCTAAATCAGTGTTCAATAAATATTCAAATTAGGGATTTTTATCGGAAATGCTCACGTAAACAAAATAGCCTTGGGAGTTTCGAGCTAAATTACATTATTTTGGTAATAGAAGTTTTGTAGGTAGTCATTAAAATTCAGAAAATGAAATAAAATAGAATGGAATGAATGCATAAGAACACGGAGGCCAATTCTGAATATCACGGGATAAAATATCAAGTACCGCCAGAAACTACATTCTCGTGCGACTTGTCGAGCTCATCAAAGAAAAGCCCTCGATAAATATCGAATTGAAGATTTTGAGAATAGGTTCGCTTGTTTGCTACGAAGCACTCGATATTTTGACAGTTCTTGCCATACTTATTGAGTATTTTAAATTACCAGAATTGCCATCCAGACACAGTGAGTGGCTTTCGTTGTAATTTGATTTGTGGCTTTTTTGTAATGAAATATTTTTTCGAAATTCATCTATTATAATTACTGTACGTACTAGTATTTTTTTTAATAATAATTTTTTTACTAAATAAAATTTCCTTTGTTTTTGTTCTTTCGTCTAGAAATCAAAGAATAGGAAACGGACACGCGAACAGATGCATCGAACGGAATTATAAGGGTGGAACCCTTATAACCCTGTTGCTATTTTGTACCGGTTTCCTAACAAAATCAATGAGATTATTTAGTAAGATGAAATTTTTTCTACATTAAATTCTGATGATTTTTAACCCAGGCGTTTCCAATAACTACATCAGGGCCCGCGGGAAAGCTCCAGCGGACCATGAAAAGGATATAATGCCGAATGGGAACCTTTCGGCAACCGCCTCAGTTCAGCCATAACTCGATCCCGGGCCAAATTAAAAAGATTGTGCTATCATTATTGCAATTTATTACTCTTTTGATTGTTAAGATTGTTACTGATTACTCGATATTTTTCTGGGGCAAGTTATTACTTGCTATCAGCAGAGGCTGTAAAACTGGTTGAAACTAAAATAACTTTTATAGTCAGAGCTATTTGATTCGGACGTCTTCCGAATAGAAAGGAGCAGGGGCCATTTTGTGACTCAAGCAAGTTGTTTATTTATGTCTTTTTTTTATTATTTACGTTTCTAATTGTATGAGTGACAAATAAAATATTCTATTTATATGTTTTTTTACATGATAAGTTTTCCTGCGAGCGTATAATGTTTAATCGAAATCCATACCAATATTATAAATTCAAAAGTTACTCTGTATGTCGGTCTGTTTGTTATCTTTTCACGCTTAAAGAGATCTCAATGAAACTTGGCAGGAAAGTAGATGGTTTCCTGGAGAAGGACAAAGGCTACTTTTTATCCCGGCAAAGCGCTTGCGAACCCGCGAGCAGAAGCTAGTACATTATAATTCTCTCGCGTATCCATTTACGTATGTGATTGGCTGGGACACTTTATTGCCTCAAAGCAACAAAACGGCATAAATTATTTGTTGCTTTTATTAGTAAATGAGGTATGAAAACACTCATTTGTATTTCGTGAGTGGTCTTAGCTACATTTTGCTATAGGCCTCCTCACAGAAAAAGTGGAGACCGAGTCTATATTTCATAATTTAAAATAAATTACTCGGTGAGCGATTCCCGAAAAGCAATTGTGCGATTGGATTTATTGGGTTTGCCGGTTATTAAATGCTGGTTTTCTCTTTACATACTTTTTTCACTAACATTAATACTGAATTATCCGTTTGGGCTAAGTGACGAAAAACTTAGGTCAGCTTAAAAATTGGGTCATTAACAGATAAATGGGTAGATATGTAAGGTACAATAGCTTCTGCAAAAGCGGTACTGAATAAACTTTATGAATATTTTTCGAAGCGCAAGCGTGTATTCCAAAGTAACCGTGCAGGTTTCTTTACAACCTCTAACAACCCCTAATACCTGTCGATAAAGCGTTATTCCACGTAGATACGTGTCGAGGGTACTACGGTACAACGTCCGGCTAATATCCGCTTTATGCCGCACTTCCGCTCTCCTACTGATGCGATAAGAAGGTACTATAGCTATACCCATTATGCAATGTATAGTAGGGAAGAACGTGATGGGGTTACGTAGATTCGTAGAGGATCTACGCGTTACGTGCTACGCCGTAGAACATTTATGCGCTACGAGCTACGCCGTAGAGGAAAACCATACAGGTTTTTTCAATGTTTTATTTTTAGGATAGGGTTTCAAATTCGTCTAAAGGAATATCATGCCATAAGGAGTACCTACCGAAACAGAATTTTTGGCCTCCAGTTGATTTTATTTTCTTTACCCTAAGAATTTTCTCAATTGTTAAAATTAAATCGAAATTGTATCGCGTTTCTTTTATTTTATGTTACATATGAAATCAATATCCGATTCATAGTTATTTATCTCGTGAATATCTTGAATAAGAAAAAATTTATGGTTATACTATATTTTTGTTTATAGTATATTTTTGCAGGCATAATATTTATTATTTATATTTAGTGACCAACATGAGCACACAGATCCCCTAGTACTATCCAATAATCCTGTACATCCACGGTTGTCTGGTAGAGATCGTTCTTGAGCGATAAGACCGCCACTTGTAACTTAGTTTTTAAGGTTCTTGTATTTTTTTCTACCTTCGATTTAAGTACTCAATAAAGTATTTTCTATCTTCTATCTATCTAAATATCCGTTATAGTCTAATAAACTATCCGTCAGTAGTATTACTAAAACAAAAGTTTCGAAGCTGTCCCGTTGAATCCAAAGTAACAATAAAGCCGGTGACAGACGGCCTCCCGCGGGGTTTGACGCATGATCTACGGGAATGGATCTGTTGAAACGGGGTCTTATGGGAATTACGGTAATGCTTTCGATATTTGCCTAGTTGTGATAGCTTTACGTCTATGTTTATCTCTTCAAGGCTTTGTCACACAACTGTGATGTCTAAAACACCGTGTAACATTGTGGAATAAAATAAAAATAGACAATGAATTACTTTTGTATAGGCCTATGTTATAGACGCATATTTTTTTGTATTAGAGATATTCAAATGATAATCCTTTAGTAGCTATTACCCACGTCTTCGCACGCACTTTTTCAGATAAAAAGTAGCTTTTGTTCTTCCCCGGGCCACCTATCTCCTAGCCAAATTTTATAAATAGATAGATAGCTCTTTATTGTACTAGAAAAACACAAAATATAATACAGAAGGAAATGCTGACAAGCAATGAAGTACAAGGGGCGGTTTTATCGCTTTGAGCGATTTCTTCCAGGCACCCTTGGAATGGACTGGACATAAAAGAACTATTTATAGACGGTGGCGTTTGAGTTTAACGATATAAAACAAAAATAATTATACCTAATGTACATAATATAATACCTATTTATCATAAACTTAAATACACATAAAAATAAGGTTGTTTAAATTGTAAAACGAATAAACAAAGTTGATTAAGCAGGTTTTTTGAAGATAGGGAGTGTTTTCGCACGTCAGTATGCTGAGTGTGAACTGCCATACTGTTTACTACAAAGTTTGCGTAACTATATTTTCTATGGAATTCCTATTTTTAAAACTTCCCGCTTGGAGCGCTGTTCAGGAATTCCATAGAAAATAACGTTACGCAAACTTTGTAGTAAACAGTATGGCAGTTCACACTCAGCATATTGAGCTATTTTCGGTTTTATAGCGAACCGTTAAGCCTTTCTGGTGTGATAGGGTAACAAACAGACAGACATAGAATTACTTATGAATTTATAATATTATATTAGTTAGGATAAAATTATATATTACGTTACAATGAGAATTCACCCGAATTCTCATTGTAGAATCTCTCTTTGACCTCAAAGTGAAGCCACAGATGAGCTCGTACACCAGCTAAAACTATTCTGATGAAATATTTACCCGCAGTTTTTGTTGCCGGAGGGTGACGGGTGTCCCCCAGGCTTTGTCACTATAGCAGAGATTTCCACCAGTTTGTCCTATATTTTACATTCTGTTGCGGATTATTTTCTGCGACAGAGATTTGTAATTTACAACTGTATGGTACTCAATGGTAGTAATATTACAACTGACAAATTCAGCTCCACTAATCTTAGTACCTAATTCGATTTAGTAATTTCCGAACGAACCGTTAGGAAATCTTTTTCTACCTTATTAATGACTCGCAGCAATTGCTAGGAATTTTTCAGTGATACATCGGAACTAAGAAATAAGTTTTCATAAGAAAGAAGATTCAGAAAAGTTTTCGTAAACACACTAAAATCGTAGCAATGTATTTGCTTTCAAATATTATTTTATTTTCTATTTATGAACACAGCCGTAAACTTTACTAAAACGAGTTAAACATTTATGTAAATTATAATACTTTCGACTTTTTCCAAGAAGCTTGCGACCTGCATAAATTATGAAAATGAAAAATCGAATTGGTACGAAAACGTCGAATCCCTGGAAAATTGGCAATTGCTGGCAGTTTACGACGGGTAACACTGGATTTACCTCTCTCACGTGAGGTGAAATCATTGTGTATTCAACCTTCATCTTGTATTTTCGAGCGTATTTGTAGGAATGTGGACGTTTACCTTGTAGCTCATCGGTGCCTTAAACATATAAAATGACGTGGATTTTCTTATCCTTATTGTTAAAATTTATCATTTATAAGTTGAAAAACGCATACCAATCAATAATGATTATATTATTATTAAATATGGCTATGCGTTTATATCACAGATTGCGTTATTATAATCGAATTACGTTTTTTAAAAGGCGACACCGAGCTTTGTCATATGGCCTTACGAAAGGAAAGATGCATACTTAATGAAGTTAAAAGAACATTGGTAAGTTTGACCCAAAAATATTGTTGTAGGTATTGATTATTTTCTGAGTAGGTAGGAAAGTTGATCAATTTCTCTTGTTTTGACAAATTTATCACTTAACAGACAAAAATATTATGCGAGTTATATGGCGTTATATTTTTTGACACTTTAACACAGGTATTATGTTTGTTATTTGTTACTTTTCCAGGAATATTGTACTCGAAAATACAACTACTGATACTATACACAAAATATTACGCATTTGTGTGTTGTTTAAATGTATATATATGTATGTTGCTGAATGTACCTTGCAAGTGCTTTACATGTTAAATGTTCTTTTCAGCAAAAGCATCCTGTATGTTTGTTGTGTACTTTGGATGCGGGTTATTTTTCAGTCCACGATTACTGCTGAATCGTCTTCAAGTGAGATTTGCTTCAAGTGTCTATCTAGCTTTCTATACTGATATAAACTAACACTTTCCAATTCTATTATAATAACACAATAACAATGCTTGCAATGAATATTTTGTGTGTTTTGGAGCGACATTTGAATACTTTATCAATTTTAAAAGCTTTTCGTAAACATTTAAGCCCAATATTATTTTATTCTCTCTCGAAATTAAATTTCTTAGAAACTTTTCGTTTTATGTAGATAAAGGAGTTTAATTGGTTTATGCGATATCTATTGACTTTCGCAAAAAAAACTAACAAAAATGACGCAAAACTGTTAACTTCCATTGTCTCAATTGGTATTTACAACCATGGCAATTTTAACTTGATATTCATTTGTTTTTATAATGAAGCAGTTAAGAGAAAACTGACATTGTTTTAACTGCATAAGGTATAAATTTCGCTCCAATTGTAAATGTGCATATATTTTAACTATTTTCTGTGTGTATCCAACCAAAAAGATTAGATGTGCACCGTACTGTCTCTATCCTTCTCTTGCTGTCGCACGAAATTGCACAAACACTGTTTAGAAAGTAAAACTGTCATTTCTCTTACTCGCTAATACTTTTTACCCGACTGCGCAAGAAAGGGGGTGATTAATCGGAATACTTTCAGTCTATTAATTTTCAGAAAGTGACGGACACGAATGCGGTTTTTCCAATAATATCTCAATTCTGTGCAGAAGCGTTCCTGAAATGTTTACGTATTGTAGAACATTCTTGAGAAACTCCGTAGTTCAAAATAACGTGGGGGTTTAAAATCTGGGTCAAGTCATTTCCCTGTAATGCGGTATTCTTATTATACATATTTACACGAAAGTTTGTATTAGTTACAAGTAAATGACTTTTATCCCTCGAAAACAAGCTAGCCACATGCCCAGCATAAATTTATTTTCGTCTAAAGTTATAATAAGTTTTTCAAGAATGCAAAATAAGCAACTTAAAGTCTGGCAGAGAAGACTTCCTTTAAAAAGAGACTAGTTCGAGTTTGCTCTTCAGAATTTTTGCAGTTTGTATTTGTATTTCTTTATACACAATAATCTTAAGACACTCTTAACTAGAGAAGGTTTGTTAAGTGTCTGCGGTTACAACGAGTTGTCACATATTTGACATGAAGTTATCGAACAATATTATAAAGTGCATTAGCATTGCCATACAGCGAGGCAATGCAGCCAGCGTCTTGGGGACGCTTCCGACTGGTATTGATATGGACCAGTTGAGCTATCTGTAGATTGTTTGCAACAGTCTGCAGTTAGCGCAATTGTTTCAATTGTAAATACTAGTTTAATTTCTTTATATTATTTGATTGTTATTTTCTTTGTCAATAAACCCCAAATTGTAAAAACAATATTATATAATAAACATTCTAGACAAAATAACAGTCTAGATAATATGACTAAAGATTCAAAGTTGAATACAATAGTTGGCAGATTTATTTTACTTTTTTTTATGCGTGCAATCAATGGTAAACTTTACAGTTGCAAATCATTGTTTTACGCAATAATAAAGATCGGTATCAACTTTACGTAAATGTAGTGAGTCATCAAAAAGAATGGCAAACAAATTCAAAAACGTTGTATGTAATGACATTATTGTACTTGAATTTTACAAAGTCATATTTATGTATTTATAAATAAAAAATACAAATATGTAGAAATACAATTTATAGTGTAGTTAATCTTTTGTCCATATAACTGTAATATTATACTGTGCCCTGAGATTAAAACAAAATATATTTTGACAGTTTTACCTTCTACCAGCGAGCATGTCTATCTTCTTGGTTGGTACTGGCTGTGTGTGCTCGTGTATAGGAACGAATGTTTCTTCTTGCAGGCTCGGAGCGCAAGCACCAGTAGTTTTAGGAGCGTAAGCCAGGTAAAGAAGTAATGCTTATCACGCAATACCATACTAAAGAGTTTCGTCGGTTGTTGGTGGCAATGATTTTTGTTCAAGATATTGCTATAACTAACTTAACTCGCCCACGCGGGCTCGCTACTGTAGCTATCGGTGAGTCACGGTGGCGGTTAGAGGTTAAATTTTGAAAAGATTTGTCATTTGACTTTACGACACTCGTAATCAATAGGTATATAATCATAATCAGTATGTACAGTGCGCGTTAAAATTAAGTATCCCTCTTATCTACAAAACATTTAGATAGGAGGTACTTATTTGAGACGCCCACTGTACCATAATGTTTTATTAGAATGAATATAAAAGATAATTAAAAGTAAAATACTTGACTTATTTGAAGTAATTTATCTTCTATCATCATCATCATATCAGCCCATACACGTCCACTAATGGACATAGGTCTCCCCCATACGACGCCACAAATAGCGGTCCTATAAGTTTTATCTATAAGTCTCATCAACAAAATCAAACGAACAAAAATTAGTGCCAATTAATTTTCTCCGTCACATCCATTCGCGTAATGATTTGTAGTTTGTTTTAGCTGTAGCAGTAGTAATGATCATCATCAGCAGTAGAGATCGACGGTAAGTGACATACATCATGGAACAACAGTAAAACATTACCTAACACTAGAATTACATTATTTATTTATGTTATACATAGTATAATAACTATGTTACTTTACTATAAGATCTATGTACAGCATGTCTCGCAATAAAGAATCTTAAATCTTAAACATAAGGTCTACGAGTGAATTACTCGCTAATTTAAAAATAAAAACATATAATTTTAATCATTTCAGGCTTATAATCATCATAAACATACAAAGTAAAGTAAAGTAAAGTAAAGTAAAGTAATCGTTTATTGCATGAAGTACACGTAGGTGTACAGGTGTTTTTATAATTGTGTGTGTCAATGTATTCTACCTTTACGGTGTGCAATGTCTGTATACAAATCATAGTATCAAATAATATAATTTGTAATTTGTCAGTTTATCTGTTCTTCGATTTATTTTTTGTACACTACCTCTACCTGTTCCATCACCTCTCCTGTAACTCTAAGTTTTGCTGAAACAAAACTCTTTTTCAGGGTTAAGCTCGCCTATGTACATAATCTTGTTAGATAAGTTGATACAATGTATTACCACGTATAACCATAGCCTACTTATTGTGGTATTACTTTGTACAATAAAGAATTACAAAAAATATTTGATAAAGAAAATCTGAAAAACGGAACCTGAAATATACTTACGCATTAAATAAAACAAATTGTTAGTAAAGGTAAGTTTAGAATTACTTTAGAACGTAAACAATGAAATGTAAAACTTTTGTTCAGGTGTTTTATAAGGGTTGCGAGATAAAAAAGTTCAAAACTTGGAAGTAGTCAGTTGTTCAGTAAAAAAAATAAAACTTCGGTTAATTTTCAAAACCTATTATTCAAAGTAGATACAGGTTTATCCTAAGGTTTTTGCTATTATAGTGCGTAAGCCTCACACAAAATTCCCGTCGAAGTAGAAAATGTTTGGGATCTTATTAAAATTTCTTAGGTTTATCCTAGTTTGGGGATCAATGATGTATTCAGAAAAACTTCCACCAGAGAATAAAAATAATCTTCCACTGAGAAAATCAAGCGTTATTAAGTCTTCGTCAATATTCCAAAATGATTTGTACACAAACTTCGATCTTATTTATCTATCACTAGTGGAAAGCCAACACTTAAGGTAATAAAGGGAGGATATTTACCATGATTTGAGTTTTGAGTTCTCCAATATTTCGGCACAGTTACATGCGCCGTGATCGCGGACACAGATCACTATAAACTAGTCAGAAAATCACGGAACAACTGAAGTCACTGCGAGTTAGTTTAACTTTAGTGTTGTTAATAACCATGATAGTTTGAAGTTTTAATGAAAGCCAGTAACTAAGGTTAGGACCATTCTCTCCAGATTTCAAATTCTACATATTATTATTTTAATAACGGATAACTGTTTAAGTCTTTTCTTATTAACAAAGAAATCATGAGGCAAAAATACCAAATTGTTAAAATTTTATATCTTCTATTTTTTCCGAAGAAAGTTTTTTAATACGTTATCTACAAGTTCAATGAAAACGGGATAGTAACGAGTTTACGGGAAATTTCAAACTATAGAAATAAAAAACTATATGAAATGGTAGTATCACGGGGAGAGAATTTTCCGATGACACTACTGGTTGTATCAATCAGTTGTGTCACGGGGGACAAATGCAAATAATGTGTTTTATTCTGTAAAAACTAAATTTCTCTCGAACATCCCAAGTCAGTCAGCTACTCCATCTTGTTTTCAATCTGAACATTTTCCTCCATTTACCTATCTACAGTTGCTTCTGAAGTTTCGATAAACATTTCAAAAGTTCTCGACCTTCGGCACCCTTCGAAACAATCTGAGTTGGAACGTTCGATACCCTCAGTTGGGCTTGGTCCTATTCTCTTATCAGGAGATAATACTGATGAATGAAGGTAGGGTTTTTACAACAACTAGTTTCTGCCTGCGGCCCCTCACGCGTAAAAACTATCATTTTAGAACATTTTTGGGATAAAGTAGCCTCTAGTCCAAAGTCTCGATCACCGCCGCAAGGTTGCTAGTATCTAGATCTTTTATAGGATACATTACGGAGAATGCTCCCAGGAACTTCATGATCTGATCCCACCATCTCCCTTCCACTCCAGGACAAGCAGACGGACGGCACAATCACCATCCTTATCTGGTGTATTCACCAGCCACTCGTACTAAGCGGTTTTTCGCCAAGTTTGTCATCCGCACATCAAAAAAAATCTAGCTCTATGTATTGACATCTATGTAAAGCCAACTGTAAACTACGCATAATAAGATATCACCAAAAATGTTCTATCTTGAACGCAAAACTTGATCCGTTAGAAGAGTGCTCGTATTTACATCCATTATAAAGTTTGTTCTCAAATCACGAGCGACCCGCTGTTTACGTAATCGTCCTGCGACCCACAAACCTAGTTTCACTGAATACCATTGGATTGCTGCTCGTTACGAATAAATAAGAAAACCAGTGTTAAATTTTATATTGCTTTTTCAGTTTTGGGGTCAACTATCTAATGGTAGTTATCAGGCTTATAATATATTATATTCCAATATAGGCCATACAATAAATTTCTATAGACATTTTACATAGTGTATATCGCGTGGAGCCTTTTATTTGAAATTTTCTTATTAATATGCTCAAAGAGATCATTAACGTGGTTTATAGTTAAATAAAACACAGTTCGGAAGTTAGCCGAGCAAATTTTATTAAAACCTTCATTGAGAAAGTATGATTTTAACTCAAAATCACCAAAATTATGTATTTACCGAGTTATGCCTGAGCCATAGAATACAAAACAGTTTTTATTTTTGATCGAGTTGATAAAAATAAACCTACATAGTGCAGCAATCAGCCATGACGTTGAAGAGCAATGAGAGAATACTGAGTTGTGACGTCATACCGTCACAATATGTACAATATATACAGAATAACTATGGTAAAGGTCTGGCTTTCTTCTTTTTAAAATATTATGGTTATTCTGTATCATCAGATGTTCGTGCATCGGTGACATCATAAACAGACGCCACTGGTACTGTACCGTTCGATTGCACAATTTTTCCTTTAAAATGCATTCTTTTTAACGAAATATGATTTATTTTTTACTCAATAAAAAATCTTAAAACATCAGAGTAGTTTCTCAAAATCAGTCATCATGCCTATTAGTAGAAGACTCTCATTCTTAGCTCAAATACTCTATCACCTTGTCTCATGCCACAAAAACGTGTTTAAACTAGGTTAACTTTTTTATTAACAATCGATGTAGCATCCCGAACGTGGCAGCAATCGTCTAAGTAGATAGGGAAAGGTCGAAAAGACTGCAAAATAAAGTTTTGGGTAAGTTAGACAGTTTGGTCAAAGCTTGCATATTGTAATGGGCTTGATTTATACGATTGGAAGACGATTCAAGTGTCATGGCCCGATTGTGAAGAGAGGAAATGGTTTTTGGGAGTTTAGGTGTACGTACAATGTACATATTTAAGTTCTGTGTAGGTACGTAAGTTCAGCTTGCTGATGCAGTAGCCCAAACAGATACTCTATTCTAGAATCTAACATTTTTTGTAAACAAAGAGATCACAAAACCACAGAAATTGTGGTGGAAAGTATTTTACGACGGTATCATCGGAGCTAATAGCAGAAGCTCGATCCAATTTATGGTTTTGTAAGATTTCATTGCTTCATTAAAGTTTGTGTTTCTAGTCATTCCCTACCTTGCTTGCTTGCATTTGACGACCGATACGGCGCGTCGGGCGAAGGTCCACCTGCGATGCAGGAGGTGTGGGTTCGATTACTGCCTTGGAAGAAATGTTTGTATTTGCACGATCTGCAAATATTTGTTCCAGGTGTTCTGGGCATTTTCTATGTATAGTAAAAATAACGAGTGTCTATGTAAAGTATTACATTAAGTATATCAGTCATTTAGTACCCACAACACAAGCTCTGTTTAGCTTGGGGCTAGATAATGATGCGTGAATTGTACAACAATATTTATTTATTTTTTGCCTCGTTGTTTTGATCAGTTTTTGTAAGGTTTTCATACATGTCTTTGTTGACATAAAAAGTCTTAGATTTTACATTCGAATATTAATATTGATAAATCGCCGCCGTTGCATTGTAGGTATCACTAAACTGATTTCTAGGCTCAAGAACTTTTGAAGTAGGCACTGCTAAAATTTACCTCTCTCATCTCTCAGCACATGCAAAGGCATAGTAGTTTTTTTTAATTTAAAATATCAAATCCTCCATGGCGATCACTTCACCTAATAAATGGGTTTTATAACTATACATGATGGATTAGTTAGGTAGGTAAATGTACCTACCTAACTAATCACTAATATTATTATATCATATCATTGATATCATCTATTGGTATTGTCATTATTCATTCTATACTCAAATGGGGCTGAGTTTGTCACTCATTTCCCACAGATTGAGACTTTGCCCGATATTAAGTTTATAATGAAATGTCAACAACTTTAATTGCTTTCGCCACATACGAGTAGTTTCATCTAAAGCTCAAGTCAAATTTCAAGCTCCAAATAGTTGAATGACGAATGTTTGGGATCTCAAGACTTGTGTGATTTATTTATTGAGCTAGTACAGAAATACATTTCCTATAATACTAGTCATACATGAATTACAATAAAATGGATACAATTCAGGTGATAATAATAACTAAAATTTCATGTCAAAAGAAGAATTAATAAAAACCTACATGTGATGTCACTATCGGATAGATACACCATCAGATATAACCTTAAAATTAGAGAGATAAATAAATAATTAAATAATGCTGGAGAATTCACACAACATCTAGCCCCAAGCTGAACAGAGCTTGTGTTATGGGTACTAGATAACTGATATACATAATGCAATATATTAAATATATAGATAATTTTTATTATACATAGAAAACGACCAGAACACTCTGAACAAATATCTACAGATCGTACAAATATTTGTCCCGAGGCGGGAATCGAACCCGCAACCTCCTGCGTCGCAGGCGGACCTTCGCCCACCGCGCCACAGAGGTCGTCACAGAGATCCTACTAACTTTATAATTTTCCAGAAAATAATCAATCATTAGTTTAAAATTTATATTTATTTATTTTGCTCTCATGTACATACATGTATACAGTGTACGTACGTCATAATGTTAGCATAAGTTAATAGTACCTACATGCATCCTGTAGGGCAAAGGCAAAATAATGATATAAAACAAGCTGCTCCCCGAGGTTTCACCCGCATTAAATTCGGGCAGAAAGTACCCTATGTTACTCTCCATACTTTCAACTAACTCTATGCCAAAAATCAAGTCGATTGGTTGTTTAGTTAGGGCGTGAAGGAAGGACAAACAAACGCATTTATAATATAAGTTAGGATGTCAAATAAAAATATAAAGATTTTTCCAAGGTCCCATTAGCATTAGCTTTCAAAGTTTAAGTTGGGCTTTATGACATATCTGCAGCTTTTATTTATGTCAAAGATTGTCTATAGATTAGTCGGTTTCGATTCTTCGAGAATAACTTCTCCATAGTGACTGTAGGTAAATCAAAGCTGTAAAAGTGGAACCATTATCATCGTCAGCTCAGTATTCTAGTCCACTATTGGATATCGGCCTCCATTTAGCATTATAGCGCCCTGTTTTCAGATACCCACATCTCGTATCATTGCTAAGTGCAATAGTAATCAAAATACTTGAAACAAAAGTATTTTTAACCGACTTCAAAAGGAGGAGGTTCTCAATTCGTCTGTATTTTTTTTTATATGTGTGTTACGCAATATTTCCCCCCAATTATGGACCGATTTTGAAAATTCTTTCACTATTGGATAGAAAATGATCAAATGAGATGAGAAAATGATGATAGATGAGCAAATGATTAAAAAACATATATCCCCAGAGGATACTTATGCCGCAAAACATAAAAACAGTGTAAATGTATGGGAATTTCAAGTCGGCTTATCGTTTTTTATAACAAGCCAAATTATATTACAAAAGTTCGATATCATTAAATCACACCTCGCTCGGATGAAGCCCAGCTTTGTCTTTGTAAGTTAACTCTGAAAATTATGGAGATTCCAGTCATTTGGTACAAGTTGGTATTAATGAGCCCTAATTTGAGCCGCTTTAATGAATATGCTCATATGAGCACGGTATTAATGAATGTGCTCATATGAGCACGGTATTAATGTGCTCGTATGAGCTCGATATTAATCATTTGGCATTTGAGGCCACCCCGGTGCATTCCATTTTACCGAAATGATAATTCGGGTGAATTGAATTTACCTATCAATAGCGCACCCCGCGGCGTTACCCACGGTGAACTTAATTAGGTGATTTTATCGTTTTTCCAGGTAAATTTTAGAAAAATTCTCTTCATTCATAATGAATCCACCCGTTTTGCGATGAACAACGCATTTAGTGAATGAATTATTTTTTAGGGTTCCGTAACTCAAAAGTTTTGGGTTTTGCTGTCCGTCTGTTCGTTTGTCAACCCTCTTTTCCGAGTTGAAATTAACATTAAATTCTCAGGTCCGTAACCTCTTGAAGCCGTGATATAAATAATATTCGTTCATTAGTTTTTGTTTTTATCGCGAACAGACGGACAGACAGACAGACCCGGCCAAGAACTTTGTTTTATAATATGTAGTGATATTGATAGTAGACCAATAAAGTTGTTCCATTACAAAGCTATAGTGTCATTGAATAATACTGCTGAAGCTGCTGACCTTCCTTTGGTAGGTTCTCTTATTCGGCTCTTACGACATCACGAGTTGAGTTGGAGGTCGATTCTTAGGTCGCAATCGCCACACATCGCCATTATTAGTCCATAATAGTCCACTATTAGAGATAATATGCCTCCCCTAATGAGGCCATGGCGCCTTGTGTCTTTAACTTTCCACATAAACTATTTGCTAGCAGTCTTATACTGGACAATCCACAAAGCATCATCAGCCCCAAGCTAAGCAGAGCTTGTGTTTTGGGTACTAGATGATTGATTTACTTAATCCTAATATAATATTATAAATGTCAAAGTTTGTGAGTATGGATATATGAATGTTTGTTCCTCTTTCATGCAAAAACTACTGAACTGATTGTGCTGAAATTGGGTATTGGTGTAGGTTAGGCCTGGAATAACATACATATAGGCTATTTTTTAATCCAATAAAACGCGGGCAAAGGCCCGCAAGGCAAGGCAGTAGCTAGTACAATATAATTATAGCATAGATATATATTTTTACGAAACGTAGAAAATACACAGGATACCCGAAACAAATATTTGCAGATCGTACAAACTTTTTTGCCCCAAAGCGGGAATCAAACCCACAACCTCCTGCATCGCAGGCGGACCTTTGCCCACCGCGCCACATCATCGGTCGTCAAAACCCATTTTTGCACAAGGTTCCTCCCTATTTCGCAATTACTAGATACTTATATCTTTAAAAATAAGCTTACAGCTTCAAAACAATCAGATTAATAAACAATTCGGAAGGTTCGCAATGCAAATCCAGACAAAACGTTAAACGATATCGAATCTTCAACCGATACCTTAAAGTTTAGATTACCGAGCGGGCATAAACACACAAAAGCAAATAGAACCCGTATTCCGAGTTTGGAATCAGCAATTTAGTATCTGCATATAGACGATGCGGGCCCTTTAGAAGTTTTTTGCTAAGAGTAAAAGGTCCGTATGGTTTTATGCCGATTACCATCAGGGCTTAAGAACGCAATAAAAAGGTAGGATCATTCGCTTATCGGGCGGTTTTTAAGGTGATATTCCAAAGAGGCTGGAAAGAAAATAGAGAATGTTTAGAAGTTATAAATGTTTTATGTATTTGTAACCACTCTGGGGCGCAATTATGCGATCGCTTCATTTTGAAAATCGTATCGTCACATAATCGCCGTGTATAATACCAAAACGTATTTGTAGTGGTGATTCTGTGGCGATACGATACCATTGTATCGCAGCAGTTGTGGGTTCTATTCCCTGATAAATGTTTGTACGATCTGCAAATATTTGTTCCGGGTGTTCTATACATTACTAAAAATATCTGTTTATGTATGTATTATATTATGTATATCAGTCATCTATTACCCATAATACAAGCTCTGCTTAGCGTGGGGCTAGATGATGCTGTGGGGCTAGATGATGCTGTGTGGATAGTCCAAAAATATTTAATGATTTATTTGTTGTTACAGTCGAGTGGTGTTCACAAAAAGGCCAAGTAAATAAACGAACCCATTAGATTGAATTTTACTGGACAAGCAGACCTTCTAATAGATAGATTTTACAAAAAGTAAATCCTGTATTGGCCGTAGGTTCTGTAAATAGGTTCGTCAATTTTAGTTTTTAAGGGCTGTAGATTTTGTTTACTAAATAAATAGATAGAACAAAAGCTTTAACAAAAAATATAAGAAGGCTTGAATTTTTGAGCGCGTTGTCTTTCATTCGCGTTTATCCAAAAGCGTCGTCTCTGACGTTGTAGATGTCCATAGGCTGCGATAGCTTCCTATCAAATGGGCCGCAAGCTTAACTGCTAACTTTGTGGTACAAAAAACCTCATGAGGTAGGTAAGGTACTTGCCTAAAGAAGGTATTCCCTTTCCCTATTAATTTGGCTTATAATTACGGAACCCTCGGTGCGCGAGTTCAACTCGCACTTGACGTTTTTATTTTTATGTACCTGTCACTAGTTTCTGCCCTCAGTTGCGCCCGCGTTACTTCATATGTTTTAAGGTTATTCCTATCATGGGAACTGATTAATGGGATTAAAAGTAACCTATGTTTTAATCCAGGCCTAGAACTACATGTTTGCAAATTTCAGCCCGATTCGTTCAGTAGTTTTGGCGTGAAGAAGATACAAACATACATCCATTCATTTGAACATCAAAACTTTCGTATTTATAATAATTAGTGTGACCAAAATAAACCAATTTTTACGTTACAATTTCACATAAAACTAACCCAGCGAGTAAATATTCACCGCGTTTTCGATGGAAGGAAATGACTACAATCTTGAAAAGTAGCTCATCTGCATTATACTGTGTTTCTCATGAAAATATCCAGAATATCTTATGCAGTTTTAGCCTGTTCAAAGCCGCCTAAGTGCAAAGCTATGGAAATGCGTCCTTTGCCGGCGCTGCGGTGTTCTCATTCATCACGATGCTCTGCATTGGTGCGTTTAGGGATGCATCATTCCCTTTGGCCCTTTGACTCTTTGACGACCCTTGAGGCAGACGTAGGTCCGCTTGAGAAGCAGAAGGTCATGAGGTCGATTCTCGCGGGACAAGTGTTTGTATGATCTTGTATAATTAAGGCGGCCATAACACTGACATTGCAGACGATACACATGTCGATCTTCTCGGTGTCGAAGAGCGATATATTCTAATATCTTTCTCATGGAAATATTAGAAAAATCTTGCTTTTCTGCAAAAGCAGTTGTAGCCCGTTCAAAGCGAACGGCCTAAGCCCAAGCTTTAGAAATGCGTCTTTTGCCGGCGCCTGTGACGTTGTACTTCATCGCGTGTTGCTCTGCATTGATGTTTGTTAAAGGATATGAAGGGATGCATTGTTGCTTTAATACACATTCCGAATTTTCGGCATAGCACCTCTGTGACAGCCGAAGTGCCGCTTGAGATGCGAACGGTTACCTACGGGCTCGATTCCTACCGTGGGTTTTATAGGGTCTGCAACTTGATTAAGATGTATTTCATCGATATAGTATTTCATTCGATTCCCTATGTGATATCTAGGTACCTACAAGACAATATAAACATAGACCTGATATATCGCAACAAGGGACAAAAAGCAGTATCTCACAGAGATATCCTCCATTCAATTTTAGAGGTACCTGGACCGACCATTCAATTTCATTGCCAAAATATATCGGCCTATCAAAGCTTATTATTTCCCTATCACTAACATAGTAATGTCTCAGAATAGGGAATTCTGAGACATTATTATGTTAGTCACAATGAGCCTGTCACATGCATTGAAAAACTTAAAATGGTGTCAATTCAAATGGATCAAAACTATAATTAGTTTACTTTTTTATGCCATCTGAATTGACTTAGGGTTTCGGTGATTGTCTGTACTTATTGCTAACTGGTTTCGTTCGTACAATATCAAACCTGAACAGAATTGGCTCGAACACAAAGTCTATAAAGCCTCCCGCGGGCTCCGCGTGTTAATTAGACAATCATTCATCTTCACTGCGGTTTACTGAGGTTTAACCCTTGTTTTCCTACCGGATAACTTTTACTCCATGCGTAACTTATAGGAAGGTACGCTTATTAACTCAACTCTTACATAATATTAACCTTTGAGATCCCGTGATTTGAAAACAAAAAACCTCTAGAACCCGCGCGTTTCTTAGCTCGTGACAGCCGGCGCCTTAGGGAGCCAGTGGGTTTGGGCGTTTCTTAGATATTGGGGAGCCGGCGGCTATAAGACGTTTTTTTTTCTATGACTCTTCAAGGAGCCAGCGGGTTTCGAAAGGTTAAAGTTTAACACATCGCAGTTCATTTAAAATTTCGATGTAGAAGCAAATTCTGTTGCGTTTAGCACTTTGATATCATTTTGTTTTGATCAATTTTTATTAGTTGGCTTTTGGTAGATCCGTTATGGAATCGATTTTCACGTTTTGGGCTTTTAAGGGCCTGATAATATAAAAAAACAAAGTCACAAATTAGGGTCATAATCGTTTGGGGGTCTAATGATATACCTAGTCCAAACATTTTTTCATAGTTTTGGAAGCTAGCATACAAGTTCCATTCGTGAGTTGATAACGCTAATAAATAATATATTCCAATCCCATTGATTTTCCCCGCTAGGGATCGCAGCTCGGTGGTAAAATTGTTCTTCAGGAGGCGCTGCTGCTCGCCCCCGGTGGATACCCCTTAGGCACGTCTAACGACACCCGCGGGTAGAGTGAGGGTAGTAAAAAACAATCAGAGATAAAATATTTTCATGCTGAGCGTGTAAAACCTCATTAGAAGTTTAGATGTTGTTCAATAAAACAATGTAGATAACAACTAATAACAAAACAACATTTATTATAGTTCGTCCTGCGTTTTAATCGCCGGTCATCATCGCCATGAACTCTGAAACAGAAAATAGATTATATATAAAAAATAAAACGATTATTAATTCAGATAAATACATACATATAGGTATCAAATGTTACATAGTTTATAAATACACACACATACAAGGAAAAAATATCATAGTATTAATTTATATAATAAATTTGTTTAGCATAAGGGTTCATTAAGCCGTGGGGTCGCGGCGTACGAATATCGACCCCTCCAACTCAACCTGTGGATGTCATAAAAGCCGACTAAGGGAACCTACCAGAGGAAGGGCAGCAGCTTCCTTCTGAGTATTTTTAAACACCAACACTGCGATCACCAATCCGCCTGCCAAGCGTGGTGATTATTGCAAATCCCCCCTACATGGGAGACCATCCACTCGATGGACCGACGACATTGTAGCGGTCGCAGGGAGTCGATGGATGGAGGCGGCTCAGGACCGCTATTTGTGGCGTCGTACGGGGGAGGCCTATGTCCAGCAGTGGACGTGTATGGGCTGATGATGATGATGATGAAGGGTTCATTAGACTTGACATCCAGTGCCTTTGCAGGCTACTGCAACGTCCGTCTGCCTTAGCAAACTATTGGTGCTGTTATAAAGCCTGTTACAACCAAACTAGTGATGTATGGAAGCGAGACCGTTCTTTGAACTGGGTTTATGGGTTAGTAACAAAAAACGTGGCAACCCATATAAAATTTAAGAAAGAAAACTTTAAATATAGTTGATGATTGATTATACTTCCATACACTTTTGAAAGCCAAGCAAACAATCAAGGTTGTCAAGGAGATATGCCTTCTGAGTGATAAGACCGTTAGAATTATAATTTTTTCTATAAAATTATAAATTAATATTAATGTTATATTGTAAATTCTAAGTATACAACCAATTATTTTCTATCTAATGATTATCACAAGCGGGTTAACTACGAACCCAGTTTGTATTGGAAGAACACCAACGTTTCATCCCTTAACGAGGAACTTCATCAGGGTGAGTTACACCCGCTTTAATTCTTAATAAATTCGTAGAAATACGAAAGTTTTTATATTTTCTATCTTTCTATATATCAAACGATTTTGTATAGTGTTTAACGTAACGTCAAAGCCTAATTTATGTATTTAGCAGTAATAACCGTAAAGCACGAGAAATCGTACATTATATTTTTATATAACTATTTCCAGCCTCATTGAAACTGAACAAAGAAAATAATAAAGCCCTTTTAAAAAAACAATTACATCAAGACATTTTTTCTGAGCTCATTAAGAGCAAAGAGAGCTGTCTTGGACCTCTTTTATGGAAATGGAATGTTTACTGAAAATAATTATATTTTGAGTTCTGAAATACGGGCTTGGAACAATGAGGTAATCTCGACACTATATCAAATTAATACCCTTTTGTTGCCTGAAATTAGATTCTTTATATTTTTCAGACATTAATTTTACGTATTTACGAATATATCTCAAAGTTATCGTGGCAATTAAACTTTTCAAAATACTTTGATATTGCAATGAATTAAGGTGGTAGGGACTAATTTGGGCAACATTTTCTGACATACATAAGTTAGATTTATGAGTTCATTGCCATTTCGAAATAATCCTATGATCGCCATTATGGGTTCCATTCTACATTTTATTCAGACATTCACCCTCCTCATTGCTTGCCCCCTAGCTACCATCATCTTAATTTACTGAAAACTAGACGTTCATTAATTAGGATTTAGTGTTCGGAATACTTCGGAACAGAAAAGAGCATGGAGAACTATCAAAATCTGTGAAGCAGAAAAGTAGGTAAGCGAACTTTTTACAGCTTTCTAATAATGTCCGCGTGCAGTGCAGTGCACAATGGATCCATTGCGGTTCCATTGAAAATTGTTCAAAGCATTTCGCTTACTCTGTTTACCAAACAGTCAATCATAATCATCATAAACCCATTAATGTTAAATGACCAAAAAGTCCAGTGCTGGACAGTAGCTTAATGAGCGCCATAGTGCCCTGTCTTAAATTTGCCGCATCCCTGACTGCGTCTGTTTTTCCGGTAGAGTACAATCTAGGAGTCTTCAAGTCCCAAGCGTGCTTCATTTTAGGCAACATCTTCACTTTGTCAAGTGTGATGGTAGTCAAACGCTTTACCATTATCAATAAATAAAACCATCTGCTAGCAGGCTTTTGCAGGTCGGCATCTCACATGTTTACCAAATAGCCATGGTTTACTGTACACTGATAACTAGGTGAACATCAACGTCAGAACTTACCGTCAAAATCAACGGTTCCTGATGCGTCAGTATCGATCTCAGCAATCATCTCGTTGAGCTGGTCTGGTGTAAGCTGATCGTCCAGCGCTGCTAAGATCTCGCGCAGGCTGGATGTGGGGATGTAGCCGTTACCTGGAATAATAAGTGGGTACCAATTCTTGAAATCTTTGAAACCATTTATTGCTTTGTGATTGTGGTAATATACAATTGATCTTAAATATAGTTTTGGGTAAGCACAATCTACTCTTTCGAGCGTATAAAAATATTACATGTGTTAGGAGTTGACAGAGAGCATGAATGTAGTAACGAAGTATTGTATAGTTTCATTATCATGACACATAAAATCATTCATCATCATCATCATATCAGCCGATCGACGTCCACTGCTGGACATAGGCCTCCCCTAAGGATCTCCACAATGACCGATTTTGCGCTGGCCGCATCCAGCGATTTCCCGCGACCTTTACTAAGTCGTCGGTCCATCGCGTGGGGGGCCTACCCACACCGCGCTTTCCGATACGTGGTCGCCACTCTAACCATTCATATTTACAATAAAACATAAATGGATCCACTTACAAAATTACGAATACTTAGTGAAAAGAAAAAAATATCTATGGTCATGTCAAAATAAAAAATATATCTATAATAATAATATTCATATGACATAAAGTCTTTATTGACAAAGAAAATAACAATCAAATAATATAAACAAATTAATCTAGTATTTACAATTGAGCTAACTGCAGACTGTTGCAAACAATCTACAGATAGCTCAACTGGTCCATATCAATACCAGTTGGAAGCGTCCCCAAGACGCTGGCTGCATTGCCCCGCTGTATGGCAATGCTAATGCGCTGCGCCAGATACTCACCAGCTCTCGGGTCACGCGTCGCTTCGACCAGGCGCTCAGATAATTTTTTGAAAACCCGGTGAGCCTCGGTACCCCACGGACCTAGGGTCTCGACTCCAAGGGGAGCAAATGCGTAGGCTCTGTCGAGACCTGCATATTTGCGCCTCTTGAGATCCTCGGCCAAATCTGCCGCTGAACCAACCCTCACGGATGTCATTGAAAGATGGGAAGGCGCAAGTGTGTCGACACATGTAGCGTCCCACACAATAGGCTTCCCCAGCTCCCAAGGGACTAAAGTCATGTCGTCGGGCCTCTTACCATCGTCACGCAACAGACCATTCGGTTCGGTTCCATAATATTCAATTCAAAATCTTGAAATTTGATGCAACTTTCTGTCTCGTAATAGAAATCAGGGGACTGGAAACCTATGGGAATTACAATTAGAGTAGCCTCACACTCCCACTGCTTAGGATAGTCTAGATTGTTAGTTAATTGATCACGAGTTGCCGTTGATTGAGTGCTTTTTTATTATTTTCCTATGCCTGAAGTCATTATTCATTATTATTTTAGTTTATGTATGTTTATTATAATCATATGTATTGTATGTAGCTAAGCTACTATTAGTTATTGTTAGTCCATCTATTGTTCGATTTATTTTATTTTTGTACACTCCTCTACCTGTTCGATCGCCTCTCCTATAACTCTAAGGTTTGCTGGAAGAAAACTCTTTTCAGGGTTAAGCTCGCCTATGTACATAATCTTTTTAGATAAGTTGATAAAATTTATTATTGTGTACAATAAAGAATTAAAGAATTATTTATTACCAAAGAAAAAATAGAATACAATAACAGAATACAAACAATCACAACTAGTATTTACATTTATAATTTTTTCCTTATCTTACAAAACATCACATATAGTCCACAGATGATCGGAATGCTGGTTTGTCTTTCGGTCAACGAATCAGCATTGCCATTCAGCATTCTGGGCACTCTGCTTTCTGCTGACGGCTTTGATTCTCCCCTATTACCTACCTTAGATAATTAATCATGTCTATGGAATGCTCTTCCCCTATATATCAGACGTGCGAAATCACTTCCTATCTTATAAAAACTGCTTCATCAATATTATTTGTCCTTGTAACTATGCAAACAACTGAATTTTTATGTTTATGTAAGTTTATGTATGTGTATAAGTAGGTATATGTGTATATATTACGTAGTGTAAGTATCATTATGTATATTTTATTTCGTTAAACTAAAACGCCACCGTCTATATTGTTCTTTTATGTCCAGTGAATCCCAAGGTTGCCTGGAAGAGATCGCTTAAAGCGATAAAGCCGCCCTTTGTACTTCTTTGGTTGTTAGCATTTCCTTCTGTATTGCATTTTGTGTTTGTGTGGTAGGTACAATAAAGAGTTATCTATCTATCTATCAGTTTTGTTAATGAGCACTGTTACAAAAATACTGTGCTTTGCAAGTTACCTACTTGGGATTTTGATGTAGAAGCGTTTAAGTGCCATTTAAAAAAATTTCCTAGTAAAGGTAGAATTAAAAATAACATAAAATCGAAACCAAAACCAGTGACAGGGTGGTATACATCCCACCCTGTCACTCGTTTTGGTGAGACTATACTTTGACAGTCCTTTATACTTTATACCAGTCTAAAATTGCTTTGACAACAATGTAAAACAAATTCAATTCGATTTCGTTAAAAGTTTTCTTTAGAAAATCCAGCAAACATTGGTTGTCGTCAATTTTATGAAGGAACTTAAATAAAACAAACGGCTAGAGCCAGACTGTACCTATCGGAAACCATTTGAAAGGATACGAGACTTCACAGGCACTTGGCATTGGCTCTAATGCCCTGACAGAGCCAACAGAACCGTTAGAGCCAGGATAGAGCCAATAAATGTACGAAAACAACAAATAGCTTGTGCTGTTGACGGTGCATGAAAACCTATAAGCATCTGCAATGCGATTCAAGACTAATAACGAAATCATAGGATTGATCTGGATTCTAAATACTCGTAATATATTTATTTGTATTAACAGTAACTTTTCTTAGTTCGCTGGGGAGTATGGGTTCTCGACTGGTGAGCGATGCAACGCGAAACAGGGTGTTGGGAGACGTTCCATTTAAGGACCGACGAAATAGTAGTGGTCGCAGGGAATCGATGGCGGCGGCTCAGGACCGCTATTTGTGGCATCGTATGGGGAAGGCGGCATTTGTGGCAACGTATCCAGCTGGGAACGTGTATTCGTATTCCTCTTTCTTCTGTCTCAGCATTATGCCGCTACTAGCTTCGGCTTGTAGCGGCATGATTCTAAGACAGGGACCTTTTTGGCCCCTAACACTGTTGGTATCTATTTTCTTTATGTATGTTTATGTTTCCTGTACTTTCCTTTATCTGTTATGTGTAGGTAGTGTTATGTTATGTGTTATGTATAGCCAAATAAATCGATTTTGTTTCTCGATAGCCAGATTCATGTATTTTGAGAAAACATTAGAACGGTACCAAACGGTTTATTTTATTAAAAAAATCTAGGTCTATGGTTTATTTAATGAGTTAGTCTCACTTCGTTCGTACCATAAACAGTTGAAACGCGCGAGCTCAAGTGAAAATTCAAAATAAATCAATATTTCTAGTGTCACTTCGGCCAACTCGTCGTTTATTATAAAACTCAGCTTGATTTTATACAGATATTATTGATTATGTTTCATTATTACCGTATACATGACAGTTCGAAGGCAATATAAACAGACGGTTGATAAATGAATGCAATTATGAACATTTTCATAAAAGAAATAGAATAAATAATGAGGGCGTGGGGACACAGAGAACGCTGATTGCTTTCATTCGTTAGGCATTTTAATGTTTTGGATGCGAAGTGTGTCAGATTATTATTTAAGATGTGTACTTGCTAGTAGAAACTGTTTATTTCATATTGGGCACATATGTCAAGATCTGAGGTGGAAAAACCTTAATGTAAAATCATGCATTAGTCCAATAATACTACAGTACCCCGTTGAAGGGTTCTTTGGTCGATAACTTGATGAAGTGATTCACAATATTCGCGTTATAATGCTACTCCCCATCTCTCGTATAAGACTGGGTCGGAGCCTTAGTCCACCATGATCCAAGAAAAAAGGTCTGCTCTTCCGGGAGTGTTGCCAGGTGACATCACTGTCAAGTTGCCACTTTATTTCAACAAAATATAGAAGTTCGGGAACAAATGTGCTAAGGAATAATTAAACGATATGTCAGTAGTCAATTATGTTTGTTAGATCAGTCAAAACAGCGTTAAACAATGTGAATGAATCAATGTGATAAATAATGGGAAAATATAAAACCACATAGTTTTATCAGATTCATACAGGAGCTCGGGGAGATACGACCAGGAAACAGATCCGTCTTCTCATTCGCCGATCGCGTTGATGACGTACCCTGGAGACACCCACGTGACCATCGTGTCTGGGAAGAGCATACCTTGTTTCCTTATACCATGTAGTCCACCTACTGTAACTTCGTTTAGCCAAAACCGACTGCACTACTCAACTATTCATCATCATCTTCTGCAGTCTGACTTCATCTGCTGCAAGGCAAAGGCCTCTAAACTCTCATGCCAATATGTTCCTGAGCACTCAACCTAACCTAGCAAACAGTAAAAGAAAAACACTGGTGCAGTTCATTACGAAGTCAACATTTATGTATGTACCTCAGAAAGACAACTGCCAGGAATTAATTTGATTTTAATCCGACCGCTTACCAAATATTTTCACTTTGACCATCGTAACTGCGTTTTTACATAATGCGCTTACTGTTGGTTCTCGATTGAAAATGACGTACGCTGAAAATTTTGATTCTCCATCAGAGTTTGTAAGTATTAACTTACAAATTCTGATCGAGAACCAAAATTTTTCAATACCATACCAGCTACGCCGTGCATTGCTACGCAGTAGAAGTGTGAACATGGGAAAATAAAAAGTCTAAATGCCATTTTGTTTCATTTGAAATATTTAATTTTGCTTTGTGACGTAAGAAAACTTGAGTAAACACATACTTTTTTGTTTCATTGATATGGACCAGTTGAGCTAACTGTAGATTTGCATTTGAGCTAGAATACTAGTTCTAATTTGATTGCAATAAAGTTTGTAAATAACGTTTTATTTAAATGTCTATGCTAAATTGAGTTCATTTTAATTTTATTGAACTTCGAGAAGGTTACAAGAGCTACGTTACTGAATTTAATAAATGTGAATTACCCACTAATTCATTGTGAGTGTAAGTGGGTAACTACCAACGTTGGAAAAATACAGACGTTTTCGTCCTTAAACGAGGGACTTTATCAGAGTGTGAGTTCTAGTCGCGCGTTCCGCCGCCTTTCTGCGGGCATTACTACATTCAATAAATATATTTCAGGGATATCCATTAATTATGTAAAACAGATAACATCTAATTAATTTAAAAATTATTTTTGTTTTATAGTAGGAAGTTAAGTAGGCTGTTGTTTGATATTTATTATATTAAATACCAGATATCCAAGTCTGTTCATTTGAATGTAGCTCATAAAAAATCATAAAATTAATTTCTGAACTAATATTGTAAACCACCCAGTGACATTTCCTTAACCTTGTTTATTCCAAAAAAAATATTTAAAGCTGTAAATGTCACACGTGGGACATATAATAGCGCATTTACACTCAAATGTAACATTTTTTATTCATTTAACACACGGACAGACAAATAAAAGTAATAAAACGCGATAGTTATTCCTATCTTGTAGCACTTTAAAGACTTCTAAATTAATTTTATTACTTTAAAACTGACAAAAGAAACATTATTAATAAAAATTCTGACCTCTACCTAGGTGACGATTTTTCTAGTTTAATAGTGACATAAGTTAAAAAGTTTACGATCGTGTCATTCGGTCGTTCTATTTTTTGTAATGTCTGAATATCTGGGCGTCGTGGTAGGGGATTGTTTTGGCAGTTATCCAACGAATTGATACATACATACCCAAATTTTATTACTTGCAATAATTGCAAAAAATGGTGGACAGTATTTTATAAAGCGGTTTGAGTACTTTATGTTATATATTTTTTTTAATTATGTTTCTAAAACTTTCTACATCCCGAAAAGTTATCCCTTAGCTTTAAAAAAATATTACTTATTACATTGGAAATTCAAAAAAATACTACCTTTTATTTTTCTACATAGCCACAGAGATATTTTTTTTTCTATTCTGATTCTATTTTTGCAGTTCATTGACTGTATTTTCATTACTTTGATAAATCTACACTCTACGCTTAAATAACTCTATTATTCAATTATTTATCTTACCTTCCTTATCATAAAGTCTGAAAGCCTCCTTTAGTTCCTTCTGGAGCGCTTCGTCGTCTTCTTCTAGGAAATGCGTCGCGACGCGTACAAACGAGTCGAAGTTTAGTTTCCCACATCCTGAAAACAATTAAATGATGGTGAAAAGCAAATCCTACATTTTTTCATTGAAAATGCTCGAGCCTCTGGCCACCATCTCACTAAAGTAAGTGAAGATGTGGCCTAAGAAGGAGCACGATTTCCCAGAAGGAACTTGTTCATCTGGATTTGAATACTCCTTAGATTTTAATCAAGCGGAAAAACAGACGCAAGCTCTTTCTAATCTCTGCTGGTGCTTATATTAAAAGCAGAGCAGAATATTTTCTGAAGCTTTGCACCGTAACTAGCTCGAAAAATATCAACTAACAGCCTTAAGGTTTAGTCTATACATCGAAGCGACAGAAATTAAACGTTTCACTTGATTTCCATGTCAATATTTAACTTTGATCTATTTAGCTTCATATCTGCCCTAACGAAACAAAAGGCGGAGTGGCTGTCCGGCCACTCTGTATTTGTTAGACCGGCTCTACATTATTGCGCAGTCACATGTAAGGTAAAGTAGGGAGGGATAAGCCGTCTGCCTCAAACCTAGCTTCTAAAAATCACAAGCATGTATTGACAGGTCAAATATTTAGCTTTTTGGGCTTCCCCTCTATTTGGCTTGGTCTCCGTCTGTTCGCTTTCCACTACGTCATATTCACGCTTTCGTATGTGCCAGTAATTCTATCACATTTTAAAAGCTTCAAATCGTTCCCCCTATCTTGAAACCTGAGTCCAGTCCTGCTTCACTAATAGCTTCCACTCCCAGCGGCTTTAGGCTAAGCCTGCACAGTTTACTGAGGTACTTTACAGAGTTTCAGGACAAACTCAGTTCGATTAATGCACTTAGATTGGTAATTTTACAAAGCGTAGAGTCTACATACCAAAGCCGGTGACACAACCCGGTTTGTACGACATTTCTGTATATTAAGATCAGACTGTCAGATATCCAGAGATATCTGGTAATGAGGTATCCGCGGGCCGCAGCGACTTGATCGATTTATCATCCTCATATAATATAATTTATTTATTCCACAGAAGGTACATCTAAATAATAAATAAATAAATAATGCTGGACAATTCACACAGCATCTAGCCCCAAGCTAAGCAGAGCTTGTGTTATGGGTACCAGATAATTAATATACATAATACAATATATTACATAAATATATATTTTTTATTATACATAGAAAACGATCAGAACACCTAGAACAAATATTTGTAGATCGTACGAACCCGCAACCTCCTGCGTCGCAGAGGTCGTCAAAAGAGTGGAAAAAACATGTTTTTTCTTTTAATACACTTGATGACGTTATAATCTAAAATATTATTGCTTAATTAATCAAGTTACTTTAAGATTTCATACAATAGGTACTTACTTGTTTTTTTGAAAAGGAAGGAATCACCTATATGGTGATTCCTTCCTTTTCAGAAAAGAGAGAAACAAATGAGACAGTGATTCCTACGTAAACACATAAAAAATTTAAATATGGTTCGTCTTCCCGCTAGGTGGCATCGGCACAACATGTTTTTTCCACTCTCCCCTATCAGCCATCATTTTCGTACTTACACCTTGATATGAATATTGTGGTCCCGCTGACTGGACCACCGATATTTTTCAGTGGTCCAGTTTACTGGACCACTGTGCCACTGTTATAATACCTTCGTTGGTACCTGGCGGGTACATGGCTTAATCACTATAAGGTTCATCCCATATTATGAAAGCTTAATCAGTCAAAGATCTATGCTTGAGTGACGTTTACATCATAGAAAAGCATCACTCAAGCATAGATCGAACAAGCTTTCTTAATACGGGCCTAACTGATAATTCGTAACATTGCCCATCCATTATAGCACTTACGATGGAGGATAACAAATAATGTTCGGCCTTAAGTAGGGATCAATTGCATCTTAGCACTGATTCTGCTGACGCAGCGTTTTATTGCTGACGTGACTGGGTACAGACAACATAAAAAGTCGGATCTACCGATGTGTTTATGGCTTGTTCAAGTTTTATACCTACTATTTGTACATATTTTAAAGTAAATGCTAATTATTTTTCCTATCACTGCTAATACGTTTATTATTCCTGAAAGAAAAATACGTACCATTGTAAAACCACTGGGTAATCAATGAGCTACTGCTGCTTATACCCACTGGCTATAGGCTTTCCGATAACGAATGACATGAAATAATATATAACGCACTTGGATAATTATTATATTATAAGCCACAGAGTGAATGAATTTTCAAAATCTAAAAAGTAGTTTCCGAAGTCAGTTATCTACTGGTCACAAATACAACAAGCTTAGATGCTTTGTTTTTTTTTGTATGGAATATCTATAACATTTTAGTAAACAAAATTGTATAGTTTTGAAAAGAGCTAAAAACCGACTTCGAATTCCTTAGAATTAAACTATTTCTTAAGTTCTACGGGATAAATACTCGGTTGAGAATTTATGGGACAAACTCGGTATTATCTTCTTTAAAACTGAAAAAGAATTACCCAAATCAGTCCATACACGACGGACATACATAAAAAAGTAGGTACATATTACTGCCGAACATAGAAACTCCTACTTTTCTCGAAGCAGTTTAAAATAATGCAAACTTTGACCTACAGAAACCTAAAAACGCTTCCAAAACGGCTCAATTACTCCAAATTACCATAATTGAAACACAATTCCTATTTTACAAAACAACAAATAGCCTCTTCACGCTTGAAATTATAACGAGATACATATTTTTGCCAACAGTACTTGAATTTAAGCGACGATAAATTTACATATCTATCTAGCGATAAATTACGGGTTAGCGGATTCACTGTAAGAAAAACAGGGTAGCCTCGGCTTGTTTTGCGAACCGTACTATCTACGGGACGGCTTTTTTTGAGGGAGTTCTTGTCAAATTGTACTCCTTTGTAATTGGATTCTACCTGAAAACGTTTTCAGTATAAGTGAAACGATAGCAGGTAGATTTAATACCCAACTCCTTGCACCAAACAGGTTTTGATTCATGCATTTTTTTTACATATTGTTTTCTGTTTTTCGAGTGTATGTGGTTGGTGGACTCTATTACTTTCGAGTACCACCAAACGGCTAAAGCGATTTTGGTGAATGAGGTATCAAAATACTCGCCTGGATATGATTCTTAGTTACAACTTGTAGGCCTGCGCCCTCTCATTTTGCGAAAAAAGAAAAAGACCGAGTGGGGTTTCTTTATTAACTACTAGCTGACCCGACAGACGTCGCGTGTCATTCAATTCAAACTGAAATACCTACTGTCAAACAACTGACAGTTATTTCAAACGTGCTTAGCAAAATACCTACTGTCAAACAACTGACAGTTATTTCAAACGTGCTTAGCAAAGAGTAAATAACTAAGGTTACATTAAAAAAGTATATAATAAAGGCAGTCGCTAAGTTTTCTTAAATTCTCTAAGTTCTGCGCAGATTTTAGAAATTTTTTTTAACCTAAGGACCTTCTACGAAGTATTAGAGAACATTTAAAAAAGATATTGAAATCGGCAAAGCCGTTCTCAAGTTATAACCGAACCAGGAGAAATGGGATTCATTTTTATGTACATACAATATATAGATAATGCTTGGTTGGTTTTCAATTAATCACTCGTAAACCTATTTGAAACAAAACACTATCATGATCAGTTCACGATCAATGTAGGATCTGATGACACAATAAAGATGTCACCGTGGGTATTCCCCATTCTCGAGTTAAGGCGGGTACTAATCGGTGTTACGGGCGTAATGTACCATTCGCAACGAGCATGATATGTTACGCCGCGCCGTGTTCTAAAACCCGTCTCGTTGCTGGTTGCGAGCACCTTGTTCCCCCATACTGACTGCATGAACGCTCGCTAGCTTAGCTTTATATAAATATAGACTATAATATATTGGGACAAATGTTTGTACGATGATGTACATATATTTGTTGAATGTTCTGAGTATTTTATAGTTATAAATAATAAAAAATATCTATCTATGTAATATATTGTATTATGTATATCAGTTATCTAGCACCCATAACACAAGTTCTGCTTAGCTTGGGGCTAGATGATGTTGTGTGGATTGTCCAGCATTATTTATTTATTTGATTTTCGACAGACCAGCTTTTGATTTAATCATAATTTGTAGCACTTACATGATTAACCTTTTCATTACCTAGAGTAAAAAAAACTAATGCAAGGTATTTCGAAATTTACGCGAGCTGAAAGAACATTACTTGTAATAAATTCAATTTCTACTAATTCATTTTATTCGAGTTTCAGTTTGCTAGGTAACCTGAGTATTTTTGCCTTGATTAGGTTTTCCATCACCGTCCAAGCATTCGATTTATTGATGAGGTAAAGAACCATAGACTTATTGATCAACGTTGTTCCCTTGAGCAATATCATTTCTATTTCACCTTCCAGTTTTCAGACCTTTCATTCTTTGCTAATAAGAACGAAACTATTTCGAGACCAACTGTTATGTCGGTCATAAAGTCAATGCTACTCCTACAGCCTTGGCGGTGACATTTTCCCGATAGCTAGAGTAATCTAGTATCGAGCTAACTTAGCGTGATAGATTGTACAATCTAGAGCGATCTAGTTAAATCTAGTAATCTAATTAAGCACCTGCTAGGTACACCTACGAGTTTGGATCTTAATGAATCAGAATCAATAACTTTATTTCTGTAGGCTTACAAAATAAGCACTTAGCCAATGAAATGTTATACTACAATGCTGTCTGATACACGAATTAGGATACCCGGGTTTCACCAAACTGGAGAGGATGACATGGTTCATCATCACTATCATCACAGCCCACATTCGACGCCACAAATAGTGATCCTGAGTCGCCTCCATCCATCGACTCATCGGTGCCAATTGTAGGTGCCTAATGGTACAAGTGGTCCGACGGCACTCCTTGCGACCGCTACAATAACGTCGTCGGTCTGTCGAGTGGTATCTCAATCATCCGTTTCACTTTGTTTCCCCAGTGGTTATCAGTTCTCTGAGCTATGTATATAGTAATGACGCGCCCATTGTCACTTCTGCTTACTAATTCTGAGAGCTATGTATGTCAGCGACTTTGGTTCTTTTACGGCTGACGGATGACTTGGCCAATAATTTCGAATACATTTCGTAACAAAAAAAATCTAGGTCGTAACGATATTTTGAGTTGACAGCATGGTTTTGGTAATTTTAACGAGTTTCTATGTACTTAACAAAATGGCATGATAAAGTACTTTCCTAAACCAATTCATTTATTAAATTTTTTTGTGTCACAAAACAGCAGCGAGTCTTTACTCTATGCTCACAAACTTTTAATTTTTTTATAAGATTTTTTGTAAACAAACAACCAAAACTCCCACACTTAGATCCAATTTTCTTCCGCTACAATAATGTCAATACGTTTGACGTAAAATTTTACAAAGTGACGCTAATTTCTCGGCATCCGTCAATTAGCAGTGATGGCTGACATCTTGGAAGTTAACTTCTGACAGTTTGTGAGGCGAACTTGTGTACTGGAAAATTAGGAAATTGCGAGAGATGAATTAAATAATATAATATAAGGAATTTCGGTGGAAAATCCTGTTTCCAAAACTTTTTTCATGTTAATTTTCTCGTGTACAAGAATTTACATGTTTTGATATTAGTTCCATTTGCTACTAAGTAGGTCATGTTGCTAATAGGACGCTATGCTAATTATGCCGTTTTTCTTTTAGGACGTTCTTTTAATAAGGCATTCTGCTTAAATTTCCTTTCGATACGAAATGGTTTTGTGACCCTTCGTGGGGAAACGTTACGTTAATAAAATATATTATATTTTTTATTGGAGATGGTAAAGCTTATGACCACCAACTCACTTTAAAAAGTAAAGATGTGGTCTGAGATACAGCACGCTTTCCCACAAGGAACTTATACACTCGAAATTTGAAGACTCCGAGATTATACTCTGCCGGGAAAACAGACGCAGGGAGTTCGTTCCACTCTTTGCTGATCTTTGCCTTTGTACAAATACATACATATGTATGTATTTTCGTTTATAAATTTTTGGACCTTGTTTATCTCCAAATAAGACCGGAATTCAAATTCCCCTGCCTGTACCACAGCAAACCAGATTCCAGTGAAGCATAAACGTAAGTAACCTCAAAATAGGTTACAGCGTCAAAGGAGACCCAATTTGAGGCAAATTACAATTTCACTGCAAGGATAATGTGCTCAATGATATAATAAAAGCCACATTAGGTATTCCCTTGAGTCTTTTGCGTCCGAAAACTCAATTTGGACGAAATTATAACCGCTTTACGTTCTGGAACACGCGTCAGATCTACTTACTCCTAGTTGATTATGATTGCCTAGTACCTCGATTCAAGTACATAGGCATAAAGAGTAATGAAGACTAATATAATGTTATGCATAAATTTCGCCAATTTATAATTATTTCTTACATTATTTACCTGAAGAACTCAGAGAAACCATTATCAATTTTTTTTAACCGACTTCAAAAAGAGGACTTTTTCAATTCGTCTGTATGTTTTTTTTTTTGTATGTAGGTATATTACGCGATATCTCCGCCAATTATGGACCGATTTTGAAAATTCTTTCACTATTGTATAGAAAATGATCCCGAAAGGGTTCCATAAAGTTTTTATCCTCAGGGAATTAATATTTCTCCCACAAAATTTAAAAACAGTGTAGTGTAAAAGTAAGGGAATTGGTTCATCGTTTTTTAAAAGACGTAATATTAGGTAACTAGAATCTCTGAAACCGTGTTCTTAAATGGATTTAGAATAGAGACAGACTATGAGGTTAATTATTAGAAAAGCTAGTCAAAAAATAAATTTGCCTTTCAGCAGCACTTTAACAACAACAAAAAAAAATATATATTAAAATTAAAGAAACTTTTATAACATTAAAATTAAAACCTACTTATATCAATCAAAGGGTATATGTATATTCCATGATATTTTGTGTACTTTGATCTAGATGTTTGTCAAGGCTGTATACTATCTCTTCAACAGTATTATGTAGACAGTTGAAATTTTGATAAGGCGTGTAGTATTGTTGTCGCTATAGCAACAATATATTTAACCATACCACGTACTGATCACCAAAGTTAAGCAACGTCGCGTCGGGCACGGTCAGTATTTGGATGGGTGACCGCGTCATGTTGGCTTTTTGCTATTCTTCGATTCTTCACAAATCCGTTTTAGCGTTTCTTTTGTGAAAGTTTTGTAATTTATATTTTTTTTTTACCTCGCCGAATATTCACTAGCTCTCATAAACGTTACAAGTTAGTCTCTGCTAATTCATATTGCTTCTGTTGATTCTCTGAGTTACCGTGAGTGACATTGACAAACGCTCTGAGGTAAAACAGCTTTAAGTGTCAGCTCGTAAAATCTGCGTTTTAGAGCCGCCCGAACGAGACTTGTGGAAGTTTATTTCTGTTTCTTTTGAAGGTGGGAATTAAAGAGATTAAGATAGTCGTAGCTTTGACAATAATTTACAATGGTTAAATGTTGTGCGAACTTTTTTGTAAAATATTTTTGAGAGAGAGAGAGAGAGAGAGCGGGAGAGAATGTGAGAAGCGCGAACGGGGCTGAATTAACGCATATTTTCAGTGAAATTCCCTTGCAAGGGTTATTCCCAACGTTTATTCTCGCGTGAAACGCGGCTATTCTCAACATTTTACGAAAATTATTTCCGTAATGTTGCTTATACTCGTAGTGTATTTATATGAATTTTAAATGTATGCTGAACAATAAAAAAGATTAAAACTCCCGCATTTGCACCCGCTCTCGCTTTCTCACCAAAAGTGCACCCTCTGAATCACTCACAGAAATATAAATAATTATTTAGATTTCTGTGGAATCACTCGACTTATTAGTCAACTCGCGAGCGTGAAATTCGCGAACGCTAGCGAGTTGGCATCTTCCGATCTTACCTATTTCCAAATAGATTTGCGGCAGTTCATTTCAGTTCATTTGAAAATGGGAATCATAAACAGATAAGATAGTATTAGCTTTGACACTTAACAATGGTAGTAGATGTCGTAATTTTAACAGTTTACAATGGTTGATTTTGTCAGTTTTATTTTAGTTTAATTCGCGTGTGATAAACTTGAGATAATGAGTAGGTTGACTTTGTTGTATTTTCTTTGTATTCTTTGGAATATCATGAAAGTTTTTACAAAATGTTAACATCGTATTGAGCAGTTTCTAGAAATGACAGCTATTTCTCGAAGATATCTGTGAGTTGTTCCTTTTGACTTTAGAAGTGAACTTGTGACAGACGGTGGAAAGTGGAATTTGTATACTGGAAAATTAGGGAAATTGTGGCAGAAAGATAATTTAAATCATAAAAAATTGGTTTACTAAGCTCTTTAGTACATTTGAATAGGGAGCTGTAAAAAAGGTATAGACCCTGCAAAGTTTGACATGATATCCCAATCCAACATCCAATGTTCTACGGTTAATTAGGTTTTTTAGTTTTTGAAAAACGCCTTTTATGAACTATATTTTGGTTCCTTGTTCATTGCTCCTCTGGAGCAAAAGTGCACTAGCGACCAGGCCATGCGTTCATAGCGCGCGCGGCCTGGCTGCAAGGGCTGCGGCCAAAACCGCGGCCACGATCGTCAGTTGCAAATATAGCGCGGCTTCGATCTCTTTGCGACCTGGCCGTTGCGATCTAGCCGCTGACATGTAACATTACCTAATCTGTGCCAGTTCAAAGTTGTCGCAATTGTGCACAATTGTGTTGAGTATCGTCCTAACTTTTCCTATATTTTCATACTTTACTTTAAGGTTCAATTTCCTTACCGATATCATTTTCACTGTCCAGCATCTTGTCCAGTTCAAAGTCGTCGTAGTTGTGCACAATTGTGTTTAGTATCGTCCTAACTTTTCCTATATTTTCAAACTTTACTTTAAGGGATTAAGGTTCAGTTTCCTTACCGATAGCATCTTCGCTGTCCAGCATCTTGTCCAGTTCAAAGTCATCGTAGTTGTGCACCATTGTGTTGAGTATCGTCCTTACTTTCTCCTTCTCTATGCGCCCTTGCTTTTCTGAGTCGAACATGCTGAACGCTCTTCTTAGCACTGTGGAGAAAGTAAACAAATTTAGATAAAATTAAATTGAATTAATTGTTAAGTTCCTTTTTTTCTTCATAAACTTTATTGACAAAGAAAATAATATAAACAAATTAAACTAGTATTTACAATTGAAACAATTGAGCTAACTGCTGACTGTTGCAAACAATCTACAGATAGCTCAACTGGTCCATATCAATACCAGTCGGAAGCATCTTGTTAATTGTTGAATTGTTAGTTCCTATACTAATATAATAAATGTCAAAGTTTGTGAGTACGCTTTCACGCATAAACTACTGAAAGGATTGGGCTAAAATTTGGTATGGGTATATTTTGGGACCTGGAATAACATAATGGGCTATTTTTTACCTCGATAAAACGCGGGTGAAGGCGCGGATAGCAGCTAGTTTCATCCATAAGTTAATTTTTAATAATGTGATATTCTCTATTGCATTTTTATTTAACCACAATCTCACCTGATGATGGTAAGTGAGAATTGTCCTAAAATGTATCAAAAAGGTCTAGAAGACCTTCACGCTTGTCTTGAAGAGACCTTAATACCAAGTTGTAATTGGTTAATGTTATTTTGTTTAAATAGTTCCTTTTATATTAATCTTAACCTGATCTCCATCAGGATATCTAGGCTAGATACGGCTTAGATACTTGCACGAAATCAGAATAGGAACCTCAAATCTTATATTCCGATTTAGAATTCAAGATATTATTTCAACAAAGACATTTATGAATGAAAACTTAACAAACATTGATAACAATAACAGAAAACAACAAGGTAACGGCATAAGTATCATTAAAATCTATAACACAAACTTCAACAACGAATAATCTCACATGTGTAGCAAAAAATGTTTTTTGAATACGAAACAGACGAGAGTTCCATTACCTAAATGATAAATGAAAGCTTTCAAAACTAAAAATTGTTCCGAGCTTCTGTACTTTACTTGATTGTTTTGTAACCCGTTTGTATACAAAAAATATCGTTATTGTTTAAATGTTTTTGAATCGGAGTATAGCTGTAAATCCTCTCCCAAAACTGAACAGAACAAGCTGCAAATATTTAAGCTAAGTAATATGCAAACCACACATGTAGGTACGGAAAGTAGATGAAACATAAAATCTGTCGGAACCCCAAAAGTGGGCTATGAAATACGTTCTGGCACATTCCAGAGCATTTCCCGTCTGTGGTTACATTTGCAAACGAAAGTTCACTCAGCCCGTGTAGTATTGTTACGTAGAAACAATTCGATGAAATTGTTTCAAGTACACTACTGGCCGGGAAATTGAACATGCAAAATCACTTTATTGTAAGGTATGTATGTATGTATGTAGGTACAATAAGTTTATTGGTGTTGTACTATCGAAATACGGCGAGCACTGTCGAAACTATAGGTTTATGTACATATACTTACCTAATTGATTTGGTTGTAATTCATTGAAATAATAAATAAATAATGCTGGACAATCCACACAGCATCATCTGGCCCCAAAGCAGATCTTGTGTTATGGGTTCTAGATGACTGATATACATAATACAATACATTACTTAGATACCCATTCACTGCCATGCCAGCAGCAGGACGAGGAGTTTCTATACGTCGTCGGTAGCACTGAAAGTATTAGTATAATAAATGTTCCTATCGAAAGTAAGAATAAATTATTGCTAAGTGTTGTTTTCAGTAGATGCATTGCGGGCTTGAAAATAGCACATTCAAAATCACTTTATTGTATTCGTAAATCAAACAATAAAATCACGCGTAAAAATTTCCTGCTACTCGGTGCTTCACGTTTTGGTCAACTTATATAACGAAAGTTATAATTCATCATCATCATCAGCCCATACACGTCCACTGCTGGACATAGGCCTCCCCCGTACGACGCGCGACACCACAAATAGCGGTCCTGAACCGCCACCATCCATCGACTCCCTGCGACCGCTACAATGTCGTCGGTCCATCGAGTGGATGGTCTCCCATGTAGAGGGGGATTCGCCATAATCACCACGCTTGGCAGGCGGATTGGTGATCGCAGTGTTGGTGTTTAAAAATACTCAGAAGGAAGCTGCTGCCCTTCCTCGGATAGGTTCCCTTAGTCGGCTCTTACGACATCCACGGGTTGAGTTGGAGGGGTCGATATTCGTACCCCGCGGCCCCACGGCCAATTTATATGCTGTAATATAATTCTGTAAGTATAATTGTGTTGTAGGTATTTTGCTTCCTACTCAAACTACCTTGTAGGTACATTCAGAATATTTTCGCGTCCTATTTCAAATCATTTACTGATATTGATATAATTTTTTGACAGATAAATTACATATTTTGGATTAAAAGTGCCTTAAATCCTAATAAGGTTTATATACCTAGACAATAGGGTTCTCTAAAAATAGCAATAAAGGTAATATTTCCGTCTAAGTAAAGTAGAGATATACACAGATGCAAAAGTGCCACAATTAGTTTTTTATATGCACAATATTCCTTTGTTTGACCACAATCTCACCTGATGGAATGTGACGATTTGACCGACGATGTATCACAAAGGTCTAGAAGATACCTATTCACTTTTGTTTTGAAGAGTAGGCCTGGCCCGCAGTGTATATATACCGCTATAAATCAGATGTGAGCTCAAAATCGATTGCTCATCTTGATATTGCGTTCCCAAACCCAGATTACGGCTACCCTAAATCGGTTATTACTTTCGCTGGTTCAAGGAAACTTTAGCTCCTTTGTTTTATTGGCTTATAATATTTTTGGTAGTTATACTTTATAGCTCTGTGTTTGATTTTGTGTTCAAATTCAAACCAGATTTTTTAAACCCTTCTCAAAAACTATAGGTTCCGCTATAAAATATACCAGAAACACTTACCCCCTTATTCATAATAGTTTGCTAACTTAAAGCATTGCTAATTCTCACTCCGTCTTCTTCTATTGAAAAAAGTCAGAGTGAGAAATAACACTGCTTAGCAGCTGTTTTAAGTTAGCAGACCATTATGAAAAAGGGGGTTAAAGTTTAAGTTCAAGTGTAGTAAACAGGAGAATAATAGTAGTAAAACACTCTACTTTTCACTTCGATTGCGAGAAAATAAAACAATTCAAAAATAGACAATTTTCAGAAATTTTATTAAAAATTAAATGTGCAGTAAGAGAAATTTTGAATGTTTAGTGATATGTTTTTCCCGGACAATTTTATTTCGGTTCTCTGTGATTGGGATGTGATAATATTTTGAGTTGATTGTTGTGGAGTAGAAGTTGGAGAGACTCGACACATGCTTGAGTTTCCTGCATTATTATGATCTGAGTGCGGCTTCATCTGAGTTGACATATTCGTCTAATCCCGCGATGTAGATGCTTGGGGTTCTGTAATGTTTGGTAGAATATTGATTCCTTCCGTAATCCGCTGCGTGACGTGATACTTGTTTAGTATAGAGTCCTCTTGACTTGATCGGACCTCCATCCACCGTGCCGTTTTAATGTCGTTATATTCGCACCAGAGTCCGCCAACAGAGTCGCGGATGTTCTGCGGAAACAATGGCCCGTGTAGAGTTCCGGATTTGGTAAATTTAGATAAGTGGCAATATCTTTAGGCATGTTACCAAATTTATTTTTGCCTATGACTTGCCTTGTGCATTTACCATTTTGATAATTTAGAAAAAATCTTCTCGTTGAAACATTAGTGGGACGTTACTCCTGATAGGCTTTAACTATATTAAGGTATTCTCCACTGATGACAAATTTACGCTCTTTGTTTGTTTTCGTGTTCGGCAGACTCACAGCTTGTAGGTTTGTATCCGTTTCTACGTCTTCTAGCGTTATATTGGCAAGCTCTATTCCTCTGCATGCACCGCTGATTCCATAAATTAAAGCAACCTGTTGAACAAAAAAATAAGTGTGTTAATAATCGTAATAACCTAGGTACATAATTTAGGTATGTAGGTAGGTATCTATTTATTTAGTTTGAGTAGAGTACATAAGTAGGTTACCTTTGTTGCCAAGTATTGTTTATTTGGAGCGTTATTTAAAAATGTTTCGATTTCTTGTGTCGTCAAGACTTTAGATGTTTTTGCCTTTTATCCAGTGGACAATTTCTTCAGTAAAGCCGTTAAATTTACATATTTTTTTATATCGACGTCGTGTTTCGTTTGTAAGGTCATTCTTAACATTGAATATGTGCTCCAAAGAGTCGACGATTTGAATTTTTTCGATAATTCATCAAAATAAGTGAGAAAAACCCTTTCTGTAAAAGAATCCACACGTTTCTCATCTCTCCATTTCATAAAATTTTCGTAACTCTTTAAATATATTCCACGTGATTTTGTCGGCAACAGATTCATAATTATTTCTTTGCCCTTTTCTTCCATTTGCATATTAGCTTCACTTCACTATCACTTGATGACATTTTTCACGTTCACAATTTGGAAGTAAAAGTCAGGAAGTTAAACGTAAAAGTTTGTGATTTGGAATGAAGAAAATTCTAGAGATTTAGCGCCAATACCATCTTTTTTTTAAATCTCTATTTAACCCGCAACGAAACAGTTCGCATTCTACCGTGAAGGGAAGAATCAACCTTCATAAAACATCACCAAGAAGGATCTATTTAAAAAAAAAAGATTGACGGAGCACAAAGAAGTCGAGTTTTTATGTAAGAGAATGAATGCTTTGTGCGGGCTGATGATTTTGGACAAAAATTAAAAAGAAAAAATACTTTTTAGCCCGAGGTATTAAACTCGAGTTTTAGGCCCGCTAAGCTACACTATTATGATACACTTTTTGAGCAAGAGAAGTGAAAAAAATAAAATGGTATGATTTTTAGAATCAGGTTCAATATGCAAAATGCCTTAATTATTTAAAAAAAAACTTTAATCCTACTAAAATATGAGTGTGACCTAATTCTCAATCTAACCTTTCAACTAAATCATGCTAGGTAAGTCGATGTCGTAGGCGTTAAGGAAGAGAGCGAAAGTCGTAAAACGGCCAAAGTAGCGCATATGACACGTGTCATAACCGTCATAAAGCCCATAAGATACGACCATAATGTGTCACCATGTGCTGATGTGCTATATCCTAAAGTATTCTCAAGGGGTTTCTAGTAGAAATAGGCTAAGCACAGGGGTTGTTGTCTAGGGTAGAATAGACAAAATGACATCGCATCATCTGATACATTGCGTAAATTAATGAAGCTGAACGAATGATTTTTAAATAGTTTATACCTACTACCCCTGTTCGGAATGTAGCTTTTTTTTTCAAAGATGAAGTAGAAAGTACGTCATTATAGTTGTAATAAAAGACGGGACGGAAAACTCTATGGAATTTCATTTCTCACGCGTTTAGCGGGACAAAAAGTATATGGAACTCACATAAAGGCGCAGCTAGTATCATGTCTGTGATGGAACTCCATTTCTAACGTATTATTTAAAAAAAAATCTTAGGTATCAGCCAGAAGCTATGGTTATTTACATTAGGGGTAGGTCGAACGAAAAAAGGTTTACTCCGAGTCCGCCATATGATATCGGCCTCTTCCGTTTTGGAACAATATGTAAGTATTTTGCAAAAAGAAATGAAAATCGCGCTAGTGCACATTTATTGCCATGGGATTTTACAATTTGAATTCACTGGAGAGATTTTGAAGGTTCTAAAATGATAATTTTCCTCATAGGTGTAGTATCCTGTGGTGTTTTATGGTTTTCTGCTACGCCTCGGGCCTCAAATGACACACACAAGGTATGACGTAATTTTTCTATATTCTCTAGACAAAAATCCCTGTGCTTGGTCTACTGGCATTGTCGTAACGGGCAAAATAATAAATGTCTAATACGTTTTTGGTAGTCTCGTAGATATAACATTAGAAGTTTTGTTTTTTAATCACATGGGAATAATTACGTTACTTTTAAAAATAAGTCAAGAAACTAAGAACTACAAATAATTTTACATTGTCCAACATTATTTATTTTATTTATTAAACTGTTATAAATTAGGTACACGGAACCACCCATTTGTTTGCGTCGTTGGGTTAAAATCACATTTTCAGGATAAACTATAGACAGAGATTTCAATATTGTGGTACAAGACGAGAATAAGTAATCCTCTTTTGTTGTAAACTGTCAATGTCATTATATCGAAGTGGCTGCATTGCCGACAGCTGCTCTATTTATGCGACAGCATAGAGGAATTATTGCAATCCTTTTGTGTCTAGATAGAAATGTTAAGGTGTCGCTTTTGTTGTTTTGCGGGCGAGAAATAGATTGTGACCTATGATTATGCTTTATGACGTTTAGGTATGGGTTAATAGGTTTTATTTTAGGTTCTTAGGTACAGTGACGTTCATCGATAGGTAATCTAAGTTTGAAGGTAATTTCTGTAATTAATATATTTTAAAACTAGATTCTTTTGGTAAAATGTAGACAGAAAGAAATATTTTTTTACCCTAAAACCTCTACACGGTCGGTAGCAAGCTACTATAAATAAAAACAAATATTTTAAAATTAAATCTTACATAGAAAGAGACCTTTGGATGAAAGCCACTGTACCTATACTCTGGCCAAACTGAGTGTACAATTTTTGTAAACATTTCACGCATACCACCCTCATTGATTTTGAGTCAGAATTTGCACTGCTAATCAATTTGAGTTCTTTCCTACAATGTAATGTTTAACGCTGACAATATTTTAATGAACACCACACACCACGCCAAAAAGATAATTAATATTAGGATATTTTTATCAAGGGTGGTCTACAAACATTGTAAATTGAGAATGGTTGGAGTATAGGTGTTAAGGAAAGAGTAATGTCATGACAATATTTTAACGAACACAAAGCCAAAAATATTACTTTGGATTTTTGTGTTAAAAGTTGTTTTCAAATATCATTGAGAATAGCTAGAATATAGGTACCTAGGTATATTTTTTTAAGTTTGTTGGTTTTTGTGTTACTTAAAATGGTGGTAAATATGGGTTTAGACTATTGAAAAGTAAATGGAAGATATTTAAATTGTAATTATACTACCATCTAAATGTATATAATTCAAAATTATTACCGCTGATTTTGTGATATTATGGTACACACTGACTGGCTGTGGTAAATACGAGTACATACGTATACAACCTCTGTGGCGCGGCGGGTGAAGGTCCGCCTGCAACGCAAGAGGTTGCGGGTTCAATTCCCGCCTCAACAAATATTTGTACGATCTGCAGATATTTGGTCAGGGTGTTCTGGATGTTTTCTATGTATGTATGTATATAATAATAAATATCTATCTATTATATATAATAGTATATCAGTCACCTAGTACCCATAACACAAGCTATGCTTATCTTGGGGATGTTAAGCTGTGTGAATTGTCCAGCATTATTTATTTATTTACCTGGGTACCTTACCTATTACATTGTCAACTGACATAATAATCTGGATACTCTACTGCTTTTCGTTAGCCTCGCTAAAACTTAAAAAAAGGCTTTGACCGATATCAATTTTTTTTATGTTTTATTTACACTAACACAAATTTGCTTTATTTGGAAAAAATAGGGGAAAAAAATATTGTAGATGATAGGTACGAAAATAGTGATAGTTTGCAATAAAAAATCTATTGTGCAAGAAATTACTAAGATCAAATGTGGTACCTAGGTACTTGAGAGGATAAAATAATACTAGAGGAACAAATTAAAAGTAGGTACAACGGTATAGCGTTGCTCTGCTGACCGTACCAGCTTGAACTAACTTGTTTACAAGTTTAATATTTTTGTAATTCGCCATTGCAAACTGAAAATGGGTAATTTCTCTAGTCTCGCGTGTTGGGGATGTTTTAAGCTTCTTGTGCCTATTTAGTTTTTTTATTTTTCGAAATATTTTTTAATTGGCTACCCCTTTACCAAAAAATTATAATGGGTAGGCATGATCGGCATGATTTTAACATTTTGGTACAAGTATCTTAGTAGAGCCTAGAATTGAAGTGCTATAAAAAGTATATCTCAAGAGTACTTACTGATAGTCTGTTCATCATCAGGCTTATCCCGTCGGTTCTGGAAGCAATAAAATCCAGTATTATTTATTTTATTCACAAACAACTTATGTATTAAAAGTCATAATAAACATAAACGCACCACCATTGTAAGAGTTTGAAATTGGAACCCGGTAGAAAAGTGTGAAAGTGCGGGAGCTGCGTTGCTAGCGCGCGCAACGTGCCCGAGGACCGAACTGGCATTCTTGGACGTTCGAAATTGAAAAAGGGGCTGTAAAGAGGCTGAATACTTCAGGTAATTTGATTGAACGCATACTTGTTTATTTTTGGAAGCAGTAACATTTACACGACGCAATTTTCTAGAAGTCGCTCCCACGTCTAACAAATGGTGATTGAATCAAAATTATTGTCTTTATAACTATTGTTTATAAACTCAGGTCTTGTGGAGAGCAAAAATTATTCGCCAAATGACAGGGATTCATGAAGATTACATGAATAGATACTTATTTATTAACACTAATGAGTTGGTCAAGAATAAAGTTGTTATCTTTGTTTGTCGCATTCTTCAGACCAATATATTCCACAATTATTAGTAGCGATTATACCGAAGTAGCCACCTAGAACATATGCTTATTATTGCGTAACACAATATACTGTTTAACAAGAATAACAAAAGTCGTTGGTTTGTTAAGGGCAAAGGTGGTGGTAGTCACGGGTTGGCGCGAATTTCAAATAATTTTTTTTATTATGAAATTTTTCGGCTATTACAAGGAATAAAATTAACAGAAAAGTAATTTGGCGCTAATCATTAACTATTTTCTATGAACATATCATAAAACCAACTTCGATTTAATTTTATTTTTGGAGCATTTGTGAAAATGTTGATTTTTAGCCCAAAAAAAAAAATGGAACTCGCGCCAACCCGCGACGATCAACTTTAAATAAAACAAACTAAGGACTCTGTATGAATATGAAAAAGTTAACTTAACTAGTAAGTTTATAAATAATTAAAAAATCTGTGAATTACCACAATACATAATTATCACAATTTTTATAATTAACTAAAAGTTATACCAACGACATGTCGTTTACCTGACTAGAGGGTTCATAACGTCAGAAAAAGGTTGACAGAAGAAGAAGACATGTGTCTAACCTTTTTCTGTGTAACTTAAAAATGTTGATCGTCTACTTTCTGCAAATCTTTTCTAAGTCACTGCTTTGTTTATTATATGTGGAAACTTCTAATTGGCCTTAAGTTAAATATTCTTTGTATCTAATCTGTATCTAGCTGTAAGTTTTCCCAAGATTGTAAAAATAAAATAAATTAAAAATAATGTCAACATATTCTTAATCGAAGTGTCTATTAAAATCTGTTTGATGACCACAAAGTAATAATTAATTCAGGGAGCACTGAACGTGACATTGATATAAAGTGACTAGCCTCTATTATTATTTGACTGAGCTTCGATATAAATCAATGCTCTTTTAAATTATTATAAAGCAATAAAAGACCCATTATTCCATTTACGCTAAGATTTATAATTTTATTTTTATTTTACTGTCTTATCTTTTTTACCAATGCTACCTTTTTTCGCTTTCATTTTAATTTGAATTAAGAATACCTACTGTATAGAACCCAGTAGAGTGTAATATAATGAATGATCATGATTATTACCTGCGCACCATTTTTACGGCTTTACAAGTTCACTGCGTAGTTTTTACAGCTTTATAGTTGGTTTTAGAACACGGTTGCCGACTTTTGCCGATATAATGTGTTTCAAATTTGAAATTTTTGACTCGGTAAATTGTATGTTTAGTGTCACGTACTTTAAATTCTTTTGTTCCTATAAATATGTGACAGGTGATGTATTTTATATCCACTTTGCTAAATTTTAACGTGGGTAGAAAGCCGTTTTTTATAATGTTTGTGGTGCCTATCTAGTATTCTTGGTAGGTATTCTCTAGGTGCACTTTGGTAGAATTATTGTACATATTGTACATAATACTAAAATGTATACTTAAGCTACATATAGGTTATGTATTGTATTAATATGTGTATAAAGTAGGTAGGTACCTATGTGTAGGTAACCTAACAAGAAAAACTTTTCTACGTATAGAAAGATACAAATCTTTTAGCTATATGCTAAAGAAAAAAATTCCTACTTAGACGCCGCATTTTCTGCGTGGCTACTTTGCTAGGCAAGTTTTACAAAAACATCCAATAGTAGGGTGTCAAACGAAATAGCGTCACTTTTAGATCCAGTAATGAATTATCATCTTATTTAGACAATGATGATAACCTGTAAGCCGTGGGGCCGCGGCGTACGAATATCGACCCTTCCAACTCAACCCGTGGATGTCGTAAAAGCCGACTAAGGGAACCTACCAGAGGAAGGGCAGCAGCTTCCTTCTGAGTATTTTTAAAAACCAACACTGCGATCACCAATCCGCCGGCCAAGCGTGGTGATTATGGCAAATCCCCCCCTACATGGGAGACCATCCACTCGATGGACCGACGACATCGTAGCGGTCGCAGGGAGTCGATGGATGGAGGCGGCTCAGGACCGCTATTTGTGGCGTCGTACGGGGGAGGCCTATGTCCAGCAGTTGATGATGATGATGATGATGATGATAACCTGTAAATAGAGCAGCTATGGGATGGTAGGAGTGCTGGAATTATTATATAATTTTCTTCATGCTACTTCATACAAAATTCAACCTTGTTTGATGTCGCTTCACGCTCGTCCACTGTTCACGCTACGTTCACACGGATCGGTTTTTAGCAGTATCGATTTTTTGCAGGATACGGTTTAGTCACAATTAAATTTGTATGTAAGTACCTATGTGTTCACACGGCGTTAGGTTTTAAGATCCAGGAAATAACCGAATCGGGCAAAACTTGACAGCCGGTTTTGCGAAGTGCAATTTAGCTGTTGTGGCTGGAATCCTCATCCGCTGCACTCTGTTTTTATTTTACTCTTAAAGCGTTCTCATAATTGACCGGTTTCAATTTATTTTTTAATAGGATCTATGTACCTCCCTATTTAAAAATTTATTGGGTGTTCGATAAATTGATAAATAAAAAAGACCGGTATTTTCTTTAGTAAAAAGGCTTTGTGAAGCTATCTGGATTTTTTGTTCTTTTTTTAACGATTAACCCCCTTATTCATTCATCGGTCTGCTAACTTAAAGCATTGCTAATTCTCACTCTGTCTTCTTTTATTCACATAAGTCAGAGTGAGAAATGGCACTGCTTAGCAGCTGTTTTAAGTTGGCATACTATTATGAATAATAGGGTTAGTTTCTGGTTATAGGGTTAGGTAGGGGTAGGATGTGTGGATGATCGCGTATTATATATTATTTATTATCACTCTTTATTTTTCGAATGATAATTATTTATTTCTCTTTTGTTTTGATATGATGGGTGGGTATGTTAAAACCAATCTTAATATATGGCTTATTCAGAACGACGGAAGAACGCTTTTCTTTTATACTTACTACTATACTATAGGCACTCAATCACTAGGTTACGCTACCATAACTTTGATGTTATAAATAGGTAATAATATTGATTTTCCTTTTAGTAAATACATAAATAGCGTTGGCAATATTTCCAAAACAAAACCGATGTAAACTCGATGTAAAACAATTTATCAACAAGCAACCGCATTGAAGACAACCTCAAGGAAATTGCAGCTGACAGGGGCACCGTTCAGTTCTGCCAACTTTGACGTATGAGTTTCCCGCGCATCTGAGCGGAAGTGGAGACGGTTGAATGCCGCCATCTTGTCATAACCACTCGATTGACATACTCGATATTGCATGTTAGCATGTGGGGCAAAGTTCACGAATACCTTTTATTGGTGCTTGGTGTAATTCAATAACCAATTTGTTGGTAACAGATGCTGGGTTTATGAAAAGCTTGATAAGGGTGGTTTCCTTTTTATGTTTTAATCTTATGGCAACATGCTTTAAGGTCAGTAAGGTACCGTATGATCTAGGTACAGTCAGCAACGAAATTCCTTGAACACATCCAACATTACAAAACATCTTAACACTAAACCATTCCATAATTATTGAATGACAAGACAAAATCTTGGCATTGTACGGTTTCAAAAATCGATGAACAACTATTTTCCAAATTTAACGGAACATTTTATTAAACTAACGTTTTACTCAGTTAATATATTTTTGTCACGAGTGCTGCAGAATAATTTATGATAAATTATTTTCTAAACCTCGATTTTGTTTTAGGTTTTCGTTTTGATTTTTGAGCTTCCGAGCTTTCGAACTTTGAGCACTAGGTTTGATTTTGATGATTATGATTTCAATATTTTAATTTTACTAACTGGTAGAGCTTTAGATGAGTAACTTAGAACATTTTTGCCTGACATAGTTGAATTGTTCCTCTCGCTTGACTTAAGTAAACAAACTGTAGAAACATCTCACAAAGCAAGATAAATCATGCTTTAAGAATAATATTAAAAGCATTTACTGTTACACTAATATGAATCAAAATATCTAGTAGATAATAACTACGTATTCAATCATTTTATTTTAGTTCTTCCTCTTAATAAATCGAGCTTGCCGGCTAAAACAATAAATAATAACGGAAATACAATATTTTGAGTTTGAGTTTATAGTGTTGATAAACTCAAACTCAAAATTCTTTATTTCCGTAAATACAATAACTGTACATTGAGAAAAGGTCAAATTCTTAAATTTAAACACTGACAATGAAATATTTACCTATTCTAACATTGGAATTCTCTTCCTTTCCAGGCACGGAACAAACCAGCAGATGGCAGTGGGCACGTCAACCAGAAAAATGCAGCAGGATCAAAAACGTCAACATCATGTCAAAAAGGTGATAGACTCTTTGCAATCCTTCATGTCTGGATGTATGTAGTTTTGAACTTCTGATAAGAGCCAATATAGCGCTTATTAGGGTAGAAATATGGCCTGACTGTTGATGTTGAACGATATTAATTATGCAAAGACACTGACTCAAAGAAGTATGTAGGTACTACAATCCGAACTCCATAAAACTCAATGATGATCATTTTGAACGATATTAATTATGCAAAGACACTGACTCAAAGAAGTATGTAGGTACTACAATCCGAACTCCATAAAACTCAAAGTTAAACTACAAGATTACCATAAAAAATCCATGCAGCTGTCATCCCAGCATAAACTTATACAAGTACCTTCTCCATCTTTACCTAAGGTACACCAACAAAAGGCGGCCCCAAAACTCCAGTCAAGCCTTCTGCACAGAAGGGTTCAGTCAAGATGGCACCCCCGAAGCAGGCAGCGGCTGCTGCTGGAACCAAGACTCCTCAAGGCAAGAAGAAGAAAGGGCACAAGCATCCGCAGTACGACCTCATTGTCAACATTGATTTGGTAAAAACCTTTTCTAGCTAGCAAAAAGGTTCTATGACCTATATGTAGGTCCGTCCAAGGAGGATGATAGCTCTACGTACAGGTAGAAGGTACCTAAAAAAATTGCGGTAAAAAATGTTTGTACCTAAATCATGAATTGAATACTGCAGACTAGGCTTTTCGATCAGCTTAATAATTTCATCATTTGTCCATCAAAAACATATTAATTGCGTTATAAATAACTAATTTTATTACGTAGAGCTTTGATCCGGCTATAAGAAGTTGTAAAATCTTGGCAGTCAATCAGATATTTTGTGAAGCGTAGAAGAATTCTCAAAGTCAGCCAATAATGCTGCAAAATAATTTTCGAATTTCTGACATCTAACGCCCTCTTTACTTGTGATGTCGAATCACAACGATTTAAATCAGTAGATTTAATACGAATCACTTTCGCCAGATGTCTCTATTCCATAAGTGCTGAAACGCACCCTACCCATACTCTATCTAGGCTGGTAGCTTGACCAATTATTTGGTCTACTAAAATCTGGCGGTTGGACCTACAAGAATTAGGCATCATGGGAAATTGATTTTTTTAAAATAGTAGACTATATTAGATAGAACAAAGACGGTGTACCTATAGCTTACTAAATAAGCTAGTTATTCTTTAAAATAAAAAATCTACGAGGGTGTTTATACTACAACTACCTACTCTGTATCCAGATACTGCCGATCATGACATAATATCTAGTCTAGCAATGCTTGTGAAAATACCTACCTAATAATTTAAAATTAGAACTCTACCTACTAATAATCTCAGCTGACAATGTCGCGTCGCGCGTACTGGCCGCTTTATTTTCGTTGTTATAAAAATAAACAGAAATTTGAAAACACAACAGTTCCCTTTGCAAAGTTCACTGACAAAAAGTTTGACATCGCAATGACAACAATTCGCTCTTTTGTATGTGCAAAAAGTTAATATTTCATTTCTTTCTGACTTGCTGTGTTGTGTTTTGTTTAGCAACGATGCTGAAAATTTGATAACACCTACAAGTTGCTGATTGCAAGCTTATTACATAAATGAAACTAAAATCGTGATTTAAGTATATATCATTGTTTATGAAAAATTTTAAATGCGTTTCACAGTATTTTAGTGTATTGTCATGAAAATTATATCGACTCTAAATTCGATGTGATTACTTTCAATATTTGTCACGAGTCATAGAGTGAAGAAGATTTAGACAGAACAAAATAGACTAGGTATTTCTTACAAAATGGCTGACATGGCAAGCTCAGAAGCCAACTACCAGAAGGAATACAGAAGATTACGAAGGCTGACCAGTGATTTGATGACACGACAAGTTTCTGTAGGTATACCCAAACATACAACTTGCACAAATTGATGTGAGTGATTAAAAATGATGTTGATTATAAACCCCAATATCTACTTCTTGGTAATTTTAATAGGACACTTCTTCATGTTCACGCCTCAAATACTACTACTATACTAAGGTCTAAAATTGTCGGTCTGAAATGTTTCATCTACCTAGAAATTATATCATTCTATGGCTATTTATTTCACTTATTTGTTTTTGTCTTTTCAATTGATATTTTTGTTTCAGTCGGAGTACGGTCTAAACGATGAGCAAGTTGCAGGTGAGCAAAAGCGTCAGCTTTCCTAAGATGTTTATGCCAATCTTTGTCTAGAAATAGAGATATTTATATTCTAGTTTATCTCTTTTTACCACGCAACTCTACTTGTCACGCGTCCGCCGTCCACTAGGTACGCCGTGACAATCGAGGATGTGGTGAAGTACCTGCGACAAAAATGCGGCATCATTTTGAGAGTCGAAAAGTTGGAGTCACGCCGTAATGTGAACTTCCCTTCATTTATGCTGAGAGTACCGACGGATTGTCTCTCTACGTTTATGGATAGCGGATTTCGGCTGAAGGTTGACGTGTTCAGGAAGTTCTGTGGAAGTCTGACACACGACAATACGCGCACGTCATCGACCCAGTGCCTATGACTCTATTCTTTATAAGTTTTTATAATTACTATGCATGTTAGTCTAGTCTCTAAGGTATTTATTATTATGGCCCCTCTAGTTACTATAAATGTACTTGCTTGTGAAGCCTGAAATAAATGATTATTTTTATTTTGTCTAAACAATGTCTTGTTCCATCAAGCACAAAGTCCTTTTCATTATCAGTATTTTTTTTTATTTGCAGAGTTCAAAGAAGCCTTCATGCTATTCGACAAAGACGAAGACGGCACCATCGACCTGAGTGAGTTGGGGACGATGATGAGGTCACTCGGACAACGACCAAGCGGTAAGTTATGAATGCTTTTCTACTCTACTAGTACAAAGCTTTGTAGGTCTGTAGGATTTACTCCACCATTCCTTACGGTTGTGTGAACAAAACTATGGTTTCTCCCACCAAGAAGTTTGTCAACTTGAGAGCGTGGAGTCGTAGGTAAATAAATATATGTATAGCACTGGACTATTCACACGGCACATCTAGCCTCAAGCTAAGCAGAACTTTAGGTTCTAGATAACTAATAGACTTAACAAATATCTGCAAATCTAGGCATTTGTTCTGGCGGGAATCGAACCCGCAAACTCCTGTGTCACAGGCGGACCTTCGCTCGTTGCACCACAAAGGTCACCATATGGTAGATAGGTAACTTTTTTCTTTTTTTTTATTGATAACGGAAAGCGTTTGACCACCATCTCACTCGGGAAAGTGAAGATATGGCCTAAGATGGAGCACGCTTTCCCAGAAGGAACTTATTCACTCGGGATTTGAAGACTCCTTTGTTTATGTTCATAATAAAAAACTTAATCAGCTATGTCAACGATGAATACTTTCCATTTACACAACTATTTGGGAGAGTTTTCATCAAAAGTAAACAAACGACCGTCAATTCGTTCTTTGTATTATAATTTTTTTGTTTTTTCGGCGTAAAGTGGATCCCTTAAACAGTGCAGAAATAGAAATACAGAATTACTGTACGGTTCGTACAATAAGTACATAGAAATGCAACTCGGCATTTCCCGACCGTGGGACCGATCGAGGCGCGACATGCGGTCACCCGCGCCTCCACTCCACATTAACATCCCGGCTCATTATCACGTCTTTCCCATCAATTAACTTTAAAGTATTTTTAGTGCAATAAATCGTGTGCAGTTAAACCAAACTCTTTTCTTGATGTCCCCAACAATTACTATTTATTCATAAAGCCGGTTTACGTGCAGTCTGTGAGCCGAAAGTAAATTATAAATTCAATGATCATAATTTTAGACAGGTTATTTATAAAACATTCATAGGATCTTATAAATAATTAACATGTTGTTGCCGGATTGTGAGAAATTGGCATTGGCTTTTATCTTAAACGTGAGGAAGTCCGCAACTGGATGGTATTTAGCTGTTTGCCAAAATTATCTGTTATTATTTTAAATAATAAATATTCCAATCCTGATGTTTGCATGTTGAATCTTTATTTTCCTATCACGCTATTAATAATAATAAATAATACTGGACAATTCACACAGCATCATGTAGCCCCAAACTAAGCAGAGCTTGTGTTATGGGTACTAGATAACTGATATACATAATACAATATATTACATAGGTATTTTTTTAATAAACATATTAAACGACCAGAATACCCTGAACAAATATTTAGAGTTCGTACAAATATTTGTCACGAGGCGAAAATCGAACCCTTAACCTCCTGCGTCGCAGGAAGACCTTCGCCCGCCGCGCCACAGAGGTCGTCGTTTATTAGTTAATAGTTATCTTTATTATTACAAACGAGCTTCTGCTAACGACTCCGCTTACATTTTTTTCCATACTCTTACATAATATTAGTTACAGTCAATAGTTTTGGAGCTCCTTAGAATAACCAACTAGCAAAAAGATATATAACTACGAAGGCCCCGACGAGATTCGAACTCGTGATCTCCTGTTTACTAGACAGGCGCTTTAACCAACTAAGCCACGGCGCCTACGACTAGGTTCGTCAAAATTAGCTATTAATTTAGTGAGGTTATAAAATATTGCGTAGCGGGAATAGTAGGTATTATCATCTTACAATAATCCGGTTAATATCATTGATTTGATGAATTAATGAACACTTTATTGTACCTATTAAAATTACATAAAAACTCTTATATCTAAAATTAAAATAAATACACTACAAAAGGCAGCCTTATCGTTGAGAGCGATTTCTCCCAGGCAACCTTGAGCGGTACTGTAATTGTACACACAGTTCAGATAATGTTACTTCGTAGTAGGTTCTAGTTCTCTAAGGTACTTTTATTCTCTTTTTCCCCACTAGAGGATTATGGCACGTAATATAAAAAAATAGTGTCCCCAAGTGGTGGAGATGTGGTAGATGACAGGAATTAGGAATAATCCTTTATACTACACCTGCTCGGAAAGTTGCCTATTCCTTTTTAAAATATAAGATAGAAAGTAAGTCATTGCAGGCGTATTGGAATCCGGGAGGAAAAACTCATTGAGGAGGAATAATTTCATTTCTCACTCGTTTTAGCGGGAGAGAAAACTGTATGGAAATCCATTTCTAACGTGTTATTTTCTTTTAATTTCCTAAAAGATCGGCCGGTAGCTATGGTTATTTTCATAATAGGTCAAACGACAAAAAGTTTTTACTCCAAGTCCGCATGCCTCTTCCGATTTTCGAACAATATTTTGAAAAAAGAACCCAAGCCCGGCGCGGGAAGTTCTTCTAATTTTGAATTTGGTGTAGGCAATTTTATTAATTCTACAGAATGTCATCGAGTGGTAGTGAAAGTTTTATGACACCACCAGAAATAAAATATTTATTCTGCTTTTTATTTTCCTCGAAGGTGTAGTATAAAGCACTATGTATCACTCGAGGCACGTTGTCGCCTAGGTGAACAATGTACTATTATTCTACAGTTTCATAAACGATTTGCATACCTATGGTGAAAAACTCAAATACCTCTGTTACAAGCTTATACATATATTAGCATAGACTAATAATTACTCTATGATATTAGCTTACAAGTTTGGGCAAATAATCGTGCAAACATTCGGTCGAACTGATCGCCTGAAATGTCACGTCCAAACATTTTAATGATTTACAATGTACTTCGTTGAAAACTCAGTTTTATTTTGATAGTAATAAAAGTTATTTATGGGCTGCAACTGAATAGCGATGTTTTCCGGAATTGCGTCGCAGTTTTGCAGGTTTATCTCTGAACATTTTGATTTATCTGACCATTTTATTTTCTGCTCATACTATCGGTACAAATATAAAATATGGGTTTTGATTTAGATCTTTAAATTGGCCTGTGCAAGACAGTTTGAACCTTATGTTGAGTTTAATAGAGAGTAGGATATGGTTCAGGAAATTTAGTTTCGAAGTATACTTCGTAAACTTTCGTTATTATACCGAAAGCTTTCATAGAACTAGTTCGAGTCCTAAATTTTTTTGTTAATGTTTTGTTCACATTTGTATTAAAGTTTAAAAAGATCGACAATAAACTGCGGAAACCATTTTCCCGCTCTTTTTAGGTAATATTTTCCTCCCATCTGCTGTCATTGCTGATTTTGGTTGTCGCCTAATTTCAGTTACACTGGTTATGGCTAAAATCCGCCTGTATTAATAACTAGCGGCCCGCCCCGGCTTCGCACGGGTATTTAACAAAAATTTCAAAATTAAATAATATAATATAACCTATGTCACCCCGGGTGACATAGTGTAGCTTCCTAAAAGTGAAAGAATTTTTCAAATCGGTTCAGTATTTTCGGAGCCTATTCAATGCAAACAAACAAACAATCAAATCTTTCCTCTATAAACTCGTAATATTAGTATACCTCAATAAATAAGAATAAAAATCGTTTATTGCAGGAAATTAAGAACCCATATCAGAATATACAAAAATGAATGATCAAATGCACAGCAAAATATAAAAATATATTACTTATTTATAATGGATTATTTGTCTTTTCCAGAAGCGGAATTGAAACAAATGCTGAAAGAAGTGGATCAGAACGGGAACGGGACAATCGAGTTCAACGAGTTCCTCCTTATGATGTCCAAGAAGATGAAGGTGGTGGATGAAGATCACGAGCTTAGAGAGGCATTCAGGTATATAAATAAATAATGATGGATAATTCACTCATAATTATATAGCCCCAAGTTAAATGAAGGAAAGCTTGTTCAATTCAATTATGCAGATGAATCCTTCTAATATTATAAATGTCAAAGTTTGTATGAATGGATGTATGGATATTTGTTACTCTTTCACGCAAAAACTACTGAACCGATTACCGATTGGGATAGCTCAGTGGATATATTCTGCTAACCGTATGGGTTGACTATAACAATGGTATCATCCCAGATTGACCACCAATTATTTACTAAGGTGTCACAAAAATGTGTCTACATCACATTTTTGTGACACCTTAGTAAATAGTTTGGCGTGTTTTAAAAATTAAAGATTATTTATCGGGTATTTATCGCGTACCTTTTGTTATATTTTCCCCTACGTTTCCATCGCGTTACAGCGATCGTGGTCACGGGGCGACTGACTATAAACAGACATAAACATAACGATAAACATACTTCAAATTCTCAGACTTTTACATTGTTTTAAGTTTTGCGGGATAAATACTAATCCCCCCGGGGCTACATTTTTTATGAGACCACCTCTGGATCAATTTCTATACTATTGTGAAAAAAAAAATCTAATTAGGTGTAGTACATATAATTGGCGGAAATATCACGTTACACTACATAAAAAAAAAAACATACAGACGAACTGAGAACCTGTTCTTTGAAGTCGGTTGAAAAAACCACAGATTGAGGGAGGCGCGTCAAAAGTGTCTTAGTCACCAGTATCACTTGGAGGAAAGTTACTATGTGATCGACGTTACCGTATTTCATGACGCTCTAGAAGACATGTACTCACTCGCGTCTTGAAGAGACCCATATTGTAGTTGACCAAAAAAATAAGAAGCAGGCAACAAGCTTTACGAAAACTTATGTCATTTAGCAGCAAGCCTTTAAAAAACAATTTTTCATTGCACTCGCATTGCATTCACATTGCATTTCTCCCAAATTCCAGGGTATTCGACAGCGACCACGATGGAATGATTTCGTCCGTAGAGCTTAGACACGTGATGACCAACCTCGGCGAGAAACTGAGTGAGGAAGAAGTGGACGACATGATCCGCGAAGCTGACCTTGATGGCGATGGCATGGTCAACTACCATGGTGGGTATATTTATAACATTATAAGGTTTTTGTTATTATAGTGCTTATGCCCGCACTTGAGGTAATCTCAAAGAAATTAAATAATATCTCAAAAATTTACGACTCCGGCGGGACTTGAACCCGCGACCTTCCCCTGAATATGAGGCTGCGCTATCCAACTGTGCCACGGAGGCGAGTACACGACCCATCGAAAATCTTTAGGACTTACTTACGGACGGCGCTATAGTCCGCCTACAGGGGAAAAATTGAAGTTATCCAATCCTGCTCAAAGTCTAAAGTTACATTTAGATCGTTTGACGAGAGGTATCGCTGTTAAACATTGCTGTTATAACATTATAGACTACCCAGACATGAAAGCGAAGCTAATATCATGCAGCGTGTTTAGCAGGTTGTACTGAGTTGCATGAAAAACTAGGCTACTTAGGTTGCACTGAGTTAGGTATACGTATAAACCATGTAAATCATGCAAGGCAATAATAAGTGTACCTCAGTGTAACTTTGTTGCAGCCGGTAGTATTTTTAGTCTACAAAAGTAGTAAGTAAAAGGGAGTACTGGATAAAAATCGGCTGACGCTATAAATTAAGTGTAAAAGACACCTTTCTAACCCAAGAGACTTGAGATGCTATGGGCGACTCAGCGTTAGTAGTTCTGACTGAACATATGATTTAAGGGACGTAGCAAACGGTTAATATGCAGGTGTTCACAAGAAAAAATAAATTACATCTAACACAACAACAGCATAAAATATTTATATGCCCGTTCATACAACTAATTCACTAAGTAATTCTTTTTTTTATTACGAAAGAATTCATTCAGTCGATGGACCGACGACATCGTAGCGGTCGCAGGGAGTCGATAGATGGAGGCGGCTCAGGACCGCTATTTGTGGCGTTGTATAGGGGAGGCTTATCTCTAGTGGGCGATTATGGGCTGATATGATTCACTACTGATTATGACTCAATAATTCACAAAATAGAATAGAATAGAATAGAATAGAAACGTTTATTCGTAACTCAGACACATACAATTATAAAGAAATGAACATAAAAAAAGAAAACAGTTTGCTAGAGTCACAAAACGGTCCCTGTCTCAGCATGGGTTAGTTGTATACGTATGTGTGTACAACCAACGCTGGTCTTCCGACAGAGCCGTTTCGTGACGTCACGGAATATAGAAGACAGGTATAAATAAAGATAAACAGTTAAAGGAAATACATTGACAACGGTGTTGATATAAAATATAAACAAAACAATGAAATATAAAGAGTAGGAATTGCAACAGCTTTGTGCACAAATTTGAAAATAAAAACTGGGACCACAAAGACTATTCCTATTTCTAGTGTTCTATTTACCCTTCGGTTAACTAGGGAAATCAACAAAATGATTTACATTTGAGTGGATGAAAACAGTATAAATAATTTACATATAGATGATAATAATTCTGCTAACAAATGTGAGAGACGACTTTATAATAAGGTATAGGTATTCGTATATTAAATGATACTTGTATCGTTTCTAAGATTCTCTTGTATTTTCTGACCTTCAAAAATAAAATTGCGTAGTTTAAGCTTAAAACCATAAAAACTTTGCAGGTTCCTTATTGGAGGGGGGATATTATTCCAACACCGCGATGCAGCGTAGCGGAAACTGCCTCGAAAAGAGGCCGAGCTATGACGCTGCATCGAGAGTTGCTTCGCACTCTGTCGAGGTCCGCACGATCTGGAGCTGCTCATCCATGATAGTTTTTCATATAGATATGAGGGCATGTTATGTTTGATTACACCAAAAAGCAAACAGGCTAAGTGAAGTTTTCTGCGGTGCTTCATTTTCATAATGCCATGTTTATTTAAAAATGGAGTAATATGATCTCTAAACGGAATGTCAAAACAAAATCTAGCACAAGCGTTCTGGACTCGTTGAATTAGTTTCTGCGTTCTCGCAAGCAGCCTAGGACTAATAACTATGTCGGAGTAATTCAGCTTGGATAATATAAGTGTCTCTACTAGACGTATCCGTAGCTCCTCCTGAATATGAGACCTCATTCTATACAAGACCTTCAATCTGTAAAAACAATTTGCAACTGTATCAGCTACATGTTTTTCGTACCGAAGATTGCAATCCAAAATCAGACCTAGGTTACGCGCTTCGTACACACGTTCAACAGACTTATCCATAAGCCTTACATGAACACTAGGACTCAAATGATCTAATTTAAGCTTGCTACCGAAGATCATGTATTTGGTTTTTGTTGGGTTAAGTAAAAGACTATTGCTTTTAGACCACTGAGCTATGCTATATAAATCATTATTTAGTTTTACAATTGCCTCATCAACATCTGAAGGTCTACATGATATATATATCTGCGTATCGTCCGCGTACATATGAAATTGACAATGCTTAATATGCCTCTGGACATCTGCTGAATACAATATAAATAATAGGGGACCCAAGATGGACCCTTGAGGAACCCCTGTTTTGACGGGTGATATATCTGATAGCAGTATCGAACCATCATTGCGAGTTAGCTTTGTGTATTGAAGGCGATCACTGAGGTAACTGTGGAACCAGAGTATCGATTTGTTGTCGAAACCATAATAACGCAACTTTGACAGTAGCAGGTTAATATTTATTGAGTCAAATGCTCTGGAAAAATCCAAAAGCACCAACAAGGTACACATGCCCTTATCTTGCGCACAGAGAATATTGTCCGTTACATCCAATAGTGCAGTAACTGTGCTATGTCCCCTTCTAAATCCGGATTGCAATATAGGCAAAATACAGTGACACTCAAGGAATTCACTTACTTGACTATAGACAACCTTCTCCAGTACTTTCGACAAGCAGGGCAAAATACTGATTGGGCGCAAATCTTTTGGTTCAGTAGGATTTGATATTTTAGGTAGTGGTTGAACACTTGCTAACTTCCATATATCCGGAAAAGTCGATGATTCTAGTGAGTTGTTAACGATGGATGCTATTGTATCAAGTGTTTCAGGTAGTGTTAACATGAGCATGTTCAGGGTAACAAAGTCACTACCCTCAGCGTTTGACTTTAAGCCACTAATAATTTTAGCTATTTTGTCTATACTAACTGGTACTAATTGAAAAACAGCTTCCGCAAAAGAAAAGTACTCAAAGTATGTTAGGTGTGAGATACTTATGTCAGAATTACCGGAAATGTCCAAAAAATGCTTATTAATTACGTTAGGGTCATTGAAATGCAGAGGAAGTTCAGGTGTATGTTTAGGAAAAATTAATTTTTTAATATTTTTCCAAAGCAGTTTTGGGTCGTGTATTTTATTATTTATGTTTTTATCTAGATATGCCGTTTTTTCGTGGTATAGGGCCTGATTTACAATAGATTTTAGACTTTTGTAATATTCTTTTTTAGATTCGAGCTTAGTCTTGTGATACTCTGCCAGGGTCTCATCGCGTAACCTCATCATTAGCTTAACGGTGTCAGTAATCCATGGGTAAGAACGAGGTTTAACCACGATAGGGGTCACTGGAGAGTGCACGTCAAAAAGAGCCAAGACACTTTGAGTAAATGCGTTTACCATTTCGTTAACGTTATCAAGCGTCGATATTAGGTCCCATCTTATAGTACGTAGGCAAACATTAAAGTTATCAATATTAATATTTTTAATTGGCCTATAAAAAACAGTGTAGGATTTGATTTTAGAGCGTTTTAGGTTAAACTCACAAATAACAAGCGAGTGTCCATAATGAGAACCTACTGGCTCTACATTAATACTTTTAGCTTTTAAATCGGCGCAGACTACATCAATTAAAGACTGAGAGGTTTGTGTAAAATGCGTCGGCGATGTCACTAACTGTGACAGATTTAAACAGGAAAGAAACGTTACAAGCTTTGCTTGTTTTATGTCATTTAAATTCAGATAGTTAATATTAAAATCACCCAGTAAAATAATGTTATCACAGCATGGAAGCGCATTCACTGAGTCCGTCACTGCATCAAAAAACAGATCAACGTCCAACCAAGGAGGCCTGTAAGCCGTGCCGATTGCAAGCTTCTTGCCGTTGAGGGTAATAGTTAGCCACATTTGTTCCACCGACGAATGTTGTGGGTCTACCGGGTGACGCCATGTGCGCATTGACATACCACGCTTTATGTAGAAACCCACCCCACCACCACGCGAGCGCACGCCTCGTGGGCGCGGGATGTGACGCAGCCGGTATCCCGCCACAACTGGGGCACGACTCTCCTCTCCCGCCCTGAGCCAGGTCTCGTTTATAGCTAAAACATCTAAGTCGTGCCTTAAAATTGAAGCTATAATATTGTCGTGGTTAGTGCCAAGGGAACCTGCATTGAACAAACCAATTTTTAGTCGACCAAAAACGAGTTTTTGAGAATCATAGAAACGAGACCAGCAATAATAGAAAGAATAACATCGTATAACATAATTACACAAACACAGAAGTAACATATATTTACTCTTATAAACAAAGTTATAAAATGTAAAAGTATGTAGAGACAGAGTAGACTATAAGTAGAATAAATTGAACTGTAAAATATATTATTGTGAACAGTATATAAGTAAAATCTATTTATGTTGTAGATTCTGAAATTTTTAAAATATAGGGTGGTAGTTTTTTCTTTTTGACAAATAATAGTTATTAATGTAATTTGTCTTTCTTTAAGTTTGTGACTGAAACTCATCCGAAAGGGCCCCATCTGAACAAAGCAAGATAAAAAGAAGTTAAACCAAATAAAATAAAATAACATAAAATCATGTGAAAAACAGTACACAAAAAACCTATTTAAGTAAAATTCAAACTGAGTCGATCTTAAAAACCCTAATTACATCTGCGTCCGATCGAATAGGATACGCCGGTTTCCCGTCCGCCTCTCGAACGTATATGCGTCCCCTCTTCGTCCAGGAGTACCGCCACTGCTGCTTGCGGCATTCTTCACGGACTCGGTGAAAAAGGAGCCGATTGTAGCGAGTCAGACGCTCGTTCAGGTAGATTCGCTGCGGGGGCGTCACTAGGCCAAGCTGCGTGGTGTTGAGTGTGCGGCGCACTCGGGCTGCACTCAGAAGATCGTCCCGCAATTGGCGGCGCGCCAAACGCAAGACGACTCGGCGCGCGCGCTTTTCCTCGCCTCCTCGATCAATACTGCCAACTCGCTCGGCAAAGACGATGTCGCGGTCTTCGAGAGTAACTCCCAGTTTTGCCGCCACATGGACCACAGTGTGCAAAATATTTTCCCCCTTAAATTCTGGAAGATGACCGATATCGAGGTCTGAAGAAAGCGCCTCAAAAATCAGCCTATAGTCAAATTTTATTTCTCTTTTTTCTCTTTTTCCAGAGTTCGTAACAATACTGATGTCGAAAAACTAGTATGAGCAACCGACAGCAGAGCAACCAACTGCGCCGCGGCGGCCCTCAGAGCAGTCGAAACCCCTGCCCTTAGAGCCCTCGCATGGAGACCCCCAGGGCCAAGACCCGGTTATAAACCCGGACTTGGCTTTGAAGCCGGACCCAAATCTAGCCGGGAAGGAGACTCTGATATAGCGGTCGGTGAAACTGTCAGTGTCGATGTGACTCGTGCTGTGTATACGTACGTCTTTTGTACCCAGTGACTGTTGCCGTTTCATGTGGTGAGATTACTGTGCAGTGTTTGGGAAGACACGGAGTATCAATAAATAAATCAAAGGAAAATATAATATGATGAGGAAAATATTGAAAGTAAGAGAAGATGGTAAGAAATATGAAAATGTAGCCGAAGATCGTAAGATCAGATCAGAGTGATGCGTCTAAGAAGACCAAAATACTGGTCAAAGTGAGTTGTGCACCGAAAAGATAGTTTTATTATAGTATTAAGAGCAAATACAGAGAGAAGTAACTGTACGTTAAAGGATATAGAACAGTTTATGACAGCTGTGCGTTTCAAATCTATTTTGATGAAATTGTTGTTGAAACGATCGTAGGCTTGGAATATTATAATAATGTGGGGTACTAATCTTTCGTAATTATGCAAAAAGGCTGCCGTGACTTCGCCCAGCACTGCACAAAATGATTAAACCACAATTTCCTATCTTCTAAGAAAAATGACTTCGTCGTTGTCATTAGTCTTTGCTTGAAATCAATGTGAATTACTGCTCTGTTAGTTGACACGTAGTTTTAGAATTCAACCGTGTGAATTGTCCTAAAAACTTGTTCATAATAAAAAAAAAAAACTTAAAATCAAAAAGTTTTAAACGTTTCAGAGGTGTGAACCAGCACCTCTTGAACAAAACAAAGGTGGTATGAACAAGTGATCGTATTTAGGACAAAATAAAGTAGGTACGTATAGTCAAATCAACGAGTAGTTTTCTTTACATTTTCATGTTACGGGAAGCAGGGTTGACTGCATTTTATTTTCTAAATCCATCGAAAATTTCATAAATTAATGTAGGAAAGAATTAAAATGTAAGTTTTAATGTAACAAAAAAACTGTTTTAAAAATAGCCAAAAATTGATAACTAGGAAATTTATACAGCGTAACCAATTTTTACGATTCATAAATAACTGATTAAATTAATTTCTAGTGAAATAGATTTCATTCTAATTAATGATACATGACGTTTGGACGAATCTGTGACATATAACAACACGAGCTTAGTGACTAAAGTATATACCGATACCGCCGAAATCGAAATTTTTTGGGATTACACTTAATTTCTTTGAGATACCCCAAGGCTTTCGCACTATAATAACATAAACCTTAAACCGACTACCGATACAATTTTATTTGGTAAAAAAATACACGACAAAACAAAATACTCTTTGGTTCCTATTTTGTTTTGTCGTTGAAATGTGTTTATGGCGGATATAGTCCTGAATCACTGATAATTTAATTAAGCTTACTTATCACTATAGTAACCTTCTTAGCTAAGTACTTTTTACCCGACAACGAAAGAGGGTTATAAATGTTACTAAGCTCGTGTTAAACTCACAAAAATTTGGTTGTGTCGTTTGTAATACTATAATCCCGTACGTATATACACGAATGAATGTTGTAGGATTAGATGTTGATGGATTGTTAGATGTTTTCCTTAGTCTTCCAAGGAGGCGGTCGACTGAAGAAAATAATGAGCCAAAGTAACCAGAGTTCATTAATGTTAAAGGAGCAGTTAAGATTTTCAATGAATTAACTGTAGAAACCCCTGACCATGTTGATATTAATAACTGAGGTTTAAAAATCTGCCAACGGAAACAGAAAAATAGTAAAAAAGGTAAACAACAAGGCTAGGGGTTCGATAAATTTGAGATATAGGCAATTTTGATTTACAAAAATTTTGTGTTTTTATAATATTATAGATACAAAAAAGGGTACTTTAATTAATGTTTTTTTGCTAAGCGTCTAAAACCTGGTAGGCTATTATTATTATTATTCTTGGGGCAATGTAAGCGAAAGAAATTCAGTACCAGAATTGAAATTCGTATTTATTTTAGGTGCAGAAATCAGAAATACTTAAGTATGTATATTCTAAACGTACAGTAATGTTCACGTTTTGTGTAGCTAGACAACCCTAAATCTAAATTAAATCTAATATAATATAATATTTGGGGTAGATGGGTATCTGTTTATCTGGATCCTTGTACCTAGTACAAAGAATTATTTACAAAACACTGTAATTATTACATTTTAAAAAGAGATGTTTGTATTTTATTATAATTATTGGATAAACATATTATATTTTGGGCTTCCGTCTACAAAATTATATCATATTGATTTTAATCAGAATAAATATTTAGTTTGTGGTATAAGCTTGCTAAATATTCATAAAGTTATATTTAAAATATCACCTAAAATTCAAGATAACAAATTTATTTCGAAATAATGACAATAAACGCTATATTTATTATATTAAAGATTATTAATAGTCAATTGTGTACCGACATGTTTACAAAAAATATAATTTTTGACTTTGCATATCGAGAGCAATAAATTATTTACTCATATATATTATACTAAAGTAGTTCATACACCAAATTATTAAACATATTATAATGTCAACCAAAACATTACAAATGAAGTGCCGATAAATCTAATGATTCTAAACGAATTCAAGTATTATAAAGAAAAATTATATCAGAGAATATTTACTGTATGGCCTAAAGTTATTTATATACTTGGCCAAAGATACAATTGATTACGAAAATTTCATGAAAACATATTAAATATTTAAAATATATGAAAATTTTGTGATGTTTCTTGAAAGATTATCTTCTCACGAAAGCACAAAATTTATCCAAGTACGATAAAACAAATGATATTCGTTGTTCACCGAACTTATTTGCGTTTTTTAGTAGGCAAAAAAATCACATTGTTCGCATAGGTACCTATACCTTACTTCTTTATATATCGTATACAAATTTACCGTATTTTTTTTTCATTGTGTAATGTTAATCTGCCAAAAAATACAAATAGGGTTGTCTCTTAATATTGTTAAATCAATGTCAATGGTTGGCGAAGTGAATACATTTTATGGGAAAAATGTATTAAATGTAATATTTTTTTTATTTTTCGAAGCCGATAATGCCTTTAGCGTAATAAACACGATATATTGCCTAAAGTAAATCTATTATGTTTTGAATACACCGTTAAAAAATTGACATAAACCTTTAGCGCTTGAACATCTGTAAAACTATAAAAAAGGTCCTTATTCCCCTGAGAAAAAGTTAGAGTAAGCGTTCAAGATCTTTGCCGATATGATTTGCATAGCTATGATTTGCCCATTAGGTATCCGGGTATTATGTTCCGGATGTATATAAAATAATATACATTATACCTACTGTTATATAAGTTAGTAATATGTATATGCAAAATAGATATTCGATGTAATTAGATGAATATACAAGCTTCGTATGAAACAAAAGATTTTAATAAAATTGATATGTGAACAAGTGTTTTATTGAGTAAAAAAATCGTTTTCGAATCAAAATATCTGTTTCATGTTTTTTTATGATAACCTGTTTAACCGTGTTTAATTAAAGTCATATGTTTTTTTACTTTACACGAAGTATGGCAAAACTAAACATAGGTACATGTTTGCCTAGGGATTTTTAACATGTCTCTACGGGTTATATATACAGGTTGGTTCAAACATCTATCAATAATAGTTTTTCTCACTGCTTCTGTCTGACATTATCTTCCCTCATTTGTAGTTTGTAGATTATACGTTATGTATGTGTTTTTATCTTCAACTCCTACTACACACCTAGTCTAGGAGTCGAGAGTTTAAGAGAAAAACAAAGTGGTCTCTTCTAAGTAAAAAAAAAAACTCCAGTGTTATTTTATTTTCAATTCCTTAAATATACTAAAATATCCATTATAAACGAAACACAAAATAAATTAATTAATTAACATTAGATCAAAAGGCTTAATATACTAGCCATTTTTGAACCATTCACACAATTCAGGAACGAGCAGCCTTACACACAGTAACAATAATAAGTAAATAAAGCACTTCCTAGTTCTTGGGAATACAGTTTTTGTTCTTCGAAGAACAAAAACTTCTTCTTTGAGTCCTAAGGATGCTCAGAATATCCGAGTAAAAATAGTATTCAAAATAAAATGCCATTGTCAAAATCATCCTGTACACATGTACTATTTCGACTATGGCTCTGTACCCTGAAATACCCTGTATTATGTATGTATACATGGTATCTGTCAACAAATATTTAATAACAAGATAGCGGAACGTAAAATTAATCAAAGCTAATTAAATTGTAGAAATGGCTGACATCGTTGTGATAATGTTTTTGATGTACGGTGTGAGAGTAGACTTGTCAAGGGATATCATTTCAGTTAAGTTTAATATAATGTCATGACTGCCATCATAGCAGGTTATGAAAAGCAGACCTAAACCTTCGTGATACATCGTCGTCCAAATCTTCTAGGTCTATTGAGTATTTTCGATTCAATTTATCTATTTCATACAATTTACACAAATTCAAATTAAGTAATAAAATAACAATACAAATTTCGTATAAAAAGGAGCAATAAAATCTAGATTAAATAGCGGTAAAAATTACAAATTTCAAATAACCTAGAAATACAGGATCTACAAGGAAAATCAATTTCAAATAGTTGCCTGGTATGCGTCAATTCAGATTTTTTGGTCGTAGCAACATCGTTTATTATTTCATTATTGTGGCTATATCTTTGGTCGTTTGTTATTTTATTTTATTACACATAAGAGAGATCCAAAAAATACAAAAGCCTATGAATATTGTAATTTTTTTTAATAGTTCTTATAGCCCGGCTACACGCTCAAACATTTGTGCATGCAAGATTGCACAAACACAGTTTTTTGCAACCAAGATGGAGCTTGTGGCCGGTCTCATCTTGCTTGCGCAAACTGTTTTGTGCAATAATGCATGCACAAATGTTTGAGCGTGTAGCCGGGCTAATAGCCCGGGGCTATTAGCCTAATTTTCTGGTGTGAAAACAACTCTATGGATTATTCTACTTAAATAATTATTGTAAATAAAAAACGAACTTAATAGTAAAGTTTATGCTTCCATTGCTGTCCTCTATGACTTGGATGAGTGGGTAAGATAAAGCCAGAACAAATAAAATACTTATCAATTTAGATAAGAATTTAGCAATAGTGTCTGTTTGTTTGGCTCACTACTGGGAGTGTCCGTTATCTAAAATTGATTAATTAATTGAACCGATATAGCAGCGCCATCTAGATAGCCAATGTGCAACGAAGCACATTTAATTTTGATATTTGATTTACAAAAATATCGCGAAATAATAAATAAGAAGAAAGGAGCATATTGGGATACTATTAGTTCACAGTAGTAATTATTTCGCCAACATTGCTAGTACATTTAGGTATACGACTATTGAAAAATGGTACAAAACAAAATACAAAACAAAAATAAAAAAAAATACCAAATTCATGGGAATTTTAAAATACGCCTCATAAATTATCATTCAATAACCCTATAGTAAGTATATCCGGGAAGGAGTGAATAAGGATAGGATATGACCTTAAAGAATAGCACGATAGCCTTTAGACAAGGTCTTAGCACAAAGTCAAATAAGAATATATTTTTCCTTTTCCTCAGCAAAACAAATGTAAGCAAAGTTGCGCACGCGTCTAGTATCTACCAAGGGTTTACTAGTTAATCACTATTTGCACGTGTCAGTCTCGCGGCGCGTGACGATCAGCGGTGTGTCTGTTATTAGACGTTTAATTGGCTACAACCACAGAAATTTTAAATATTATTTAAATTTCTGTGGTTACAACCGTGTGGGTTAATGCCCCAAAATTAAGTGATATCTCGTATCTCTTAATCTTGCTGATCCGAAGTAAATCTCTTCTTCCTCGTATTCTTCTTCCCTACTGAAGGTCGTGCCCGTTCAGGAATGTCTTCATCGAGGAATTGACCAGCTGCTTCCACGCCTCTTCGGCTTGTCTGAGAGCAAAGTTACTGGGAGCCTCGTGATTTCTTTCGAATAATAAAAACAAGTGTTTGTTTTATTTGCAAGCTGAATCACCGAGTGTCGAGCCAAAAGGTGGCACTCAAGTACCAAAGCTAGTAACAGAAGTGAGAATTCTTATGCAAAGCCTTAGTTGAATATTAATTTTATTTATATACATTTTTTTTTGTTTTTCTCAAATTTGAGTCATAAATGCCTAGCCAAACTAGCGCCGCCACCTATTTTATCGTATTATTACGTCCAAGAAATTTTCAAAAATACTTTGCCCGGTTTGTGATACATATCATAAACTTTTTGTTATTTTTCATTATCATCAGCCCATACACGTCCACTGCTGGACATAGGCCTCCCCCGTACGACGACGCCACAAATAGCAGTCCTGAGCCGCCTCCATCCATCGACTCTCTGCGACCGCTACGATGTTGTCGGTGCATCGAGTGGATGGTCTCCCATGTAGGGGGGATTTGCCATAATCACCACGCTTGGCAGGCGGATTGGTGATCGCAGTGTTGGTGTTTAAAAATACTCAGACGGAAGCTGCTGCCCTTCCTCTGGTTGGTTCCCTTAGTCGGCTCTTACGACATCCACGGGTTGAGTTGGAGGGGTCGATATTCCCCATGGCCCTTTTGTTAATGCCGCGCTGTAATAGTTTTATTTTGTATAGCTTAGGAACAGATGCGAAGTTGCACTTTTTGGCCACCAAACTCGGTTTTCGCATCTCTTACAAAAGCGTGGCGATGCTGATTTGGGTCAGGAAACAACCTAAGTTTCGTGCAAAATACACTTATTTCATTTGTAAATCGGGCATGATCACCACTCTGTTGATTCTAGACTGATCTTTGTAGAACACCCTCTTCATCATCAGCCCCTATTAAGGACATCAGGCCATTAAGGATATAAGGCCATAAAGCATATAAGGACATAAGGCCTCGCTTAATGAGCTCCATAGCGTTCTGTCTTCATCTTGTCGTATCCAGCATCTGTCTGCAGTCTTTTGCAGGTTGTCATCCCACCTGGTCGGAGGGCGTCCTACACTTCGTTTGCCGAGTCGCGGTCTTCACTCCAGAACTCGTTTATATCCCGCAACACCTAGCGATTGTCTGTTCTTTGCGAGATATGGCCTTCCCACTGCCACGTTAGCTTGATAATTCTTTGAGCTATGTCGATAACTTTGGGTCTCTGTCGGATGTAATTATTATTTATCCTTCAGAAAAACTCCGAGCAACACACCCTATCTATTTTTCAACCATTATCAACGTAATATTTGTAAACAGCTCTACACAAAAATCCAGAATTCTTGCCGTGGTGTTTGATAAATTATTGTCCGCATTATGCAATGTAGAGCTGAAATTGGCAAGTCGTGCAAATTTTGACCTAAAATCTAAAACAAGAAAGTGATATTTAGGTTAAGTATATGTATGGGGTAATGTTTAACAACATTAGGTACATTATGCTAGTAAAGTATTAAATTATGTATGGTATCTTTAGTTTGTCATAGAGTTGAATTTATTGAAGATAGAGTTGGCAGAAATGACTTAGATGTAGGTATCGCAAATGAACCCTGCTTTGTTTGCAAATTTACTCGGACCATCGCAAATAACTACTAGTAACTACTATGAGAAGATAATTGAAACCGATGGACCGATGAAAATTGCTTGTTCGTCCATGTTTTTGTAAATAAAATGTTATTGTAAAGGAAAAAGATCGGAGTCATCGCTGTCATGCAAATTTTTTTCAATTCAATGTAATTTGTTCAATCCTCCATATTTAGCCTTGAATAGGATAATGTTACTACATTGGACTACCTTGGATAGGTAGAGCTGAATTATTATTTAATTTTTTTGAAACATGCCTGTTTTTTTTTTTGTACTATCCCGGTGTTTTCTATGTAAAAGTTTGTGTGAATATTATGAGATAGCTATGAATTAATACAATAGGTACCAGAGGTAAGGTACCATTAAATATTCACTGACGCAAAGACAAGGGTTTTAGGAAAGAGCCTTTGTAATAAGCACATAACTGGCAAATACAGGATGGCTTTTTGACATGCGAATGGATGGCGAAACTATGAGAGTTAGAAAATAGTTGTGAAAGGAGTTTGATCTCGATTTATGTGAAAACAAAACTGCATCTTTAGATTTTTACTTTTGCAGGTAATTGAAATGAATGGTTTTTGTTCAAAAAATATGATACCCAATATTTTTACGCCAACGGATTCGGTTCATTTGGGAAATGTTTTAATGAAAATGAAATGAAATGGCAATTTGGACAATTTTGGTTTGAATACCTACTCTCTCCTACTAAGCATTAATCGGAAAATGTTATACAATCTTTTAAAATCAACTCAAATCTAATCATTTATTTGCAGACAACGGGTTACAAGTTGGTATGCTTATTTTAAATGTCCTTTGCGATGACTTACCAGCTAAACAGCTTTGGTATGCAAAATTATATAATAAAATAACTAATACAGACATGCAGACAGATCAGTAAAATTAATAAAAATAATGTCATATTAACAGTAAAAAAATTACATTCTACTATAGAAATAACAAAATTAGGTATATATTTTTGAACAATAACCCATAGCAAGGATACTTAGCCTGCATTTTAAGGGATTTATCCTCGATAAAACGTCAAATTTAAACGTTAATGGAAAATGCGTAAAATAAACATTTTTATTTTCTCATAAACTGACCCCATGACTCCTTTCGAGACATTTCTCCTACTTTCACGGTTTCGGATTTGGCCATACACCCCCATTTCAAGAAGTCACCTGTATGCTTAGGTATCTACCGAAGCCGACGGTAAATAAGAAAACCTGTGGTGTGGCTACCGTGATGCAATCAAATCAAATCATTTATTTGCAGACAACGGGTTACAAGTATGTACATATGCTTATTTTAAATGTCCCTTGCGATGACTAACCAGCTAAACAGCTTTGGTGTGCAAAATTATATAATAAAATAACTAATACAGACCAGTAAAATTCATTAAAACAATGTCATATTATCAGTTAAAGAATAACATTGTTCCATAGAAATAACAAAGATAGGTATACAAATGTCAAATTATAATGTTAGATACATATTAAAAATTACAAAAATTTTATGTTACAGTCCGTGAACATAATTTATTTTTCGAAACGGATTTTTGGGAGATTTTTACATTTACTCGATAGAATGACAACATTGTAGCGGTCGCAAGGAGTCAATGGACGGAGGTGGTTCAGGACTGCTATTTGTGGCTTCGTAAGAGGGGGCCTATGTCCACCCGTGGACGTTTGTGGGCTTATATGATGATGATGAGGAAACGTATGTATACTATATGCTAATGAGATAATGAAGAAAACAGTATGTGTTATTTCCACATAAACGGACATACCTACTTTCCGAACCTTTTATGTAAATGAATAAGTAAATATTTATTGTCTAAAAAATTAGTAAATAAATAAAACCAGAAAAATCTTAGAGAGAAGGAAAAAAGGAAGAAGGAAAAAAATACAAGGTTAACTCAATGTTTTTCCACTGACCACAAGTGACCTTTTAAATAACCTACTTATCTAACGATGAAGATGGAGCTATTCTCACCGATACAATACAATAATCATCAAAATGGGCTCATCCTGTCTGTGAATGGCGCCTACGCGTGTATAACTAACAAGCAAAATAAAAACGCCAGTTGCGTGTGTATTTTGCTTGCATTTACTTGTACCTAACTTCTTCAGCACAGATATGTCCACAACTGGACAATCTGGCCATGCCCCCCCGAACAAGGAGAAGTTGTGCCATGATCACCAGGCTTGGCAGACAGATTGGTGACCGCAGAGGCGTTAATAATATAATTCCCATAGTGGTAGAGGTAAAAGTTTCTTGTTCGCTTCTTTACTTTACCTTAAAAAGATTGAAGTTAACAAAAAATCAAAGTGATCACTTTATTTCCCTGTTATACTTATGTAATTTTAATTTTGTGACGTGTCCAAGAGTCCTGTACGGTCTAAACGAAATAAAGCACTCTGATGGACCTCAAATAAAACGGCTCTTTGAAAATAACAATGGTAATTACAAGGATGAGGGAAGCTAATATTAAAGTGCTATGTAAAAAATGCTGAGATTTTCGGAAACGACTACGTTGAGTTACGTACGTGTATAAAGCCATAGATTTAAAATTATAGGTCTATGGTTTAACCTGTATTCAAAAAGATGGGAACTCCTAAAAGTTAACGCCTAGACTGAGTCACATTTCTCAAGGACAAGTTGTTTAAAAAGGACAAAGAGAGGACGCAGATACCTAACCAATTATTCCAAATAACCTAAATAAAATTTAAATGCAAATTTTTCTAAGTATAACTCTTTATACCCAATAATTTTAATCTTTGTTTATACTTCCCTGTAAGGTCGTTGTCGTGTTGTGAAGCGAAGAACATTTTAGTAAACCTGTCGGCGATGAAACCCTGTTAGGATAATTATGTTAATTAGTTCTTTAATAGGATGAGGATGGTTTGTTTTTATCATTTCGTCTCTAAACTAAATAGATAGATGTCAATTTGCTTAGAATTTACGTAACTTGAAACTGTACTGTTTTTAGTTGATATTTTTAGTTAAAAGGTCTAGGTCTAAAGAATTTTCATGTAGATCGGCTATTAGTTTTAGAGATATTTTAAGATTTATGCAAGGAAAATGTTCCGAACAGTATTTTTTGTATGTCTTTGTTCTAGAAACTTTTAATTTGTTTGTAAATAATTATATATTTAAAGAGAAAGGCATACTTTTCTTATGTAAAAACATAAGCTTCGCAAGGATAAAGAAATAATAAAAAAGGTCTTCAAAAGGAGGTTCCAGCTCAAGAAAAAACGATTGAATAATTTGGCGTGTTTTGAAAAACGATAAACCGACTTCAAATTGCAAATGGGTTTGGAAGTAGTTTTACACCCGTTTCAAGTGGCGACATCTAGTTAAACTTAGAGCCTAAACTTAGTTTGATGTGATGAGTGAAGGATGTCACAATATGGATGCGGATGGAACGACAAATGAAAGGAAGCCTACATTGAAACATGAAATACGAAGTTTCGGTTGACGGATCGCACGGAACAACCTTACTGCTGAACGTGCAAAAGTGCGTTGGCTTCGGACGCGTCATTAAATAACACATTTTCTTTCGGATCGTAACAAATAAATGTCAATCATTTTCATAGAAAGGTCATTGAAAGATCGGATGGGTCATACTTCGTTTTACGCGATCCGCTATCCGTCAAATTTGTAATCGGACGTAAACAAGAGGTCTACCTTGAAAAACAAATTACAAAGTTGACGATTGGCTGATCGCATAAAACGAAGGATGACCCGATCTTTCGATTACCTTTCTATAAAAAATGATTGATACTAAACAGTGTCAAAGTAAGGGATAAGAATTCGATTATTAGATACCTTACCTACACAATCATTGGTAACAAATACATATATTTGTTACCAATCATTGTGCTTATTTGATTGTTTTCAAAAACCTAATAATAGACTTCGAATCCCTTACTTACTACTGTTACTACTGTTTTATAAGGGACCATTTTGGAATACTTTTTTATAGTGCAAGAATTTTCAAAATCGGTCCATAATTGGCGGATTGATCGCGTAACACACATACAAATAATATACAAAAAACATATTCAAATTTAAAACTTCTATCAGTTTACGTTTCTGAAAGCCGCTTATAACGGGTGTTTCCTTGGACAAACAGATCACTCTGTCTAAACAATAATTATCTTTTATAAGAGTAGGTGAAATACTGTGTCAGTTGTCGTTGCGGCGCCTGCGCATTGCGATGTGGCTCGTTGCAGTACTTATCTCCTGGTCGGTGGTTGGAAGCTGGGCAGGTGAGTTTATTTATATTTTACTAGTATCATCTGTTATATCCTACTAATATTATAAATGTGAAAGTTTGTATGGATGTATGTATGGACATTTGTTACTCTTTCACGCAAAAACTACTGAACCAATTAGGCTGAAATTTGGAATGCGTATTGTTTGGGACCTGGAATAACATACAGGTATAAAAGGGGGCGAAGGCGCGGGCAGCAGCTCTTGAATAGTTATTATAATGTTCTAATAGCTTATTAGAAAAGGTGACATAATGAACATAAACACAATCATTAAAAACGTTACGTTCGTTTTCTTTATTAGGCGCCGTTGACCACAATCCTGAACGAATATTATAAATACAAATGTGTTTGTTTGTTTGTCCTTCCTACACGCCCTAACTAAGTATACAATCGACTTGATTTCTAGCACAGAGTTAGTTGAAAGGTTGGAGAGTAACATAGGCTACTTTTTGTCCTGGTAATACTTCAAATTCACAAAAAAGACTTTTTTATCTCCCTGTGAAATGTGAAATTCAAATATAAAGCGGGTGGTATTACCATACATCATGAGAATATGTGGCCGGACGCTTAGTTTATAATTACCAGGAAAAATAGATTCAAGCAATTTCCCAACCTTGTTACGAACGATAAAGGTGAATTCTTAGGTACCTAACTAAATAAATAATTTTTGTTTGCTGTTGGCTAGAAAATGGTATTTACAAGCTAAGTTGTACACATAACAGATGGCCTTCATTAAGAAAGTTCTATCTCCCCTGATGTTACATTACCTAATCTGTGCCCTGGTGCAGACCGCTTAGTTTTTTCTTTTCTTCAGCACCGACCACAGAGTATCAATAACTATATCACCATCGAAATTGAGTACAACATTCTGAATTAAAATTACTTTTTTCATCAAGTTGACTAATATCCTTTATTTCACTTGTGAGCAAAAACAGACTTTGCTCACCGTTTTCTAGCTAGAGTGGTGAAAAGTTAATTTCTACCTACCGTCCGGCGTTACGGGGCATAATGTAACGTATTACACAGCAAACGTCGTGCACTCAGTATAGAAGTCGCAAGAAGACGCTCGCAACGAGAAACGAGTCGAATTTTAACACACGGCGTAATGTATTGCTCGAAGCGAATGGTACATTACACCCCGTAACAGCGTTCAATATCCGGCTTCTCAGGTGACCGCAATGATTCTTAATTCTTTATTGCACAGTAAAAATATATTACATAAAAACATTTAAAAAGAAAATACATGGCAAAGGCGAGCTTAACCCTAAAAAGAGTTCTCTTCCAGCAAACCTTATTAGGAGAGAGAAATAAAGTTATAAAGGTGGGTTTATGTGCATGAGTACCTACAGGACAAAAGATTTAGTTTTAATCTACTTATGTAAGTAGTATGTATACTACTACATATTATAATCATCATCAGCCCATACACGTCCACTGCTGGACATAGGCCTCCCCCGTACGACGCCACAAATAGCGGTCCTGAGCCGCCTCCATCCATCAACTCCCTGCGACCTCCACGATGTCGTCGGTCCATCGTGTGGATGGTCTCCCATGTAGGGGGGATTTGCCATAATCACCACGCTTGGCAGGCGGATTGGTGATCGCAGTGTTGGTGTTTAAAGATACTCAGAACTTCTGAGTATCTTCAGAATTTCTGAGTATCTTCAGAATTTCTGAGTATCTCAGTCAGAAGGAAGCTGCTGCCCATCCTCTGGTAGGTTCCCTTAGTCGGCTCTTACGACATCCACGGGTTGAGTTGGAGGGGTCGATATTCGTACGCCGCGGCCCCACGGCCAACATATTATAATACAATACATAAAATACTTACAATCCTATATTGCTTTTATCAAATTCTATAATTATATATAAACCAGCTATATATAGTATAATATACATTATACATAAAATACAACAAAGCTATGAAGAAAGATAATAAATGCTCTTTGACTTTGAGCTTGAAAATGAAGAGTGAGGGGCTAGCACGAATTGTGAGGGAGAGAATTCCATAACCTAATCAAGTCAACAGTAAAGGAGCCACCGTAATGGCTGGATGAGTGAACAGGAAATTTGAGGAGAAGGGACAACGATGATCTACATGGTCTATTACGAGGGTAAAGGAACTCAAAACACTCACGGAGGTAAGAAGGGGAGAGAGGATTGTTCAGAATGTTATAAAAAAGTGAGAGAACGTGTAGATCACGCCGCCGGCGACGGATTGGAAGCCATTTTAACTGATCTCTGAACATTGTGACGCGGTCATATTTACGTATACCGAAAATAAACCGGTTGCATAAATTTTGAAGGCGTTCTAATTTGTTGAGTATTTCCTCCGTGGCATCAAGGGAACAAGAGTCAGCGTACTAATCTATTAGGGGAAGGAGTGATTGGGCTAACATGATTTTGGTTTGTAGCGGAAGGAAATTCTGAAAACGTTTAAGGGAATGAAACGAATAGTGAACTCGCTGGCTGAGTGCGTTGACATGCTTTTGCCAGGATAATATAGGGTCAAAGATGACACCCAAGTTCTTGGCAGAAGCAGAATAGCTGATAGGAGAGTCGCTGTACAAAAGAGGGGAAATAGGTGACTGCAGTGATCTTGTCACGATACTGTCATTTACCTACCTTACTAGATCATCATCATATCAGCCCATACACGTCCACTGCAGGACATAGGCCTCCCCCATACGACGCCACAAATAGCGGTCCTGAGCTGCCTCAATCCATCGACTACCTTACCTTGCTGTAATTAGGAGTTATCATTCCATATCACAAGGTTCTTAGTAGGTAATAGGTATTTCTTTGCCGTCGCGTCATTGTGCTACAAGTGACGGACAATACTCCAATTGCCACAAGGTCGCAAACACTTCGAGTTATTGCACTGCTCTGATTCTACTGTGTTCTGTAGAACTGGAGAATTTGAAGATGTAGATGTATACTTTTTAACCGACTTCAAAAGAAGGAGGTTATCAATTTGTCTGTGTTTTTTTGTATTTATGTTACGCGATATCTATACCAATTATGGACCGGTTTTGAAAATTCTTTCACTATTGTATAGAAAATGATATTTTTACAGGGGATTAGTATTTATCCTGCAAAACTTGAAATTAGTATAAAAGTAAGGGAATATGAAGTCGGTTTATCGATTTTTAAAACACGCCATATTATTATTGTTAGTAAATCTAGTGCAATACCCATCTCAATACTTACGAACCAAACAAATAATTCGGGCAGCGCCGCTTCTCACATGAGAAGTGTGAGGCTGACTGTACTGAAGCCTGCCTTTAAAAATGGGACGAATGCGGAATTAAATCACCACTGATTTTTTTTCCGTGTTTGGACTAGTTTGGGCCGAAGCCAGTGGGAGGAACACTCGTTTTCTGTACCGTCGTTTTAATTGAAAATTATTTTTGAGTTTATTCTAAAAATCATTGAACAATCTTAGAATCCGCTAGACCAGAATTTCCACAATTTCTACTTATAAATAGTACTTTGTGTAACTATTTCATATAAAAATGTTTTATAAGGCATTTTTAATAAGGAAATTTGATGTACCTACCTAGCTACGGATTGTAAGACTCGCGGCAGTGCACCACCTCGTATTGTCTTCAGTAATAAACGGGCGAGCATCATAACTAGTCACTGAGTCCCATACATTTCACTGGCGACGAGGATAAGGCAAGCCTCAAGGGGCCAACTACTCCTACTGACTCGTAGAATATTTTTTATTGTAAATTAGTCGATTTCGGGACTAATTAAATTATTTAAGGTGCATCAGATTCATTACGAAAAAACTATCCTACTTTATATACATATACAAAGGGATCCTACTTCCTATCCTATCCTACTAATATTATAAATGTCAAAGTTTGTATGGATGGATGTATGGATATTTGTTACTCTTTCACGCAAAAACTACTTAACCGATTAGGCTGAAATTTGGTATGGGTATAGTTTGGGACCTGGAATAATATATAGGCCTTTTTTATACCGATAAAACGCGGGCGAAGGCGCGGGCAGCAGCTAGTACCATACATATAATATATAATTTTGTTTTTTATTCTTATTTTTATATTATATTATTTAAAATATATACACGGATGGGTCGAGTATGCAAATTCGAATGAGGACTATATAGGAAAAGTCTCATTTGTAGAAAAATGTTAAAGGCTTGCTTATCGAATTTGTATGATGCATGAAAAGCATTCGATACACGTTGAAATCTTCAGGCATGTCAGACAGAATGTTTACAATTTTTCAATTATGCTTGCTTCAGCTGAATGACTTTAAAATGTTTCATTGTTTACAAATTATACCTAAAGTTTGTTAATACATTTTTCTATGAAAGTAAAACGGATATTCCGCTGTGTGATTATGCACTATAATATATATATATCATCATCATCATCATCATCATCATCAGCCCATACACGTCCACTGCTGGACATAGGCCTCCCCCATACGACGCCACGAATAGCGGTCCTGAGCCGCCTCTATCCAACGACTCCTTGCGACCGCTACGATGTCGTCAGTCCATCGAGTGGGTGGTCTCCCATGTAGGGGGGGATTTGCCATAATCACCACGCTTGGCAGGCGGATTGATGATCGCAGTGTTGGTGTTTAAAAATACTCAGAAGGAAGCTGCTGCCCTTCCTCTGGTAAGTTCCCTTAGTCGGCTTTTACGACATCCACAGGTTGAGTTGGAGGGGTCGATATTCGTACGCCGCGACCCCACGGCTATATATATATATATATATGTATATATAATATATATGCATGCATATTTTTACTAACTTAGAATTTATTGCCGATGTTAAATTATAGATTATTTCATGTTGTCATTAATGTCATTTCATTAGACACGTGCTCGACTAAAACATGAAATTTATGAAAAACTTATGATGAATACCAAGTCACCGGCAAATATTCCATTACTAGTTTCCGCCCGTGAGTTCGCAAGCCTTTTTCCTGGAAAAAAATGCCTTTAGATACATACAATACAAGTACGCGGCACGTAAGTCTAGCGCTGAGCGATACGCGGAGGGGATAGCTGCGCATGGGTAATATCCGCTAGCACCGCCCAGGTACTTATTTTTAACTTCTGCGCAATAACGATCAGCGCTAAAGTTACGTGCCGCTATGTATACATTATTTATTATATAGGTACATAGTTAAAACAATAATAATATTAAAAAAATTGTTTTACGGTTGTCTTATTTAGGTATACCCTAAATATTTGACAACGCACATGGAATATCTGAGTATATTCTTAAAAATAAAATAGAATTAGCGATAAGTTTCTCTAGGCATGAAAATACAATGTTGTAACAATACTTGACAATAAATTTATCTTAACTAATTCTGATTAACTACTTTTACAAGATAATTATATCTTCTGTTATCTATAGATGTATTGAATCACTCTAAGTAATCCTAGCAAATAAGTCGAACATGTCGATTGTTAGAGGTCGAACGCTTAGTATGAGTTTGCAAGATACCAAAACAGAAAAGTTGTCGAGAACGTGATAGCTTACTACCGCTTACCTAGGTAAGTTATCGGTAGTAGTAACTAATTATCAAAATTGGCACTCGTATTGCCAATATGCACAAATCACCGTGTAAGATAGAAAGAAGAAAATCAATTTATTGGTTCCCCACTTAAACACAAAACTATTATAATTTATTCTATTAAAGTGCCTCCAGTATGTGAACCAAAAAGGTCAAGAAAGTGATTACGATGTCCTCCTAGCCATTTCGGCTATTGCGGACAATCTCAACAGAAACTACGAAGGAAGCACATGCATATGTATGTAGTGTATGGAAAGAAACGTAAACTTTTATAGTTTTCGCAAGGTATTTAAAAGTCGTACTAAGGCTACTGATGAACCAATTTATATGAATAAGATAATAATAAGTACCTAAGAAGAGAGATTAATAATATAAGTGTACTATATTTATCTACTGCAACGTCTGCAACATTGTTATTATGGCCTAGAATTACAATTTTGCTACCGACGAAAAACAAAAGAAAAGTAGCCTCTATGCTGTACATATTTTTAGGGTTCCGTACCTCAATAGGAAAAAAGAAAACGAGATCTTTAACATCATCATCATCATCAGCCCATACACGTCCACTGCTGAACATAGGCCTCCCCCAAACGACGCCACGAATAGCGGTCCTGAACCGCCTCCATCCAACAACACCCTGCGACCGCTACGATGTCGTCGGTCCATCGAGTGGGAGATCTTCCCACACTCCGTTTTGCATTGCATCGCGGTCGCCACTCGAGAACATACACTCCCCAACGGTTATCAGTTCTACGAGCTATATGGCCTGCCCATTGCCACTTCAGCCTGCTAATTCTGAGAGCTATGTTGGTAACTTTAGTTCTTCTACGGATTTCCGTATTCCGGACCCTATCGCGTAGAGAAACTCCGAGCATAGCTCTCTCCATAGCTCGCTGGGTGACTTTGAACTTATGCACAAGGCCTATAGTGAGCGACCACGTCTCGGATCCGTAAGTCATCACTGGTAGCACACATTGGTTAAAGACTTTCGTATTGAGGCTCATCTGTATCCGTGACGAGAAGATATTGCGAAGTTTCCCGAACGCTGCCCATGATCCAGTAATATTTATTTAATTAAGGACTGATTTGGAAAATTCTTTAGATAAGTATGTGTCCCGCAAAACTTAGAAAATTAAAAAACAGTGTAAATTCAATGGAATTTGAAGTCGGTTTATAGTTTTTTCAAAACAATTAAATTATGATAAGAGAGGTGGAACCATAACATTTTGGTTCCGTTTTTTAACCACGACGAATTCCAAGTTCAAAGAAAACGTAAAATAAACAAAACGATTCGCCGATAATAAAGACTTACCAACTACGAGTGGCGACCGCGATGCAATGCGAAACGAAGTGTGGGAAGACTCCTCTTGATGGACCGACGACATCGTAGCGGTCGCAGGGAGTCGTTGGATAGAGGCGGCTCAGGACCGCTATTCGTGGCGTCATTTGGGGGAGGCCTATGTTCAGCAGTGGACGTATAGGGGCTGATGATGATGATTACCTACTATGAATGAAAGACAGCAGATTACATTTGTGCATTTTTACCGACTTCGAAAAAAGGAGGAGGTTTTAACAATTTGTGTCATGTTTAGTAATTGTAATCATCATCATCATCATCATCAGTCTATATTAGTCTTTATCATATTTTCTCAAAAAGCGCTCATTTTCAATAAAATTTATATGGCCGCCTCTGAAGTATGATCTACCCATAGACCTAGTTTTTTTTTTCTACGATTGATCTACCAAACAAAAAAGAATCATCAAAATCGGTCCAGATTTGGCGGAATGTTCGCGTAACATACATACAAAAAAACATATAGTCGAATTGAGAACCTCCTCCTTTTTCGAAATCGGTAACAAACCTACTTCCGTTACATGAACAAGTAAACTAACCTACCAAAATAACAAGCTAAAGTAAATTAAATCTATATTAATATTATAAAGAGGAAATATTTGTATGTAAGTATGTATGTTTGTAACGAAAAGGCTCAAAAAGTACTGAACCGATTTTAAAAATTCTTTCACCATTTGAATGCTACATTATCACAGATAGGCTATGGTCCTGCATATACTGTAAGTTTATGGCAAAATGTTTAAAAAATAAATGTCCACTCGTGCGAAGCCGGGACGGGCCGCTAGTTATTAATAAAATTAAGGCTAAGGTAAATATTCAGTTTGTGACCGTGAAAACTGCTGATAATAACACATTTTTACTTTTGTGTAAATAAGGCAAACCTTGTGCAGACAGTGTTTTGGTAAAAGCAAATAAAGGCCGACCGATAAGAAATTGTGGCTTATAATTTGTACTAGCAACCCGCCCCGGCTTCGCACGGGTAATAGCATATCTCAAAGGGATTTATTAGGCAGCGTTTTCGATGAGAGCTCCCAGGCGGCTTCACTTTTTCCGACGCTTCCAATATTTATCGTTATATTTCAGCCAATTTACACAAAACCTTGACAAATTATATAATTAAGCCTTTCTCATGAATCATCTATATCTATTGGTGAAAACCGCATGAAAATCCGTTCGATAGTTTTTGAGTTTATCGCGAACAGACAGGCAGACGCGGAGGAGGACTTTGTTTTTAGGATATAAGAGAGTGTGTAACAATTTTATGTAACAATTTTATGGACCTATGTAGTCTGAAATAAATAAATAATAATAATTAATTAAAAAGTCCTTCGCCCGCCGCCTCTATAACGTAGTGATACGTTTGTTAGTGACTTTGTTTGTTAGTATCGGAGGGAAGGCCGATCTCCGAAAACTCAACGCTTTTATACTCCAGCCAAATGATGAGGAATGTTACACAAAATAGAGTTGCATCTACTTTTGGTTTTAATATTTAATTTTTATATATAAGTTATGTCTTAATTTTGACATTTTAAGGTGTAAACCTTTTTTATGTGTGTGTTTTATGTGACAAATAAATGAGTTACTTACTTAAATAGTAATGGGAAGAATGGCAAGCTTATATACAAAGCAAAGAGATCGTACAAGATAGATAGATAGAAAATACTTTTATTGCACACTTAAAACTAGAAAACAGTTAACAAATTAGACAATAACAACATACGTGACAATGGGCGGTCTTATCGCTCAAGAGCGATCTCTGCCAGACAACCTGGTGACAATGGGCGGTCAATACAAATCAAATTAGGAAACGACCCCTACATAATCATATTAATAATCTTCAAAATCGTGGTTATTTTTGTTATGTCTTACGATAAAATTTATTAATTATTGATTTACACAAAAAAAAATTAAAAAAAATAAACATTTATTTTCTCTTCACAAAAGGTCTTTTTACAGAGTTGTTATAGCTAGGTGTAGTATATCGAATACACAAATTTACACAATAAGTGTCAATGATACTAATGAGTAGATATTATATTAAAATAAATAAAATAAAAATAAAATGGTAATTAACCCAAACTTCTCACTTACTGGCATGGCGCGCAGTGACCCGAAGTCTTGGCCTCCGACACCAGGAGGGCAATTCTGGCAATATAATATCTACTTGATAAATATGACGAGAACTGTCAAAATATCGAATGATAAACAAGCGTATTCTCAAAATCTGCAATTCGATATTTATCGAGGGTTTTTCTTTGATGAGTCGCAACGTCGCACGAGAATTCAGTTTTTGGCGGTACTCGATATTTATCACATGATATTTTTATCCCGTGGCAGTGAGTAACACACGATAAAGTATCACGTGATACGCATAATTGGCCTCCTGAGAGCGCCAGTTGTCCCGGTCTCTTGCCGTTTCAGTCCAGTAGACGCGACGGCACGATGTTTTTCGGCACGAACCTAGTTTGTGTTGGAAGAGAAGAACACCAACGTTTCATCCCATAACGAGGGACTTCATCAGGGTGAGTGCGGTTCGAATCACGCCCATTCAGCGTCGCGGCGCTCACGAACAAGGTTCGTAGTTAACCCGCTTACATTCATAAAAGAAATCGTCAAACTACGAAAGTTTTTACAGTAAAATTCTTGTAGGTCTTTCTCAACTTCATCGCTCCAACGGTTCCTCAGACCATCGACCCTTTTTTTGTGATTTAACTAGATATTTACGGTTTACGGATTTCCCTTTACTTGTGTTATAAGACTTGCTTACATAATTTTATGATTCTAGAACTCAACACGAAGTACCCTATAGGTTTTCGGTCCATGGGGAGAATAAATATTTTATTTTCGAACCACAAATTTATTCTCTTCAGATTCGGAGCACGAGCGGTAAAAAAAAGGTGACAAAGTTGAAATTCGGAAGGAGCACATCGAAATCTATAAAAGTACCCATTTTCAAAACTCCCGGAAAACTTTCCAGGTATAAAACTAATAAATGACTGGATTTTTTCCCGGTTCCAAAAACTGAGCACACAGCCTTGCCACAAGAGGAAAACCCTTGCATACAAATTCAATAGAGATCATGAATCGATATCATTTCAGTCGGGGTAGAGCGCGCGCGCCGTCTAGTCATGGCGTTACCGTATTTCTGCGCTTGCGCATTGGTCGCGTCTGTAACTGCAGTGACAGGTGTGTATTGTCTGATTTTCGACAGATGTGCTTTTGATAGGAGTTTTGTGCTGTTTTTATTTTTGAGTGACGAGTGAGAGTTTTAAAGTTAACGAAATGATTTTTTGTTAATTATTTATGGGCCTATGTCCAGCAGTGGACGTGTATAGGCTGATATCATATGATGATGATAAATATGGATCGTTTATTGAACTGAAATTACCCTTTCCTTTTGACATTGTGTTCGTTAATGTATTTTTATATACATAGTTTATCCTATTAATATTATAAATGTAAAGTTTGTAAGAATGGATGTATGGATGTATGGATATTTGCTATTCTTTCACGCAAAAACTACAGAACCGATTAGGCTGAAATTTGGTATGGGTATAGTTTGGGACCTGGAATAACATATAGGCTATTTTTTATCCCGATAAAACGCGGGCGAGGGCGCGGGCAGCAGCTAGTTAGATACCATTATGTGCGCATATCACAATACCGTCGCGAATTTTATGAAAAAGATGCACCACATTTAATCTTTGTTCCACGATTTTACTATCCCACAAAATATCAAGTAATTTGCGAATTTTGTAAAGGCGCGGGCAGTAGCTGTGTTTAATAATTCTCGGCCTGGAATCAAACATAGGCCTACCTATTATCCCATAAATCAGTTCCCATGGGATAAAAATCCGCTTTAAACATTTCCATAGAAACAAAGCGTGCGAAGTCGCGGGAAACTAGTATGTAATAAACCAGATAACCAAGGCAAAATGGAACCTGAACAAAGTTCAAAATATTGCAAAAAGGGAACTGATGACTGACTGACGTGATGAAAATGTGATACTTCAGGGGGCCTACTCGGAAAAGGAAAATCGAAGTTTCTTTATCGTGTTCGTGCAAAACCAACTCTTATGTCCATCGCATAAGATTAGCGTTTGCACGAAAAAGAATCAGAAACTTCGATTTCGTTTTTAAAAGTACGGGCCTTGGTGTAGACTATCTATCCTCCTTATATATGAATTATTTATTTATTTATCCAAAATTTCATTCCGCCCATTGAATAGGTCTTTTGTTTTAAAATGGGGCCCCCGTTGTTTTTATATTGTTGATGTATTGTATGTAGGTTTACAGTTTACAGAAACGGAGGGTTATATTAATTCTTTGAACACGAAATTGAGTGCTTCGTGTTCAAGAGTATTTCGTGTTCGGCCAATTGGGGTACACGTCTCATCACGGGGTTCTGCGCAAGGGGTAAAACGGAGTAAAAACCTTAAATCTACTTCTGCGCATCAAGGTCAGCGCTAAAACCGTGACGCGACCTGTACACGTTGTAATTCTGATAGCATACACCTTATTAGAGTAACAAATTGCGAAAAAAAAAAACAAATGATTGCGTCTTTTGGAGAATGAACATGCCTCTAGAAAATAATGATTAAAATTTTTAAACATATCAAAATTAACTATAGTTTACCGCGGCATTTTTCGTTTTGGTTTTTTTAGTCTGGAAGATATACAAAATTTTCAATAAAAATTAACATATCTTATCTTACTATTTAGGTATTTGACTGTATACTTTTTTAAACAAAGTGAGTACATTTATTGGCTATTGTTATCGTCAAAAACGTGTCCGATCCATACCATTTACAACAAACAGTTTTATTTCAAAACGTGTCTATACGCTCCTACAATCTACAAATTTATCTTGATATTTGTATTGCTGCAATTATTCAGATATCTAAAGATTTAGAAAGATGCTGTTATTTTCATTATCAAACTAGTTTCAGCCCGCGTCTTCGCACACTTTGTTTCCATGGAAACGTTTAAAGGGGATTTTCCATTTCCATTTTAGTCCCATGGGACAGTTCCCAGTAAATCAGTATTTACGGGATAAATACTGGCCGATGTTTTATTCGAGGCCAACAACTACATGTATGCAAAATTTCAGCCCGATCCGTTCTGTAGTTTTGGCGTGAAGAGGTAACAAACATCTATCCATCCAACCATCCAAACTTTCGCATTTATACTGTTAGTGTGATGTGATTAGTGTGACCGTGATGATTATTCATAAGAACATGTAAATTGTCTCGCTGACTGTACATAATTTTCATAAAACTTTTAAGTTAGCAAAAACTGGTAATTTCTCTAGATGACTGTACATTGTTTTCTTTTGTTTCTTAGAAACCTTGCGTAATTAACATTACTCAATCTTTGCTTCCCTGGTCGTTGCTGGTGGTTGGTAAGCGCGTTACCATACTAAGTGGAAGGTCTCGGTTTAAAATCTTTATTCCAGCCAAATCGATGTACAATAATTGTAAACAAACCGGCACAACTTAAACTGCAATTTACTCTGTTGCTGCGTATTTTTATACTCAATTTACATTGCTTGTCGATTTGAGATCCTGCCTTCAGTAAATATCTGAAACGCGACGCCAAGTAAAGGAGTTATTTTTTACGTCGTTGTTTGTTTACAAACGTTTCACCTCAGGTGGCGCAGGGCGTCAGGAAGTAGGCTGTGTTACAGTTCCGTGCCTTGGAAAAGCATATTAAGCCGTTGGTCTTGCGCCTGACGTCTCCCCAGTCGTGTCGGTTTGCCGTCATATCGGATTATGAGAGTGAGGGAATAGAGAGTGCACCTGTGTTTCATCATCATCATCAGCCCGTATACGTCCACTGCTGAACATAGGCCTCCCTCAAACGACGCCACGAATGTTGTATCCATCATATTGCGGGGGTTGCCATAATCACCACGCTTGGCAGGCGGATTGGTGATCGCAGTGTAGGTGTTGGTAATACACAGTAGGAAGCTGCTGCCCTTCCTCTAGGCAGTTTCGGCTCTTACGACATCCACGGGCTGTGTTGGAAGGGTTTATGTTTTTTTTGACGCCCCTATGTTTGCGCATACATACATATATTCTATGCACCTGGCTAGTCTTGTGGAGATTGGCCGCGCGGTGGCCGAAGATTTGGCTTGTAGGAGATCATCATTTAAAATCGGTCAGAAGACCAGCGTCGATTGTACGCAAATAACAACTAACCCATGCTGAGACACGGGCCATTTTGTGACTCTAGAAAACTTTTTTTTCTTTGTTCGTTCCTTTATTATCTGTGGTGTTTAGTATAAAAATAGGAAAAGACACTTAGTATTTCTTTTATTGTAATGATATATTATATCATGTGTTTCTTTTTTGTTGTAATGATTGCGTCTTTTCCTTTCAGTAACGAAAGTTTTTAACTTCTAATGCGCGCCCTGTATAACGGTTTTTAGACTTATCATGTTTATACCAATTTTTTATATATCGTAAATAATGGATCACTGAACGTTTCTCCTTCTAAAAAAAATATAAATACAAGTGCACATGTTCCCCATTGTGAGAATCAAGGGTAATGTTTTATCGTTACGTAATAAGCATTTTTGACACAAATGACGAGACCTTCCAGCAGGCAAAAGCAGGATATGAATGTTAAGGACGTACTTAAAACTTGATAGTTACCAAACCTTACACGAACATGATCACCTTCAAAAGTATTTTAACTGAAAATGCAGTAATTTTACTCGACATCTGTACCGTACAGATGTCGAGTAAAAAGTCCGAGTCCTCGTGTTGGGCGAAGTCGCGTACAGACTGTACGTCACTTCGCCTAACACGAGGACGGTGTGTAGTTTCGACGCCCCGCCACACAAAAGTTATTCTAAACTACTTAAAATTAGTCCTAGACTATGAAGTTGGCCTATTGTCATTATGAATATTAAACGGAAACCTTGGTGTTCTTCTAACAAAAAATAGGTTCGTAGTTAACCCACTTACATTCATAATTAATTCGTCAAACTACGAATTTGTAATTATCAAGACGAACCTAAGAAAGTGGCTAACTTAGCCTCTCGGGAGCACAACAGATTTTACGGCGAAAAATTTCTACGCGACGAGACGAAATATGTTGTTTTTATTTCAGTGTTCAATGTTCTTTTCTTTATCAGTTCAGTTTAAAGATCTTTATTTTCCCATTTACAACAAACATGTTACTTACTTGAGAAACTTAAGCTAAGTATTAATATTATGTTATTTTTCGTCTTATTAAATTAGGTCAGCGGTGTCCTCTGATATACATATATTTATGCAATTTGGTTTTAAACACGCCAAACGTTCCAGCACCTTTAATTTATAGGAACACAAATCTAATAAAATCGGCTCGGTGAATAATAAATATTTACTATGTATATCTAATGATAAGTAGGTATAAGTTATAGTACGTAGTGTAGGTATAACTATATTATTGTTTTATTTCCATAATCTCAAATACCACCATCTATATTGTTATTTTATATCCAGTTCATCCCAAGGTTGCCTGGAAGAGATCGCTCGAAGCGATAAGGCCGCCCTTTGTACTTCATTTATTGGCAGCATTTCTTTCTGTATTGTATTTTGTGTTTGTGTGGTACCTACAATAAGAGTTATCTATCTAATAAAAAGAAAACATGAGAAACATGAGATTGAATAGTTTGTAATGAAAAACTTCAAAACATTTGTGGCGCCATTTCATGCAGTTAATTCTTGAGTAAAACCGCGAGAAGACACTATAATATAATAACAACCTGTTTTTCCGGCCAATATCAACCTAGGTCCCTTCAAGAAAATAGTGAAGTAGACCTTCGTGATACACCGTCGTCGGCCTCATGGTATGCTCATGGTCACTTTCCATCAGGTGAGATTGTGGTCAAACGAAAGGATATTGATATTGAAAAAAAAAATACTGTCTGGGACATGCACGACATGTACTCAGAATGTCACTATCATTCATATATATCATTCAATCATGTGACACACTTTTAAGCAAGATTTAAATTATTATCAAGCAGTGAAAGCTTGAGGATAAAAATACTTATTTATCCTCAGTGTCGATTTAACACCTACCCAAAAACCGCCAACTCAACCCAATACTGTAATGGTACAAGTAAATTATATAAAAAAATCATCACACGGCGATCTTTAATCAAACCAATAAAATGGCCGTATCGTATTTTAACATATGTATGTACCTAGCTAAGAAAACTCTCGGGGGCACAAACACACAAGCAAACAATCTCTCAACCCAAACGTATTTGTAAAAATCACAAATCATTAATTAATAATAATATGGCGTGTTTTAAAAAACGATGAACCGACTTCAAATTCCCTTTCTTTTACACTATTTTTAAATTATGTGGGATAAATACTAATCCCCTGGGGATAAAAAAATTATGGGACCCCTTCGGGATCATTTTCTATACAATAGTGAAAGAATTTTCAAAATCGGTCCATAATTGGCGGAGACATACATACAAAAAAAACATACAGACGAATTGATAGCCTCCTCTTTTTTAAGTCGGTTTAAAAATATTTAAAAAACCGACCCGGTCCCTCCTTTTTCCCTTTTTTGTCAAAGTATGGGGTAAAAAGGCCTCCTGTTTCCAGAAAATGCTAGTCCCGCCGGACGTTCACGAGTGAAAATATGAGGTAGCTTTCTATTTGATTCTTTGATTTCTTATCAGTATATCAACTCCTTTGATTTCGTTATTTTCATTATTCACCAAGGAGACTCTAAACTAATTTGTAGAACCTATTTTGACCTTCCTATCAAACTAACACAAATTCTAGAAAATACCAGCCTCGCCCCAAAATAATACTATTATACTACACCTGCTCTGAAAGTTGCCTATTCCTTTTCCAAATATAAGATAGTAACTAAGTCATTGCAGGCGTATATAGGAATCCGGGAGGAAAAACTCTATGGAATTTCATTTCTCACTCGTTTTAGCGGGAGAGAAAACTGTATGGAAATCCATTTCTAACGTGTTATTTTTTTTTCCTAAAATATCGGCCGGTATCTATGGTTATTTTCATAATAGGTCAAACGACAAAAAGTTTTTACTCCAAGTCCGCTTGCCTCTTCAGATTTCCGAACAATATTTTGAAAAAAGAACCCAAGTGATAAAGGCCGGCACGGGAACTTCTTCTAATTTCGAATTTTGGTGTAGGCAATTTTATTAATTCTACAGAATGTCGTCGAGTGGTAGTGGAAGTTTTATGACACCACCAGAAATAAAATATTTATTCTGCTTTTTATTTTCCTCGAAGGTGTAGTATAAAGCACTATGTATCACTCGGCAGAAAGTGCGATTCCTACCTCGTGTGTTTTAAGTCTCATTTGACACACTCGATAGGAATTAGGCACGTTCTCGCCTAGGTGAACAATGTACTATGCACGACGGAAAAATATTTATGATATTGTGATTTCTTCGCGAATAACAGAACTCCCTTTATAATTTCTTGAACAGTTGTTGATTTCGATTTTCTACAAAGGACTTCTATACTTTTTGGTGTACATTTTACACATTCGATGTTTTATTAAACCATGATATAGAACCTCTTCTACGACTCTTACCTTTTTCCAGAAAATGCCAGCCCCGCCCCAGTAAAGATCCTGGAGACGCCAATGAAACCAGCCTTCATCCCGCCGGAGGAACAACATGGAAGCTTCTGGAAGAAGTCTGCTGAATACACCCTTCAGGCCAAGCTGATGGAGAAACCTAACTTCAATAAAGCTAAGAATGGAATACTTTTTATTGGTAAGTTTATATTTTGTAAGCTTTTTGAACGCTTCCCTCCTCCCCTTTTTTATTCGGTGAGGAAATTCGTTTACGAATAAACTGGTCTGGTCCTCGACGCCCAGACAAGGACGTAATACCCACCCTAAAACCTCTCCGGTGACCCTCTCTCGCCATTTTCGCCGAGCCACGGGAACATTTAAACGGGGATGCCAGTCGGGCCGCGGAACGTTCCCCCCTAGCACGGGGATTATTATCTAGGTTAGAATAGAGAAAAATTACGTCAATTTGTCATCGAATGCGTAATTTTTTTGAAATTCATTCCTTTAACTTAAATAATGTACAAGAAAATCGTCGATTTTGAGTTATTGTCGAAGTTTCTGACTCATTGTTTCATTGCAAATGCTATCTTACAGAGGAGACATAAGAGTAGGTTTTGCACGAAAACGATCCAGAAACTACGATTTCCGTTTCCGAGTATGCACCCTGTTTAGTCCAATTAGATAGTCCGTGCGCGATCAGAAAGGGATGGAACATTTTCAGTTTTTTTATATAACCTGCGGATTGTCAAAATGAGCTTAATAGAACCTTGCCAAAGCAAAATTAAAAGTGCGATCGCTTTTGTGTCGGTTCGAAACTGCTTAATCTTAGGTTCGAAATGGATAAAAATACCCATCCGATCCCATTCTTATGCTGCAGAACGAGTGATACTTGGTACGCTCGTCTTGCCTCAGGGTCATGCGTTGGCTATCGTTCATAGCGAAGGAGCGCCCGAGTCATCATTGACGTCTCGGCGAGTGTATACTGCCGGGATTATACCTACTGTAAATTATCTTACTCGAGTCTAACAAATAAGCGAAGTTTTGAAGATGAGTTGACATTTTTTATTGAAAAGAATAATGATACAGTCTTCGTTTTCCTCAACGGTACTTTACCATTGAAAGGAATTAAATACAATGAGCAATTATGTGGGCAATCTTGTATTCATTTTATTAACTAATGAAGTATGTTTCTTAGCTTCTATTCACAAAGAAAATATTCTTGACTCTAAGAATTTATTTTTCCCAGCAATGCGCAATGGCGGGTACAGAAATCTAAATAATAAGGTACCTTATTAGGTATTTAGTTTTCTGTGGTGGCGGGGCTTGAATTCTCAATCTTTCGACCATCTCGTCCCTGCTTTCGACCATAGGTATGTATGTACGGGAATATATTGCCAATTTACCCACTACCCACCTACATAAAGGCCAAGCATGGGGATTGCTCTGGTAGAATAGAAAACATTACTTATGTACATTATTAAAGTTGAAGGAAAAAATTTCAAATAATTTACGCATTCGATGACAAAATGACGTAATTTTGAATTAAAATTTTGAAATTACTCTATAATCGAGCTACACAACAATCTCTGTTCTTGCCTTACCAGTCAGCCGATAATCTTTGGGACTTTCTTGCTTATGCGCCTTATGAGTTTTATACACATCAATATTTTGAATTTTTCCTTAAGTGTAAGGAAACAGTAAAACACAAAAAAAATAACATGGCGCATCATCCAAAACCGTCCAAAAATAAATGGATCCAAATAAAATACCTCATCAACATTTAAAATTCCACAGCTGAATGTGCGTCCCCAAAAAAGGGGCAACAACTCGTAAATACATTAAAATATGTATAAATACAATCAAATGTTTTGTGATCCCTTTTAAAAAATCGAGAGTTTGAGACCTTTTTAACGACTTCAATAAATTATTAATCTCATTACGATTTGCCATTAACAAGATCCGCAAAATTCCAGAAATAGCTTAAAGGAAAAATATTCGAACCCTATATGTGGCACATTTACGTCAGTGATTTTTAGTTTCCATTATAAATTGTTTACCCGTTCATCATAACAATCCAAAAGTAGTAAAAGTGTATAACTAAATAGTGTATGAGAAATAGTACATTGTACACCTAGGCGAGAACGATAATAATGTGAGTTTGTTCGGAGTTTTGGAATTTGTTGTATGAAATCTTAAGGAACCTACAAATTCCCCTCTTTCATTCTCGTTCGCATCGAGTCGGACTTATTGCCAAATTATTCCTATCTGTCTTGACGCATTTAGACGGGACAGGGAATAGGTTATGTATAATGTATTGCGTAATAACTAAATAAATGCTGGACAATCCACACAGCATCATCTAGCCAAAGATGTAAATCGTCATCTAGCCCTAAGCTAAGCAGAGCTTGTGTTATGGGTTCTAGATGACAGGTATACTAAATACAATTTATTACATAGATAGATATTTTTTGTTATACATAGGTAACACCCAGAACACCCGAGACAAATATTTGCAGATCGTACAAACTATATCCCAAGAAGGGAATCGAACCCGAAACAGCCTGCGTCGCCACATCGGTCGTCAAAATAAATACATGCTGAACATTACCATATAATAATCTAACCCCAACAAAAGCCTTTTTTTTATTATCCTGAGGGAGAAATGCGCACGCATATCGTACTGCCACGGGGAGACAGTACGATTATGTGGGACTTTAACCCACTAAAACCCTCAGGGTGTTCCGCCTCTGCCACTTGTGGTGGGAATGCGGAAAAGTTTTCTCTTCCGCGAACCCACCGCGGCTGCCCGATATCGGGCCCCTCATTGGGGGTGTGGAGCACCCCCCTTCGCAACGCACCAGAAATGCCAGCCTGCCAAATAGGCGCCAGACGACCTAGGTCCCCTTGCGACGGGTCAGTCGAGTGGCCCGCCGCCTGCCACACGGTCACAGAGGATAGGGAGAGCAGCCCTCGCAATACCAACACTCCTCTTCCCCTGTGACCCCACCGCGTCCGCCATCAAACGGTGGCGACCCCGCTAAGGCCGCGGATGGCAGGGAGAGCGGCGCACCTCAATACCGGCACTCCTCTCCCGCCGCGGCCTCCACGTCTCTGCGGCCATGCCGCCCATACAGCACAGCCGTCCGCCTCAGTTGGGGTGCCTCCCATACGACACCGCAACCTACTACCGCTCCAACTAGGCTTAGAGCGCAAAACCCAGAGGAGCGGTCCGTCTCGGGGCCGGCCGTGTCGCCGTCTGCGTTGGCACGGCCCCATGGGTTCCTCTTAGCTTCATCGCGGGTGACTAAGCCACGATTACCAAGCTTTTGAGGGAGAACCCCAACAAAAGCCTGTGTTATGGGAAAATAAATAAATGAATAATTTTCCAGGTGACGGCATGTCTCAGGCTACCATCATGGCAGCTAGGACTTTCTACGGACAGATGGAGAAGGGCCTGGGCGAGGAATCCGTGCTGGACTTTGAACGGTTTCCAGTCAGCGGGTTGGCAAGGGTGAGTGCTATTATAACTTGGTGATGGACTTCATTGGACCTATTTCTTGTACATTTGTGTCGAGCCTCATACGCCTGTAGGTTCATGGGCAACTGAAACACATTCATTGTATGTTTCATTGGGCAATTTTGTAATCTTAACTAATATTATAAATGCGAAAATGTGTTTATTTGTTTGTCATTCCTTCACGCCCTTACTAAGCAATCAATCAACTTGTTTTTTTGCATAGACTTATTTGAAAGGATGGCGACTAACATGGCTAACTTTTTGTGTGGGTAAAACATCAAATTCCTATGAGAGATTTACGGGAATATTGTGTGAAATTCGAATTTAACGCAGGTGAAACCGCGCAGAACAGCTAGTACTTAAATAAAAGGGACATTGAATTTTTAGAAAAAAAGTTATTATACGTATCGTAAATTATTTATTATTTCTGGATTTATATATATGTATGTATAGAGCTATTGCACTGTAGTGTAGTCATCAAACGACAATAAAATAAAACAAAATATCTTATCCAAATTTTAAATAGTTTGTAAATAATAATATTTTTTTTATTATTACACAAATGCATGTATAAATTTTGTACACATATCTATTCTAAACTTGTAATATGTATCCTTCGTAGATAATTACTCGTTAATTGAACCATCAATTAAAATAAATAAAAAATAGCACTGTCTAAAGTACCTGACCAGGAGGCCTACTCGGGATAGGTAAAACTAAGTTTCTTTTTCGTGTTCGTGCAAAACCAACTCTTATGTCGATTGCATAAGATTAACGTTTGCATTAAAAAGAATCAGAAACTTCGATTTCGTTACGAGTGCGACCCACGAAAAACGACGGTCCTATTGGTCTTTCAAAACAAAAGAATACGAGCAAGCCGGGGGTGGCAACCGGTCACTTCACAGAAAAATCACCCTTGTGGTGGTAAGGCGGAACTTGTGCTGATGGTACTATAAACGAGCGCGCGAATTTTTGCTCATAGATTTTTTAAATTTGAATAATCGCGCGGTAGCTTATGTTTTGGCCAGCGTCTTGGGCACGCTTCTGACTGGTATTGATATGGACCAGTTGAGCTACCTGTAGATTGTTTGCAACAGTCTGAAGTTAACTCAATTGTTTCAATTGTAAATACTAGTTTAATTTGTATAAATTATTTGATTGTTATTTTCTTTGTCAATAAAGATTATCTGTCTATTAAATAAGTAAAAGCGAAATTAATTCTGTCTCTATTTATTTATTTAAAGTAAAACCATAAGCACATAAAAAATATAAAAAATATAAAAAAATAGAAGCAGAAGGATGTTACCAAGTTTCGTTTTTTATAGTCGATAGTCCTTTGTTTGACTACAATCTTACCTCTCTCTCTCTCTCTCTGTTAGACACCGTTTACGCCAAACTACTTAATGGACCATAACAAGAAGAATAAATTATCCCAGGACATAAGCTACATTTTATCCCGGAAAAATACGAAACCTTGGATTTAATGAAGATAATCTAGGTGATGAAGATAGCCTAGGTTCCCATAAAAACCTACATTTCACTAAAAACCGAGAAACTGTGATTGAACCAAGTGTAAACACGAGTACAAAGCAAAGAGGAAGCTATCTTGCCATCAGTTACGTAAATTGTGTCGAAATCCGGAGCAAAAAGTCCACAACTTTGTGTACAGTCGTCAAAAAAACGTAATGATATATTTTTTGATGCTCTTGCAATGCGCAAATTAAAAAGAGGACTTCCGCACCGCACTCAACAAATAACCCTATTCACTCTAAGTTAATTAAGGTCTTTTAAAAACACATTTGAATGATTAAACCTGAAAATATACTTTAAAATTTTAATCCTATTTATTATCATTTATTATTATAAATGTTAGAGTTTGTATGGATGGATGTATGGATATTTGTTACTGTTTCACGCAAAAACTAATGAACCGAAAAGGCTGGGTATGGATATAGTTATCTGGAATAACATTATAGGTGTACCTGGAATAACATTATAGGCTATTTTTTATCCCGATAAAACACGGGCGAAGGCGTGGGCAGCAAACTAGTAAACTATAATTTATTAAGCACAAACTCTGCTTAGTTTGGGGCTAGATGATGTTGTGTCAATTATCCAGCATATTATTTGTTGAATTTCTATGGATCCTAAACTATTTTGTGGATGCCTGTACCAGTTACGCAAAAATTACGCTTTATCCGAATTCTGTTATGTACCTACTTTTGTCATAGTTCAGTGATCAATGGAATCATCTATCGAGAGATAATCAACCTTATCAACATCGGTGTTTTATGTTGTTTAGTAAAGTAAAGCAACTTTTCGTTGGTAAAAAAATTCTTACCTTATTATAGAACAAGTTTTCCCGTAGGGTAAAAAATAAAGTAAGTCAGCCAAATGATGTGTTTTATTTAGATGTGATTAAATATGGACTGAGTTTCAAAATTCCTACTCTTTTGTATATATAAATAACCATGATCTCGAAGTGGCCCCATGAAATTACACCCGACAGATTAGTAGTTATCTCGTAAAAAAAAACAATAAAAAAAAATTAAGGTATTCGCGGTCGATTTTTAGTATTTTTCAAAATGACTAATTATCATTGTGTATAACCATTACTGTAAATCATGATTTAGAATTTAGACCACATCAAGTATAAGGGCTCATTCATATAGCATCCATTCTACAGAATCCGTTTATTTTCCGTAGTATTCCGGACTCAGTAAACTATTATAATCGGACCATTTTTTACGGATTATTAGCTACTTGAAAAAATACATTACTGGATCCAGATTACTGTCAGGCGTGTGAACTCGCTCCCCATGTACGCCAACACGGGAAAATAAACGAATCCTGCTGTGTGAATAAGCCCTAACATGTGTACCTGCGGTGGAAAAAACTATAGTGAATTCTGAAATAATATAGATCTGTTGTAGATAAATCTTTATGTGTATACATATAATGTATATATATCTCGTGTCACAGTGTTCGTAACCAAACTCCTACGAAACAGCTTGACCGATTTTTATGATTTTTTGTGTATATTTGGTAGGTAAGATAATAGGTCGTTAATTATGTTTTATACCCCTAAGTGATAAGGGTGGCCCAACCCAAATTTTTTGTTTTATTTTTTATTTCTATTTTTTATGATTTGGCATAAACAATATATATAAACCTCAACGTTCACTTTTCTAACACCAACCCCCATTTTTTAATAGCGATATTAGCTAGTAGGTACCTACTTTAACCCTTAGTGGTCGATGGCAAAACAACGTTTGCCGTGTCAGCTAGTCCACTCATAGAAATGTGTTATTTCAACTGTGTAAACCTATCATTTACGCAAATAAGGGCAATTTTAGACAAATTACATTCGTAGTGTCATTTTAATGTTTTTATAATCATTATAGAAAATGATACCTTCCCGAAACAGATAAGTATAGCTACCTACCCGTTTACATAAAGTAGGTATATAATCGGTAGGGTTTTTTTATATCACGTAGCAAGCAGTCTAGCGTGCGGCCCACCTGCAGGCTTACCATGGATTATAATTATAACATACAACGTAACGCGTTATCAGCGTTATTTGCGCTAATTTTACGTAAATAATGCGCTACATTAATTTTAACGCGTTATAAATAAAGAAAAGTAATTGGCGCTTATAGCGCGTTATTGGCGTTATAATTAACATAGCACGTTATTTATGTTAAAATTAGCGCAAAAAACGCTGATAACGTGGTACGTTATATGTTATGTTATAATTCATGGTAAGCCTGCTGATGGGAAGCTGTTACCGTAGTCTATGGAAGTCTGCAACGTCAGAGACGTTGTTACACGCGCGCTGCAGCAATAAAGGCATTTACGGGGTCGGCAGCGCTTTAGAATGCCCTGTTTGAAAGACCTCATAAGCACTATATAGTCCATTGGTTACGGTTGATCGAATCGTGTTGGCGAGAGATTCATTGTTTTGTGGTTTTTGTTTTTACTGCGTTGTATAGGGAATACAATACAATACCATACAAAAATTCTTTATTGTACGTCAGAAAAACAACATTACAGAGATGTTACAAAGGACAAGTACCTACAATAGCAAGAGACTAGCGGAAAAGAGATTTGCCGCAAATCATGAACCATTTTCTAAATAAGTTATGTTATGAAAAAACTGACTTCCATGCATTGGTATTTTAGGAGCATTTGGGAAAATACGATAATTTGGCTTGCCGACTTTTGGGACACAAAATATTCGGACACTCTGTTCTAAATGTCACTTTAAATTTCCGAATTCAAAAAACTTTTTTCAACAAGTTAAATAATACAACTTGATTGATTAAAGATGTCAAGTTTTCGAGAAGGACTTCACCTGCATGGCCAGACCCGCCAGATAGAAGTTAAATAATATCCTTTATTCGACATGTGCGCAAAACTTGATTTTGCTCACTGTTTTATGCAGCAATGTAACCGTTTACGAGAGGGAGTGGTGAAAAATTCGCTTTTTACACATATTTCGTGTGTAACGTCATCTCTGATTTTAAGGCGGAACAGAGTTTGCTGGGTAATATATAACTCTTTTTTATCTAGATAAAAATTCCCAATACCCAATTCAAACAAGAATTAGCTGTACATACCTACCTAGCACTTACATTTTTAAATTTATTTCAGTCTGTTATGAACATTATATGCATTGTTTGTAAGCGCATTGTTTTTCTTATGGATATACCTACTTACAAACACGTGTCTACAATTCTCTTTATGTACGTAATATGCCAACACGTTTGCTTTTTCAAAGACTTCACGGTTTCAGCAAGAGATACGGGCAAATGATATACGATGAATAAAGTGAATAGACAGCTGTTCATAAAGTGATTCACTTTATGAATAGCTGTATAATGTGGTAGCAGACACTTATTGTAAGTGCCTGTCAGGTGAATGAAACTAATACATAGGTGTAGGTATTGTGGGAACTTATACTCGGTTCGAGAATCCTTGATATTTTTTGTAAACACAAGGGTTACAAAACTAAGTAATGTGACATTAACTAATTACTTGCTAACTAATCACGGTGTCCACGGAAGACCAGCGCTATGGTATGATCTGTTCTACCATAGCATACGCTGAGTGGAGTTCGATTTTGTCAGTTTTTATTTTTATTTATGGTTTATTTACTTATCGACAGCGCAGCGCTTGGCACTTGATAACAATTCACGTCGCAACTTATGCTGGTCACTGCGAGCGACGATCCTACTCTACCGTAACACAGTTTTTAAACTAGTACGGGGGGTAGAAGTCAGTCTTTGTAATTTATATCTTCCTCAATTATCTAATATTTAGCAATACTAAGAAAATCTCTGACTAAACTTATGCTAAAACTTAAGTTAAGTAGGTAACAGGTAACTACATAACTACATTTATACTTGGTTATAATCACGCAAAAACTGTTAGTTTTTCAATAAAAAAATAAATAAATAAACGCACCAATGATTGTAATAAAGATGCGCGACTATGAATGATTTCATTCGAATTATTCGATTTGACAAGTCATTCGAACGATTCGAATGACTAGAGCAAATTAGTAACTAATTTGGTTAGTAATCGCGAGTCATTCGTTCGACTGCCTGAGTCGGTTTCGATTCAATCCCCGCAGGAGCGACGAATAATCCATAAATGACTGAAAAGCATCGGTCGACTAACAAAGTCGAATCGGAGCCATGAATGATCCATTCGTAGAGACATTAGTAATTACTAATTAGTAGTTTCATTCGACTTTGAAGATTAGTATATTACTAATATTCAAGTCGAATAAGGAAATTAGTAGTTTTTAATCATTCGATTAGACAGATAATTCGCAGTCACGCATCTTTAGATTGTATGTATTAGCTATTAGCAATCTTTAAACAATAACGTTTTATGTATTTATATATTTTTATTTGACTGTAGGTGTACTGTATATTACTCATCTGTTCTAGCAAATAAAAATCTTTTACTTTGTTTTACTTTTACTTTACTAATTTTATCTACTATCATGGGGAAAATTGCAGAAGTTCGAAACAATTGTTAAATTTATTTAACAAATTTTTTAATATTTTTCATTCATAATTTCGGTCGTCTCTCGTATAAATTCAGGCTCAAATTTTCACATTTTTCGCTGCGCGTGTGCAACCTATGCGTTGTTAAAGATTTTGTCCTTGCTTTTGATCTCGTTGTTTTATGTTATTATTATCAGCTTTTTTTTTAAGTTTTAATTTATCTTTATTTACATTTACAAGTGTAGATACTTTAACCCTTCAACATTTTTTTTGAAAACTGCTCTGTAAACTGCTGCTGTAAAATAATAAAAGTATAATTTTACTTACTTCACATTCCTGTCATCATGAAGGATAATAATTTATACCTACTTACTCTTACTTTACTTTTTGTTGTTATTTGACTTGAGGAACGTTTTAGCTTGGATTCTAATATTCATTGTCTAATTAATAGTCGAATTAGCTCAAAAAGGGGCTGACATGGATTTTTAGTAGAAATTTTCAATTTTTTTTACAAGTGGTCTTACAGTTAAAATCAAATTGTCCAAGAGTCATGTTATACACGGATAACTCAGTAATTTAAAAGAAATTCAAATTTTATACAATACATAGTAATGAATACAAATATTTATCATTCTTATAAGTAGCGGCACATAAGTCTAGCGCGGAGCGATACGCGGAGGGGATATCTGCGCATGGGTAATGTACTGCCCAGGCACCTTATTTTTTTACTTCTGCGCAATAACGATCAGCGCTAAAGTTACGTGCCGCTACTTGTACAGACGACGGTTTCAATAATATTGAAGTCATATTATGGCAATGGTAATGCGCCGCGCCAGATACCTACTCACCAGCTCTCCGGTCACGTTTATTCGACACGTTCAGACATTTTTATTTTGTTTTGTTCTGAATTGACCTCAATATCTGTAGAATCAAAATGACCACAGGGTAAAAGCTCCGAGAAAATCCATTATAAAATAAAAATAAAAATGCTTTATTTCAGACAGCAAATGTGTCCATAGATTCACGAGTTAGGTACACGTAAAATAAAATAGAAAATAATATAATAACTTAACATTGTGTACAGAAGATCAAAAACGCCGAGGATAATTCAATCAAGGAAATAGGTTCCTTCATTGATTACTCTCCGCACAAAGCACTTCCAAAGTTGAGATGAAAGGCACTCTGCCACAGTGCTCAGGATGCTGATGCCACTGTCCCGCACTCTGCGCATCAGGGACACTGTTTTTTTTGCGTTTATAACGCATGGAAACCGTCCGCGTGGAGCTGCACAAACATTCCTGACGCACTGCAGAATCGAGGCAGTCGCATCATCATCCGAAATATCCTATCCTACTACTAATATTATAAATGTCAAAGTTTGTATGGATTGATGTATGGGTATTTGTTACTCCTTCATGCAAACACTACTGAAACGATTGGGCTGAAATTTGGTATGGGTATAGTTTGAGACCTGGATTTTATCGGGCGTTTTATCGGGATAAAAATAGCCTATACTAGATAAAACGATAAGGCGTAGGCAGCAGCTAGTATTGTTATATTTGACTGGGACTAGGGCGTCCATCGATCTTTTTGTATGCCGGACCCACAGACGTGTAAAATCTCTGACAATATGACTATCAGACCATTATGACTTTGAGGAGACTTTTATGTGCGGACAATTTGCTTCCTAGTGTTTTTTTCCCTGAAGTCATTTTATATCAATCAGGTCAGTCATATATTCGTCATCGTTCGTGCAACCTCGCAAGTTTCCTTGGACTTGGACGTGTCTGTAGCGCAGACACTCGGTCAAATACATTGCAAATGGATAAGAATCCTACATAATATAATAAATGTGAAAGTTTGTGTGAATGTTTGTTAGCACGTATCTCCTTTAAATGAAATTTGGTACGTACATAGTTTAAGTTCAATAACAATAAGTAGAATAACACATTAGGCTAGTCTAATTTTGAAAAATTAACTTCTGAGAGGTTTAAAAATGGTGGTAAATTTTGTATGGAAAATTATTATTTCTTGGTTTGATTCCCATAAAACTCGGTACCTATAAATAAACTACAGAGAAATTATTTAAGTATTTCTGATTTTAAAAAAATCATCCTTCGTAAAGTTATTATCAAAAATTTGATTCGTTGTTTCGATTCGCTCAAAACTCGATACGCGGGCGAAGCCGCGGGGCGCAGCTAGTAGTATTATAGTCTAGCTATATAGTATTATAGTCTTGCTTCTGCCCGCGGTTTTGCAAATGTTTGTTAGTCGGTCTATTATGTTATTCCAGATCTAGTTGTGGATTGTCTCCATTTCGTTCATTCTTTTGTTCGACAAATTACAAAAAAAATCCGGCACAAACCGTGTACAAACTACACTGCCTGGACAGTCAAAGTAAAAAGTGTTTTCTGTACGAAATAAAATAAGAGAATATTTATCGAATGGAAACATATTTGTGGGCAAGATATTTGTAGTAGGTATCTAATTATCATGAAGTACTATAAATACGTATGTTTTCCTATATAAAAGAATAAATGAGCGAATGAACGTGCAGTTCTTTTCTGAAACACAATAAAAACAGTCGTATCAAATCGTTTGCCATAAAAGGAGTAATTTACTATTTCGGCTTTTTTATTATGAGATGTTTTAGTGAAACTAGTATTTGTTTGAGAAATAATCAGCATCTATTTATAAAAATCTGTAGGGGAAGGTGGGGATCATTCGTACACTTTTTAATGTAAGCCTTGTAAAAAACGAATTACAATTTCATAATAAATTCAATGATTTTAAATAACCTACATACCTATCTGGCTATAATAATAAGGTACATCTATAATGCAATAATGCCATCTAACCAAGCATTGGCGGTTTTTCCAAAAGATGGAAATCGTACGAATCTACCCCACGTGCGGGGTAGATTCGTACATAGTGTGGGGCACATTCATACATGTGTGGGAGCCTCCGTAAGGAGTATAAAAAAGCGCCATTTATGCTTAAAGACATGTTTATTCATTATAACAAGTTTCTCAAAAACAGCCTATTATTAAAAAGTATGTCATCGAGATCAAGCTACACAAATAATCAGCCAACAGCAGGTACTATATTATTCGCAAACAGTAGGTACTATTATTATTATTCTACTATTATAATATTATATTATAAAAATATTATAATAATATAATATAATAATAATATATTATTTTAATACCTAGTAAAATATTATAACATTATAAAATAGTACGATAGTACTATTATATTATTACTGTTATTGGTATTCCCCTTTGTTGTATTTCCGCCGCATGGTTCTGAAATAAACAAATAAATTAATAATAATTGGTAAATAAACTCTCATGAAATATCAGTCACAATCCATGAGGGGTATATTAGCACAGTACGAATCTACCCCGTTACTACTGTATGAAGGTACCCCAAACATTTAACAAATTAATTCAAAATAAAAAACGGTTAACTTCATATTAAAATAAACAAGCACACCATAAATTAAGACATCAGTACATCATACACTATAATTTACTTTTACAATTTGAGTAAAACTTACTAGTACTAAACACTTTCAAAGGTTCATCCAAACATTACTTACGAAGAGCGAAAACACGTATCGAGTTATTGAACTGAAGTCGTCAGCCGCACTGCCCCCACTCGTCGCCCGGTTACCAAGCCGTGGTAGAGGGGAGGAACACATACAAGTATGAACGCGCTAACGTTTGTAATCGCGGAGTTATGATGAATGTACGAATGCTCCCGCTGTACGAATGGTAGCGGTTTTCCCCTATACATTTAAACAAACAGCGATAACAAAGATATTTTAAACATAAGTTACAAATGTCAAAATACAAAATATACTTAATAAAACCTATCATTCAAATTTTAATAAGTATTTCACCTACTTTATATTAGGTTACTTTATATTATACTTTATATTTAGATATGTTCACTTACGTAGCATAATGGTCTCAGAATAGTATTTTCATCAAATATGACTAAAATAAGCTTACAGCTAAAATAAACAGCTTTTAAAACTAATGTTATAATAATAAACAAGAAAATATGTGTATGGTAAGCAAAATATTAATAGGTTATTTATTCGCTCGGTCGGTCTTTTACGTTAAAATTAAAACAGACATATTTATAACAACTATTAAAAATCTGTCTCATACTTGTAACTAACATTAATAATCAACCTAGCAAAATAAAATAGTTAGTGTGCAAAATTTCAGCCCGATCGATTCAGTAGTTTTGTCGATATCCTCGGCCAAAGATCTTCTCAATACGGCACAAACTTTCGCCTTTATAATATTTTTGGGATAATTATAATTAAGAACTATTTTAAATAAAATCATTTTATCAAATATATGCAAAATCTTTTACGAAATTATTATTTTGTACTGCACACTTAATTTTGTTTCCAATGTCTTTACATGAAAACTAGCTGACCCGCCAAACGTTGTTTTGCCTTCAATCTAATTATCACTTAGGGGTATGGAAAATAGATAGTAGCCGATTCGCAGACCTACTGAATACGCATATAAAATTTGGTAAAAATCGGTAAAGCCGTTTCGGAGGAGTACGGTAACTAACATTGTGACATGGAAATTTTATATATAAGAAAGAAAAGATATAATATCACGGAGTGTAATAATGGAACGGAACCATGTGCAATATAATATGTTGTGGTAGATTAGTTGCATAAAATCATCTTAAAATAAAAGCATCAGTTGACAGCTTGGTAATACATATAAGGATGGGAGTTATTGGATATTTTGGCTACCGGTTATTAGTTGGGTATTTTGTTTCAATACTGCTAGTACCAACTGGTACCCAATAACGTTACAATACTCTATACCTGTTCTGATTTCTACCCAATATATTTCTAACCGATTTGGTTAGAAATACCATCTAACCGATTTGGTTAGAAATACCATCTAACCGATTTGGTTAGAAATACCAAATACTTGTTGCAGCTACATAACTTTACGGGTGAACGGTCCGCTAGTACCTATGCGTAGATGATAGTTAGGTAAGTATAGGTATTGAAGCGTTGGGTAGTTATGGCTCACGGTCGGTTAGGCGCGATGCTCGCTTTGCACAGTTATTCCCTAGCGGTATGTGGATTTTACAATAGCGTTAGATATTTTAGGACCATGCTAACAGGTACTGAGTTAGTTATTGAATACCGGACTCATCTCTAGTAAGTATAGGTATTGAAGCGTTGGGTAGTTATGGCTCACGGTCGGTTAGGCGCGATGCTCGCTTTGCTCAGATATTCCCTAGCGGTATGCGGATTTTACAATACCGTTAGATATTTTAGAACCATGCTAACAGGTACTGAGTTAGTTATTGAATACCGGACTCATCTCTAAATAATATACATAAGACTGCTGACGTGACCATAGACCTAAGTTAATATTAGTAGAATTTTTCCACCTTGGATTACATAATAATGTTATCTAAACATATTATAATTTCGTAAAAGTCCTAAACAGTATTGGTTACCTACACATAACGTTTTGAAAGAGGATACATGAGGGATTTGTATGCAGAAAAAATACACAGCCAATGACTTTTCTTGTACATCAAAGCACACAAAATAACAAGTAGGCTGTAAAATAATACCTTGCTTGTAGAGAATACCTTGGTCGATCAAAGCATTCCGTAAAACCCTTGAATCTTTAGAACCTCCACATTGTGACAAACAACCTACCTATGTATCAGCCTTCAAGATACCCAATTGTACTTCCTTCCTTGTATTGAATTGTTATCCATTTTGCCATTGTACCTATGAGAACCGTAATGACAAGATTAAGATTTCCCTGTCTTTCAATGAAGGTTATTGGTTCGATTCACCTGCCCTGCCAATCATGATAAATATTATAAAAAAAATGTATTTGTTTCAAATTATGTAAATTACAATTATTTTGCCCTAATTGCCAAACTAAGTTTGTGAAAAACTTGTATTTTGGCAAGTAGTGCTCATCCTTTGTGTGTTACAATTTTGTACTTATGATAACGGTGTGTATTACTTACAATCAAATTAATTTTGAAATAGAGCATGAGACATTAAAAGTGCAAATCATTTAAAAATAATTATTTCTAAATATGGAAAAACCCACCTTATGATTATGTTCAGCTGTGGACGTTTTAGTGCTTATGAGCTTACTGGTTTAATCCCGACTATGTGTCTTACATTGGTGAGCATCCTTTCGGAGAAAAAGGAGGTTATCAATTCTTCTGTTTGTTTTTGTTTTTTGTATGTATGTTACGCGATATCTCCGCCAATTATGGACCGATTTTGAAAATTCTTTCACTATTGTATAGAAAACGATCACAAAGGGGTCCACGGTTTTATCCCCCTGGGGATAAATTTTTTATGTTTTAATATGAATTAGTATTTAATATAATTAGTTAAAATAAGTGTAAAAGTAAGGGAATGTGAAGTCAGTTTATCGTTTTTTAAAACACACCATATTATGTTTATGACAATTGGCAATTTTCAATGGAAATCCCTTCCTAGATCAAATGGAAAGTCATTGACAGTGACAAATTCTTGCGCACGCGGCGGTGCGTCATTGGAAACATTATTATTTTATTTGCGCTACCATGTATGTTCAGTTGGGATGTTTCAATTGTTGTTTGAATTGTCTAGTTTATGACCTTGATATTGTATACCTTCTATAACCTACCTAGAACATCGATTCGAAATATACTTTATCTACCTATTTAATACTGAGTGCTAGATACTTTTTATCAAGTGTTAGCAGGGAAAGATGGAAATGCTTACCACAGTTTCCTTTCGTTAGTTAGTGTATTGCTTATGTTAACACTTCGATCGTAACGCCGCTTGTAGACGTCCGTTTTTTTCGCCGGACAACGGACCGCCGGAAATAAACGGAGATCCTTGTATACGTATAAGATATTCTGATTTGCCACCGGAACGGCGGCGCGCCGGCGTCTGGTGCGTGTACGCACACTCATAAACCATACGAGTCCGGCAAAAAAAACGGTCCGTCTACAAGCGGCCTAAGTGTTGAGAAAATGACGAATATATCAACGTTTTTTTAGTAATTGTGTCTATTTCCAGACATACTGCGTGGACGCGCAAGTCCCCGACTCCGCCTGCACCGCCACGGCCTACCTGACTGGCGTGAAGACCAGGTCAGGAGTGATCGGCATAGACGGTAACGTGACCCGAGGGCACTGCCCATCACAGCTGCATGAGCCCAACTGGTCGCATTCTATTGGCACCTGGGCACTGGAACGAGGACTGGATGTTGGTGAGCAGACCTTGCTACTAATAGATTAATGATAATATAAGTTTTGCGGATTAAATACTAATCCCCTGTTGATAAAACTTGTATGTAACCCCCTCGGGATCATTTTATATACAAAAGTGAAAGAATTTTCAAAATCGGTCCTTAATTGGCGGAGAAACCGCGTGACATACAAAAAAAAACCATACAGACGAATAGAGAACCTCCTCCTTTTTGAAGTCGGTTAAGTTCCCCAATGCGAAAAAACAGAAATTCAACCACAAAACGTCATTTTGCTGAGTCAAGTCAATCCATATGCCTATACCCTATTTGTCCCTATTTTTTATGACCACAAATTCTCCAAGATTATTGTATTTTACCCCTTTAGAATCGAATAGAGACAGGCACAGGTGTTTCCATCATTCTTTTGACGTCATCTAAATTTCGTATTATGATTCAATGGATTCTTGACCAACTTTGTAATTTTTTATTGGTTTATTGTCATCTATCTTTGTCTTAATAGACCTGGGGATAGGATATGTATGTAGGTTCAGGACACGTCGCAGGTCATTTTTAACTAACTTCGAGAAAAGAAGGTTCAATTTTCGGCTGTATGTTTATTTCTTCAACATTTGTATGTATACAAATTCAACATTTAACACATAAAATGCAAAAGGTTAATCGTATTTGTAATTTAATTTCATTTCATTTATTAATTCATTTATAATGTCATAAATTTGAAATATGTACTATGTAACTTATTAATTCATTTATGCACGGTTATTATTAATAATATGGTTACGGAATAAAAGTTTTTTTTATTTATTTATTATGTAGGTATGTTTTTTTATGTACATTTGTTCGTCGATTACTTCGTCATTTATTTACCGATTTGGATGATTCTTTTGCAATTGTATAAAAAATGATCTCGAAGTGGTCCCATATTTTTTTATTCCCGAGGGTTTAGTATCTATCCCGCAAAACTTAAGACATAGTTTAAAACTAAGGGATTCAAAGTCGAGTTTAAGCTTTTTCAAAACTTACAACTTTTGGCCCGCTCAATATACCTCTTCTGGAAATCTGGGGATGGAGGCAATTCAATTTGTGTAGATCCTACTAATATTATAAATGTCAAAGTTTGTATGAATGGATGTATGGATATTTGTTACTCTTTCACGCAAAAACTACTGAACTGATTAGGCTGAAACTCAGTATGTGTATAGTTTGGAACCTGGAATAACATATCGGCTATATTTTTTATCCTGATAAAACGCGGGCGAGGGCGCGGGCAGCAGCTAGTTAAACCATTATGTGCGCATATCACAATACCGTCGCGAATTTTATGAAAAAGATGCACCACATTTAATCTTTGTTCCACGATTTTACTATCCCACAAAATATCAAGTAATTTGCAATAAAAATTATCAAATAGTTACTACCTATCCATGTAGGATGTACCTTTGTACTGATATTGGTTTAACGAATGCAAAATCGGTGAATTGGTTTTCAATCAAGGTAACAAATCAACCTCAGCTTTAGATTTATATACCAGGCGTAACCGTGTGTAATTTTATTGAATCATTCTTTATTGATTTGAATTTGAAACCGATACAATGTCATGAACGTAAACTCGATTTTATATGCTACATATATCTACCAATAGATGTACTTATGTATCCTTTTTACCGTTTTTGTTTAGTACAAATTCGAATAATGTCTTCTGAACAAAGTAAGCCGGAGGTCGAAGTTTCAACTATCAGTAGCTCTTGATTTTTTTATTTTTGCGTCACTCTAAGTGTCTGCAGGCCGTCATCGGATGGTCCGCGCGAAACGCATCCGACTTATGTATGTTTTGAGTGTAATGCCTAGTGATGCGTCCACTGTAACCGCAGCAACCGGATTACCACTAGCAAACAAATAATGACGTCATCCGCACAAAACGGATCGCCGGCATTACCGACAGACGATGTGTCACGGCGTCCGCTCCGCGCGGTGCGGATTATTGGACGTATTTCTATTAAACTAAACCATACAAAAAAATACCTACCAAAATCCGTTTAATGCGGTCACTGCGGAGCGTCCGACGCCGGCCTGTCGACGCTAGCTTTTAGAATGTAGTGCAAGTTATTGTCTCGGCACTCGAATTTTAACAACAATTACTGTAGAACGAAAAAACTGACTGTTAAATCAATCAATTACATCTGCAAACGTTTTCTTAGTCAAACGCAATCGATAACGACGTCGTCATATTTAGTAGTTAGTCATAGAATCAGAATCAGAATCATAATCAATAACTTTATTTCTTTAGGCTTATAAATAAGCACTTAGACAAGTCAAATTGTATTCCATAAACATAGTTATTATTATCAAATAAGAAATAAGGTGTTAATAAGAAATAAGGTGTTAGCGGCCCTAAGGCAGAATGACACATTTTGGTATTCTATCAGTACAAACTCCTGATATCACGGTTGTATATATCTATGTATACGTACCTTACGTATATAAGGTCTTAGTCAAATTAGTGCACAATATCGCGCGCGATGGATATTCTGTTGGTGCCACAGTATAATATAAAATTAACAAACGGGGTCTAAGGTCAATATTGTTTCTACCCAAAATTATACAAATCCTTATTTTGCAAGCTCTGTATTACTTTATACTTCAATCCCCTCCAAACAGATGATTGGCATACATTATGGAGGGCATTGACCGTGCGGCGCGGTCCACTGTCTGCCGCACGTATCGCTCTGTCACTTTCGTATGGGGGCGGGGCCAGTGAGGCGACAATGACCGCAATGCATGAAAGAGCGGTCGCCCTATTTTGGGATGGCTAAGTATGTAGTATAAGGTGTTATTTGAGACAAATAAAAAAAACGGCAAAAATAAAAAATCGTTTGCGGCTTACTTTGTTTAGTGAAAGTTCATCTGTAGCAGCAGGTGAGTAACGTCTAGCGGTATTGTGCACTAAGTTGCCTAACACCCTGTATGTACCAATTTAGTTTGTAACACAGATTATATACTATTTTCCTTTACGTTACTTGATTGCTTTTGTTCTCAGGAGTGGTGACCACAACCAGGATAACCCACGCGTCTCCGTCGGGCATGTACGCGCACATCGCAGACCGGCAGTGGGAGTCCGATGCTTACCTGTCAGAGGACGCCAAGTCCCTGGGCTGCAAGGATATCGCCTATCAGCTTATTAAGGAGAACCCTGGGAAGCAGTTAAAGGTACATTGTAATCTTTCACATCATTCTATCAAGTTATATCATATCAAACGAATATTATGTGTTAAGTATTAGGATAAATCTATTTGTTTGTTTGTGTGTTGTGTTGTGTATAATAAATAATTTTCTTTGTTTCTTATGAATGCTAAAGTTTGGATGGATATATGGAAGATGGTTTGATACTTCTTCACACCAAAACTTCTTAACGGATCGTTTAAATAAGGAGATATTCCCAAAGTCTCACGTGAGACGCGCCTATTCACAACGTCTCGCGTATGACTATTCCCAGCGTCTCACAACAGACGCGTCTATTTCCAACGCCTTACGAAAAGAATTCTCTTGTATCTTGTATCTCACGAGAATCGGATCACCGTGATTTATGGTCTTTTATAGGCTCTCACCCTAACTTTTACACCCTTTCAGGTGATAATGGGCGGAGGACGCTGGAAGTTCCTCCCGAACGACACTCACACCAGCTCCTCAGCTGGCAGTCGGCTGGATGGACTGGATCTCACTGAGGAGTGGCACAAGCAGAAAGAGGAGATGAACGCGTCTCACCTCTATGTTACAGACCGGCAAGAGCTGATGCAGGTATGAGATAGCTTTCTAAATGGAGTGGAGTAATCCACTCATAATAGATATAGAATTGTAGTGCTCATTAAAATGTTAGCTTTCGATGGAGCATGAACTCTTAAGCTCTGCCCTACTAGTTGCACTTGTAGGAATGAATATTATAAATGACAAAGTTTGTGCGAATGGAATGAAATGTTGGATGTTTGTTCCTCTTTCACGCAAAAACTACTGAACTGATAGGGCTGTAATTTGGTATGGGTATAGTTTGGGACCTGAAATAACTTATAGATTACTTTTTATCCCGATAAAACACGGGCGTAGGCGCGGGCAACAGCTTGTTTTAAATTTAACGTGACTTTAGGTCGGTCCATAGAGAATAACTCTGTTTTTTTACTAAAATTAACTATCATCGTAAGCCCGTACACGTCCAATTCAATTGCTGAACATAGACCTCCCCCAAATGACGCCACGAATAGCAGTCCTGAGCCGTCTCCATCCAACGACTCCCCACGACCGCGACGATGTCGTCAATACATCGACTAGGAGGTCTTCCCACACTCCGTTTCGCATTGCATCGCGGTCACCACTCGAAAACCTTTACTCCCCAACGGTTATCGGTTCTACGAGCTATATGGCCTGCCCATCGCCACTTCAGCCTGCTAATTCTGAGAGCTATGTCGGTAACTTTGGTTCTTCTACGGATTTCCGTAAGTATTTCGGACCCTATCGCGTAGAAAAACTCACAAAATTAACTATAGCTATGTTAATATGACTCTAGCTCGGTCCGTAATTGTAGGGAAAATTTTTGCTTTTACTAAAATTAACTAGATAAAGCCGTTTTTAATTGCTTATTTTTTAATAGGTTACAAACCACCTATCAACCCTTATAGGAACCACCTAATTTAATACAAAAATTTAATATGATAATCTATAATGCCAGGCATATAATATATTGGTCGATTGCTTATATCACATGTATTACTTAATCTTCGAAAATAATGTTTCAAATACATACCTGCTACAGTCTACATTTTGCGATACACAGCAAAATTGCTTCATTGCTCTACAACGCTGTCTCTGCAACACTCCTTACAATCTGCTATTTCAATCTTCCAGGCGTTCAGCACAGACGATCTGCCAGAGTACCTACTCGGCCTCTTTCACAACGACCACATGGATTACCATCTAAAGGCGCAGAACCAACCCTCGCTGGAGGAGATGGTGGAAGTCGCCATAAAGATGCTGAGCAGGAGCCCAAAAGGATACTTCTTGTTTGTTGAAGGTAATAATTTGAAAGGAGTCGTCATCAGTCCTAAATCATTTGTTGTTCGACACGACCTGTGAAACTGGTTTTTAAAATCAAAACAAACGCTATGTCAATTGGACATCGAAGTAAAAGCGTTAATTTTTGCTTTTTGGGATGCTGCTACCAAAGAAGCATTTTATTATTACGTACACTATTGGCTGATACCTTGTTGTGATCATTTAGTCGCTATATACTCCAGCCAAAGGCCAAGTTCGATGTGTCTTATTCTAATGCATTAAATTTTATACTTTTCTGTATGACTTAATACATAGAAATAATGTCAAGTATGTAGTTAATTTCCACCAGTTTTGAACAGTCCCCCACCTTCCGTCCTGCTAACTTTGTGGTAAAACGGACTAAAACTGCTAGAAATGAGCCACTCAGGTGACTCACGACTCATCAAGAGCATGCCACATCACATTACCATATTAAGTTCCCCAGCATTTATCGCTTTGCTAACTAGGTTTTCGTGGTATATCGGACCCTCATGTCCGCCCAATTTTGAACATTCGAGATTACTCCTTATCCATATCTTTCAGAGTGCAATAACTTTATTTCTTTAGGCTTACAAAATAAGCACTTATTCAAGTCAAATTGTATACTATAAACATAGTTATTATTTTCAAATTAGAAATAAGTTGTTATTGCTATTCTCTTCACTTCAATTTTTTGTCCACTAGTGGAAGAAGTGAGAAAGAAACCACTAGCACATTTATATATCACTTATGTATGTGTCTAATGGATGGAGGCGGCTCAGGACCGCTATTTGTGGCGTCGTCGTATAGGGGAGGCCTATGTCCAGCAGGCTGATATGATGATGATGATGTGTCTAATACATTTTTTTTGCTATCTAAATCTAATTTTTTATAGTTTATAAATGTATTCTCTTCACTTCAATTTTCTTTCTCAACCAGGAGGCAGAATCGACCACGCACACCACGACAGCCAAGCACATCTGGCCCTCGACGAAACAGTAGAATACTCCAAAGCTGTCAAAAAGGCCAAGTCCCTAACCAACGAAGAAGACACCTTGATAGTAGTCAGCGCGGATCACGCTCATACAATGACGGTCTCTGGTTATCCATCCAGAGGGAATGATATACTTAGCACGGTGGATACAGCGCTGGCGATGGATGGATTGCCATACACGACTATTAGTTATGCGAATGGGAAGGCTAGTTCTTATTCTGTTGCTGGGAGAGTCGATGTTACTTTGGATAAGCAGTTTACGTCGAGTGAGTATTTCTTGACCGATGTCAAAGCCATTAATAACTATGTGGATATACCATCCACTCGTACTAAGCGATTTTCGTCCACCTTCATCATTAGCACCGCTAAGGAATGGAACTCGCTGCCTGCTTCAGTTTTTCCGGTGAATTACAATCTGGGTCTCTTCAAGACAAGAGTGAACAGGTGTCTTCTAGACCTTCGTGATACAACATCGGCCACATCATCACTTTCCGTCAGGTGAGATTGTGGTCAAACGAAGGTTAAAACTATAAAAAAAAAGGTTCTGCCCGTGGCCTATGTCCATTCGTCCCTAGAATACCGTCTACAAGTCTCGTCACGGTTTAATAGCGTTCGGTGAAAGTGGTGGGGGGTTCTGCACAGGTGTAAAACGGTATTAAAATCTAAAACTCGACTTCTGCGCATCAAGGTCAGCGCTATTAAACCGTGACGAGACCTGTACATTCCAGCGTGAAAAGGTAACAGACAGACAGTTATTTTCGAATTAATATATGTATAACAATAAATAAGTTATAATAATTACCAAAGAATATTACAATCAAAAAAAAGAAACAGCTTAGAACCAGTAGGTATTTACCAACAGTTGAGGTTACTGCAGACTTATGCAAACAATCTAGATGTAGCTCAACATTGAGTAAAGGTTTATTCTGGCAACACAAGTTATTCATAGTTGGTTTGTTACATAACCATAACCTTTGTGTTTATAATCTTTTATATTCGGACTACATTTTTTCTTACCTAGTCACAGTTTATTTCTATACATTCTAAATGTGCAGTTCGGAGAGCGAATAAAAAAAAAGCTGCTCCACAAAAATTCGCACACAAATCACACAAATGTGCGTTTTACTGATTTATAATTATAATTAAGCTTCATAATTACATGCTAAAGACTACTTTCTTTTCCAGGAGACCTCGACTACTCCTACCCTAGCTTGGTACCCCTAGACTCAGAGACCCACGGCGGCGAAGACGTCTCAGTCTACGCAATCGGTCCCTACCAGCATCTGTTCACAGCCAGTTATGAACAGAATCTGATCCCTCATCTCATGGCCTACGCCATGTGTCTAGGAAACGATAGACATAAGAACTGTGAATCTGGAAATTATAGGTCTTGGAATAGCGGGTCGGGGGCGAAGCCCTATGTTGTATTTGTCACTGTGATTTTAGCGGTAGGATATTTATTAGGTTAATAGGTAATTAGTTGTAGTTAAAAAGAGTGGTTGTATGTTTGAGAAGTTGCAGTAGACTGGTGAGTCTATTTGACTTCAGTAATGAGACGTGATCGGGACGTCTCCTTTTCAAGCGAGAGGAGGTTCGCAATTCGACTTTATGTTTTTTGTATGGGTGTTACCGCGATACCTCCGGCAATTATGGACCAAATTGTGTTTTTTTTTCACTATTGTATACAAAAAGATTTCCAACTGGTCCCATAAATGTTATCTCCAGGGGATTAGTATTTATCCGCCTGCGACGCAGCAGGTTGCGGGTTCGTTTCGCCTTGCGACAAATATTTGTACGATCTACAAATATTTGTCTTGGGTGTTCTGAGTATTTTCTGTGTATAATAAAAATATATACTTATGTTATATATTGTATAACATATATCAGTCATCTGGTACTCATAACACAAGCTGCTTAACTTGGGGCTAGATGATGCTGTGTGGATTGTCCAGCATTATTTATTTATCCCGCAAAACTTAAAAAAGCTGTGTAAACACTAAGGAATTTGAAGTCGGTTTTAGTTTTTTCAAAACAATGAAATTATGAAGTATATACAAGTTGGTACAGCAGTGCCTCTGTCGTGCAAACGTGGAGCTAATCAAATTATATATCAAAATGAGACGTCACGACCAATTGTCGCTGTTTTATAATTTTAATATTTTCGCTACTATAGTCAAATAGACTCGCGCTACAGAGATGGAGGAAGAAAGGGAAGGGTTTTTGCTAATTGTTAGTTAGATGAAATGTACATAAATAAAGCCATTTTAGATAATATTTGGTCTCAGTTTGAGTAGATATTTTTACAGAGGCTGTGAACACATTCGCTTATACTAAGCTATACACAATATACATGTGTATAATGTGTATAGCTTAGTACAAAGCTAAGAAGACAATGTTGTCTTCTTAGCTTAATTTTCAGCCACGGTGGCCATGTGCGATGGACCATATCATAGTGCACAAGTGTGTGTTTAAACACAAGTACACTCTATTCTCAGTCTCGCAGACTGACATGACCGGTGAGAGATCAGGCGCAGGACTAATGTCTTAAAGTGCTTTCGGAGGCACGGGGGTGTAACACCACCAACTTCCTGACTCTGGAATGCTACTGGGATTTTTTCTTGCTAGAAAAATCTATACCTATACTTTAATACCTACCATTTCGGTTACCTATACATTTATTTTTCGGAGAAGCACTTTTATACTGTGTGTGTTTAGTAGAAATCGACTAAATTTTATTTATTTTGTAATTAAAAACAAATAATTAGGATGGGCGTACAAATAGAGAGAAGCAGATACGATTGGTTAATTTGATAACTTTGTGCGTATATAAAATATTTTATGTATTAATAAAACACAACTGAGAAGTACCTACACTGTACCTATCTATTTTCAGAATCAGAATCAATAACTTTATATCTTTAGGCTTACAAAATAAGCACTTAGACATGTCAAATTGTATACTATAAACATAGTCAATATTTATTGACAAAGAAAATAACAATCAAATAATATAAAGAAATTAAACTAGTATTTACAATTGAAACAATTGAGCTAACTGCAGACTGTTGCAAACAATCTACAGATAGCTCAACTGGTCCATATCAATACCAGTCGGAAGCGTCCCCAAGACGCTGGCTGCATTGCCGCTGTATGGCAATGCTAATGCGCTGCGCCAGATACTCACTCACCAGCTCTCGGGTCACGCGTCGCTTCGACCAGGCGCTAATAAACATAGTTATTATTATCAAATAAGAAATAAGGTGTTATTGATATTCTCTTTACTTAAATTTTTTGTCCACTAGTGGAAGAAGTGATAAAGAAACCACTAGAACATTATAATATCACTTATGTGTCTAATACATGTTTATTTTGCCTATCTAAATCTAAATTTAATGCGATTTAGATACATGTCAATATTTCTTTAAAGCTAAACCGAACATTGAATTTCTTACATACTACTGACAGTGCGGATTTTATAGGTACAGACCGATTTTTGTATTTATTATATTTATCTACGCAAATTACAGTAAGTTCAATTTGAAACCTTTTTACCTTCATTTTAGGTTTAATTTATGATGGTTGTGAAACGTATGTATGTAAATCTGCATAAATACATTATTTATTAAGACGTATGAATAAATATATTAGATTGCTAACGACGATAAAATCAACGAAATATTGCATAATAATTAAAACATTCATATTGTTGGATAAGTACAGAAGATAATATGTTTAAAAATGTATAATTAAATTATAAATTTATTTTTTTGACTCGTACGTATTGTGTTTTTTTTATTACAGTGTGTCCTTTGCTAGTGTTTTGGTTATTAGTTAAGGAGTGAAAATCATTTGAAGATTTGACGTATAAAAATCTACTTTATTTCAATAGCCACAACCTTTTAGATTTTTATTATATTTTTTATTTTATAAAAAAAATATACCACATATGTAATTATGTAGTCTAATTGTTTTTTGCTTTCACTGACGTTTTTCTGAAACGGTCAAGGAGGGTAGCTATTTTTTTTCGCTTTTGTGGTGTACGAATTCATAGTTTAATCATCATCATCAGCACATACACGTCCACTGCTGGACACAGGCCTCCCCCGTACGACGCCACAAATAGCGGTCCTGAGCCGCCGCCATCCATCAACTCCCTGCGACCGCCACGATGTCGTCGGTCCATCGAGTGGATGGTCCCCCATGCATGTTTTGCCATAATCTCCACGCTTGGCATGCGGATTGGTGATCGCAATGCTGGTGTTGAAAAATACTTAGAAGGAATCTGAATAAATATTATTATGCATACCTAACTGTAATTTTGCATTATATAAACTAAACTATAAAAATCCATCACCACAGTGCACGAGCACTCAGGTGCACGAGTAACGTCATCGTGGATGCGCAAACACACGATTCCACCAAAACCACATTCGAATTGCGAATCTTCGATACTTCATTCATGACAACACACCACAGTATTCTATCAACCTCCACACGAAACGGACGCATATATCTAAAACTTTTATTTAAATCGTGATAAATCATGGAGAAGCAAACTCAAGTATTTTTGCTACTGATTTTTTTTATATATCTAGCGTATTGTGAAGACAGTGAGCTGATGAGGCGAGTAAGGAGATCCGTATTCAGTGGAAGTGGAGGAAGCTGTCCTTACAGATTCAAATTAATCTTTGGACAATGTTTACCGTGCGATTAGTAAGTACATATTGTTTTTTTTTTGTTATTATAGTGCTTATGCCCGCACTTTCCGTCACTTTCCTTAGTCCCGCCGGAGCCGTAAATTTTTGGGATATTATTAAATTCTTTAAGTACATATTGTTGCTAATTACTTAGGTAAATGGCTAAACATATGTAAAGTAGTCATTATGTGCACCCTTCTAGCAACTAAATGTAAAAAGTTATCTTATATATAAAATTTCCATGTCACAATGTTAGTTACCGTACTCCTCCGAAACGGCTTTACCGATTTTTACCAAATTTTATATGCGTATTCAGTAGGTCTGAGAATCTGCTACTATCTATTTTCCATACCCCTAAATGATAAGGGTTGAAGGCAAAACAACGTTTGGCGGGTCAGCTAGTGATATATAAAAATCAAAGCACAGATGTAGGTTGAAGAACATATATTGACACTATACAGCACAGAACAAATTAATGATAGTACGTCGGACCTTACAGATAATTAATATTAAATAAAAAAAAAAAATTATTTATAAAAAGAATTACACTGGTAGGTCAAATTATTAAATTATTTATTCTGAGAGAAAGTGAAAGTCAATTTCCATGAAGTCCTGGTTTCTAAGACCTAGAATCTAACTACTACCTAGAAAGAAATTAAAGTTGCCTACAATTAAAAAAAAATCTCAGATGATGTTGTCGTTAAAAGTAGATTTGTTGTGTTTTTATGGATGGCCAGGAAAATCTAAATTCAAATCGACATCCATAGGTATAAAGAAAGTATAAAAGCAAAAGTAACTCTGTTTTTTCTGTCTTACCTTTTCATGCCTAAAAGGCTGAATGGGAATTTGACAGGGTAATAGACGGTATCTAGGGAATGGACATAGGAAACTTTTATCCGGAAAACTGCGTGCAAAACCGCAGGCAGGAGCTAGTAAATTACATGAGTAGTTCCTTAGAAACATTCATCAGGTATCTTGGCAATTACTTTTGTAGGTAACTTTTCGTATCAGCTTTAATTTTCCATCGAAATAGCAGTGTAATGCGGAAGCAAAAGCCGGAATTCAATAAAGCATAACCGGATATGAAAATGCTTCCTTTGAGATTATAAAGTTAAAAATCATTTGTTCCTAGTCACGGCTTCATATTTATTTATGCAGTTTACTTTTTCAAGTAAAAAACGTATTTTGATTTAATTTATTACGCCTGTTATTTATAATTTACTTTGATTTTATTATTTATTAGTTTCTGCCCGCGGCTTCGCTTTGTTTCTATGGAAATATTTTATCCCATGGGAACTGATTTATGGGATAAACAGTACCCTATGTTTGATTCCAGGCCTATATGTAATATACCTGTAAATAATTCAGCCCGATCCGTTCAGTAGTTTCGGCGTGAAGAGGTAACAAACATCCATCCATACATTCAAACCTTAGAATTTATAATTAACTAGCTGCTGCCCGCGCCTTCGCACGCGTTTTATCGGGATAAAAAATAGCCTATATGTTATTCCAAGTCCCAAACTATACCCATACCAAATTTCAGCGTAATCGTATCAGTAGTTTTTGCGTGAAAGAGTAACAAATATCCATCCACACATCCATCCTTACAAACTTTGACAATTATAATATTAGTAGGATATATATACAAATATATTAATTATGAATGAATAAAAATATCACACAATCATACATTGGTGTGATTACTTTCAATATTGTTGACATTTGGAAACACTAATTATTATAAACGTCCGTACAAAAATGTTGTACACCTTATGTAGATTGTTATTGGACATACATATGTACATATATGTACATAAATTAAGAACTCTTACATACATTCTTCCAAATAAGAGATTGAGATTATGATTTTAACAACACACCATACAACAAGATCTATGAAGGGATGTGTTAATTTGGTTCGTTCTTAGTACCTATCGAGAAACTCGAAAAAATTATAGTTGTCGTTTTTTTCTGCATGTTACTTCTATTTTGTTTCTTGTTATTTATTTGGTAAATATAAAACATCCATTATGAGATAATAGGACAAGGTAAATATCAAGTTTTTCTTCATAAGTCTTGTCATCTATGTGTCTCTATAATATAGGACGTCTCAACGTGCACAATAACAGAAACATTTTTCAGTAACAGAAAAAAAATCCGTTACCTACTTGTTATCAGACCATAATAAAAGATTGTAGATTTTTTTATTGAGTATCTAACTATTTTATCACTTTTGCATTCCGTTGATGACCAGTGTATTATCACCTCGCCTAAATAGATCCGCTTTATCAATAGCTTGTCAGTTTGTCATCAAACCCATGTTCCTGTGTGGGAGTCATAGGCCGATAATCTTGTTATCTACTCTGTTTGGTATGCGATAAAAATCTTAGTCAATTTTAAAGATGGATTTTTTATAATGCTACAAAATTCAATAAAATTAAATTTTTTATTTAACAAAATTAATATAACAATTGATCTGAACTTGGCTTAGCGCCAGGTGGTCGATTCAGAAGTACCTTTTCGTGAGTGTGTCACACAAACTATATTCGCTGTACAAAACTGGAAAGTGCTTTAGACCTTACAGGACTCTTGAACACGTCAGAAATGTCAAAGCACTAGGAGAATGGTTTAAGGAAAAGAGAGGAAGATTTAAAATCTTAAAATCTAAAATGTCAACACCTTAACTTATTCCTTTGGAAGAAGGCCACTCTTTAGTGGCCTACTTCTCGAAACTAGCAAAAGCCCCTGCAGAAGGACTTCAACATTAAGCCAGGCACTTTTTATCTGATTGTGCAAAGTTAAGAAAGACAGAAGCAAGCAAGTTGTCCAATGATATGTAAGAATAAGGGCCTTGCCCTTGCACCTGAATGACTTGTTTTGAGTGTGAAGTAAAAGCCACATGTGTGACTCACACGCCCTCGCCGGTGAATCATCGATTGACTAATAATCTGCAAACAAGAATGGCTGGCGATTAAAATAATCTAAATATTTTTTAGGAAAGTGTTACGTAACTGTAACTCTAGGATTATCTAGGAGTTTTAGCACACTTTAATTTTAATTTCGAGATATCTTTTATAAATCAAACGAATTCTAGAAAACTATATTCACACAGTTTTTCTCATCAAATAACCATTTTAACATTGGAGGCTTGTAGCAATGCCAATTTTATAATATCGGAAAATTTGATGCTAAATCGAAAAAGGTATTCTTTATTATTTAATCTTACGACAAAAAGAGGCTTATAAAATAATCCTAGGCTATGCAATTCTATTTGGTGACCTTAGATAGGTCGGTATTTTGAAAAAAAGCGCAAGAAAATATTATTTTGGATAACGTAAATTTTTTCGTTATAATAAGATAATATTATCGTATTCATATATTAACGTAATTTCTGGAGTACAAGAGTGAAAATAAACATCTCCATTATATATACTATACATTATAGTATTTTTAGAGCTGGAGAAACAGTTTTAGTTTGTTACTATTACCGTGTAACAAAATTTAGAAAGTAGGTATTCACATGTGCTGATTTGATTCAACGCTTTATGACCTTGTTTACTCCTCAAAAGGCCACGATAAAAACGCCGAGTTCCTTATGTTTGACATTTTAATTATGAACAGAGGTAGGTGATCTAATCCTTGTTTCAGATTTTTTTTATATAATGCGGAAGATAACCGGTTGTCTGTGATTTAGGTGATACTTGAAATTGAAATTTAAAATGAGGTCTGTTATCGGTTGTACTGACCGGTGTTACGGCCTGCAACTGGAAAAGTCTTGGAGCATATTTTTGTACGGTAACTTAGTTGTGCATAGCTAAAGTTGGCAACATAGCCCGGCCGAATATTGTAGGCAGCTGAGAGTGTTTTGTTAACAAGTCAGCAGCCTGAGTATGGTGTGTAGGATTATATACTCTATTACAACTAGGTACCTACTATGAGTATACGATGCACTTCTGACATATTTTCCTTTCCTAAATGTCTCAGAAATCTTGTCCGGGTCTATATTTGTTGGTAGTTTCCTCATTTCATACCTACAGCGTTGTTGATCAAGATTATTATCGAGTCAATTTAGTATTTCTGAGATTTACTTTTTAGCGTATTTGCCAACTTTATTTATTACTTGCTTCAATACTATTTTAGCACTAGGAGATACCATGTGTTTTCTTACCCTGTGCAAGGAAGGAGTTTTATCATCCCGCCACAAAGATAGGTATTCTTTATAGCTGCTGCTGGCGCCTTCGCCCGCGTTTTATCGGGATAAAAAAATTGCCTATAGTTATTCCAGGTGCCAAACTATACCCATACCAAATTTCAGCCTAATCAGTTCAGTAGTTTTTGCGTAAAAGAAGAACAAACATCTATACTTACAAACTTTGAATTATTAGTAGGATAATCCGAGTCCATCCAATCAGTCAGTCATCCAAATCAGTTTACATAAAATGTGAGTTATTACTAAGGTTAGAGCCTCACCTTTGCACAATATTTTCAACTTCATCGTAGGTTTTCCTCATCGACCATTCAATTAGATTTTTTTACAGTTAAAATATGTCATCGAGTTTATACCTATTTGTGCATTTATTAGATTATAAATATAAGAAGATTGCCAATAATATTGCGTCATTACAAATGTAGTTTTAGCTGTTACTTCGAGTACAGAGTGTTTCTTTCTACGCCTACTGATATTACCAAGTTGTGCGTCATAAAACAGTTATCTATGCGTTTTAAGGACTAGCTGGAGTAAATAGAGCTTTCTTACTATTAGGTAGAGATGAGTCCGGTATTCAATAACTAACTCAGTACCTGTTAGCATGGTCTTAAAATATTTAACGCTATTGTAAAATCCGCATACCGCTAGGGAATAACTGTGCAAAGCGAGCATCGCGCCTAACCGACCGTGAGCCATAACTACCCAACGCTTCAATACCTATACTTACCTAACTATCATCTGTGCATAGGTACTAGCGGACCGTTCACCCGTAAAGTTATGTAGCTGCAACAAGTATTTGGTATTTCTAACCAAATCGGTTAGAAATATATTGGGTAGAAATCAGGACAGGTATAGAGTATTGTAACGTTATTGGGTACCAGTTGGGACTAGCGGTATTGAAACAAAATACCCAACTAATAACCGGTAACAAAAATATCCAATAACTCCCATCCTTACTATTAGGAGTCCTGATTCGAGGTTGGATATTTTGTAGAGAACCTTTAGGGCTTGAAAAACATTACTTTTAATAATGAACGATGTGCTCGATCTAGTTCTAAGAATTTAATTTTTGTAGCCCCTCCCCAAATCGGCAAGCAATAACTTACGACTGATTGGCCAAGTGACATATAAATTTGGCTGAGTAGATCTGTTGATGCTATATGACGCAGTGTTTTAAATGTCCATATCGGTTTTCTAGTTCTATACAAAATCAGTTCAGTATGCATGTGCCAGGATAGTCTTTGATCGAGCATGATACCTAGATATTTAATGTCTGTTACTCTATTTAATTTGACGCAAGAACAGGCAGGACTAGCGTCATCATTTTTGTGAATGTTAAGTTGAAAATTATAAGAGGCTTGGGTGGAGTCATAAATAGAGAAACATATATAATTCGTTTTAGATACATTCAATGTTACGAGGTTAATATCTATCCATGTTGCAACCGTTCTCAGGCCTGTTTCAGCAGATTTTTTAACACATTCCCATTTCCATGTCTTCCCTGAGAATATTAGAGCTGTATCATCCGCGTATGACAAAACTTGTTTGCTAATCGTTAGCAAATACAATTGTGAACATTGTTCATGAATAAATCACCTATCTATCTACAATTGAACTAGCTGTAGACTGCTACAAACAATCTACAGGTAGCTCAACTGGTCCATGTCAATACCAGTCGGAAACTACCCCAAGACGCTCGCTGCATTGCCACGCTGTATGGCAATGCTAATGCGCTGCGCCAAATACCAACTCTCGGGTCACCCGTCGACCATCAAGATTGATTATTTTTACAAAAATATCTGCAAACTAAAGGCAAAATATGTACGTAAAATGTTAGCATAATGCACTGACGTGTGTCTTTTATCTTTATCGTAAGTTAATATTTGTTCTGGCTATAAACAATGGCGAATAATGAATTTACTGAAACAACTTGGTAGCGGTTACAGAATAGTAAAGATTGTACGTAGGTAGAGCACGTTTCACGTATGAAATCTAGTAAAATATAATGGAACTACCAAAAAAGCATCTGGTTGGTATCTACTTACAAACTATAAGTTACAAGGTTCTTTCTGTGGCTTTACATTCGTTTTTCGGGATAAAGTAGCGTAATGTGAAACTTTTGAAACTATCATGGTTAACAGTAAAATCATTTATAACGTAATAACGGAATTTACCATGATTTGAGTTTTGAATTTTGTAACTCGCAGTGACTTCAGTTGTTCCGTGATCATGGCGCATGAAACTGTGCTGAAATATTGGAGGGCTCTAAACTCAAATCATGGTAAATATCTCGTAATATATATGTATATGACATAAATGACTTTAGTTGTGCGTTATAATGGAGTTCCAAGCTTAGACTACTACATTTATTTAGACTTACTACATTTATGCAAATTTTCAGACCTATCCGCTCAGTACTTTTGCCGTGAAGAGGTAACAAACATCCAAAAATCTGAACATCCAAACGTGTAATCTGAACGTGATAGTATAGTATGATCATTATAATGTAGATTACCTTTAATCTTATTCATGCTGGATATACTAGGCTGTGAGCGTTGAATCAACGAACCGTTTTTTTAAACAGTTTTTCTACAGTTAAAGCGTCAACCGTTTTCTTTTTACCGCAAAACTAGTTGATTCTATCACCTGGTTAATTCATTCCAAAACGAGTTGACGTTTAACCAAACCAGTTAAACGTCAACTGGTTTTTCAACTAGTTCAGCGTTTAAAGAAAACGGTTTCGTTTCGTTAACGCAAAAACAGTCAACGACCCACTACTATATAGGCCTCCCCCTTACGACAAATAAAGATCATGAGCCATCTCTATCGACTCCCTGCGACCTCTACGTCTTCGGTCCATCGAGTGGATGGTTTCTTCACACCCCGTTTCAAGTTGCTGCAATGCAACTTATACCTTTATTTCAATTCATTTCATATCTCACCGAGCCTAACACGCTAAAGAAGACGTAGAAAACGAATTCGTTCTGACAATTCGTTTGACTCGGCGTGGAATAAGTGTACGAGATCTCAAACGATTTCATAAAATCATATTTCTAACTTCAGTTAATTCTTAGCACGTTTGAAAAGAAAAAGTTGTTAGGTGCGCTGTTGCTCTGCTATACCATCGTGTCAGAAGACGGGCGAAGAGACTATGCCTCAGTTTTTAGGTTTTGTCGTTGGTTCATTCAACTTGTAAACACATTGGAAATGAGAAGACGTGTAGATCTTTGGAGCTTTGTATTTGACTCTTTACAATATTGAAAACTTAATAAATGTATGTAAAATAAAAGACTTGCGCTGTGCGCGGAGGCTGTATTGTAAGTTGGGTGGTTTTGCAAGGAATAAATATGGCGGACGGACGCCGCGGCGCTCACTTCCATTTGTATGATTGCAGTGAAGTTGCAGCTCTGTGTAGCGGCTGTATTCACGTCGATTGTTGAGGCGTTAACAGGGTCCCGGCGTTGGAACACCCTGTTCCAAGATTGGTAGTGGTACTAGGCGATTGTATGCTCGTCGTATGGTTCCGGTCGGTGTCTTCAAGTCAGCTACTCGAGCGATGCCATCGCTACCCTTGTGCAGGTCGGTAATACGTCCTATTACCCATCGGTTTGGCGGTAGTCGGTCATCCTTGACGATCATCATGTCACCTTCACGGAGTTCTGCATTGCTCCTGTGCCACTTTACTCGCTTCTGGAGTTCTGAAATATATTCATGGTAAAATCTATCCCAAAAATGAGCTTTCAATTGCTGTACTCTCTGGTATCGTGGCAATACATGAAGTGAGTCATCGTGTACCTGTGGAGAAGGCAGCAGAGTTAAAGATCGTCCAAGTAAGAAATGGGAAGGAGTAAGTGGGACCAGATCAGATGGATCACAGGACAATGGAGTTATAGGTCTAGAATTGAGTATAGCCTCTATTTGCACCAACAATGTGTTCATTTCTTCGTAGGTAAGAAAAGCTGTGGATATTATTCCTTTCAAATGATGTTTTACTGATTTGACTGAGCTCTCGGCCATTGAATTAAAGTGGGGACTATATGCAGGGGAGAATTTAAAATTCATAGAATGCTGAGCAGCGTACGAACTGAGGTCATGATTGGATTGTTTTAAGAATTTCGCTAAATCGTTACAAGCACCTACAAAATTGGTACCGTTGTCAGAGTACAGACAGACAGGCAGGCCTCTGCGTGCTATAAATCGGTTGAGGGCTGCAATAAAGCAATCTTTGGTTAAATCAGTGACAAGTTCAATATGTACAGCCTTCACAGCCAGACATACAAATATACATACGTATGATTTTATATGTTTAGAACCTCTGCCTTTTCTGTTTGCTATCAAAATAGGCCCCATATAATCGCAGGCTGTGTGAGCAAATGGATATTCACCCTCAATACGTTGCCTTGGATTAGCCATTTGAGGTTGAATACTTTTACCAGAAAACCGTACGCACGTAATGCAGCTATGTACGGTTTTTCTTGCTAAGTTACGACCACCTATAGCCCAATATTTATGTCGTATGGATGCTAGCAAGAGTTGCGGTCCAGCATGTAATAGACTGGTATGATAGTGTCTGAATATAAGTTGTGTTATATGATGTGATGAATGCAGTAATATAGGGTGTTTTGTGTCGTAATCATAATTTGAATTTGACAGCCTTCCCCCGACTCGAATCAAACCATTGGATTCTTGAAAGAATGGATTTAATTTAACTAATTGATTTTTAATGTTTATTTGTTTTTTGTTTGACAATAAATTGTATTCATTAGGGAATGATTCAAGCTGAGACAGTCTGCAAAGTAAATGCATTGACATGTTGTATTCTTTTGTGTTTAAATAACCTGTATGTTTGCTGTGTGGGTTACGACAATTATGTATGAACCTAAGTATGTATGCTGTTATACGCTGAACTTTGTTAATGTTTGAGTATTTATGTATAAAAGATGTATCCAATGCTGAATCATGTTTGTAATTTGTGTGACATTGTTCTTTGAATTCAGGTAATTCATTTTCCTGTAGTAAAGCGGGATGTTTAGGCCAGTGGCTAGACGAATCTAATAAGAAGGCTGGACCGTGCCACCAAAGACTACTGTCTTGTAGCTTGTGTGGTTCGAGCCCCCTTGAACCTATATCAGCAGGGTTAACAGAAGTAGGTACGTACTGCCATGAGATAGGATTGGTGTTTTCCACTATTTCGTGTATTCTGTGCATAACGAAAGGTTTTAATTGATCTGTGTGAGGAGTTTTAATCCAGCTTAGAACGATTGTTGAATCAGACCAATAATAGGTACCTACCTTTGCTATGAACCTAAAGGATTCTAAAACCCTTTTTGCTAACCGTGAAGCTATTAATGCCCCGCATAACTCTAAACGGGGGGTTGTCAGCTTTTTGATTGGCGCGACCCTACTCTTGGCCATAACCAAGTTTACCGTTACCTTATCATCTGCTGTAACGGAACGTAAGTACACACATGCACTATAAGCAGAATTTGAAGCATCTGAAAAGGTATGTAACTCAATACTGATAGGGTTATCGCAAACAACATATCTAGGTATTTTTGTATTATTTATGTGGGGCAATAATTCAATGAACTTTGCCCATTGTATAGACAGATCAGTGGGTAAAATGTCATCCCAAGTTATTTTCGATGCCCATGACCTTTGCAAAATGAGTTTTCCAACTAAAATAGCTGGACTGATTAATCCTAAAGGATCAAATATTTGTGAAAGTACTGATAACATTGATCTTTTGGTATATACGTTGGAATTATCAATAGATTTGACTGAATACATGAAACAATCATCTTTACAAGCCCATATTAAACCTAATGTTTTTGATTGCTCATCTTTGCTAAGATTTAGAAGTGTGTCAGAACAGTTTTTTCCATAGAGAGTTTCAATGATACTAACTAGCATTGTTTGAATGCCACTTACGGAGATAGAATTGAGCACCCTGTAACTGATTAACTACCTCTTTGCATATACGTATTAACTCTGCTTTGTCATTATGTCCGGTAATAAAATCATCGACATAATAATCATTGATGATGGCCTGACCCACAGAAAGGTCGTCACTGAGACGTCCTAGTTCTACGATGCACCTTGTCGTCAACCAAGGCGCGCTAGCAGTCCCATATGTTGCAGTTAACATGTTAAAAGATTTTAACTTCTTTTTTGGATCAAATCTCCATAGAATCTGTTGTAATTGATGTTGTGATTCGTGTACGGCTACCATGCGAAACATTTTTTCTACGTCAGCTGTCACAACATACTTGTGCTGTCTAAATCTAGTAAGTACGCTGACGAGATCATTCTGCACGATGGGACCGACAAGTTGAATATCGTTGAACGATAAACCAGACGAAGTAACCGCGGATGCGTCGAAGACGACACGTAGTTTCGTGGTTAAACTGGTTTCACGTAAAACTCCGTGGTGTGGGAGATAGTTTTGAATGGTATCTGTGTGTAGTGATGTATTTTCGGACATGTGTCCGAGATCAATGTATTCTTGAATGAATTCTGTGTATAATTGTTTGAATTTATGGTCCCTCTTGAATCTGCGTTCAAGTGACAAGAACCTAGAAGAAGCTTGCTCGTAAGAATCACCTAAGTCGGTAGGTGACTGTTTGAGTGGAATAGTAACAACGAATCGACCATCTGGTTGTCGAGTTGTGGTTTTGGTGAATATATCCTCACAGGTTTGTTGTTCTTTGGACATGGTGTTACCCTTTGATGGTATAACTGCGTCAAGTTCAAAGAGCCTGGTGAGGTCATTTTGAATATCTGTTTGAATGTGGTGACAGTGGACTGTAGAACTGTATAATGTGTTTGTATGATTTTTGTATGATTTTGTTTGGATTGCACCTGAAACTAACCAACCTAATCGTGTTTCACTTAGAGTTGGTTTTGCCTTGCCTAGCGAAATGTGCTCGCTGCCGAGTACATCCCAGAAAATATCTGCGCCTAATAACATATCTACCTGTGACGGTATGTTATAGGTAGGGTCAGCTAATTGTATGTGGCTAGGTATGTTGAGTGTGATGCAACTGATTTGAGATGAGGGTAATGATTGTGCTATCTGAGGCACAATAAAACAATCAACATCTGTTTTGTATGTTTTATCGTATTTGGATTGAATTGTAACCTTGCAACGGCTTGAAATGTGTGATAATTGGTTGTTTAACCCTTCAACGGTCGTACGCGTTGAGAAGGTTTGTAAATTGAGTTGTTTTGTCAATCTTTCCGAGATAAAACTCGTGGTGCTACCGTTATCGAGAAGCACGCGTATGGATTGAGTGTGTTTGGTTTCAGGATTTGAAACTTGAATAACTGCTGTTGAAAGCAAAACCAAATTGGTGGTTGTGTTTGAAAATGTTGTATTTTTATTGTTTGAATGAATTGACTCATCCTGTATCTGTGTGTGACAAGTTGACAGCACAATATCGCCGTGCTCTGTATCCTTAGATTCTGAGTGTTGGTGTAAGAGTGTGTGGTGTTTTTCTGAACAAATCGTGCAATGACCTAACCGACACTCCTTATCTCCGTGACTACGTAAGCAGTTTAGACATAGACCTAATGTTTTTACTTGTTCGATTCTAGTTACAACGGGCATAGCTTTGAATTTATAGCACCTGAATATCGGGTGATTATGTTTACAATTCGCACACAATGAAGGTCTCGGTTCTTTCTTTGTTTCTGTGGAATTTGCAACGAAAGCCTTATTACGTGGAACTGCACTATCACTATGCCTACGTTTGTTGCGCGACTGCTCATCAATTGTTTCTAGCAAGTCAGCACGACCTTTGAGAAAGGCATTGAATTGAGTCAGAGTAGGAATATTGTTCTCTGATCTGCTGCGATGAAATTCCCATTCGCGACAAGTAACGGAATCTAACTTGTTGGATACAATATGAATTATTAGCACGTCCCAGTGTTCAGTAGGTAATTTAAGAATCTTTAATGCCCTAAGGTTCTTGTTTACTGTATCGATAATATTTCTCAAGGCTTTAGCTGACTCTTTGTTAATTGATTCTATATTGAAAATCGACTGTATATGATTATTGATAAGAAGCCTATTGTTGTGAAAGCGTTCGCACAGTAATTGCCACGCTATCACATAATTATCAGCTGAGAAATCAATTGACTGTATAATAGAAGCTGCACTATCCTTCAGCGCTGCGCGTAAATAATGAAACTTATTGATAGCAGGAATAGACGTATTGTTGTGTATTAGAGATGTGTAAGAATCATGGAACCCTAACCAATCTTGATAGCGACCAGAAAAGGTTGGCAAATGTATAACTGGCAGTTTGAATGAAGGTCTACCTGCGACCGCTGTACCTGAACCCGTCACCGAGGCGCTACTGCAGGCGCCTGTTTCCGCCATGCCCACAGAGCCCTGTTTGTCCATAATGTCACGAGCTGCAGCGATAGTACTGTAGTACTGGGTTTCGAAGGTTTCCCGCTCTTTGTACTGCTCATCTGGAATTTCACACATATTTTCTATGTCAGTTTGTACGCTATCATATTCCGTATAAAGATCATCTAATTTGGACACTCGAATATTTAATTCATTTAATTGAACACTCGTCAGAGCTGTGCTGCAACTTAGCACTGAATCTAGGTATGATTTGAATTGAGTAAGCTTTGATTTATAGCTAGCTCTGCGGCGTATTAAAGCTTTATAGTCCATGGCGATCGATAGGAAGAATTTACACTTTAATTGTTTGATTACACTTCACTTGTTTTATGTACTGAAAGGGTAAAGATAGTGAAATTTCGAAGAATAAATGTAAGTCAATTGCAAGCTGAAATGAAATGATTATTTTACAAGATTAAGAAAAGGAGAAATAGTAAGTATGATAAGTAATAGAAACAATACTTAATTGCTATGCAAATGCAGTAAATGGCGTGGACAGAATGCCGGAATGGCTGCCCTCGCAAGCCACGTACAATGTTACGACAAGGTCATGCGCAGGCACACAATATCACTGTCCTGGAATGAGTAAAATCTTGTTAAAATAACCATAAAATAACACGTAAACCTATTGGGAATTACCCACTACTGAGTCATGAACACTATTGACTGCAAAAGAGACTGAAATATTGTGAGATGGGAATGGATAAATTTACTGATTTATAATTTATTTTTATGAAAGAATGAAAAGGATATTTTATTGGAACGAACTCAACACATGCGTTACCCATCCACGGTTATCACTTCTCTTGACTTGTCTTCTTTGTATTTGGATAGTAAATGCCCCCGGGCAAGTCCTTTTTCTTGAATTGCGCGTCCATTGACCTTCGGATGTCCTCTTGGATAGATCGCTGTTTCCTCGCGATTTGGATCGAATGGACCAAATGGAAATGAGAAGACGTGTAGATCTTTGGAGCTTTGTATTTGACTCTTTACAATATTGAAAACTTAATAAATGTATGTAAAATAAAAGACTTGCGCTGTGCGCGGAGGCTGTATTGTAAGTTGGGTGGTTTTGCAAGGAATAAATATGGCGGACGGACGCCGCGGCGCTCACTTCCATTTGTATGATTGCAGTGAAGTTGCAGCTCTGTGTAGCGGCTGTATTCACGTCGATTGTTGAGGCGTTAACACACATTGTTATTAAATATTCACGGGTATTTATCGCGTTTCATTAGAGTGTAAACCTGTTGAAACGTCGGGAAAAATAGGTAAATAAACGCGTGAATATTTAATAATAATTGTAAACTATTATACTTGTGTACTTATTCAAATAAACGACGTATTTGCAGTAGGAAGCTGTTGACCTTTCTACGGTAGGTTCTCGTAGTCAAATCTTACGACATTCAAGAGCTAAGAGGGAAAGGTCGATTTTTACGCCGCCACTATGCCGACACTATACCAGCACGGTCCAAGAACCTTCAAAACCAAGAAAATTCATAGATTTGAATCTATGAAATAGTAAAGCTACATTACTTACTGCTGCTTTATTGACAAAGAAAATAACAATCAAATAATATAAATAAATTAAACTTGTATTTACAATTGAAACAATTGAGCCAACTGCAGACTGTTGCAAACAATCTACAAATAGCTCAACTGGTACATATTAATACCAGTCGGAAGCGTCCCCAAGACGCTGGCTGCATTGCCTCGCTGTATGGCATGCTAATGAGCTGCGCCAGATACTTACTGCTGCTTGTTTCCCATAATACCCCTGAAACATTAATCTCTTTGTTTCAGTTATGAAGAAGTGACAGGAGAACCATGCTAAGGGATCCATCGACTTTGGCTCCTCTTGCCGGAACCTGTAACATTCCACTGAAACTTGAAGACTGAACCCTGAACATGAACGAAACCCCCTTTCTTAAAACGAATCGTTTAGTTCATTTCCATAGTTTAATTTTAGCATTTAGTTATAGTATAATTATTTATTATGTAGAGTTGTGATATTTCAAATACCTAGTTATAGTATAAAGCCTACGTAGGGTGCCTCTCGGGATCCAGTCACCCCCTTTTGGCATTGTAAGCATTTTATATTACAGTCGTTGTGCACCCAAGAACACCATTCTGGCACCTTGTAATATGATTATAGAGTTCTTTAAATAAATATATGCTTAGATACGTGAAAAAAACTGTCATTCCACTTCGATCAACTAGCAGACCCAAGTGGAGTCCATTGGTGCCCTTTGCTCCAATCGACTCCATACTTTGATCCGATACATTGTTTGGAGAAATTTTGTTTCACTAGAATCTAAGCTAAATGACAATATTTCATTCCATATATATTATTATGATTAAAATTATATTACCTAAAATAAAAATTTGGCTATTAGCCATATTTTTATTTTAGGTAATTTTTAATGTTTTTAATGGTTTTTAATGTCAAGACATTAAAAACATGGCTAATAGCCAAATTTTTATTTTAGGTATTATATATATTATACAGCGATTTAGAGCAATCACCTAAGATTGGTTGCAACTTGCAACAGTCTGCAGTCAGCTCAACTAGTATAATTGTAAATACTGGCTCTAATATTATATTTTTGTTATTGGATTTTAATAAGGAATTAATAACCGTTTTAACTTTGTCGCAAAACTTAATAAAACTTCTGTCAAAATAACATGTAATTCGTCTTATTCTCTTTTCGAAGAACGCATCCTATCCTACTAGTATGATATTATAAATGTCAAAGTTTGTAAGGACGGATGTTTGTTACTCTTTCATACAAAAACTATAGAACTAATTGGGCTGGAATATATATAGTATGGGTATAGTTTGGGACCTGGAATAACTTAATAGGCTATTTGTTATCCCGATAAAATGCGAGCTAAGGGGCTGGCAGCAGCTAGTACCTATATATTATCACACCCACTTACATCTTACTTTATGTACAAAATAATATTTTACATATATATAAAAAAGCCGTGGGGCCGCGGCGTACGAATATTGACCCCTCCAACTCAACCCGTGGATGTCGTAAGAGCCGACTAAGGGAACCTACCAGAGGAAGGGCAGCAGCTTCCTTCTGAGTATTTTTTAAACACCAACACTGCGATCACCAATCCGCCTGTCAAGCGTGGTGATTATGGCAAATCCCCCCCTACATGGGAGACCATCCACTCGATGGACCGACGACATCGTAGCGGTCGCAGGGAGTCGATGGATGGAGGCGGCTCAGGACCGCTATTTGTGGCGTCGTACGGGGGAGGCCTATGTCCAGCAGTGGACGTGTATGGGCTGATGATGATGATGATATAAAAAAGAACCCCTATTGATCTTGGTCCAGCTATATTTAAGAACAGCTTTACCGATTTCATTCTCTTTTTTTTAAATGTTTTCTAATACTTCGTAGACAGTCCATTTAAAAAAAAAAGAAAATTTCGATGAAACTTAGAAAATTTAAGAAAACTTAATGTCTAACGTTATTATAAACTTTTTTAATTTAACCTTAGCCCGAGCGTTATAATTACTATACTCTTTGCTAAGCACTTTTGAAATAACTGTCAGTTTTTTGACTTGAATGACAGGACAACGTCTGTCGAATCAGCTAGTATTTTATAAACTTTGACACTTACACACACTTACACATTTGTTACGGTTGATTCTAGGACCAATAATCTATGGGGTTGATCGTTTCGTGTTGGCGCAATTGTATTTTGGGGGCATTCAGGAAAATATTGATTATTAGCTCAAAACCTTTTATATTCTCAAATGCTCCAAAAATAACTGAATCCGTGAAGAATGCATAAAAATTAAACATTCCGTCAACGTGAAACTTTCTGCTTCAACTTGAAATAATAATGTATACAAATGTATATTTTAGAAAATTTAGTGTTATTACTCAAAAGAAACTCATAAATTGTACCTACGAGTATGTATGTATGTATATGTAAAAAAAATAGAGAAATTGACGTTTTAAACGTAGTTTATTTCAATCTTGCAAAACCCATAGAAGATTGCTACCACAATAAATAAGGCACTTAAATAATCGGTCATGGTATTCGCAGATCGAAAACTTCAGTCGATTAACCATTTAATTTCAAAAGATAAATTCTTCCTTCCTTTAAGAAATTCCTTAAGAGGGATAGTTTTCTTTGAACTCCCTTCATAGTATCTTCTGTTCACGAGCTAAAGCTACATCCTCAAGACGCGCAAAGCCGCGCGGTTTTGACGTCGTCGACTTTCCGATGCCACGGTGATCTAATAATCCAGATTGCACTCTACCGAGTTAGGTCTGAAAAAGATGAGATCTTGTTTAAATAAAAGGCTTATACCAGTTTTCCCCCTTGACAAATCCCGCTTAAGGGATATCGGCAAAACTTAATTTTTAAAAGTCCAGAATACACTCTTAATATTGTTTCTTATTCCATTTCCCTACTATACCTACTAAGTAGTAAGTTTCATGCAACCTAAATTTAACTTGACACGACATTAGATATATGTCTTGCTGATTTTACTAATTTTACTTACTTACTAATTTTACTTGGTACTTAATTTAGGGGAACCCCTCCATCTCGTTAGCCCTGAAAATGTTGTCCCATCACAGATGACTCATCTATTTCTTCCAATATAATTAAATACAGGGTGTTTGGTATTGGGCCCAGCATAATTTTTGGGAGTAGGGGATCATGAACTACATTTCTCCGGTAAAATCAATCTCCTAAGTGTAACGATTGCGAAGATATTTTTTTTTTAAGTTTTACCGGAGTTTTACCGGTTGTGATTTTACCCGAGAAATTGATCCCAATACTAAACACCTGTACATGGAGGACATTCAATAATTAAAACACTAATTACAGTCAAAGTGGACTTACGAGCAAGGCATGCACCTTCTTACGAATTTAATTAGAACATATCCTTTAGGACACCCATCTGCTCCCAAGAAAGACCTCTTCACTCTCATCAGCCCTTCACTTGGAGTAGGAAGCATATCCACACTTGACACCAAAATTGTCACTAACACCACAACAAATAAGCACTTTATCCAAAGCATGGTAAACAATAAAATAGTTATTTTAAGGTCTTAGTTCTATTGTAAGTTCTTTGCAATGACTTGTGTCTTGCGTTAAGATAAATCGATAACTAAAGCCCATCCGCGCTTACTGTAACTTTTATCCTTAAAAATTGTTCATTGTAGGTATTTAATTTAGGGGAATTCCGATCGAGGTTGCTCAGATGTTGGGCTTTCACAAGGTGATGAGACGTAGACGCGTGCTAGACTTCATAATTCATACTATTATATTAAAAATTTAAATGAAGTACCTACAACCGGATAACGACCGCCTTAAACGTATTAAAAATCGGTTGGTAAGTATTTATTTTTTAAGAATTAATTAAAAAATCGGTAGGTATGTAAAAAATCGTAGGTATGTAATGTAAAAAATCGGTAGGTATTTATTTTTTAAGTAAGTTCTAAAATTACCCGCTAAATCTTATAGAGATTGAAACCTTTAAAAAAGCCTACTTAATTTCCGGAAACTAATTTGTATCAAATTTTTTATATTATATGTATATAATACTAAAAATATGTTAAAAATAAAAAACTAATAAAACTACTTTTAGAATTTTAAGCTTAGAGTATTATATAATTAATCAGTGGCATAGGTAAATTAATCTGTCGGATACATTGATCTCATAATCATCATCATCATATCAGTCCATACACGTTCACTGCTGGACATAGGCCTCCCCCATACGTCGCCAAAAATAGTAGTCCTGAGCCGCCTCCATCCATCGACTACCTGCGACCGTTACGATGTCATCGGTCCATCGAGTTGATGGTCTCCCTAGGGGGATTTGCCATAATCACCATGTTTGGCAGGCGGATTGGTGATCGCAGTGTTGGTGTTGAAAAATACTCAGAAGGAAGCTGCTGCCCGTCTTCTTTCCCTTAGTCAGCTCTTACGACACCCACGAGTTGAGTTGGAGGGGTCGATTTTCGTACGATCTCATAATGTATTATGTTCTGTTTACGAAAAACCGGATTACAATCCGGTTTTTCCGAAACGGCTACGACCATCTCAATCCAAATTCCTAAGGGGGTTTTCCGAAATCACGCGAGGTCTTTAATTATATACGTATTTATATTTACTATCTAAATGTTAAAGGTATATAAAGTAATTGAGATGTAACATGATATTTATTATGTAATTGAGGTAATTCCCGTCTATCCATGTAATAAAAACAATTTAAGAGACTAATAAATAGCAATAGCGCACTACAAAATGTATGAACGCCTCATAGCAAGGAATAAATTTTAGTTTTAACTGATTTGAATATTTATATAACCCCTCTTTGCCTGGTTTGAAATAAAACAAGATTACATTTTTTATCTACGTGATCTAAATAAATCCTACTAATATAATATTAGTAATATTAATTGTCAAAGTTTGTATGGATGGATGTATGGATATTTGTTACTCTTTCACGCAAAAACTACTGAACCGATTAGGCTGAAATTTTGTATTGGTATAGTTTGGGACCTGGAATAACATATAGGCTATTATTTCTCTCGATAAAACGCGGGCGAAGGCGCGGACAACAGCTAGTAAATAATAATAATTCCCGTGGCAAGAATCGAGTCCGCAACCTTTCGTGTCTGGAACGGAGCTTCGCTCACTGGGCCACAGAGGTTCTTTGGTAATTGTTGATCACGCGCAGATTCCGCACCAGGTTTCATTTTCGATATACTAGACAAACGCTTTGGATTTTACAAGGAAACTGTTTGATAAATAAGTAATTTTTTACTTGTTTTTGATTGCAGCTTCTCACGCGACAAACACGTTCTTTTTTATGTAAAGTAGGTACACCTGGCCATATTTAGCCTTAATAACTTATATACTGTATGTCACACTAGTTTCCGCCCGCGGCTTCGCACACGTTATTTCTATGGAAACGATTAAAAGTTATTTCTATCCCATGGGACTGATTTATGTGATAAAAAGTAGCATATGTTTGATTCGAGGCCTTGCGTTACCTGTATGAAAAATTTCAGCCCGATCTGTTCAGTACTTTCAGCATAAAAAGTTAACAAACATCCAAACATACAAACTTTCGCATTTATAATATTATAGTATGATTGTAAGTACCCTTCCAACTTCTAATAAAATATACATAGAACATAAATTGTTGACATAATTTTAGATAGCAAGCAATTCCGCATTTTCCGTCTCATGCCCTTAAGTGAACAATTTCTTTTAGTTAAAGATTATTTATCGGGTATTTATCGCGTACCTTTTGTTATATTTTCCCCTACGTTCCCCTACGTCAGTCGCCCCGTGACCACGATCGCTGTAACGCGATGGAAACGTAGGGGAAATATAACAAAAGGTACGCGATAAATAATCTTTAATTATGTCAACAAATCGCGAAAGTTTAATAATTTCATTTAGGTTAAAAAAATATGAAATTATAGGTATTTATCGTTTAATTAAATATTTTTGGTATAATTTATTCCTTAAAACTAACATTATAAATTAACAAACACATATTCCTCTAAACTCTCATTTTAAATGTAAGCTTTAATAAACTAAATATATACTAATATTAAATATACAATCACGCAAATGCAAACAAAAGCTACAAATTGTTTGCTATAAAATAATGCTGGACAATTTAATTGTAAGAGACATATACATCACTGCATAAATTCTGATCGATATAGTTTTACGATGAACGGTGATAATCATCGGTCATCATCATCAGCCCATACACGTCCACTGCTGGACATAGGCCTCCCCCGTACGACGCCACAAATAGCGGTCCTGAGCCGCCTCCATCCATCGACTCCCTGCGACCGCTACGATGTCGTCGGTCCATCGAGTGGATGGTCTCCCATGTAGGGAGGGACCAGCCAGTATAAATAACTAAAAAATAAAATGAAAATCGTTTATTTCACGCACATCATCACATACACGTCCACTGCTGGACATAGGCCTTCCCTGTACGACGCCACAAATAGCGGTCCTGAGCCGCCTCCATCCATCGACTCCCTGCGACCGCTACGATGTCGTCGGTCCATCGAGTGGATGGTCTCCCATGTAGGGGGAGACCGCCCAGTATAAATAACTAAAAAATAAAATGAAAATCGTTTATTTCACGCACATCATCATCATCATATCAGCACATACACGTCCACTGCTGGACATAGGCCTCCCCCAAACGACGCCACAAATAGCGGTCCTGAGCCGGCCTCATCCATATACTTAATACAAAATTAAGGACCCATATCAGAATACATAAAAATTTACGAAAGAAATAAGACAGAAACGTTTAAAAATACCCAAAAAGAGAACATTTTTAAACTAACATTGTGTTAGAAATTGTTAGCCGGTGCTAACAATAACATTGTGTTTAAGAATTTTTTCTTTTTGGGTATTTTTAAACATAGGTTGCATTATGCGCTAGGCCGGTGCCTAATGGCGCATAATGCTACCGGGCCGTCACTTGTGTGTGCACTCAATAAGAAATATGACTTTGACCGAAGAATAGAGTTTAGAAGGCAACATTATCAGGCAAGCTGGGGCGCCGCACTGGGTACGGCGTAGCTACCCTAAGGCGTAGATCGCACGAGCGAACAATGCGATTTCGTCGCACGACAATATTATACACACATTTATTTAGTGTCAGTGATGTGCTTGCAGGTATTGCGCGAGCATTGACATAGACACTGACCTATGAGTACAACTGTTGTAACATCGCACGATCATTTTGTTCGTGTGACGAAATCGCATCGTTCAGTCTTACAATCGTTACCTAACTACGACGATGCCTATTAATTAGATATCTAATAACCAATAATAATCCAATAATTAATCTTATTCATAGACGACGAAAAACCCCCTCTACATGGGAGACCATCCACTCGATGGACCGACGACATCGTAGCGGTCGTAGGGAGTCGATGGATGGAGGCGGCTCAGGACCGCTATTTGTGGCGTCGTACGGGGGAGGCTTATGTCCAGCCGTGGACGTGTATGGGCTGATGATGATGATGATAGACGACGAAAAATAATGTCCAAATAGCCTCACAATAATGTTAATTCAGATTTCGCAAAACTAAACTAATTTGATACTCGGAAATGTTGCTGTGAGTAATTGATCAACATAAATATATAGCTCAATACGTACGTATGTAAGTACTATCTAGATTCAACAGATGATTATCAAGATTTTCAATCAATACAACAATTTATTTATTATTATATACACAAATAAATCCTGCGTGAAAAACGGTCCTTTTTTCTGGAGCAACATTCTCCTGAGACAGCGCTTTTTTGGCTACAATTGTAGTTAGAAGACACTTATTTTCATATAAAATCTGTTAGGTCTATTTTAAGTTATTTCGTGTTATTTTCAAATAAATATTTTTCATTTATTCAATAGTTCCACTTCTCCTGGTTAGCTACGAGCGAGACGCGGCCCCGCTGCGAGTGCACCCGCGTGAGGAAGCTAGGCGTGTAGTCTAAGGGCGAGCTGGGGCGCCGCACTGGAGACGGCCCTGTGCGTCCTTCTAACCAGTAGGTCGTCATTTCTCCTTTACCCTGAAATTGGCGTATATTGGAGCCGGTTAAGATATTGCCAAAATTACTTCGAATCACCTTATTGGGGTTGAAAAGAGAAAAATCTTTTTTTTAATTTCAATCAAATTAGGCAGATACAGCCGATCTTCGATGGGAATACTGTCGATGTCGCCGCTGGGGGGTGCCATTCAGTTAAATGCCTAGACTGATTGTAGAACGATCAACGTTCACGTCAAACGAGTTGGCTGACGATAAGTTTTTTAACTCTATTTGGTTACACAAAATAACAATCTGCTGACACTGGAATTTAAACTGAGATATTAATTGTTTTCATGTTAGGGAAGAAAATTACAATCAAAGAAAAGAAACAAATTAGAACTTGCATTTACAATTAAAACAATTACGCTAACTGCAGACTGTTGCAAACAATCTACAGGCAGCTCAACTGATCAATACCAGTCGGACGTGTCATAGTTATGGAAGTATTCTTACTAACTCACCTTAACGTCAACGACTCCTCGTGGTGTGGTGATGAAGAGCCCCGTCTTGTCCAGCGCTCTCTTCACGTCATCGGATATTTGGATCTTCATGGCTGAAATAATTACTTTGTTTAATATCACACTCTGAACTGCGAATTTAATGTCAATATAAACCGCCTTAGAAACTCGAAATTTTATTTTCTCTGAGTCTAAAGGTCATCGAATGTTTCATTTTTACCATTACACTTGGAGACTCCATTAGATCTTGGTTTAAAATCGATAAGGTACATAATAATTACAGTTATGATAGATGTCCAAGAGCTTTTGTCTCCGCTGGCTAGGACACGTCGAGAGAATGGAGGAGAATTGGGCTGTCGTTTGAGGGAAAATCATCGGGGTTTAGACCAGTCAGCCGCCCTAGGATTCGCTGGATCAAAAAAGATGAATACAATCTCCGGAAACTCGAAGCCACTTGCTGGCCAGGAACAACTTAGAAACGAAATGCTTAGAAAGTCTTGTGTCGGAAGCCAAGATCCATTTTGGGACGTTTATTCTCTTAGATCTTTCGACCTTCATGAACGAAGAGTTTTGGCTGAAGGGTGTCAAGTTCCGACGGTTTCATCGGCCGTCTGCAAGGGGAAACCACCGTGCACTGATGAGTCATCAGTGCACCTAGAGATCGGATATTCGGATGCATATTTACCTAAAGTTGAGATGTTGGCTAATATGGAAAGCACTTTTTATCGAAAAATCCTGAGATCACGGGAAATGCAAACTTTGCTTTTGCCTAAAAATCCCGGGATCCCAGGAAATTCAAATTTAAGTGACACGAATGACAATTACCCTCTTCCAACGTTATGAGATTGCTTTTCCGGACGAAACTTGTAACAAATCTCAAATCACGCCTATTAAACCTTAGGAAATTATAACGACCAACAAGGTGATGGTCGAACCATGACAATAATCCAAAAAGGTAGTAAAATATTTTTAGCAAATTTACCACGCTTGAGTTCGAATGGCCGACTGCCAGAAGCGGCGACTTTTGTAAAACGTCGTGTATAATTATTTTTTCAAAAACACGTTTTTTCTTTTAAATCCAAATAGACCATCTAAAGTTTATAATCATCGTACATTTGCACATAAATATTGTTTATTTTTTTATATACCTAATTTTGCTGAATTATACTATTTTTTTCGCGATTTTAGGCACATCCTATTAAATAAAAATCCTACAAAATCAGAATATCTTCTAGATAACTTGGTGAAGAATCCAAATATCAATAGGTATTCATACAAAATAATCAAGAAATCACGCCTAACGAGTGGGGGTGGGTCGCGCGGGGCTTTTCTGGTAAGAGGATACGCATTTTGTAAGTGTGCGAGTGAGAAAGCCGATTATACCTGCGTAAGCGCAAGTAGTGACCCAACAAACAATACAACTACATTCGTTGCTGTCCTTGCTATGCGTTCGGGTGTGTTTCTCAAGTTTCTTCTCATTTATTTAACTACTGACTCGGCTATTGAACAACGGTTTCTGATTTGGATTCTATTTGAAACGACGACTTTGTGCTACGAATCCTGGATTTGCTCTGCGACTTGGACCTCTTATTTCATTTAATAACAAGGTAAGAATTGTTTATATTTACAAAATTATTTAGATAGATAAAAATTTAATAAATACTTGTTAAAAGCTGGAAAACGGTAACTGTCAAATGTACGACCTGAGTAATGGTATTTTCGCCAGGTAGTACTGCTCTGCTCTCTAATTGGTCAGCTGTTGCATTAAGGGACTATTGTTTCAACAAATTTGCAGTGTTTTAAAACAATGCACTGTATTGTGTTGTGATACTGTTAAACATGTTATGTATAAAAACGGCTGATCACAATTATTTTATACCGAAAGTGGTTTCTCTTTCGGTATTTCGACCTATCTCTTTAAACCATCAAAGCATGATATTTTTTTACTTCACAGGTTTTATACGCTATCACGATGGCAGATTTACCTCAAAGAGAAGACATAGCTCAGTCATGGATACGAAATCACCCAGAGATTTTTTACGACTCAGCAAGTGGAACGTTATGCTGTACGAAATGTGAAACGACATTAAAAGCGAAGAAAACTATTTTGAATCGGCATCTAAAATCCCAAAAACATCAAGGAGTTCAAGCAGCAGCACCAAACGATTTTTATTTCGACTTGATAAATTTTTAATTATGTGCAATATACCGTGGTCAAAAGTTGAAAACGCCGCTTTTCGAGGTTTTTTTAAAAAGTACATCTGTAAGTGTAAAAATCAAGATATAACTATTCCAAGTGAGTCTTTGTTGAGGAAGAAGTACTTTGGCAATGTTTATGAAGATAAAATGAAACATATCCACAGTCAAGTACAACACAATAAGATATGGATATCTATAGACGAAACCACCGACTTTCTGGGACGAAATGTAGTACATTTTTTAGTAAAACCATTGAATAAAACCTCACCTGGGCGAACTTACCTGTTAAATTGTAAAACTTTAGATGTGGTTAACGGTCGTACTGTAGCCGAGTTTGTGATACAATGCCTAAAAAACTTATGGGGGGACCAATTCAACCATAAAATACAGGACGTCTTAATGTTATGTAGCGACAGCGTAGCGTATATGATTCTGGCTGGCAAAATATTTAAAAAAAAAACATTTCATAATATGAAACATTTTACGTGTATAGCACACGCCTTGCACAGGTTAACTAAAACCATACGTTTAAGCTACGTTGATGTAGATACTCTAATTAATAATGTCAAAAAAATCTTTTTAAAAGCTCCCAACAGAGTTCGTATTTTAAAGGAACTACATCCAAATTTACCTTTGCCTCCAGAGCCAGTTATTACGAGGTGGGGAACATGGTTAGAGGCGGCATTTTATTATGCCAAACATTTGGATAAAATATCTAGTGTCGTAGATTTATTGGATGGCAACGAAGCCATATCTATTAAAAATGCCAAAGAAGTACTGGCTAAACCTAATTTGAAAAGTGATTTAGAATATTTACTTGGGTATTTCGAAGGATTACGTACTGCAATCGTAAAATTAGAAAAATGTGACCTATCTATAATAGAAACTTTCCAAATATTTGACCACGTAAGACATATTTTAAGCGAAACATCAAATAATACGTTTATCAACAAAATGGAGCAACTCATGGACAGAAACCCAGATTTTGATATTCTTAGAGAAATAAGCGAAACTTGTAATGAAGAGAATGACTCTGGTATGTACAAATTTGCGCCACTTACTTCAGTAGATGTGGAGAGATCCTTTTCAAGCTACAAGTGGATCCTGAATTTGAGGCGAAATAGACTGACAATCGATAACCTCGAGAAAATTATAATTATATACTACAATTCTCTGAACAATCCGGAATTAAGAAATCTTAAACAGACAGAACCAGACGTAACACCATCACGTTCAACACAATGTTCAACACAAGAAGATACAGAAATGACAAATTTTAGTGACCAAACCATAGTTATAGATAGTGATTAGGTCAGTTATTATCACGGAGTGTAGGTCTCTCCCAAGTCTCTCCACATTTACTCGCGGCCACTTTAACGGTAAAATAATAATTGTACTAGTTTATTTTTTCTTAATTTAGCTATGTAAGAAGTGCATGTCATACCAACTTGTTAAGAAAACAACACAAAAACCTGAACTACATATTAATTCTTGTATGAAAATTATATGTACAACTTTTTTATTTTTCATTTCTCTTCTATGTAGAAACAAAATAAAAAAATGTAGGATGTTCTTAACGAATAAAATAATTTAGATAAATTGATGTTTTCTTATTTTAACTGTAACATGGGTATGTTACAAAACAAAGCTATGTGGTGCCGGCTTAGAATTTGCACCACCCCAACTCTTTCCTCGGGTGGTGTAAGAGGCGACTAAGGGATATCCAGCGGGGGGCGGGCAGCAGCGCCTCCTGCAGAACAATTTACCACTGAACTGCGATCCCCAACCCGCATGCCCAGCGTGGACATTATGGGCATGACCCCCATTCGATAAAAGCCGATAAGGCGCTTATCAGGGGGAGGTCTGCATGCCCGCCCCGGTGGATATCTCTTAGTCGCCTCTTACGACACCCGTGGGAAGAGTTGGGGTGGAGCAAATTCTAAGCCATGGCACGAAATATGTGCACTAAGCCGAAAGGGGGTGATTCTGAACCCCGAGTGGAACAACTTTTGTTCTGAATTTCGATATTTTTTTTGAAATTTGGAGTTCTTTTATGCATATTCTTATATTATTGATATTGTTATGAAATTGCAATATTTTTTGTTATAATCTCATGATAACTACGATTTATAAAGTTAAATATTACAAGAGTGAATGTTAAAGTACACGAATAGGAAGAAAAACTTTATTATTTTTCAAAAAATGGTTTTAAAAACACAATACAAAAACATAATTGACCCCCTCGGGGTCCAAAATCACCCCCTTTTGGCTTAGTACACATGTAACGTGGTACCCTGCATACATCCAATTATTTATGCAATCCCGGAATCCCGGTAATTTATTTTAAATAAAAGTATCCAAAGAAGCCTCTTCCATAATTTGTTAGCCAAAAATTAACTTTAGGTAAATATGCATCCGATTATCCGATCTCTACTGATGACAGATGACACCCTGACGCGTCACACGTCGCCGTACCTAATTTAGTAATAAGATTTTTATAGAAATTAAATAATATCCCAAAATCTTACGACGCCGGCGGGACTTGAACCCGTGACCCTCCCCTGAATACGGGACTGCGCTAACCAACTGCGCCACGGAGGCAAGTACCCGACCCGTCGAAAATCTTTGGGACTTACTTAAGGACTATAGCGCCTATTGGGATATTATTTAATTTCTTTGAGATTACCCCAAGTGCGGGCTTATGCACTATAATAACAAAATCCTTAAGATTTTTATAATAGTCATCGTTTTTCACCATCTGCTTGAAATTAATTATTTATTGTTATTAGTACATTACAGTACATTACAGTACATTACAGTACATTACAGTACATTACAGTACATTACAGTACATTACAGTACATTACAGTACATTACAGTACAGTACATTACAGTACATTACAGTACATTACAGTACATTACAGTACATTACAGTACATTACATTACATTACATTACATTACATTACATTACATTACATTACATTACAGTACATTACATTACAGTAAGTTGATGACGAGCATTCAGACTTACGTTCTCCCGTGCTCTCCATCCGACTGGCCGTGTTAATGGTGTCCCCGAACAGGCAGTAGCGAGGCATCTTGGTGCCCACTATGCCAGCTACGCACGGACCCATGTGGATACCGCTTCGCATACATAGTTTCTGAAATAGGTTGTTGGATATTTATTTTATTATTCTCGACGAGTCCCTCCGAGAAGCATCGTAAAATGAAAGATAAATCTGTCATATCATAAACTGAACCGGTCCAAAAGCAATTGCAATTCAAGTTATTTTAAACCGATTTCAAAATGAGAAGGTTATCAATTCGTCTGTATGTTTTTTATGTATGCTACGCGATATCTCCGCCATCTATGGACCGATTTTGAAAATTCTTTCACTATTGTATAGAAAATGATCATAAATATCGTTTATTAAAACACGCCATATTATCTGGGAATGAAGATGCATGGGAGACTATTGTATATCTGAACTGTAGGTCAGACAAGAGAACAAAGCAAACATGCAACTACCTTACCCTCCGTTTTCTTATAAAATTATAACTGATAATGTAGAAAAAGAAGATGATCTATTATACCTACGACACGCAACTTCCATTAAAGAGAGGACAAGAGGAGAAAAATTTGTTTCTCAGTTGAGTTTACAAGCAACTAATGCTGATGCAGAAACCGTTTTGTGATTCAATGTTTGATCTGTGCTATACTATCAACTTATCTTTCATCTACAGCATGTTTTATTTATGTATGAGTTACAAATAAATTAGAATTTTTCTTACAAATAAGGAAAATATCCTGTTTTATAATCAATTAGCTGCTGCCCGCGGCTTTTCGCACGCTTTTCATATACCCTATGTCCGTCCCCGGGATACCATCTACCTCCCTGCCAAATTTCATTAAGATCCGTTCAGTCGTTAAGACGTGAGAAGGTAACAGATAGACAGAGTTACTTTCAAATTTATAATATAAGTAAGAGATAAGTAGGCTGAAGTATTTAACAGAGATGTAATTAAGACTTAATTATTTCTTGCTACAAAAAGCTCTTTTATGGACAAAATGTAAAATTGAATCGGTTTTCTATTTTTTACAGCTTCAAAGCTAAAAGCTCAGATGATGTTACAAAAAGCATACATATACACTGATAAATATTACCTAAGTACCTGATCGGGCCGGTGCGGTAACCGACACATGGACGTGGCCTCGAGCAGTTCCAGAGCCATGCTGGCTATCTCTGTGGCGTGCTTGTTCCCTGGTAAATAAATATCAACTGAAATTCAAAGAGATAGGGACTATATGACAGAAGTATGGAGTAGATAGACCAAAAATGATATATTAAAATGATAAAATATAGTCGCTACAACGGCATGTTTTTTTCAAAAATGACAAAAATTATCGCATAAAATACTTGGGGTTCGTTGGTGCAGATTAGAACCTCCAATTGATTCTCTAACTTTTGAATTCTATATTATGTACTCTCAATACATGTTTTATTCATTATGAATGTAAGCGGGTTAACTACGAACCTAGTTTGTGTTGGAAGAATCAGAATCAATAACTTTATTTCTTTAGGCTTACAAAATAAGCACTTAGACAAGTCAAATTTTATACTATATATATATATATATACATATATTCTCTTCACTTCAATTTTTTGTCCACAAGTGGAAGAAGAACACCAACGTTCCGTTAACCCCTTACATTTATAATGAAATGAAGTGAATTGGATTTAGATTAACCCTGTACCTAACTCCTCAGCACAAAGACGCCAAATGATTGAAAATAAGTAGAATTACCTACTAGACGACCGATGATGTAGCGCGGTGGGCAAAAGTCCGCCTTTGACGCGTTGTGGGTTCGATTCCCGCCTTAGGACAAATTTGTACGATCTGCAAATATTTTTCTCGGGTGCTCTGGGTAATTTCTATGTAAGTAAAATTTGTAAAATTGTATTGTGTATATCAGTCATCTAGTACCCATAACACAAGCTCTGCTTAGCTTGGGGCTGGATGGTGCTGTGTGGATTGTCTAGGATTACTTATCTCGATAGAGGGTATTCTAGACCTTACCATTTCTGACAGGTAGCCCCGAAGCGACCATGTACGAGTCTCCGATTGTCTCGATCTTGTAAACGTCGTAGCATTCTAGTCGCTCGTCGAACAGCTTGTACACGGAATTTAGGAAACTAATTACCTAAAATTAAGGAAGAAAATTGTTGAGATAAGTCATTTTACAGATATTAGCCAAGTTATTTACTCTATCCGAGAAAAATACAGTTAATCAACCATGGTTTCATCTTTAAAAAAGGCTATTTGTATGATGGATTCCCCATTATATAATAAACGTAAAAATTCACAAAAAATGTGCGCGTTGAAATTTTTTGTATGCTACGTCAGTCTAATATATCCGCGTAGCTTCGTACCACATTCAAACTGTTTATTTATGTGAAGATGCTGTGCGAATTCTCCAGCTTTATTTATAACTAGCTTCTGCCTTCGTATGCATTGATTTATGAAATAAAAAGGAGCCTATGTCTTATTCCAGACCTCGATCAACCTGTATGTGGCTATAAAAAGGCCTGATCCGTTCAGTAGTTTTGGCGAGGTACGCCACCATAAGAGGTACCAAACATTCATACATCCATTCAGACATCAAAACTTTTGCATTTATAATATTAGTGTGATGATTTATTGTGTGCAGCTGTGGACTGTTTTAGACTGGTATTGCCATTGAATTATCTATGTTGTAACTGAATTCCATTAACCACATGTTAGATATGAATACAGTTCCTTTAAAATTATTGTTAACTAGCTGCCCGCGCCTTCACCCGCTTTTTACTGGGATAAAAATAGCCTATACGTTATTCCAGGTCCCAAACTAAACCAATACCAAATTTCAGCCTAATCGGTTCAGTAGTTTTTGCGTGAAAGAGTAACAAATATCCATACATCCATCCATACAAACTTTGACAATGATAATATTAGTAGGATTGTTGAATAATTAAGTGCTGGCGCGATCCCCTTTGGTTTGCCGGATACTGGAGACCTGGATTTGATACACCAGCGTGGATAATTTCATTCAATCGCACAATTTTTTTTCTAAGCTCATAAAATTTTAATATAACAATTAAAAGTAAAGCTCTTACTTGATAGGGTGTAGAGACGGCTGCGATGGCAGTGAAGCCGACAATGTCACTGAAATACACCGTCACTGAGGCAAAAAACTCAGCTGGGACCTGGATCAAAAAAAAACAATATACATACAATATGTATATTCTAATAAATTATACGAGAAAATACAGAGTTAATTGGTCGAGTCAGTTTATGCTGTAAAAACACTGCTGATCTCGACAAGGTTATTGTTTTAGATAATTAAATTGTATGTTAAACTTACTAACTTAATTATAAGATTGACGACTTTCTAAATGATAAATTTTAACTCTAAAATGTATAGAATTATTATAAAATTCAATATCGTAATTATGTACTACCTAAATTTAATTCTTTTTTAACATTAATTCTAATAAATAACTCAATTATTATTTTAGTTAGGTACGATCTCTGTTGCATGCCCCGTCTCTCACAATTTGTACACCGAAATCGGTAAAACATGTTGATACCTGCATACTTGTAAAATCTTATATCTACACATGTTTATGCAAATGAAATGATCTTTATCTTTATCTTTTATCTAAACTAGTAGGCATACTCAGTATAAGGATGATTATCATGGATTGGGGCAATATTTTTTTGTTGTATTAGTAAATTTGTTTTCTGCTAAAGAACAAAATAAAAAACTAAAAATAGTTTAAAGTCATTAATATGCGATGAGTCAATATATTGCGATACTCAAAGTTCAAAGTCGTTTATTTTTACAAGGACTAAAACAAACGGAAAAGTAATTTGGCGCAAATTCTGAACTATTATACCATATATTATATCTATAAAACCATCAAAACCCAACTTAGATTTAATTGTAGTTTTGGGAATATTTGGAAAACTGTTGATTTTTAGTCCATAATCTCTTATTTTTCCAAATCCTCAAAAACTACCAATGAGCCGAAGTTTTTTTCATAAGTTAATAGTAAATGGTTTACGATTTACGTCAAATTACTTTTCCGCTAGACTTATTCCTCAAAAAAATCAAAATTAATTAAAAACTAAAAGAAATATTTCACGCCAATCCGTGACCTGAATCCCTCGTATTTCTAATCGTTTGTTAGAAAACAGAATTATTTCCAAAAACCCTTCAAGTATCCCCAAAGCAAAATCTTTAGAACTTCAAACAACTGGAGGTTTTCATCGAACTCATTAAAAATCTCTTCAATCTCATGATACAAACTTAGCTCAGCAGAAAAGAATCCTTACTAATGAACAAACTTTGAAGAGATGAGGAACATCGTAAATTAATCAAATTGCAAACAAATAAAGCTGGTATTCTCGTAAACATGGTAAACAATTTACTGAATTACTTTAGTTTTATTTTGTCAATCTGCGTGTATGGGATAAAATTCCATGTTTGTCGTGTTCTTTTTGCTAACTTATATGAATTTATCATAAAAAATTACTTACATTAATTACTATAACGATGCCTAATTTACAGTTGATCTATGTATTTTCTGTAGTTTTTGCGTGAAAGAGTAACAAATATCCATACATCCAGAAATCCATCCATACAAACTTTGACTTTTATAATATTAGTAGGATAGGATATCTATGTAATCATCATCATCATCATCAGCCCATACACGTCCACTGCTGGACATAGGCCTCCCCCGTACGACGCCACAAATAGCGGTCCTGAGCCGCCTCCATCCATCGACTCCCTGCGACCGCTACGATGTCGTCGGTCCATCGAGTGGATGGAATAGAATAGAATAGAATAGAATAGAATAGAATAGAATAGAATAGAATAGAATAGAATAGAATAGAATAGAATAGAATAGAATAGAATAGAATAGAATAGAATAGAATAGAATAGAATAGAATAGAATAGAACAGAATAGAACAGAATAGAACAGAATAGAACAGAATAGAACAGAACAGAACAGAACAGAACAGAACAGAACAGAACAGAATAGAATAGAAATATTCTTCATTGTACACCAAATATTAAAAATAATAAATAGAGAACACAAAAACAAATACAGATAATATACAATGGGCGGCCTTATCGCTAAAAGCGATCTCTTCCAGGCAACCTTCCTAAGATTATTTATTTATTTAAGGTAAGACTAAAAGAAAGACCCAACAAACCTGCTGCGTTTGTTTCAACTGCTTGGCTACTGTAGCTGGCAACATCTGGTAGAGCAGAGAGTCACTCAGTTCCTTCTCATATTCCAACTCTCTCGCCTTCTCTGATAAGTTTCTCGCATAAACCTGGAAAAAATATCGTTTAATTATTTTCTCTTCGTCTTGCACTTTATCTCTTGGTAGAAATATTACAATGAAGTTAAACTTTATAGGTTTTATAATATTTTCTTATTTATTTTATGACAATGCCACCATAACATTTATTAAAACATAAACAAAGAACACATTGTTTGTTAATTTGTTTGTGATAAGATCTTTATTGACTAAGAAAATAATCAAATTAAACAAGTATTTAGAATTGAATTGAGCTAACTGTAGACTGTTGCAAATAATATAGATATAGCTCGACTGGTCCATATCAATACCAGTCGGAAGCGTTCCCAAGACACTGGCTGCATTGTCCCGCTGTATGGAAATGCTAATGCGCTGCGCCAGATACTCACCAGCTCTCGGGTCACGCGTCGCTTCAACCAGGCACTCAGATAATTTTTTGAAAACCCGGTAAACCTCGGTACCCCACGGACTTAGGGTCTCGACTCCAAGGGGAGCAAATGCGTAGGCTCTGTCGAGACCTGCATATTTGATAAGTAATATACGAAACTACTGATCAGATTTCTTTTACCAAAAATCTATACTTCTTGAATGATGTGATGACTGTCTACGGAATACCGGAATTTAAAATGCCAGTGAACGGTATCTAGAAAGTACAGGAAACCGCATAACGAAATACTTAAAGCACACAACTTCGAAAAACTTTAGACCATTTACGATCTGCATTGAAGGCTATCCCGAAAAAGTAAGAAATCGAAGGAACGCTAAAAAAAATCTAAAGATCCAATGAGTATACAATAACTACGGTAAGATAGATCCATGGACCGTGTCAAAGTAACAATCAAAATATTAAGTGCGAAAATAGCGTTATGGTATTTCCCGTTAATGGTATTTAACGAGTTGGTAATATATGTTAGTAAAATTTAAAAGTAAAAAAATTGGCAGTTGGCCTTTTCCATTTATGGTATTGTCCGTCGGAAGGTAAAAATCAACGTAAGCTACATATTTATCTGACTTGAAATTACCCAAAAGGTAAGTACTTTATCAAATCTTTGCCAGTTTAGTAGCGTTCTTAGGTCTATGAAGATTATGATTTGTATTTTTATTCACTGTCGGGGGATTAACTGGGGTAATTCTTGCTAATTCTTCTATTGATATTACTTTACATGATACTTATTATGTTGTAGCACATTTTCATTATGTTCTATCTATAGGCACTACTCATAAATTTATTCAAAATGCCGCGAAATGCATCAGCTTGAGTAGGTATTTTTTGCGTCATTTGAAATTAGACACCACATGGGAGTGATCTAGTTGTTTACTCCAAAATCTTTAGACACGAGATAACACCATACCCTTTCATTATCACGTTTTGTTCGTTGTTTTCGTTTTCAGCATCAGTACACTCACCTGAATTGTGTTGACCGCACTCCTAACCAGTGCTATGATTATGGGAGATACCACACAGACAAGCACCAGGATACCCGCACACACCAGCTCGCTCTGTCGCGCTTCACGGAGGTTTTCATTTACTCGGTCTCTGAAAGAGTCATCATCATTATCAGCCTCTATTATCAGCTATTATCTTCAAGGACTCTACAGTGAACGCTTAAGCACGCTGTCTTCAAATATCAGATAAAACAGGGAAATAAAGTGATCACTTTGATTTTTTGTTCACTTCAATCTTTGTAAGACAAAGTAAAGAAGCGAACAAGAATCCTTTACCTTGTTAGGTTGTTGCTTGCTAGTTTTCGAGTTGGAGGAAAAGTCTTCCCATGTTTTTTTATCCTTTAGTCCAGAGGATAAAAATCTTCAGCTTGCCATAGTGAGTTCGGTCTTCACATATTGTAACCTCTATTTGGTGCGTTACCAGTTGTTTTGTAACGGTAAATATGTCAACTTTGGGATCTTCACCCTCCACGATAGCGGACAGTATGGCAAATAGCTCAAAAAGAAAGCTTGCTAAATTGCTTGCCAAAACGTTAACCGTTTGGCCATTACGATACGCCCGCGCGACTCTAATCTCGGAGACTAGTCGCCGCGAAGTATCTCACATACATTTATATGGAGACTCTCACACTACGATACTGGTATTCTACGCGTTCGCGACTAGTCTCGCGATACCCGCCGCCGTGTTGGTCGCTTGTGCGTCGCGTCTCGCGCGTTTCGACACGATGGCGGCGGAGCAAGAAACAAATATTAAGTTTGTACAAGAAATTGAAAAACATGCTTAATTATATAACTAAAAATTACCTGAATACATGCAAAAAAATATAATAGACAAGACTTGGGCAAAAATTTGGAACAAATTTCAAATAACAGGTTGGTTTTTTTTGTACACATACATAGTTTACACACACATACATAGTTTACACACACATACATAGTTTTTAGTCACTGGAGTCGCTCGACATAACGTCCGTCTACAAAAAACGAGTTTACACAAATAATGAATTTAGTAATTTTTCATTAACATAATATGCGAGCGTCGCGTAGCGAACATGTATCCGACTAGTATTATACTCGAGTATCGTACCCTACAAGTATCTTAATGGGAGAAGGGCTTTAGGGCTATATTGTTTGTGACGTCATTTTCGGCTACCGTTGTCGTCCGTCATTTTTGGCACTCACAGGATATTATGAATTACTCAACGGCCGATTGATTTGACGCCACAATTTTCAAAAAGTCCCTTGATTTTGATTGGGGAAAATAGAACCTTACATAATAAGAAGCTGTTCCAAAAAGTGTATCCAGTTTGTAGCAGAGTGTTATATCAATAAACGATTCGATTTCGAAATTTTAACTGTAATTGCACTGTACCGTAACTGTAAACTGTAAAACTTTTATTATATACAACTGGGGGCGGGCAGCAGCGCCTCTTGCAGAATAGGTTTACAACCAAACTGCGATCCCCAACTCGCATACCCAGCGTGGGGATTATGGGCATTGCCCCCCATGAGATAAAAGCCAATATGGCAATTATTAGGGGAGGCCTGTGTCCAGCAGTGGACCGTTATAGGCTGTTGGGGTGTCTTTTATTTTTAAAACATTGTTAATCGTTTTTGTTGATTGAGTTCCAAATAAAACATTCTCGTTCTCATTCTCATTCATTCATTCTCAAACCATTTAATCTCTTATGGATGCCGTGTGGTGTAGTTTGCCGTGTTGATTAGAATGAGATAAGATGCTTGTGATGTGATGCCGGTGGATAAAGAATATGAACTTACCTAATATTTTCTCGCAGCTGCTTCTGAACAGCTCGCGTCTTGTCCAGGAACGTGGCTGTCTGGTCGAAGTACTCGATCGCATCGGACACGCTGCCTTCTTGCCGCTTGTTGTCTATAATCAGCTGGGTCCTGTGGTTTTAGGGTTCGTATTAGCGCAGTAGAAGCGAAAACGAAATAAAATATCTAAGTATGGTAAAATTTAAAAGAAAAACTATCGTTTGACGAATTAATTAAGAATGTGAGCATACCATCGCCTCTTAGAGACGCTTCCGATTAATACTGATTTGTATCAGTTAACACTTTTATGGCCCACGCACATGTTCTCCTCCAGCACCATAAGACGGCACCTGAGGCTGGGCAGTGAATGCGTGAAGCTACTACAAGATTATTTGCATTTGTTTGCCATTAGCTGAACTGTTTCAATTGTAAATATTAATTATAATTTGTTTCTATGAGCGAGTATGACCTCATAAATTGAGCCCTTGACTCCTTTCACGACTTATCTCCTCAAACTCTCGTGGTTTCGGATTTGGCCATCCACTTCCATCTCAAAAAGTCACACTGTCTCCGTTTTTAAGTCACGATGAAATAATGTAGGTCACAATTGTGGTTATTCCAATTTTCGCCTTGATAAATCCCCCTTAAGGGGGAAAACTGGCAACTTAATTTTATTGGATCAGTAGTTCCAGAAATAACATCAAACATTGAAACAATCTAACAAACCTTACCTTTACCTATTTGATTTCATAAATCAGTAACTCCTTGAGATGTTGTCCAGATCTTTTATTTAAAGTCTCCTGTAATAAGTACCTATGCAATGAGGAGCTGGAGTCAAAGAATTTATTTTAAAGTCGGTAAAAGATTTACGGTCGAAGTTTTGATGACTGCCGGCTTGATAGCTGAAATAGCTTTTTAAATACCAAGCTAACCTTGCACTAGGCAGGGGCGGCTTTAAGTGGGTCTAGAAGAGAGACCGCCCAGGGCGGTACAAATGAATAGGCGCCTTCATCTCGTGAAAGTTTTGTGTTTATGCAGGCAGGGCTCTATTCATTTTTGTCTGCTCATGAAAGTTGCAATTTGTGAGTTGTGAGTACCTCGTGATTTTTATAAAAAGAATGAGGGTCGCTTTGCACGCCGTTATGTCTTTCACTAATGTTTTCTTATCAAATCTGCATAATATGTCAAGCGTTTCCATCAAAAAACAAAGATTGCACTTTATTTCCAGTAAAAAGTTTTCACTTACTTCTTCTCTAAGACCTTGAATTCCGAGCCATAGCCCTGTATACTATGTCAGGCGCTTCCATCAAAAAACAAAGATTGCACTTTATTTCCATTCAAAATGTTTCGCTTTCTTCTTCTCCAAGACCTTGAATTCCGAGTCATAGCTCTGTATACTATGTCAGGCGCTTTCATCAAAAAACAAATATTGCACTTTATTTTCAGTAAAAAGATTTCACTTACTTCTTCTCCAAGACCTTGAATTCCGAGCTTCCTTCCTTGATATCTTTGTGCAGTGGAATGAGAGACGGCACCAAGTTCAGAGTGTTGTCTAGCAGATCTCTACCAAGCACCATGTGGGCGATGAAACTGGAACATGACACGGTTTTAGCTCCTGGAGTAAGATGCAGTGAATCGAATACCTACTTATCGATAAGGCGTGACATTGTTTATATGACATATTTATATATAACATTATGATTATAACTTTATTTATCAAGGGATGAATCTTTTGTCCTCTATTCATGCATATGTACCCACTTTTATAACTTTGTCTCTCTCTCCCAATAGGGTTTGCTTGAAGAGTACTCTTTATAGAGTTAAGCTCGCTTTTGCCATGAATTATCTTGTTAAAGGTTTTATATGTATGTCTATTTTATAGTGCAATAAAGAATTAAGAATGAATGAGCGAATATTTCCTCTTCCAGTTGTTTCTGTTTACACTAACGTATTATTGTATTTTTTGCAGTATCTCATAGGAACGAATCAATGAATAATTATGATCGCAAAAGTTATAAGTTTCAAATACGAACGATAACATTAAAAAGCTCGTATTATGAACAAGACAGAAAATTATACAATTAAAACTTATCGAGCACAGCTTATGCCATAAAAATGCCAAAACGGAGACGGCTGTCATAAATAATAATAATTCCTTCATAAACCGGTTTATACAAAATAGTCTGATTTTGTAGAAAACCCCAAGCTATAATTGGAATTCGAGTGACACTGCAAAGTATCTCCGCAGGAGTTTCCGAAACATTGTTAACAAATCAGTGACAAGAATACATTAAAGGTAAATTCCAGATTCTCACCGTTCATATGGCTTGTTTTGAAGAAAACCCCGTGCGAAGTAATTAATCCCGAGCACTGAAGCGATGCCTTTGCATTCGATGCTGCGCAGCAGATTCTTGAAGCCGACCAGGTACCTGTCAAAGGTATTAAAAAATGTAACCGTCGCGAGGGTAGGTTATGTTTTTATAGTATTTCTATGCGGTTAATAACCTTCCGGACCCAAGGCACAATTACTATGCTCTACTGTTTGTGCCGTGAGTACTTTTGATTCCCTTCTACACAACTGAGGTACCAATGACTCAACCTGGACCCACGGTACAATTACTATGCCCTTCTGGTTGAGTCGTTGGGAACTCAGAAACCACTCTGATTCCCCATAGCACAACTACATCTCATTCCGGAACTGTGTAGTCAACGTGACAAAATGTTCAACGGTTGGAATGCCCCAGTGTCAAAATCCTAACTTATAATTATAAATGCGAAAGTGTTTTTGTTATTACTACTTATTTGTTATCTCGAAGTACACTTATGCACTATTCTACATTATTTTCTGCGCACCTGGCTAGTCTTCGTTGAGACTAGCCGCCGCCGCAGTAGCAGAATTTCGGCTAGGAGGGCATCATCATTATCTCGAAGCATCCAAACGGGTGAAGCTATGTATCTATAAATGAGCTATAAAAATAATCGTTCCAACTCCGGTTTTGACCAATTTCGTAGGCCTTTGTTTTCTTCTTTTGAGAGAAAGGTGATACAGCGTGGAGTGGGCCGTGCCGTGATTATTGTTTTCAATTAGTTCTACTTGGTTGTCGTATTCTTCCGTGTCTTTCGCATGGTTTTATAATCAGGAAGCCTTCAGCGAGTTCGACAAACGATTCGACGACAGAACTGTTCCTTCTACTCAACACAGTTTGATGGGCTGCTCAATAATTGATTAGGCAGCCTGTACAAGCTCAAGTAAGTCACGCAAGCAATGTCCGAGCCATGAGCTATGACTAGGATCTATAACTCAGACAACATGTTCCGTAACTGAACAATCAAATTGTGTGTATCATAGAGAGAGATCTGCTCGACAGCTTGTAAGTTGTTAATTGAGTGAAATAAGGTGGTTCGTTACGTGTACAAAAATCGGGTTTTTACTATTCTTCCAGGTGCTGTATGCAATTTAGTTAGCAGTTATGAAGGTTTGCGTACATAGTAAGACATTTGCTATATAAGCTTACGCTAAAACAAACAACGCATCAATTGTTGTTTTGGAGGCCCTTAGTAGATAAAACCCGTTTTTTTTTTGCGCGTTACCGATTAACCTTAACCGTATATGAATAATAAACTTATGAGAAATTAGAGTTAAATATTTAAAAAAAAATATCATAAAAAAAAATCGGCGTTACCCACTCGTCAAGATTTCCCGTCCAGACGTACACATACACACTCATGCACGGCCCGTCTCGTGGTTGCGCGACTATGTGTAATCCCACCATTAAAGAAGATACAACAGTACCTATCACAGCACAGATTAGGTATTCTTTGCGCTAACGATCACGTGCAACTTCACTGAATACAATGACATAACACACTTTGTAAACAAGCAAGTGTCGGGTTGGATCGATGGCTCGCCGATTATGTGTTCACTTTAATAAGCGGTTATTGCAGTGACCCATATCGATGACGTCACTGCATACGAGACACTTGCAAAAGTAATGGCAAAGCAATAATATTTGCCCCAGTTTCCGGCTCGAATAGTTTTCATTCAATTTCACGTAACTGAGTTCAATTACCATAAAATGCTTTCTTCACGATGTGATCAGTTTTGGGTAGAACTAGTATAAGTAAGTGAAATAACTTTATGTTTCTCTATCTACATAATTATGTATATTATGTTGATCTCTCCTAATAGTCTTTTTTACTCTCGTTTCGTGAAATTTATTGGATTTTATCTGTATTTTTAACCTACTTCAAACGGAGGAGGTTCTCAAATCGTCTGTATGGTTTTTTTGTAAGTATGTTACGTTACGCGATATCTCCTCTAGTTATGGACCGATTTTGAAAATTCTTACACTATTATATAGAAAATAATCCCAAGGGGGTCCCATAAATTTTTTTCTCCAAGGGATTAGTATTGATCCCACAAAACTTAAAATAAGAATCAGAATCAATAACTTTATTTCTTTAGGCTTACAAAATAGGCACTTAGACAAGTCAAATTTTATACTATAAAAATAGTTATTATTATCAAATAAGAAATAAGGTGTTATTGATATTCTCTTAACTTCAATTTTTTGTCCACTAGTGGAAGAAGTGAAAAAGAAACCACTAGCACATTATAATATCACTTATGTGTCTAATACATGTTTATTTTGCCTATCTAAATCTAAATTTAATGCAATTTAGATACATGTCAATATTTCTTTAAAGCTAAACACAACATTGGATTTCTTACATACTACTGACAGTGCGGAACGGAGCGACATCTGGCCAAGCATTAACAGCATTGATGTAATCATCTATGGAGTAAAAGGCCTTCCTGATAAGATTTTGTTTAATGTACTGTTTAAACGAACTCTTTTTTACGAATAGGGAGTTCAGTTGCTTCAGATGGAAGCTTATTATAGAAGCGCACGCAATTGCCCATAAATAATTTCCCCGCCTTTCGTAATCTATATGCTGGGATGTGTAATTTGTTCTTGTTTCTTGTATTTCTATTGTGAACATCACACTTTTTCAAAAAGCTATCTCTATTTTTGTGCTTTATACATAAGTTTTTCATAGATGTACTGCGATATTACTGTCAAAATATTTATTTCTTTAAATAATTCCCTCAAAGAGTCGCGTGGCTTTAATTTGTAAATTGCGCGTACCGCTCTTTTCTGGAGAACAAAGATAGTCTGGATGTCAGCTGCCTGTCCCCAAAGCAAAATACCATAAGACATAATACTATGAAAGTAACTGAAATAAACTAACCTAGCTGTATCTTCATCGCTAATATATCTAATTGTTCGAACTGCATAGGCTGCTGAACTAAGTCTGCCTGCGAGAGCATCAATTTGCGGTTTTCATTGAAGAGTGGAATCAATGTGTAACCCTAAGAAAACAGTAGAGTCTACAAAGTCAACAATCTCATTCTTTAGCATTATCTTAGTTGGAAAATCTCTTACATTAGGTAACATGAATTTAATGCATTTGGTTTTTTTAGCATTGAGTAAGAGGTTATTGGCGGTAAACCAATCTAGTACGTGTGAAAGCGCATCATTTACATCGTCATAATTACATTTATTTCTGTCAACTTTAAAAATCAGTGAAGTATCATCAGCAAATAAGACTATATCACACAGATCTTTTGCTAAAAAGGGGAGATCATTTACGTATACTAAAAATAAGAAAGGACCTAATATTGATCCTTGCGGGACGCCTAATTCAATTTTTGAGCCCCTAGATCTTTCTTTACCAATATCTACTTTTTGAACTCTATCAGATAAATATGATTGCATAAGGTCCAGTGCCTTGTTTTGAATTCCATAGTGTTTAAATTTTCCAATTAATGTAGCATGATCTACACAATCAAAAGCCTTAGAAAGGTCACAGAATATACCAATAGCGTTTTTTGCTTTATCCCAGGCATCCAATATATGCTTAAGTAAAACTGTACCAGCATCGGTTGTTGATCTACCCTTGGTGAAGCCAAATTGAGTTTTATGGAGTAGCCTATTAAGGTTGAAATGAGAGGACAACTGAGTGAGAATATTTTTTTCAAAAATTTTACTTGTTGCTGGAAGTATTGAAATTGGTCTGTAGTTGGCCGGATCAGTGTGACTTCCAGATTTAAAAAGAGGAACCAGTTTACTTGATTTCATGAGATCAGGAAAAACTCCTGCGTCGACACAACTATTGAAAATAAAGGCCAAACAAGGAGCCACTTCCTTTATAATTGAACTTAGTACTTTGGTTGAGATACCCCAGAGATCCTCAGTATTTTTGAATAGACGTAAACGTTTTGACTATATAATTGGCATTTACATGAGTAAATATAAAGACCTCTTTACATTTTTCAACAGATGATTCTAATAATTAAACTGCCATCGAAGGGGAGGAGTTTTGAGTGCGGGTAACAACATTAGGGATATCGGAGAAGAATACATCAAAAGCATCGGCAATATCCTTTTCATGTATAAGAATTGAATTATTATTTTTTAGTGTAAAAGTAAGGGAATTTGAAGTCAGTTTATCGTTTTTTAAAACACTCTATATTATTATTTCACTTCATTTATTTTAAATCCCATTAAAATACATTTTTTACTATAGAATATACAATAGGTAACATATAAAACTAATCTACAGTAAAAAATATATCAAAACGGTGGATCACCGGCCGCGAAGCTAGGCTCAAGCGGCCGGTGACTAGGGCTGCAGAGAGAGGAACTTCCTGACGATACGCGCCGAGTCCAGGAGTACCGCCATTTGAATCTGACCCTTGATCCAACTTCCTAGCGAGAGTCTCATAAGATGTTGATCGAGGCTCTTCGCTATTACGCCATTAACTGAAACGACTATCGGAACGATGGTCGCTGAATCAACATCCCACATGCTGACAACCTCGTTAGCCAAGTCAAGATATTTACTGAGTTTATCTTTCTCAGCTTTAACGAGGTTAGCATCATGTGGTATGGTGACATCAGCGAGCACCGCCCTCCGTTCTAACCGATCTATCAGTACAATATCAGGCTTATTCGCGAGAATAGTCCTGTCTGTAATGATAGATTGGTCCCAATAGAGCGTGGCACGGCCGTTTTCGAGAACTGGCGCCGGTGTGCACTTATAATACGGAACTTCAGGACCGGTAAGGCCGTATCGGAGAGCAAGTTGCTGGTGTATAATTTTGGCTACTTGATTGTGTCTGTGCAAGTACTGAGAGTTAGCAAGGTGCGAACAACCCGAAAGTATATGACGGAGGGTCTCCCCAGGAAGATGACACGCTCGACAGATATCGATCGTGCCATCTTTCATAATATACTTCCGGTAGTTATTCGTCTTTACCACCTCATCCATAATTGCACAGACAAAACCTTCGGTTTCCCCAAAGAGGTCACCGAAGCGTAGCCAATTTACTGAACTCGGGAGATCTACATCAGGTCCGGTGAGAACCTTGTAGAATCTCCCGTGTAGCTCTTTGCTCTCCCATATAGCCTTCCTATCCTGAATGCTCATCACCGTAGGTTTGCGCCAGTTCTCGTTAGCTAAGGAGAGAGGGGTAAGGTTCTTATCAACTGCAACCACATCGCGATGCATCTGGTATTCGGCTTGAAGGAAGTAATTTCTGAGATTGCATACCTCACGGTTGTGTAGGGTCTTGGCGTTTAAAAACCCTCGACCACCACATTTCCGCGGGATATACAATCTCATAACCGAAGATCGTGGATGTCGCATGCGATGAGTGGTTAAATGTTGACGAACTTTACAGTCCAAGGCGTCTAGTTCAGTCTGAGTCCATCTTAGTATGCCAAAAGTATAAGTGAGCAGTGGCATAACCCAGCCGTTGAAAGCGCGCACCTTGTTGCCACCCGACAAAAGGCTATTTAGCACTTTTGTAAGGCGACAAAAGAAACGTTCCTTCACCGACTGCTTCATGTCCCTGTCCTCTATAACCAACGCTTCTGGCATACCAAGGTACTTGTAAGATTCACCTTCTGAGAGGGATTTGAGGGAAATTATCTCTGAAAGTTGTAAATTACTAGAATTTACAACTTACCCCCGATGTATTTGTATGACCGCACACTTATCAACGCCGAACTCCATGTTAATAGCACTACTGAATATCTGTGTGATATTCAGGAGGGCCATTAACTGTGTTTTATTCGGCGCAAATAGTTTGAGATCATCCATATACATCAAGTGAGAAATAACCTCACCATCTCTTCGAAGGCGATAGCCTATCTCTGAATCTTTCAGTAGAGTACTGAGTGGATTCAGAGCTAGGAAGAACCACAAGGGACTCAGGCTGTCGCCTTGGAATATACTCCTCTCTATCCTTATCAGATCATTGGTGGCAGATGGATCCATTCGGCTGCCTGGATGACGAAGGACAGTGGTCCACTGCCTCATACATGATCCCAAGAATGATCTTAGAGTATTATCTATTTTATAAATCACTAAGACCCTCTCAAGCCAAGTATGAGGCACCGAATCATAAGCCTTCTTATAGTCAATCCATGCAGCCGACAAGTTCCCTCTGCCACGTTTGACCTGTTGACTAATGGCCATGTCAATGAGGAGGAGCTCCTTAGTACCACGGGACCGAACCCTACATCCATTCTGAGCAGGTGCCAAAATATTGTTTGTAACAATATGTGTGTTAATTTTTGTAGTCAGAATGGATGTAAGCAGCTTGTAGATGGTAGGTAAGCATGTTATAGGTCTATAATTTTTTGGTTCCGCAGTACTACCAGACTTATGGAGCAGGAAAGTTACACCCGTCGTCATAAAACGTGGGTGTGACCCGATCTCAATTGCTTCTTGGAATTGTGCGGCCAGAACCGAATGTGAGCATCGAAACCATTTAAGCCAAAAGTTATGCAATCCGTCCGGGCCAGGACTTTTCCAATTTTGGGCCGAGCGGATTGCATTACTTACATCTAACGAAGAGATAGTAATAGCGTCCATGGTTTCGATGTTTTCACATTCAGCTCTTACCACATTCATCTAGTCCGCCTCCGTGTGTTCGACCGGTGTGGACCAGATGCCTCGCCAAAATATATTTCCAGTTTCGGCATCCGGTACCTGACCGTCGGACACACGTAGACCGGGTCGATATCGATTTATCCCATTCGCGGTAAACTTTCCTTTGGTCACTATGAAAAATGCGATTCTGCCAAAATCTTTCAACTCGCTTCTTATATCGTTTTATGCGACTTGCCCACGCATAGACTTTTTGCTTTAGGTAGTCTATGCGCTCTGTGGCACAGGCTAAATACTCCCGAGGTTGAACTTCAGTTCCGTCAAAAGCCTGTGTCACAAAACGTATAACACGAGGTCTATGGTTGCCCTCGCTAAAGCAAATTAGCTTAGCTATGAGGGTCCTGAACCTACTAATACGCCTCTCTATTCTCTGTTGCCAAGTGCAGGCCCGGCTTGAGGCACGGTTATCGTCCGGGAACTTTACCCGTGCAACTCGGCAAGCCGCAATAGCCCCACAATAGAGAATAGAGTGCGTATCAGTAAGATCACTACTAGTCTGCAGATATGGGACTAGTAGTGGATTCAAGGCCCCCACTATAGCCAAAGCACGTCTATGAGTGGGGAAGCGAGGCAGACGTGGCTTTACAGTCGAATTTCTATAATTTAGAATCGCATCTTCCAAAGCCCTCCTCAATTGCTCATTATTCTGGGTACTTACCTCAATGCTCTCATGACTAACCTCTTCCACAGCGTAATCAGGCTGGGAAATCACTGGTGTTGATATGATGTGTTGCGGTGGCAACGCCACAGCCTGGTTACACGGCGGATGGTCCACCACTTGAGCACTGAGCACTTCACGTAGGAGTTGATCAAGCACAGTGTCATTCAACAATTTTGAGCGCTGGATGACCCGTACCTGATCAGATAGTCGCTGCTCGTTAACCGCGACTGTTGGTTCAAGGGCCTGAAACAAAGGCAGCATCTTAGACCGGTACGCGGTCAGGTTAGCACCTCCCTCAGTAGCCCTATAGAACGCGCGCATGACATTTTCATTCATCTTCTGTGTCCACTTCATGCGCTGCGCTCTTCCGTCAGCGGCGGGGACCGGTCGCTGGGCAGTGCGCCCTGCAGGTCCCAAGCCAGCTGACAGTGGGGGTGGGCCTCGCCGCACAGGTGTTCGCGGCGGTCGAGGCGACGGCGGCAGCTCGTCTTCGCTGCTCAACACATCAGTCGTCTCAGGCGGCGTTTGGAATTCCTCTTCATCCGAGGACGAGGATGTGGAGCTAGCCGAGGCGGGCTGCGGTGGTGATATTTGGAGCGCTTGTTGTGCCGCCCTTGCACGTGCTCTGGTGATCATCTTTTGCTTTATTTACATGACTATGTTTACTAAAAATATAAATAAAATAAAAAATCTCTCAAAGACACGTCTGTCACGGGCGGTGTCATATTTTATTATTATTATTGTATGTACTGTGTGAGAAGCGAATAAATAAATGCATGTATGTTTATATGTTTATATTGTCTTTCTAATGTCTATACCTATTGAGTTTTTCTGTTTTGCCTATGTCTATATTGTCTATGTTGATTCCATTTCGGTATCAGCTTTCCTGTAACTCCAGAGGTGGAGTGTGGTCCACAAAACAAGCTGGTCTCAATCGCATTTCAATGGACTCTATTTCCCACCTGTAACCATCGAGAGTGCGTAGCTACAATACTTTTGTACCACGCTACTTGCAACACCAACCACATAGGTAGCTTTATCAAAACTAGCTGCTGCTCGCGCCTTCACCCGCATTTTATCTGGATAAAAAAGCATATATATTCCAGGTTCCAAACTATATCCATACCAAATTTAAGCCTAATCGGTTCAGTAGTTTTTGCGTGAAAGAGTAACAAACATCCATACACCCAACCTTACTAACTTTGTCATTAATAATATTAGTAGGATTGGATAATAAAAAAAGCATAAAATAGTTGAACTCATCGATATATGTATATGTAATGGTTGAACTCTAGTTAAATTTAAGTTTAACAAAAATTAAGTGAATTACGCATACATATATACGTATACAAATAGAGTGAGAATAGTAAAGTAGGTAGTTATATACCCTGCATTCCTAAAATAGATAGATAAACAGCTTCCTGATCAGAAAGTCAAATTTTTAACCTGTCAAGTGCTAAAGGCACACACAGGTTACCTAAGAAGTAAAATGCTTTTTTTTTGTTTTCGGGTTGAAAAATCTGTAACCAGATACCACATTGTATGTAGGGTTTAGTATGGTTATGTGGGGATGTCGAAAAGAAGCTTCGACGACCCACTAAATAACCCCCCGGTGGCCGGCCTTCATGCGTGATCAATGGGCCTGGGAACTCCGATGAACCGCGCCAGGCCCATCTTGCAAAACCAAATTGGCACCTCTCCGGGGCGTTTAAGTACGGCCCCGCTGACGTCTCGTGAAAATTACGATGGCACGTGCCACATAGTACCATTGCCCTCCCGGGGTCTGCCTTAGGGAAGCTGGAGCCCTACTCCAACTGCCCGCAGACCCAGGTGGGTCCCCTAAGGAAATGCCGCGGCGCCCTCATGGGGCAGGCGGCACGGGGCGGCCGTAGCGCGCTGCTTGCCGCCGTCTCCTCCGAGCGGGATCGGCTCTCCAACGATCCCGCTCGGCGGCTTCTTTCTGGACCATAACGATCTCACAGAAAGAGACCACGTCCTTCCACGCCCTCTCATCTACAAGCATAGCCGCGACTACACTGGGCAGAGAGAGATGCTGCCCGATCCCGTTAACTAGTATCCGCCTTTCAGCACTCCACGCCGAGCATGTCTCGAGTCCCGATGGCACCCGCAATGGTGACATTGCGGTGTCGGTTCAGTCAAGTAAAATGCCTAAATCAACCTGTATACTTATATCTCAGAGTTGATTTTGAGTGGTTTGTTTCATTTGGGCAGTATGAATTTCAACTTTTACAAGTAAGCGTAGCAAACGAGTTTTCGAGAACGTGACACATTCTCGAAAACATTTCCTTTTTGATAGGTTGCGGCTCGTGCTAGTCCTGTATGTAGGTATGTACATATGTATGTATATCAACACCTAGTCACAGATAATATAATACTACTATATACGACCTCATCATCATCAGCCCGTACACGTCCACAGCTGAACATAGGCCTCCCCCAAACGACGCCACGAATAGCGGTCCTGAGCCACCTTCATCCAACGACTCCCTGCGACCGCCAGTATGTCGTCGGTCCATCGAGTGGGAGGTCTTCCCACACTCCGTTTCGCATTGCATCGCGGTCGCCACTCGAGAACCTTTACTCCCCAACGGTTATCGGTTCTACGAGCTATATGGCCTGCCCATCGCCACTTCAGCCTGCTGATTCTGAGAACTATGTCGGTAACTTTGGTTCTTCTACGAATTTCCGTATTCCGGACCCGATCGCGCAGAGAAACTCCGAGCATAGCTCTCTCCATAGCTCGTTGGGTGACTTTGAGCTTATGCACAAGGCCTATAGTGAATGAAAAAGAAAGTATACCTACATGACCTAGTCACAGATAATTTATTACTATGTTACGTTCTTTCTAATGACCTCTTGATTTTGCCAACATGCTGCAACGTAAGACAGGCGATTGCATAATAGATTACAGTTTATACGTGTTTTCTACATGAATGCATCTTTAAATAGCGCCTTGAGACCAGTGGCGTCGGTTAGGTGGGTCCATTGATTGTCGCCTGAATGGCGGAAGATTACATTTAACTACTTGTTTCTGCCCGCGGCTTCGCTTAAATGAATGAAGGAATGAACACTTTATTGTACTTAAATATAATATATTTATTAACAAAGAAAATAACAATCAAATAATATAAACAAATTAAACTAGTATTTACAATTGAAACAATTGAACTAACTGCAGACTGTTGCAAACAATCTACAGATAGCTCAACTGGTCCATATCAATACCAGTAGTAAGCGTCCCCAAGACGCTGGCTGCATAGCCCCGCTGTATGGCAATGCTAATGCGCTGCGGTACCTTATACTTAAATTAACATGAATACAAAATCTTATATCTAAATGAAAAAATAAACTGTACAAAAGGCGGCCTTATCGCTGAGAGTGATTTCTTCCAGGCAACCTAGGGACCGAGAAAAGATATAAGAAAAAGGGTGGTGATACTGCACAGATAGTAAATACTAGAACTATTATAATACATTATTTACAATACAAATTTTGTGAATTACTTAATCTGGGTCTCTTCAAGACAATAGTGAACAGTGTGAGTGTGCCTACTCGGAAAAGGAAAACCGAACTTTTTTTTTCGTGTTCGTGCAAAACCAACTCTTATGTTCATTGCATAAGATTAGCGTTTGCACGAAAAAGAATCAGAAACTTCGATTTCGTTTTTAAGAGTACGGGCCCAGGTGTCTTCTAGACCTTCGTGATACAACATCACTTTCAATCAGGTGAGATTGTGGTCAAACGAAGGTACTATTAAAAAAAACATAACTACTTATATTATTATCTAGCTAACCTAGAAACAAAATAAACTAAAACAATAGGTACTTTAAAAAAAACAATAATTATAAAAGGTAACAAGAAATTAAGCCGCAATCATACCTGAAGTTACAGAGAAAGGAAATAATTAAATGATTATGATTAGACACATGAAGAAAGTAAATGGGACTTCAGTTTGGATTTGAAGGAGTTGATGGAAGGAGCAAGTCTGATATCGACAGGCAGTCGATATCAAACGAGGCTTGCGTTGTTTCTATGGAAACGTAAAAGGTTGTTTATATCCAATGGGAACTGATTTATGGAATTTATATCTATGTTTGATTACAGGCTTAGAGGTGCTACATAATTTCGAGATCAATCTGCTTAGTAATTTCGGCGTGAAGTAATAACCTTCCATCCATCCAAACTCCTCCGACGTCCTGAGTAGCTGGCGCGACTTTCGCCCGGTGCGCTATTGAGATCATCATGACATAGATAATAAAATGCTTTATTGCACACTTTACAAAACAATTTACAATAAAAAAATTGTACCAATTTTGTACAAAAAGAATGTGACAATTAGACGTAGAGTCTTATCGGTCACTAGCAATCTCTACGACGAACCGTGGATGGATAGGATCGTTAGATTGAACGTGGGAATCTGTATGCATACAACGAACTCAAGATCTGTATTTTATTAATATACTGACTGAATTATATGTAGGTTCTCAGAGTTTCCTCAATGAGAAGTTTTCATTAAGAACGGAACGGATATACAAACGTACTTTCCGCTTCATTTGGAAACTATGTCCCTAGTATGAAACTATGTGTGATTTTATTGAAATTTTCCATACGTAATCGGATGAAAAATAGCTATGTTTGCAGTGGTTTAGTTTTTGAAAAAACATAATGATGTTTATATGAGAGCGAAAATAATTTTGACCACCAAATCGAGTCATCTTCAAGCGATTTTTTATGCATCATAGACACCTTTATTCGCAAATCTGTCGCGCTGCAAACATCATAAATATATTCAAAAATAAAAATAATCAAAAATATTTTTGAAATCAATCGTTTAATCAAAATTAATCGGAAAGTATGAAAAAATATCAAAAAATGTTGCCAACACCAAGCACACGCACAAAGCCACATGACATCTTCGTATTAGATGGTTAGACGCACTTTCTCACTCATAGTGTGCCTCATTTCATTCTACGTGAAACAACAACAAATCTGCATGGGAAAATCCATTTTTGTTTGGGAGAGGTTCGTAGCCTTCTTAATATAATTGCCTAGACCACATTTTTCTGTCTAGCTCGTTGTTTGCTGATGAAATTAAAAGGACATGAGCTGACTTGTTTGTTTTAAATACTAGAGCAACGCGTGCATCGTTTATTGCGTGAGCTGGGTGCTTCTTTGGGGTAATAGTTTCCCAGTAGTTCTGTGTTCTACAGCACAGAAGTACTGGATATTAAGTTTTTGGGTGGTTATCTCGGTTGTCTCGAAGCATCCAAACGGCTGAAACGATTTTGATTAATTAGGTATCAAAATCCACGCATACTCCTTTATCGTTTGACTTTTAAATAGTGAAAAAACGGAAACAGGGTCGGTTATTTGCCATATACGTATTTTGCTACCAGTGGAAACTTTATAAATAGCCCTCAGCATAAGTACATGAAACATTCATGTATTTATATAATATGCACTACATTGTAATTTTCTACCTGTAAGTTTTCCTAAAATTCCAAAATCAATAAATATTCCATTCTGATTTACTTTTATAGTTTTCAATTAATTCAAGGTCTGTTGCGTGACGATGTTAAGAGGCCCGACGGCATGACTTTAGTCCCTTGGGAGCTGGGGAGGCCTATTGTGTGGGACGCTACATGTGTCGACACACTTGCGCCTTCCCTTTCAAGGACATCCGTGAGGGCTGGTTCGGCGGCAGATTTGGCCGAGGATTTCAAGAGGCGCAAATATGCAGATCTCGACAGAGCCTACGCATTTGCTCCCCTTGGAGTCGAGACCCTAGGTCCGTGGGGTACTGACGCTCTCCGGGTTTTCAAAAAATTATCTGAGCGCCTGGTCGAAGCGACTAGAGATGAGTCCGGTATTCAATAACCAACTCAGTACCTGTTAGCATGGTCCTAAAATATCTAACGCTATTGTAAAATCCGCATACCGCTAGGGAATAACTATGCAAAGCGAGCATCGCGCCCTTCCGACCGTGAGCCATAACTACCCAACGCTTCAATACCTGTGCTTACCTAACTATCATCTACGCATAGGTACTAGCGGACCGTCCACCCGTAAAGTTATGTAGCTGCAACAAGTATTTAGTATTTTTAACCAAATCGGTTATAAATATATTGGGTCGAAATCAGGACAGGTATAGAGTATTGTAACGTTATTGAGTACCAGTTGCTACTAGCGGTATTGAAACAAAATATCCAACTAATAACCGGTAGCCAAAATACCTAATAACTCCCATCCTTAGAAGCGACGCGTGACCCGAGAGCTGGTGAGTATCTGGCGCAGCGCATTAGCATTGCCATACAGCGGGGCAATGCAGCCAGCGTCTTGGGGACGCTTCCGACTGGTATTGATATGGACCAGTTGAGCTATCTGTAGATTGTTTGCAACAGTCTGCAGTTAGCTCAATTGTTTCAATTGTAAATACTAGTTTAATTTGTTTATATTATTTGATTGTTATTTTCTTTGTCAATTAATTTGTAAAGATTAAAGATCAGTATTTTTTTAAATAGTACTACTTTATCTACCCAAATATCATAAACCCTCTCTAATGCATTCAAAAACCATAGGCAATGACGAGCATTACCAACCAACAGAAATAAACGGAACTGTAATGAACTCATAACCTACTGAAACTACGGTTTTCAGTAGGTTAGAGTTCATTACAGTTCCGTTTATTTCTGTTGGTTGGTAATGCTCGTTATAGAGTTTAAATTTGGAACAGGTGTCAAATTCAAGTGAGTGTGCTATACTAGTATTTACATTCTAACTATAAATCGCACGACATTTTGATCTCGAGTGACACAAGAAAAGTGAATTTGTTCGTTTGTCTATGATTTAAAAAAAATACAGATATTCGAAACGCCGCCATTTCGAGCTGTCCATAGACCAATTAGTATATTTCGTAAGTAGCTGGAGCTGTCATTTGTTCGTTAGCTTTTTATTTCCAGTTACGAGTAGACAAATTTTCTGATAAGTTGAATAAGTTCTTTATAACTGTCGAAAATGAGTGATAGTGATAAATAATTTGCTTCTGTATGTGTTCAATTTATTTTTTATTGCATTACACTGGTAACAATGCTGGTCATTTCCCTATGGTTCCTGAACCCATCATAGAGCCCTTATGATATTTGGGTAGATAAAGTAGTGTATGAACTGTACATAATTAGGCATTACAGCACTCGTGTGATGCTATTAAGAAACTGGCCTTCGGCTCGTTTCTTAAACCCACACTTGTGTTGTAATGCCCTCCATTATGCACAGTTGCATAAACTACTATTCCTTTGCACGCACATATAGTACGATAAGGCTTGATACATACAGCATGACAGATGTACTTCAGAAGAACCATATTTATGTAGTCATTAGCTTATTATAGACAAGTTATATTGATGCCTACCAACTCTTGCGCATAGAATATCTAAATACATTGCCGATAGACACAGTATTTTTTACTTCTGCAGGCACATTACTTCCTCTTTTTAACCGACTTCAAAAGGAGGAGGTTCTCAATTCGTCTGTATGTTTTTTTTTTGTATGTATGTTACGCGATATCTCCGCCAATTATGGACCAATTTTGAAAATTCTTTCACTATTGCATAGAAAATGATTACCCCACTCCATAAATTTTTATCCCCAGGGGATATTAATCCCGCAAAACTTAAAAGTAAGGGAATATGAAGTCGGTTTATCGTTTTTTAAAACACGCAAAATATTGTTTTTGGTGCTTGTATTATGCTTCCACGTAAAGACGTTTTACTTTTACTTTTTTACCTAGTTTTAAAGTCAACTTTTTCGAGTAATAGGCGAGGCAATGATTCGCACCATTATTACGTTTGGTAGAGCTGAAAAATATGCATGAGAGTACACTTGACTCGAAATTCCCAATTATTTTGTTAAAATTTCGTCGCAATTTTTACAGACTTCGGAAAAAAGGAGGTTGATCTATTTTCGGCTTTATGTATTTTTAATGTGTTTTCGTCCATTTCTACGTTAATTACGGACCGATTTTAAAAATTATTTCGTTATTGTATAGAATGACCCCGTGGTTTTAGGTTTTTTCAAAACAATCAAATTATTTCATTTATCTGCTTAGATCCTAGGTCTTGTAAGCGCCGCGTGACCCGAGAGCTGGTGAGTATCTGGCGCAGCGCATTAGCATTGCCATACAGCGGGGCAATGCAGCCAGCGTCTTGGGGACGCTTCCGACTGGTATTAATATGGACCAGTTGAGCTATCTGTAGATTGTTTGCAACCGTCTGCAGTTAGCTCAATTGTTTCAATTGTAAATACTAGTTTAATTTGTTTATATTATTTGATTGTTATTTTCTAGGTCTTGTTATACCTTTATTGCAACCTTTATTCACAATAGCCTAAATATTAAAAACGAACTTAAATAAACCATACCGTTGAATAGTACCTAAGTACATAATGTATATGTACGTAATATACTGACCTCCATATAGTGGTGCTATCCGTATCCTTGATCTCTTTAGTGAGGTGGTTGAGGAGAGCAGCGTTGGCATTGGTGTACCACTCTACAGCCTCTGTCATTGACGTGCCGTCGTTTATTTTAGCCCTGTGAACAAGGTATTAGAGTTTTATAAACTTAAAAAAGACAATTAAAAGTTCTTTCTTAGTTTTTTTTTTCAATTGTTTCCAGTGTTTCATTATTCACTGAATCTATGTTCAACTCTTTGAAAGTACAACCTTGTTTGATACTTTATAGAGAAGTCATTTTGTTCGTCCAAGTTTGTTTGTATCATACAAAGAACTTGTAGGTACGACCTCCGGTTGTACGTAAGTAGTACTTATTATGTCCATGGTATTATTTTTTATTTGCTTATGGTGGCTTTTTTTGTGAACTAAATAAACCATCTATCTTTTGTATCACTCAGGTAGGCCTATTGAGATCGCCACTTGGTGAGTTCACCCTTGGAAGCTGCGGCGTTCATAGTTCGCCACCCTTGCAGCTAAGAGGAACTGTAGGATTTTCTTCGGAGTGATGTCTCGCAGCTCATCTGGGCTGAACCCGTGCTTGCCCAGATGAGTGCTATGTTTTTGCATCAGTACTCCGCACTCTCCTAGCAGATGGAGGGGCGTTTCATCTGCCTCCTCACAGAATCTGCAGGATTTTGTGTCGCATAGCCCCAAATTGAACATGTGCTTGTTAAGGCGACAGTGTCCGGTTAGGGCTCTTGTCATGATGCGAAAGTTGTCTCTGCTTAGCGCTAGGATTTAGTTGGTGTACCATCTATCGAAGGCTGTCCATGTGTCCATGGTATTATATTGCCAATCGCCATCTATTAAGCTATTTGGTACTAATAGTCTTAGGATGTTTCCACACCAATCGACCGAGCGTCGATCGATGGCATCGATTGACGTTAATCCACGTTGATCGATTGGTGTGGTAGCTTTGGTTGATCGACGGACACCGGTCGACTAACCAATCAATCGACCCCGATCGATGCCAGAGGTGTAGTAGAAAGAAACTATCTCTTGACGTTGACGAATCCATTTCACTATCGATCGATGCCATCGATCGACGTTCAATCAATGTGGTAACAAGGAAAACTCTTCATTAGTTAGAAAAAATTACTCGTATTATGTAGGTATACCAAATGAACTATGCGCCAATATCTTTTAAGTCACCGAGTGTTTTTGCCTAAACATGTATTGGGAGTATGGTTATTACTAAATAAATAATCAAAATTTGTTGTGCTATTATTCTAGTAGAGAAAACAAACTATTATTAAAAAGTAATTGTTATTTCAAGCAACTAATGAAAACAATAAATTTGGGCAAGGAATCCGTGCAATTTCGTGATTTTTTGTAATACGCCTCTTAAAAGTAACTGGAAGCAATGGCGTCCTTTGACCGCACTCCAAAATAGTTTAAAATAATACTCTGTACCGAGTTAATTGCATGTTATAGCGGACTCTCTAAGCTGTTGTGATAACCCTAGGAAAGCGTCGACACCTATGTGTTTTCCTATTCTGTGGCAAAGCTAACATTTGCACCCCGGCTAATTTGAGGCAGGCAAATAAATGGACCGAGGGATATTGAACCTGTCCCCCAAAAATCCAGCAGTAGGTATGTATAATCAATTAAAGTTGAATCAAACTGGCATCAATAGAAAGGTTTTCATTCTACCTCATAAAAATATGCCGTAGAAAATTATTACTTGTACAATCAGATAAAATACCAAGTTGCTTTTTAGAGAGCTAATCGAATTTGAAACCATTATAATAAATAAAAAATATAATATATATGTATATCAAAAAAGCTTCTTATAAGATTTTATCTAAAATCTTAAGATTTTGTCATAAACAGTATTACCTCGAGACCTCAACGCGAAGAAGGGAAGGGAAAAAGGATAGCTTCAACAGCCACACGAAAATGACCTTTATATTAGGGATGTAAACGGGTTAATTACGATACCTTTGACGTTCATTAAATCCTATCCTTATCTTTGAAAAGCCTTGTTGGTAGTGCAGAAGGTATAACAGCTACGAAGAGTACGCGAAAATGCTAAAATGGCTTTAAAAAGGATTGCCAGATGAATCCCTAGAGTTACCTGAACTTTAGAATGCAATCCAATCATTCTCTGATAAGAAATAAACTGTTTATCTCTTCACTGTTTATAGTGGAAAAGAATAATAAAATAAGTTAATTTGTGAAATAATATGGATATAATTTAACATTTACTAAATTGAAGCGAACATAATATTAAATAGTTTAAATTGAACGTAGATAGTAATCAAGAATTTTGAAAAATAAAATAGTAATAATTATGTTATGTTATATATAATGAAATTAGAACTTGTATTTACGTTTGAAACAATTGAGCCAACTGCGTACTGTTGCAAACAGTCAACAGTCTATATAGGTGACTCAACTGGTCCATATTATGTTATGTTAAGCTATTTAACGTGTAAATTTATTATTAACCAATAAAATCTTGAATCTTGAAGTAGGTACGGAAAAATCTAACGTAGTTCCGTGATTTTTCTACCTCGAATACTGACAATATTTTCTTAACATCTGTGTGAAAATAAAAATACATTTATAGAAAAATCACGCTAAATTTACCTACTAGCTGGCGAGTGACAGGTCAGAACCGAGATGCCTGGAGATGCCTCCTTTCGGAGGCTAAGATCGGGTCCCTGAGGCACAGGAGTCGGTAAGTAAAGTTTATTACCGATTGCTAATTGAGGAATGCCATTGCCCGGGCGTCACCTATAAAACCTATGAGTAGCCGAATGAAAAGATTCCATTTTGTTTGAGATTTTTTGTAGCTTTTTTATGATTCATCAATAAATTGATAATAAAGTTTAACGAGTTTTTTATGTACGGGCTGTGTCCTCGATGGCTGCACCTTGTCATTGGTCGTTTAGGTGGAAATGAATGTATGTATGTATCCTTCTAGGTACGAGAAATAATTAAAATAACAGACTTTTGTGACTATATAATGATCGAGTAGGAACTTTGTTACGGGTGCGTTGCCAATCAATCTTTCACTGCAATGTTTACATATGCACAATTGTACATACCAACATAAAACCACCACCAGACCGCCACTACTGAGTGCGGATATTTTTTTTTTTTATTCTTAATTTTTAAGGGACTTTGAGTCATTAAAAATTAAGAATAAAAAATATATATATATATCCGCACTCAGTAGTGGCGGTGATAATAAGAATAGATCCATTTTACATGCCAATAGAAATAGAGAAATACCGATGCAAACAAAAAATAAGGAGAAGAAGAAGTAGATAAGAACTACATAAAACTAGGTCTGTGGCATCAGGAACGTATACTTACTATGCAAATGGGCTGGAAGAGGTCTGAGTGTCACAAGACATACCAAAAATTCTGTGTTAAATTAGCAGTAGTTAAAACTATGTATAAATTATTTTTAATATATTTTTAGAAATAAAGGCTTATTATTAATATTATACATGCCAATAAATATTGGAAAAAATATGATTTTAATCACGCAAACCGTTCGTTTTTTTATATCGATCATAATGCAGCCAGGCGATTGTTTATTGTTTTTCAATGAACAAAAACTTAATAAAAAAACTGTATAAAGTACAACGGAACACTGGAAAACCTGTAAGTTGAAAACAGTGCCGCACCTTCCCCGCCCCAATATAAAATAAAAATAAGATAACTGTGCAAACTGAAACTTAGGTTAATTGTTTTTTGCAGCCGATTAATCTAACGTCATTATCAAGTTTAACCTTTTCCTAACGAGTGAAGGAGTGGCATGTCACACCCATTAAAAGCTTTTACGATATTCATAGAAAAACTCACAACACCCACTCTAAATGATTATTGAATAATGCATGTCAGTTATGAGTATGACACAGTTTCAGTAGAATTTCTAAGTAATCGCTTGAATATGCTAGATATTATAAAAACCTTGCCTTGTGACTAGCATAATTGCTAGCGTGTTCCTGTACTTAGTGGAAGGTTGCGGGTTCCAGTCTAGTCTATGTCGCACATTTTTGGGATATTATTTTTAAAACCTTAGAATTTTATTTTCCCTAAAAGTGGGTAAGCAAGAGCATTTCTTTTTGGACTTTGCTATCAAGGAAAACCATACGAATATACTGAATATAAAGCATTCAAAACTTGAAGCGACTTTTTGATTATTGGTTCCGCTATTTTCCTACATTTTTATCGCTAACAAGATGAAATATTATAGCAAAAGGTATATTGAGTAGAATGCGCTGAAATCAGAAGTATATCCAATGATGAGTGAAACAACTGAAAGAACTACGTTCTCAAAAGCTGTTGGTTGCTTGTTGTCATTTCAATCGTTACATGTTAATTTATGACTGGAGCTATTCGAGCAATTTCTCGACAATCTTCAGATCACTAAGTATTTGGAATAACTTTGCCTTATCATTCCCTGTGTAAGAATCGACCCCTCCAACTCAACCCGTGTCGTAAGAGCCGACTTACGAACGTACCATAGGAAGGAAAGCTTCCAGCTGTGTAAAGAGGCCAGCGGCAATATACATATATCAGTCATCTGGTACCCAAAACACAAGCTCTGCTTAGCTTGAGGCTAGATGATGCTGTGTAGATAGTCCAACATTATTTATTTATTTATAAACGTAATACATATCAATTCTATTTTTGGATGGAGCGGCTCAGGACCACTATTTGTGACGTCTTATGGGGAGGCCTATGTCCAGCAGTGGATGTGTATAGGCTGCTATGATGATGCTATTTTTTGTATTAGAATAATATTTATCTACATAGGTCCTGGGATAGTTTTTTTATTTTCAAATACTTAGCTTACGAGTGTACTAATTTGTGCTGCGGTGGAGTTTGTAATTTGGTCTAAAAAAATTATACCTAAACCAAAAGTAAAACTCGACAATGTAAAGTTTGAGGAGCACCTGCTATCTCGGTAGACCTCCAATTTCGCCTGACGTAAAATAGCCTATAACCACCGGGGATTTTGAGACAAATCAAACAATACCTCATTTGTTGAAATCGGACAAGTAGTTTCCGCTCCATAGGGGGACACAAAATCAGCTACATATGTACAAACATACATAAGGTGCCAACCATAACCCTACTCCGTTGGTAGTCGGGTAAAAATAATCCACTCGGTATTCCCAGGTAAAATAAATAATAGAAAACTGTTCTCGGTCAAACCACTAATCTCTTAAGAAACAAATGAACATCCTCTAATGGAATGCAGGGAGAACAATTAATCTTTATTTGAGAAGATCCTCTCGAGACAGATTGCTGTAATCAACGGTATCATTGTGTTTTATTGTGCAATTGAACTCTGATCCACCATAAACATTATTCTCACCTTTGGAAAAGTCCTGAATAAATCCTTAAGCCAGTGAAAAGACGGTTAAAGGAACAGGTAGGTCGTAAACGGTGCTAACGTCGGATTTCTATAGAATCCAATGGGTTATTAAAATGAAAATGAAGCTGAAGCCAAACAGTAAATTTTTTTGAGTTGTAAATCCCCTGGATTAACCTGTATTCACTCTGACTCTTATGCCACCGCCTAATATAACGCACTGTTTTCTGGTGAAAATGCACGTCTTTTACTAAACAACAAAAACCGAATTTTTAAAGAAAAACCGAGCGCAGCATTCCATTAAAAATTCACGAAACTCCACTTACGTCGCTGTCTTCGGAAAATGGATCCTAAGGCCGGCTTCCACCAAATTCTTTTGACATGATTAGCGAACAATTTTAATTCAGTGTATGTTAAATTGACCGTTTTGCTTAAGGGTGATGTCTATTGAAGAGTTTTAAAGTGAATAGGGACAAAGTATAACTTGATAATTGACTGCCATCCCAACATAACATTTCAGCGCAAATCGCTGATCGTAGATATATGAAAAGAAGTGTCAATAGATCAAACCAAACTGTCTCTAAAACTGACTCTCAAACGTGGTGGTTTTGAACTACCATCGAAGTCTTTAAATAAATTGTCGGGGCTCGCTTCGCTTGTTATTTTGTAATAGATAATTTTGTTGTTTTCTCCAAAAACAAAAAAATGCTAGTTCGCTCCACTTGCCGTTACTTGCACTTGTTGTTATGATGTGGGTCGGGATTGCCAACCTCATTCATTCTTTTTGTAGGGGGTGCTTGGTAGATAACAACCCCCACCTACGCTACGCCATACTGAGTATGTGCGTCCTGAATGACGACGGCATACCGCCTATGGCGGATTGCGGAACGGATTTACACGATGAAAGGTATACAGGATAGGATGCACGCGGAATAGTTGATGCGTGCGCGCGTAAAATCGTCAAAAATATTACATCATATCATAGTATCTAACATGTAAGGTATGTTATCATGATTGGAAATCTTTAGCAAGAAAGTCATCAAATTAATTTTCAACATTTCACTATCCGCGAGTAAAAATCCAAATAAACGTATTATTGAGCGTTTCCGCCAGTAGAATGCGCTTCTGTGAAATTGCGCAGTCGTTCGCACTCCGGACAAGTTCAAATGTGTCGAACATTTGTTTAATACGCCGTTCATTACGCCTACGCGGTACGCCGTCAGGACTTGCACTAAGGATGGTGTTCTTCTAAAAGGAAATGAAAATATTACATTTTAATTGGCGTTTTAGACAGATTCAAAACAAACGATAAAGACGAAGCTTCTGATCGTCTAATTATCTCTCATAGAACTAAAACAGCAACTATCAAGAAATCTATCATGCACTAAGTAACAACCATCCTCCAGGTAATTCCATTAACAAAGTGGATGGGATCGGAAAAGTTAGATTAAACTCAGAACTTCTCAAGCTTTCCTTGATCGATTGCACCACTCTACAACTTAAATGTCCACGAGAGTTCTAAGTTACCAACTTGATAATATCAACCTAATTAGCAGACACCTGTCGAGAACTTGCATTGTGGTAGATAAATTATTGGATTAACTACGTCTGTGGAAGAATGGGAAGGGGTTCTACTGCAGTGGTATAATACAGGATTAAAATGATATTAGTTATTCCTGGGGTCAAGCATTCGCTCTACAATAGGATTATAGTAACTCCTTGGTCTTAACATATAAGAAATACTGTTATTGCTTTTTCTTTTATTTCTTTCAAAAACAGAGTAAAATTTTAAAAATACATAAAACACCTACCAAATAATTTTTTGGAAAAGTAGTAGGAGTAGGTACCTACATACGTAGTACTTTGATGAAGCTATCTCTAATTAGATGAAATAAAAATTTAGTTGAGCTAGTTATTGTGAAATACTCTTGGACTAGGCCGTGGCCTCTAGGCCGTGGGGCCGCGGCATAGAATATCGACCCCTCCAACTCAACCCGTGGATGTAAGAGCCGACTGAGGGAACCTACCAGAGGAAGGGCAGCAGCTTCACCAATACGCCTGCCAAGCGTGGTGATTATGGCAAATCCCCCCCTACATGGGAGATTATCCACTCGACATCGTAGCAGTCGCAGGGAGTCGATGGATGGACCGACGACATCGTAGCAGTCGCAGGGAGTCGATGGATGGAGGCGGCTCAGGACCGCTATTTGTGGCGTCGGTGTCGTACGGGGGAGGTCTATGTCCAGCAGTGGACGTGTGTGGGCATCAGCCCATCCATCATCAGATGATGATGATGATGATTCTTGGACTAGAAATAGCGAACGACTTAAAGTTCAAATCACAGTCAACTTCAGCCTAATAATGTCGCTCTAAAAGTGACTCACGAACGTGGCGGTTGAGCATGAAAAAAGCACCAACAAAACTGACTCTAACAGTGTCTCTAAACCACAGATCAGAACAACTCTCTAAACGTAGTGGTTCAGCTTGAGCAGTTTTAGGATCAGGTTTGTTCACTTTTAAAACTATAATATTTCGGTACCTGTACCGTAATGTTAGCTAGGATATATGTACGTATATTTGAAGTACTTTATGAAGTTAGAAGATTTATTCTGTACTATTCTTCATAGGCTTCTGATTTTCATTTTTTTTTTGTAGTCAAATAATACAAACAAAAATAAAAATATCTATTAATTTAACTTTCATAAACTTAAATAAATCGATTTTAGTTTAACGAACAAAAACAGGATGTATTAAGATGAATACCAGAATTTACCTCAAGTCGTTGAGCTCAGTGAGGAACACGTATTCAGGGATCGCCAACGAGCGGTTCTTGAAGACCAGGAGAGGTAAGTCCCCCATCTGTTGGATGGCTAGGTCCGTGGCCGCGAACCGCTGGGTTAAGTTCGACCTGTGCGCAAAATAACCACATCACACTGACTATTAAACTAACAACATGTGAAAGTTTGGATTTTTAGATGTTTGAATGTTTGAACCTATTCAAGCCAAAACAACTGAATAGATCAATAGAGCTGAAATTTAACATAGATGTAATTCTAGACTTGGCATGGCATGGAGAGAGACCTACATATTCTTATTATTTAGTCGGCGCTTAGTCGCCGATGGGAACCTAATGAAACTCGCTGCCTGCTTCTTTTTTTCCGGCTAATTACAATCTGGGTCTCTTCAAGACAAGATTTAATAGGTGTTTTCTAGACTTTCACGATGCACCGTCTACCACATCGTCGGTCCATCAGGTGAGATTGTGGTCAAACGAACTACTGTTTAAAAAAGGCAGTAGTTTCCTTCTTGTGTATTAGGTATTCAACATGCCGCCGTCAAGCGCGGTAATTGCGGCAAAACCTCCCTCGTTCGAAGAATTTTCAGCAGAGGACTAAATAAGGGCTGATGATGTTTTTTTTTATAAATAATTTAAGGGTTGGGGGAAGCCTTCAGAGGCCTAACCAGTGGGACGAATGAAATTAACTGAGAACGAAAAGGATAGAAAGGATAACAATAAGTAGGTAGGTATAGTGGATACTTAATCACGCTTATCATATGAATGCGAATGTTTGGATGTATGGATGGATGTTTGTAAATCTTCACACCAAAACTACTGAATGGATCGAGCTGAAAATGATGTTTGCATACAGGTAATTTCAGGCTTGGAATCAAACATAGTCTACTTTTTGTCCCATAAATCATGGGATCTCATGGGATAAAAATCCCGTTTAACGTTTCCATAGAAACAACGCCTGAGAAGCCGCGGGCTGAAACTAGTTAATAATAAATAGCTCAATAATAATCTAAAATTCTTAAGGTATAAATTATGCTTCAAAGGCTGTTGGCAAAGCTGAGAGAGCAGCTAAGTTTATTTTATTACGTTTGATATAAATCTTCGTAATTTACTTGTATTTTCTTATTTTGAGACAAACACACACAAAACAAGTACAATTAACTCGGGAGGTTAAAATCAAATAAAGTTACACAAAGGAGCCAAATCGGAGTCCAGAGAGGGTAAATAATAATGCTTTGAATAACAAATACTATCTCCCAAGAACGATGGAATGGAACCCTTCAGAATTTTTCCGTTTAAGGTTTCAGGAAAATGTTTCTCGTGTAACGAATACCGAACTTAATTATACGAACACAAAAAGAAAAGAATACGAAACACAAACAAAAGATGATTGATGTTTCAGACACACATCCGTAAATTTAATTAAGAGAGAAGATTTTCATTCCATTTATGAAATTATCTTTTGAATTCAATTATGGAATAATTGGCTGAACAGCCAGTATCTAATATAAAAAAAAGTATCAGGCTTTTGAAATTTGGTCCATCAAATTAAATGAAAAGAGGATGGTGTTGAGCGGTGAAACTTTATGATAGCAAAATAAAAATCTTACAATCGAGTTTTACAAAAGGTTACCTTCTCTTATCGTCAGCAAATTCAACTTAGTTTCTCTGTTGGTATTTTTGCATATTCCGTTGTAACGGAAGCAATCTTAATGTATTTGTGATGAAAACATTCGTAGTAAAATCTCAATGCATTTATCTGTTGTGTTTGTAAACATTTCACGAGGAAATGTTCGGAGTACATTTACATAAAGTATTCATACGGATTATGTAGGTATACCTAAATATTATACGAGCTGGTAACCAAGGACGAGTGCCGGTAACAGTGTTTGTATAAAAATAAAAGAAAATTATCGCTTTTACGCATTCAATTAGCCTACAATTTAGAGGTCTTCAAGGCTAGAGTAAACAAGATTCTTCTAGGCAAGCGTACTACATCCTTGGCCGTATCATCAGGTGAGAAAGCGGCCCAATGCAAGCCTAAAAACTATAAGAAAAACTTGTATTTCAATAGGTTAGAGAAGCGTATAATAAATACATGCCTCTGGATTCATACGCACTAGTGGTTTCAAAGAATTTTGGCCCGAGCATTTTCATTTAGTAGAAAATAATGCAGTGAAGAATGAAAATTAGGCAATTACTTTTGCTGTTTATTTTTATACTACATCAAATGTGCTATGTGCTTGTTCCATGACTTAGTTATTGGTAAGATATATAGGCCGTGGGGCCGTGGCGTACGAATGTCGACCCCTTCAACTCAACCCTTGGATGTCGTAAAAGCCGACTAAGGGAACCTACCAGAGAACGACGAATGGCCGCAGCTTCCTGAGTATTTTTGAACACCACAGTGCGATCACCAATCTGCCTGCCAAGCGTGGTGATTATGGCAAAACCCCCCCTACATGGGAGACCATCCACTCGGACGACATCGTAGCGGTCGTAGGGAGTCGATGGATGGAGGCGGCTCTGGACCGCTATTTGTGGCGTCGTATGGGGGAGGCCTATGTCCAACAGTGAGAGACGTATATGGGCTGATATGATGATGATGATGATGAAGATATAAATAATACCTACTGGAAATGTTCGCATAGCATTATCTGGCCCCGAAGAATGTAGAGCTTGTGTTATGCTTATGATATAAAAAATAATTAAAATACCTGAGGGTACTTCCATTAGTAAAGATGAAGAAAGCGACTTCAGAACGCTCCTGCTGCAGCCGCGTCACTAGTTTCCCCAGCTCGGTGGCTCTGCTGACCTGAGGACAAAGAAGAACATAGAACTATACAACCTCATAATTTGGTGAGACCAAAAGTTATAAAGCAAAGAGTTTTCATAATCAAGCTTGCATGAAAACTCCTTGCTTTTTCTTTTCTAGTCAGGTACAAGAGCTATAGAATAATAGAATTATTTATAAATTTGAAAGTAGAAGTCTGTCTGCTACCTTTTTACTCAATGAAATTTGGCAGGGAGATAGACGAGAGAGGATCTCTCCGACTCAAAATCCTGGATAATTTTTGTACCTGTGTGTACAAAAAATATCCAGGATGGAAAACCTAAGGAATATTGGTGGAAAATATTTAACGACAATAGTATCATCGAGGCAAAGGTCAGAAGCTCGAAACAATTTTTGGTTTTGAAAACTTTCATTTATTATTTAATTAATTCCTCATTTGTTTTCAAATTTATATTTATCATTTTTTGCTACACATGTGAGATAATGCGTTCTTAATGTTTTTGTTTTAGTTTTTAGTGATAACTTTACTAATACCTTGTTGTTTTCTGTTATTGTTATACATTTTTGTTATGTTTCTATTCATGTCTTTGTTGACATAAAACATCTTGAATTCTTAACTGGAGTATAGAGAAGGACATCTATCCCGTGTTTTTTATCACGGAAAAGTGCGTGTGAAGCCGCGTGCAGAAGCTAGTAATAACTAAAAGTCCTGTTGTTGTTATAAACAACCTCCATCTTTTGCAAGGTTTCAAATGAATACGATTATAGGGGTGACAAATAAACAGGTCCCTTTCAAAACATGGACTTACCACTGTCCTGACCTTCACCTCTCAAGTATTTGGGTCAACTGGGTCCTAACCTAATCGGGAAAACGACCGATAAATCAAATAAATAAACTGATTCGCTACTGAATGTCACACTAATATTATAAATGTGAATGTTTGGATGGATGAATATGCATTACTTCTTCACGCAAAACCTAAAGATCGGATCGGGCAATTTCATAAAAGAAAATGGCTTTTTGAGATGGAAGTGGATGATCAAATCCAAAACCATAAGAGTTAGAGAAAACTCGTAAAAGGAGTCATGGGCTTAATTTATGAGAAAACTTGCTGCTGCCCGCGGCTTGGCACGCGCTTTTCATGTATCCTATGTCCGTCCCCGGGATACCATATACCTCCCTGCCAAATTTCATTAGGATCTGTTCAGCCGTTTAGGCGTGAAAAGGTAACAGACAGACAGGCAGATAAAGTTACTTTCAAATGTATAAAAAATCAGTCAAATGTATTAGTAGGACAGAATCTAAATTATGTACATTTTATTATGGGAATTTTTCAACAAAGTTTACAGAATCCTTTACAAATATATGTTTTATTGAAGATTAACCAAGTAGGTAGTTTTTTAAAAAAAAATAAAAACATGAAATTACTATATAAACAGTTCCTTTCCAATCCGATCCCGCGCGGATTTTACCTCGTTCTTGCAATAACTCTAATAGGCTACTTTTCCCCGACAATGTCGGGCAAAGGTGCGAGGACAGGCTAGTACCTCAATGTCTGTATATACATATGTGTAGTGGTGACAGACATACAGACGCCAGTTCAACACGTTGTTTGTTTGTTGGGGATAAATATGCCGTTTGCAAAAGATGTAAAAGTACTTTTCAGAGCGTGAAAATCTATGATTGACTTTCTTTTTCCTGTTATTTATGAGATGGTTCAGTCATAAATAATAATGAGATTAATTGGAACTTTGTGGTATAATGCGTCATGGTTGAGTAAGTTGAGTTTCTGTTGCGAGTAAAAAAAATATTGCAGTAAAAACAAAATCCATAGCAACATAAAATATATAATAAGTATTTTTTGAAAACTAGCTTTTATGCGCAGCTTTGCTCACGTTTTCCGTGATCTGTTATTCCTGGTCTACTACAGCTATGCACAGTTTATTCCGATATGTCCAATAGTTTTGGCGTGAAGCTAACCTCACAAACATTCATGCATACAAACTTTCGCATTTTTATAGTACTTATCAGTTTTATAAAAAATATCCACACACAGGTGATTTTTTTTAAAAAGTCCATAGTTCTTATTTTATTTTTATGACGCTTTTTATGACGGTTCGCGTCATAAAAAGCGTACCTTTTCCACTGGATCTTGATGCTTCTATGCTGGTAATTTTATTTCCGAGTATGGAGTAGATACTGTTTCCCAGTTTCCACTAGCAAAATGTAATTTGCCTCACGTCAGATCGCGTAAGTCGTGAGCTGGACGAGGTTCATGAAAATGTATTACTGGAAAATGCTGGGAGTAATCAAAGAGTGCTGTTGCACATTTTAAAAGCTATCAAAGTATAGTCAGCTGCTAAAATGTGTAAACACTCCATAGAAGTATTAGTATTAGGATCCGCTATACAAACATTGCCATGAACCTCTACGGTTTTTTAACAGGAGGGGAGGTAAGTTCTTATGTACACAAATACTTTAAAATTATAATAATATTTAATTATAAATAAATAGTCCTTTTCCCATCGGATCCCGCACGGATTTTACCTCGTCCTTGCAATAACCAATAGGCTACTTTTTTCCCAACAAAGTCGGGCAAAGGATATGACAAATACTTTCTATTTTTTGTTTCGTAGATCATATGAAGCGATCCAAAAGCATTGTACTATTTAATTTTAATTATTAACAGTTATATACATATACGTGTGCGAGTGTGAGCACCAACATATACCTAATATGGTTTAATGGCGTAAAATTTATAAATACATATATTTTTTTTATAAATAAATATTATTTTCTATTCTATATTTCGTACCCACTCCATAGAGCAAAAAGCTGTTGCTGTTGTAAGCCTAACCGGCAAACTAGAGATACTTATTATAATATACTTGACATAAGACCAATATTGTACACCTAGTTCACAACAATAAATTCTTTTATATTTAAAAAAATTAAAAAAACCTTTCGAGCTCGTTATACCTCTGAATTTAATACTGTCGATAGGCAAAATAAGTTAACTCAGATTACATAGTACATTGTCCACCTAGGCGAGAAAGTGCCCTATTCCTATCGAGTGTGTCATTTGACTTAAAACACACGAGGTAGGAATCGCATTTTCTGCCGAGTGATACATAGTGCTTTATACTACACCTCAAAAGAAAATAAAAAGCAGAATCAATCTTTTATTTCTGGCGGTGTCATAGAACTTTCACTATCACTCGTCGACATTCTGTAGAATTAATAAAATTGCCCACACCAAATTCAAATTTAGAAATTCCCGCGCCAGCCTTTGTCACTTGGTTTCTTTTTCAAAATATTGTTCGGAAATTGGAAGAGGCATAAGCGGACTCGGAGTAAAAACTTTTTGTCGTTTCACCTATAGTGAAAATAACCATAGCTACCGGACGATCTTTCAGGAAATTAAAAAAATAAACACGTTAGAAATGGATTTCCATACACTTTTCCCTCCCGCTAAAATGCGTGAGAAATGAAATTTCATAGAGTTTTTCCTCCCAGATCCTATACATACGCCTGCAATGACTTACTATATATCTTTTATTTGGAAAAGGAATAGGCAACTTTCCGAGCAAGTGTAGTACAAACATTGTTTTTTCTCGAGCGTCTAAAAAATATATAGAAAATGATACCAGTGCAGTGTCACGTCGCGACGTGACACTGGGATCATTTTCTACGAACTCTTGCTAGCCCTGTATAAATTAACGTCTATTTCGACCATATTGCCACCCGATATTTTTACCAAGCCTGCTCCAATTAAAAACACCATTAGATTCAATGTCAGCACCGCATCAAACCCCTTTTTGACATGGTCTTTTGATACCCATTCTGCGACATCAATTTATTTCGTAGCTAGGACCCGCCCCGGGTTTTGCACGTAGCAGAGCCGTTTACGCCAGCAAAGCTTCTAGTCTTCATGTCTGCCTCTTCTACAGTCATCATATAATTCAGCCAAATTATCATAAAACTTTTTAAAAACCGAATTAAATTCGTCATATAAATCAATTTCAAGAATCACTTCGGTCATTGGTGAAAACCATATGAAAATCCAATTAATTTAGTATGCCTTTGCGGACAAACAGACAGACAGACGCGGAAAACAATGATGTACGAGTACCTAGATGGGAGAGCAGGCAGTGAGTAATTTGCTTCATCTTGGGTTTATTATGATTTTAATTAACTGTAGTCATGTTTATGTCCCTTTGTTTTAACAGCTGGTTCCATGAAAGGTTCGTATAACCAAAAAGTACTTTACTCTTTTGACTACATTACTTACGACATGTCTTTGTTTTTAAATAATAAGTTATATAATTTTTTAATAAATAATATTTTCCTATAGTAATTACAGTTATTGGACAATTTAATCGGTGAATTGCATCGATCCTCTTTTCATTTTTAGGGATCCGTACCCGAAGGGTGAAAGCGGGACCTATTACTAAGCGTCCGCTGTCTATTTGTCAGTTTGTCCGTACGTCTGTCAGCGAATTGTTGTGTTGTTCTAATGAACTGTAAAAATTAGACAGTGGAAATTTTTTGAATGTGTATTTTTCTATATTTTTGTTCGGAAAGTGTTAGTTGAAACTATAAGAATGATAAGGAGAGGTTGCCTCTACTCATACAGGGTGGGGCAAAAGTAATCACCCTATTGGAAAACGCTATAAATTTTGCAAATGGCGCCAAATGTCAATTTGGTTTAGACATTTGTGAAGTAAACAAACGCAAAATACAAATCAACAAGCCATGATTGGTTACTCCCGAGAACGCGCAATATATATTTTTTTTTGCGCAACAATTCTTCGCTTGTGTTGGCACTGCGTAAATTTCGTCACAGATTTCCTGCCGTCCGACACCAACTGGACAAACACAGCGGCGTTTGGCCACTCGCCTTGAAGAGAAAAAATCGTATTTGATACTTAAAAGAAGGACCTCGGATCGAAGTTTAGTGTAATATTTAATAATGAAATAAATATTTTTTTTGTATTTCTTTACTGTGGTTCGGAATCCTTCATATACCTACGAGTCAACTCGCACTTGGCCGGTTAATAAATACCTACTTTTATGAAATTGGTGAATGCCCATATGTAAATAGAATGTGTAGGAGACGATCCGCCCCTAAATGAAGATTTTATTGTTTCACGCACGTTTCACTAGAGAAGGATTATTTAGTTAATGTAATTTACATAGAATTTGCATATCCCTTAAATAAATTATGCTAACGGTGACAGATTATTGGCTTATAAATGATCGAATTTCTATGTTGGGGTGATTGTCCCTCGATTGGGATTAACCCCTTCGCAATCGAGTTTTATCTATACTAATATTATAAAGAGGAAAGATTTGATTGTTTGTTTGCATTGAATAGGAATCCGAAACTACTGAACCGATTTGAAAAATTATTTCACTGTTGGAAGCTATACTATCCCCGGGTAACATCGGGTATATTATATTTTCAAAAATATTAGGGATCCTTACTGTAACCCAAGGTGTAAAAAACTATTATCATTTTTTTTTTGTTTATTACCCGTGTGAATCCGGGGCGGGCCTCTAGTTTAGTAATAAAATGTTCAGAAGTGTCCAATCTGAGTTATTATGCATTCCTGTATTTACGCATACACTTATGCACTATATTACATAATTATGTCCTGCACGTAAGGCTAGTGTCCCTGTTGACTGGCCTCCGTTAACCAAACCCGGTAAGCCTAAGATAGTGAAGGTATATGCTCGCGATGAAACTGCTAGGCTTGTTAAGTTCAACATGTGGACCGACCACAACTCTGATCATTTATTTTATTTATTCATTTAGTTATATATACATATATACATTGCCAGGCCGTGGGGCCGCGGCGTACGAATATCGACCCCTCCAACTCAACCCGTGGATGTCGTAAGAGCCGAATAAGGGAATCTACCAGAGGAAGGGCAGCAGCTTCCTTCTGAGTATTTTTAAACACCAACACTGCGATCACCAATCCGCCCGCCAAGCGTGGTGATTATGGCAAATCCCCCCCCCCCCTACATGGGAGATCATCCACTCGATGGACCGACGACATCTTAGCGGTCGAAGGGAGTCGATGGATGGAGGCTGCTCAGGACCGCTATTTGTGGCGTCGTACGGGGGAGGCCTATGTCCAGCAGTGGACGTGTATGGGCTGATGATGATGATGACATTGCCATTACAGATAGATAGATAGAAACAACCACCTGAATTTGAGCACCAAAGCGACAAAGGAATATAAAAAAGATATACAGAAAATACAATTAAAATTACACAAACAATCTACTAAATATAACTTAATACTTGCTTGGCTTGGCTTACTTGGCTTAAAATATACCTTTTCATTCCTATGCGTCCTATCAAAAAATTTTAAAACCTTATCGCTGGATTTTGGACAAAGAAACGCCATGATATGATGACAAGGACATATGAACTACATATCTACCTATGCAACCAACATCCTCATCTGTACGAAAACGATTGATAGTGCGAAGGGCCCGTGTGAACGGGGACTTGCTCTTATGTTATCGATGCGTCTTGAGAATTTCGACCGCTGCGCAAGGTAGTCCAATAATTTTAGCTTCTTCTAGACTACTATGAACACATTGATGTGTTTTATGCTACACACCAAAGTGCGATATATCGTCGTCTACATCGTCACTTACCTACGGCTGTAATTTTATTAGTTTGTCATAAGCGCGTTCACTGCCAAGCTTCAGAATCAGAATCAATAACTTTATTTTTTTAGGCTTACAAAATAAGCACTTAGACAAGTCATATTTTTTATTATAAACAAAGTTATTATTATCAAATAAGAAATAAGGTGTTATTAATATTCTCTTCACTTCTATTTTTTTGTCTTCAATGATGCTACCCGGAGACAGGCGCGTCGCTAATAAACGAGCACCCGGAGAATTAGTACGCGCCTCGTTGGCAGTCAAGGTGTCAACAAAACTGATATGTTTTGATTAAAAAGATGAAAGCTTGTGTACCTGTTCCTCCACATCAGCTACCTCCCGTCCGTTGGTGATGCTGATCTCGAGAGACAGCGTGGTCTGCACTATGAGAGCCAGGATCGGGATGAAGGGCAGCAGCAGCAGCCGCCATAACTGGCAGTTCCGGGACCGGCACCAGCGGCGCAGGCCTTCGCTGCAGGACAAGTCTTCGGGTTTGCTGGGGGCTGGTGGAGCGAGTTATTAATTAGGATATTACACAAACTATATTCACATATTCTGCTAAATTGCCAGGAAGAAACGGCGATAAGGCCCCCTTTCGTACTGTTTATTTTTTATTTAGATATAAGATTTTTTAATTAATATTAATTTAAGTACAAGAAACTGTTCATTCATTCTGCCAACGGCTTCACACGCGTTGTTTCTATCATTTATTTTTTCTCTCACAAAGGTTATTGCGATATTCCAAAGGTTATGTTTGACAGGATCGTGATAGATAGACTCTGATGGTAACGTTTGTGAGAGACTGGTGCCTGAAAAGGTTTCTATGAAAACGCTTACAGATTATTTTTATCCCATGGTAACTGACGTATGGGATAAAAAACCTGTGTCATCCCAGGCCTAGTAAGATATGCCTCCTTTCATTTCTGATTTCCTAATATTGTTGAAGGTTTAACTTGATTTAATAATTTTATTAATTAACTAGACAAAAAAATACAATAATTTTAATCATAATATTTTGATATTTTTTATTTTTATTTAAAATATATATTTATTGTACTACTTGTAAGCAAAATTTCAGCCCTATCCGTTCCGTCGTTTTGTCGTGAAAAGGTAACAAACATCTATTCAAACTTTCGCTTTTATAATAGGCTAGGTTCGTCCAGGTTCCTATGATTTGTATAAAATATAAAGTAGAAAATTGTAAATTGGTTCTAAATGCTGAAACTACCTAATACGGAAAATGGGTTCATAAGCATTCTATGGTATTTGTATGGAAATCATGCTATAATTCAATAGAAATACCTACGCTCCTTTAGGTTTTTGGAATTTTCGGGGAAATTTTTAAAGTTTTTGCGTCTCATTAATATTACCTACATACATTATATGTAACGTATAAAATAAGGCAGATGCAAAAATAAATTGGTATATCGGTATATATAAAGTCTAGTGATAAATTAGTTAGGTACTAATACCTATTAAAATAACAAAGGTGATATATAAAGAAATGGTCCCATATTCATATAAGCATAAAGAGGTGCATATATACGTAAATAGGTATTTAGTAAATAGGTGCCTACCGTAAACCTAGTTTTTTTTTTATAATGCCTGTCTACAATTTCTCTTTATGCCTTTCTTATTCTGAATTCCTGTCATGTTTCACACATAACGCACTGTAAAATAATGTTCATGGAGCTTACGCCACAAACAACGACAGCTTTGAAGAACTTTAATTTAGTTTACGTTTTATTATATTCTCTAAATTAATATTCCTTAATTAATGTTCCCTTCTAAGAATATAATGTTTATCTTGTTAGAACCTTAGATTTTCCCAAAATATTAAATTATCTACCTTCTAATTAATTAGATTTTTATTGACAAAGAAAATAACAATCAAATAATATAAAGTAATTAAACTAGTATTTAAAATTGAAACAATTGAGCTAACTGCAGACTGTTGCAAACAATCTTCAGAGTATTGACCTTCTAATTGAGTTCAAAAAAGTAACCTATCTACTTCTCTGTACAAGGCTATATTACTGAACTAAACATGACCCTATACAAATATGTATGCAATTAAATATAAAAAAATATTCTCAAAAGAATAAAGCTAAAAAATAAGCTATAACAAAAACTTTTATGCCTATGACAATGCTTACTTGAATTCTAGACAAACATTAAGAAATCCGAGATAAATGAAAATGTAAGTCAAAAACATAATTACCCATCGAGCTTACAAAATTATACTTCACAAACTAAGCAGCACTTCCCGACTTATACGAGCACCCCCGTTGGGAGCCGCAAGCCTACTGAATAGGGGTTGACTATACGACGTATACGACCACCAGAACCTCGGAATGGGACTCTCTTCGGTTCCTAAACTGTATGTTCCACCAAAGTGTGACGCGCGCATTAAAACCTCGTTACTGCAGAGCGCTTTTCAACTGTTTTGAATTTTTAACGAGCGCATTCTGTTTTCAAACTTTTCTTAGAGGCTTTTTCCACCGACGAAAAATGATAGAAAGTTCTTAATTTGGCTGTACCTATGTTTTATTTATGTAGGCACAGGTAGGCACAATATCCCTAAACTATCCCCCATAGAAGTTTATTCCCGAGAGATAGCTATTGATTCAGTAGAACTTAAAAAAGGATATAAATACATATTTAATAGTGGATGTCGGTTTTTAGTCTTTGTAAAAACCATGAAATTATTATTGCCTTTTCAGAGCTTCAATTTTCAATTTTGCTTGAGAGTCCACAGAAATATACCACGCATGCATTTTTCTTATCTTTTAGTGCACTTTATGCCGTAACAGGATGTTTTGTTAGCACTTTAATTTCAATTTATTTTATTAGAACGGCCATACAACTTACACTAACACTTTTCCAAACAATAATTTATACCGAAAAATTATTAGACGTACATAATTCACGTGAATTTCTCGCGTTGATTCCAAATGAACTAAAAAATACATGCGCTTAACAACATCATGATATATATTTATGTATATATATAATGTGAACTAAGCCACGAATGTTACACATGGTATGGCAATATGTAGTAATTGGATATTGATTTTGGGTTTTAATTTTGAACCTTATCTCCAGCCACAAAGGTTCGACACTACTCGACCTTTCAGCAGAAAACTCAACAACCATGCCAAAAACTGTATAAGTTTAACATTGCATCGGTTAGCATTACCTATTAGCATTATTTTTATGAGAAACACAATCTCTAAATAATGTGTCAGAGAAGTTCCTGTTTGATAAAACCATTAAACATTTGAGTCATATGATCTTCTATAGCGTAATCATTTTTTTTTGTAATTATGGACTTTGAGTGGTTTTCAATAAGTTATATATTTAATAATCACAAATTATTAAATACTTAGTTCCAAGTACCTCGACGGATCGCATAGAAAGACCACGGCGATAGTAAAACCAGCCAAGTGCGAGTCGATTCAAATTTGCAGGGTTCCGTACCATCGTTCAAAACTATTTCGCAAAAGGAAACCCAAAAGCTTTTTTAAAATTTAAACAACAGCAAAAATACAATATGACTCGGTCAGCCATCCATAAAGTGACCGCGCCTGACGTTGCTTAACTTCGATGACCGGTATGGACAACGTGGTATGGACGGGCATCGTCCATCCCAATGATTAAATTTATTTTATTTTTATTATTTATGTTTTTATGAAATTAATTTAATTATGTTATCTGAACTAAATATTTTTATTTTATTTATTTATTATTTGTTGTTATAGCGATGAGAGAAATACAGATTCTGTTAAATATCAACTGTCTACTTTTACGGTTCATGAGATACAGCCCGCTGACGGACGGTCAGACGCCAGCGGAGGCTTAGTAATAGAGTCCCGTTTTCACCCATCAGGTACGTAACCCTGAATAGGTATAAGATTGACTTATTATTATTATATCATTATGTCATTTAGAACTCATAATACAAGCTTTGCTTAGCTTGGGACTAGATGATGCTGTGTGGATTGTCCAGCATTATTTATTATTTTATTGAATCCGTGTTTAAATCTTTGAACTTTAATCGTTGTAAAATAACATATTTACTTGCTTAGCTTAGCTTTATCTTGCAAAGGACCTTTATCCCTATGGATACAAGGAATAACGAACATAGATTTGAGCTTTGTTTCGAAAAGTTGCCAGCAAATAATTTTGTATATAAGTTTCGACGAGGTAAAATGTATTTCAAACGTTTCGCTTTAGTCTGCCCACGGCTTTATAAGTTTGTTCTTTGAAGTAAATATTTTGTTCTTACTTTCCTTTATTATTCGTAAATGTGGTTGGCACAAATCAATTTTGTTTTACAATGGTTTTAGGATGGATAGGATATTATCATCATATCAGCCCATACACGTCCACAACTGGACATAGGCCTCCCCCGTATGACGCCACAAATAGCGGTCCTGAGCCGCCTCCATCCATCGACTCCCTGCGACCGTTACGATGTCGTCGGTCCATCGAGTGGACGGTCTCCCTTGTAGGGGGGGCCCTACAAGGGAGACCGTCCACTCGACTATTTGCCATAATAAACACGCTTGGCAGGCGGATTGGTGATCGCAGTGTTGGTGTTAAAATACTCAGAAGGAAGCTGTTGCCCTTCCTCTGGTAGGTTCCCTTAGTCGGCTCTTACGACATCCACGGGTTGCGTTGGAGGGGTCGATATTCGTAGTTTGGTAATAAAACAGATAATTTTTATAAGTTTATTCAAAAATTCAAATGTTATTCTAAACAATAATTTAATTAATTCTGACCGACAGATGGTGGCACAGCAAACGAAGATCTGCCTGCGACGCTGCGGGTTCGATTCCCACCTTACCAAGTTTGCCTCAAATAAACAAATATCTTTATTTTACGTCAGTGTATACTATACTCTAATAAAATAATTATGTTATTCAGATAAATTACCTACTTATTTAGTTTACCATATTTTTATTTACAACTGGCGTCTGCCCACGTTTTCTCACAAATTTTTCAAGTAACTTTACTAACTCCCCAATAACCGTTCAGCTATTTGGCGTGAAAAGGTAAACAGAAAGACGTACTTTCGCTTTTATAATATAGCACAGTAGTAATATGGAAGGTGAAAATGAGCTAGTAAAACAACGTTAAAAATTCCTCATCTCACATATTACGGTAGTTTCATTTGGCATACAATATTATGGTAGTTCCATTTGGCATACACAGGTATTCCTGCATTAACCTACTTGCATTCGCTAATCACTACGAACATCAATGGCTGCACCCAATAACATAACTTGTGGCTTATAACGAGAATTATCAACAAATTGAAAATATAATATTTAGAACGATGCTCGCGACCACGAAGTCCGCCGCGATAATAAATTTTCATAGTATTTGGGCTTCGGGAACAATAAATAGTCTTTTATAACCTTAGTCTGGGTATTAAAACTTCGATGAAAGATCTTCACGCAAAATATATTTTTTTCTCTTTTTTTTTTCTTTTTCTGTCATCTGACTGGCATGATCTGGTTTAGTTGGTATTCCTTGATCATAATTGAACTATTATTCCAGCATATCTTGGCATACGAAGGTATTCACTGGCATGAAGTTATCCCTGGGCCGATGCAAGCGGCATAGCCAATGGCATGGGGGATGTAGTTCTGCTCATAGCTACCAGAGAAGAGATGGGCCCACGGTCCTGTTGCGAAGACGGCCACGTCTTCCCCTCCGTGGGTCTCCCGTGGGATTGGCACGTGGGATGGGTAGGCAAAGTCTAGGCTATCTGTAAAAGAAAACGATTGTAGTTTGAGTACGGTATACTCTAGATAAGTATATTGTTTATCAACATCATATCAACCTATAGACGTCCACTGCTGGACATCGTAGCGGTCGCAGGGAATCGATGGATAGAGGCGGCTCGGGAGCTATTTGTGGCTTCGTATGGGGGAGGCCTATGTCCAGCAGAATATTGTTTATTAGGCAAAAAATATTACGCGAAGGATGTTAGAGGGGTGCGAGGGGTGCTTGAGGACCCCTCTCCACTCTTCGTTCCCCGGATGTCGTCTGAGACGGTCGCGCGCTTGCATCGATACAGTCGCGATGCTGTCGCCGTGGGCGCGCGGTCTTAATGTAATTATTTTCCCCTATTATTGTCTTTCAAGTAGGTTTGTCTCTTCGTTTGGTTATTTTTCATGTTTTATGGTCTATTCTTTACCAGCCCCTCTCTCTTGTAATAAACCTAACATAACATTATAATGGCTTCACCGATTTTCATTGAGTTCACTTTGGAAAATAATAAAATCAAATTTCAAATATAAATACTTATTTAAAATCGGTGCATCAGTTTGGCAACTACTATGCCACAAACACACACACACACAGACCCACTAAAATTACTAAAAATTCTCATCTTTTGCCAAAGTATAAAAATGACATAGGTATTATTATGAGAGTATACCAGTAAAAATTTTACATAAGTTTTTGCTTCGTCTATGCCCCAACCCTACTCAGAAAATGAAAATAGAACGTTTCAACCGACTTCAAGGAGAAAGTTCTCAATTCGACTGTAGGTATGTTTTTGTATGAGTCTGTGTGTGTACGCGATCATTCTGCCAATTATGGTCGGATTTTGAAAATTATTTCACTATTGTATAGAAAATGATCCCAAGGTGGTCCTCAGGGGATTCGTTTTTATCCCGCAAAACTAAAAAAGTGTAAAAGTAAGAGATTCGAAACCTAATGGTTTTTGAAAACAATCAAATTATCACAATGACTGGTAACAAACAGTTTCCATGGCAACAGGTGTAAACAAGAAGTAGGTTCAGGAATTTGAAGTCGGTTTATCTTTTTTTAAAATACGCCAAATTATTAATTCTACTCTCATGTCACTTACACAATGAAATCTCATAATTTCCTCGAAAACTCATCAAAAACTTCGAACCTTTGTTTTTACACTCAGGGCCCTGAGCTACAGAGGCATATTCCCGGGCAAAAACACAGACAAGTTGCCTAATGCCTACTAGTTAATAATGACTTACTGATGTCTTCAACTCGAAGTTGTTGTCTTTTGAAAGGCATCTCTGCAGGGTTGAATCCCGGTCCATTCGCGTAGCTGAGGGTTGTGTATGGAAGGCGATCTGATGCGTTCATCTGAAACGAAACTCTTTTATTACCCGCAAGGCGTGATTTCTAGGATAGATCGATGGAAGAGTTATATAATAAAGATTTCCTAGACATCAATATATTTTTATGCAGTGGGAATGAAATGTTGCAGCAGTTCCAGTTAGTTTTAATTCACTGTATTTTGTATCCAACTTAATCATTTTTACTTATTTTTTTTTAACTTAGCTTATTATTCGCTTCCGACTGGTATTGATATGGACCAGTTGAGCTTTCTGTAGATTGTTTGCAACAGTCTGCAGTTAGCTCAATTGTTTCAATTGTAAATACTAGTTTAATTTCTTTATATTATTTGATTGTTATTTTCTTTGTCAGTAAAATTGTATATTTATGCATATTATTTAATAGATATCTAAATATCTCAACGTTTGTTTTGTTAGTTTGACAAATTTAGCGGAAATTGTACAATTTCATACAGCAATCTGTGAATTGCATCGTGGGCTGCATTACCTATTCTCTAAGATTATATGAATATACGTAACCTAGTTATGTAACTATACATTTTTTTGTAGTTAGCATTTCCAGAATAAAGACTTTATATTTTATTTTATATGGTTGGTTGGCACTATTGCCTTTTCCTCCTGCCTGACTGCACCCATTGTTGGTTATTTATAAACCATTCAATCCGGTTACCTTGCAAGTTCATAGATAACTCTGTTATTTGTATTAAACAACCACACAAAAACAATAAAAGATAATGCCGTTAATTGCAATTTCTCCAGGCAACCTTGAGATGGACTGGATGGGATGTAGTTTTGTCCAGTAACAAAGCTTATTACTTAAAGTTAGTGATAGCTAAGCTTTTCAGTAACGTTACATGCACTTACTTTGTTAGTAAATCCAAGTATATCAGTCCCCCGTTTGCTGTAGCCGCTATATGTCATAGTGTGACTGTGGTCAGAAGTGACCACCACCAGGGTATCTTGCGAGTCCACCAGCCTCAGCGCAGCTTCAACAGCCTTCGCGAGCTCAGCTGTTTCATCCAGAGCTTTTCGGGCTTTGCTCTCGTGGTGGGCTGTGTCTATTCTGCCACCTGAAATGAATTTGGCTTTTACATCTTCTTTTGACCGTTGTTCTGATATTTTTTTAAAGGTTTGACGGCCTGTGCAGATCAGCGTCAAGGTAGATTATGACCTGGCCAGTATCGGCCAACTTCATGACTTTGGAACTTAGGTAAACTCATGATACAAGAAAACTAGGTCTGGTCCTCCGGGAGTGACACTAGGTAACGTCACTGTCCAGTTGCAACTTTATTTCAACAACCTACAAATTGGGAATTAAATGTAATAATAAGGGTTAATTGAAAAAAAAAACAATAAAATGTCTTTCGTCAATTATGATTGTTAGATCAGTCAAAACACCAAAAAAAAAAATTGGTAGCTCCAGAGAACAGATTCGTCTTCTCATTCGCCGATAACGATGATGACGTAAGCAAGTGTCACCCACGTGACCATCGTGCCTCGGAAGACCATATCTTATATTGTTATACCTTGCATGGGTAAACTAATTTTAATAGCGGAGGTAAGCATTGTGATCTGCAATACAGTTCGTCTACATGCTTAAGATGCTCGTGTACATGAGAGCATCCATGAATATAGATATCGAGAAGATTCTCGTAATTTTTTGCATGCTGTCGATGCACTTGTGAGTGTTTCTGCAGCGTATAGAGCAGCAACGTGCCTTTGGAAGTCCCACCACTGAAACCTGCCAGTGAAAACGCTAAGGGCGGTCTTCAGGGACACGACATACTAAAATTAGGGACTCCCACTCTGGTACCTCCTGTTGCCTGGACTCGTAAGAAACCGGGTCCGAAGGAGCACCAAACTCACAACTTACACACGCATAGTACGTCACGAAACCTGGCGAAATATCTCTTCTAGCTGTCCACCTTTAAGAGATTATTACCTTCAACAAACAAGAAGAACCCTTTTTCGTTCCTTGCCAATAGCTGCACCGCTCGGACCGTCATCTCGGCCAGCGTCGGCACCTCGCTGCCAGCCTCCAGGTGGTACGGCATGTGGTCGGGAGAGAACAGACCCAAGACGCTCGTGTAAATGCTCTCATCGACGGTTAAGAGGTTCTGGTGAAGGAAATATTACCATTAGGTACCTAGAAACTGTCTCTGAGTCAGCAGTATGTACACCTATTTAAGCTGACCATATTTTGACGTTCAAAACATGGTTAAGTATATATAGTTTCAAATTTTGAACCACTAATATTATATAACGACGACTGATGTGGCGCGGCGGGCGAAGGTACGCCTGCGACTTAGGAGGTTGAAGATTCGATTCCCGCCTTGGGACAAATGTTTGTACGATTCTATGTAAAATAAAAAATATCTATCTTTATAATGTTGTGTTAAGGTATATACCCAGTGTCTTTATTGAAAAAGAAAATAACAATCAAATAATATAAAGAAATTAAACATTTACAATTGAAATATAAAAAAAAGTAATGTAAAAAAAAAATATACCCATAACACAAGCTCTGCTTAGCTTGGGGCTACATGATGCTGCGTGGATTGTCCACTATTATTTGTTTATTTATTTTATATTATTTATTTATAAATGCTAAAGTTGCTTGGAAAGATGGATGAAAGTTTGTTACCTCTTCAAGTCACAACTACTGATCGAATCAAGCTGAAATTTTGCTGACTAATTTAACCTATTTATATAGATCTTGGACATGAAATAACGTATTTCTGTAGGCATGTTTTTATCGCGAAACAAAACGTGCGAAAACATGGGCTGAAACTAGTATCAGGTACATTTCTGATAAACCTTACTTTTCGATCAAAGATATAGCAAGCGCTTTCATTCCGAGCCTGCTTCTGCACCAGCCACTTATCAATGAGGTTGGTGCCGTTTCGCCGGTTCCCCTTGAACCCTTGCTCGTCTTTTTTAGACTTTGGGATGAAGTTCTGTCGACCACCACCGAAAATAACCTGAAAATGTCGAGATTAATTCATGAATATCTTAAAAATTATATTCTTTTATTTCAGGCAGATTACTGAATGGAAAATTATTAAGGACCCATATTAAAATACAAAAAAAAAAAAATGAAAATTACTAACAAAAATTTCAAAATCCACGAAAATATTTATATTCTCTTGCGATCTAGTAAACACGAGCCCTGCTTAGCTTAGGCTAGTTAACACTGTGTTAATTGTCCAGCATTATTTTTCCACGTCACGGGCTATGAGCCTTGTGTGGGGCCGTAGCCAATCTCATTAGACTACCATTTATTATTGTATTAGCTTTAAGTTTGCTTGTGTAATATTTAAGTGTGCCTAAATGTAATGTTTTTGAGTGAATAAATTATTGTATTGTATTGTATTATTTTTATTGATTTTTTTATTAGAATTGGACGAAAACTTGTCGAAACAAATACAAACTGCTTTTGTTTAAGTTTGAAATAATACAAAAATGATACATCGTTTTATAACCCAATCGAGTGTCGAGCCCAAGTGTCGTCAATATAATGATTTGGCAGCTGATAATAATGATATAGATATATTTAACTCGAACATCAACAAATTTCGCAAAATTATTTCGAGTCATCATCATCATCATCATCATCAGCCCATACACGTCCACTGCTGGACATAGGCCTCCCCCGTACGACGCCACAAATAGCGGTCCTGAGCCGCCTCCATCCATCGACTCCCTGCGACCGCTACGATGTCGTCGGTCCATCGAGTGGATGGTCTCCCATGTAGGGGGGTATTTGCCATAATCACCACGCTTGGCAGGCGGATTGGTGATCGCAGTGTTGGTGTTTAAAAATACTCAGAAGGAAGCTGCTGCCCTTCCTCTGGTAGGTTCCCTTAGTCGGCTTTTACGACATCCACGGGTTGAGTTGGAGGGGTCGATATTCGTACGCCGCGACCCCACGGCTGCTTATTTCGACTATACTGAGCAATAGTATATAATTTATAACAATATAAATGTATTTTCTATTGTATAAAGTCAGTAATATAAATTATATTCGTACGCCGGGCCGTGGGGCCGCGGCGTACGAATATCGACCCCTCCAACTCAACCCGTGGATGTCGTAAGAGCCGACTAAGGGAACCTACCAGAGGAAGGGCAGCAGCTCTCTTCTGAGTATTTTTAAACACCAACACTGCGATCACCAATCCGCCTACCAAGCGTGGTGATTATGGCAAATCCCCCCCTACATGGGAGACCATCCAATCGATGGACCGACGACATTGTAGCGGTCGCAAAGTCGATGGATGGAGGCGGCTCAGGACCGCTATTTGTGGCGTCGTACGGGTGAGGCCTATGTCCAGCAGTGGACGTCTATGAGCTGATGATGATGATGATAAATTATATTTAAGGGAAATTGTTTTGGATATGTTTGCAACACTTTTCTAATCTTGTTATGTTTACATCTAGGTCTACAATCTGGTTCACTACTGTAACTCTATTTATTGCATTAATTTGATTGTAAACTGCTTTGTAAACTTATTAGAATAAAATAAAATAAAATACAAAATAAAAAGAAATGGTTTTATCCCATCATACGGAACGAAGGCTACTGGAATCTTTGCCTTCTGACCACGCGCGCTGGAATCCTCAATCTTCTATGGCTGAGGCCAAACTAGCGTTATTTTATAAGTTTTGTGACGCATAAAATGCTTACTTACAACAGAAATGACAGCTCATCGTGAGGCACAAATAAGACTTTTGTACGATGCGACTCATGACGCGACTCACAACTCAAAAGTTAGAAGTTTCCGTAGAGTTTCATACCATTTCTTACAACAATTCTTAAAATACTTCGGCAGCCGTGGCACGTTCGGCATGGTAAGGTGTGCGTACCTCATCATATGAGCCCACACACTTCCACAACTGGACATAGGCTCATGTGACATAGACCATACAACGGCACAAATAGCAGTTCTTAACCGCCTCCATCAGTCGACACCCTGCTACGTCGACTGCTATAATATCGTCTTTCCGTGTTGCTTATAATCTTTAGGACTATGATGATCCCTTTATTTCTATTCTCTACCACACTAGTCTACTCTTACTCCTACTCACATCAATATGACTGCCAACCCTGCTATTGACCAGCTGAGAAGCAATGTCCTCGCACTTGTTCCCTGGCTTCATGTCGGAGTCAGCCTCCCATCGTCTGTCAGCTGAATGCGCGTACGCAGCCGCGGGACTTGCATGCGTCACTCGGGTGGTTGTCACTATACCTACAACGAAACATCATCATTGACGCGCATCATCGCTGACGACCTCTGTGGCGTAGAGGGTAAAAGCCTACTTGCGACTCAGAAGATTGCGTTTTCGATTCTCACCTCGAGACAAATGTTTGTACGATCTATAGATATTCGTTCCGGGTATTATGCGTGTTTTCTATGATTAAAATAGACGGAGATCATTGGACTAATTCGGCCGATTAGACGAATGCGTTTCTTGACCACTATGTCTTTAGAATGGAAGAGGGCTTAATTTTTGTGAGCTTGACCCAGGGCTTACAATAATTATCCAGGCAGATTGGACATTTATAACATTATAACCCATTAACTGTCCAAAGGCACTGAACGTTTTCATATAAACAGCTGTTCATTGCAAACAGTCTGAATAGAAGGAAGTCTGACGTATTTTCAATCGACGAAAAACAAAAGGAGGTTCTCAATTCGGTTGTTTTTTTTTTATTGACTTATTTGCATAACCTGCTTGATGTCTTCACAAATTGCTGCCCGATTTGTTATTTTGCTTTTGTAAATAGAATTATCCCGAGGTTGCCCCATAACAATTTACGACCCGAGGGATTACTATTTATCCAGAAAACTTAAAAGCAGTGTAAACATTCACAAATATTAAAGTAGATTTTTAATTATTGTAAAAAGCATCAAATTATAACCCCTCTATTCCCACATGTTGGTGACGTCAGCGTTCTTTATTTTCATCCACTTCACCTCGCATTGCAAAACCCCTAGAACATCCAACGTACCAGTCGCTTTGCCCTTCCGTTGCGCCCAGTCCATCAGTCCCGTGACGCTGTGCTGGCCCACCCTCTGCGCTTCACAGTCCCCCCTCTTGACTCCTGCGCCCACACCCACAGTCCCACTGTTGGCCTTCACTCCGCTGAGGTAGGCTGTGCCGCTGCAAGCGCTGTCGGCTACGTTGCTGTCTACGCAGTAAGTCTGGCAGAAATATGAACTTTTAGAAGATATAAGCCGATCACAGACGTAGCTAATATATTACAAATTATATGATAGGAGACTCAAGCTCCGGGTCGTTCTTGGTGTAAAGGATTACCATCGCTATTCAGCGAAGTAATGCTGCAAGCATTATGGCTACCTTTGCACCGGGAACTTTCAGGGGTGGGTTATTTAATTACTAATTTTTATTTTGTATTTTTAATACATATGTGCTGTGACGAAATTTTACTTTGAATAAATATAGTAGCATAATTATATATCTATAATACATGTATAGAAAGCAAGCAATACAAGCAATTGCAGTATAGCTTAGTGACGTCATAGAAATAGGTATAAATAACAGCTGCATGTACGGTCACTCAAAAATTTGTATAGAAAATATATCGCGCTATGCCTTGCTATGATGCATATTACTATATATTATATATAGCTATAGCTACGTCTGTGATGGACTTTAATGATTCCGGTTTAACTACGTATGGCCAAAGCGAACTCACTAAAATGTTATTCAAATGTACCTTGTAGGTAAAGAACCATTTGTTTTTACCCGCGTACGCTGGTTATGTTTTTCGAGTAACCTCCAACTAATTTTATGTAGTTGGGGGTTACTCTTTATAATCTCCAAGCTTGAAAGCAATTTTTTTCCGACTTCTAAAAAAAGGAACAGCTGCGGCGGTTCGGCTGGATGTCAGTCGATTTCTCCGTCATTTATGGACCGATTTTGATGATTCTTTTGCAGTTATATAGAAGATACATCCATCCTTACAAACTTTGACATTTATAATAATAGTAGGATGATCCCGAAGTAGCTTCCCGATGTATTTCCCTTTTTTATCCCTAAACTTAAAAAAAGTCTAACTAAGGGATTCGAAGTCAGTTTTTAGTTTTTGTCAAAACAATAAATTCATGATGATGATGAATGAGGACCAGACGTATAATTTGTTAGGAAACTACCTCCTTTCAAAATACTTATCATAAATGCTATATTAGCTGCTACCCGCGGCTTCGCACGCTCTTTTCATGTACCTTATGTCCGTCTTCGGGATGCCATCTACTTCCCTGCCAAATTTCATTAAGATCCGTTCAGCCGTTTAGGCGTGAAAAGGTAATAGAGAGACAGACAGAGTTACTTTCAATTTATAATATTAGTAGGATATGGCGAAAAAAGTGAACAAGCGAGTACTGAGGCGGGTTTTTTTATACATTTCAATTAATTACTTGTTCCATAACCGCATCGTGTAAAGTTCAGTTTGTGGATTTGTTGATTCCACATGACTAATAACATTGATATTGCGGTAGGCCATTCGGTCAACCTATGTATCTGAATCTGATGAATCTAACGACACATACATACCAATTTATCATTATCATCATCATATCAGCCCATACACGTCCACTGCTGGACATAGGCCTCCCCCATACGACGCCACAAATAGCGGTCCTGATCCGCCTCCATCCATCGACTCCCTGCGACCGCTACGATGTCGTCGAATTCATTATCATTATTATCGAATTCTGACAATAATTTTCATTACTTTCATTTTATTAGGTATGGTTTTTCATACGGTTAGACATAGGAGCAATGCTGCCAGTCGAGTCGACTCAAAAGTAACCAAACCATTATCAAAAAGAAACCTTGTAGCGTAAAAAGTAACCTTACATAATTTTCAAATCAGTGGCGGCGGTGTAACGTGGGTATGGTACCCAGGGCGGTTTTCTACTAACAATAAGCTCATTGAGTTCTCTACTCTGCCGGTGCCTTATGCATTTTTATAAATGGGCAGAGTAATGGTAATAAATACAAATCTAAAAGGTACCTACTTGAATGAATTACTCAACTGGAAAAGTTAGTTGATCTATCTGTAGATTGTTTGCAACAGTATGCAGTTAACTCAATTGTTTCAATAGTAATTACTAGTTTAATTTGTTTATATTATTTAATTGTTATTTTCTCTTTCAATAAAGATAACTCAACTGGATCGATAATCCAGTTGAGTCACTTACTCAATATGATGACGCAAATATTTTTATATTAAAAAAAAATCACCGGAAATTGACAAAACTGTTTTCTTCTTACAAGTACGCATCTTGCACTTTGGACCTTTTACTAAGTAGCCTTTTAATTCTACGTTTTGGATCAAAGGGACTGTGAATTATGTACCTAATAAATTTGTTATCAGGGATACGATTAGACCTCAATACCAAATAACCGTTCACAAGCAAGGTGGGTCACTAATTCACTATCGCAAATCAACAAGCTCGATAAAAGGTATACGCATTAATTGAGTTTACCTTTCTCAAATAAATACGGTAATGAAACCTACTTACATAATTCAAAGCCATAGCGATAAATGTAATTCCCACAATTATTACGGTAGGGTTTCACGTCAGCGTACAACAACTCAATTACTTATAGAACACGTGCGTAATTCGTCACCGTACATTCCTAAATCTACTATTCCTACTACCGAGACGACTGTACCAATGACTGAGTCGAGCCGATTATCGATGCAGTGCCAGGTCGATGCAGGGGAAACTATTCATCTCATACTGTGAAGTTCAGTGAAGATTCGTATAGAAACTTGATAATTCAAGGCCATAGCGTAAATTGCGGTAGGTTTTTTACGTCGGTCGTGGGTCAGCAGTCACAGCACGTGCGAGATTCGTCATCACCTGGTGCGAAGTTCAGTGAAGATTCATGTAGACACTAGATAATTGAAGGTCAAGAAAAAGCATATTATTGTATAAAAGACTTCCTTTCAGATAAAGATGGTTCGAAACATATAGGTCAGTTTTGATCAACAACTCAAATAGAGCACGTGCGAGATTCCTCATATCATGGTGTGAAGTTCGATGACAATTCGTATAGACACCATAGACACTAGATAATTCAAGGGCAAAGCGATAATTGTCTTTCTCATAATAATTGCGGTAGGTTTTTTACGTCGGTCGGGCGTGGGTCAACATCTCAAACACAGCACGTGCGAGATTCGTGATCTCGTGGTGTAAAGTTCGGTGACTCAGATAGAATGAATGGGTGACGTTATTAGATCGGTTAGGTGAGTAAATTGTGCGTCGTCGGTGGGTAAATTGTGGCCATCGTGAGAAATAGAAGTTTTTTATCAGAATTAGAAATAGGATCGATTGCATCAAAAATAGTTTTTTGGTAATATGCCAATTATCTTCACTTTCTATCTTCTATCTTTATGTGAAAATTTCTCTAAATATTATGGATAGTCTCCGAAGACCATTTTCCTGTGGCTACATCGGTTAAGGTACTTCCCCTTCCTGCCTCGTCAAAAAAATCCATCTGTATGTATATAACATAATGTACAGTAATCTTACTTATTTTTAAATTAAGTTCGTATATAGGTACGTTATAGGGTGATGGCGCTCTTTCGGGGATGCCTGTGTCCAGTAGTGGACCAATATTGATCATACGTTACGAAATATGTGTTAAGTTGAATAATAGTAGATTGTTACACAAGGGGGGGGGGGGAGTATTGTGGTGTCCTGAAGATGTCTCGTGGAGAGACGAAACTAGTAGACAACTTACTTTGATGAATACTATCAGAGAAGGTTATAAGCGGAATTGTTACTAAATATTTCTTCATTCTAATATTGTGCAATGGATTTCCGCAAAGTAACGCCTGAATCTATTATTTACACAAGGGTTGTAAGGGAGCTATTACAGAACAAGATCCATTTTGGCGCCAGTGCGAGCTCAGCTCGCAAAGGGCCCTAAATTGGATTGAGTGCACCCGAGATATTTAGACGCCCGAGCAAAGCGAGGGCGAATATAGTTTGAGGGTGCACTCAATACAATTTCGCGCCCTTGCGAGCGCTCGCAAAGGGCGCTAATGGATCGAGTGCACCCGAGAACATAGTTCGAGGGTGTAATAGCTACTTGCAACCGAGGTAAGCATTCTACTTTACATCATAATGGCGAGGCAAATAAAACATTTATATACTTCATCATCATCATCATCATCAGCCTATACACGTCCACTGCTGGACATAGGCCTCCCCCGTACGACGCCACAAATAGCGGTCCTGAGCCGCCTCCATCCAAATATATTAACTATACTTAAGTATAACAAAATGTAATTTTTATTAGAAAAATTAATTATTTAATAAAAGATTTTGTACAACATCTTCTGCTTCGAGATGACAGAAATCAGGCGTGCAGACCAGTTCTTCATCTGATGAAGTACTTGACATACTTAACTACCACTTTAAACGTGTTTATTACAGTTTTAACTTTTAACTTTAGTTTATTACAGTCGCACAAATCAAATCAAATGAAAGGCCGCCATTTTCACAGTATTTTTTTTCAGTAAAAAGTTTTCTTATCATTTTATAAGAAAAGAGATTGTTTCACCAAGGAGTTTTGCATACCTTGAACTGTAAAGTCTTTACAATTCAAACAAAGTGTGACGTAATGAGATTTGAAAACGGAATTCCTATAAAAAATGTACTGTGTTGCAAATACCATCTTACACAGTCTCTTTGCTTAGTTTGTAAAACCTTCTTGCCGAGCATTATGATGTAAAAGTAATTATTTCATTTCATTTTAAAATATTAATTTCTCTATGACCAAGCTTTTATAAAATTATTGGTCATTCAAGAATCTGACTCAAACATGGCCACTAAGGCCCGCATTATGAAAGCTTACTCAGTCATAGATCTATGTACATATATTCATGCCATAGAAAAGCTTTCCTCAAGCATAAATCGATGACTAAACAAGTTATACAATAGAAGCCTAATTTTCAGTGCTACGAAAATCAAGCGAGCCTTTTGGTTGAGTTTGACATAATTTCAGTTCATCACTGATGAAAAACACTGTTTTTATTAACTGTTTTCAAAGTTTGAACTTATATGTATGTATATATAATATATATTTTAAGTTTTTTTAAAAAAGGTTAACTGAAAAGAACCCTATGCCTAGTTCAAACTTTGAACTATGTATGTATGGAATATGAGACACGTTTGAACTCGGTTGTAGAGGTAAAGGATAAACCTAGGTCAATAAAGAGAGGCTGTTTGTGTCTGAGTCCTTGAACCAAGTAGGTTATTTGAAATGTTATAGTTGTTATAATTTGGGGTTCGTAACAAAATGGAACTCTGCCAAATGTTAGGAATTTCTTATCTTTGCGATCTAATAGATGCGCTTAGAACGTGACTTGTTGTTTTTATTAGCAATCTTTAAGAATGGCTTCACATTATTTGAGAAATCCTTAGTCCCTACGTTCAAAGATTTAGCGCATTCACTGCCTAGTCTCTGCGGTGCGACCCGCAGAGGAGGGTTGCAGCTAATAGCACTCGCAGAACTACATGTGTGTCGTTGGCAATAAAAGTGTTAGTTTAGTTTAACCTACGTTATATTAAAGTGAGTTAACGTCAACTAGTAATTACGTACTAGCTGTTGCCTGCACCTTTGCCCGCGTTTTATCAGGACATAAAATATCCAATATGTTTTTCAAGGTCCCAACCCAATAAGTTCAGTAGTTTTTCCATGAAAGAAAAAAGAAACAAACATCCATTCATACATACTCACTAACTTTGACATCCTACTAATATTATAAATGTCAAAGTTTGTATGGATGGATGTATGGATATTTGTTACTCTTTCACGCAAAAACTACAAAACCCATTAGGCTGACATTTGGTATGGGTATAGTTTGGGACCTGGAATAATTTATAGGCTATTTTTTATCCCGATAAAACGCGGGCGAAGGCGCGGGCAGCTGCTAGTGTTGACCCTTTCTTAATCATCATCATCATCATATCACGTTTACGGGCATAAACGTCCACTGCTGGACATAGGCCTCCCCCATACGACGCCACAAATAGCGGTCCTGAGCCGCCTCCATCCATCGACTCCCTGCGACCGCTACGATGTACCCTGTCTTAATATCCTTTTGCAATTCCTAAGAAATGCATCACCCTCTTAAGTTGTTCCTTGATACTATGACACTATGTTTTATAAGTTTTATAGCAAAGTCAAAGTCAAAGTCAAAGTTTCTTTATTTCCGTAAATGCAATAAATGTACACTTAGAACAGGTCAAATTCTTAAAATTAAACACTGATTTGGAAATAAAGTTATATTTTGATTTCGGTCCAAGAAACCTTTAGCCTGTTAGGTGTTATTTTTAGAGTTATTTTTCGAGTTGGAGGAAAATCCGTCCCAAGCTTTTTTATCTTCTAGATAGTCTGAAATTATGTAATAAGCCTTTTTACAAAGGATATGTTTGACAATTTGTTTGAATTTATTTATAGAAAGTTTTTGCAACTCGCTAGGGGTTTTGTTGTAGAAGCGTATACATTGCCCTCTAAAAGATACATTAACCTTGTGTAACCTAGTTTTGGGCACAGCGAGTTTATTCTTATTTCTAGTATTTACATTGTGTATGTCGCAATTTTTAGGGAACCGCTATTGTGACTCAGTGTGAGGTTAAATTTCAAGTATTAACATATTGAATTTTGTACTGCATAATATAAAAGGCTACGAAATAAAGCAATAACTATCTATCAATCTAATATTCCCCTCCCAAGTTTTTTAGCTTTCTTATTCCGATTATACATGAGTATCGACAGGGATTATTTAATAAAAAAAATCTGAGTATAATAATAATTACTATGATGGACCTCAAATAAAACGGCGCTTTTGAGGATTACAATGGTACTTTATTGCAAAGCAAAAGACACCTTACCGTTCTACCGAGATTCACAAACCAAAAATCACGTCAACCTTATAACATGAACCCGTGCGTTTTCGTACGCGCGATTCAGCCTTGGTTCACTTTTACTAGCGACATCTAGGGCGTGCATCGGAACTTAATAGAATAGGCAATATGTTCTACAAAAATCACCTAAACATACTAAGACATCTGAAACATTGAAAAGACTGTCAAATTAATTTGTCTGTCTTTTCCGCCTGTGTCCGATATCTTCTGCACATCGACCTTAATGTGCAGAAGTCGATTTTTAGATTTTTACACCGCTTTACACCTGCGCCGAAGCCCCTCCACTTTCGCCGAGCGCTATTAAACCGTGACGAGACGTGTACTAGTTTATTAAACCTTACGATGGCATACTTTCCTACCTATATATGTATTGTATGTATCATCATCATATCAGCCCATACACGTCCACTGCTGGACATAGGCCTCCCCCATACGACGCCACAAATAGCGGTCCTGAGCCGCCTCCATCCATCGACTCCCTGCGACCGCTACATTGTCGTCGGTCCATCGAGTGGAGGTCTCCCTTGCAGGGGGGGATTTGCCATAATCACCACGCTTGGCAGGCGGATTGGTGATCGCAGTGTTGGTGTTGAAAAATACTCAGAAAGAAGCTGCTGCCGTTCCTCTGGTAGGTTCCCTTAGTATTAGTATATTTATACTGTATGTATATTCAGGGTTGGAAAAAAAACAGTTTTTTTTAAATTTTATAAAACAAACAGTTCAAATTGTTTTAAACAAGTGTTTGTTTTGTTTTTTTTGTTTTTTTTTTGTCCTTTTTAGTTTAGGGCATTATTTTAAATTAATTCGACCTATAATGTTTCATTTCCAGACTAGATCTTTTGACTTTTCAAATTTTCTATAGTAAAATAAATATTGACAAAAAACGATCAATGGATAAACATTTATTTTATGTTGCGTATCTCTAATCACTACTAAACGATTTACATTCACCCTGAATGTTTCCTAGCAGGACTATACCGGCGGGGAAATACCTATAAACTATAAATTCTATTCTATGAATAGGGGCACCCCCAATATTTATTAATTAGTGATGGGCCGAATGTGGTTTGAACCGAATACGAATTTCGGCCGAACATTCGGTAAAAATCAAAAATGCCGAAGTTCGGTTTTTATTCTGCACTTATATGGTAACAACTAACAAACAACAATAAAATATACCTATAAGTAATTAATATATTGAATTTTCAAAAAGTTTATTTGATTCAAATCATAAGACTTCCTAATTTAATAAGAACTTATTGAATTTGATTTTTTAATTCTAAAACTTAAGATTGAAATGTCGAAAAAGGAAACTGATAATGACAGTTAGTTACTTGATTAATAAATAAATTACCATGATTTTAAATTATGTAAAAGGCTTATTTATTTAATCAGGTATGAGTGAGTATGACAGAATTGATTTTTTTTATGTTTTATTAATCTTAAAATCAAAATTGTGCAACTATTTCACTCTTTTCTTATACCGAATGTTCGGCATTTCAACCGAATTTCGGAAGAATGCCGAAGTTAGGCCCATCCCTAATATTTATATTTAAATGAGGGGAATAAAATAACCACTATTCCATTCGACAGCCATCCATTAGGGACTTTCCTAACGGGACTTTACCGGCGGGGAATTACTTAATATGAATTCTATAAATACGAGTGCCTTTCTTTCTCACATTTCATTTCATTATTAATTCTGCGACTGATAACACCTCATAAAAATGTCAACTCCAGGACGCAAAAAGCATGCAATTTGGGAACAATTCACATCGATCCCCCAAGAAAATACCACATTGAAGACCAATAGGGTGCGTTGCAGAAAATGTAAGAAAGAACTAGTTGGACTTGTGAAAAGAATGGAGGCACACTTCCAGCAATGTAGCACCACCACCGGTTCTAACACTGACGCAAATCTTGACGCGGACAGGGACGTGGAGGAGGAGTTGTTGAGTGATGCTGGTTCTTCCCGATATTCAGATAATTCTTCTGCTACACCCACATCTTCTGTTACTACTCTTCAATCTAAAAATGCCAGTACCAGCAGCAGCGCGAGCGTGAACATTTCAATGAAAAGATTTATTATTGCTACAAGTCAAGAAGATAAGAAGAAAATTGATTTACAATTATCTCGTTATATGTTTGCTACTAACACGCCTTTTAACCACGTAGAACACCCAGAGTTACTGAAATTAATGGAAATTTTACGCCCAGGATATAAACCTCCAAACCGCAAACAAATTGCTAGCAAGCTACTCGACGAAGTCTACAACTCGACTCAAGAAGCCGTAAAAAATGAATTGAAAAACAAAGTTGTTAATCTGGCAATTGATGGGTGGAGTAATGTCAGGCAGGACTCGATAGTTTGTGTCTGTGTTACCGATGTGTTGACAGACTCATCTCATTTAATTGATACAATAGACACAGGAGCCGAAAGCCATACAGCTGACTACTTGGTTAAAGTTACTACTGCGGCAATAAAACAATGTGAAACTTACAAATGTACGGTGCGAAGTGTAGTGACAGACAACGCAGCAAATATGAGCCGTATGAGACGAGATTTAGCCCAACAGGAAGAACTAGCTTCTCACGAGGATATACTTACATACGGCTGTTCATCACACATATTAAACCTTCTAGCAAAGGATTTGAATGCAGAAGATATTACTGATAAAGTTAAGTCGATAATGCGGTACTTCAAATACACTCACTTTGCATCTGCCAAATATAAAGAAGCTGGTGGAAAAGCAATTGTTATACCACAACAGGTACGGTGGAACACAATGGCTGACTGCTTAAAAGTGTTATTAGAAAATTGGCATATAATGTCAGATATATGCTTAAATCATTCAACTGCTATAGATCTGTCAATTTCATTGAAAGTAAATGACATGGCGCTGAAGCAACAAGTCCAGGCTCTCTACAAAAAACTGGAAAACATCGCAGTTACACTTGACATCTCCCAAAAGACATCCTGCTGTATTGGCGAAGTGACTGAAGCATGGATAGAGCTTAAAAATATGTTTGAGGGAGAGAATGTACGACTGCGTGAGACCGAGTATTCATTGGATGATTTAAGGAAGTTCAAAGCTCGTTATGAAATGGCAATGTCTCCAGCTCATTTTGCAGCAAACTTACTACATCCTAAGTACAGGGGTGAAAAACTCACGAGTGAAGATATTTCTGAGGCTTTATTATTTATAGAAGCTTATCACAAAGAGGCGATGCCCTATGTTGTTAAATACAGGGCAATGACAGATCCCTTTCATAACTTTCTATTTGAAGATCATGTAGTAAATCAGGTCGGACCTCTCGAATGGTGGCAGTCATTAAAAAAACAAATTAATGGTCAAACAATGAACTTAGTGGCTCAGCTTCACACTGCTGTAGCTTCAAGTGCTGGAATTGAAAGACTGTTTTCAACATTTGGATTTATTCATTCTGACGTACGAAATAAACTGGGTACAGAGAAAGCTGCAAAACTTGTTACAGTTTTTAAATACCTTAATAAGGAAAAGAAAAAATAATTGTTATCTTGATCTTGTAATATTGTCTTACTCTCCTGACTGACAAACAATTTTGATTTTATAATGTTTATTAAATATAGGTAATTTGGTTTGTTATAATTTTGTTTTTCATTGATTTTAAATTGAAATTTTTAATATTCTATACTATCTAATGCATGTTTCAAAAATACGTGTTATCTTATCCCATTACCCATATAAATCCTGGTACTTGGTATGTACTTAGATCTTTGTTTGACTGAATAAATAACTTATCAAAAAAATATTACTTTCATTTTATATCATTCATTCGCAATGAAAAGTAGTTTTAAAGCTTGTTTTTTTCTCATCGTTTTATACAATGTTTAAAACTTGTTTTAATCTGTGTTTTTAAACGTGTGATAAAAAACACGGTTTAAAATCAAACTGTTTTAAACATTGTTTTAAACATGTGTTTTAAAACCATTTGTTTTAATCATGCCAACCCTGTGTATATTTCATCCTACATGGTAGACCATCCACTCGATGGACCGACGACATCGTAGCGGTCGCAGGGAGTCGATGGATGGAGGCGGCTCAGGACCGCTATTTGTGGCGTCGTACGGGGGAGGCCTATGTCCAGCAGTGGACGTGTATGGGCTGATGATGATGATGATGATATATCATTTACTACGGTACATCTCGTGTCCTGTATGCATGCGAACAGCCCTTATGACATCATACATATCTCGAGATGTGTCATGAAAGCCAATGGCAAGAGGCGCTAACTGCAAGGTAGCAGAGTGGATTGACCACATATTAAATCTGGCACGCGACCACAAAACAATTACCGGCTACGTGTGAGTCAATACCGGATAAGATTTTGTAGAAAACCTACATAAACTCGCATATTAGTCACTGATATTATCCTTGCTGTCCCGGGGGCCAATTCTGCGTATCACGTGATACTTTATCGAGTTATACTCACTATCAAGGATAAAAATATCATGTGATAAATGTCCGTCGAAAACTGCATTCTCGTGCGACTTATCGAACAACTCATCAGAGAAAAACCCTTGATAAATATCGAATTACAGATTCAGAATACGCTTGTTTATCACACGATATTTTGTCAGTGCTTGCCATATTTATCGAGAAGATAATGTATATTGCTAGAATTGCCCTCCAGAAAGGACATCATGACACACATTGATTTAAATGATGATGACACATCGTGATATAAAATTTTACGCAACTGATAACAAATAACTAACTAAATACCGACCGAGGTGGCGGCGTGGCGGGCGAAGGTCCAAATTTTATAAGGGTTTTCCACCTTCAAGAAGTAGAGCAACGCTTGTCAGAAAACCAGCGTTGCTCTGCTTCTTTCGGAGCAACATTATGCTGAGATGGGATTGGTTCGCTGCGTAGAGTTACTTTTTGCTATTTTAGAACTACTTAATTTTAATTTTGTAATTATCTTAGTTATATTATAACAAGCTGTTCCCCTTGGTTGCACCCGCGTGACCAGGACAAATTGTACATCTACAGCCCAGTAGTAACATATCCTATGTAAAAAGGCTGATCATATATCATATCAACCCATACACGTCCACTGCAGGACATAGGCCTCCTCCATACGACGCCACAAATAGCGGTCCTGAGCCGCCTCCATCCATCGACTCCCTGCGACCAAACAAAAAGGCTTACTACAAAATATCATACGATAGATCGTATAATATTTTGTGCTAGGCCTATGTCCAGCAGTGGACGTGTATGGGCTGATGATGAAGATGACCAGGACAAAAAGTAGCCTAGGTTACTTTCCATCCTTTCAACTAACTCTATGCCAAAAATCAAGTTCATTAGTTGCTTGGTTAGGGCGTGAAGGAAGGACGAACAAACAAACAACACATTTTTGCATTTATAATATTAAGTTAGGATAGTTGCAAGCTGTAGACCTGTACTGCATAGTGAACCAATAAACAAGTTTTCTTTATTTTTTCCTTCAAATGTGTAACAAAAGGCCCACTTACCTTGGCCAGCCCTGTAAACGGGAACACCTCGAAGCTAAGCTTGAGCTCCTCGCCAGTGTGGCCATGCCGTTGACCGAGGTACGCCCGGGTAGCGGCCAGGGTTGTAATGCTCATGCCGTCTCCGAGGAAGAGAATCACGTTCTTGGCCTTGTTCTTGTTCAGTGGAGCACGCACCTGCATTGAAACACAGATTAGTTTTACTACTAGCTGATGCATCTACATCTACAGCCCAGTAGTAACATATCCTTTGTAAAAAGGTTGATCATATATCATATCAGCCCATATGCGTCCACTGCTGGAGATAGGCCTCCCCCATACGACGCCACAAATAGTGGTCCTGAGCCGCCTCCATCCATCGACTCCCTGCGACCAAACAAAAAGGCTAACTACAAAATATCATACGATAGATCGTATAATATTTTGTGCTAGAAGATAAAAAACTTGGTACGCATCCACCTACTGATTTTGCTCCAACTTGAAAAATGAAACCTAACAGGCTAAAAGTTACTTTAGTCTACATACCGAAGCGACAGAAATATTATCTATTGACCTTTTCTAAGTGGACATTTATTGTATTTACGGAAATAAAGAATTTTTGATATGATTTGAGTTTGAGAGGACACAGGCCTCTCCGTGATAAACGCATTACTTATTGGCTTTAATCATATGCTGGATTGGATCGTAGTTTGTTGTTAAATTGTTCTGTAGGGGCCGCTGCTGCCATCCCCCCTGTGGATATCCCTTAGTCGCCTCTTACGACACCCGCGGAAAGAGTCGAGGTGGTGCAAATTCTAACGTAAGCCCTCACCACACAAGCTGATTACAACCTGAGTATCTGTGGTATCAGAATTGCCATAAATCCGGGCAATGTAGCCCGCGTCTTGGGTTCGCTTCCGGTTTGAATGGAACAGTTGAGCTTATATAGAAAGTTACCATCAATCTGCGTAGTAGAAACATTGTGGTAGCCGATGTCGATGTTAAGGCCACCCTCCATACGAAAACCTTCCAAACCCTTTCATGAAGCTGCTAAAATATTTCCACACCCACTACGAAATCGGAGAAGGATGAATAATCGCAAACGTCAACATACAAGGTAAACAGGTATGCAAACAAAACCTGCTGCGGGAGCTTATCAAGTGTTTCCTTTCACGGTCGAGGTCATTCGACTCCGGTTGATTCACGTGTTTGTTTTATCTTCACCGGTCAGTGAGCTTAATGTTTTGAAGATAGCTCTAATATAATAATTACAGGTGAGGATTTGTTTAGATGTGTGCCGGACATATGTACATAATATATTGTTAATAACCTTATTCTGCAGCGTCCATTGAGCTTGTAGATTCCAGTGGTCGGTATTCTTTTCATCAAAAGGTATTTTAACTTTTTCAGCTGCATCTGAAACAGAGAGAGTAACCCGAATGTTATTTAATTTATTTTAAGTTATTTATTTTGCTATAGTGCTCATATACACGACGGGCAAAGTGCCAACGGCAGAGGTAACTGTAGCCGTTGACACTTGTCGACGGCAGCCGTCGACGTCCCAACGGCTGCCATCGACTACCGACAGCAGCCGTCCACATGTGTCGATGGCTACAGTTACCTCTGCCGTTGGCACTTTGCCGCTCGTGTCTCTGGTCTAAATGTTAGCTTAGGTCTATATAAAATAACAAGCTTAACATAACAAGTTTAATAGCCCGGCTACACGCTCAAACATTTGTGCATGCATGATTCCACCAACACAGTATGCGCAAGCAAGATGGAGCGTGTGGCCGGGCTGAAACCAGTTTCCATCTTGCTTGCGCATACTGGTTTGTGCAATCATGCCTGCACAAATGTTTGAGCGTGTAGCCAGGCTATGATTAAAATAGATAGGTATCAAGCAAGTTATTTCAAGGTCGAGTAAGTCATGCAGGTCAATCTTAATTAAAATTTAGTAATGCAAGCTATAATTTCAAAAAAATATATATCAAAAGCCTAGATTTAATTTCTTATGGTGTATAGGGTAGTCAACAATGGTAATTTCTTATTATAAATACTGATACTGATTATAAATTAAGTACTATCGACCATGTTCATTTGTGATTGCGACAAATGTACATATATCTATGCTAAATTTCAGCCCAATCTGTACTTACCGCCGTAGTTTTGGGGGGAATTAGTAACAAACATCCATCCAACCATTTACCAAACATCATCATTCATCAAAACATTCGCGTTTATAATAGGTATGTAGGTATAGGTATGTAATGTAATATACATATATACACATAATTAGTATTTTTTTGGACTACAAACAAACAAACCTATCTAATTATAATGGATATCTAATTAGTTAAGATAGTGAGATAAAATAAATGACCCTCACAATTGATCAATTAAAGCATCGTCAATCATTTGCATCTGTGTTTGCATCCATCAAGTGTGATGGATTACGTAACTCTCCTCCGTTGGTAGTCGGATAAAAATGGCGTCGATGCATTAGCGAGACGCTAATCACTTTGCTGCATCGTAGACAAGGACCACAGAAATCGGAACAAGAAGGTACTATAATTTCTATTTCTGTGACTAGGACTGACGTGATCACTCATTATTCAAATAAATAAATAGTGTTGGACAATCCACACAACATAATTATACACACAGACAACATAAATATTTATATTAAAACAAATACGTAGAAACATAAGCCCTTGGAAATTACTTGGTAGGGCTTCCCCATTCAGAAGTGCAATTGCGTGTAAATGGGGAATCTTTGCGTGACGAAACAATAAAATGAAGAGTGAGCTAAGAATGTTTATATACTAAAATGAACGTAAACGAATTCACAACTCTTTCATACTAAGTTATGGACTCGGAACATACTCGCTCGTAAGGTTGTTTTTTTCTCAATTTTATAAAAGTTCCATTTTATAAATGAACAGGCGAAAGCCATTATAGCCACACTGCCTTGTCTTACGTTCATTTTATTTTCTTAATTTAGTTCAAAATCCACGTCACCATTTTCTTTTTTTTTTCCGCGGAACGATGTATTTTTATATGATGGACCGACGTACTACGCCACACTGTGAACCTTTGCTTCTTGCTAGAAAAACTGGACCCTAAACTTGGTTTTCCTGATTATTATTATTTGTATCTTTGAGAAACTGTAATTAACTATGAAAAGCGGGAGTCCGTTTATTAAGCAAGCAAAAGTCCATTCGGCCTATAATTTGCTCAACACATTTCAACATGTGTGTGTAAATACAAGCTTAGCTGCAAATTATGTTAACAAATCCGAACAAAATAAAATAAAATTTACCAGTCCAGTCAGTTTAGCTACAAAATTAGCCTCATAATTTGTTTGTTTAAAAAAATACAGACTGACTTTGATTCCCTTAGTTTTAAACTGTTTTTTTTTTATTAAGTTTTGCTGGATAAAAACCAATCTCAAACATCAAACATCAAGAGATTGGGGCCTCCTAGGAATTATTTCTATACTTACAATAATTGCAAAAGTATCATCAAAAATCCTATTAAAATATCAAAGTTAGTTTATTTTATAAAATTAATTTTAGATTACATAACTACTACGGGATTGTTTATTTATATTTATTTGAAGGAAAACCAGAGGCTTTTTAATTAACAGACTTACAAATTGATATGAACAGAAAGCTTACTAAAGATTTTCACGGATACAATTAAATTATGTTTTACATATAAAAAAGAGTATAGATTCGAAAGGGCGGTGAGACAAAAGACCTACGATAGTAGCTCATCACTACTCATCAGTGACTTATTTCATCTTATTGCACTAAGGGGAAACCCCATAAATTGGTCCGACCTTTAAATGCACGCCAAAATTTTAATTTCGTACAAATAACATTAAGCTTTTGCACCAAACAATTTGATACACGCAATTTGCGGTTTCTTGATATTTTGAAATACCTACCTAATAATAATTATATATTATATAATAATTTTGAACCCGCATGTGTAATTTTCGGTTCTTCGTTGACGAAGACACGCCCTTGTTTTTTGTAACAATTTGATTTTTGTACTTGGGTAAACACTCAGTACATTTATAGTAACAAAGAAAATTACTCTCAAATAATAGAAACAAATAATACAATTGAATTCAGTTACTAAAAATGGGCCTTTTTCATGAAAATTAGTTCAGAATCAGAATCAATAACTTTATTTCTTTAGGCTTACAAAATAAGCACTTAGACAAGTCAAATTGTATACCATAAACATAGTTATTATTATCAAATAAGAAATAAGGTGTTATTGATATTCTCTTCACTTCAATTTTTTGTCCACTAGTGGAAGAAGTGAAAAAGAATCATTAGCATATATATAATGTGCGTAGCAGCGTGTAATATGTTATAATGATCGAACCCGTTTCTTATCCTGATCAAATACTTCATATATATAAGGAATACTATATATAAGGCATACTATATATAAGGAATTGAAAAATTATTTAAATAAAACAACTATTTAAATAAAAAAAAAACTAAAAGCGTTTACCTATTGTCCTTATCATTTTCTTTTGATACTTAGGTAGTTGGGGGCACCCACCACCACCCATATACCTAGGGTACAAGTAGGAATAAAGGCGTCCGACTACCTAAGTATCGAAAGAAAATTATAAGGACAATAGGAAAACGCGGTAACGTTTATTTGAGTAGTTTAATCAGGAAATTTAAAGTTTTGGTGTATATACGTGTGAAAAGTGATGCTCTGGGCTTCGTTTTTTGTTTTGGACACAAAGTGAACGCACACGAAGGCATTGCTGTCTTTTAGTCAATAAATCACACAAAAGTACGTCGTAGCAAGCACGCGCAACACAAACGCTGATCCGATCGTGACTAAGGTGGGTGAACCTAGTGTAACCTAGTTTTAGCCTTCCACTTTCAAAGAACTAGTGCCCAATCTTCCCTTTTTAGTTTAATCAGTGTATAATGCTAGCAAGGGTGTGAAAGGGACACAGCAACTGAAAAGTGAGTCTCTTTCGAGACCGTTTTTCCTTAAATCTAAATTGAATTAAAAAATAACCTTTTCTAGTTATGATAAGGTTCAAAATCCTTTTTGCATTAAATGTCGAGTGAACTTACCAGTTATGTTAGTATAAAAATTCCTTGCTTCTATACTTCCATTAGAAGTTAGACTACTAAAAAAGTCAGATACTTATAGCAACAAAGTTTTCCATATTTTTTATTGATGATAGAAAAATATACAGTTTCCTAAGGCCATATTCCTGTAGTAACCCTCTTTACTGCATCGCCCAATCCACCTGTATTCACCGTTCATTGGTTCATTTTAGGTATTTAGGTTTTTTATTCGAGATGCAAATGCCATTAAGGCGGTTCCCTGACCCAAACTAGCGCCGCCACGTATTTTATCGTATTATTACGTTAAACAAAGGGATTTTCCAAAATCCCTTGGCCTCTTTGTGATACCTATCACAAGCTCTTTTTAATGCCTCTGAATAGTTTTATTTTGTAAATTTTAGGAAGAATGCGAAGTTGCACTTTTTGGCCTCCAAAATCAATTTTACATCTTGTTAGCTATACAATATAAAACTATTACAGAGGAATTAAAAATAAGCTTATGACAGGTATCACAAACGGGCCAAGAAATTGTTGAAAATGCCTTTGCTTAACTATATAATACGATAAAATACGTGGAGGCGGCGGCGGCGGTGATTTGGGTCGGGGTAGCCCCTTAAGCGGTGAAAATAGTAAGTCTGAATGATACACCCATTAATAGGTAGATCTAAGTCGATCAGCTGAAACAATGAGGTATTATGGTTCATCATCATCATCATCATCAGCCCATACACGTCCACTGCTGGACATAGGCCTCCCCCGTACGACGCCACAAATAGCGGTCCTGAGCCGCCTCCATCCATCGACTCCCTGCGACCGCTACGATGTCGTCGGTCCATCGAGTGGATGGTCTCCCATGTAGGGGGGGATTTGCCATAATCACCACGCTTGGCAGGCGGATTGGTGATCGCAGTGTTGGTGTTGAAAAATACTCAGAAGGAAGCTGCTGCCCTTCCTCTGGTAGGTTCCCTCAGTCGGCTCTTACGACATCCACGGGTCGAGTTGGAGGGGTCAATATTCTATGCCGCGGCCCCACGGCCTATTATGGTGTGTATTATGGTTACTAAGATTGAACCCATTTCACGGTCATCTATGACGCAACGGTTTCGCTTTCAACGTAATCATTACGTGATGTTATCTAGTAACGTAGCAAGTACCTATAATGCACTGAAAGTCTAGTGGTCTGACCTTTACCTACTTTAGAAGTCATTGACACTAAAAAAACAGTTCAATTGGTTTAGCTACGAGCGGCGGGCGAAGGTCCGCCTGTGACGCAGGAGGTTGCGGGTTCGATTCCCGACTTAGGACAAATATTTGTACGATCTGCAAATATTTGTTTCGGGTGTTCTATGTATTTTCTATGTATAATAAAAATTTCTATCTATGTAATATATTTATTGTATTATGTATATCAGTCATCTAGTATCCATAACACAAGCTCTGCTTAGCTTGGGGCTAGATGGTGTTTAGTGTATTGTCCAACATTATTTATTTATTTATTGCTAGCCGTGTTGGTCCGGTATTGTCTTATCTCGTGTCTAAAGATTTTGGAGTAAACAACTAGATCACTCCCATCTGGTGTCTAATTTCAAATGACGAAAAAAATACCTACTCAAGCTGATGCATTTCGTGCCCTTTTGAATAAATTTATGAGAAGTGTCATAGAGCTAAGAACGGTGTCCGTCTAGTTAGCAGCCCCGCCATAGAATTTTGTGATTTCAACTATGCCAATAAATAGACCCTAAATAGACCCTCCCGGTGCCATAAGTACAATAAATAGTGCCCCAGTACTTTAGGAGATATTTAGGTGTTTCACTGTGGCTGCTATCTTGAAGTCTAGTTAGCAGCCCCGCTGATTCCGACGAAACCGTAACGAAATATGAATCGTGAACTATGCCAATAAACTGTTCCCTACGGTATCTAGTTCTCCTGCAAGTCTCATAAATAGACCCCCTGTGTTTTAAGAGATATTTGGCTCTAAACATACACTAGACGGACACCTATAAACGCTGCCAAACTGGCAAAAATTTGTTAAAGAAAATTAGGTTGCGCTGTGCCTGAACTCTTACTGGTCGTATCAGTCTGCCGACACATCTGTTTAAGAAAGTGAGAGAAAAGAAATTTATCTGTGTTTGCACAGACACTTATGCACTATTATAATATCCTATGCATATGGCTAGCGTCCATTAAAACAGGCCGACGCGCGCCACCCCGCCCTGGTCGACATTCTAATAAATCAATTGATAATAAAAATCATTTATTCAGAATATTCTTATTGTATGTTCTGGTCGTTTTTCTATGTATAATAAAAAAAAATCTATGTTATAATTATATTGCATTATGTATATCAGTTATCTAGTACCCATAACACAAGCTCTGCTTAGCTTGGGGCTAGATAATGTTGTGTGAATTGTCAAACATTAGTTATTTATTTTATTTATTACAGAGAGAAATTATAAAAAAAAAAATCATCCAGGCAACCAAGGTGTACGGAGAATGTCATGGGATGGCGGTGCTTATGCTAAAATAATACAAAGTAATACACAACACGACGATATATAGAGACAGGGAGCATTTTACATTGAGCCTCGTATCCTACTAACTATTATATCGCTATGCTAATATCAAAGTTTGTGAGCATGGATGGATGGATGTATGGATTTTTCCTCTTTCGCGCAAAAACTACTGAACTGATTCGGCTGAAATTTGGTATGGGTATAGTTTGGGAATTACATAATACCTAGGCAATTTTTTACCCCGATAAAACACGGGTGAAGGCGCGGGCAACAGATAGGTATTTATATTAAGACTAAAGACCCAGGGGCATCGAGGAAGTAAGACACAAGAACTGATAATCTTATGTAATTGTTTTCAGATTCAATATTATGATTACAATATTCAACGATAACACGTCATGTGGAACAAAAATACTGGAAGAACTGCATCTGGATGTAGATGGTTTGATTCCCCCACAGGTATCTACGGAATAAAGTTTCATCGAAAATTAGGTAATTCCCCTCTCAAAAATGAAGCCAATTCCTATAAAATCATGATAACATGATATTCGAATCTTTTGATAAAATAAAAATAGCTATAAGTACTCCGATTTAGAATCCAAGATATTTTATGTCAACAAAGACATTTATGAATGAAAACTTAACAGAAGTTGATAACAATAACAGAAAACAGGAACTACTAGGAAAGTTATCACAAAAAACTAAAACAATAACTTCAACAACGCATAATCGAACAAATGTTTAAATTTGAATTTGAAAACAAACGAGAAATTAATTAAATGAAGAATTAAAGCTTTCAAAACCAAAAATTGTTTCGTGTTTCTGTGCTTTCTTTCTTTTTTACAGACATTCAAATTACCGTCTAGTCACAGTATTATTTTTCTTAATTAATTAAACTTTTATACCTTATTATAAACTTTGAGGAATAGGTATCCGATTCAAAACACTGGATATTTTTTGTACACTCAAATTACCGTTGAGAAACCTTCCTCTATTAGGAAAGCATAGTGGATTTCTCCGATAGAAGTAAGGTACCTCACCCCCCAGACCGGTTCCAGTCAATAAGTTTCATCTTTATTATACTTGCACAGAAATCAGGGCTGGGTAGACACATGAGTGTCTGTCTGCCCAGCCTGCAGAATGCTGAGTGAAATGAAATGAAAGTTTATTTAGTCAGTAATTTATTCATAAGTTATTTTGTTCTGTAGTAGATTTGAGGTAAATAAAATTATTGTCTTCTTCTGCACAATTATGGATTTGTTCTTGCTGATAATTTAGGCATATATTACATTACATCACCCTACTCTCAGAAAAGTGGAAAGTCATGCAACAAAACTAACCTTATCACGCAAAGGATTCGATACTCTTAATTTATATTTTTTTCGCTGATAACATGTTTTAAAAGCGAATAATGCCTGCAGTAGGGGAAACCCGGCTGTAATGTAACCTTATTATTGTAACCAATTAAAGCCAATTATGAACTTGAGACTAAATACCATGTGCGCTTGCCTCTGCTACCTCCACTACAAAGCAATTGTCATAATATTCGCTTCGCTTTTCCCATGATCCAAGAAAACAAGTTCTGCTCTTCACACATTTTTATCAGATTCATACAAGAGCTCGGTGAGTTACGATTACTTCTCATTTGCCGATGGCGTCAATGACGTAGCCTTGAGCCACCCACGTGACCATCGTGTCTCGGAAGAGCATACCTTGTTTTAAAAGTAGACTATCGTCCTTCCCTGAGATGGTTTGGTCATCCTGTGAGTTCAATACAATGAAAAAAATCTTCGTACACCAGAAAATGAACATTACAAAGACATTACTTATATAAGACAAGTAAAATGGGGGTAAAATTTATTAACAAAGAAAATAACAATCAAATAATATAAACAAATTAAACTAGTATTTACAATTGAAACAATCGAGCTAACTGCAGACTGTTGCAAACAATCTACAGATAGCTCAACTGGTCCATATCAATACCAGTCAGAAAAAAATAAATTAATAATATAAATTAAACTAACCTAACCTAAATAAATATAATACGTGGTCAAGTGAATGAATATTCATTTATATTTTTGACATGTCAAGTGCTTTGTATTAGTTTAAAGAAATAAATAATACCTTAATGACTTTATAGCATACTACAATAATCGTATCGTACTGACTTTGTTATCGTCATGTGATGTGACCACAATGGATACAACACAGGAGGTTATAATTTTTGTGTCATGTTCTATATGGGTTCGCGTATTATGGTTGCTATTGCGTCAACCAGGAGTAATGAGGTGCTCATTGTCACTCTTGAGAACGGCAGTAGACGTTCTACGGGTATTATAATAGCTATTACGTCAATGAAATAAATTTAAAAAACTTTTATGTGAAAAATGCTACTATAATATTGACGAATTTCTAAATGATGTAATCTAATTTTATGCTACGTATACTAAATTCAAAATAAAATTAATAATCTTGTTAATTTCCTAATGTTATGTACAATTAATTAATTTAGACATGCATGCCATACTCTCTAATTCTTTTGCACACCAATGTATATTGGTCAAACATGTTGGATCAAAAAAATTATTTGTCATCTTTTTTTTTTACATGTGTTTTGCAAATAAATAACTTTTACTTTACTTTAATGAGGAGTTACGAGGTGCTCATGGTCACTTTTGAGAATTGCAGGAGATTTTCTATAAGGGTTCGGGACCGGGTATTATGGTTGCTATTGCGTCAACCAGGAGTTATGAGGTGCTCATTGTAACTCTTGAGAACGGCAGTAGACGTTCTAGGGTTCGGGTATTATGATAGCTATTGCGTCAACCAGGAATTACGAGGTGCTCATGCAATGCAACGGCAGCATTTTAATTACGGATTTAACAAGAATATGCGGTAATAAAGAATTTTGTCGATACTTAGTTTTTTTTATTTTAAATTAGAGCAACAATTTGTTTAGGTAACGTAAAAAGCTAAAAAATAAGTTTACGTCTCATGTACCTACTGCCAGTTTTTATTGTGTTTCGAAATGTCTTTGTTGACATAAAATATCTTGGATTCTAAAACCAAGTGCCTACTTATAGGTACATATTTTCACAATTGTTTTCGTCTCATTTATCCCTGACACTTTTAAACTCTATGATCTCTATCTTACCTATGTAAACACCTAATTGTACATACAGTTTTACAATAAAAATATTCTGACTTCTAACTTGCCTGGCATAAAAAACACAATCATCATATTAAAAACCAAATCAAACTTACTGTTTAACGCCTTGAAAGCTTTATGCACACTTCGCAATCTCGCTAAATCCAAAAATATCACTAAAACAGCTGTACAACTCCAAAAAGTCCTTAAAATTCCCATTTTTAAAACATTTATGATAAAACTACCCACATTTACGGATAAAAATTAAAAAGCACTTTGTTGCACTTTGACACTTCAGTTCATACTGTACTGAATACAATAATTTAACAATATTTAAAAGTAATTGAGATAGAATAAGAAAACTAAGGAGCGTGAGTTGGGTATATATTTTTTCCCTTGAACTCAACCTTGAGTTTTACGTGCTAGTTTAGGCGATTGAAAAAACGAATGCCCTAGTGGGTTTCTATTCATGCGTTATTAACACGTAATTTATTGCAACATTACATCGTTTTACGTTGAGTTATTTGAATAACTAATTATATGCACCGAGTTTAATCGGAAATGTTTTTAAACCTTAATGTTATGAGAATCCTGAGTTCAAGGGAAATTATAGAATAATGAAAACTGTGTTGCCATAAAGTAAAGTACTTGCTGGTACCTTACCCTAAACAAATCAAGATAGGTTGGAGCAAAATTAATTTCCAATCAAACAATATTGTTTGAGGAATCTCCATAGTTTTCCAAGTGCCAAATTTTCCCATGGCTGTTGAGAAGAATAACATCCAACAATTAGTATAGTATACCAGCATTATCATGGCCCTATTCTTTATGCGTCGACTTTCGAGAGATTGATAAACGATGTTAATAAATATTGAATGTCTACTTACACATTTAGACACACACTACGAGATTATTATTATTCTTTGATGTCGAATAACTTCTGTGTAGAAAGTGAGAGGCTGAATACGCGAAGAATTTTAGATTTCCATTGTGATTGCGAGATAAAGGTATGAATTTGTATACCTTCTACTTTTACGTGCTTTAACCCGTGCTAGGTAGGAACGACACAGCATGTACTTTTTTCAAATGATCTGTATCAGGTCATCACCGTACTTAAACTTTTCTTAAACATGTCCTCCATAATACAATTTTTACCGAATGCATGCTACTATTGATTTTGAAATGTTTGGCACTATGTTCAAATATTCCGTACCATTATTCAAAATGTTTCGTTTTAGGTACATACAAAAGCAACTAAGTAAAGTATTATTCCATGTGTGCTCTTTATTTAAGGGGATCTTTCAGCACAAAGATATATAATTAAAGTCCTATGCTATCAATGCATCGTTTTTGAGTGTTAGTGAGTAGAAACTCACATGTCACGTGTGATAAAATACTACTTGATGGCCTTCGACATTATAGTGTTAAATTATCGAAGATGTCAGAATATACACTTTTGCTCGCAGTCAACCTGCATTGCCTGTAAGGCCAAAGTATTCATTCATGCACAACAATGTAAAACCAAATGTCTGAGAAAACGTCAGGTTTTTACCAAGTAGGTTTTTGGGTCACAAATGACTTCTATGGATATTAAGGTCCTATAAAATAGATAAATGGATAATACCGGAGAATTCACACAGAATCATCTAGCCCCAAGATACGTAGGAGGAAGATCCTGTATACCATTTTTTTAACGATAACGAAGTGTTCGAAACTTGTTGGCGTTATAAAAAAGAGGGCAAAATACGTTTTTCGCGTAGTTTTTGCTGAATAAACGAGTTCTTCCGATCCTCGATCCGTTTTTTTTGTTCTTACGGTGATAATATGTCTAACCTAATGTAAATATCTAAATAGAATAAAGCCAGCATATTCCCCGAAAGCGATCTCGTAAACGCTAAACGAGAATGAAGGCGTATGTGAAGTTATAAAAAATGGTACATCATCATCATGTCGTGATTTTTGGTATCTGATAGAATATTACTAATCATTTGTCAACGTTTTTGAAGTATTACTTTAGTTTGTATGGTAACACCAACAGCTTTTGGCAACATTATAATTGGGACACACGATTGGACGAGACGCGTAAGCCCGCGTAAACAAGCATTCAAGGCGGCTCCCACCGAGGAAGTTTCCAGCCTTCGAGCTATAATGTAAAATAGCTAGCAAAAAAGGGGACACTTCGGTTCCGACCGCCAAACTGGCAACGTGTCATAAGAGTTATTACTGCGTAAAATAAAGTAATTATCAAGTGTGTGTAGTGTTCACGATAATCATATCAGCCGATCGACCTGGCTAATCTCCGTTGAGAGATGGTTGAGACATGCCGCCCCGTGGCCGAAATTCGTCTAGGTGGATTAATGGCCTAGCTTGTCCCCAGATGGTACGGAGAGTGTCTCCAGTAAATCAAAACCATCCCGTCTCGTCTTGTGCTGCCCAGGTCTTTTCAATGTCCTTCACTTCTTGCCAGGGTTGAGCATCTCCTCTTTTTGGGTGAATACTTTTTTTTTTAAATATATTTTATGTCGTGTATCCTAATATTAGGTCATAAAATTTTTAAAATAAATATTAACATGTTCGATTTTGTAATATGAACCTTCTTCGTAGATAGTGGGATGTAGGGTTGGGAAGTTTTAAAAATAAAACAATCATGTATTATCATTAAAATAAATACAACCATAAAATTGGCCTGTTTATTATGGACCGTAACGTTCAAATAGAATTCTGAAATGGCATTTATTTACAATATTTACAGTAATGAAAAATTATAATCAAATAGGTTCCTACCCTACCTACATTAATTCCACATCATAGAAGTTATAAGTACAGATCGATTTATTTAACAATTTTGTAGAAAACTACCTTCCCTACCTATTTACATAATAATAATAATGAAGTAAATGAAGTGTGATTCGCATTAATTTGGTCGATCATAATTTCTGTTTTTGTTTGTTTTATGCGCCTATTTATTGTTTTCTGTTTGTTTCTTTTCTATTTCAATTTATGTGTTTTGTCAAAAAATCTGTTTATTCAAAAATCAATTTCACCACCTGTATCGCACATGCCTTGTTATGTTTTTTTTTTTAAATTAAAAATTCACTTAACACGCAGGTAATTTATGTTATTTGCTTAACTACCTGTATTGTAAAGAGTGTGTTCATAGCCAGTGACGCCCTCTACGCTAAGGTGTCACGGAAGACCAGCGCTGCAGTTGCTCCCTGAGCTCCTGCAGCACACGCTGTGTGGCAGCTTTTTGGTCTCACATTGTGTTTTCTTTCCCTATTATACCTTTTCATTATTGTATTTTTGTTTTGTGAACCAATAAAAATGTTTCTTATCTTATCTTAAGTACAAAAAAGCATTTCAATAATAAATAATAAACAATTTATAATCTGAGCAAACAATATTATTTACACATGGTTTGAATAGTAGCTTAGCTACCGGCCTAATATTAAATTCATATTTTAATGTTTGAAAAAGCGCATAGCGCTTAAAACCTTTTTTGAAATTATGTTTCATATTGTCTAAGATAAATGTACACTGTATATGTACCTATTACTTTCAAGATCATAAATAATAATCTTTAAAAAGATTAATTGAATTGACTGGACAGTAAAAAATCTTTATTAACTAGAAAATTATAGCTTAAAATATAAATTACCTACCTATTTTACGGAGTTCATGTACCTTACTATATCCTAAGAACTCGATGTACACAACAACTTAATAAATGAGATTATGATTTACAATTGAGCTAATTGTAGACTGCAAAGAATGTAGTAGAAGCTCAACTGATCCATTATAAATACCGGTCGAAAGCGTCCCCAAGACGCTGGCTGCAATGCCTCGCTGTATGGCAATGCTGATGCGCTGCGACAGATAATCACCAGCTCTCGAGTCAATTGTTGCTGACGCTTTGATAGTTGAATAACCTATCTAGGTTTTAATTATGGCCAATTTCAAAATTATTATGAAAAGTATCAACTAGGTTCCTACCTCATGACGTGAAGGAACTAGGTTAGTTTTGATTAGGTAGATAGGACCCAATTTGAGTGGTCTAGAGAGCCTAAGGATCAATTTGTGAGTAGAAGTAAACCATTTAAACCTATTTAAAAAAAAACCCTTTCATGAGCGCTTACTTCACTTTTGTTTATAATTCGTAACCTAGGTATTTTATCGCTCAGGCAGACAAAAATATATAAGTCCCTCCCGCCATCCTTCCTCCGAATAATCTCTGTTAGATCCGTTAAAATGACATTAATTGTCACAATATATAAGGTTCAATTTAACAAATAACAAGTATGAATGAGTGCTTCCCCGTTCAACCCAAGATTTTTTATTATATTATTCCTAAATCATAATATGTTATGTCCAACAGGGCGGATGTACTAACATTAGCTATGATTAGAACCTAAGATACCTATCTACATACATATTTGTAATTAATAAATGAATAAATGAATATGAATCGATACTCAAACCATGGATGTTGAAATATTCGACTAAGGGAATCTACCAGAGATACGGCAGCAGCTTCCGTCAAAACACCTCTACTGTGATGATAACTGTGATAACCAATCCTGCCAAGCGTGAAGATTATAACAAAACCCCTTGCATATGAGTAAACAAGAACATAGGTAAAGCGGAAACTTCCGCCCCGGGCCGGCTCAAGGTCGCGGCTAGACGCAGTCTATCTCAGTCGAGCTCGCGGGCGTCACCGACAGAGTATTTGGTCACGACCTTGAGCCAGTCCGGGGCGGAAGTTTCCGCTCTACCTATTTTCTTGTCTATTCATATGCCCCTTGTTTGAGGGAGGAACGTTCAACAGCGGGCGTATGCTGAGGAGGAGGAGAAGGAGACAAGTAGGTGCCTACATTGTGATAGCGACAGCATTTCTTCTCCTCTCCCGCGAACTTAATATTTCTAGGCCCATCTAGTACCTCTTACTTTACAAAATTATCCCTAACTTAGGTGTAAATTTCATTATTGAATAAGTATTTCCAACAAGCTCTGCTCATAGTCGTGCAACCGCAGTGGTTCGATGCATTCCGTTTGTACCCCGCCAGTCTTGCTCACCAGCCAGAATGTTTCCATCTCTCCTTTACCCTGGAATTAAGAAGTCACAAATGTTTATACATAGGTAAACATAGGTATGTTGATCGATTTAGGATGTGTGTACCTATCCAATGAGTAAATAAATAATAATAAATAATGCTGGACAATCCACACACCATCATCTAGCTCCAAACTAAGCAGAGCTATAGGTTTGCTATGGGTTTCTGCTTGATACTGAGGTACTAATATTTATTAGCGAGGCACATAGATACTTAGATTATTTTTACGATACATAGAAAACACAAATAAAACCCGGAACAAACATTTGCAGAACGTACAAATATTTGTGCCGAGCGGGAATCGAACCCGCCTGCGTGACAGGCGGATCCTCACCCTGTGCGCCATGGAGGAGCAGACGGCACTAAGAGTCTAATGTCGGCCCATCGCATAGCTATAGTGAATAGACCCATGCTGCTGATGCGATGGGTCGAGCAGAATAAATCCACAGGCGGCGATCCCTTACATGAATGCAGTAAATAGACCAAGAAGAGGAGACTTCGTGAGGCGAATCACAACAAGAAAAACAAGGACTGCTCTGACAAGTGTGTTACAGATAAGGTAACTATTCCAATAGAGATGAACTTCAGTCAGATTATGAGTGGTGTCGTAAGCTTGTCGCATACGGAAAGCACCTCTACCGCACTGGACAAAAATGTGCATGATTTTTTGATGCTTTTCATCTTCTCTACCTCTACATCAGAGAGATTTTATGAGTTTTACTGGCTAAAGAGCGAGTTTGTACTCTATGCCTTAGGCGTTTTGAAGCGGAAAGTGCTTTGGTAACGCGCATTTTATATCTGAACCATCTGGTCCGTTTCGTACACACCCAAACGCGCGTTTGTAGGCATTCAAATGTCCGCTTGGAATTGTGCGGATATATTGTTTTTTTTATCAACAGTAATGAAATATTCTAAATAAAGTAGGGTTTATTTCCTTTAAAATGACGTCAAATGCTTTATACTAGACTTAGAAAACTATTATCAAATAAATTGATCAAAACAAAACTTTTCGGCCCAACTGTACTACTCGCGCTTTATTTGTTGACAGACATGAGTTTTTCTAGAAATGTCATTTGAGAAGTCATTCAGTTCGTTCGATGTATTCCATGACTATGAAATTTCCATGAACTGGACACTGGCAGAAAAGTGGCAACCCAGACACATATTGCCAATAACAAAGAAGTCAAGTCAAGTCAATGATTTCTGCTTCCGTTAAACCATAGACTAGGCACACACGAGCCACAGGTAACAAATAAAATCATTTTTTCGCTAGGGTGACCTTCTGGGTCATGCAGTACCCTTGGGCGTTCAAGTGGATAATGCCAGCTAGGTACAGTCAGCGTGCTTGTACACTCCCAAGTTTACAGTTTTATTTTACTCAGAACTTTTCAAATCAAAGTCTACGCACATACTTTCGTAGAAAGTAGTCGTCGTATATATTCCAGAATGCGGTACATAAATTGTCACAATACCTAATAATATAACAATTTAGTCAAATTGAAAACTTGGGTGTGTATACATACTTTCGCAGCTGACTGTACCAAAGCGCTCTGTGTACTCGCTCTTATTGTTAGAGTTGTGAATATTTACAGCGATATCCATGACTCCTCTAGATTCCGTCTGGTAGTTCCCGATCTCGTCCAAGGCTTTCTTCGTCGTATACGATATGTGAATTTTCATTGCTGTAACAAACACAAAGTTACTTGAATTAGTTATTTGAAATGGGCAGCAACGTGGTGAATATACATATTTCTTGACGGCCGTCGTGGTGCGGCGGGCGAAGGTCCGCCTGCGATGCAGAAGTTTGCGGGTTCGATTCCCGCCTTGATAAATGTTCGTACGATCGGCAAATATTTGTTCCGCGTGTTCTGGGTATTTTCTATGTATAATAAAAAAAATCTTCCTACTAGCTGCTGCCCGCGCCTTCACCCGCGTTTTATCGGGATAAAAAATAGCCTATATGTTATTTCAAGTCCCAAACTATACCCATACCAAACAGCCTAACAGTACTTTTTGCGTGAAAGAGTAACAAACATCCTTACTTATCCATCCATCCTTACAAACTTTGACATTTTTAATATTAGTAGGAGAGGATAACCACATTGCAAACACCTGAAACGACATTTGGTCGCTCCAGCTGCAGCCATTACCTTCCCCCGTGCTCTCCATCCGACTGGCAGTGTTGATGGTATCCCCGAACAGACAGTACCGGGGCATGGTGGTCCCCACGACCCCGGCGACGCACGGTCCCGTGTTGACGCCAGCACGGATCCGGAGCAGTTCCGTAGGTCGATGCGGAACGGTGGCGCCCTCTAGGCTTTGCATCAGGGATAGCGACATGTCCGCTATTTCGGTGGCGTGTTTGTTACCTGAAATTAATGAGAGCATGCTTTTTAATCCTACTAATATTATAAATGTCAAAAAATTTATGGATGTATGTATGGATGTTTGGATATTTGTTACTCTTTCACGCAAAAACTACTGAACCGATGAGGCTGACATTTTGTATGGGTATAGTTTGGGACCTGGAATAACATAGGCTATTTTTTATCCCGATAAAACGCGGGCTAAGGCGCGGGCAGCAGCTAGTAAATAAATAATGGTAGAAAATCCACACATTATCATCTAGCATAGCAATAAGATAAGCAGATCTTCTGCTATGGGTACTAGATTAGTGATATACTAAAATATTATATATATTACTATAGATATTTTTCAACAAAGACAATCAGAACACCCGAAACAAATGTGTAGGTATCTGCCGATCGTACAAACATTAGTCCCAAGGCGGGAATAGAACTCTCCTCCTGCGTCGCAGGCGGATCTTCGCCCTCTGCGCCACAGAGGTCTGCATAACATTATTATTATTTGTGATACACATCAAGCAGCTCTAAGGGTGTACCATGTTTAACTTTATAAAAATTTACATGAATCTAAATGGCATTAAATTTATATTTAGATACGCAAAATAAACATGTATTAGACACATAAGTATATAAATGTGCTAGTGGTTTTTTTCACTTCTTCCACTAGTGGACAAAAAATTAAAGTGAAGAGAATATCAATAACACCTTATTTCTTATTTGATAATAATAACTATGTTTATAGTATACAATTTGACTTGTCTAAGTGCTTATTTTGTAAGCCTAAAAAAATAAAGTTATTGATTCTGATTCATCAAGAATTGATGATTATATCAAGCCTTATTTTAAAGTAATTATTGAATAGCGATGATTTATTGTAGGGGAGGCCTATGTTCAGTAGTGGACGTGTACGGGCTGATGATGATGATTTATTGTACAGTTTATGGCGAAGTTTGATTTTTTACAATAGATTTTTTTTAAGAAATCTTATTTTCGAAACATATGAAGGATAGAGTAAGTCCTGAACTTCAGTAGTTTGGAAGATATCTGGCGAAGTTGAAAATAAGCATACATTCTTAAGCTGATGCGTGTAGGTAGGTATATCTGAGTCTTTGTCAATGCACTTTAAATATTTATCCAGTCTATTTTTGAAAGAATTAACTGAGGAACCAGTGATCACTGATTCCGGTAACCGGTTCCAAGTTTTCACTATGCAATTGGGCAGAATGTGCTCTCTGGGTACTTGGCCCGCGTTGCAGCTTCAGCGAGTGAGGATTTTGAATGTTTCTATAAGGTCCTCGTGCTCTCTACGTTTCTGAAGCGTGGTTAGCCCTAATTCTTGTAGTCATTATAGTTTTAAATAGATCCTCACCGTTCCTCTGTGGAAGACCAGACACCACCATGTACGCGTCTCCTATCGTCTCCACCTTGTAAACGTTGTATTGCATTATCTTCTCGTCAAATAACCTGGAATGAAAGAGTTACCTTTATGTATGTATATAAAACTAAAATATTTGTATTTATTTTAGGGACTCTCTTCTCTACAATTGGACTGAAAATTATGCTATAATGTGTGAAATTTGTACACAGTAGGTACAAGTACCTTTTAGAACCTTTTTATGATCTGTAATCTATTAAACGTAAACTACTTCTAGCTACAAAAACCAAAGATAACGCGGACGGAAATTTTTGGCAATGAAATGCAAGTTTCGGGTGTCGCAAGGGGTTAAACAACAAAAGGGTATTACATTTTAGAACTTTTCATAAATATGATTTGTAATCTCTCAACAACTGTCGATTTTTATATAAAGGGCTGTCTCGTTATGTATTCTGGTAATAGTAGTAATTTGGTAAAACCAACTAAACTTTCTAATTAATTAATTACTAGCTACTGTCGACCGCTTCGCACGCTTTTTTCTGGGATAAAAGTAGCCTTTATGTTAAAATAGACCAAGATCTATATCTATGAAATATTTCACCCAGATCCGTTTAGTTTTAACGTAAAGAGGTAACAAAAGTCTACACATACAAACTATCGCGTTTAAAATATTAGTGCGATTCAGGAATGTAAAACATCCAGAACCGGAACAAAAATTGACAGTAGCAAAGAATCGAACGCACTATGTTCAATCAATCCTACCTCTATTTTTTCCAGCCAACTGCAACCTGATCTTCATGACGAGGTTGTATTAGGTGTCACTAGGCTTTCGTGATACATCTTCGGCCACATCGTTGCTTACCATTATATGAGATTGTGGTCAAACTGTGGTGACGATCGAAGAAGCGTTGTGATAACTACAACCACCGGCTAGTTATCACCACATACATATGCTAAGTCAGACGCCGACCACATTTTGTTTTAAAGGTGTATGTTAGTTTTAAGTTCCATCTTTTGACGACCGATGTGGCGCGGCGGGCGAAGGTCCGCCTGCGACGCAGAACGTTGCGTGTTCGATTCCCGCCTTGGGACAAATGTTTGTACGATCTGCAAATATTTGTCTCCGGTGTTCTGGGTATTTTCTATGTATAATAAAATATATCTATCTATGTAATATATTGTATTATTTATATCAGTCATCTAGTGCCCATAACACAAGCTCTGCTTAGCTTGGGGCTAGACGACGTTGTGTGCATTGTCCAACATTATTTATTTTTATTTATTTATCTTCGATCACATCTTCACTAGGTCATTATGTGAGATTGTGGTCAAACGAAGATAGAAAACCGTTGTATTTATGTTATGTTTTAGCTTAATCATAGTTTACATACAGTAACGTAATGTTCATCAGAATAAAATTATTAATATAATGTATCTGTGTATAAACTCATATCACTAACTTCTGGCTGAGCCTGACCATATAAAAAGCAGGGTAGGTAGAGGTTTACCGTTGGTGACGTAACTTTCGTCACGAGCATCAACATAATACCAGCGCTGAGTAGGTAATCCCACTTACTCGTACCTACTCAGCAACATGCTGAGTTGACACCTTTTTGGCTCGACACTCGGCGGTTTAACAAGCATCTAGTGGCAGTACCAATGCTAGTAAGAAGTGTGAGAAGAGATAGTTCTTTCTTATAGTACCTTAAACATAGCCTTAGTTGTATTTTACATTTTATTTGTATATTTTACTTTTTATTTGTTTTTCTAAAATATGAATTGTAAATTCCTAGCTTTGCGTTTCTTATTTAAGTATGTCTTGTGTCGTGCCAAATAAACTATTTTCATTTCAACCACCGGTTAGTTATAATTATCTCACACAACATAATATATGCTGAATCAGACGCCATTTCGTTGCATTGACGTATTTATTTTAATTTGACATATTTTTAAAGGTGTTTGTTAGTTATAAGTTAAAATTTTGTTAATATCCTATGTTACAAATAAAGATATCGTCGTACGGGGGAGGCCTATGTCCAGCAGTGGACGTGTATGGGCTGATGATGACGATGATGAAAGATATCTTATCTATTGATTCTATAAAAAAAAACTTTAAAATGTTATAGAAAATCATAAGCTATACCTGTATAACATATTAAGCATGTTGATAACCTCCATAGGCGTGCTGGTAGCAGATATGTTAGTAAACCCAACGATATCACTGAAGAATATAGTGACAGCGTCGAATGACTCCGCGGGCACGGCTCGCTGTGCTCGTAGCCTCCTCAGCACAGGTATTGGCAGCATCCGCGAGAGCAGCAAGTCGGACTTTTGCTTCTCTGCGACAAGCCGCTGTGTACTCGTCTCTATGGATTTTGTGAAGGTCTGGAATAATAAGGAACTATTTAATTCTGAGCGAGTGGAAAAAACAATTAGGTGGATTTTTACAGGGAGGACGAGGTAAAATATTGGTTACTATTAAATGCTCCGGAAAATTTGACACGGAATGATTGGGTAGCCACCAGCAAATTGATTGAGGAGTCAATTTATTGGTATTTATTTTAATAATTAACACATTTTGATATCCTCTAATGAAAGAAACTTCAGATGAAGGGACGCGTGTCAAACAACCTTCTGAGACAATACCATAGTTATGGTGAAGCGATTTATTTGGTGGAAATCGGCCCCGGCATGTATGTACCTGTATAGTGCGAACAGTATGCCTCAGTAGCAACACAAGGACAGGCGAAGCCAGGAGCACCAGTACTAGTATCGTAACGCCAACAAGCAGCGTGCGGCGTGCAACCCACACTTCACTTCTTACTGATTCCCTGAAATTAAACAAGAATTTTAATAAACACGACCTGATTTTTAAGACACGTTATAAAAAACACTCCCATAGATTTCAAATACTCAATCCAACCTAACTAATATTATAAGTTCGAAAGTAATATTCAGTCTCTTTGCCTGTCGGTGTCTGTTAGGTACCTACATACCTTTCCACGCCTAAGCGGCAGACGGAATGTGCATCGTAATGGATGGCAGGGAGGTACACGATAGCCCGAGGACGGACAGAGGCCAGTTTTATCCCGGAAAAAGGCGTGTGAAGCCGCGCGCAGAAGGTTACTTAACATATTTATTGATGTTAACACATTGGTAAGCGTAAGAGAGAGGTAATCTTATGTAATTAGAGTATAACAATGTGAACCCGCCAAATAGGTTTAACAATAAATGAGAGGCAGACTAGAAGATGGAATTGATATAAAAATATATAATAGATATAATTGTTTCAACCTTGATACTTCTGATGCTTGTCCCTCGCGATGACTTACGATTAAAGCCGAATGGGTACTGAAAGGTATAACGGGGGCGTAATGTAAACACATCCGAGTGTTCGTGCAGTTAGTACAGTGAAAGAAGAGAACAACGAGCAACGAATTTTAGCAAACGGCGGCGTAACGTATCATGCTCGCTGCGAATAGTACATTACGCCATGTAGCACCGGTCAGTACCCGGCTATACAAGTATGTATCATTCTGTGAGAATACCATTGTCATAGTGAAGCAACGGCAAATTGAAGTGGTGCTCGCCAAATACATTCTTTGCATACCCGTCTCGCTCTTTTATCAGCAAGAGAAAAAAACAAACTTGTTTCGGTCATGGTGTTCGAGACCCTCGCATAGGTGCGGTCGCGCGTAAGGCGGCACAGCCGGCACAGCCGTGGTTTGATTCAATTTATACTTATTCCTTGATAAGTATAAATTGAATCAAACCACGAGCATTACCATAATCGACTCTATAGACGGAACAAGGCCGATGATGAGTGAAGCTATTAGCAGAATTGGCCCGAGGATTTTTGGACATGCTGTGCTGGACACAGGCCTCTCCCAATGACCGCCATAACACCGTTTCTCAATCCTTTGACATCGTCATCAGCCCCTGTCGTATAGGCCTCTCTACATATATTTATGCCAGTCGCCACGGTAGTCTGGGCCAGGAATAGCTTTCGGTTTTGCTGTTTCAATCCTTACCTTACAATAATCCACAAGCCAAATCGAGCCGTCCTCAACTTTCGGAGACATGTTCCTGAATTCTTAATGTATTTGTCCGGGGAATCACTTCCTTCGAAAGGCAGGCAGCTGAAATCGAGTTGTTATAAATTACCAACAAGCGTATTTATATCCAAAGCTTGTATTTATTTAGGGCTGGTTTTGCTTTCAGAGAAAACCGAGACACTGTTCTTTCTACCTATAAATGCTATTTCACTTTATAACCTTGATTGATTTAATATTAAAGACAAGAATTAATAGAACTTTTGTATTCTTGGGGTAATGTGGCCTATTTTGTTTTTATCCCGTAAAATTTTAAATACGCATAATTACATTTTTATAAAAATTAAAAAAAAATATAAGAATTTAGAAATTATCTTTTTAGTCGAGTCCGAGTCTGTATTTAATGAAATCAAATTATATTGTAAAAAATTATATATTTCAAAAAGTAGATACATCATCAACATCATTGTAGCCCATATACGTCCACTGCTGGACATAGGCCTACGACGCCACAAATAGCGGTCCTGAGCCGCCTCCAACCATCGACTCCCTGCGACCGCTACGATGTCGTCGTTCCATCGAGTGGATGGTCTGGTCTCCCATGTAGGGGGTTTACCAAAGTGGGAAAAAGTCTTAGTAAATGGTATCTGTGGGTATTATGGGGGGGGGGGCATAATACACATTTATTGTGTCATAAATGTTTGAAATAATGAAATTATTGAATGATAACCTGCTAAAATCCAAGTCAGTGACGTTCAACATCCAGAATCAATACAACCAGTGAATTCAGAATAACTTTTTCGTACAGCTATGAAATATGAAAGGCTCTCTTCGCCGGTTTTAGGTATACTTAGGTATGTACGTTATCTACAATTTCAGCTACTTTTTCCGAGATGGAGCTGTTTTAATAAAGAAATTTGAAAGGGGGCCAGAATAACTGCAGGGGCCACATATACCACCAATAATATTTTAATCAAGGGTTTTCATAAATATTTCTCAGTTTCTCTCCCGAGGTTAAATAGGAACATTGACATATTAGTGCAGGTTTTACAAATGAAATCTTGTGATTACGCTGTTATTATGAACTAGCTTGTGCCTGCGGCCTTGCGCGCGTGTTTCCGGCACAGATAATGAATGATAAATATGTTTCCAGGTTTTGAACTACATTTATAAGCACGGCCCGATCGGACAAGTAGTTTTGGCGTAAAAAACGTAATAAACAACTATCCATACAAGACAAGAGTGAACAGGTGTCTTCTAGACCTTCGTGATACAACATCGGCCACATCATCACTTTCCATCAGGTGAGATTGTGGTCAAACGAAGGTATATACTATAAAAAAAAACCATCCATCGTAACTGTCGAATTTATAAAACTAGTGACATTTACAAATCTAATTTGAATTCATTTAGATGGTTACTGATAGAATATTGTATTCTATAGCCCATTGATCTTTTGCCGAAAAGTTGTGGATCAATGGAAGTTTTGAGACGAACTTATTCAATGCCTGTTAAATTAAATAAGTTCTTTGGATTTTTGAAAACTTATAGGTACCTACTTGTTATGCGGGACGACGAACGATAGATATCTAACGTACTGCTTATCAAAGATGTAAATCGTCTGCTTATTCATAGATGCATGATGAATGATTTTAAGTAACTACTCCGAAATAATTGTAGACCTGTACTGAACAGAAAATATAAATCGTAATCCTGCAAAAAAATGAATTTTGAAGGAAAAATTGAGCTTGCTATTTCAATTTCGCTATAAATCGCTATAATACGTGGCGTCTGTTCATGACGTCAACGATACCTATGTCCGTTCACAAAATTGGCACTGTCTCAGCATGAGTTGGATGACTAGCTAGCATTCAACGCTGGTCTTCTAGCCAGAACCACAGAGACAAATACAAAACAGGCAATAAAAAGTTAGTTAGTCAAAATTCCACAAAAAAAATCAAACAGTTTTAACCGTTCCGCCCGAAAATTCTTAAACAAAACCTTAAAAATCATAACTCGAAAACTATGCAAAATTGTGGAACATACGTGAGGTATTTTCAGGTACCCCCGGGGGTGAGGCATTCATGATTTTTATGACGTAAATTTTTTGGTCTTCCCTGTATATTATAATGAAGGGAAAATTATTACTTACTGCATATAGCTTTCTTTCACAGCTGAGACTTGTCCCCACATCCGTTCCACCTCCAGATACTGCACAGATGACGTAAGATGTTCCCTTGAAGATCGCTGATGCATTACCACCTCGTTTACATAACCTTCGTAGAGATACGCCAGGGAAAGAGACATTTGTTCTAGCGCGCCCAGTAGCTCGTAGCATGCTGATAATTGTCTGAAATACATTTTTAATATTTTAAAAACTTTTACACACAAGCTTTTTTATCATCTAGGACCAAAGTGCTTGGGAAGACAAATCCAACGAACCCAAACTCGACGTGATTCTGTCGTTCCGTTTAGGAGTACCTATGGCCATTTTAGATTTCCATCATCAGACCAGCTTGATGGTACCATGATATTGCATTGTCACCGAACTTACATACTTATTCGTAAGTATGCCAAGTTTCAGCTCAATCGGTTGAGGATAAACTGGTCTAAAATTGAGTTGCAAGATTTCACCCGAATACCTACATTGCAAGTTAAATAAAAGCTAATAAAAAAACTTAAATGCTTACGTCCCATTTTCCCACTTCATCATTCGAAGCGATTTCCATACATTTTATACCCATTTCATCATTTTCCAAGATCATTATTCATTCGTATAAACGTGAAATCAGTGCATGGAAAGCATTGACTTCTATATAATGAAATTTAAAAATATATTAATCAGAGAGAATGTGTGCCTTGCACTCAATTATGTAATACAAAATCATTGTAGCTGACGACATTGTAGCGGTCACAGGATGGTCAGTCGATGGATAGAGGCAGCTCTGCAGGGCTATTCTAACTCGATCGAAAACCTTCGTCGACTCGGAATATGACACATATCCGCGCGAAATTCAAATATTTTAGCGGTTATTAATATTTTCTGTGTTCTACAAGGAATAAAACAACCTAAAAAGTAGTTTTTCATAAGTCGCTGACCATTTTCTATCAACCCATGTTCCAATAAAGTACGATTAATGGGGCTTTTAGTAATAATGTTGATTTTAATAATAAATCTCCTAAATTATTAATTTCTCCCAAACTCGAGTCGAATCGAAATTAGTTAAAACATGAGTTCATAGAAAATATTTTACAATTTACGTTAAGCTACTTTTCTGCTATTGATGTTGCTTGTAGAACGCAGAAAATATTAAAAACCGCTAAATTATTTGAACTTCGCGCGGATTTGTGTCAGATTTCGAGTCAAGGAAACTTTTCGATCAAGTTAGAATAGCCGTGCAGGACCGCTATACGTGGCGTCCGTCGGTGGGGAGTTCTATATCCAGCAGTGGAAGTGTGCGGGCTGATCTGATATTGAAAACCAGCGCCGCTACTTTCGGCTTGTAGCGGCATAATCCTGAGACAGGGACCTTTTTGGCCCCTAACACTGTTCCAATTATTTTATTTATGTATGTATTGTCTTCTGTACTTTCCTTTATCTATTATGTGTCGTGTTATGTTATATGTGTTATATTTGGCCAAATAAATCGATTTTCTATTTTGATGATTATGACGAAATCATACATCACACTAAAACTATAATTACGAAAGTTTTGGTGGATGTATGTACATATGTTACTTCTTCACGACTAAACTACTGAACGAATCGGGCTGAATGATGTAGATGAGACCTTCAAGGCCTGGAATAATACAAACAGCTACTTTTTATTCCATAAATCCGTTCCCTAGAACAATAAATAGAATAGAATAAAAAAATTCTTTGGTCTTTATGAATTTGGAATAACGTATCCATCTATAATGCTACTTACTATCTCTGAAACAACGCGTGCAAAGCTGCGCGCAAAAAACAGTTTAACTTATAAACACCAGAGCTTGGTAAATGTACCAGACTCTATAACACACAAAAGAACTTTAGACAATGAAATCAGCTTGAACAAAGACGGGCTTAAAAACAAAGTAGTAAACTTTCCACAAGAAGCTTCTAAAATTATCCTGATAACATCCGATAGGATAATTAACTGCCTCTCTTTTAATTCCCTTAATTGGACCGAGAGGACATTTTGGGGACCTAGCGGGATCAAGTTGCTAATTTATGTATCGAGCTTTATTAGGCTAAGGTTGAGTTAGGCCCGCTAGCTTCCATAGTTTACATATGACAGTCAAAATGTCGATCGTCAAAATATCAAGTAAAGTCAACATGATTGTCGTCAAATCTCATATTGGAGCCAAGAGCGTCTTCTATATATCAAATATTATCAAGTCCACTCACACACAAAAGTCGCCAATGCCGCCGACACAACCCGCAGGGATGGATGTTGGCAACTTGGTCGGCTACATGTTGACGACTGCAGATCGCTTTCGATCTAGTAAACATACTAAAGCTGCTATTGTCGCCAGGTGGATAAACATTGTCGACGGCAATAAATCAGCAACTTTCGGCTTTTGCCAAGTCGCAGATTGTAGTGGAAATGCCGGCGACATTTTAAAAGAAAAGAAAGAAAATAAATTTATATGGCCACATAACACACAACACATTACAAATTAATAAATTACTTGAATATTTTTTTATTATTATTTATTTTGTCGCGGACATTTCGCAAGAAGTCAGTGGGCACTATCGTCTTACTTAACCTCTTCAGACCTGGGGTACACATACGTGTACCTTATTAAATCTCAATTTCTTATTATTAGCGACAACCTTTTGGCAGCTTTTGGTACTATTTATGTGTTAACTAATGATACTAGTTCCTAAAAAACCGTTGAGAAAGCGTTGCAAGCGCATCTTCCACTAGTGGACAAAAAACTGAAGTGAAGGGAATATCAATAACACCTTATTTCTTATTTGATAATAATTACTATGTTTATAGTACAGTTCAGTTCAGTTCGTTTATTCATAACGTTTTGGGTTACAGGTTAGTATAAAATTTGACTTGTCTAAGTGCTTATTTTGTAAGCCTAAAGAAATAAAGTTATTGATTCTGATTCATCAAGTGGATGAAAAATTAATTTGAATTCATAAATAAGTTTGAAACACCATTTTTCCTCACGACGTCGACGCGAAACTTTCAGATAACAGGTAAATATGAAAAAAACATGATAACTGATTGACTTTTTTATATAATGGAAAGGAATTTATAACCTATATAAAGTATATAAATTCCTTGGGTTTTTTTTATTATAGTGCGTACGCCCACGCACTCGGAGTTTGATCTCAATGGAATTAAATGATATCCCAAAAATTTACGATAAACTTCAATGCTTCCCCTGTAGGTGGAGCTACCAGTGCTAGAGTCCGTAAAGAAAACCCATAAATTTTCGACTATTCGGGTTCTTGATTTCGTAGCGCAGTTGGTTAGCGCAGTCCCGTATTGAAGGGAAGGTCGCGGGTTCAAGTCCCGCCGAAATAGTAATTTAATTTAATATAATTTTTTTGGGATGTTATTTAATTTCTTTAAGATCCTTTCTATTTGCATTACCTACCTATTGCGTCGAATTTAAACGCATTTTAAACCTAACCAATAGGTACGGACATAATTCAAGAGATATTTCTATCTTCTTCTTCTTCCACTAGTGGACAAAAAATGGAAGTGAAGAGAATATCAATAACACCTTATTTCTTATTTGATATTAATAGCTATGTTTATAGTATAAAATTTGACTTGTCTAAGTGCTTATTTTGTAAGCCTAAAGAAATAAAGTTATTGATTCTGATTCTGATTTATTGAATACTAGCTGTTACCCGCGGCTTCGCACGCGCTTTTATGTACCCTATGTCCGTCCCCGGCATATCTATCTACCTCCCTGCCAATTCTATTAAGAACCGTTCAGCCGTTTAGGAGTGAAAAGGTAACAGACAGACAGAGTTACTTTCAAATTTATAATATTAGGAGGATTGTGAAACGCCGTTATACCTACCTACTCCATTCTACGATGCAGCCTTAGTTGAAATACCTAAGATTTAAGCGCTCATATTTATGAAGCGAAACATTTGTTTCGCCTCGAAAAATCTATTGCGCGTTTGGAATTCTACGCATGTTCTTCAAGTTCGAGTTAGAATGATGAATTCTACCCAATATATTAGGTACCATTGAAAAGTAAACATTCGTAAATACGCACTATTCTAAAATCTGGTCGCCTGAAGACGAGCTTACTTACAATCTTCTTGCTGAGACTCGTTCATCACTTCATTATCACTACATACATAGTATAAAACAAACTCGCTTCCCACTGTCTGTCTGATGCTTAGATCTTTAATACTACGCAACGGATTTTGATGCGGTTTTTTAAATAGATAGAATGATTCAAGAGGAATGTTTATATGCATTATCTGCACCCGTGCGAAGCCAGGGCGGGTCGCTAATTTTATTCTAAATCATAATTAAGACAGAATAAGTTAAACCTCTACTGCATAATGAAAATGACGAATGACACGACATATTTTTTTTTTTTTTTATTTCTTATTAATTTATTACCTACATATGAAGTTTCATATTTGTTTAGGATTTGCGTAGTTCTTTGTCCGCACGATAGAGGCGCTTTACCAAAACGTATAGAAAAATGAGACGTCACGATCACGTCTCGACACTATCGTATTTTTTTTCCGAAATGACTATTATAATATGCTGTTGAACGCAGATGGCCATGACAGCGTTACGGGACTTATGGCGGGCGCAGAGGGCGCAAAGTTAGGTCGCACATATGTGCGAACCTGGGATTGGGCTGTTACCAGATGCTATAAGAGGACGTAAAGGTTTCACCTAGGTGCATGAATGCACCTAAGGGCGGACACAGGGAATTATTTGACGCCGCATCCGGCGGGGTTGGTTTGAGTCTGGTTTGCAGTGTCCGGAAGGGAATCGGGACTGGTTGCCGTGACCTCCGGGTTAGCGGCGGTGATTGGGTCACCGAGAACGTGTTTCGGTCTACGGAGGAGAGGATCGTCAAACGAGCTCGGGGCTCTGATAATAATACCACAGATAATATAATACTACATTACTTAATACCAGTCGAAAGCGTCTTCAATATCACATCAATAAAGTAGCTACATTTTCTATAAAATAAAGGTACAAACCGCCATACGTTGGAAGTAGTAGATTTCACCCGTCGCTTTACTTCCTTCTGAAGAAAATCGTTCGTTTCTTCGTAAACCAGTATCCTTCTGTCACTTTTATGGTATTTTCTGAAAAACAAACAAAATCAAAACTCTTTATTGCGTAAATATATTTTAGGTCACATAAAAAGGGTCAAATTCTTTAAATTTAAATAGACATGGAAATAAAGTAATATTTTTTATTTCTGTCGCAAATATTATGTACTAGCTGTGCCACACACAACCCACTCGCCATTTTTCGCGTGGACTTTAGGGTAAAAAAAGATTCTCGAGATCAGCTGAAACCCACTAAAGACCCCCATTTTATCCTTTATTAGGCGTATTTTTTTGACACGTAATTTTTTTTTATATTACTGTTCATAAAATTTCAGGTCAATAGTGTTATACATTAAAAAATTACAGCAGTTTAAATTCGAAGCCAAACTACGAATCTCGAACTTCAATAACCCGTTTTACCCCATTTTACAGGAATATTTTTAAAAATCCTGAAATTCGTGTCCAATAATTTTATATTTTTAGTATTATCTGTAAGTTTCAAGCAAATCGGGCCTCTGATTAAAAAGTTACAAAAATCACCATAAAAACATCAAACCCCTTGCAAAATTTCAGCTTCGGAGCACTTGTAGTTTCAGAGATCTCTTGACGAGTCACCCAGTTTACTCTTTTACAAATATATTGTAAACTAAAGTAAAAGAACGACGAAGAAACCTTCAGCCTGTTAGTTAGTTTTCGAGTTTGATCAAAACCCGTTTCGAGCTTTTATCCTCTAAAATACTCTTAATAATGTGATATAATTTGTAGTAAGCCTTCTTGCACAGAAAGTAAGGTTTCAAAAATTAGCACACAAGCACTTAGAATTTTGTTGTAGAAGCGCAAAGCATATTGCCCTTTATAAGAAACATAAACAATTACTTCAAGGTCAGAACAAGTAAACAGCCCTTACAACAGGCAAACAAATCGTGACTGTACTTTTAATTTATTTTATAAACTGAGGCGATGAACAAAAGATTCAGATCACGAATGTTTTCTAAATAGTTTGAAAGCTGCTAACCTAAAAGACCAATTCTAAAAGTAAGGGAATGGCCGTCTTTAAAATAAAATAAATAGGAGTTTAGTCGTCAAAACACACGTTTAATATTTATGTTATTAATCTAATAAAGTTAAAGATTAAAAAAATCCGAAACTGCTTTTTTTAGAAACGTACAATAAAAACCACTAAAACAGACAGAGGGTGTTCAATCTACAACAGCAGGTCGATTTCGATTTTTAGAGGTTTAGATGTATTTTGATTATTTTAAATCGCTCAATGGCTGAATTTGCATTACATTCAATACAAAACAAAAGAAAATGAACCAATGAGGCTGTCAAAATAGTGTGAGGATATATTTATATTTGTGGTAAAAATATATCGAACAGCTTCGAATCTATCTCCCCCTGGTAGAAACAGTCAGAGCATCACGGCTGCCGAGCCAGGATACCAATAACTGAACAAAATATCAAACAAAGGCCCAGCCAGGATAACAACAGCTGAACAAAATGTCAAACAAATTGCTTATATTAACCCGCTATCCACCAGGCGTTGTAGGCAATGGAGTACGAGTATGTTAATGAAAACTGGCTCAATTGTATTTTGTAGGCTTAAAATGTCGACAGATTTGTGATTTCAGCGTGGTTAATAGTATGAAAAACAAAAGTCAATTGAAAATAAAGTAATTTTAATTTCATCCGCAGTTGCAAAGTACGTCTGCAAAACTACTCTTACGAAAGCGCCGTTTTCGCACGAATTGTATTTCTATTTTTACATTTTTACACAATTGAAGATATAAAGAATACACTTTCAAAAATATAAAAAATACACTTTCATCATTCAGTTGTCATGAAATTTCATTTTTCGTTTGTTTAGAGCAGTTATCAAACCAAACGAAACGTTTCGTAATGAAGTGGGCCTCCAGTAGGTACACGAAAAACAAAATACGATCGCGCCAGTTTTCTGTAACATACCTATAGGCCTATCGCATTTTTCGAGCCACCATAGCATAGATCAGTGAACCGTAATTTATTGGTGTGTTGTATCGTCAAAGGGCAATTTGGAATTCCGTACGGGCCGCGTTGTAGAATGATAATATGGAACTTGGCTATTAATTTAACGAAATGCGGCCTATTCATCGAGAGTTTGTAATCTTGGCGAAAGTATTAGCTAATTATATAATAGGTAATACTAATTATTTATTGATAAATAATCACTTTAGCTTGAAAATCTGGACAGTAAAATATATTAACAGGCAGCGAATATGAACGAATATATACCTATAGCAATCCAGGACTGCAGCACGGGAATATAGAAGCTCTTCTCACAGTAAAATCTTTAATTACTTCTTCATCTTCACGTTCAGCGGAGTTCTTTAATCCAGCAATAGCAAGTGTGCACCCGCTCAATCGTATACGCCCATCTAGTGAGATCGCACAGAACGGAAGCAATGTGGTGTTGGTGCTGGTCTTTGGGGTGTCACTGTACAGTACTGTACTGTATACCAAAATCGACAGCGTATCGAATCAACGTATCCATTATAGAAAAGCTTAACGCATTCACTGCCCAGCCCTGGCGGCGCACCTCTGTAAGTCGCACCGCTGCTGGAGGGACATGCACATTGCACATGGACATATGCGTTATATGTGAGGCATAAGTGATAATATATCTCATTCACTGCCGCTGGCTGGAAGGACCTGTAGATGGATGTGTCGTGGGCCATGAAAGTATTAACCCTCTATTCCCAAAGGCCTCTACACGTGTGTGACAAGAATACTTAATGCAGTACCTACATCGAGCTTATTGCTCGCAAAAGCTATGGTCACCTTCTCAAGGTTGCCTTTTTCAAAAGTTGAATGCAAATGCTTCGTGTAAGCACTTAGCGTTAAGGGCGGAAGGTCATTAAAAGGGCTCCTGCCAAAACTCTGTTCATCGTCTGAAATGCCCTTGTTAAACTTTTCTTCGGCTGTTCACTTCCTTTTATACGAAGATAATGCCTGACAGTGTCGATCAACTGGGCTCTACACGAGACAGAAGTCAGAATATGAAAATACCCTTCTGTTACCTTACAACTTTGGGTTGAAATTCATGTTTCGCATAATATTGTTAGATACTCTCGATGTTATAGCTCGAGATATGTAAAGTACCTTCACAAAGGCCGATGTGTTTCGCCTCAGGGCTCATTTCAGTGTGGGTTTGTGAAAACAGAGCCACTGGCAGCTTCAAGCGTGTATAGCTAGATATATATGCATTACAATTTGTGTAATGATATGATACCGAGCTCTACGTATCACGACTGCAGAATAAACTTGATTCTAATAAAAAGATAGACAAATGGTAGGTAGATGATGTAGATTGTAAATCACCACGCCATGACTTTCGTGAGGCGTTGGGAATACTTTTCGTGAGACGTTGCGACTGAGCACGTCTCACGCGAGACGTTGGGAATGACTCTACAAAATTATGATTTTCATAGTGTCATTTCTTGCTGTTTGGGCTGTTGCTTCGTCGTGACTGGGAGTTTAGACTTGCCAAACGCCCTAGCCTTCAGTATTCAGAGTAAAATTCAAACTCTGCAACCACTGCAGCAAAGGGTGATTGATAACGTCACGATCAAACAGATTTTCTTAGAAAACTGTCAGATAAATGGTAATTAACGTTCGCCACAAATCTATAGAATACGGAGATGAGTTTGAGTACTGACTACTTATTTGAATCTGGTGGAGACCGGACTTTACGGGGCAAGATCGGGTTCGGATTTTATTATATTTAGGAAGACTTTCCGGATGCAAAACGTACTTCCAAAAGTTAGGTTTTCAGATCTACTGAGACTGGATTTCCGGTTCTTGCTACAATTCTTTATGAATCAAAAAATGCCGCAAGCCGCACGAGTGAAATTGCATTGCATAATTGTTTGCTTTATAGGACAACGAAATTATAGTTCTCGTAGAAAAATACCAATTGAGTTTGAGCACATAATTTAGTTTGAGCATCGGATATATTTTTTGTTACCCGATTACAAACGGAAAGTTATTTGACTTCTTCTTGACAAAAAAAAATTTTGTGAAGTGAAAAATCAAATACACTTTATTACTTATTTGATAATAGGAGTAGATATAGTTTAAAATTTGACTTCTCTAATTGTTTATTCTGTAAGCCTAAATATATCAAGTTGTTGACTTCTGACTTCTTCTGAATTCTGACCTCTCACATGGGTACCAAGACTCTAAGGACTCTCGTGGAAAGACATTTTTGAGATGTCTGCACGTTCTGTATAGAATCCAGCTTTGCACTCTGACGACTTGCAATCAAAAATATCCTACGAATATTATTGATGCAAAGTTTTTATGGAGGTATGGATGTATGGATATTTGTTACTCTTTCACGCAAAAACAACTGAACCGATTAGGCTGAAATTTGGTATGGGTATAGTTTGGGACCTGGAATACCATATAAGTAATTTTTTATCCCGATAAAACGCGGGCAAAGGCGCGGGCCGCAGCTAGTTCATAGATATTTTCAGAAACGTTAGACTCTGTAGTTAATTTATCACGATGACATATAATAACAACACTACCGAGTGATAAAAAAAAAGCTTTCAAGAAAGAATTCAACGTATTACACGTATAAACGTTCATAGGCTCCCTCGATACAGGCATAGCCTAGTGAGGGAACCACCAATAATTACATAACGAAAATCATCATCATCAGCCCATACACGTCCACTGCTGGACATAGGCCTCCCCCGTACGACGCCACAAAAGCGGTCCTGAGCCACCTCCATCCATCGACTACCTGCGACCGCTACGATGTCGTCGGTCCATCGAGTGGATGGTCTCCCATGTTGGGGGGGATTTGCCATAATCACCACGCTTGTCAGGCGGATTGGTGATCGCAGTGTTGGTGTTTAAAAGTACTCAGAAAGAAGCTGCTGCCCTTCTTCTGGTAGGTTCCCTTAGTCGGCTCTTACGACATCCACGGGTTGAGTTGGAGGGGTCGATATTCGTACGCCGCGGCCCCACGGCCCTAATGAAAATAATGAAATACGTATCGGCAATTACAGAATGATGAATCTGATTTCTAAGTAGTAGTAGGCACTTACTACTACTACTTAGAAATCAGATTACCTCCCCACTAGTTATTAACTAATTATCGTGTATTAGTTTTGTTCTAGCTGCCCGCACCTTCGCCCGCGTTTCATCGGGATAAAAAATAGCCTATATGTTATTCCAGTTCCCAAACTATACCCATACTAAACAGTCTAATCAGTTCAGTAGTTTTTGCGTGACAAATATCCATGCATCCATCCATGCAAACTTTGACATTTATAATATAAATAGGATATTATGATAAGAATTTGTATGATTTTTTGCTAAAATAAACGATTTTTATCTTGTGGATATTCCTTCCACTTGCACTAAGCGATTCTCGTCCAGATTTATCTTTCGTACTCGCTTGATACTCGCTGCCTGCTTCTGTTTTTCCGGGCAACTAAAACCCAAGTCTTTTTAAAACGAGAGTGAACAGGTGTCGACCTAGAAAAATGTAAAAAAGGTCGCCAGCTCTAGTGCGACAACTATAGGAACCTACTAAATATCTTCTCTTTTCAGTTGGTAGCGAGATTTTTGAATAGTTTTGATTCAAAAATCCCGCTACCTGCAATTTTCCCGCGACAAAAAATATTTCCTTTTGAAATATCACCCAACAATTTCGCTGTTCACCGAAAATGCACACGGTCGTTATTTACTAAAGTATAGCCATGCCGCGTGTCCACGCACAGTATTTCGCCATAATATACGTAAAAGTTTTACGGCGGCGACGCTGCCGTAGCGCCGCCACTATGTCATCAAGCTTCCATACTGATCCATACAACAGTGACGAGCGTGCCTACACACAGCCAAAACCTATATATACCTAATACAGCGAAAACCGTGTTTACACACACACGCTTTTCCGCCGTAGAGGCCTAAACGAAGTTACGACTATAAAGGGAGTCGGTATTCATAGCGTTTGATTGGTTTTAGAGTGCTATGTAATGAATATGTACATATACCTTGGCTCCATTCATTGTAATGTTCAATATCAAAACTAACAAGCGACGCGTGACACGAGAGCTTGTATTTGTCGCATCGCAGCACATTTGGATTTCCATACAGAGCGGGCAATGCAGCCAGCATCTTGGAGACGCCTCCGATTGTTATTGATATGGATCAGTAAATCCATAGATAGTTGAAGTCGTGAAGGACCAACTGTTGGTCCTTAGACCTCTAGTTGAAACTAGAGACAGTTGTAAACGACCTAGAATTAGCTTCTAGTTTGTTTGCAACATTTTCCAGTCATTCAATTGTAGGTACCTAAATACTTATGGTTATAATTTAATTTGTTTCGATTCTTTAATTGTAAACTAGTGAACGAATCTTAATTAAAATCATGATCCAAGAAAACAGGTCCGCTCTTCCGGGAGTGTCTCCAGGTGACGTCAAAGTCCAGTTGCCACTTGATTTTAACAAAATGCAGAAGTTGGCAAACAAATGTGTTAACAGCGTTAGTTAAACACGAGTCAATGTGATAAATAATTTGGTTGTGTGGGAAATACATACAAAACCTTTATCAGATTATGCAGTTTTATCAGATTTATGCAGGTAATTCAAGGAGTTCGGGGAGTTACGATTTTACGCTACTGGTAACACCACGAAACAGATCTGTCTTCTCATTCGCAGATGGCGATGATGACGTAAGCTGGAGATACCCACGTGATCATCGTGTCTCGGAAGAACATGCCTTGTTTTCTTATACCATGGTTAAAATGAACTTAAAATTAAAATGGTGCAGTGACATGGTGACCGAGCGTCAGGTTGCCCTACACCCGGTTGTGCAAGTTCTTGGTGAAGGCTACGCATCTTGCTCGACTCAAGTCTGCCAATGGTAAACTGATGATCTCTTTAAAGAGATCATCAATGTCTGATTAATCAGACGTATTCCAAAAAAAGCCCTATTTACTTAAGAGCTCAATAGATAAATTAATAAATAATAATGGACAATCCACACCACATCACCTAGCCTCAAGCTAAGCAGAGCTTGTGTTAATGGCAGGGATCTTTCAGGGATGAATATATAACAGGTTGTGAGTAGGTTAGATAAGGTTATGGCAGAGTGTCATGTCAACCTATGCAAGGTCTATGATATAATTTTCAACGGAACGTAGGCTGCTTAATCTTAGATAATTTCAAAGTGAAAGCGCTTTTCCGTGTGGTCGAATAATTTTTTTACATCAGGAAAGCGTCTCGCAGTCATTTATATAACGTTAGTATATAAATTCCTTGGTCTCATTTTAAATAATCAATGATCAAATCTCTTGTCAACGTCAATTCGTCATGAGGAAAAAAGATTTGACAAGAGATTTTATCGTTGATTATTTCAAAATCATACGAGATAAAAGATAAATTCATTAATTTTACCCAAGAACACAAGAACAAATACGAAGTAATACAAAAACAAGTACGAAGAAATACAAAAAAAATACGAACAACCGTCTGTAAGCGAGTCAAGGCTCTATGAGTCGGTCAAGCTCGGTCAACATTATAACTTACATACGTCTGTCTGGATGTCATGACTGTTATTAAAATTCACTTAATTAATGGTTTTTAGCACCGGTAATAAAATATCAATTAATTCCATGTCCAACAACGCCAATATCAATAAAATAGTTTTCAATAATCATAAAATAAAAGTACACTTACGTTTTATTTACAATGTCCTCTCTAAAACGGCTGCATGCAACGAAAGCTCATATAGGTATAATAAGTACACAAATAATTTATTAGGCACACATGGATCAATTAATACTGTAACTCTGTTTTATACCAACAAGTGAGTGATTCACTCATACAATTTTCGACGCTTATTACTCTGCATGTATTCAAAACTAGCTTCTCCCTCTGCTACGGTCATTCCTTTTTCTATAAAGTACCATTAAGTTAATCCAGTTTGAGAACTAAAGCTTTGCAAAATATAAGTCCAAACCGTTCAGTAGTTTTGGCGTGAGAGAAGCATACATCCATCCACACTTTCGCATTCAGTTTAATATTAATGTGATCTGATGGAGCCGGATGCAGCCAAAGAGCAATGAAAATTGTATGATTGAATATCTCACTGGTTTTAATTAACTTGTAGGTAAAGTTTCCGATGGCGGACTGAGGCGAGTCCTATCGTGCTATATAATTCAAAAATTAAACAAATAAATACATGTAATAATAAATAAATAAATAATGCTAGACAATTCACACAGCATCATCTAGCACCGAGCTATGCAGAGCTTGTGTTATGGGTACTAGATAACTGATATACATAATACAATATATTACATATATAGATATTTTTTATTATACATATAAAACGTCCAGAACACCCTGAATAAATATCTGCAGATCGTACAAATATTTGTCCGGAGGCGGGAATCGAACCCGCAACCTCCTGCGTCGTAGGGGGACCTTCGCACACCGCGCCACAGAGGTCGTCAATTTTTTTTTATAAATTCTGGATGTTTTTCACTTTATTTCCCTGTTTTACGTATGTAATTTTAATTTTGTGACGTGTCCAAGAATCCTTTAAGGTCTAAAGGAAATAAAGCACTTTGATATTTGATATTTATCACATCAGCAGCTGTTCCAATATAAGCAGAGTTAGAAGGAGTACACATTAGGGATTTTGAAGCGTGCGCTTACGAGCGTTCTGGTGCCGAATTCTACAAAATGCATCGCTTCACGATAACAATTGTATCGTTCCAGAATAACACGTGGCATTTGACGAAAGACATTATAGATGGAAGGACGTGTCTGAAGTGTCAATAGTTTCAAGGTTAAAACCAATCTATCAATGACCTGAAAACAACTATAGTCAAACCAGTTTTTAAAAAAGAAAATAAAGAACTGATGGAATGCTATAGGCCCATAGCTCTCATTTCCATATTTTCAAAAATATATGAAAAATATTACTACGCCGAAATAAACACATACCTTGAAAAAAACAATATTCTGTGTGAAGAGCAAAAAGGTTTTCGTGAAAAGAAAACAATAAACATGGCTGTCTATGATTTCTTCTACAATGTAATTTCAAAAGTTGACAAGAAAATTCCTATTTGTAGTATATTTTGTGACATGACACAGGCATTTGACTATGTGGATCATAATATCCTACTAAACAAACTCGAAAGTTATGGAATTAGAGGAAACGTTTTAGACTTAATTAAATCCTATCTTACTGACAGAAAACAAATCACAGAGATATCAAGAATAGAGACTAAAACCAAACTTGAAGTTGTGCACAAGTCAAAAATACGATATGTTAGATACGGCGTGCCTCAGGGCAGTGTGCTGGGACCGCTGCTATTTATTATATATATTAATGACCTGCCAAGAGCAACAACTAATCCCATGACATTATTTGCTGATGACAGCACAATAACAATTTCTTGCAATGACATTTATTCTTATGAAACCGACATAAATGAATCAATCGAATCAATTATAAAATGGCTTGTCAATAACAATTTAAAAATAAATTTAACTAAGACCATGATTATGCATTTTGACCAAAGATCCCAAAAACCATCTGACATGAATATAAAATTTAATAATAATATAATTAATCAAGTGGATACCACACGATTCTTAGGACTTATCATCGACATAAGACTCAATTGGAAAACACATTTAGAATGTCTAAGTAAGCGTGTTAGTAGTCTAGCATATGCCCTGTATAAACTGTCGTCTACAGTTAATACAGATGCCATATTGACTGCATATTACGGTATGGTAGAGTCAGTTCTACGATATGGATTAATATTTTGGGGCAACTCTACCAATAAAGACATTATTTTTAGGCTACAAAAGAGATGTGTGAGAGCCATGTTTAAAATAAAAATCACTGATAGCTGTAAACCATTATTTTCTAAGCACAAAATTCTGACACTTCCATCCCTTTACATATTAGAAGTAGCTCTTTTTGTAAAAAGCAATCCTCATCTGTTCCCACGGCTATCTGATTTTGTTAGTCGAAACAGACGGGATAATACTAGGTTAAGAACACATCCTGTAAAAACAACACTAATGCAGAAAAGTATTGTTGGTGTTGCTACCAAAATCTATAATAAACTACCTAAACTATATAGAGACATGAATTTACAAATGTTTAAATTAAAACTCAAAAAATGTTAATTACAAAATGTTATTATAATCTTAACGAATTTTTAAATGATAAATTATAATTGAATTTTTGTAGTTTAATTGTTGCATGGTTAGTTTTATATGCATGCCATCTCTCTCCTAATTTGCATACTGTTACCGGTCAAGCATGTTGTTTCACCTATATTTTTGACATCTTTTATACACATGTTTTTTGCAAATAAATATCTTTATCTTTAATGTTTCCATACAAATAGCACCGCACGAACAATTTAGACAAGAGTTTCTTTCATCTTGGATCATAAGATAACAAAGAATAATGTTTAAGCACATTATTTGAATGCACATTTTTGCGGTGCAGGGTTTAGGATTAAGACGACGCATTGAAATTACCGCGTAAAATTACCGGGGTATGAGCTGTTTGCGGGGAACAATAAAAAAAACAACAGACGAATTGATAACCTCCTTTTTTGAAGTTGGTTAAAAAATAAAAGACCAAACTCTGAAGGGATGAAAATTCCACCTAATAATGTTTAGTTATAATTTTCTAAACTGATGAGGCCTGGTTATTGGTCTTTCTTTTGATCCTTGTTAATGATCAAAAGAAAGACCAATCATTTACAAGGATATCTTGCAAGTCATTGAAATTTGGGTCTACAAACCAAATAAGGGAGAAAATTTATATTGGTAAGCTGGCGAACTAAACAATATTTTCTTATTTTTACAAGTTACAAGTTTTTATTTAAATTGCAATGTATGTTTGTTTGTTATTTGCGGGAGGCCTATGCTCAGCAGTGGACGTGTACGGGCTGATGATGATGATGTATGTTTGTTCAGATCAAATCTTGCAACTCAATTTTAGACCAGTTATCCTCAACCGATTGAGCTGAAATTGGTGCATTGTCGCCGAACTTACATAAGCTTGGCATACTTATGTAAGGTCGGTGACAATGCAATGTCATGGTACCATCGAGCTGGTCTGATGATGTAAACCGATGGTGGCCATAGGAACTTCTAAATGAACGACTTAAACACGTTGAGTTTGGGTTCGTTGGTTTTGTCTTATCAAGCACTTTGGTCCTAGATGATATTATAAAAGCATGTATTTTAAAGATTTTTTTTTTTATTATATAAAATTTTTGATGTTCTAAACGACTGCCGCAGTTCCTAACACGGGTGCGTCGTGAAAGACAACCATGGCTCAAATGGTTTTAAATGGTCTACTCAGGCTTCTCCTTGAAGCTTTGTACCCAGCTACCAATCACCGTGTATACGTGTCTATCGAGTTTGGTCTTTACGTTTTGACACTCCCTGTTTAACAAGAACTATCAACATGAAGACCAAAGACAGAGTAGGTACGTATCTTAACGCACCGAGTTAGTGTTAAGTGTTATGTACGTTTACAGCAAAATAAATTAATGGAGTACTCCAACCGCGGTTTCCCCTTTGAACATTAAGGTTGTAGCAGATCAGGGTCGCACTACTACCGCTCTGCACAGAAATGTACCTTTAAATATTTCTTTAACTCGTAACATTTAGATGCATTTCATATTTCATATTTTTGTATGTGTGTTACGCGATCATTCCGCCAATTAAGGAACTATTGAAAAAAAAAACACTATTGTATAGAAAATGATCCGTATGATGATGGATTAATATTTATCCCGCAAAACTTGAAAACAGTGTAAAAGTAAGGGATTCGATGTCGTTTATTAGGTTTTTGAAATCAAAAATTTAAAATCAAATATCACAATGACTGGTAACAAACAGTGACAACATGGCAACTGGTGTAAACAAGAGGTAGGTTCAGGAATTTGAAGTCAGTTTATCGTTTTTTAAAACACGCCAAATTATATACCTATAAAATGTATCTCAATATAACTAGTTTAAGTCAATAATTGAAAGCATTTTTATACTGTGAGGCGATCGGCGTTGAATTAATGTGCGCAGAGCTTAAGGCATCTCCATTTTAGTTAGGTAGTTTGTGGTGTAACTATCTGCCCCAGAATCTGTTTAACTATTATCAAAATCTATGTTACAGCAACATAATTTTGATGTAAGTTTTTTTTGTACAGGTGACTTTTTGAGATGGGAGTGTATGGCCAAATGTTATAAATGAGAGTGGGAAAGCTAGTCACAATCCTAACTAATACTTATAAATGCGAAAGTGTATCTGTTTGTTTGTTGGTCCTTCTGTCACGCCCTAACTAAGCAACCAATCGACTTGATTTTAGCACAGAGTTGAAAGGATGGAGAGTAACATAGGCTACTTTTCGTCCTGGTAAAACATCAAATTGGGAGATTTACGGGAATGAAGACCTTTTTATCTTTAGGGTAGTTACCTTTTTATTTTTAGGGTAGTTATGAAAACATTGTTTGATTTTGCTCTGTACAATATTTATTGTTTAAAAACAAATTAAACATCTTTTTAAATAAAAAAATGCAATAGATTAGCCAAGTACCTTAGTGCTCCATCTGCCTTAGTGAAAATCTCCATAAAATAACATATCACTGGACAAAACTAGACAACTCTTGACGCACTTGACAATGGACAGCCAACAGTATATATGGTATTCGGTCTCTCCATGACCGGATGGCACAGTTTGAGGGAGCTTTGGTGAGGTCCACTTCACCTACTACACTGGAAACCATCGCAGCAGACTATGCAGCCTTCAAATCATTCACCATGGGTGTCCTCAAGACTCTCCAACAGCAAGTAGAGATGCTTGCCCGTGACGCCGACCACCAGGAGATGCGGAGCCGCCGCAAGATTGTTCTTGTGCATGGCATACTGGAGCGACCCAATGAAGACACAGCACAAGTTGTGGCATCCACTCTCAGTGGGCAACTGGACATGCCGGAGTTCTCAATAGCTCACATTACGAGGTGCCACCGAATGGGCCGCGCGACGCAGGGCGAAAGGCCACGTCCAATTCTCGTGAAGATTAGTGATCTTACAATGCGGGATAAGGTTTGGTTTGCTAAAACCAAATTCAAAGGCAGTAGCATCACCCTGTCGGAGTTTCTGACGAGGCCCAGACACCTCGCTTTTATGGCGGCCAGGGAGCGCTTCGGTGTGAGATCTTGCTGGACAAGGGACGGCTACATTCACATCGCCACGCCGGACGGCCAACGTCATAGGATTTGCAGTGTCTGCGAGCTCAATAAGCTGACGCCAGCCGCAAAGTCTGCCGCGTGACCACGGTATCGGCGCCGGCAGTGAAGTTCAGGGCCCCGTCGGCTAGGCGAGCTGCGACGGGCACCGATGGTGCATCAACTTCGTCCAAGAAGTAATATCGCCCATTTGTGGAGTGGCCGACTGCAGAAAGAGGTGACGTAGCCAAGATTTTCTTTCGTTACCCACAAGCGGCTCACTTTTATTTACACTTTTTTTTTGTGCGGGTTTGTTTTATTTTGATTTTCAATTCTACATCAACTTCTTTTTTAATGGCGCCGCTTTCCTTCAATAATTTTTGTCAAGCAGAAATGTCAAAGTCATTGTATTGTAATCTCTTCTTTTTTGTTGTCTCTGGCCTTGTCCTTTGAACAGATCTTTAGGAGTTATTTCTTTGAGCGTAATAACTTGTTGTTTTAGTTTTAATTGTTTTTTGTGTGTTTTCCTATGTGTAATACCCAGGTTTAACTGGCAGATGGAGTGCAGGTACTTATTTACTTTACCTCTATATTGTATTGCTAGTTATTTTTTTACTTAAATAATTTAGCTTGTTTGTTTATTTTTATTTTATTTTGTATATGTATGTTTTATGAATTTTCTTAGTGACGGTGATGATGATGAATTTCTCTCGATCTCCACACTTGATTCGAGTTCAGGTAGTGCTGACAGCTTTATGAGCCTTCCTTCCCTTTCCGATTCGCTATCTTCACACTTTAGTGATGTAGCAAAAAACCTCAACATTGTTCATATGAACGCACAGAGTATTCCGGCCCATTTTCCAGACATGTTAGCTTCTTTTGATATAAAAAACCTTCACGTCATACTAGTTTCCGAAACATGGCTTAAGCCTTCTCTCCCTTCTTCCCGTTATTCTCTCTCTGGTTTCACTCTAATACGTAACGACCGCACGGGTTGTCGAGGAGGTGGTGTGGCTATTTTCTTACGCTCACACATTGCATTGGTCAAAATAAAGCAACTGCCGGCACCGTGGATCACGGACGAAATAAAGTCCCTCATGCACAAGAAGGCAGTTGCCAGAGCGAGATTCAAACGATGTGCTAACGACATTATCAAAGAAAAGTATCATCTCGCCAGGAATCGCTGCAATAGAATGTGTAGGGACGCTCAACGTCGCTATATTCATTCTTCACTCTCCAATGCCGATCCAGCTAAAGCCTGGAAATTTTTAAGAACCTTGGGAATTGGCAGGGCACGTCAAGATGCGTGTAATTCAAACATTAATATTGATTCTCTTAACGTTCACTTTTCGTCGACATCCAACATGGATATAGATGTCAAAACTAGCACTCTCAACTATCTTTCTTCCTTGCCTGTTCCAGATTATCCTATGTTCAACTTAAGTCCATCCGCCGCATGTGATGTTAAGAAGAGCATTTTGTCCATCTCCTCTAACGCCATGGGAGGTGATAATATCGGCCGTAGTATGATAATTCCTGTTATTGAAGAAATACTGCCAATTATATGTCACCTCCTTAACTCTTCCGTCGCCTCTGAGACCGTTCCGACAGTGTGGAAGGAAGCTTATATAATTCCTCTCCCTAAAATACCTAAGGCCTCCACATTTTCGGATTTCAGGCCTATATCTATTCTACCTTTCCTTTCCAAGGTCCTTGAGCGTCTTGTTCATGGCCGACTCAGTTTCTTCCTTTCTTCTAATAATCTTCTCAATCCTCTCCAGTCCGGTTTCCGTCCCGGTCACAGTACTACTACAGCCCTTGTAAAAATCACTGATGATATCCGATTGGCAATGGAAAACGGACATCTTACTGTACTTACATTACTTGACTTCAGCAATGCCTTCAACACTGTTGACTTCGATATCCTCCTTGGACTAATGCGCTCTATTAACATATCTCCATCGGCGACTGGTAGGTTTCGCAGTTATCTGCAGGGGCGCCGGCAACGAATCCGCGCTGACGACTCTTTCTCGTCTTGGAGCAACACATCCGCTGGTGTACCGCAAGGTGGCGTGTTATCTCCACTTTTATTCGCATTATTTATTAATTCTATCTCTCTTCAATTAACTTCTTTCTACCATCTCTATGTAGACGATCTCCAGATTTACACACAAGCCCCACTGCTAGATCTGGCCAGCGCAATTCACCGCACGAATAGCGATCTTACCTGCATTCGTGATTGGAGCGTGGCCTACGGTCTCCGGGTTAACCTCGCCAAAACGCAGGCTATAATCATTGGTAGCTCGCGTACTTCTGCTAAAATTGACTGTTCGACACTCCCTAACATCGAATTTAGCAACGTAACTGTTCCTCTTAGCAGAAGTGTTAAAAACTTGGGAATTCTGATCGATAGCGATATGAGTTGGGTTCCACAAATGGATGCGGTGAGTCGTAAGATCTTTGCCTCCGCCGCCTCACTCAGAAGACTCCGTAACTTCCTGCCTACTGCCACTAAATTTGTACTCGCTCAATCTCTTATCCTTCCCATTCTTGACTATGCCGACGTCTGCTATCTTGATCTTACTGAGAAGCAGCTTAACAAGATAGAACGACTCCAAAACGTATGTATACGTTTTGTTTTTGGCTTACGGAAATATGACCATGTTTCGGAGTTCCGCACTAAACTTAAATGGCTTCCTGTTCGTCTCCGCAGAAATGACCATATCCTTTATCTTCTTCATAACATTCTCTTTAACCCTGTCACTCCCGTCTATTTATAGGAACGCTTTGAATTCCTCCACAATTCTCATCCTAATCCTTCTCGTGTCCTCCGGTCGTCAAAAAATCTGGTATTAAATATACCACCTCACCGAACCAGTTTTTACGACAAATCCTTCTCCATCCAGGCCATAAGGTTGTGGAATGCACTGCCTGAATCCATTCGAAAATCAGCATCATTACTGGTTTTCAAAGCTCGTGTCAAGGAAATTTTCCTCTTAGAAAAATGAATAGGTATCTATTTATGTATATTGCACCTACATTTATATATTTAGTTAAGTTAAGTTAAGTGCTATAGACAATATACATATGTCCTCTGTTGGTAGATATTTATAATATTATTTATTTCTGAGAACTTTAGATACACCCATGCCTTTCTTAAATTCGTATCCAGGCAACGTTTGGATGGAAAGAATTCCATCCAAAGGTTGCCTGGAAGAGATCGCTTCTAAGCGATAAGGCCGCCCATTGTACATGTTTTATGTAATGTCTATTTTTAATGTTTTCTTCGTGGTGAACAATAAAGAATTTTGTAATTTTAATTGTAAAATACGAATTTAACGCGGGTGAAACCGCAGGAAACCGTTAGTAATAAGTATTAAAAATGCGATTGTTTGGATATTAAGATGTTTGGATGTTTGTTACCTCTTCATGCCAAAACTACTGAACAGATCGGGCTGAAATTTTTCAAACAGTAGTTCAAGGCCTGGATTACTACACTATTAACACATGAGCTACTTTTTATCATTAAAGAACTCGTGCAAAACCGCGCGGGCAGGAACTAGTGATACATAAAACGCAACAAACAAAAATAACAAATAAAATTGTTTTGGAATACAATAATGTAATTTGTATTTTGTGACGTGTTCAAGATTTATTCCGTTTTCGCCCCACTGGTTTCCGCCCATAGTGATCCGAACACAGAAAATCAAATTCAGTGGTGATTTCATTCCGCATTCGTCCCATATAAAGATTTCTAACAGAAAAGTAGCCAAAATAGTCCTGTAAGGTCTAAAGGAAATAAAGCACTTTGAAATTTGGTACTTGTCGGTATTTCATATGATAAAAGCTACACTATTCCGGACCAACGAAAACGCCATGTTTTATTCAAAATGGTTTTACGAGTAAAACCGCTAGTAATTTATATTTCATGCCCACCCATTGCTTCAAAGCTTTATGAATATTTATTTGAGTGGCGGCTAGACCATCTAACGAGAAATGTCCTGAGTATATTACCACTTACATCATTTTCGAACTCACCCCATGGATGTGAAAGCTGATTAAGGGAACGACTACCAGGTGCCGAATTCGACAAACGATACTATTGTCATAGCAATCGGTTTACTATGACAATGGTATCGTACTCGCAGAATCGTTCATAGATGAATGAAACTCTAGATAGTGTGAATCAGAATCAGAATCAATAACTTTATTTCTTTAGGCTTACAAAATAAGCATTTAGACAAGTTAAATTTTATACTATAAACCATCGACGAGTAAAATTTTCGGACGGAATTCTATCGAATCAAAAGTGATGCAAAGCAATGGCGGACTGTCACTTGGTGTGAGTGTTTTAGAGAGTTGCCAACAGAAGAAAAAAATACCAATTATTTTCATGTTTTTAAGATCCTTGTCCTAAAAGTTATTTATGAATACAATTTGAAACAATAAATTAATGTTTAGTTAAGATACACGGAATACAGTATATCGGATCCCGTAAAAATGCTGGCCCGACAAAATATGCAACATCCGTTTTACACGACCCGACACAGTCGTGATGGCGTATGTACATATGTAGTTGTATTAGCTAGTTCACATACATGACAGTATTCCTAAGTTATTGGTGACTAGCTGACCACACCGCGGCTACGCGCAAGAAAATAAGCTACTCGAAGTACTAAGCTAGTATCACGACGGTGCACAGCGGTTCACAATGATGCACGGTGGTACTCGGCAGTGCACGGCGGTGCACGGTGATGCACGTCAGTGCACGGTGGTGCAATTTGGGGCACGGCCGGTGCACGGTGGTGCTCGTCGATACACGTTGATGCACGTCGATACACGGTGGTGCACGTCGATACACGATGGTGCACGTCGGTGCACGTTGGTTCATGACGGGGCACGGCGGTGTACGGCAGTATAGCGATGCATGGTGGTGCACGATGGTGTATCGCAAGCTTCGCGAACCGTGCAGTAGTCAGTTGTGCACCACCCGTGCTGTGCCCGTGCTGTACACTGGCCGTGCACCACCACGCACTGCAGAGTAACACCATGCACCGACAGCACCGCGGTGCACCGCTGTGCACTCTTGAGTACCACCGTGCATCATTGTGCACCGCCGTGCACCGGCATGCACCGCCGTGCACCGACGTGCACCGATGTGCACCACCGTGTACCGACGTGCACCACCATGTACCGACGTGCACTACCGTGCACTGCCATGTACTGCCGAGTACCACCTTGCATAATTGTTTGTGGATGTGCACCGATGTGCACCACCGTGCACCAGCCGTGCCCCGAAGTGCACCACCATTCAGCTACTTGCACCGACGTGCACCACCATGCACTGCCGAATACCATCATGCATCATTGTGCATCACCGTGCACCGATGTGCATCAATGTGCACTGACGTGCACCGACGTGCACCACCGTGTACCAACGTGCACCAACGTGCACCACCGTGCACCGCCATGCACTGCCGAGTACCACTGTGCATCATTGTGTGTGGATGTGCATCACAGTGCACCAACTTGCACCGCAGTGCACCGCCGCGCACCGACATGCACCACCGTGCACCGGCCGTGCCTCGAATTGCACCACCGTGCACCGCCACCACCGAAAACGGATCCGATATAACGGATCCTGTAAATGCTGTGTCAATATTACCTCCGATAAAACGGATCCGATATAACGGATACTGTAAATGCTGTTTGAATATTACCTCCGATAAAACGGATCCGATATAACGGATCCTGTAAATGCTGTGTGAATGGTTACCTACTCCAGTAGCGACGGATTCGATATACAGGATCCCGTAAAACGGACGTTCTATGTATACGCGCTGTCAGTGAAAGTTTTATCAAAATGGGTCCAGCCGTTATGTAGCTCACACAAATAGAAAACGATTCAAATTATTAATATAATAGTATTTTGTTATAAGTAAAAGCTGTTATATTTACATTATCTTAAGACATAAGTTAAATTTTATTTATTTAAAAAAAACATTGAACACCATTACATAGACAACCAAAATTATTAAGTTATACCTATTTCAAGTACCTACCTACCTCAATAATAATTTAAGGTTAAAAATATGAGGATTCAATTTGTTTCCCAACTTACCGGGATTTTATTATGTCTAAATGTTGGAAGCACTGGCGAGATTTGTCATTTTATTGTGATTTTTCTGTTGATTATAATAGTGCGTCAAATTGAAGAGATTTGAAGGTTGATGAACTATGAAATTGACCTGTGAAATGTGATCCCGTGTTTGTTGTTGACGAAACTACTGTGATTTCGGCAACATTTGACGACACACGAAGGCATTTTTCATTTTGTACAATGGTGTAAATCTGTTGGTGTCTAAAGCCGTAATGGCGGACGATGAACTGCATATTGATGTCAATGTGTGAGTGTGTAGCGTACGTACAGAGGGTAGACTGACTATCGAGTGCTTCATTTTATTTCTCGACTACGTCCGAAAATTTCCCTCATCCCTGCTATAAACATGGTTATTATTATCAAATAAGAAATAAGGTGTTATTGATATTCTCTTCATTTCAATTTTTTGTCCACTAGTGGAAGAAGTTTAAAAGAAACCACTAGCACATAAGTGTCTAATACATGTTTATTTTGCCTATCTAGAACTAAATTTAATGCGATTTAGATGTGTGTGGTGCTATTTGCACGGAGATATTGATAGAATCCCAATCCAAACCCTTGACACATTTGGTTGGTACCCATCCCTCCATCTGTAGTTTCTTTTTCTTCTTTTAGCTTTGGCTCTGCATCTGGTTTGATGCAATTCTACCTTTAGTTTCTTTCATCAAAGGTTCAAAATGTCAAAATATGTCATTCTGCGACAATAACATTGTTATGGTGTAACGATGAATTTATTGGAATTCGGCCCCAGAGGAAGAAAAACACAGTCGAATTCAGAATCTCCTCTTTGAAATCGGTTGAAAAGTTTAATGAAGGTTTGTTCAATCCTTAGAACCGTGTGTTTATACATATATGCAAATTTCAGCCTTATCCGTTTAGTAGTTTTGGCGTAAACAAGTACCTTACAAACATGTATACCTACATCCATTCATCCGTCCAGACCATCGCATTTATTATATAAAGGTGCCTCCACATTAGTAACATTTTGTCGAACCAAACACCGTGACATCGCCGCGGACTTGTTACGAATAGTGTGGACGGTGGGGATAGAGGTTTGCATCGGATCGCACTCCGGTGCTGGCTCTGACACAGTTGAACTAGCGATGGATGCCATTTTGCAGGTGCGGGTGGCGGGGGACGGGGTGTTTTCTTGTCACGACATACATTTTCCCGATTCATCAATCCCGCGTAGGTACCAGCGCGATGACACGCGAGCTGTTACGCGTGTCAAAATGGCAGTGTGGACTGTGGACGTCTCCCGCATACCGAGACAGTACCTGACATCCTTCGAAAAAGACTGGATGGATCGGCCCGTGACTCGTGTCATTTGACCGTGAAAACACCAACACATGAAAACACAACAGAAATGTGGACAGACATTTCTGACTGGCAGTACGTACAATGTTCGGGCGTACTTTCACAGATTTATATTTTGTATGGGAGTATGAGACGGATAACTGATCGTAACATTTGTACGCGTAACAAATCCCGTCCACACTATCGGTAAAGACACGCGGCTTTGTCACGGTGTTCGGTTCGGCGAAATGTTACTAATGTGAGCGCACCTTTAGTGTGATTTTATGAGGGTTCCCGAAAAGGGACTACAAGAATGTCCAAGGTTAATCTTTCTCACGTCAATGAGTCAATAGAACTTATGGCCGCGACGATAAGGCCATGTGGATTATTAGATTTTACAAGCTTCCAACCGTGGCTTATATATAATTTGAACAACCTTTACCTTTTATAAAATTAGCTGTGTCGAAGTGAAAAGAAACTTATAAACATGCAGAACAGAAAGACATACTAATTATTTTCGCACTTATAATATTACTAGACTCTGCTCGTGGCTTTGCTTACGTGGTATGTATTTGACTAAAACATTATAGTCATCATCATCATCATATCAGCCCATACACGTCCACTGCTGGACATAGGCCTCCCCCGTACGACGCCACAAATAGCGGTCCTGAGCCGCCTCCATCCATCGACTCCCTGCATTATCGACATTATGGTCACTCAAGTATAATGCAATAGCTTTTTGTTAGTGAAATAATTTTCTAAATCGGACCAGTTATTAGTATAGTTATTTCCAAGTACTCGCAAGCAAACTCATAATCTCGAGAAGAAATTTGACCCAATATAAGTGTTGCTATGGTTAAGTGTGGATTTAGACACAATGACATGCTCAAAGACTTATATATGACCGACGACCGATGTGGCGCGGTGAGCGAAGCTCCGCCTGCGACGCAGGTTGCGGGTTCTATTCCCGCATCAGAACAAATATTTGTACGATCTGCAAATATTTGTTCAGGGTGTTCTGGTCGTTTTTCTATGTATAATAAAAAATATCTATCTATGTAATATATTGCATTATGTATATCAGTTATCTAGTACCCATAACACAAGCTCTGCTTAGCTTGGGGCTAGGTAATGCTGTGTGAATTGTCCAACATTATTTATTTATTTATTTATATATAATTTAAGATATGGCACGACAGTCCCTGAGAGATATTCGAAAGCGACCATTAAAGGTGGAATTATTTGGAAAAAGCCAGGAAACATGTTTTCCTCGGAACGCAGCATCATATTTCACAAATTATATGAAAGTTTGGATGAATGTTTGTTACCTCCTCACGCCAAAACTACTAAACGGATCAGGATGAAACTTTGCATACAGACGAAGCTATCTAGGTCTGAAATAAAACTGTGCTATATGTTTTCATCTTTCGAGGGATAGTTACTATTGAAAAATAATACTAATAATAGATAATGTATGCAGATTGTAAATCACGACGCTCTGACTTTCGTGAGACGTTGGAAATACTTTTCGTAAGACGTTGGCTGTAGGTGCGTTTTTGTGAGACGTTGGGAATACGTTTCGTGAGACGTTAGAAATGAGCACGTCTCTAGTGCGACGTTGGGAATAACTGTTAATATTATCCCCTAAATCTATCTTTTTTAATATTTAAGAATGTCTAGAGTGGAGGTTATTGGAAGAGGCCTACATCCAGAAATGGATTCATTACAGGCCGCGATGATGATGATGATATCTATCTTTTAATCCCATAAAAAACCATGGGATATAAATAACCTTTCAAAGTTTCCATAGAACTAAGGCGTGCGAAACCGCGCGCAAAAACTAGCCCTTCATAATCTCATCGTTCACTGACACAGACAGTTTCTCGATATCCCGTCCCGAAACACGGTAAACAACCGAAAATAGATCCTGCTGATTATATAAAATGAAAACACCCTGTACATAAAAGATTGATCCTCATCGTAGAAAACAGGTGCGAAAATTCTGCTAACCAATTGCATTAGGTACCATTTATTTATGAGCTGGTGAGTATCTGGCCGTGGGGCCGCGGCATAGAATATCGACCCCTCCAACTCAACCCGTGGATGTCGTCTCTTACGACATCCACGGGTTGAGTTGGAGGGGTCGATATTCTATTGAGTTGAGGGAACCTACCAAAGGAAGGGCAGCAGCTTCCTTCTGAGTATTTTTCAACACTGCAATCACCAATCTGCCTGCCAAGCGTGGTGATTATGGCAAATCCCCCCCTACATGGGAGACCATCCACTCGATGGACCGACGACATCGTAGCGGTTGCAGGGAGTCGATGGATGGAGGCGGCTCAGGAGCGCTATTTGTGGCGTCGTACGGGCCACAAATAGCGCTCCTGAGGCCTATGTCCAGCAGTGGACGTGTATGGGCTGATGATGATGATGATGATGAGTATCTGTCGCAGCGCATTAGCATTGCCATACAGCGAGGCAATGCAGCCAGCGTCTTGGAGACGCCTCCGACTGGTATTGATATGGACCAGTTGAGCTATCTGTAGATTGTTTGCAACAGTCTGCAGTTAGATTAATTGTTTCAATTGTAAATACTAGTTTAATTTGTTTTTATTATTTGATTTTCATTTTCTTTGTCAATAAAGACTTTATTTATTTATTCATTTATTAATCTTAGGAAAATGTATGGCTAAACATAAATAGAGAATCACTACATAGTATAAAACAAAGTCGCTTCCCGCTGTCTCTCTGTCCCTATGTATGCTTAGATCTTTAAAACTACGCAACGGATTCAGATGTTTTTTTTTATAGATACAGTGATTCAAGAGGAAGGTAGTATCAGCATTACACCCGTGCGAAGTCGAGGCGGGTCGCTAGTATTATTTATAAATATAAGGAAGAAAAGTTTTCACAAGTGGTATGTAAGAGTATTAAGGAGAATAAGCTGTGGACAACATATGTATGTATTTGTGAAATTAAGAAGCAAAGAAGTGATTACCACAAATACGTTTGAAGCTACTGGGAGAAGTGTTAAATAAGTCAACTTCTTTTGCCTTTGCATTGAAATAGAGATACAGAAATACAATTTATTTATAAAACCAATTTACATATCAAAAATTTCGTAGATAAATACAGAATTGTTACAAAATAAAAGATTAATTTCAAAAAATTAAAATCAAATCATAGATGCGAATACATATTAAGGTTTACAGTTGTAATAGTTCGTTCACAGAATAGAAATTCTGCTCGACATTGAAATATCTACTCGCACGTATAAATATAAGAGTTCTGTATATATCGCGATTTAGATGATGATAATATATATGATGGTACCATGATAACACTTTCGTCGCAGAATCGTCCATAGATGAAAGACACTCTGGATAGTGCATGCAGTACTATTTGCACGGAAAAGATATTGATCATAGCGGTAAACACGCTGCTGTCACAGCTGAGGGATGGTGTCACTCAAGAATGTGTGAGTTGACAAGCATATAACTTCTGTCAGTGCTATCACGCGCACAAGCGCACATATAAGAATAGGAAAATGAGACGTATTTGTCGCATTTTTTGGCTTCATCTCATATTTATCTACTATTATTTTAAGCCTTATTATTCTATGATATTGATAAATTTGTTTCAAACATAACAGTTTTGATACGATCCCTCCATTTTTTCATTTTTAGTTTCTTTCATCAAAGGTAAAATGCAAAAATGTGTCATTCTGAGACACCATTGTTACGGTGAGGCAAATTATTTTGTGGAATTCCAAGATGTAACATTTCAGCGATTTCTATGATAAGAACTAGTTTCTACCCGCGGCCTCGCACGCGTTGTTATAGAAACATCTGAAGGTTTTTCTATACCATAGGAAATGATTTATGTGACAAAAAGTAGTATAGATATGTATTATTCCATTCTTAATTCAATTCAAATAGTTTATTGATACAAGATATGGTAAATTACTTAAATAAATTGGTCCTCATACCTCGCCGAATTACTCGCATGTGTTCTTCCTACAATACAATCTGTCAAAATGTAGACATCTTCTATGAATCAGCCTCCACTCTAAAGCGGCTCCCTAACCTGTACTCCCTCAAATTTTTATCTTGTTAATCTTTAATTTTCTCCTTTTTTAATCTATTTATATCAATATTTGGTACAGCTCATTACTCAATTTATGCATGCTGTACAACGTGTGTAAAATGCACAACGAGTAGGTTTTGCACTTATTCTAGTTTACGTATGTTTAAGCTATACTAGTTTTCTGTTCTGCGTAAAAACCAGTTTTGTGAACCATGTAATAAAAAAAAATGTGATTACATAAAATCTGCTAAATACACTCATGGACAAAATGAAACAAATCAATTCAAATACATAAACGATAAATATCATGCTAAATTAAAAAATAAACAGAACAGAACAAGAAATTTGATACTGTTTTACATTGTTATGTAATATGATTACATTGGGCGATTACAAAAAACATCTCCTGCTACAAAAAATACAAAAATGATGATTATTCTCTATAGGAATCGAATAGAAGTTCTATTGGATTGGATTCTCGGCGACATTTATTTACTTTCAATCTTGGTTTGTAGATAGAACAATATTATCTAACGTAGATACCTACATTCAGTTTTTCTTCGTGCATTTTGTAACTACGTAAAGTAAGTCTTAAACAAGTGTTTAATGTAAATAATAGAATCAGGCGTTACTTTGCGGAAATCCATTGCAAAATATTAGAATGAAAAAATATTCACATGACGCGAGGAGCTCGGAGAGGCAACATCACTACTGGCTCGACTGGCCGCCGCGAGAATCTCGGAGTCGCTGGCTGGACTCTGTCGGTGTTGCTTGGCAATGGTCAATGTCAAGGTTGAGTATTGTGGTGTCCTGAAGATATCTCGTGGAGAGACGAAACTAGTTAACAACTTACTTTGATGAATACTATCAGAGTTGGTTTGTTACTAAATATTTTTTTATGCTAATAAGTTATAGTTTAATCTTATAATTTTCTTTTGATACTTAGGTAGGCCTTTGTTCCAACTTGTACTCTAGGTATGGTATAGTAGTAAGGAGGCATAGGACAATTTTTGTTTTTCAACTGTTTCGAGTTTTACTTGAGTGCTGCCACACTATAGTTAGTATTAAGTTCTTGTTTAAGTTTTTCATGTATTGATAGTACAATAAAGTAATATTCTGTTCCATTTTATTATATTCTAAACTTCAAGAAAAAGTTGAAAATAAAAAGCCGTTGCTACGATGCCCCCATATAACTATATCCTATAGTTTTGCGGATACCCCACGCGAGCATACTTACTAACATTGAAATTTGCGACCCTTACTTAGACCTCGCTATCTCGTTCGACCCCCAATTTTCTACTACGTTGGCTGCTAAAATACACCCTAATGATCCAGTAGTATCCGCGTTGTCTGCTAAAAGTTCGCCAGCTTCAACCGGCATATTCACATTCCTGCATTGCCCGAGGCGTCATGTCAACCATTTTAAACATGTTACGGATAATGAACACGCTTGTAATGTAAATTTACATATTCAACATAATATAAGTCTAATATTACGCATGCTACTGTGAAAGTTAAGGGTAATCAGCACTTGTTCCAAAAGCGGAAGAAAGTTCGTCTTCTACGAAAGAGGTAACCTGCACACTTTGCAAGGTTTCTTGATAAAGGTTTCCAGGTTCCCAGAGCGGGTTCACATTAGAGCGACCCGATACAGTTTTGTCGGTCGCGCTAATGTGAACAGCGCTATTGAAATACCTATGCATGTGAAACCTTTGTCAAAGTCGTTTCGTTAAAACTGAAGGTCCAGCCTAATGTGAACCCTCTCTAACACTTAATACTGTCACCAACACGGTGATGTGGGACATTGTGTTGCGCAGTGACGCGCTCTTCCGTGTCGCATCGCTGAAGTTCGGCATTGAGTGTGTTAATTTATCGACGGTATTTTTAACGACCTCTGTGGCGTGGTGGGCGAAGGTCTACCTGCGACGCAGGTTGCGGGTTCGATTCCCGCCTCGTGACAAATATATGTACGATCTGCAAATATTTGTTCAGGGTGTTCTGGTCGTTTTCTATGTATGATAAAAAATATCTATGTATGTTATACATTATATTATGTATATCAGTTATCTAGTACCCATAACACAATTATTCAGATTATTATTTATTTATATTATTATCTGAATGTGACTAGAATTGATTCGATAATAATAGATATCTATGTATATAAAATGCACTGCTTACGTAAATACGCACACGGTATTAAAAAAATGTGACAAGAAAGGACAAGACTAGAATATTATAAATACCCACTACTAACGGGTTTGTTATGGCCCGCGGGCTGAGTTGACTATAAAAAAAATATTATAAATTTCGTAGTTCACCTTTCGGCCCAAGGGCTGAGTGAGGTGTGGGCTGAGTTGACCAAGGAATCACCAAGAAATGCAGAGAAACAAAGTTCTGTTAGCCTGTGAAATGCAGGGCAACGGTGGACGCATTTTAATTTTTCAAACTGTTAGTTGTTCCTTGTCGAATACATAGATAGATAATAATGTTTATTGCACAATATAAACTTATAACTAACTAGCTGCTGCCCGCGCCTTTGCCCGCATTTTATCGGGATAAGTACACTCATGTCTGTGTCTTTATTTTCTGGTACATATAAATTATTATTTATATTACTATAAAATAATTATTATAATAAATAATTATTGTATTATTGTATATAAAATAATTATTATAATTATAAATTATTATGAATATACTAAATAACGGAGTGTGGGAAGACCTCCCACTCGATGGACCGGCGAGATCGTAGCGGTCGCAGGGAGTCGTTGGATGGAGGCGGCTCAGGACCGCTATTCGTGGCGTCGTTTGGGGGAGGCCTATGTTCAGCAGTGGACGTGTACGGGCTGATAATGATGATAAAAAATATAAATAATTTATTAATAATAATTCTAAATCTTTTGAAATTGATACCTAGTACTGACAGTACTGCATAGAGTTTATCAAATTTTTGTGAGTCATTTGTTTACGTAAAGCTGAAAAGGATTTCAGGAAAATCTTGGAAATCCCAATAACTCGTATATTCACGACTGTTATTTCAGTGTTTATAGTCAAAAAGCTTTTAGCAAAATCGGCGAGCCGCGGTTTGCTCCGATGAACGATACCAGGTGCGTTAAATATTTTCTAACAATATTTTTTCAGTTTTTAACCAACTTCAATAAATATGTTTTTTGAAGTCGGTCGTTTAGATGACTCTATCACTATTGTAAAGAAAGATAATGACCGAAATGGTATAATATATATTATTATCGAAAAATGGATCCTGAAAATTTCAAATAACCGTATAGATATTATAGAGTTGAACTCGGTTATCGTGTTTTAAAAACAAATTATGTTACTCTTGCTTTACAAAAATATGTATTATTCTAGAACTGAATAAAAAACACCTGAGCTAATGAACTGTACAGTCAATACTAAAATTTTTTGATGATACAGATACATGCTAACGAGTTTACGAAAGAATTTTTGACTCCACGTCAACCAGTCGAGTTTCCACATGTCACCAAAATTCTAACCACTACTAACACTCACAATCATTTTAAATAATAACAAAGCTGTCTGTCTGTCTTCAAATAATTTCATATGTCTGCAGTCGTTTAGTCTGAAGTAGATGAAAGGCAAGAAAATAGACTGTACTCGTATCTCGACAAGACAGCAACTTTTTTACCGGGAAATGCGTGTGCAAAGCCGCGGAAATGCTAGAAAAAATTCAGATGCTAGGAAAATGTGTCATGATTCTCTACACTTCAACTTTTAAAGGATTTTTTTGACGTAGATTCAAGAGTAGGTATGCACAATATTGGTTCAAACGAGATTAGAAATCGGATCAAATGAGTAAACCGCGGCCACAGACAATGGGTATTTTTGATCTTTACAGCAATATATTAGTAAAGTAAAATCCTACACAATACGGAAATGGACGAAAAAAATTCTTTGAATATTGTTTTTTTTTGTTTCTATTTGCAAAAATATGTGGCCCATGTGCAGGAGCGTCGTACTGTACATGGGCCACATATAGGCCCGTGTATCTTTTTTATAATACATAGATAGATGGTAGATGCCCTCATACCATCGAGCTGGTATGAGGATGGTACCGACGGTGGCCATAGGAACTCCTAAACGAACTTAACCACGTCGAGATTGGGTTCGTTGGATTTGTCTTCCCAAGCACTTTAGTCCTAAATTATATAAAAGGTTGTATTTAAAAGTTTTTTAAAAAATAAAAAAATATTTATATATTATTATTGGCTTACATCAATGAGTGCGCTTTGTTGGTATATTCATAAAAAGTAAAATTGTGTTATGCATGTTAAAACTCTGGCGAAGAAAGTTTGTATAAAAACAAAGAAAACAAGAATCAAATAATATAATCATCATATCAACAAATTAAACTAGTATTTACAGTTGAAACAATTGAGCTAACTGCAGACTGTTGCAAACAATCTACAGATAACTCAACTGGTCCATATCAATAAAAATACATTATAATGGGGTATTTCTAAATGCCACGTTAACGAAAACGCGGGTTAGCTAGCCTTATAAAACATTCATTACTTTATTAACGTAATCCTATAGTAAGGCAATTGAATTGGTGGCCTTATCGCTTAAAGCGATTTCTTCCAGGCAACCAAGGTGTACTGATTATATCCTACTAATATTATAAAAGTCAAAGTTTATAAGGAGGATGGATATTTGTTACTCTTTCACGCAAAAACTATTGAACCGATAGGCTGAAATTTGGTATGGGTATAGTTTGGGACCTGGAATAACATATAGTCTTTTTATCCCGATAAAACGCGCGAGCAGCAGCTTGTAAGACATAAGTTACTATGAATAATGAGGTAGTACGTTACAAGCTTTGCCAGATTTTCCGCCAATTTTCACAATAAGCGGTACCTGCACTCATGTTGCCAACTAATTACTGTTTACCATAATAAGTTTCTGTCATACGTACTTTATTTGCTGGTAGCTCACGCCACCGGTTTCGCTCACCTATGACTACCTAATAGAGCGATCATAATTAAACGCTACAATGTTTGTACGCTTTCAAGCCAAAATGGGTTGAAATTGCTAATTCTAGTCCTAATATTATAATAGTCAAAGCTTGTGAGTATAGATTTTTGTTCCTCTTTCACCCAAAAACTACTGAACTTGGGTATAGTTTGAGATCTGGAATAACATATAGGTTATGTTTTATCCCGATAAACCGTGTGCGAAGGCGCGGGCAGCAACTAGTATTGGACTAAAACGCTAAAGCTAGTCAAATATAAAGCATTGGCCAAGGACTATTGACTTCAAACCAAATTATCATAATCAAATACGAAAGTATATAGCTCTTTCATTCAAAACTAGGTTGAGTTTTTGCATAGTGTTAAATAAACTTAAAGCTTTATTAATGTTGCAAATCTTGCATGGGAAATGAAAAGCAAAAACTAGTTGAAGATAAATAAATAAATTCTGTCGAATTATACCTAATTAGCAACCCGCCCCGGCTTCGCACGTATAGTAGAGCATATCTCAAAGGGTTATTCATTAGGCAGCGTTTTCGATAAAATCTCCAGGCAGCTTGACTTTTTCCAACATTTACAACAACTATCGTTATATTTCACCCAATTTACAAAAAAACCTTGACAAATTATATACGTAAACCTTCCTCAAGAATCACTCTATAGATTGGTGAAAACTACGTGAAAATCCGTTCAGCAGTTTTAAAACAGACAGACGCGGCTGAGGACTTTTTTTATTAATATGTAGTGATTACGAATCAAGCTGAACTTAGGTCCAATTTCACCGGTCGCAAGAGCTGTCATGTCACAAATGTGAACTCGATCAAGCTAAACTTGGTTAAATTAATTTTTGGCAGCGATCGGTTAATTTGACCTGAGTATGTACCTACCTATAATAAGGAGTATCAGATCCCAAGAATGCGCAATCCCTAAGTTTACATAATAATGTTTACTTACTAACGATAACCTTAACGCTCTTGCAATTAGATATAAGTTAAAGTTTAAGTTAAAAAGTTAAAGTTTAAGTCTTGCGATTAGATATTATTTTAGATATGATTTAGCTTATTACCTAATAATAAGCACCGATAATGTAACTTGCCTGACCTAAGGACATCTTCAGGGTGACCCGTTATGAGGCTTCCCAGAGAAAAGGGACGCTCCGAACAATTTTTCGCTCCTGTGAGCCACCTGAGAGGACATCAAAAATGCTAACATACCTACTTATTTCTTACCACGTTAATCACACTTGACATCACACTAATTAGTGTTCTCTTGATGACCGATGTGGCGCGGTGGGTAGGTCCGCTTGCGACGCACAAGTTTGCGGGTTCGATTTCCGCCTTGGGACAAATGTTTGTACGATCTGAAAATTTATGTTCTGGGTAGTTTCTATGTATTACAAAAAATATCTATCTATGTTATATATTGTATTTTGTATATCAGTCATCTAGTACCCATAACACAAGCTCTGCTTAGCTTGGGGCTAGATGATGCTGTGTGAATTGTCCAGTTTTATTTACGGTATTATTTATTTAAATCACAATAATTACTGTAATGTCAAGTGTGATTAGAAAACTATTAACTTACTAAGAATTATGTACCTAGGTATGTTAGCATTTTTGAAGAACTCTTAGGTGACTTACAGAAGCGATAAATTGTTCCGTTAATTGTTCCGTTAATTGTTCCGTTAATTGTTCCGTTAATTGTTCCGTTAATTGTTCCGTTAATTGTTCCGTTAATTGTTCCGTTAATTGTTCCGAGCGTCCCTTTTCATATTAAAAATGGGAAAGTTTTAATGATGTTTGATACTTCTTCACGAAAAACTACTGAAGGGCCTGAAATTTAGCATAGATGTATAATCTGGCATAAAACAGGCTTTTATCACATAAATCTGTTCCCATGAGATAGAAATAAACTATAAACTTTTTCATAGAAAAAACGCGTGTGATGTCACGGTACAAACTAGTTTAATTATAATTATATTCTCTGGACACAACGACCAATTTCCCTGAATAGTACCTAGGTATAACCCTTTTTCAACCCTTTTAAAGTGTTTGCCCGCAGTTGTAAACGAGCTTTTGCCGAATAAACATGAGCCTTTTATTAACCGACTTCAAAAGGAGGAGGTTCTCAATTCGTATGTATGTTGTTTTTTGTATGTACATATGTTACGCAATATCTCCGCCAATTATGGACCGATTTTGAAAATTCTTTCACTATTGTATAGAAAATGATTCCGAAAGGGTCTCATAAAATTTTTATCCCCAGGGGGTTAGTATATATCCCGCAAAACTTAAAATAAGTGTAATAAGTAAAGGAATTTGAAGTCGGTTTATCGTTTATTAAAAGACGCCATATTATTCTTATTTCCTTGAGATATGTTCTGCGTGTATAAATGTGCTTTTCGTCCTGATTTATTTTGTAGTTTTGGAGATCTATTAATAAATCCTTGGATATATTTCAAACCTTTATTGCATTATTATTATTTTATTGCATTCAACACTTTCCCGTGATTCCTCGAACTCTCCTGCTCAACAGTTCGTTATGCAATGAAGTTGTTTAGACACGACGGCAATTAATATAAGAAATAAACAAGACCAGCAGTCGGCAACGCGTGCCCAGTTGCGGCCCGCAACTGTTTGAAAATTATAGTATTACTAGCTGCTGCCCGCGCCTTCACCCGCGTTTTACATACGATAAAAAATAGCCTATATGTTATTCCGGGTCCCTAACTATACCCCTACCAAATTTGAGCCTAATCGGTTCAGTAGTTTTTGCGTGAATGAGTAACAAATATCCATACATCCATCCATACAAACTTCGACATTTATAATATTAGTAGCATAGAATATAACACCTAAACAAATAAAAACGTTATGCGGGCGCTAAGTTTATTCATTTTCATATTTATTTTATTGCAATCACCTGTACATTAGTAGTTCTTAGCAAGTTTGTTTTAGCAAGCGACCTTTCTTGAAACTTACTCTTGAGTAACGCTGAGCTCCCGCTTCGGCAGCCTGGCTAGGATAATATATGTATATGGCTCAAAATCACCAAGGTGCAGAATTTGGTTCGCCAGCAATTTAGCAAGTTTGTTTTAGCAAGCGACCTTTCTTCAAACTTACTCTTGATTAACGCTGAGCTCTCGCTTCGGCAGCCTGGCTAGGATAATATATATGTACTATTCTTCAAGTCGCACGATGGTCCCGAATCGCAAAAAACCGGACATGTAAACATTTGACTTGGCCTTATAGTTCAGGAGTTAAAAAACTTCTTTGTGTGTATGGGAGGCAACCTTAAAAGTTGAATAAGTACTTTCTTTTCAACTGTTTTTGAAGTTTTGCGGGATAAATACTAATTACTCGTCAGTATTTTTTTCATGATCCAATGAGATATCATCTTCTATACAATTGCAAAATAATTATCTTAATCGTTCTAATATAAATGACGGAGAAATCAACGAGCATAGACCTCCTTCTTTTCTAACATGGTTAATTATTATAAACAAGTGCGGCCCGCGACTACTTTATTTGTCACTATGCGACCCTTGCTCTCCAAAAGGTTCCAGACCACTGGACTAGACCATTGGATACGAGACAGTAAAAATAGACTCGACACATCGACGCATAGACGGCAGTACAACCAACCCTAACTCAGCACTGATGTTTATGATGTTTCTAAATTGATAATGTAATTATTATTACTCTGTTTCTCATTTCCATGATCACGAGCCATAATAGTGACCCGGTCCTTTGGGAGTCATGTGTGGGGCCGAAGCCAACTGCACAGAGGCCCTTTATGAGAATCGTATAGGCGAGAGCTACACATAGCGGGTATCATCCTTGGTTGCACAATATGATACACCCGAAGATGATACCCGCCAGGTGTAGAGACTATTGCAAAGGAAAATTAAAATAACAAAAAGGGCCATGTTATTGTGGTGAATGCATGGACCGCGTAATTGGGCTATGGGGGAGACTATGGACGCCTGCCATAAACATACTCTCATTACTGTTACAAGCGGCAGACGGTGGCTTGCCGAATGCTGGATGGGTTCCTCAAAATTTTGGCGTAAATGCCGGGAAGGGAACAACATCATTATTATTATTACACTGATGTACATGATGTTTCTAAATTGATACTGTAATTATTATCCGTAGTATCGTATCGCATCTCTGTTATCGAACGTTCAAAACTTTCGATACCTAACAGAGTTAAAAAGTTAAAGGTCTAAAAACGCTACGTACAACGTCAATTTCGTCATTAACGTTGTTAAGCTGTTTTCTACGTTAACTACGCCTAGTTAATTCTCAACTGCACAGGAGAGAACCAAATGTTGACTTCTGTCGGAAGCTAAGACAATTTCAGGTCGCTGACTCGACGGGGTAAGTGCCCAGCTCTTTAGTAAGTAGTACAAAGTAATTGTAACATATGAAACAACAGTATAAATAAATGAATGTATAAATAAATGAATAAACAAATGCTAGGGGTATACATTCTATGCAAGTCTACATGATCATCTCGGTGTTTTCTATGTATAATACAAAAATATGTATCCATGTTCGTAGTGTAATGGTATATATGTATATATCAGTTATCTAGTATCCATAGCACAAGCTCTATGGGGCTAGTTGATGATGTGTTGATTGTCCAGTAATCTTATGAGTAGAGATGAGTCCGGTATTCAATAACTAACTCAGTACCTGTTAGCATGGTCCTAAAATATCTAACGCTATTGTAAAATCCGCATACCGCTAGGGAATAACTGTGCAAAGCGAGCATCGCGCCTAACCGACCGTGAGCCATAACTACCCAACGCTTCAATACCTATACTTACCTAACTATCATCTACGCATAGGTACTAGCGGACCGTTCACCCGTAAAGTTATGTAGCTGCAACAAGTATTTGGTATTTCTAACCAAATCGGTTAGATGGTATTTCTAACCAAATCGGTTAGATGGTATTTCTAACCAAATCGGTTAGATGGTATTTCTAACCAAATCGGTTAGAAGGTATTTCTAACCAAATCGGTTAGAAGGTATTTCTAACCAAATCGGTTAGATGGTATTTCTAACCAAATCGGTTAGATGGTATTTCTAACCAAATCGGTTAGAAATATATTGGGTAGAAATCAGAACAGGTATAGAGTATTGTAACGTTATTGGGTACCAGTTGGTACTAGCGGTATTGAAACAAAATACCCAACTAATAGCCGGTAGCCAAAATATCCAATAACTCCCATCCGTACTTATGAGTATCTCGTGAGGCGCAAATATGCAGGTCTCGACAGAGCCTACGCATTTGCTCCCCTTGGAGTCGAGACCCTAGGTCCGAGGGGTATCGAAGCTCTCCGCGTTTTTAAAAAAAAATCTGAGCGCCTGGTCGAAGCTACGCGTAACCCAAGAGCTGGTGAGTATCTGGCGCAGCGCATTAGCATTATCATACAGCGAGGCAATGCAGCTAGGCGTCTTGAGGACGCTTCCGACTGGTATTGATAAGGACCAGTTGAGCTACCTGTGGTCTTTTGCAACAGTCTGCAGTTAGCTCAATTGTTTCAATTGTAAATTATAGTTTAATTTGTTTATATTATTTGATTGTTATTTTCTTTGTCAATAACAGTAGGATACAAATCTAAAAATATCCTGCAGCTTTTAAAATTCAATGCACTGACGATGTCTTTGACCGATCTAAGTGTGCGTCCTGAGTGACGGCGTACGGCGTATGGTGGAGCGTATTTTACACGCCGATACCTGTCCATAGTACCTATACCTGTCCATAGTACCTATACCTGTCCATAGTACCTATACCTACACGCGGAAAAGTTGAAGCGTGCGCGCGTAAAATCGTCAAAAATATTACATTATATCATTGTACCAAACATTTAAGGTATGTTATCATGATTCATCTGCACCAAGAAATTAAAATTAATTTGCAACATTTCACTTCCTTCACTAACCGCGACTAAAAACCAAAATACGCGTATTGACGAGCATATCCGCCAGTAGAATGCGCTGTGAAATTACGCGCCCGCTCGCACTCCGGACAAGTTCAAACGTGTCGAACATTTGTTTAATACGCCGTTCATTACGCCTACGCGGTACGCCGTCACTCAGGACACAGGTTTACGAAGGCCGAGCTCATTCCTGTGATTTTCAAGAATTATGTGAACAGTAGTAATAGGTACTTTACTTTTTTAGTGTATTAACCATCTGGTATCCATAACACTAACTCTGCTTACTTCAGGACCAGCTGGTGTTTATGTAAATATCCAGCATTATTTATTAATTATACTTCTACTTTTTAATTATTTCCGCGTACACCGTACGCCACTCGCCCGGTGGATAAATTAATGATTTCATTCGCAAATGAAAGAAACACGATAACATTGAAAATTGCTCTCTGTGAACCTATTAAAATAAAGCCGGAAAGACACTTTTGAGAAGCCACGTGACCGACAAAACGCGATGCGCGTTGAGTTGAATCAAATAGTTCCTTTTCAATTTCAATTCTATGAACAGAATCGGTAGGTCCCATTTGTTCTTTGGAACATGACGTAATATAACAATTTGAGAAAATATTGTCCCTATTTGTACTATAGAACAGTTTGTACTTTTTATCTCAAATTGTTCCATAGAACAGAATCACATTATTAACAACCGATGACGTGAATTATAAATAAATTATAAATAATGTTGGACAGTGCACACAACATCATCTAGACCCAAGCTAAGCAGAGCTTGTGTTATGGGTACTAGTTGACTCATATATATAGTATAATATATTACATAGATAGATATTTTTATTATACATAGAAAATAACCAAAATACCCGCGACAAATATTTGCAGATCGTACAAACATTTGTCCCAAGGCGGAAATTGAACCTGCGACCTTCTGTGTCGTAGGCGAACCTTCGAATAGACGTCGTATTTAAAATGTGTTTCTGGTCATCGGTCATAGAATTGAATACGATTTGATTGAACGGAACACGCATCGCGTTTTTTCTGTTCGCGTGGGATTTCAATAGTGTGTGGAATGCACTATTGAAATGCCACGCGCTATTGCATTGATCCGATTTTTCGTTTGTGGGATATTCATGGATAATAACTTCTTTCAGCCTTTAAGGCTGTAGGATATCATAAAAATGGACTTACTATAATTCAATTCTGTACTCGCTGGCCGGCGGGACGAGTTCGAGCAAAATGTCCGTTGCTGCGAATGTTTGGAGCAAGCCTGCCCTGAAACAAGGGAACTGATTTTAGAAACAAATCTTACTAATATTATAAATGTCAAAGTTTGTATGGATGCATGCAAATGACGACCTCGAAGGTCCGCCTGCGACGCAGGAGGTTGCGGGTTCGATTCCCGCCTCGGGACAAATGTTTGTACGATCTGCAGATATTTGTTCAGGGTGTTCTGGATGTTTTCTATGTATAATAAAAAAATATCTATCTATGTAGTGTATTATATTAAGTACTAGCTGACCCGTGCCCACTTCGTTGGGCGGTAAACATTTTTAGTAGTCTATAAAACTCGCAAATAACGTGGTTTAAACAAATTCAATAGGTAAAAGAATTTTCAAAATTGGCTCAGTATATTCAGAGATTAGATTACCCCCTACAACCACACAAACCTTACTTATTTTTATTAGTGTAGTATAGATTTAAATATACCTAGATTGTATTGACTGGACGTCACACAGCTCCACATTTACCTAGGTATATTATGCGCTTCAAAAGCTTTTGATAGTACCTACTGGAGAATAGGGCACTACACAGCTTTTGTCCAGTTCTAAAACTGGAAGGAAGAATCACCAGTCGTCCTAAATCTTCACAATTTCTATCTTGTTTCATGGCGTCTCGCAGATCTACATAATTCTTAGCGCGCAGTCTTCTTTCATTAGTTCTGTTCTGATGTATACCAAACGCTTTGTTATAATTTTGGCGTAAGTTTCCACCAGCCATTTTAATTTTGGCATAAGTGTCCACCAGATAACTGTTAAACAAACCTCGAAACCTTTGCAGGTGAGCAATGCTTCTCTTATTGGTAAAATGTATCTAGGCGTAGAATTGCATTGCAGAAACTTTATAGTGTCCAGTCTCGTCAGTTTTCGGATTTACATGTCGAAGATTAAAGTTGTATCCGTCTTCGCCACGACAGTAGGTATATAAGCGAGTAGAGACTGAAGAGCATCAAATGCCTGGTGCGTTTCGCCAATGCATTGCAAGCGGTCATCCCGGGTACGCAGCACAATGTCCGGGCTGTCGTGCTGATCTACCAGGACGACGGCAACATCATTGGTAGCGAGAGCTTTGTACCAACCGGATGCTGTCCAGTAGGTCGTTTATCGGCACTAATAACAATTTTGTAAACATTTTGTTGGCTTTTGGGGTATGAACTCGTATTTTATGTCCTTCCTCGTAGTATGAACTCAAATCCTGCCAAGTTTCATTTCAATACGTTTAGTAGTTTCGGAGCTATGCGCGGCCAATATACAGACAGACAGACAGACACGATGGAAAAAAATTACATTTTTGGCATCAGTATCGATAATAGAGTGCGCTCAAAAAAATATTTCAAAATATCTTCAATGTACAGAATTGGACCTGTTACAGTTTTATTATAAGTATAGATATCGGTTATCTAGTATCCATAACACAACCTCTACTTAGCTCGGGGCTCAATAATGCTGTGTGAATTGTCCAGCATTATTTATAATTATTTAATTATGTATGGATGTATGGATATTTGTTACTCTCTCACGCAAAAACTACTGAACCGATTAGGCTGAAATTTGGTATGGGATTAGTATGGAACCTGGAATAACATATAGGCTTTTTATCCCGATAAAACGCGGGCAAAGGCGTGGGCAGCAGCTAGTAATATATAAAACAATGTCGTGTTCTATAATTCAGTTTACCAAAACTATTTCTGAAGAGAGAACGGCTGGACCGATTTTAGTGATCTACATATTGTTGGACTTTTCTCCGTCTCGAATAGCAGAATAACTAACAAAGCATTATAGTTCCTGCAAAAAAAAATGCGCCGGCGAAACCGCACTGCTAGTAAACAAGTAATCCTATGGTAACGAAAAACAAAACCTTTTAACTTTAAATGCTTCTGTCACACATATAAAGCTGACCTGAAAGAAATAAATTAATATTGTACCCTACGCCTGGCAGAATACAGCCCGTAACCTAACATCTCTCTGACAGCCAGCTTCACTTGCCATTATTTATGTTTGTGTTGCCGAAGTCACACATATTTTCTTACAAAATAATGTAAAATCGAGTGTTAGATTAGTTTTTTTGCAGAAATAACATGGGAAAACGAAATAGAAACAAGGATTATGTTAATTACCATGACCAAAAGTTATTACAGTGGTATAGACGAATCGGTTACGACCTTTCCTCAACTGTGGAAAAATTACATTTTCGGATGGATCCCTACACATCGAAAGGACAGGTAGGTGGTTCTAACAATCATACATAGCTCCCTATGATAACTTAAATGAGTGAGTTCTTTCCTTGATAACTGATAACGAGTCTGAGAACTAATTTATCCGAATGAAGAACTACCCTCATTTTTCCATGTGCGACTTTTGATCAATACTGGTTGACAAAAAGGTACGGATTACCTCAAACCTTTATTAATTGATATCATCATCAACATTTGTACCTCCTATATTTTTTTAAGTTGTTTGTATGTTTTCTTACTATAATGAGTAACGCAAATCAACCGAAACATTCAAAACTACTCGTCCGAGATTATAATTGCCATTTACCTAAATGTTGGGTAGGTTGCTACAATTACCTATATGGATAGCAAAAACCCCTTCTCCACTTTTATAGTGTAGAGATGAACCATACACCCTTTATGGGTGGTTAAGGTTACCACTGTGTTCCTGCACTTGTAATTGTGTCGAGGTGAACCATGCACCCTATAAGGGTAGCACTTATGGTTGTCACTGTATGTATCCCTCCAATCGTTTATAGTGCCGAGATGAGCCAAGCACCCTATATGGGTAGCAATAATGGCTACTATTTTGTGTTATCAAATGGTTATGACTGTTTTTTACTCCACTTGCAGTGTCGAGAAAAACCATCCATGCGCCCTATATGGATAGCAATAATTAACACTTACGGTATACCTCCGCTTTTGAAGTGTCGAGATTAACCATGCACCCTATATGGGTAGCACTAATGGTTACCACTGTATCCCTCCACTCGTATAGTGCCGAGATGAACCAATAAGGATGGGAGTTATTGGATATTTTGGCTACCCGTTATTAGTAGAGTATTTTGTTTCAATACCGCTAGTACCAACTGGTACCCAATAACGTTAAAATACTCTATACCTGTCCTGATTTTTACCCAATATATTTCTAACCGATAATAAAATAATGAATACCGGACTCATCTCTATGAACCAAGCCCCCTATACGGGTGGCAATAATGGTTACTAGTGTTTACCTCCACTTGTGAGGTGTTTAAGGCTATTAATTAATATATAATAATAAAAATAATACATATTGACTACCAAAGCACTCGGATTCAGCCTAAGATTGCGGAAATGAAAAACACGTTATAAATAACATAGAAAAGTATATAAATAAATTATATCTTGGTCCTACGGCTTGAGTGAAGACCCAACACATTGAACAGCAAGTGGGTTTGAATCTCCAAGGAAATTTCCAATTATTCTTCAAACAAAATATCAGCCATGTAGGCTGAATGAAACTAAGAAATTAACATGGCGAAGTACTTTGAAAATTGTTATACTAAAACTAAACAGACTTCTTAACATGATACACAACGTTATCGCATTAAAATGATTGTACATACGAGAATTTAAAATTGTAAACAAAAATTTTAATCCTCCGCTTTGGTGTTGTCGAGATGACCATGACAACCCTATAAGGGTGTAACTTTGTTACACCCTTGTGTAGCAAAGTTAAAATGTCTTTATTGCCACAAAAAACAATAAAATATCAGATGTTTGCATCGAGGTACTTACGTCGTGCGTCTGCTTATTACTACATCCTTCTCCGTTTTCATAGCGTTGAGAAAAAGTTCCATCTCTAAATATACTCGTATATTGTATTATTACCTACCTATACGAACATTAAGGTACTTCAGGCTTATAATGTTTGAAACCGTGCAACATACACTTGTTGGTTTATTGAGTTGAGCTCATTTGTTCATTGAGTTGTGGTAACCTAAAACAATCGGATAAGTATTTATTTTTATAGATATCTGTTCATAGCCTAATGAACTATTAGAATACGATAAAATATCGTAAGGTACACCAAAGAAAAGATAAATAGACGCATTCATGACAAAAAAAAAATCTATTATGCTCATACTTATTCGGGAAAACTTCTAAATTTGTTTTTAGAAACTCAATGCTGTGTTGGAAAGTAAGATTCCGTCCAACATAATGGTCTACGCTTTCATTGCCACCTGTTATAAATTCCGCAAATATACCTCAGGAAGATACTTTAAACGCCAAGGGAGCGTCACGGCCGACAGCCAGAATCAGGTAATACCGCCATACACCTCCACGGCAATAGCGCGACCAGTGCCGATATTGACACCGTGACTCGTAAAATCTTAGGTCAAGCCCCCGAGCCAGCTCTTTGGCTACTTTATCGTACGACCAAATCATAATTTTTATCTTCATTAACTATAAGACAAACATAGGGTTTATTATGTTAATTTATAGTTGAAATTCATCGTTTAAACTGATCATTTTAAGAAGGAGCCATATTCACCTAAGTACGCATATGAAGGCCACGTATGCCTTCCAAGGCTGCGTCGTTACTTTGATGTTGTACGGAACGTATTTTACTGAGCCATACAATACCGTACAAAGTCTATGTGTAACGTAGACAGAAGAAGAAAGAAAATACATAATTAAAGAAAATCGCAATGTCTATTAATTTTAAACTAAAAAGCCTATCTATTTCACTATTTTCAATCTATATTTTTTTTTATTTATTATAAATTTTTCTATTCTATCTATGAAATTATTATCACCTCAGAAACTGATATGAATACATTTTTTGAATATTTATATATTTACGAAGAATATTTGAGTTTCGTTCTTTTTTCGAGAGTATATTTCGTATGTTGTACCTTAATAGTCAATTTCTATATTACATTGAAAATTATAGAGTGCCTATAGTCAAGAATTGTACCTAAATGGTCAATTCCTATATTACATAGAAAATTCTATGATCCAAGAAGATAGGTCTGCTCTTCTGGGATTCAGGTGACGTCACTGTCCATTTGCCACTTCATTTCAACAAAATGTAGAAGTTGAGAATCAAATGTGATAAGGGTTAATTGAAAAATCCATAATTAAGTGAATCGTCAATTATGTTTGTTGTTAGATCAGTCAAAACAGCGTTAGTTAAATACAAGTCAATGTGATAAATAATGGGTAAATACAAAACCACATAGTTTTATCAGATTCATACAGGGAGCTCGGGGAGTTACGATTTTACGCTACTGGTATCACCAGGAAACAGATTCAGCTTCTCATTGGCCGATGGCGTCGGTGACGTAGCCTGGAGACACCCACGACTATCGGGTATTGGAAGTGCATACCTTGTTTTCTTATAGCATGGAAAATTCTTTTGTAGATAGAGGGCCTATAATCAAGATTGTCTACTATTCATCTGGGTGAGACATGTGCCATCTGGACATGTATGTATATCTCATCTAATAATTTAGGTTACGGTTTGAAGCACGCTGTCGTTTACGGATGGAAATGGAATGGATATATTGGAAAGGAAGAATTTACTGGTTTTTTTTTATATTTTCATTTCGAATGGTGAATTAAATGAACGATCGTGTCGCTTCGAGCGCCGGAACTAAACCGATTTCGAGTTGGAACAGATTTAATGTACTTATCTAATCAGTACCTATGCTTGTGTGCAGACTTTCATGGCCGATGGCTCACGATCATGGTGATCACATCTTAATGATAATCACTGAATAAAATATACTTATTTCACCATTTGGGCTGTGTCGCGTGCGAAGAAACAGTCAATAGAAATTAAAAGACCTAAAATTTCATCACATTTAAATGCAATAACTCAACTTAACCAAGTGTTCTTCTACTGCTACGATACAATTTATGGATATTATATCACATACATACGACATAAGGATTTAGCAGCCAAGCAAAACTATTAATGTTGTTTCTTTATGAAGCATTGATGCCTTTGGCTATATTACCCCATGGCACGGCTATGATTCTCTGTTAAACGCCACTAACGTCAGGTCCTTCAAGTGTGCGTCTACAGTGGTCCGTCTTCCTCACGATACTTTGGACTGCCATAAAATCATGTCGTGTAAAAAATAAACAAAACAGATATGAATGAAACCGAACATCATCATCATCGTGGCAACATTTCATAATCGGATGCACCCTGGATGATGCATTTCTTCAAACCTTTGTACTGCCGCCCTGCTCTTACAAAACGTTCATATATCGTTATACGTTCATTAACTACGATTGGGACTTGGAATTTATTTTTTGGGCCAAAAGGCGCCTAATCAGCATTCATTTAAATCAGAGTTTTAATTGTATCCTTAACGTTACAAAAACTAGTTACTATGGCTTCTTCTCAAATACTTCAATCAACAATCTTACTCAAAGCAACGTACAAATCGAGTAATGTTTATGGTACCAGAACTAGATAACATTTATTTGAATTTTAAACATATAATTTATGATATTTTTGACGACCTTCGAACCTGCACTTAATTCAGGGCTTGCCTGTGTTGCATTTAAAATTAAAATTAACTTCGACAAAACAAAACAATCCGTAAATGAATTCGATGACTACCTTTTCAGCGCAGCTTTCAGCAGAGCAATAAAAATGTTGGCCTTCGATTTTTATTGGGTACATACATAATATGCTTAAGGAATGTATTTCATATTAGTTACCTATCGATAGTTATAATGTTAAAAAGCGTATTTGGTTTTGAAACCAACAAAGTGATTTTGATATTTGTACTTTTGTTATAAACATACTCTAAACATCTGCAGTAAGTTATAGAATCCTTCGTTAATGCCGAAGTATAATTGAAAATTGAGCGAACTCGTGCTTGGCCTACTGGAGTAAAGCAGAGGATTTTGGCGGTCTCACACCCTCGAAAAGTACGTTAGGCCGTTGGTGCTATAAGAACGGAACGGATAGCCTTATTCCCCATACAAACGTGCTTTCCGCTTCATTTGTAAACTTTGTCCCCGATCTTATTGAAATCAGGGAATCAAATCAGACGCGTGTCAAAAGTGTGAAGGTTGAAACCAATTTATCAATCACTCCGTGCAAATCATAGACTTAAGGATACAGAGCCAAAGCTAAAAGAAGAAGAAGAAGACTTCAGGATTTAAAATCCTAAGTCTATGATGCAAACAGCACCATACGCTACGCACTATAGAGTTTCTTTCATCTATGGATGATTCTGCGACGATACCATTCTAATAGTAAAGCTATGGCTACCAGAATTCGTCCCCAGTTCGGTCGTGTCGGCCTGCCGCCGCCGTCGCAATTGTATACAAATAAATGTATGAAAAATATAAACAATCACGCCAGCTTTTAAAGTTTATCTAATTTATTCCGAGCTTTGATGGACGGACGACGAACAGAAAGGCGCAAAATAATAAAGACTCCGTGTTTCCTGTCAGAATAAATCCCAGTATTTGTTTGGTTCACAATTTGGTTATGCAGATCCGACTCCTTCGAGAAAGTATGTAGGTTACGCATTTTCCGTAAAACACGAAAATAAGTATTATAAAACAAGAAACCAAATAACTGACGTTTATTCTCCTTCAAGTTTGATTAAGTTACTAATTCTCCAAACCAATTATAAGGTTTATAAAAAGCCAGTGTAAAAAGCATATAAAATTTTGGTGACGTAATCACCAAAATTTTCCGAAACGTATCGTATGTTTCGGAAAAAAATATAGGTACCTTTTGGTAAGTACTGTGATACGTTTCGGTTATAGAAGGAATCAAACTTGAGGAAGAATTTATTATTACACAATATGTAGGTTTCCATTGCCCCTTGCTTAAATTCTTCTGCTTCTTCTTCGATAGAGGAGAGAGAGAAAGAGATCGCAGCCTCTTAGTATGTGTCATTGTCGTAATCTTTAGCGTTATACGTTAGAACTATAAACATACTAGTTTCTGCTCGAGGTTTCGCGCGTTGTTGCTATGGAAACGATTAAAGGTTATGTCTGTCCCATGGGCTCATTTATAGGTAAGAGCCGGTATGCACTATCGACTTGTCGCCAGCGTCTGCCCCTCGGTGACTAAAACAAAGTCAGAGTCACCCGGGCCACCTGTGTGCGTAAACATAAACACCTTATGTGCCTATATTATACTACTAGCTACTGCCCGCGCCTGCGCCTGCGTTTAAAAAAAGCCTATATTTTATTCCAGGTCCCAAACTATACCCATACGAAATTTCAGCCCAATCAGAATAGAATAGAAAAACTGAATTTTGTGACCTTTGATCTTAAATATCTTAAGACTTTTATGAATCTTTTGAGACAACTTTAAGAATGTCAAAATAAAGGTTTTAGAAAGTTTATAGCTTATTTATTATCTTTCATTCCGAGGTGCAACTCCTAATATGACTGGACTACTTTGTTTTATTTCGGGCTTGTAGGTATGCAAAATTTCAGCTTGATTCGTTAAATACTTTTGGCGGGAAGAGGACCAACATCCACACATCTAAAAATTCAACAGCCAAACATTTATTTATTAGTGTGTTGTGCTGTATTAGGTAGGTGCGTAGTTACCTACCTAATTTACAGAAAATACCGAATGAAATAGCAGGAAACCCTTTTCCTTAGAGCTAAAGTCTAATTCATTTACTATCAGCAAACCGGTGAAAATAATCTAGTTTTGGATAAACTGTAACTTATATCCCAGTTTTTTACGTACGTTATCTGTTTTTGTGCTGCTGGCAATATTACACGTTAAATTATATATATTTTATGAGACGATAAATCGTTCGATATCAATTTTATTATGTCTATAAATAAATAAATTGCCGAACGATGTCAAACCAGAACAGTGGGTCTTAAACTATGTGCATTCACGGACCAATGTGCAAATAAATGACTTGAACTTTTTGAACTTTGACCACTTTCAGAATTGATAAAAAGCCACGGATATCCTATAATCCGAAAAAAAAACGAAAACTCCGTTTTGGAACTGAAAACTCATGCTAGCCACTCAGCAGATTGTGGGAACTATTTGACCGGAAATCTTAAAAATTCGTGTGTTTTAAGCTTTCTCAAACGACACACACGGTCCTACCGTGTGCAATGTCCGGTGAAATTAGAGTATTGCACTCACCAATACATATACTAGCTGCTGCCCGCGCCTTCGACAGCTTTTTATCAGGGTAAAAAATTGCCTATATGTTATTCCAGGTCCCGAACATTCATACATCCATCCTTACAAACTTTGTCATTTATAATACTAGCTGCTGTCCGCGCCTTCGACAGCTTTTTATCAGGGTAAAAAATAGCCAAAAAATAGCCTATATGTTATTCCAGGTCCCGAACTATACCCATATCAAATTTCAGCCTAATCGGTTCAGTAGTTTTTGCGTGAAAGAGTAACAAATATCCATACATCCATACAGCTATACATCCATCCATACCATACAAACTTTCACATTTATAATTTTAGTAGGATATATTAGTTTCATCCTAACATTTTGCAATAGATTGGAATCTAGATTTCTATTTTGATAAAATTAATAATTTCATAATGTCATGTAGCATAACCATTGCAAAGTAAATAAAACTTAAAAAAAAATATAGTTAAAAACTAAAACCCAACTACATAAAAGTCTTAAACAAGCGTTCACCTATTGTCCATAGCATTTTCTTTTGATACTTAGGTATTCGGAGGCCTTTGTTACTAATTGTACTGTAGGTATATGGGGTGGGTGCCGCCGACTACCTAAGTATCAAAAGAAAATGATAAGGACAATAGGTGAACGCTTGTTTAAGACTTTTATGTAGTCGGGTTTTAGTTTTTAACTATATTTTTTTACACCTTTTTCTTACCATACATATATCGATACAATATATGTATATCGATACATTTTTTTCATTTGCCCATCCCTAGGTGACCCGTTGCCATGATAACAAATAAATAGTTCCCATGCCAACAGCTGTACACAAGAGGTCTCCATGGCAACGGGTGTGTCATCCTTCACTCATCACATCAAACTAAATTAGACTCGAACTGTAACTAGATGTCGTCTCTTGCAAAATTTTATCGCGCTATCGAAGTGTTCCAGGTGTAATTTAGACCCAGCTATCTCTTAAGACCCTCAATTTTGTCGGACACCATATAGCCTATAACCATCGGGGTATTGAGACGAATCAATCGATACCTCACTTGTCGAAATCGAAATAGTAGTTTCAGCGCTACGTGGGAACAAAGAAATCGGCTACGTACATACATACATACATAGGGTGCTAAAATCATAACCCTCCGGTAGTCGGGTAAAAAGAAAGCTAAATTCAAAATAACAAGCTTTTTAGGTTACCGTACCAAAAAAGGGCTCCGCGGTCCGTCCATATGTCTGTCCGTGTGTCACCGATTTGTATCTTATTAAACGTTATTTATATTTATAAGATGTATTCTTTACTTGACTTTAACCTTTTTTTTACGACTTCTGCTAAAAAACTTTTGTAGCTGTTGAACAGTATGTATTACATAAAGCAGAATGACATAAAGTCTTTATTGACAAAGAAAATAACAATCAAATAATATAAAGAAATTAAACTAGTATTTACAATTGGAACAATTGAGCTAACTGCAGACTGTTGCAAACAATCTACAGATAGCTCAACTGGTCCATCAATACCAGTCAGAAGCGTCCCCAAGACGCTAGCTGCATTGCCCCGCTGTATGGCAATGCTAATGCGCTGCGCCAGATACTCACCAGCTCTCGGGTCACGCGTCGCTTCGACCAGGCGCTCAGATAATATTTTGAAAACCCGGAGAGTATGTATGTCTATAGATTTTGTATAGTATGTCTATAGATCTATTGACCTTTCACTTTTCTAACCTATATCGCAGTAAGTCTAACTAACGTTATATATAGTTATATATACTTCGCACTATGTCATAACGCGACTTAGTCCCCCTACGCATTAGGTACACCAGTCTTAAATGAAATTTTCATTGTGTGTGTATACTGCCGCTATAACAACAAACAATACAAATTAATGGGGTATATACCATAGAACGTGCTAAATACATTTGGAATTCACTACTTAAGAAAAATTAATTCCATCGTCACATGCAATAAACGAGAAAGTTGAGCTAAAGCTCTAGAGTTTATGTCTAAATAAGAGATTAAGTGGAGATTTTTATAAAAGCTAGTCTTAATGAAAATAAATTAAATCCTTGAGCTCTGCAATATGAACTTTACTCTCGTAAATTAAGGGCATAAAAAAGCTTGCCAGTGACCAAGTACCGCTAACATCTGGAGGTCGTTTATTTACGACCAGATATTAATTGACCGACCTTTTGATAATAACGATCTTGATAATGTAAAATTTCTGACATTCTGTATTATTTTCTGTCATATTTTATACTTTTGACATTTGCTGTCATTTTTGACATTCGCCGAGTCATTGGGTGACATTTTTGCAATAAAAATATTTTTTTGTTGCACAGGACAACTGCACAAGACAACTGGGAATAACCGAAATCGTCAGTCGACTGTATATATAATAATTGTAATACATCATAATATTATGTATCTCGCGTGACCAGAGAGTATTCTGGTGAGTATCTGGCGCAGCGCATTAGCATTGCCATACAGCCAGCGGGGCAATGCAGCCAGCGTCTTGGGGACGCTTACTACTGGTGAATATGGACCAGTTGAGGTATCTGTAGATTGTTTGTAGCAGTCTACGGTTAGCTCAATTGTTTCAATTGTAAATACTAGTTTAATTGACGACCTCTGTGGCGTGGTGGGCGAAGGTCCGCCTGTGACGCAGGAGGTTGCGGGTTCGATTCCCGCCTCGGGACAAATGTTTGTACGATCTGCAGATATTTGTTCAGGGTGTTCTGGATGTTTTCTATGTATAATAAAAAATATCTATCTATGTAGTGTATTATATTAAGTATATCAGTTATTTAGTACCCATAACACAAGCTCTGCTTAGTTTGGGGCTAGATAATGCTGTGTGAATTGTCCAGCATTATTTATTTATTTGTTTATATTATATTATTGTTATTTTCTTTGTCAATAAAGTTTGTATATTGATTATTTGAAAAACTGAAAGCATTTTTTATAGTATATAGACCTTCGTAAACCACAATCTCACCTGATGGAAAGTAACGACAGAAGTTATAAAACACTCTGACGGTGTGAGTTATCATTATCACAGTCAAATCCTTAGTACTTACACTGTTTTTTTTTTAAGTTTTTCGGACAAGTACTTCTCCCTCAAGAGTAAAATTTGTGGAATGGGACGAGCCCGGTCATTCTCCGTACAATAGCGATTCCCGCCTCGGGAGAAATGTTTGTACGAACTGCAGATATTTGTATCGGGCGTTCTGGGTATTTTCTATGAATGATAAAAAAATATCTATCTATGTAATATTATTGTATTGAGTATATAAGTTAGCTAGTACCTAGAACACAAGCTCTACTTAGTTGGGCTAGATGATGCCGTGTGGACCGAGCATTATTTATTTATTTATACCCGAGTTTTAAATATTTTATGTATTCGCAGAGAATGGTTTTTGGGGCAGTCAACACTTTCACGCCCACGACACACATACCCATCTCTAGCTCCGTCCGGGCAATGAATGCGTTTAATAATATTTAACGGTTGAGTGGTTGAGCTCCAGTAAAAGTTTGAACCACTGCAATGCATTTCTAACTGCATCATTATCATCATCATCAGCCCGTATACGTCCACTGCTGAACGTAGCCCTCCCCCAAACGATGCCACGAATAGCGGTCCTGAGCCGCCTCCATCCAACGACTCCCTGTGACCGCTACGATATCGTCGGTCCATCGAGTGGGAGGTCTTCCCACACTCCGTTTTGCATTGCATGCGGTTGCCACTCGATAACCTTTACCCCCAACGGTTATCGGTTCTATAGCTATATGACCTGCCTATCGCCTCTACAGCCTACTAACTGTATATTAACGCCAAAATAACCGTGAAATTATGATGAAATTGCATTTTGACGGAGTTGGTCTCATCTGAAAACAATTTTAATTGGGAAATGAGGTCGGATCGCTGCGCCTAACTGGGTCTTTTAAACCATTATTCCAATATTGCAATTATGTAAACGTATATTTGCTGCATCTGCTATAGGTAAATTTCTAAAAGCAGGCGCGATTTTTTTTTTTTTTTCGTACATTTAACCATCCGGCGTCAAAGGTTATTCTGGAGGTTTACTTTAGTTCTTCTCATTTGCAGTTGGTAAGTACGGCCGCAAAACTCAACGTGTAGCTACTCTCGCTTACTTATCAGAAGGCTGTTTTCCGTCAAATATAATGAAAATTATACTATCATCATCCCGAAGTTAAAAAGCAGTTTATCTTAGTACGAAATTTCCGTTTTAACAACACAAAAAGAATTTTCGTAATGATTTCAGATTTCAATAACTTTATTTCTTTAGGCTTACAAAATAAGCACTTTTTATTCCCATAAAAAAAACACGGTTAATTGGGTGTATGAAAGTATAGGTAAATTACTGAAACCTGGCGCAGTTTTCATTTGTTTTTCTCATACTAGAGACCTTTCATTGGACAAAAAATTTAAGTGAAGAGAAAATCAATAACACCTTATTTCTTACTAGCTGCTGCTAGCTATATTTATAGCTGTTTATACTATTAAAATTTGACTTAAGTCAAATTTTGTTATTACATTTAGTTATTATTATCAAATCCTACTATTATTATAGAAAGTAACACTGTCTGTCTGTGTGTTATCTTTTCACGTCTAAACGGCTGAACAGGTCTTAATGAAATTTGGCAAGGAGGCATATCCCGGGGACGGACAGAGGGTACATGAAAATCACGTGCGAAATCGCTAGCAGCAGCTAGTAAGAAATAAGGTGTTATTGATTTTATCTGCACTTAAATTTTTTGTCCAATGAAAGGTCTCTAGTATGAGAAAAACAAATAAACCGCGCCAGGTTTCAGTTATTAACCTATACGTTCATACACCCAATTAACCGTGTTTTTTTTTTATTGGAATAAAAAAGACAATCGCTTTGATCTTTGGTGCAGAGTGTCCATTCTTCGTGGTGAATGCGTTTTCTTTTGTTTGTGTGACGTTAACTGTCTGGTTCCTATATTATAATAGTTAGGTAGGCTATGTACCTACTCAAAACCGGGAAATTATTTAGTATTTTTACAAAATTGATAGAGCATATAAATAAATAATAATGCTGGTCAATCCACACAGCATCATCTAGCCCCAAGCTAAGCAGAGCTTGTGTTATGGGTACTAGATAACTGATTTATTTAATGCAATATATGACATTCATAGATATTTTTTATTATACATAGAAAATACCCAGAACACCCGGGACAAATATTTGCAGATCATACAAACATTTGTCCTAAGGGTAATCGAACCCGCAACCTCCTGCGTTGCAAGCGGACCTGCGCCCGCTACGTCACATCGGTCTATAACGTACGATTCTTATACCTAGAAATTACCCTGAGTATAGCAAAAACCGTGCCGCCGTGGGGCTGCGGCGTACGAATATCGACCCCTCCAACTCAACCCGTGGATGTCGTAAAAGCCGACTAAGGGAACCTACCAGAGGAAGGGCAGCAGCTTCCTTCTGAGTATTTTTAAACACCAACACTGCGATCACCAATCCGCCTGCCAAGCGTGGTGATTATGGCAAATCCCCCCTACATGGGAGACCATCCACTCGATGGACCGACGACATCGTAGCGGTCGCAGGGAGTCGATGGATGGAGGCGGCTCAGGACCGCTTTTGTGGCGTCGTACGGGGGAGGCATATGTCCAGCAGTGGACGTGAATGAGCTGATGATGATGATGATAGCAAAAACCTTACATAAAGTAAACACCTGCTAAATACCTACCAGACAGTAAAAAGAAAATCTAGTTTGAAAATTTTTCAATAGTTATCATAATGAATTTCTAAAACAAATTACCTCCATTTGCAAAATTCGACAAATCGTTAGCGTTTGATTATTGAATCTATAATTTTTAGTACTCGAACTTATATTGAAAGCAGATCATAGGTTACTATACTCTCCTTTCAATAAGGATCTAACTTACCCATGGACCAGTAGTTGCAAACAATCTACAGTTAGCGCAATTGTTTCAATTGTAAATACAGAGTTAAATTTTGAACGTGCATTTATATTCCTGATATTCAAATTTTCGCTTCGTACCTAATAAACCAAATGTGGCAAACATGATTCATGAAATCATGAGGTTTCATGTTATGTTAGCTAGAAAACCAGAACCATTGGACGTTATTCTGGCGCTCGCACCGTCAGTCGTATTATTATTCTATTCATTGTTTTTCCTAATAAAAATGAAGGAGTAACAAATATCCATACATCCATCCTTACAAACTTTGACGTTTATAATATTAGTAGGATTCAATGGACAACCGATGTGGCGCGGCGGGCGAAGGTCCGCCTTCGACGCAAGAGGTTGTGGGTTGGATTCACGCCGTGGGGATAATGGCCCTCGATGACGCGCTCATTAGGGGAGGCATATGTCCAGCAGTGGACTAATAAAGATGTTGCTGAGGTATCTACTAGGTACGTGAGCAAAACCACAGGCAAAGACTAGAAATGCATATTCAAAAGTGAGTTTATTAGGTCAAGCTAAATGTAGAGTTGAGTTCAGTTCATTTGAGCTACCTCTAGATTGTTTACAACAGTCTGCAGTTGGTTTTGGTTGTAAATACTAATTCTAATTTTTTCTATTACTTGACTGTAATATTCTTTGTAAATAAAGGTTACGCTTGAACATGCATTAATATAGCCATAACTATTCCTATTTTCATTCTGCTAAAAGCTCTCTACGGAACACTAAATCTAGAGTCCACGCGAACGAATAAGAGGGCGTATACTAGTCTCCTTGCATTTAGCACATCAATTCACTTTACTAGCAGCATGGATAATTTGCTGAGGCGGTACAAGCCACCAGATTAGAGCAATAACTCACTGGGACGCCAGACAGCAAAGTCACATAAGTGCCCAATAAACATTGTTACTATTATCCGCTTTGACGAATGGTTATGACACGCTGTTTTTGTTTATTATTATGGTGGAGCTAAGTGCTCATATACACGAGCGGCAAAGTGCCAACGGCAGAGGTAACTGTAGCCGTCGACAGTCAACGGCTGCTATCGATAGTCAACGGCTGCCGTCAATTGTCGGCGGCTACAGTTACCTCTGCCGTTGGCACTTTGCCGCTCGTGTATATGAACACTAAGAGTCAATTAAATGACTAAAATCCAAGACAAAATCGCAAAATCTTGGCGTAAAATGAAGGAAAATAATCACAAGCTCTACTTAGCTTGGAGGTAGATGATGCTGTGTGGATTGTCCAGCATTATTTATTACTTAAGTACTTATTTTTATTTATTTATATGGCGCCTGTTATTTTTCAATTATATTAATAATATATCTTCATTAATTAATGAAGATCATTTAAATGTAATTTATATAGGATCCTACTTTTAAGAAATTTTGCATGCCAATGTGTTTTGGTGAAGTACGTGAATTGTGAATAATAAATAATATTATTATATTCTGTTTCTCATTTCCATGATCACGGGCCATATAGTGACCCGGTCCTTTGGGAGGCATGCGTGGAGCCAAAGCCAACAGCACAGAGGCCCTTTATGAGAATTAATCTAAAGAATCCTGTCGCGAGAGCTACACATAGCGGATATCATCCTTGGTTGCACAGTATGATACACCCGAAGATGATATCCGCCAGGTGTAGGGACTATTGCAAAGGAAAATGAAAATAACAAAAAAACCATGTTATTGTGGTGAATGGATGGACTGGGTAATTGGGCTATGGGGGAAACTATGGACGCCTGCCATAAACATACTCTCAATACTGTTACAAGCGGCAGACGGTGGCTTGCCGAATGCTGGACGGGTTCCTCAAAATGTTGGCTTAAATGCCGGTAAAGGAACAACATCGGTGCAAACGACTAAGGGGTGTCGAGAGGTGCGGCCCCGATTTCACCATCACGAAGAAACGTGAGCGGGCTTCCTCGTTATTACGCCATTAGACACTTCCACCCCCGAGTCTACATCCTAAGATGCATCTCTCGCGACTCCACTCAGACCGGCCAATGAAGGCAAGCAAGAGGTGGGGATCTGGTTCTCTTGGGGTACCACTCCGCCAGCGGAGACGAGAACCAGGAACTTCCCCGGGAGCACTCGGTATACCCGTGGTGTCGCTACTCACCAACAGCTCGCCACAAGCTGCCCTGCAGGTTATTATATTATTTATTATTAATTTTGTTGAGATCGAGTTTCTGTAATTTTTTGTAAACGCTTAATATTGGATCCCGATTATTGTCTGTTCTTTATTGTAGGTATTTTACATCGCATTTTTTTAATTTAATCGGCCGCCGCGCCGTGGTGTTTGAAATTCAGCTTAAATCGTATTAAGTAATATATTATTTCGTCTATCTGTTTATTTGACCTGACACAATCGTGACGTATCACGATCCTTCTGCTATTCACTAAACATCAGCACTGGATGGACACATCAGTGTGCAACCAGCTGGTTGAAGGCAAAATTTGCCATAAACCCTGCTACGCACAATTTCTTTATTTAACTTATAGTGGTATTAAAAAAGCAGATGCAACGGATCAATAATCCGTTGGGAACTTTTTGCTTCATAAGATGCAACCACAAACTGATCATATGATCAGATGGGAATAACCCAAATTAACATAAAATTTAAGCTTTCCTGTATAGTAGTTTTAAGGCAAATAAAAATTATTTCTTTCTTTTCTTCTTTCTTTATTTTGTTCACTTACAGAAACAGACATTATTCTAATTCTCAGAAACTGCTTCTGCTAACCAACCAAAAACAAGTACATTGGAGCTTCACTTCAAACCACCTTCATCACAAAGTGGCCACTTACCTGGCCACACTGCCTAACGTCTGATGAATAATAGATGAACACCTATTATATATATCCCTACTCTTACTTACCAGTCCATCAGCATTCTATTTTCATTAATTGGCTTATTGATTTCGTTATTTGAAAGATTTGGGCGAAGCCTTACCCCAAAGTGGGATGTAAAGGAAAGATCAGAAAAAATACTTAATAATTTTGGAGCTTCCAGCTTTAAAATTATGAGTATATTTAGATCATAGTTTACACAACAAAATAAAGGAAGGAACCAGTCCGCCCACGTGGTCCACATGTAATTTATAACTGTTTATAGCAATTTGACTTTTCGAAGTGCTTATTTTGTAAGCCTATAGAAATAAAGTTAATGATTCTGATTCTGATTCTAAGCCGATTCATGATTGTTTGACAGCCTGTTCAAACCTGCAAATAAATTTGGCTTCGCTTGTCTTGGCTTATAGGCAGTTTATTAGATAGATAGATAGAGATAGAAAATACTTTATTGCACACATAACAAAACAGTTTACAAACAATTTGAACAAAAAAAAGGAAATGTGACAATTGGCGGTCTTATCGCTCACGAACGATCTCTACCAGACAACCTTGGATGGATAGGATCGTTGGATTGAATACGGGGATCTGTGCGCATTATTTTAAGAAGCTAATACAAATTACAAAACTAATCATTTACAAATCTTACATACGAATACCTACGTAAATAACAAGAATACCTAAATACATACTTATATCTATACATATATGCATACATTTTACTAAGGGAAACTAGGGTATGGTCAGTGACAGCAGGACAAATAGTGTTCCTTTACCATGCCCTTGAATAATGGTAGTGACTTTGCACGCCCTACAGAGACTGGCAATGTGTTCCAGAGCTGCACAGCACGGGCAGTGAATGAGTTGTCATAAAAGGAAGTAGAGTGGATAGGGACTTGGACCATAAGAGTTTCTGAAGAGCGCAGAGAAAGAGTGTGAGATTTATGAAGAAAAGTGAAACGTTGCTTGAGATAAGAGGGTGCAGAAGAGAGAAATAAGATATTATAGAGAAGAGATAGAATGTGACTATTACGGCGAAGCCGTATAAGTAAACACTTGAGCTTCCTACGAAATTCCGAGACATGGTCATATTTGCGCCGTCGGGATAAGGTTTATATTTATAAAAAATATAAACCTTATCCCGACATTCTGCAGGCGCTCAAGTTTGTCAAGTTGTTGCTCAGTAAGATCAAGAAAGGAAGAATCAGCGTAATCAAGTAATGGAAGGAGAAGAGATTGTGCAAGAGAAATCTTAGTGGCGATAGGGAGAAAGTTCCGTAGTCTTCGAAGGGAACCAGCTGAGGCAAACATCCTACGGCTGATTTCAGAGAGCTGCGGTCCCCACGACAGATTCCTGTCAATGAGGACACCTAAATTTTTCACCGTTTCGCTTTGCCCCACGGGATCAAAGACCACAGTTGGAAAACTACTCCAGTTTACCCGGGCTATCATCCGCGAGCTTCTTAGTCAAATGATTACATTCAAATTTTATGGTTCGTAGTATTATCTTAACTAGACACTAGGAATCTCTAAAATAGAAAGTTAACAAGTTGCAACCAAACATTCGGTAGTGTATCTATGTGTGTCTCGTTTTCAGCTATAGCTATAATATGCATAAAGTCCGTTAACACTGTCATGGCTATCTGCGGTCAATAGGGCGGGAATCGAATCCACAAGCTCCTGCGTCGCAGGCGGACATTCGCCTGCCGCGCCACTTCGGTCGTCTATATTCTATAGATACAAACAGCTTCATCGAGCAACATACCTAAGCTAACCTTTTGGTTAACAGAAACTGAGATTTTTTACCAAATATCTAGTGTATTATATCAATTATTCAGTGTATTATATCTATTATCTAGTGTAATAAATCAATTATCTAGTGTATTATATCAATTATCTAGTGTATTATATCAATTATCTAGTGCTCATAATACAAGCTCAGGAAGCCCCAAACTAAGCAGTGCTGCAGTGTTTGTGTTAAGCGTTGTGTATTGTGTAGTATTTTTTATTTAATAATGAATAGTCAACAGTGAGTGGGTGTTACCAATTATCGAGTGGAGTTATTAGAGTTAGAGTCATATCAACCCATACACGTCCACTGCTGGACATAGGCCTCCCCATACGACAACATCACAAATAGCGGTCCAAAGCCGCCTCCATCCATCGACTCCCTGCGACCGCTACGATGTCATCGGTCCACGAGTGGATGGTCTCCCATGTAAGGGGGTTTTGCCATAATCACCACGCTCGGTAGTGACAGTAATCGTTACAAACGCTTGTAAAGTATCGAAAAAAAGAGTGAAAAAAATAAATTGACGGCAAATGTAAAATTTTGCCATGTCTAGAAAACTACTCGTCTAGCACGAGTAGTTTCATTGAATCAATAATCTAGTGCTCACAGCAAGCTTTGCTTAATTTGGGCACAGATTATGTAATTATTTAGTAGGCAACACAAGTAATAATAATACCGGTGAGGATGAAAGTCGGCGTGATGAAAGTGTCGGATAAAAGTTATGCGACCACCGTACACAATGAAAATAAATAGACATTTATTTTCATTGTGTATTTTCATTCTCACATGGAACTCTCAAATGGAATTTTCGACACATTGCTATCACTTTTATGAAAATTTTAAATATTGTCCTTGTGCTACATACCTACTGCATAATGAACTAACTCCGATAGTAGGCCTCTCGGTACTAAATAGTTTGGGGCTAGGTGATGCTGTGTGGATTGTTCAACATTATTTATTTAATAGCCTACCAGTGTGTAGTGTTGTCCCGGAGCACTCCAAGTAGAAACTCGATGACATGCTGTCTCTCGTCTTGCAGTGATGATATAAGATCCCCCATGGCCAGGATTGTCTCAGCCTGAGGGACAAAATGTGAAATTTATTTCATATGCTGAGTTTCGTCAAATCTTACGCCAAAGGCAGTTAATTTACCTAACATATTTATTAACTAAAATATGAAGAATCATACTTCCTACTAATATTATAAATGTCAAAGTTTGTATGGATGGATGTATAGATATTTGTTACTCTTTCACGCAAAAACTACTGAACCGATTAGGCTGATTGGTATGGGTATACTTTGGGACCTGGAATAACTAATATATGTTATTTTGTATCCCGATAAAACGAGGGCGAAGGCGCGGGCAGCACCTAGTATAATTATAAATTTGTACCCTGACCTGTCAACTGAAATTCAGTGTCCAGTGTAAGTTTGTAAATAGAAAAAGACATCCTTTCAAAACCACTGCGCTGGCGCTGATATAAATATATCTTGCAGCTCTTTAAATTATTTTCACATCAGATCTGTTTAGTATTTTGAGACTTAATTCATAAGATGACATGACATATTGTCAAAACCCTGTATAAAAATAATAAAAGATAAAAAAAATAGAATAAATATTAAAAATGTTATGTTATATTATTCCGCCCGGCATCGCATATAGTACGAGTATTATACGTACTCGTATTTTATTTGACGGGTATAGAAACAAAGTGACCTCAATCCCAGAACATGGAAATTGAGTAAACCGTGTTTTTTTTTGTATCGCTAAGCATAAATCTCTGTTTTTTGTTTTGATTACGGACAATAGATCGGTAAAAAATTACATTCCCGAAAACTTTACTTTTAAAATGAAAGCTGAACAGAAATTAGCAAAAATCACATAACTATAATTGACTGATGCATCTTTGTATTTTATCAATGGATTGAGGCCAGGAGGCCTACTAGGAAAAGGAAAATCGAAGTTTCTTTTTAGTTTTCGCGCAAAACCAACTCATATGTCGCTTGCATAGGATTATCGTTTGCCCGAAAAATAATCAGAAACTTCGATTTCGTTTTTACGAGTACGGGCCCTGTTTGCATCTCACAGGCACAAAATGACATAACCAGATTAAAAATGTTTGAATTTGGACTGAGGTCATTTTGTTTCTAAACCCCTCATTTATGCTAGTTTCAAGGTATCTAATAACATGAACCGTAGAACAAGTTAAATAAGATGTAACTTTTCTATCGTAGTAGTCTGAAGTAAATTGATTATTATTATTTTATTTTTACAGAATTTACACAAAACTATGTGAGAGCATGGGGGAGGCCTATGTCCAGCTGTGGACGTGTATGGGCTGATATGATGATGATGATGTGCGAGCTTATAATCGACACATACAACTCACCCGTGGATGTAGTAAAAAGGCGACTAAAGAATCTACCAGAGGAAAGGCAGTCGCTTTACTTTATATTTAACACCTCTACTGAGATCCACTAATCCACCTGCCAAGCGTGGTGAGTATATTTATACCTACTTAAATAAATGAAACAAAAAAGCATTTATTGCCTTTAACTATAACCTAAACTAGAAAAATACAGAAATAAATTACTAATAACAGGCAAAGGGAGTAGATTCAGCATTTGCTGCATGCAAGAAACATGCGGCGCTGATTTTAAATCTACTCCCCTAGGATAGGTAGTCACCGAGGGATAGGTAGTCACCGAGGGATAGGGAAAGCGGTTCTGTACATCTATTTTAATCGGTTTCTTATTCTATTTGTGTACTTATAATGGCATCGTCAGAAAAGGCCTGTGTTTAGCAGTGAATGGGTTGATATTGGTACCCAATGATGATGCAATGCGCGTTTTTAAAGAGCTACTGAGATTTCTTATTTATTTTAAAATCCAAACAGATATGAATTAAGAGTATAAATCAATTCATTTAAGATCATGACGTCACAAACCCTCGAGTTTTCGTTCCATTCTAATATTTCAGACTAGCTATTCGACGCGGTTTACCCGCGTATTCTAATTTCACATTTCTAGGGGGATACAAAGGTTTTTTTTCCGTAAATCTCCCATGAGAATTTGATATTTTACGAGGACAGAAAGCCTTTGTTATTCTCAATCCTTTCAACTAACACTATGCCAGAAATCAAGTCGATTGGTTGCTTAGTTAGGACGTAAAGGAAGAAAAAACAAACAAACACAATTCCGCATTTATAACATTAGTTAGGATTATGCAGCAACTAGACACCTATATTGTATTCATATAATTTGAGTTTACAATTATTAAATTAATGCGATTAATAATTATATGGCGTGTTTTATAAAACGATAAACCGACTTCAAATTCCCTTACTTTTACACTTATTTTAAGTTTTGCGGGACAAATACTAATCCCCTGGGGATAAAAATGGGACCCTACGGGATCATTTTCTATACGATAATAAAATAATTATCAAAATCGGTCCATAATTGGCGGAGATATCGCGTAAAAAATGCATACAAAAAAAAAGCATACCGACGAATTGAGAACCTCTTCCTTTTGAAGTCGGATAAAAAAGGCTTATTGTTATTGTAGAGTAAAACTTAATTATTAGTTTTCTAAGTAACATTACCTACATTGATTTTATTTCTAGGTAGGTACACAGTTCTGACAGTCTGTGTTAGACAGTAGACAGTTTTACTACCACGGAAGCAGAAAATAAAGATCAATTCAGGACAAAATGTTTGTACAATATACAGTTATTTGTTCTGGATTTTTTGGGTGCTTTATATTTATATTAAAATATATATTTTCTGAGATCGTGTCTGTCCACTCTACATGGTTCTGACTGAAAACCAACGCTCTTTCACGAATTCCCTAGGTTTTTGTGTTAGAGCACCAAGCTGAGTCAGGACCTTCACACTACTACTAGCTGAGTGGGCTACTTAGTACCAACCCAATGCTTACTAGTCTTAGTACCTACCTACTTATTGTTCATCTGTACCTACTTATTGTGTCTCTGTATTGTCTATGTGTTATCTAGTAGGTTCTAAGTAGTCTTTTATTTCTATGTTTAACTGTGTGTTGTGTCTAATAAATTATTTTCTTTCTTTCTTTCTTCTTTCTAAATAATGTATTGAAATGAAATGAAATAGTATTTATTTGCATAATACAGGTAAACAATCAGATGGTTTTGGAAAAGAGTATCACTATACTTGACTTTTAGTCGTGCAAATGTTTAGTAGTTTATATAAGTACATTGTAGTTGGAGTAGCAAAATCATATATTCATAGAGTTGTACACAGACTAGGTAGAAATACTGACGGTTGTATATAAAGCTTGCTATAATTGTATTCAAAGTCAAATTGTCAAAGAATAAGTATAAGATTTAATTATTAAGTACATGTCAAAAAATAAAATTAGATAAATTTAAATTTCAAATAATCACTTATACTATAAAAAATTTCACATAGCCAATTAGATAATTTACGATTAAATTCATTATCTGACAGTTCTCTCATTTCAGGTGGAAGTTTATTATATAGCTGTATGGCCATTGCGTAACAGTTTTTTTTACATAGTTCTAGTCTAAATTGAGGTACTTTAAGTGGTTTTTGCACTAGTTTTCTTCTGTATATGGACTTTTCATCCAAATCAAATCAATCAAATCAAAATCATTTACTTCCATAAATACAATAAATGTATACTTAGAAATAGTCAAATTCTTAAAAATAAACTAAATTAAATTATCGCTGTTTTATTATAAGCTGCTAAAAGTCTATTCCAGTCACCAGCTAGCAATTGTCTCATTATTACGTATCTCTGCCAAATTTCGATTATATTCGTTATTGTAGAAAGGAACCCTTGCCTGCTCTGTCACTATTATTTTAACCTATCACTATTATTTTAATATTTTCGATTTCCGATAATTCACAGTGATATTCAACTTCAACAATCTGCTTGTTTAAGTTAGGTCTATCAAATTAGTAAATAGGTGATTATATTTATACATTGAATTTTTTGTAATTTCTTGGAATAAAAACTTCTTAAATAATAATAAAATTGTTTTATCTTTAGATTGAAAGATTATATTTTTGAAATCATTGACTTCAATGAGAGACATTCCTTGAGATCTATTAGCCATTTTGTATAGTTCATTGTTAATGTCATATAATTTGTAATTCGCGTCTGATTCAAAAATATTGTTTTTATTATTAGAATAGTATGGTAATGTCATAACTTGAAGTTTAAGAGTCTTAGTTTTACAAATATCTCTACTGTATTTTATATAACTTAGTCTAAAATGATCAGGATTAGAAAATAATATTATAACATCATCATCTGCTTTCAAATTCCTCTGAATAATCTTGATGCTCTTTATTATTTCTTCTAAAGTAGCTCCAGGCTTGCATATGGACCAGACGGATTCATATTCTGTTGATAATGCATTTTTTAAATAGGCTGCAATTCCTTTTCCATAGTGGTCACAAAGAATAACCATTTGTTTTTTAATTTTTATTTCTTCTGAGCCTCCCTTCTCATCTCTTCTGATCTTCTGATATCTCTCATCCTCCTTTTGTGTTCTTGCTTCTTTTTCTATTACAGTTGTATTTGTTTTTTACTCTTTATCACTATTTAGTCCGTCATTTAATAATCGTATATCATCTTCCAACTCGTTTGATGTAGTTGATTTTTCTTTAGGTGTTAGTGTGGTTTTTGACTTATTCTCAGTGTCTGTTCGATTGAATGTAATTTTAGCGTTCCATCCCTCATCAGCATCCTTCCCAAACAGTAGTTTGGGTAGTAGTATTGAGTTATTTCTGACAAACTTTAGCATCTCGTAGATATAGAGTGATGGGAAAGTTAACAATTTATGCTTCAAAAATAAAGGTCTGCAGGAGTCTCTTCGCTTTAAGCCATATATGGCCCGAAGACACTTTTTGTGCGCAACGAAAGCTCTCTGATCATCCGTGGAGTTGCTCCATATTATGACGCTATATCTCAAAACAGAGCAAACATGGCTATGGTAAACTGTTAGAGCGGTTTCAATATTAGATAGATCTCTTATTGTTCTCAGTGCAAATACAAATCTATTAATCTTCTTACACACATTATCAATTTGTTTCTTCCAATTCATATATTTATCAATAGTGATTCTTAAAAATTTTATGTAAAATACTTGCTCAATGTCATTGTTATTGTAATTAATGTTATCCTTAATTTTATTGTTATATATAAGTATATCAGTTAACTAGTACCCATAACACAAGCTCTGCTTAGCTTGGGGACCTGAGTTTTATAACAAACGACGAGTGGGCTGAAGTGATACTAGAAATGCTATAAATATTGATTTATTTTAAACTAGCTGTGCCCGCGACTTTGTTCGCGTGGAATAGTGAGTGTGAATTTCATACAAACTTTCATCCCATCCCTTTGATATTTTAACCCCTTGAGGGAAAATTTTTAGAAACTTTAAATGACATTTTTATTCATATCTAAGTAACAGCCTCAAAATTAAATTTCAAGCTTTAGCTTTAAAAATGACGATACTTCTATCCAACATTTCAACCCCTTACAACCCTTTTTTCGCATTAAAAATTAGCCTATGGCCTTTCTCAGGCTCTCAAGTATCTGTATACCAAATTTCATTTAAAACAGTTCAGTAGTTTTGGCATGAAAACGTGACAGACAGACAGAGTTACTTTCACATTTATAATATAAGTAAGGATTTTCACTTGGTCACGCACGAAGCAATTGTTTTTGGACCGGGAAATTCATAGCGGCACGTAACTTTAGCGCTGACCGTTATTGCGCAGAAGTAAAAAATAAGGTACCTGTGCGGGGCTAGCGGTACATTACCCATGCGCAGCTATCCCCTCCGCGTATCGCTCAGCGCTAGACTTACGTGCCGCTACTTGTAACTCGCTATAAGATACTGTGAATTGTTAAGTTTTACCTTGTCATTATATTATTTAACAATTCAAGATTTATAAAAACAGAGGACCATGTTTGGTCATAAACAAACATGAAAGTTTGCCACGCTTTTATTTTGTTTACAATTTGAACTTTATTCTACATTTTATATATAATTCCGTGGTGCCCGTAAGAATGTACATGTTTATAAATAAATAATAAATATATAAATTTTATTTATATAAATAAATAAATAAAAATTTATTTATTATATATATATATTATATATATAATATATATATATATATAATTATATATATATAATATATATATTATAAATAAAATTTATTTATTTATTAACCATGGCTGACCAGGCACTGGATTTCTGTCCATATGGATGGAAATAGAAAATAAGTAGGTAACCTAATTACGTGTAAGTTTTAATCATTTATGTAATTATATTGTGGTACACTGTATGTTTTATATTTTTATGTGATATGGTTCGTTTTGTGCCTGAAATAAACTGATTTTAACTAATTATTTATAACATTTTGGCCTCTGAGAGAGGATAGGTCAAAATATTATTACATTTTCCGAACACGTGGAAATCAATTCCCGTTTGTAGTAAGTTTATTCGTTCAGTTTAGCTCCGGACATATTCAGCCAAAACATGATAAGCATCTTTCAAAACGTTACACTCTAAAGTAAAGTTAGTGTAATTCCCGAAATCCCGAGATTGAAAATAAAGACCGGGATCGAATCCTCTAGTTACACTCTACGGAATGTGGTGAGTTAGCTTTAACCATTATAGAAACGAAATTTGTTGAGTGGGATGTGCCCCAACCAAATTCGCAAAGCATCATGATGCCTAGAGTAACGAGTTCTACCTACATTTTAAAGAGGATTTAAATAAAAAAGTTGTCAAAAATTTTCCGCCGCGCTACAGAGGTCGTCGTCGATCGGGTTATTTTCCTATTGCGGACGGAGACAAATCCAACAAATTAAAAATCATTCAAATCGGTTCAGCCATTCTAGAGTTGTGTAACTAACACGACTTCGTCATTTATAGATATGATTTAGACTGCTTGTGGACAACATGTGTCCGAGTCCGGCTATATGGTAAAAAACAAAATAGTCAATGCCTTTAAAACCTCTTTCACGGCCCAACAACAACGAAATCCCCGATAGATAAAATCCGACAGAGCACTAGTAACGATTCTACAAACATCCGGCAGCAAACAGAATTACTATGCTGAAGTGACCAATTTGTAGAAGAACCAATATCTGTCGGTGTAACCGACGCCTTACGCCTTGCGACGTACGAGAGAAGCGATTTAAGGAAAGCCTATGGACTCACACACGAAAGGCTATGCACTCACTAGTTAGGTCTTGTGGAAAAAATCAGTAAAAAGTAATTTTCATCTAGGAAAAGAAATTGGTATGGCTCGTTGGGTTTTTTTTCTCCCATTGAGTCACATTGTTACTCGTTGCAACTTTGTTTTACAAAAAAGATCCCAACGTGTTACAGTGTAACTCGATGGGAAAAAACTCCCAACGAGTCACACCAGTCACAGTGTGGCACCCACCTTTAAAACTCGAAGGTTCTGGAACATGTAATTAAATTGTATTAAAATAAACCCAGACCGCATCACGAAAAACCAATAATACGAAGAGTCATCGAATATGTACCTATCAATTAAAGGGGTCATGGGTGGTTCCCTGACCCAAACTAGCGCGACCACCTATTTTATCGTATTATCAAGTTAAAAAATGAATTTAATAAAAATACCTTGTCCCGTTTGTGTTGTATTCAACCTGGTATCTCTATTCACCCCGTTTTACCCGGTACCCTTGAACTCCACTTCTTTAGTAAATCAGTAAAACCAGCGCGCAAGCGACTTTTGCCAAGACCGTAAGCATACGCTAAGCGGTTTCCTTTTTAGGGTTCCGTTAGAGTACCTAAAGAGCCCTTAGGCTACGGCTGCACTGTAAACGCGTTGGTTGGCGGGGTGGTCTTATCGTTAAAAAAGCTTATGATAGGTCATAAGCTTTTTAAATGCCTCTGTAATAGTTTTATTTTTTGTATAGCTTAGGAAGAGATGCGAAGACCGAGTTTAGTGGCCAAAACGTGCAACTTCACAAACAGGCTAAGGCATTTTTGAAAATTCTTTTGTTTAACGTAATAATACGATAAAATAGGTGACGGCGCTAGTTTGGGGTCAGAGAAGCCCCCTATCACTGTGTTAATTTTAAAAGACTTTGGTTTTGAGACTTAAAACCACTGATGATGGATGGACTGACGGACATGACGAAACGATAAGGTCACCCCGCCAACCAACGCGTTTACAGTGCAGCCGTAGCCTAAGGGCTCCTTGAGTACTCTAACGGAACCCTGAAAAGGAAACCGCTCAGCGTATGCTTACGTCCTGGAAAAAGTCGCTTGCGCGCGCTGGTTTAACTGATTTACTAAAGGAGTGGAGTTCAAGGGTACCGGTACCGGTAAAAGGGGTGAATAGAGATACCAGGTTGAATAGAAATTGACGAAATACTGGAGCAAGACATTACCTGGCTGGTAGCAGTGGAAGTACTACTTCACCTTTTGTGTCAGTGGATCTGACCTCTGCAAAAGGATGTTTTTCCTCCAGTATTTCGTCCATTTCTATTCCTGGAGTCTCTATTCAGCCCGTTTTACGGTAGGTAATTTATACTTGGCCTCACTCCGATAGCGGGGGCGCATTGCGAATTGAGTGGCCGTGAGAGGAGTAGATGTTATGGGCTCAGTAAATGTCAATAAACAAAAGTGAATGGGACCTATTTAAAACCACAAATTGGAACAGGCGGCAAGGAGGTTTTAAGCTGGCCACCCGTGCTACAAATAAACCTAGTTTTTTTCCCTACGAAATTTAGTCATTGGTGCTACATTCGTTCTATCGAAAACGGAAGGTTAAATGTTCTTTTTTTGAATGAAAATAATAATAACGTGTGTCCTATAAAAGTAAAATCGCCTGAGAACCTGAGAACTAACTAATAGATGGCGTGGATTCATAATGAAGAGGAGCTAGGTAATTATGGTTGGTCGTTTCAGGTTGACGCGAGATAATTTTTTCTAGCGTTCTACAATTAATAAAACTAGCGGAAATTTAATTTGCCGCCAATCGTAAACCATATTCTATTCACTGAAGATTTTTAAGTATTTGGGCTCAATATCAGCATTTTCTTAAATGCTCAAAAAAGTAAATCAGTTAAAGATTTTATTTTAATTTAAGTCATAACTCTCACTTCACTTCGTTCATAATAATTCTGATTGTAATTAGTGTTTTAAGGCAATAAATGTTTTTCCTATATCTTTTTAAAAAAGAACAGTCTATACCACTTTAATATGACAGCCCTCGTAAAAAAGCGCTCTCTTTTCAGGCTATTTTTGACATTAAGAAAACGCTTCATTGGTATTCTAGTTCCACACACATACATTTCACAAATAAGTTTATACTTTCATTTGAAAATAGAACGAGCACTGTAGCACTCAAAGTTCACTCAACTTTCCAATTCAGTACTCTCAACCTCGTCGAGAAAAAACCCTTACTGAACTTCTGACCGGAGGACTTTTTTTATAGACAATAGACCTTAAACAAACCTTTTTTGATTTTGGACTTTTGTCATGGCGACGCTAACCTAAAAGTGAACCCAAAGATCTAGTACAAATAGGTTTTTTCATTGAGTTAACCCGCGACCGTTCTTTGACTTTAACCCGCATTATATCGCTGTGCTAGCAGGTATTATAGTATTACTAGCTGCTGCCCGCGTTTATCAGCCTAATCGGTTAAGTAGTTTTTGCGTGAAAGAGTAACAAATATCCATACATCCATCCATACAAACTTTGACATTTATAATATTAGTAGGATTACTCACCTCCGTGTTGAGATACAGAGCAGAATCCAGCGTCTGTGAGAGCTGAGCCATGATGGTGCAGTTCTGGATGATGAGCGCCGCATGTGGAACAAAGCAGAGGACCAGCATTTGTATCAGGAACATGCGTCTGCCCCTCCTGATAAAATATATCAAAATCTATTTAGTAGATTTGCACCAAGGGCATAAATCAGTGTCATACGTTACGGGCGTTATTCAATGCCGAGCGCAAAAATCTCTATCCTTGTTAAAAAAAAATCACATATATTATATATGTTCCTAATTCAATCTCATTTGCCATTGCAGTAATGTTAAATTATTCTCAAGAGAGTTATGAGTTTTGAATATAGGACCTCAATATTTGTATGGAAAATGTTCGCAAAGTAATATATAATCACTTGCTATCGATTAGGATTACATGACGTATAAACATTTTTCAAACATTGAGTTAAAAAAATATAAAATATGCCTGAAATAATGTCCTCCCTAAATTCCGAAGCGGAATCTAAATATCTAGGTAAGCAGCACGTAAAAATATAAAAATCATAGGCGTAAAATCTATACAAAATTAAAATGAAGTGTTTGTCTGTAATGGTTTTGTAACGGCTTTATGCTTAATGTATAATCAAAGTATAGACAAGACTTTTATTTGTCTTAAGATATTTTTGAATAAATATTTTATTTTATTGTCATCACCGTATTAAATAACAGAATACCGAGGCAACCTTCGGATTATTTTTTCATATAAATGTTCTCATTAATAGAAAATAATCAAAAAAATAATTTTTTCGCTTGCGACGCTCTGCTCTGTCTCGCTCCTATGCTCCTCCTAACGCGAAATCATATGCCTATCCATTTTACAAAATGCCGTCATATGGCTCCTTCTTAACACCATAGAGCAGCTAGTCTTCTATGCGTAAGTAAGCCGCTGTCCCACCCCACCGCTGCGCACGCTGTGCACGGCCACGCGGCGGCGGCGGCGCATGTTAGCTGCGTGAGTTCGTTTGTTTGACAATCTCGTCTTTGTGCGTTGTGTGTGGGTTGCTGAGGACGTTATGATTATGACATACATTTTCTTTCAAAATGAAGCTAGACACATGTGCATAGCCTCTCCGTGCGCAACGGTGGGACAGTGCCTTAAGCAATTTTGTGTGTTTGAAATCGTTATTTATCTCAGAATCTGTAAAAGCTGCCACCTTCTTATTTCTGGCTTCTGCCTTTTCTTTTACGTTTTTACCAAACTGTTTAGTTTTAAGTTTTTCTGAATAAAGCATTATCTATCTACCTTCATATTTAGGGAGATGAACTTTTATCTTGGATTACGTGTTTTAAAAACACGATTGGTGAAAATTTTCTAGATAATATTTTTTTTTTAATTTTTTTTTGCAGACTTTTTGCTATTTATCTCGGGAACAGTACGCTTTTTTTGTTGGCCTTTTGTTTTGTCAAGAAACCTAGAACTATTTCTTGTGTTATGTCTTTTAATTCTTCGATTGGTTGTGTAATTAGTTAAAAACACACTTTTTGGGCTTAAGCCTTTCCAAAAGGTATGCTCTGTCCCTAATGCTATATAAAAAATATAGTTAAAAACTAAAATCCGACTACATAAAAGTCCTAAACAAGCGTTCACCTATTGTCCTTATCTTAATCATTTTCTTTTGATACTTAGGTAGTCGAAGGCCTTTGTTACTAATTGTACCGTAGGTATATGGGGTGGGTGCCTCCGACTACCTAAGTATCGAAAGAAAATGATACGGACAATAGGTGAACGCTTGTTTAAGACTTTTATGTAGTCGGGTTTTAGTTTTTAACTATATATATTTTTTTATACCTTTTTGCTAATAGCTTGAGAATCGTTAATCTCATAAAAGTTTGAAAATCGGTTTTGGAAAGTACAAACAAAGACCTTTGCAACGATACCATACACGAGCATATTTACTAACATTGAGATTTTCGACCCTTTCTTAGATCCCCGCTATCTCGTTAGACCCCCATTGTTATCTGACGCCACATAGCCTATAACCATTGGGCTATTAAGACGAATCATAAGACACCTCATTTGTTGAAATCGGACCAGTAGTTTCAGCGCTACGTGGGAACATAAAAATCGGCTACATACATACATAGGGTGTCAAAATCATAGCCCTCGTCGTAGTCGGGTAAAAATCCTATAGCTATCCTTTTTACATTACAAAATGACGCGCAATCGCATCAACCCGAATAGCCTTTCTCAAATTCAATTCCCAAATTCCAAATCTCTTTATTGTTATTTACATCGCTTAGAACTCAATCGCGGCCGATTTTTGTCGATAATCGAGTTGTTATTACCTTTCTTCCAAAACCAGAACCATTATTCCGCCTTCACAGTAATTTACTTTTAATAAAATTGAAGATTATGTCTATAAAAATTGACAGAGTATTCCATTCTGTCTGATGTAAAATGAATTAAATCAAATCTTGGAGGAAAAGACCTCGAGTTCTCTTTGATGTTAAAGAATTTGATTAGGTAAATTGTGTTTAACCAAAATAGATACGTATATTTTATTAAACGACTTCGTTTACGGAAAAAAGGAGGAGGTTCTATATTCGGCTGTATGTATGTTTTTTTATGTATGTTTGTTGATTTCTTCGTTTATTAAGGACCGGTTTTGAAAATTATTTCCATACTAGCTGCTGCCCGCGCCTTCGCCCACGTTTTATCGGGATAAAAATAACCTATATGTTATTCCAGGTTCCAAACTATACCCATACCAAATTTCAAACTAATCATTTCAGAAGTTTTTGCGTGAAAGAGTAACAAATATCCATCCATACATCCATCCTTACAAACTTTGACATTTATAATATTAGTAGGAATGTATATTTTTAAGGGACGACCCTTAAAAATGTTATTCCCGAGGGATTAGTATTTATCGCTAAAAACTTTAAAATTTGGATAAATAAGGGATTCGAAGTAGCTTTTTACTTTTTTCAAAACAATCAAACAATTAATTGTTTTATCTTAAATAGACCTTCATTTGAACACAATCTCACCTGATGGTAAATTCAAGTTCTAGACAAGTTCTAAAAACTTCGTTCTATGAAGAGTTTTTATAACCGATTTCCGAAAAGGAGTAGGCTAACTCTTAATTCGACTATATCACTGCACATATGTATATGTTCTTTTTATGTGTGTCTGTTACTAGATGTCTCCGCTTTGTATAAAAAACTAGCGGCCCGCCCAGGCTTCGCACGGGTGGACATTTATTTTTTAAACATTTAGGCATAAACGTACAGTAATTGCAGGACATAGCCTATATTAACTGTATAAACATTTTTGTATGTTGGTAAATAAATGAATTTTGTATTTTTTTTAATTAATCAGTGATAATGTAGCATTAAAATGGTGAAAGAATTTTTAAAATCGGTCTAGTAATTTTTGAGCCAATTCGTTACAAACATACATACTTACTAATCTTTCTTTCCACTTTATAATATTAGTATAGATTATCCCAGGAATAATATTTTATGCGACCACCTCAGGTGGCCTACTCGGAAAACGAAAATCTAAGTTTCTGATTCGTTTTCATAAAAATGCTAATCTTATGCGAATGACATAGAGAAGTTTTGCACGAAAACGAAACGCAACAAATACCCCTGAATATTTTATAACAAGGTTCAATGTTTGATCACCATCACATAAGAAAGCGAACATATGGCCTAAGATGGAGCACGCTTTTTCAAAAGTCCCGTAAAACTTATATACATTGTCATTAATACGGAATTAAGAGTAGGTAGATATTGTAAAAACATAAAATTATCTCAACAAAGACTATTTTTTTTTGTGGGGACCAACGTTAAAATTACTTCCCGTTCGTCCCCATGTAATTAAATGTGGGGATTTCAATCAATCAAATCGTTTATTTCAGCACAAATAGTACCATATACACACACATAAAAATTCATACAGAGCATTTAAAATTGATATAACTAATTTAACATTAATAATAATTTCATTACATGGGGACGATCGTGAATAAAAATTCCCGTTGGTCCCAACTGGGGACGACGCGTGGGGACAAGCGGGAATAACCCGAAATAATAAAAAGATTTCCAAGATTATAAAAAGTCCATGGGTTCATAATATCTTTCATAATAATGGCTTCCTACCTACAAACCTTTACAAAATTAAATGGGAACAAAGCTTTCTATTTCTTTACAAAGGCAGTGTTTTCCTTTCCTATTAGAAGCAAAGCCCATGGGCGCTTCCGTGACTTAGCAAACCGCCCAAATAATCACAAGTAGGTATTTCTTTATTCGAAAGATCCTTAGGGCCCTATTCTGCGAACCAATCGCTTATCATGACAAAGTCGAAACCTTAGATGAAATAAACTCTACATATACTCCGATTCAAAAACCTAATATTTTTTGTATACAAAGGAGTTACAAAACCCGAGGAATATTGGTGGAAAATATTAAAAGACATTGGTATCATATGTAGAAGAAAAGCACAGAAGCCCGAAACTGTTTTCGGTATTGAAAAAAGCTTTCATTCATCATTTAATTGATCTCTCGTTCGTTTTCGAATTCAAATTTAAACATAAAAATGTCATAAAAATGCTACACGTGTGATATTATGCTTTGTTGAAGTTTGTGTTTAAGTTTTTAGTGATAAGTTTGCTGTTACCTTGTTGTTTTCTGTTATTGTTATCAGTTTTTTTGTTTTTCAATCATAAATAAATGTATTTGTTGACATTATAGTACATTGTTCACCTAGGCGAGAACGTGCCTGATTCCTATCGAGTGAGTCATTTGGGCCTTAAAACACACGAAGTAGGAATCGCACTTTCTGCCGAGTGATACATAGTGCTTTATACTACACCTTCGAGGAATATAAAAAGCAGAATAAATATTTTATTTCTGGCGGTGGTGTCATAAAACTTTCACTACCACTCGACGAAATTCTGTAGAATTAATAAAATTGCCCACACCAAATTCAAAATTAGAAGAACTTCCCGCGCCAGCCTTTATCACTTGGGTTCTTTTTTCAAAATATTGTTCGGAATCGGAAGAGGCAAGCGAACTTGGAGTATAAACTTTTTGTCGTTTGCCATAACGGCCGATCTTTTAGAAAATAAAAAAAAATAACACGTTAGAAATGGATTTCCATACAGTTTTCTCTCCCGCTAAAACGAGTGAGAAATGAAATTCCATAGAGTTTTTCCTCCCGGATTCCTATACGCCTGCAATGACTTACTTTCTATCTTATATTTGGAAAAGGAATAGGCAACTTTCCGTAGTATAAAATATAGTTTACTCTAAGTCGGAGTAATATTGCGTGCGGTGCTATTTGCACGGTGAGATTGATAGTTTGGCTTCAACCTTCACACTTTTGACGAGCGTCCCTCCATTTGCGGTTTCTTTCATACATCGTAGAATATCCAAATGTGTAATTCTCTGATGATAACAATATCATCGGGAAGCGACTAGTTTAGCAGAATAGAACCCCAGGGTGTAGTAAAGGTAGGATTAAGAAAAAGGACCAATTTCTTCTTCAGGCAGCCTGTACACTTTAGCGGTGCGAATGATGAATGTAGAGGGAAATCGTTTAGTGCAAGTGAATGTTATAACAAGGTAAGGATGGTATTGTGCTGTAGGTCTTCTTAGTCTACTCCGGAAATCAGGGAAAAGAACGTGCGGACCCGTGGACAGAAGCTTGAATAAAAAAACATTGACATTGACACATTCTGAAATGAAACACACTTTGCCGGTTTATTGCAATACTACGATTTTTCATTGTGTCAATTGCGCAATCAAGGTTGATTTGTATCGTTTTGTTATGTCGAAACTCGAATACCAACAGCTGTAGATGCACTCACTGCCTAAAAGAGTTGAACAGATGAAGACTCCAAAACCCCGTGAACACTTAAAACCCCAGAAACTGCTAAACTGCTAAACGACACCACCAGCTCGACTCGAGAAGGCGCTTTCAATGATTAGGAACGCCAATTTCACCCCTTCACCTCAATACGATATGACGTATTCAGTTGGGAGTGCGCTCGTCATATCATTCAGACGTTCTGAGTCTACTAGCCTATTTGCTTTTTACGTCGTAATTGTTTAGCACCTTCTGGAGATATTTAGCGGCTTTAGACAAGATGTAATTTAGCAGTTTCTGTGGTTTTATATGTGTACACGGGGTGTTGAAGTCTTTAGGACTCGCAGAACTACATGTGCCTAGTTGGCAATGAAAGTGTTAAACTCATTTATGCAGAGACTGCATAGCTTATGAAGGGGGAATAACCGTTTCTGTAGTTTTGTGTGTGCATGTGGTTTTGGAGTCTTCATCTGTCCAGCACTTTTAGGCTGTGAATATACCTATGAGAAAACCCACGCTTTACCAGTCTCGTGTCGCAGCGCTCCGTGATATGAATACGCAATGAAATATCATTCGTAATGAAGGGATAAAAGGACATTTTGCTTGATAGGAAACTAAGGAATGTGGCTATCTCTGGAGATTAAGAAAGAAATGAAGGAGAGAGATATGAAAGGCTTTGGACAAGAAATGAATAGAAATAAATAATTCTGGAAACAGCATTACCTGGCCTCAAGCTAAGCAGAGCTTGTGTTATGGGTACTAGATAACTGATATACCTACTTAATAATATATTACTTAATACAAACAATACAATATCTTAATACTAACATAATTATATATTTTGTAATAAATATAGAAACACACAGAACACCGGAAATTAATATCTGTAGATTGTACAAACATTTATCCCGAGGCAAGAATCGAAACCGCATCCTCCGGCATTGCAGGCGGACCTTCGCCCGCTTCGCAACAGATATTGTCAAGCATCTTCACTTTCAGAATATTCAAAGAATAGGATCGTTCTTGCAATGCGAAACGGAGTGTTGGGAAACCATCCACTCGATGGACCGACGACATCGTAGCGGTCGCAGGGAGTCGATGGATTGAGGTGGCTGAGGACCGCTATTTGTAGCGTCGTATGGGGGAGGCCTATGTCAACTACGTTGATTTTCTAAGAAATCCTCCTGGTCCGTATTTAGACATCTCTCGTATTCCTTTAAACGAGCAATTCTTGTCTATATACATATATAATCTAAATCTCGGAAACGGCTCCAACGATTTTCATGAAATTTTGTATACAGGCTGTTTCGGGGGCGATAAATCGATCTAGGATTCATTTTTAGAAAATGTCGTTTTATTCGTGTTTTCGATAATCAGCTTTATCAATAGGGCACTCCCATAGACAAGATTTCGACGCTACAAAGCCTTCATCCAATGACAGCTTTTTTTTTTTACTGCATGTACTCATTTTTGACGTCACAATGGTGGAGGAAAGTTGTCAGCTAAAATAGATGAGACAAGGCCATAGACTCCATCCAGCCCTGACATAATCTGAAAAGTATGACTCTTCCTGACATCTATTGACGAATAATAATACATTTTTTTTACCCGACTGCCGGAGGGTTATGATTTTAGCACCCTATGTATGTATGTATGTAAGTATGTATGTATGTAACCGATTTCTTAGTTCCCACGTAGCCCTGAAACTACTACTTCGATTTCAACAAGTGAGGTATCGATTGATTCGTCTCATTACCCCGATGGTTATAGGCTATATGGAGTCCGACAAAACTGAGGGTCTTAAGAGATAGCTGGGTCTAAATTACACCCGGAACACTTCGATAGCGCGATAAAATTTTGCAAGAGACGACATCTAGTTACAGTTCGAGTCTAATTTAGTTTGATGTGATGAGTGAAGGATGACACACCCGTTGCCATGGAGACCTCTTGTTTATTTGTTACCATGGCAACGGGTCATCTAGGGATGGGCAAATGAAAAAATGTATCGATATACATAAATTGTATCGATATATGTATGCTAAAAAAATATATCGTTAAAAACTAAAACCCGACTACATAAAAGTCTTAAACAAGCGTTCACCTATTGTCCATAGCATTTTCTTTTGATACTTAGGTAGTCGGAGGCCTTTGTTACTAATTGTACCCTAGGTATATGGGGTGAGTGCCTCCGACTACCTAAGTATCAAAAGAAAATGCTATGGACAATAGGTGAACGCTTGTTTAAGACTTTTATGTAGTCGGGTTTTAGTTTTTAACGATATTTTTTTTATTGGTAGCAACTAACTGCTCTAACGACACAACAACACTAAATCTACTCCAGCATATACCAAAAAAATAAATACCGAGCAAAGCTCGGTCATCCAGGTACTATATGTATAAGCGATATATATAGGTATGTATATGTATATTGAATAGGTAGGCTTTAAATTTGATTGTTTCGAAAATAAAAACTGACTTGAAATTCCTTAAAATTTAGATAGATAGGTAGAAAATTTTGTGTACACTTAAAATTAGGAAACAGTTTACAAATGAGACAATAATAATATAAGTGACAATTGGCGGTCTAATCGCTCAAGAGCGATCTCTGGTTACGCTCGTTTTTAAATTTTGCGGCACAAATATTAATTCTTTGGTAGTAACATTTTTATTGGACCATTTCAAGATTAGAGATGAGTCCGGTATTCAATAACTAACTCAGTACCTGTTAGCATGGTCCTAAAATATCTAACGCTATTGTAAAATCCGCATACCGCTAGGGAAAAACTGTGCAAAGCGAGCATCGCGCCTAACCGACCGTGAGCCATAACTACCCAACGCTTCAGTACCTATACTTACCTAACTATCATCTACGCATAGGTACTAGCGGACCGTTCACCCGTAAAGTTATGTAGCTGCAACAAGTATTTGGTATTTCTAACCAAATCGGTTAGATGGTATTTCTAACCAAATCGGCTAGAAATATATTGGGTAGAAATCAGAACAGGTAGAGTATTGTAACGTTATTGGGTACCAGTTGGTACTAGCGGTATTGAAACAAAATACCCAACTAATAACCGGTAGCCAAAATATCCAATAACTCCCATCCTTATTCAAGATCCATTCTCCACGACGCGACGGCGATATCGGCAAACACAATACAGCTGAACATCTTCCTTTTTTTGTAGTCGGCTAAAAATATGAGCATACAATAAATCGGACAACAGAGTATTCTTGTTCACTCAACCTTAAAAATGTTGAAATGAAGATAATGGTTTTTTCATGGTTGGTTGGCAATTCAAAATATGTACCCTATATGTTTTATGGTCAGGTGATTTGCTCGGATATAAAAAAAAATCGGCTGTAACTTTTGATTGCGTTGATTTAGAAGTTTAATTTATATCACGGCTCCAAGAAGTTACGAACTTGAGTATTTGATCGTAATTTTAATCAATAGCTCCACGCGTCCCGAGAAAAGAGGGTTAACAGACGGACGGCCGGACAGACGGACAACAAAGTGATCCTATAAGGGTTCTTCTTTTCCCTTTGAGTTACTGAACGCTAAATATAAGACACCATTTATTTTTGCACAAACGGATTCGGTATCTGATAAAGATGAATCTTTGCAAAGAAATGGATATAGAAAATGAAAGGATATACCTATTCCGTAGAATGGCCACTACCCAGTATATTTTTTCCCGCGCCACAGAGTTCTCTACTAATAAATTAATCAAAGAACAAATCTCGGAGCTCTATTACCTAACCAGATGCAGGGCCGTATTCAAGAAGTTAAGTGGTTGGATCCGAAAGACCGGAGAGGAGGTGCAGTGCGATGCGTTGCCCACTTTTAGAGAATGTAAATAGATCCGACTAACATTAAAAAGGTGAAAGTTTTAGAGTGAAGATGTACCTGTTGATGTTTTTTAGGTACGTAGGCATCATTTAAACTACGAAACAAATCAAGATAAAATTTGGCGTACACTTGAACAAAATTCTGAAAAATTGCTTTTAAAGCCTTGTTTATAATTTAAAAAAATACATATTGACAGTGCGTCATCTGGCCCAAGAGTGCTAAGTAGAGCTTGTGATACCTAGATGAAGTAATTGTAGATTCATACTCACTTGGTGGATGGATCAATGTGGAGGCAGCCCACTTTGACGGTCGCCAGGGTCGGATCAGGACGGTCCGAGGGGGTGGTACAATGAGACGGGTTGTCCACTCTCAGAGTATGTGACGTCATCATACTGAAAATAAAATATGTTAGTAGACAAACGGACCAGAGTCCCGAGTCCGGTTGACGATAAAATCGAGACGTGATCGATCGGGACGACTCCTTTTTCTATCGGGTTCGGTACGGACAGCGCTTCTATCTTGCGGACAGGGAACTACACAAATCTCATACAATGTTTATTTATTATTTATTTAATTAACACCATTATTAAAAATTAATAAGTAATTAAAAAAATAAAATTACTTAAAATCGTCAATACATATGAATGTATACTTATATAGAATGTCAATAAATGAATCATATGAATTAAGACAGAGATAAAATAATTAATAATAACGTTCACAAATTCCTTTTCTTAGTTATTTGATCCAGCCGTCAGAGAACAAATCAACATCGGGACTGTCGTCCAGGAGAGCGTTGATTGCGTTGAGTACTCGAGGGATGCGTGACATGGACCGCGCTGCCGTGCGGGACTGCGGCACTGCCTATATCTCAGACACCGGCAGTATTGAAAAAATGAGACGTGACGATCATGTCTCGATAGTATCGTCAACCGGACTCAGTGCTCTGTTTTACCTTTCTTACCCACAAGTTTTACAGACATTTTGAATTAATTAACGATTATTTTAAAGTTAGTGTTTTCGAATTACAATTTATTTGACCTGAGAATCGTGAATCTTTTCTCACTTCATCATTATCCGCAGCCCATTCCCACTGCTGGGATTATGTCAGTATCCGAACTGTTCAACTACCTTTACCATAAATAACTAAATTGCAGACCAAACCTTAAAAAGGTTTCCTTTCGTATAGTCACACAAAAGGTACGATAGTAAATAACCTGGTAAATACTAAGCACTCTTGGTGTTTGTTAGTAAACAACTCGAACTGAGCGAGGGGGCTCTATTCTGGGGGCCAATTCTGCATATCACGTGATACTTTATCGAGTGATACTCATCATCACGGGATAAAAGTATTGTGTGATATTAGAATGAAGAAATATTTAGTAACAATTCCGCGTATAACCTTCTCTGATAGTATTCATCAAAGTAAGTTGTCTACTAGTTTCGTCTCTCCACGAGACATCTTCAGGACACCACAATACTCGACCTTGACATTGAGATTGGTAAGCACAGCAACACCGACAGAGTCCCGCCAGTGATGTTGCCTCTCCGAGCTCCGCGCAAAGCAAAGTTATTATCGCTGGATGTAGAAAGTTTATTTACAAACGTACCTTATGAGGAGAGTTTGATAATATTGGAAGGACATCTTGAGCGACAACGAGTACTTCCGGCAGAAAAGGAGGAGTTAATATCTTTGACTAGAACTTGTATGCAACAAAATTACTTCCAATTTGGCAATCAATATTACAAACAGAAAGAAGGGTTAGCTATGGGTTCACCACTAAGTCCACTTATGGCAGACATTTTCATGGACAGTTTTGAGAATAAAAACATTATAGGGGAATCAAACATTTTATATTATTATCGTTATGTAGATGACATTATCATATGCTGGACTGGAAGTTTGCGTCAAATAGAACTGTTCGTTAACAAACTTAATGCAATTCATCCAAAAATAAAATTTAAACTTGAATTAGAAATTGGTGGTTCGCTGAACTTTTTAGATTTGACAATAACTAGGTTAAACAATAGGCATGATTTTCAAATTTACAGAAAACCTACTTACACAGATATTACAATACCAAATTCATCTTGTCATCCATTCCAACATAAGCTATCAGCTTACCGTAGTTTTGTCCATAGAATGATGTCAGTCCCCTTATCTCAGGAGAACTTTAACAGAGAGCTATCTATTATTTACCACACGGCTGAAAGTAATGGATATAGTAGAAAGATGGTTGATGGTTTAATAAGAAGTAAACAACAAAACATTATCCGTTCCTTATTGTATCCCGTAGCTCCAGAAAGGATAGACAAATTTGTGGGCAGTTTAACTTATTTAGGTCCATTGAGTGACGGAGTTTCAAGAGTTTTGTCTAAACATAAAGTACACGCAGCGTTCAAAACAAACAATTTATTAAAACAGATTTGTAACGGTAAAGATAGGTTAGATAACAATAAAAAATCGGGTGTTTATAAGTTGGTATGTGACGAATGTAATGGTATTTATGTAGGTCAAACGGGTCGTAGTTTTCAGGTTAGGTATAAAGAACATTTAGCTGCTTATAGAAACAATTATCCAGAAAAATCTAACTTTGCAAAACATTTATTGGAATCTGGTCATTCTTTAAGTCAAAATCATTGTTTTTCTATTTTACATACTTGTGATAAGGGATTTAGGATGTCAGTCTTAGAAAATTTAGAAATTACAAAATATAGTAATAATACACTGTTGAATGAACTTAGTACAGGTTTGCCTCGGTCACCGTTATTACGAATCTTTTCAAACAATAGTACTGCCACACACACACTATGAACTTTGTGTGCGCACTGTTTGATCCGTGACTATATAAAGGGGGGTTTTGCGGGCATTGCTTCACTTGGCGCGCGGAGCTCGGAGAGGCAACATCACTGGCGGGACTCTGTCGGTGTTGCTGTGCTTACCAATCTCAATGTCAAGGTCGAGTATTGTGGTGTCCTGAAGATGTCTCGTGGAGAGACGAAACTAGTAGACAACTTACTTTGATGAATACTATCAGAGAAGGTTATACGCGGAATTGTTACTAAATATTTCTTCATTCTAATATTGGGTCATCTAGGGATGGGCAAATGAAAAAATGTATCGATATACATATATTGTATCGATATATGTATGGTAAACAAAAATAGTTAAAAACTAAAACCCGACTACATAAAAGTCTTAAACAAGCGTTCACCTATTGTCCATAGCATTTTCTTTTGATACTTAGGTAGTCGGAGGCCTTTGTTACTAATCGTACCCTAGCTAGGTATATGGGGTGGGTGCCTCCGACTACCTAAGTATCAAAAGAAAATGCTATGAACAATAGGTGAACGCTTGTTTAAGACTTTTATATAGTCGGGTTTTAGTTTTTAACTATTTTTTTTTTTCACCACAGAGATCCCGTGATAATTGAGTCTAGGCCTAGTGGATTATCAAACGTGTCATAATGTAATCCCTTATGGTGCATCCTTGCTTTTCAAAAACAAGTATAGTAAAAATTTTAATTAACTTAATAATGAAGTGATCATATTTTGGAATGAAACGACATCAAGGATTACATATTCATATGATATATAAAATATAATGACCTATGTACATATTAATATGTACCTACGGTGGAATACATTAAATTTAAATGTTCCCACTGCACAGTAACCACCATATAACTTTCTTACTAGAATCTTAAGCTTTTGATTATTATAAGAACGTTAGATGTTTGTTGCCTTAAAATTTATTTTCCATACAGTCAAAACAGCTGCCAGGTGGGACGACGACCTGCAAAAGATGGCAAGCTGAAGACAGGGCGCTATGACGTTCATTAGGAGAGGCCTAGGTCCAACAGTGGACTAATATAGGCTGATGATGATGATGACAGTCAAAACGTGGGCGGGCTCACTTCATTTTATTTATTACTAATATTATAGCTACGTCTGTGATGGTTTAAGCCCATCACAGACGTAGCTATAATATTAGATATTCGGGATTCATATTCCGATTTAAAATAATAGATCCGATATAAAATTATGATTTTTAATTTAAATGGGACACGTTGCGTGCCATTTTGTGAATAGGATAGGAATATATTTTCTATACAAATTTTCGGATGACCGTAGGTATAATTTATATTTCTATGACGTCACCAAGCTATACTGTAATTGCTTCTATTACTTGTTTTATAGCACGGCAAGTATATTCCTATATATTTTATAGCTACGTCTGTGATTCAGACAAAGTAATCAGGGGGTTTAAGCAACTCAATTCAAACTGATCTTTCTTTACAGATAAACCAGCACAAGTTGAACGTGCCTCAGTCGGGAAATGGGTAAAACGAAAATAATTTACCTAACTTAAGATAATGGTTGAAACTCGTGATAAAACCCGCAAAATCAACTTGGAAACTCAAATAATAGATTGTGCTTGAACTTTCCTGGCAGATATTCAATGTCATCACAGCCAGGAAGGCAGGAGGACAATTCTGGCAATATATCTACTCGATAAATAGGGCAAGCACTGTCAAAATATCGAGTGGTAAACAAGCGAATTCTGAAAATCTCCAATTCGATATTTATCGAGGGTTTTTCTTTGATGAGTTGCTCGATTCGCACGAGAATTTAGTTTTTGGCGGTACTCGACATTTATCACACAATATAAATAAATAATAGATTCAGGCGTTACTTTGCGGAAATCCATTGCACAATATTAGAATGAAGAAATATTTAGTAACAATTCCGCGTATAACCTTCTCTGATAGTATTCATCAAAGTAAGTTGTCTACTAGTTTCGTCTCTCCACGAGACATCTTCAGGACACCACAATACTCGACCTTGACATTGAGATTGGTAAGCACAGCAACACCGACAGAGTCCCGCCAGTGATGTTGCCTCTCCGAGCTCCGCGCGCCAAGTGAAGCAATGCCCGCAAAACCTTGGCGCGCGGAGCTCGGAGAGGCAACATCACTGGCGGGACTCTGTCGGTGTTGCTGTGCTTACCAATCTCAATGTCAAGGTCGAGTATTGTGGTGTCCTGAAGATGTCTCGTGGAGAGACGAAACTAGTAGACAACTTACTTTGATGAATACTATCAGAGAAGGTTATACGCGGAATTGTTACTAAATATTTCTTCATTCTAATATTGTGCAATGGATTTCCGCAAAGTAACGCCTGAATCTATTATTTATTTTTTTTATCGCTGGATGTAGAAAGTTTATTTACAAACGTACCTTATGAGGAGAGTTTGATAATATTGGAAGGACATCTTGAGCGACAACGAGTACTTCCGGCAGAAAAGGAGGAGTTAATATCTTTGACTAGAACTTGTATGCAACAAAATTACTTCCAATTTGGCAATCAATATTACAAACAGAAAGAAGGGTTAGCTATGGGTTCACCACTAAGTCCACTTATGGCAGACATTTTCATGGACAGTTTTGAGAATAAAAACATTATAGGGGAATCAAACATTTTATATTATTATCGTTATGTAGATGACATTATCATATGCTGGACTGGAAGTTTGCGTCAAATAGAACTGTTCGTTAACAAACTTAATGCAATTCATCCAAAAATAAAATTTAAACTTGAATTAGAAATTGGTGGTTCGCTGAACTTTTTAGATTTGACAATAACTAGGTTAAACAATAGGCATGATTTTCAAATTTACAGAAAACCTACTTACACAGATATTACAATACCAAATTCATCTTGTCATCCATTCCAACATAAGCTATCAGCTTACCGTAGTTTTGTCCATAGAATGATGTCAGTCCCCTTATCTCAGGAGAACTTTAACAGAGAGCTATCTATTATTTACCACACGGCTGAAAGTAATGGATATAGTAGAAAGATGGTTGATGGTTTAATAAGAAGTAAACAACAAAACATTATCCGTTCCTTATTGTATCCCGTAGCTCCAGAAAGGATAGACAAATTTGTGGGCAGTTTAACTTATTTAGGTCCATTGAGTGACGGAGTTTCAAGAGTTTTGTCTAAACATAAAGTACACGCAGCGTTCAAAACAAACAATTTATTAAAACAGATTTGTAACGGTAAAGATAGGTTAGATAACAATAAAAAATCGGGTGTTTATAAGTTGGTATGTGACGAATGTAATGGTATTTATGTAGGTCAAACGGGTCGTAGTTTTCAGGTTAGGTATAAAGAACATTTAGCTGCTTATAGAAACAATTATCCAGAAAAATCTAACTTTGCAAAACATTTATTGGAATCTGGTCATTCTTTAAGTCAAAATCATTGTTTTTCTATTTTACATACTTGTGATAAGGGATTTAGGATGTCAGTCTTAGAAAATTTAGAAATTACAAAATATAGTAATAATACACTGTTGAATGAACTTAGTACAGGTTTGCCTCGGTCACCGTTATTACGAATCTTTTCAAACAATAGTACTGCCACACACACACTATGAACTTTGTGTGCGCACTGTTTGATCCGTGACTATATAAAGGGGGGTTTTGCGGGCATTGCTTCACTTGGCGCGCGGAGCTCGGAGAGGCAACATCACTGGCGGGACTCTGTCGGTGTTGCTGTGCTTACCAATCTCAATGTCAAGGTCGAGTATTGTGGTGTCCTGAAGATGTCTCGTGGAGAGACGAAACTAGTAGACAACTTACTTTGATGAATACTATCAGAGAAGGTTATACGCGGAATTGTTACTAAATATTTCTTCATTCTAATATTGTGCAATGGATTTCCGCAAAGTAACGCCTGAATCTATTATTTATCCTAGATGACCCGTTGCCATGGTAACAAATAAACAAGAGGTCTCCATGTCAACGGGTGTGTCATCCTTCACTCATCACATCAAACTAAATTAGACTCGAACTGTAACTAGATGTCATCTCCTGCAAAATTTTATCGCGCTATCGAAGTGTTCCAGGTGTAATTTAGACCCAGCTATCTCTTAAGACCCTCAGTTTTGTCGGACACCATATATCCTATAACCATCGGGGTAATGAGACGAATCAATCGATACCTCACTTGTTGAAATCGAAGTAGTAGTTTCAGCGCTACGTGGGAACAAAGAAATCGGCTACATACATACATAGGGTGCTAAAATCATAACCCTCCGGTAGTCGGGTAAAAAACTCAAATTAGTTCTCACATAAGAGGAACTAAACAAATAATGTAGAATTTTATATAATTTGAGTTTTTTTTTACCACAGAGATCCCGTGAGAATTGAGTCTAGGCCTATTGGATTATCAAACGTGTCATAATTACATTATGGTGCTTCTTTGATTTTCAAAAACAAGTATATATAACAAATGTTAATTAACTTAATAATTAAGTTATCATATTTTACAATGAAACGACATCAAGGATGACGACGATTGAAAAAAAACATGGAAGTGCAATGTTTGTTACACAGGAACTCTACGGTGTATTGAAATGACTTACGTTTTGATCACATTTTGATTCTTAGATTATTACTAATTAATTGGTTCTTACAAGCCATTTTCTTAATTCCTTGTGTAGTTTTCTTGTAATAAACAAACATTTGAATTTATTCGCTTACACCTTCCAAAAAGCTTCGCTCTGTCCCGCTCCTATGAAAGCAACATCCTATTCTTATCCTTTTCACGAAATGACGCGTCGTTAATCTAAATATTAATCCCGAATAAAGCCTCTATGAGCTTCATGTTTAAAATTCTGTCAAATAAGCTGAAAATAATCTGTAGACGTGCTACGCAATGCGTTTCGAAGATTTTCTACGCCGTAGAGGCTGCTACAATGCCTACGCAAAGTTAGTTTGGGCATGTTTTAAAAAATGATAAAACTGACTTCAATTACCTTAGTTTTACAGTTATTTTAAGTTTTGTGGGATAAATACTAATCCCCTGGGGATAAAAATATTATGAGACCCCTTCGGGATTATTTTCTACAATAGTGAAAGAATTTTCAAAATCGGTCCATAATTGGCGGAGATTTCGCGTAACATACATAAAAAACCAAAACGAAGACGAATTGAGAACCTCCTCCTTTTGAAGTCAGTTAAAAATAAGCTTTATTGCTCACAAAATCGAGTGTGTCTAACGCATACTCAAGTCGTGACTTTTTGACAGTTTTCAAAACGTGCCAAAAGTTCGTCACTTGAGACACGAGTTGCGTTGGTTTGAATATTCGGGTGTATATTTTGTTTATTATCTATCTATACGACTTAATATTTTTACATGACGTTTAATATTCAATTTCTATTTTACACTATCGAAAATTCGAAAGGTTTTCAGTGGCCCATTAGCTCAGTTGGTTAGAGCGTCGTGCTAATAACGCGAAGGTCGCGGGTTCGATCCCCTCATGGGCCACATTTCGTTTTGCATGGCGCACATATTTTATTATTTAACTTACTTATTTAATAAAGAATAAACAATTTTATATGTGTACTGAGGGTTGAAGGTTACTACAGTACTAACTAATATCGCTATTAAAAAATTGGGGTTGGTGTTAGAAAGGTGAAAATTGAAGTTTATATGTATTTATTAATTCCGAATCATTAAACAAATAAAAATTTAAAAATTGTCTGGGGTGTTCCACCCTTATTATTTAGACGTATAAAAAATAATTAACAACTTGTTTATCAAACCTATTGAAAATGCACAAAAAAAACAAGAATCGGCCCAGCCGCTTCGGAGGAGTTTGGTTACAAAACACTGTGACACGATATTTTTATACATATAAAGATATACGTACATATATTGAAGAATACTCCTTTTTCTTATTTTATTTTCAGTAAACTATTTTACTTTGTATTTGATTTAATAGTTTACCTACTACCATTTTAGTTGAAAAGTTAATCGTACGAAATCAATTTGATTTGCTTACCATTTTAATTATTTCGTTTGCAGTCTCTCCAGGCTCTCACAGAAAATAAGTTCATTCACACACTAGAAAACATAAGATATTCTCTTCAAAACGTTTTAGATGTAAATTACCTATTATTCTCGTGGGTGAGATGAGCGTGGATGAGTAAGTATGCAAACCACAATTGTATGAGTAAACATCTACGTTTATAAATATACGAAGGTGTTTCTTGTTTTTACAGTCTACCCCCGGCTTTGTTTTTCACATAAGAATTCAATAAAGTGTCTGTCTTGGACAAGGCGGCTCCAATGTGCCACCAAAATAACTTAGAAGATAATAGAAATGCCGAATCCAAAGACAGGCGGCACGTTTTCGCGTTATTACAATTAATTTCACTCAAAAAACGAACGAAACTACATAGTTTTTGTGATGGTTTTCATTTCCAAAGTATTTATCGTAGAATATGACACAAAACCAGAGAAATTAGGTTAAGCACCGAGACGCGCGCCTGATCTGTTTGCCTGAGCAAAAGCTACTGGCCCGGTTTACGAGAAAACAGAGTTGCCAACTTGAAATTACTTGTAGCTTGTAATTAATTCTGTTGTGTAAAGTTTATGGCTTCGTTCAAAGAGTTTGAAATTGAAGTTATAAGAACATCGTGAGTTTATAAGACTTCGTTCCATTAGTGTTCTACCATCATGGTAAGGTATAATTTTAAATGGGTTTACTTCATAAGTTTCTGGCTAAGGTTTCTAGGTATAAATAAATAACATGCCCTATTTATACCTATTATTTCGACTAATTACATGGGCAGCCGGGTATTTGGTAAGTAAAGTACCTACCTCGTACCTACATAGTGTGTATGAATTCTAATAATGTAAAAAAATATTGCAGATTGAAATTATCAGTAATTTTATGTTAACGGCGATCGGCAATCCTATTAAACATTGACATAAAATAGTTTAGAAACTCGTAGATACACCAACATAACTGCACTTAATAAATAAATATAGCTAAGTATAACAATTTAGCCTGAACTAGGTAATCCTGTGTTCCAGGCGACATAATATTGGATAGTATTCACTCACGCACATCGTCACCAAAAACTGGCTAGATCTGGGGAAATTGAATGAGTTGGCAACATACCGGATGAAATGTGATGCAGTGTCGTCGAGCGCTACGGATCTTCCGACAGCCGTTGTTTGCTTTGCTTATAATCTAACGTACTATTTATGAATTGCTTCCGTTCTTACACTTTTCTCATGCGTTTTGGATACAATGGGTAGGTAATACCATTGGCGTAGCGTAGTGGGGGCGGCAGGGGCGGGCCGCCGTGTGTAAAAAGGTGAAAATTGAAGTTTATATGTATTTATTAATTCCGAATCATTAAACAAATAAAAATTTAAAAATTGTCTGGGGTGTTCCACCCTTATTATTTAGACGTATAAAAAATAATTAACAACTTATTTAGGGGTAGGTAATACGTAATTTAGAGGGCGGCAAAATTTTATTCCGCCCCGGGCGGCCGACATTCACGCTACGCCACTGGGTAATACATAATAATACAATTCAAGAAATCTTTATTGTACACCAGAAAAACAAATTTACAAAGAGACATTACTAATACTTAGACAATCTAAAAAGCTGTTAACTTATCGAAGTACTAATACGGGCGGCCTTATCGCTTAGAAGCGATCTCTCCCACGCAACCTTTGGATGGATAGAATTGTGAATTTAAGAAACGTGTTCCAGAGGTGATCTAAGACAAATATTAACTGAAGTTATAACAATGTATTCATAAATATAAACAATCTTAATTGAAATATAAACGTACTAAAATAAAACAACTTAGATAAAGAAATAAATAGTCAGATACTTAAATAAATAAGGAAACTACCAATATTAACTTTTCTGAAGATATCATCATCATCAGCCCATACACGTCCACAGCTGGACATAGGCCTCCCTCTGAAGATATACATATCTTTAAATATATAAAATTCTCTTTAAGGTAAAGTAAAGAAGCGAACAAGAAACCTTTACCTTGTTAGGTTGTTAGTTTTCGAGTTGGAGCAAAAGTCGTCCCATGCTTTTTTATCCTCTAGATAATCTAAAATTTTGTAAAAAGTCGTTTCACAAATTAAAAATAGTTTATTTGAATTTATTGTTACTCACTCCTATAGCATAGGTACCCTAACTGGATATCCATGCCTTGTCAATTCGTTTATGTATAGTCTTTATGGCGTCGTATGGCCTATGTCCAGCAGTGGACATATATGAACTGATATGATGATGATGATAACTAGCCTAATTTCTGCCCGCGACTTCGCACGCGTAGTTTATAGGTAAAATTCATTTTATTATTATTTATTATATTTCTATCCTATGGGATATCATGCTTATAATAGAAAATGGATCTAAGTTTTATCTACTTTCCATATACTGGAGGTCTGGATAGTTGTAATCTAAAAAAAGCTATACCTTTGCGATATCTCCTAAACTAAAAATGCTTTAGGCGCTGCGCAAACAGCGCAATAGTTTTGGCAACTGGAAACTGTTTACATACAAACTTCTTGTTAAGCTGTGCCTAAATCGTCTTCATCAGCAGTTTTCATTTTAAAAATAATTTAGGTTCATCATGTATAAGCAAAAGCATAACTAAGTAGCAACGCGTGACCACATCTATGCAAATTCCGACCAATCCGTTCAGTAGTTATGGCTTGAAAAAGTATTTTATATTGCTTTATATTGCTTTATATTGCTATACCTAAATAACTTAAGATTGATATACCTAATGCAATATATTATATAGATAGATATTCATTGAAACTTTTACCTTTACCTAATACTAGCTCCTGTCCACGGTTTCACACGCTGTATTCCGGGATAAAAGTATCCTATGTCCGTCCCCGGGATATCGTCTCCCCTCCCTGCGAAACTGCGTTACTAAATTAACCACGCTGACAACGACGTCACAAATCCAGGCCTCCAGAAAACAAAAAACAAAACGGGATCGCGCCAGCTTTTTTTATCCATGCTTATGTCACAAATCCAGGCCTCCATTATACGAAAAATAAAAGGGGATCGCGTCAGCTTTTAGAAATCCTACTAATATTATATCAAAAATTTGCGAGTGTAAATATATGGATTTTTGTTCCTCTTTCACGCAAAAATTACTAAGCTGGGGTATGGGTATAGTTTGGGACCTGGAATAACATATAGGCTATTTATTATCCCGATAAACCGCGGGCGAAGGCGCGGGCAGCAGCTAGTATTATATCAAATTTGTGAGTGTGATTATATAGATTTTTGTTCCTCTTTCACGCAAAAATTACTAAGCTGATTAGGCTGAAATTTGGTATGGGTATAGTTTGGGACCTGGAATAACATATCGACTATTTTTTATATCGATAAAACGCGGGCAGAGGCGCGGGCAGCAGCTAGTTTACCTTTAAACCTCAAAATCCGTGCCCCGGATAACTGTCGAATTAGCACAAACGTGGTCTTCAATCATGTAAAGGAACATTTTACAACTTTCTCTCAGGTGTCTTTCATGTGATCTAAAATCTTATTTTACTGGATTGCAAACGCAATCGGCCATTATTACCTTTTACAACATTTCATTTATGTTAAGGACACGTATTAAGTGTGTGATTCTTTCAATTGTTGTTAGCTCTTTTTGCCTGAAGAACGGGTTTCTCCCTTATTATACCTACCAATACATTAGAATAAAAGATCATTGGTCATCTAATCTTTTGTAATCTTTTTAGATATATTTTCACCGTTGCAATTAAACGCTCTAAACCGAGTTCAAGAGCCGTCATATCCAAGAGCCACAATATAGGGATATGGCGAATTTGAACTCGATCATGCTGAAATTAGTGCAATTGATAAATATATAGGAAGACAGAAAATGCTTTATTGCACACTTTACAAAACAACAAACAATATGGTACAAAAAAGTGAGTGGCGGTCTTATCGCTCACGAGCGATTTCTACCAGACAACCGTGAATGGATAGGATCGTTGGATTGAACCTGAGAATCAGTGTGCAATGAAAAAAAATTACGAGCTAATGCAATTGATATTATAAACAGCAAACACTGAAATTGGACCTAAAGTGATAAGATATTTTTTATAAAATATTTTTAAGTATTTATTTCTAGTATCATTTAGACAACACGCGGATTAAAATAAATGTAAAATCTTTAGATTCAGATTATTTATTGGTAATAAAGTTATAGGTCTAATCGTGTAGGTACATTCGTACTTAAAGTTTTATGTAGTTATTATTATGTGCAATCGTAATGATGAACAATATAAAAATAAATTAAATTAGATTCACAATAATAATTAAAATTAAATAAAAAATAAATCGATTCGATACAATACATATTAATGAATAAAAAAATGGAATGTCAAAAATTTATCAATTCATTTTCATATCCTTCCATTATTTAAAATTATAAAAGCACATGTCAATTAGGGAACCTACCAGAGGAAGGGCAGCAGCTTCCTTCCGAGTATTTTTATACACCAACACTGCGATCACCAATCCGCCTGCCAAGCGTGGTGATTATGGCAAATCCCCCCTACATGGGAGACCATCCACTCGATGGACCGACGACATCGTAGCGGTCGCAGGGAGTCGATGGATGGAGGCGGCTCAGGACCGCTATTTGTGGTGTCGTACGGGGGAGGCCTATGTCCAGCAGTGGACGTGTATGGGCTGATGATGATGATGATGATGATGATGATGATGATGTCAATTAGCCATTTTTTCAGCTTATGCTATACTTCGACAAGGTTCCGGTTCCGTATAACTTTGATCGCGCGTGCATCATCATTATATATGCGCGCATTATCATGTCGGGTAGGTGATACGAGGAAATCATGATTTTGTTATGATTTTGTTTGTTTCCGATCGTATAGATTGTTTTGTTAGGCTTGTTGTTTTGCTTTTGGGTTTGAGAAGTCTCTTCAACTAGATAATTCAGACCGCGGGGTATGGTTCATAAATATACACAGATTTATTGGAAAATTATTGTGCAATGTATCTCGTGAGCCGGTGGGAATAGGCCACGTCTAACGCAAGACTGGGACAAGTCACGCGTGCGACGCTGGGAATAACTTCCACTTTCTTCTTCATTCATTTACCTACTTACTAAAACTTAGCTTACTTACTTAAACACACACACCCACACAAACGAACTTAACTTACTTAAACACACACACAAACACAAACGAATTTTAGTAAGATTTTGTTAAACTTAAATTTTATTAGTAATATAATAACTAACTAACTAAGACTAACTAAAATAAAACGCTTAACTACTACTAAAAAACACTTAACGTATTGTTATTGTTAACCTGAAGGGGCTGTAGGCAATGTTTTAACCCGAATTTAGTTACGGTTATTCAATTTTCAAGTTTGCGTTACCAACTCCAAGTTTCTGACTGTTGTATCTCATTTACGTACCCTTGTGTAGGCCAGGCCTGATTTGCTTGCCTAGAAATTGCTCTCAGTGATAAGGACGCCTTTTCTACTGTTTTTTTTTTATTTTAGATGCAGGGTTTTTTATTTATATTATTTTTAGTAAAACAAAGTGTTTATTCATTTTTTTTTTCTGTTTCTTAACTCAGCTACTGCCTACGATTGCCTTCACGTAGATTTTAATGAGACTGGTGTCCTCAGGAGACCTATCACTAAGGATGGGAGTTATTGGGTATTTTGACTACCGGTTATTAGTTGGATATTTTCTTTCAATACCGCTGGTACCAACTGGTACCCAATAACTTTACAATACTCTATGCCTGTCCTGATTTCTACCCAATATATTTATAACCGATTTGGTTAGAAATACCAAATACTTGTTGCAGCTACATAACTTTACGGGTGGACGGTCCGCTAGTACCTATGCGTAGATGATAGTTAGGTATGTACAGGTATTGAAGCGTTGGGTAGTTATGGCTCACGGTCGGTTAGGCGCGATGCCGTCTTTGCACAGTTATTCCCTAGCGGTATGCGGATTTTACAATAGCGTTAGATATTTTAGGACCATGCTAACAGGTACTGAGTTGGTTATTGAATACCGGACTCATATCTACCTATCACATAATGTATATATATTTTCAGACTATTGGTTTCATCATCATCATCATATCAGCCCATACACGTCCACAGCTGGACATAGGCCTCCCCCATTATTATTGGTTTACTCAAATATAATTGAAAGTTAGATGTGTTATCTAAAAACCCAAAGAAAGTAATCCTGTGATCTGAAGATAGATAGAAGATACTTTATTACACACTTAACAAAACAGTTTACAAACAATTTGATACAAAAAAGAAATGTGAAAATTGGCGGTCTTATCGCTCACGCGCGATCTCTACCAGACAACCTTGAGCTGAAGAAGACAGGTTTATCTCAGTTTGGGGAACAAAGATGTATCGTCTACTTACTGGAGTTCGTCGTTGTACTTCTACGTGGGGTACCAATAATATTATACGATTTAATTGTGTTCGACCTTTTATTAATACAGGTTCTATTCTTTTTGACCATACGAATTTAATTTTAGCAAACTAATTTTGTAAATGAACTTCTACGAAACACTTCTACGGTTCGTCTACGAGAGAGACTTTGATGTGCCTACGCCACGTCTATGTGCTACGGTGGGTCTACGAGAGCCTACGATGTGCCTATGCGATGTCTTTACGCTACGCTGGGTCTACGAGAGCCTACGATATACCTACGCCAAGTCTATGACGTGCTACGCTGGGTCTACAAGAGCCTACGATGTGCTTACGCCACGTCTATATGCTACGCTGGGTCTACGAGTGCCTACGATGTGCCTACGCGACGCCTTTATGCTACGCTAGGTCTACGAGAGCCTACGATGTGCCTACGCCAAGTCTATGTGCTACGCTCGGTCTACGAGAGTCTACGATATGCCTACGCCACGTCTATATGCTACGCTGGGTGTACGAGAGCCTACAACTCTTAAGAGACCGGTGTCCTCAGGACCACTAGTCATAAACACACGCACATACTACACAACAAACACGCACACACCACCAATGGTGTCTCCTGTTGCCCAGACTCTTATGAGACTGGTGTCCTAAGAGACCCATTACTTCTGGTATATCCTCACACTAAAATATAATGTAACGTTAGCATAAATCTTTATCGATAAGCTATATTTATACATATACTGTAATTTTATATAGGTTTGCTTAGAGTATATAGGGACCTACGTAAGTTAAAGCTTTGTATTTATAGTTTGGAATTATATCTACAATGTATAAGAACCTAGTTGACAAAGAAAACAAGAATCAAATAATATAAATAAATTAAACTAGTTTTATATTCATCTTGTTTTTGCACCTCTAGATGGTCGTGGTTACGCTGGGTTTTTTGCACAGAGCTCGCTGCGAGTGCGCAACGGGCCGCGGTGTTTTCGTCGCGTAGACACCACGGGCGCGCACCAACACACCTCTTCCCATTCTTCATTCCTAACTTACTGCGCAATCCTCTCGCTTTGGACTCGCCCTCAAATCGCTAGAATAGATATGTCTTCGACAAGGTTCACGAGGATTTAATAGTGATATATCTATTATCGCACTTAGCCGACTTTTAAATTTTTTCCCATAACTCCAACTTAATGAAACCTCTGTATAAGTAGTCGCACCACGCGTGAGCTGCTCTGGGTCTACGAGGCAGCCTACGAGCTACGGTGAACCACGTTTGATCTATTCTACGGGTATTACACGGTTCTTCCAAAAATACGAGATCTGCAGTATAGCTGCAGTTTTGTAAACACCGGGCAACGGCGATATGTTTACTTCCTTCCACGTTCTTGTCTCCAGTTTTGAATTACGAAGCATATTTGAATAACATGTGTCCGTGCTATGCCAGGTCATCATTGGTAATAGATTTGATTTTAGAATGTAAAATTATCAATGCACAGAAACAAAGAACAATCTTGAGAGGGTCAAAAAAGGTTCTATTGAAAGGGCAGAGTTTATGATACGTTCTGAATAATGATACCCCAGAGCTATTTGCCCATTTGGTCGTTAAAATCCTACTAATATTATAAATTTGAAAGTAACTCTTCGGGTACAGACCCGGCAGACAAACAGATGTCTGTTAACTTTTCACGCCTAAACGGCTGAACGGATCTTAATGAAATTTGGCAGGGAGGTAGATGGTATCCCGGGGACGGACATAGGCTCGATGAAAAGCGCGTGCGGAGCCGCGGGCAACAGCTAGTCATAAATAAATAAAAGCCTGTATAAATATGCAAGTACTTACAGTCAACGAGAAAAATCTCAGAAGAGACGTGTTTACGAGTTAACATTGATAGTGTAAAGGAGCTTAAAAATAAAAAGATAGATATTACTTTATTGCACCATCATAAGCAGCAAGTAAATATATTTAGTGTGGTACAATCGGCGGTCTTATCGCTAACAGCGATCTCTTCCAGGCAACCTTTGGATGGATACGATCCATCGATACGTATTGAAGGTGAAGGAACATTTAATTTTTTTAACTATGCATGCGTTATTATAAAACTCTCACTACAAGTATGTACTAACATATCTATCCTAACAGCTCGTATCATGAAATAACTATTAAAACGATTCAAAATTGAACACCCTGTCTAGGGTATTCAAATGGCAGGGCCCTGACTTTGGACGACGATTTTATTATACCTATTCGAAATAACGTAACAGCTTATCTCTGATATGTACAAGATAGATAGATAATATCATAACATAGAAAAATTTAGAAATTATCGGTGCAACAAAGCTTGGAGGCAAAAATTCGGTGTATACTATATGTGCTAAACAATCAAAAATAGGTACGGATTATTAAAAAATTATGTGTGCAGCTTGTCAAAAAGGCAATAACTCAGGAAAACACAGATTTTCATAATTACCTCTTGAGGCAACTAGAAAAACGAAGCACTGACAAAACAAACAAAATTCAGTTTTAAATTATCATCAACAACAAATTAGTCCTAACCACACAGTAACTACGAGTACTAATCTAACCTACCTAAATAATGGCATTCGATTGAAGTTGCCCACCAGTTTTTTCTGAGTTTTACATGAAATAAAACTTAAGTAAGAGTTATTTGCCACCAATCGCAAATCATAAACCATTTTCTATAAATACTTGATAGAATTAACCTCAAGTCAGTGGTAGTTTTTAATAATTTGATAGATAAATATGTCGATATTCATTTCAGCCCAAAATTCATAATCATCATCATCATCAGCCCATACACGTCCACAGCTGGACATAGGCCTCCCCCGTACGACGTCACAAATAGCGGTCCTGAGCCGCCTCCATCCATTAACTCCCTGCGACCGCTACGATGTCTTCGGTCCATCGAGTGGATGGTCTCCCATGTAGGGGGGGATTTGCCATAATCACCACGCTTGGCAGGCGGATTGGTGATCGCAGTGTTGGTTTTTAAAAATACTCAGAAGGAAACTGCTGCCCTTCCTCTGGTAGGTTCCCTTAGTCGGCTCTTACGACATCCACGGGTAGAGTTGGAGGGGTCGATATTCGTACGCCGCGGCCCCACGGCCCAAAATTATTTTACCAAAATATGATCCAAAAGTATGGCTCCATTGAATCGAATTTAGTTTCTTGCGGGCAACGTCAATCAGGTCACCACTTTTGACAAACAAGTCCATCAGTTTTAGCTGTAGAGTCAATATCAGATCTAAAACGCACTGGCCTTACATTGGATAAACCTGGATATATTTTGTATAAAAAAGGTTTAAGAAACCCAAGGAATATTGGTGGAAAATATTTAACAACATGGCAAAGCACAGAAGCTTGTAATTCCGATGGACCTAAATTTTTGGTTTTGAAAGCTTTCGTCCTTTAATATTGATCTCTCGTACGTTTTTGAATTTAAAAAAAAACAGTTTATGTTACACTTCGAGATTATGCGTGTTGTTGAAGTTTGTGTTTTAGTTTTTAGTGATAACTTTGCTGTTACCTTGTTGTTTTCTATCATGTTATCAGTCTTTGTTAAGTTTTTATTCATAAATGTCTTTGTTGACATAAAAATATCGTAGATTCTTAATCGGATAATAGCTATTACTCGGCCCATTCTCAAGATCCAGTGTTAGTAAACAACTCGTACTAAGCGGTTTTCCTTCACCGTCATCATTTGCACCGCTAAGGAAAAAAGGTGTCTTCTAGACCTTCGCGATACACCTTTGGCCACATCGTCACTCTCCATCAGGTGAGATTGTGCACAAACGAAGATCTATCGACAACAAAATCAAAAACACAAAAACCTAAAATTATTTCTTTTGGTTTCTAGTTTGAAAAATAATTCATCTAGCTACTATTTTTATATTATAGACTCTACGGCTAAGAGCAAAGCATCGAGTCTAACTTTTGACATCAAAGCTTTTATACCAACAGATAATTGACCGGTCAGTGTCCTATTGGTCGACCTCTTTGTGCAAAGGTCACATGACCATTGATCGCATTTAATTCTTGTTGATTTTCATTTGTAATTTTGTTTTGATCTAGAACGCATTACACTCGTTTAGACAAACGAACGTGACTTGATGGGCATGCCTCTGGTGTTCACTGAAAACCAGCGTTGAATAGACAAACAGTGTTGATTCAGCACAATGCTGAGTGCCGGCCAAATTTGCCCTTAGCTCTGCTCTCTCTCAGTTTTAACTAAGTTATTGTGTCCATATTTATTCATTACTAGCGACTCGCCCGGCTTCGCACGGGTGCAATGCTGATTCTAATTTATACATATAAACCACTCTATCTATTAAAAAAACCGCATCAAAATCCGTTGCGTAGTTTTAAAGATCTAAGTATATAATAGGGACAGACAGCGGGAAGCGACTTAGTTTTATACTATGTAGTGATGATGATGAATCACCAACAGCGGGAACACAGTACCATGGGCAAAGCCGTGAGCTCCCTTTTTTGATCGGATTGACCGGAGCGAACGAAGTTCTCAGGGGGGCGACTTAGGTGATTTGGCTGTATAGTGAAATAGTAACTTCGTACATAACTGTCTAACCATTGATCCACAGAACAATAATACTCTTCGAGCATTGATCCGATTTGCGTGATCATAAGGGCCGAAAATCTCAATTTTAGTAAATATGCTCGTGTTTTCAGTCAGTCATCAGTATTGTGCACTGATTTATGATTATTTTTACCCGACTACCGAAGGACGAGGGTTATGAGTTTGACACCCTACGTATGTATGTACATACACACTATGTTAAGGTTTTTGCTATTATAGTGCGTAAGCCTCACACTGGGGATAATTTCGAGAAAAACGACCAGACCACCCTGAACAAATATTTGCAGATCGTACAAATATTTGTCCCGAGGCGGGAATCGAATCCGCAACCTCCTGCGTCGCAAGCGGACCTTCGCCCACCGCGCCACATCGGTCGTCAGTTGTATGTAAGTTTATGATAAGGAGGTATCATAGTACGTAGTGTGCGTGTGATTATTATTTTTATTTCCCATCTGTATTGTATTTTGTGTTTGTGTGGTACAATAAAGAGTTATTTATCTAATTTAACTACACCTAATTTCTTGCTAACTGTAAATATTATTCATCAATCTGTCTAGGTAATATAGGATACTAATATTTACCTTGGATTCAGAATCTAAATGAATTTATTGAGTAAATAACAAGTCTATGTACACAAATCTTATCAGTTGACTAAAGCAAGCAATAAGTCCAGAGGCACTTGTCTTGGGATAGGTATAGGGACTTACCTAAAAACATTATGAACATCATTCGGCGTTTCATCACAATAAAAAGGATGGTTTTTTTTTTTATTTTTACACCTTTTTCCGAACCCCCTGCCCCCTTTTGAACCCCACATGATTAATGGACGACCCCTTTGCCACGCTCAACTTGTATCGGTCTCTTCATCTGGCTCCCAATATTCTCTTCTCTTCTTCTTTCTTTTTCGTCTTTTTAATATAGATCCCAATACTCCCAAGTAGGGAACGTCATCTGGATACATAGAATCCCACTTCCGATTATTTTGATTAAAATACAAAGAAAAAAAAATTTGAAAAGGGTTTGCATAGCTGAGCCATGTGAACAATATGCTGTGGATTTTCACCAATTCTCAAATTCTTATTCATTTATTCATTTATAAGTTGATCTGAAAGTTCTTATAAAAAGATTAATTGAAAATTACTTTTAAAAAAATCCGTCTACATATAGACTAGCCCAACTCGTTGTATATGTTTATAAACAAACCGCCCATACTAACCTAAAATAAATTCTGTTGCCACGTCTTTTAAACGCAATTTAATTTACTTGTAGATTTGAGATCCCAACGCCAAGCAAGTGAATTTCAGTTTTTGGGGCCGTGGTTTGTTTACAAACATTACACATCTATTTTGGCTAGTGTACTTATTTATAGGTGTAGTTTAATCACTGTCGCTGTGTAAATCGTAAACTAGAATTGCATTTTTTCACTGCAATTTCTTTAACAATACTACTAGAAGGTATACCTAGTATTATATAGTCTGTGACAATACCATTGTTTCTAGTTCTTAATGGGTAAACGTACCCAATCTAAAAAATAGATTGCATTAGGTAATTTTATTTCATTTCATTTATTTCCACCGTAGGTATTGCATATACATACATACATACACTTGATATCGCTATTTTCTAAATTAAAATAACAGTACACAAGGTATAATTAGAACAGGAAAAAGGAAGCAACATATGGGATTGTATACCTACAGAAAGAAAACAGACAGACTGGGTAGAGGTATAGGTACCTACACTAAATGAAAACATAATAAGAGTTGACATTTGCATAACAAAAGAATGTACGAAATGGAGACAACCCGACTGTAAAAGGGCCTAGTATTTATAAAATTGCAATCTATTAAATAAAAATCTCGTGTGTGTTTGTACCAAACTTCTCAGAAACGGCTTGACCGATTTATGTGAAATTTTGTGGGTATATTTGGTAGGTCTGAGAATAGGATGGGATAAACTTCCGAAAAGGGAAAACCGAATTTTTTCTTCAATTTTGTCACAGACATTCCTTTAGGGCTCCTGAGTGTTCCCTTAAAAGGATTTTTGGCGACTCGCAATATTTTTCAAAATATTGAATTTTTGAGTCTGCTTGTTTAGAGTACTGCAGAACATAAAGAGTGTCTATCCCGGAAAATAAAAAAATAGTCGGGCGGGTGTGGGCCGGTACTTAAAGGAAAAAAATCCCCGGGGTTGAATTGTAGAGGGTTTGAATCGCAGAACGATTTGAACTTTGCATGCACGCGAAAACCCGGGCTTAAATCTTAGAGAGGACATAATCGTAGATATATATACATATATATAACTTGTCTAAATATACAGTCTTGTACATAGGAATATATATATATGTATACGCATTACTATATATATGTGTGTGTGCGCATATGTATACATAATCACATATAGCGTGGCGACAAATATATATAGATATATACCAGAGCGTGCTAAGCAGCATACTCAAAAAATTCAATAATTTGAAAAATATTTAGAGTCGCCAAAAATCCAGTCTTAGGAGCCCTAAAGGAACGTGTGTGCCAACCCCTAAGTGATGAAACCCAAAATTTTTATTTTTTATTTTCGCAATATTAGAATGAAGAAATATTTAGTAACAATTCCGCGTATAACCTTCTCTGATAGTATTCATCAAAGTAAGTTGTCTACTAGTTTCGTCTCTCCACGAGACATCTTCAGGACACCACAATACTCGATTATTTATTTTTATTTTCGGACAAAATTTTACAATTAAATTTTTTTATTAGTTAGCAATAAAAAATACGTACCTATAACCCTCAATTTTCACTTTTCTAACACTAACCCCCATTTTTTTAAACCCTCAGTGGTTTTGCCATCGCAAAACAACGTTTGCCAGGTCAGCTAGTAATTAATAACAATTCGTCACTAATTTCATAAATCAATATGTCAAGAAATGTCATGAAAGCTGCTATATAGAGGCATTGTATAATAAGTTGATAACCGAGCTCTGAACTACATAACAACAAAAGTCCTTCGAGCTAACTGTTACTGGTATAGATAGTTACCTACCTCGTCTAGAGCTCATTATCAACATTTCACCTACTTAAACATTGATAAAGAACACACAGCAACGGCCGCTGCGGGAGATAGTATCGAACAAAAATAATTCTATCCGAGCGCAGTGTCGCGCCAGACAGATGCGCAAACGCACGTGTCTCAATCAAAATGGCGGTGTTTACATTTTTTCTTCTAAGTTTAGCTGTGGTGTGTGTATCGGCTGAGGGTCCGAACCCTACGTTGAGGATAGCCCATGGCCTTGTTCAGGGAACGTGGAAGGTTTCTACAAAGGGCCGGCCCTTCGCCAGCTTTCAGGGGATCCCATATGCGCGACCCCCGGTCGGCAAGTACCGGTTTAGGGTAAGTTTCAGACTATTAATAATATTAGTAAGTAAGTTTAGTCAATAAGACAGCAAATAAAATAAAATTGAGTTTTTTATTCCCGAGAAATAATTGTAAAGGGGACTACTTTAGGGGATAATCCCTATATATTTTTATTCCCGAGGGATATTTATCAACACTGTGCCCTAATTTATCTTAAATTCAGCTGAACGCGTTTTAACCGACTTCAAAAGAGGAGGTTATCAATTCGTCTGTATGTTTTTTTTTATGTATATTACGCGATATCTCCGCCAATTATGGACCGATTTTGAAAATTCTTTCACTATTGTATAGAAAATAATCCCAAAGGGGTCCTATAAATCCCCAGGGGATTAGTATTTATCCCGCAAAACTTAAAATAAATGTAAAAGTAAGGGAATTTGAAGTCGGTTTATCGTTTTTTAAAACACGCCATATTATTTACAAGCTAAAGTCATATTTAGATTAGATATTATAACGTAGGATATTCTAATCGACCTATTTCTAAAATACCCAACCCACTCGAAAGTTTCGCACATCAAAACAAAGTTGTCCAGCCGGTAACAAATTATACCGGTAACACGAACAACCAACACATTTGCTGGCCATTTGCGGCTGACCATCGGTTCTAAACGGACAACTGGGTATCAATTAAGGTTTAATTGGATACCAGTTAGATCGATTCTTTGAACGTGTTGGTGTCAGGAGGCGGGCGAAGAGACTACGCCGCAGTTTTAGACTTTTGGCGTCTCTTCGTTCAACATGTAACCTGAGTACCTATGATTTTTGTTATTATAGTGCTTATGCCCGCACTTGGGGTAAACTTAAAGAATTTAATAATATCCCACAGACCATGTACCTACGTGTTGCTTATTCATAATATTCTGCTAATTTAAAGCATTGCTATTTCTCATCTGTCTTCTTCTATTGACATAAGTCAGAGTGAGAAATAACACTGCTTAGCAACTGTTTTGAGTTAGCAGACCATTATGAATAAGGGGGATAGAGTACTGGCTATATTGTAACTGAAATGTTGTTTAAGTTTGATATTCCTTGTCACTTATGAAATAACGTTTTTCAAGTAAACATTCTAAAATTCAGCTTGTCTATCCTTCCAAATATTCACAATACTATGTCTTATAGATGTGTAACTCAAGTAAACGATTTTGTATTATAATAGAAAAAAATGGTTTTAGCTAGTAATGTACCTCCGTGTTTATTAAACACTAGATGACCCCGTGAACTTCGTATCACTCAGGTATTTTCTTCCTATTTTTATTATTATTAAATCATCCTACTTCCTACTAATCCTATTAATATTATACATGTCAAAGTTTGTATGGATGGATATTTGTTACTCTTTCACGCAAAAACTATTGAACTGATTATGTTGGAATTTGGTATGGGTATAGTTTGGGATCTGGAATAACATAAAGGCTATTTTTTATCACGATAAAACGCGGGCGAAGGCGCGGGCAGCAGCTAGTCTCTTCATAATCTCGTTAATCTTACATTAGTTACCATTAGTTACATTACATATTGTAAACGAAACAAAAATATATTCAAATTGGTCATGCCGTTTTGAGGGAGACGAATGTATGTATATGTACAGTAGATTAGTATAGCCTATGTACTTAAAAGTAGGTTCTTAGGTACTTACAATTAGTATATAGATAATATCTTTCTTATTTTTAACCGACTTCAAAAAGAGTCTGTATATTTTTTTTATGTACATATGTATGTTACGTAATATCTCTGCCAATTATGGACCGATTTTGAAAATTCTTTCACTATTATATAGAAAATGATTCCGAAGGGGGTCCTATAATTTTTTTATCCCCAAGCGATAAGTCTTTATCTCACAAAGTTTAAAAACAGTGTAAAAGTAAGGGAATTTTAAGTCGTTGCATCGTTTTTTAAAACACGCCATAGTATTACCTATTAGTGAAAATTACTAGCACGCACTAGGTAGTTAGTTACCTACTAGGTAGGTACAGGTACCTTACCAGTTGGGTAAACATATCCTTTGTGAAAAGGCTTACTACAAAATATCCGATTACTAGCTGCTGCTCGCGCCTTCACCCGCGTTTTATCGGGATAAAAAATAGCCTTTATGTTATTATTGCTATAAGTTAAGTTTTGAGTGATGAGTTTGGGTGAGTTGAGTTTTGAGTTTTTTTGGTACTTGTGTTAACGAGATAAAAAATACAACTAACTTCCCACTCATCATCATCATCAGCCCGTATACGTCCACTGCTGAACATAGGCCTCCCCCAAAGGACGACGCCACTAATATTATAAACTTACTTCTTCACGCGAAAACTACTGAACGAATCGGGCTGAAATTTTGCATAGATGTAGGTACCTACCTGAAAAAATCCACTGACAAGTTTTTATCTCATAGTCATAGGCTACTTATATCCCGGAAACAACGCGTGCGGAACTTGGAAGATGCGAATACTAATAGAATAAAAAAAAAATTTCGACGTGGATCGGAACTTATAATAGGAACCGAGAGGAGATCTTATATAGGAAGGGATCAAAATGAAAACCAGCGCTGACCCGCGCGCGAGTGTGATTCAGCACAAAGCTGAGTTTGATCCTTTTTCTGTAAGCGAAAGAATTTTCGAAATCGGACCAGATAGTTCCAGAGATTACCCCGTCCAAACAAACTCATTAACAACCATAATTTTGCCTGTTTATAATAGGTTTTTGTAGTGTAGATAGACTATACAGAGGAAAAAGAATAACGGTCCATTGTTCAGCCGCTATTTGACTTCAGATCACGATCTCCTTCCATTAAAATGCAACGCAGCTCGATACTGGCCACCAGAGACCAAACGTACCTATAGACCTATTGTACTGTTAATTGAACTATTGGGAATGAAGGAAATTCTCTATTGAAATTAATTAATTAATTAATTAATAAACTGAGTAAAGATAATCTAGCGTGTTTTAAAAAACGATAAACCTACTTCAAATGCCCTTACTTTTACACTGTTTTTGAGTTTTGCGGGATAAATACTAATCCCCTGGGGATAAAAATTTTATGGGACCACCTCGGGATCATACTACTTATAGTATATAACTCAGTTTTGTTCTAGTTCTTCTCATTTGAATCTTCTAAATTCGACGATTGTATAACTTTAATTTTTTTATCTTTCTAATGTATGAATGCATGGCGTACTTAATATTTACACTGTCACGTAGCCGTGAAGGTCATTTATTAGCTTTTTTGTTGCTAGATTCTTGTAAATTATTATGTAATAGAATAAGCTGTAGGCATTCCTTAAAAATAAATAAATTATAAATGTCAAAAGTTGTAAGGATGGATGGATGTATGGATATTTGTTATACTTTCACGCAAAAACTCTGAACTGATTATTATAATATTATGAATTAGCTTCGACGACCACCCTAAGTCCAAAACACATAGAAATCTTTGATACGTAAACTAATTGTTGCAATATTGCGGTGATAATGATAAAGCATAGGTACCTACTTACGTATTTTTTTCGGGGAAGGCTGAAATTCCAACAAACATCTCTAGGGAGCAAAAGTTAATCTCATACGAGCTCACTCGCGCAGAAAATATCCAGACTCTCAACATAGGTAGGTACATAAAACACAAACAAAAATACAAAAGATGTATGAATCTTTCTTCCCATACCGGAAACAGAATACGTTAACTTTTCCTTAACAACCATCATTTTATCATGGACGCCTTTTAATTCTTTGCTTAACGTTTGGACCATTGAGTTTTACCTTACTTTAACTGGGACTATTTCAGCTTTTTTTCCCTACCATAAGATTTGCCTGTAGGTAAATACAATTTTCAACCCCCCATCTCGGAAATAGTATTTTTGCTCTACGATATCTGAGTGCAAAAAGACAGCAGCGAGTTTTTACTCCATGTCAAAAGCCGTTTTTATCCGCTACAGGATAAAGTTAATTGAATTTAGAACATTGTGTGCACTGTTTATGAATTCAAAACATCATTAAACCAACTTATTTGTACCTCTATGATGCCAAATTTATCATACAACCTTTTTTAATTTGTTTAAAAGTCAGATGCGGAACCTTCTTCGTGCACAGACATGGTACTAGCTGTGTCTTGGTGTAATTTTTGGTATTTTTTTCTTATCTGCTTTGCGCGCGCCATTTTTTTTCACGTCATATTGTAAAAAAAATAAACAAGAATTTATTATAAATAAAAAAAAAACAAGTGCAAAGATTTTACATCGTGCTCTTTTGATTCCCTCGCTAACGCTCATGATTCTAATTTTTAAAACACTCGCTGCGCTCTTTATTAAATTTTAGAATCCTTCGCTTGCTCGGTCATCAAAATTAAGCACGCGGTTAAAAAGTAACTTTGCACTCTTGTATAACAAATAACTATTTATCTTCTGTCATAGTTTTCTATAAAACGACATTCATAAAGGTTAAGCGGTTTTCCTCCACCTTCATCATTCGCACCGCTAAGCAATGGAACTCGCTGCCTGCTCCTGTTTTTCCAATCAAATACAATCTGGGTCTCTTCAAGACAAGAGTGAATAATGTGACTTCTAGACCTTCGTGATACACCGTCGGCCATATCGTCACTTTCTATCCGGTAAGATCGTGGTCAAACAAAGGTCTACCGACTATATAAAAGAATTAATATTATTAGCTAACAATATATTATGTTCATTCATTGATATGAGATAAAATATTTGTGTATCTACATTAAAATTTAAGTGAAGAGAATATTAATAACACCTTATTTCTTTGATAATAATAACTATGTATATAGATTAAAATTTTACTTTTCTAAGCAGGGACGCGTGTCTAAGTGCTTATTTTGTGAGCCTAAAGAAATAAAGTTATTGATTCTGATTAATTATATTTTTACCACGTGAAGCCCTTATTTGTAACAGCTGTAAAACAAGCTTCGGATGCGCAAATGTTCAGAAACAAAATTGAACTTTCACCTGACAGGTAGGCACTTCCATCTGACGACTTCATCTGTTCCAGGAGCCGCAGCAGATGAAGTCATGGTCCGGCACGTGGGACGCGACAAAGCCCATGGCAGCGTGTCTGCAGTACGACCCCTTTATCAAGAGGATCACCGGTATGTACCCTTCTTAAATCAGTTTTTTTTATTTTTCGCATTCCACTAGGGATGTGTCGAGTTAGTAGGTAGTTTTGCGACCATCACTACGTATTATAAAACAAAGTACTCCACCGCGTCTGTCTGTCTGTCTCTCTGTTCGCAATAAACTCAAAATCCTAATTTTGACATTATATTTTACATTGATTCGGAGTTTTTTTAGCATAGGTTCATAGCAAATGGCTTAAAGTAGTTGCAAAACTACCTACTAGGAAGAGATTCCTTATTGAACGCAGAAAATGCAAAAAATCTAATTGAATTTCACGCGTGACCGGTAAAGATCCACCATAAGTCTGTTCTTGTCCCCCAGGTAGCGAGAACTGTCTCTTCATAAACGTGTACACCCCCAAGCTGACCCCGGCTGCGAACCTACCCGTGCTGGTGTTCATCCATGGCGGAGCCTTCATGTATGGAGAAGGGGGCATATACGACCCCTCGCATATCATGGACCGGGATATGGTGGTGGTGACTTTTAACTACAGGTTGGGGCCATTAGGTGAGTGTGTTGTGTATTCCTGTGTATCTATTCCGTTTTTTTCATTGTTAATGATTATATCCATTCAACATATTATCTCAACACATTAGGTACACACACTTGCACAAAACACATGCACACTTACAGACATGCACACAAACCAAACATACCCACAGACTCACACACACAGCACACACCACATACAATCACATGTTGTGCAAATGTTTGCAACACATTATTAACCGTTTAATTCTAATTCTTCAAATATAACATGACTACATATACATACCTATTACGGAAGAGCGAAACCCTCTAACACAGGTCTCTGTAATGATTTAAGTTTACTTGCATAAAATATTTGTATATTTGTTTGTATAGCCTCAACGAAGGAGCTGCGGTTTTTGATGGGTCGGTATGGGTTTTTGATGAATTTTAATGGAATTTTGCGATGCCCATTGAGAGTTAATCCGATTCCACTTTCGCTTGCGGTCCACTGAAAAACGCAGCCTTTTCCATCTGTGAATTTCTTCCGCTAGGTCGATGATAGTGATGCTAACTGGTATATACGTGCTAATAGTTTGAAAACTTTGTCCATAATAGGGCTGCGATATTGCCAGTTAATGTCGGGTTTTGCTCGCAACATGTTCAAAGACTTGAGTTAACAGGCAACATATAAAACCTACAGGTTTTCTAATTTCTGAGTGTTTTTTTGCAAAATAAAAAATATCTATCCATGATATTTCACATTATATGTATGTATTTATTTATTGAATAAATAACATCATAGGCGATTCGGCGACCTAGATTGTAGATAGAATTGTATTGAGTACCTATATCAGTTTTCCAGTACCCATAACACAAGCTCTGCTTATTGTTAGGTAAATACATAGATACTTTCCTTGTTTCTTTATTTCACAACCTTAGAAAAAATTCAGTAGTACATCATTTAACTTATCCTACAGAAATGCAATGGAATTGGCGGCCATATCTTATTAGTTTGGAGCTAAATGATGCTTATTCAATTGTCCAGCATTATTTTTATTTCTTTACTCAAGATTTCTCACCGTTTCTCAGGTTTCCTCAGCACAGGAGACGAGACCATTCCTGGTAACGCCGGTCTGAAGGACCAGTCGGCCGCTCTGCACTGGGTGAGACACAACATCATGCTGTTCGGAGGGAATCCTGACAGCATCACGCTGACGGGGTGCTCCGCGGGGGGCGCTAGTGTGCACTATCACTACCTCTCGCCGCTGTCTCGAGGTAGGTTAACCTAATTTTATTTACTTAGAAAGTGAAATATTTACCTTATGGCTCAAATACAACATAAAATCTTAGAATATACTAAACCCAATAGCTCATGTAAGAACATACCCCGTTTTTATTTTCATCTAAGGATATTACACTGCTATTGTGTCGCCCGTTTCTTTGAAAACATAACTGACACTATCGCGTCACGGTGGTGGCGAGTCCATACAATAAAAAAAAATCGAGGTGGCATTGAACGTGTTAACTAGTCACAAATGTCAATTGACGTAGATAAATTAACCAAGAAAGCAAAATAATAATTGGGCTTAAATAAAACCAGAAAAATTATATTAAAATAACTACTTAATAGGTACCTTACCTATGCCTTTTAAAGCTCAGCTGGTGTCAATGAGAAACGACCTTGACGGCGCATTTAGCGAAAGACGCAAGGTGGTGCGGGTTGGATTCCCGCCGTGAGACGAATGGTTATATGATCTGGAAATCAATTAAATCCCATAGTAAATAGCGTTCATATAAAAATGAGAAACCTATAATAAAGAGACAGCAAAATACGTATACCGACTGGTCGCGCAATTTAAACCACTAGAGCGTAGGGACTCTAGCAGACGTTATCCGAAGATTTTTCCTATAAATCCCGAAGGAAAATATTGCACAAATTACATGAACGAACTCTCTTAGCCAGAATTGCATTCCGTTGAAGAGCGAGCGAGTTTACAAAGAAACCCATTCCATCGTTATTTCGTGATTTCAACTGTAAGAATACTGTTTGATATTGTTTTGCCTGTACAGTAATAAATAACACTGCTTTAAGTTACTTTACAACTAGCGCTGCCCGCGTATTGGCTCCCGTTTTATCGGGATAAAAAATATCCTATATGTTATTGCAGGTCCCATACTATACCCAAACCAAATTTCAGCCTAATCGGTTCAGTAGTTTTTGCGCGAAAGAGGAACAAATATCCATACATCAATCAATCAATCATTTATTTATAAATCCATACATCCATCCATACAAACTTTGACATTTTTAAGGCTTTTTAGTCAGCTGATCCCGCTCTAAACTCATCCCACGGGATGAGTTGACTAAAGAATACATTTTATAAATTTTGTTGGGTCAACTCATCCCGCTTTGAAAAAAATAATATTATAAAGAGAAACAAATATCCATACATCCATCCATACAAACTTTGCATTTATAATAATAGTAGGTGTTTACTCGTTTTTTAAAGCGAATAAGAAAATGTTTCGTAGTTACCGAAGTAATTAAACCTGTGACGAAACTTTCGTGACTTAAAAGTTATTGGCAACTTTGAACATTTTCTCAGAATTATTTGAGGACGGCTTTTTGATGACGTGATCGTTAAGTAATACATCGTACTTTGTACTATAAAAGGTCCTAAGTACACAAGAAAGTACCTTAGGGCGAGCGGACTGCTGCGACTGCAGATTTGCTCCTGTGCTCAAGAAGCGCAAATATGCAGGTCTCGACAGAGCCTACGCATCTGTTCCCGTTGGAGTCGCGACCCTAGGTCCGTGTGGTACCGAAGCCATCCGGGTTTTTTTAATTACTGAGCTTCTGGTTGAAGCGACGCTTTACCCGAGAGCTGGTGAGTATCTGACGCAGCGCATCAGCATTGCCATGCAGCGGCGCAATGCTCCTATTGGTATATGGACCAGTTGATGGTTTGCAACAGTTTGCAGTTAGCTCAACCGTTTCAAATATAAATACTTGTTCTAATTTGTTTCCATTCCTTGATTGTAATTTTCTTTGTTAATTTAGAATAATATAAATTATGTAGGTACATAGGTACCTATGTTATAGTTGGAGTGTACGTAATTTAAACATAATACTAGCTGTTCCCTGCGGTTTCACCCGCGTTAAATTCGAATTTCACATTTCTAGGGGGATAAAAAGGTCGTTTTCCCGTAAATCTCCCATGGGAATTTGATGTTTTACCAGGACAAAAAGGATGTTACTCTCCATCCTTTTAACTAACTCTATGCCAAAATTCAAGTCGATTTGTTTCTTAGTTAGGGCGTGATGGAAGGACAAACAAACAAACACACTTTCGCATTTATCATGGTCTGATTGCCCACCCCCATTTTTCGGTAGTAGTCCTGTTACACCCTGTATCCTACTAATAAGTATTATAAATGTGAAAGTTTGTATGGATGGATGTAGGCAAAAATCTTTGGATGTATGGATATTTGTTACTCTTTCACGCAAAAACTACTGAACCGATTAGGCTGAAATTTGGTATGGATATAGTAGTATTTTTATCCCAATAGAACGCGGGCGAAGGCGCGGGCAGCAGCTAGTAATCTATATAAATATACCTTGTGGAAATGAGTTAGGTACGTGAACATAAGTTTGCTCGGTTTAACGCTAGTGATTGCTTACATATGACAGCGATGAAGATAATTGCCAATTAAGGAGCTGCTTCCCTTTCGCATGGTATAAGAAAACAAGGTATGCTCCTCCGGGAGTGTCGCCAGGTGACGTCACTGTTCAGTTGCCACTTCATTTCAACAAAATATAGAAGTTGGGAAACAAATGTGATAAGAGTCAATTGAAAAATCAATAAAAAAATGACAACCGTCAATTATATTTGTTAGATCAGTCAAAACAGCGTTGTTTAAATACGAGTCAATGTGATAAATCATTGGTAAATACAAAACCACATGGTATTATCATATTCATACAGGAGTTCGGGGAGTTACGATTGTACGCTATTGGTAACACCAGGAAACAGAGTCGTCTTCTCATTCGCCGATGGCGACGATGACGTAGCCTGGCGACACCCACGTGACCATCGTGTCTCGGAAGAGCATACCTGTTTTCTTATACCATGCCCTTTCGGCGAGACAACCTAAAGATAAATAACGGGAAATAGAAACAAAATGACTGTAGAAATAAAGCCGTTTATTTGCTCGATACAATACCTATGTACCTTACCTATTTTGTTCTTCTAAAGGAATTTAAATAACAAAATTTGCTCAAATTATACGTCTTCTCACTTCACTTCCTATCTTGAATATTTCGGGTACGTGGCCTCCAGCGCCTCCAGGTAACATAATTTTTTTCCACTCGATTTTAAACTACCATATTAAGACTTTTTTATTGACATAAATAATAAAATAAAAATAAAACATTTATTCCATAAGCATAATAGTCATCATCATCATCATCATCAGCCCATACACGTCCACTGCTGGACATAGGCCTCCCCCGTACGACACCACAAATAGCGGTCCTGAGCCGCCTCCATCCATCGACTCCCTGCAACCGCTATGATGTCGTCGGTCCATCAAGTGGATGGTCTCCCATGTAGGGGGATTTGCCATAAACACCACGCTTGGCAGGCGGATTGGTGATCGCAGTGTTGGTGTTTAAAAAATACTCAGAAGGAAGCTGCTGCCCTTCCTCTGGTAGGTTCCCTTAGTCGGCTTGTACGACATCCACGGGTTGAGTTGGAGGGGTCGATATTCGTACGCCGCGACCCCACGGCTTAATAGTACTTCATAAGAATTAAATAATAAGTTAAATTGTAATTGTCTTTTCAATCTTCCTATAATATATATTGATAATTACACTTTCATTACGAAAGAATTAATCAAACAAAATTAAATTCAAATAAGATTAGCCTTAGGTACCTAGCTTTCATAAAATCGTTACAATTAGTTTATTGACTTAATAATTACTAATATTTTTGTCCTATCGTGATCAGGCTGCTTGATATACAATAGTAGGTATGTACAGGGTGTAACAAATGAATGTTAGCAGGAGGCCAAGCAGCCGCAATATTCAAGATATGAAGTAAAGTGAGAAGACTCAGAAATCGAACCCTCTTCCAGCGTCTAAGGTGATTAGTCATTCACTGTGCTATAGAGGTCGTCGATTTTATCACGTTGCCCTAGAAAGGAAATTAAACTTTGTACCCTATTAAAGCTATTTAAAAGTTATAAGGGTAAGTATTTAACCCGAACCTTTTGTTTTACAAAATATCTCGTTGCCCGGCCGGTAATTTTTAACCAACTTCAAAAAAGGAGGACCTGCTATGTCCGGCTGTACGTATGTTTTTTCTCTCTATCATTTATGGACCGATTTTGCCGATTCTTTCGCAATTGTATAGGAAAGGCTCCCGGGAAAGGGATTAGTATTTGTCCCTCAAAATTTTAAAAACAGTGGAATTTGACGGTGGTAAGTTTTTTCTAAACAATCAAATTATTAAAGTAATAACACGTAATCTATGTATCGGGTGAAGGTTGCCTGAAAAAGATCGCTCCTAAGCGATAAAGCTGTCCATTTTATATTTGTGTTTTATGCTTTATTTTATTTGTGATGTACAAAGAGTTTTGTGCTTATACAAAAGTATTCTATAAATAATATTATTAATTATTTTATTGATAACTGAATTGATTCAATTTTATTGATAATTATTTAGTAAAAATAATGTAGCTTTAGTTTAACAAAATATGTAATTTAATTATTATTGTATACAGATAAATCTTAGGAAAATTGTTTGAAAGTGACTAGCTTGTTAGGAATAGGTACTCTATTGTATTAAATATATTATGTTAAAATAGAGCTACTCGTCTTTTAAATAAATAAATAATTAATTAAGGTACTTCATCGCCTCGCCGCCGCCGCCGCCCCCGGCGCGCGGCAATAATGAGTGAGTAGGTACCTACGCCGTGGGGCCGCGGCGTACGAATATCGACCCCTCCAACTCAACCTGTGGATGTCGTAAGAGCCGACTAAGGGAACCTACCAGAGGAAGGGCAGCAGCTTCCTTCTGAGTATTTTTAAACACCAACACTGCGATCACCAATCCGCCTGCCAAGCGTGGTGATTATGGTAAATCCCCCCCTACATGGGAGACCATCCACTCGATGGACCGACGACATCGTAGCGGTCGCAGGGAGTCGATGGATGGAGGCGGCTCCGGATCGCTATTTGTGGCGTCATACGGGAGAGGCCTATGTCCAGCAGTGGACGTGTATGGGTTGATGATGATGATGATGAGGTACCTACTTAACTTTGTAAATTGTAGGTTATCTATTTTACAAGATCCTAGGTACATTGAACTCTTACTTAAGATCAATGGGTACAAACGGCATTGATTTATTTTTTAAAAGCAAAGCCTAATTGTGATCCGTCCTATATGGAAGATTATTATTGAAGTCGGTTAAAATCTATTACAGAGCACTCAACCTCCCCTATCAAGATGTTTGAAACTTAGGTAGTTTTTATAAAACTTGCAGAGAAACTGGGGTACTACTCCAGGACTGTGATTTAACAGTAAAAGAGGAAACTCTATTGCGAACTTTAAACGCAATAGTTTACAACTCGTTTAAACGTTCGCTGAAGTTCTGGTTCTCAAGAAATCTGTTGTTTTGTTAAGCGCGTTCACTGCTTTAGCGGTGCTACCCGGCGGGGCGGCGGCGAGGGCGAACATACACTTCAACTTTCTTTATGAAATTTGTATAAATTTTAAGGATAGTTTATAATTCATTGCCTTTTGAAATTTTCCATTTGAATTCTAAGCTACTATGGTTAAACCGCGCGTTTTTCTATAATTTTCCGTTTTGCTAAGGCCGCTATAATCGCTTACTGAATTTAATTTTGAGTAACCACAAACAGTCCTATAAAATTCACCCAGTCCCGGAACAATGTTTGCAACCATACCAAAAATTCGTCCCACGGAGCGGCGGCGGCGGCGGCGGCGCGGGGCGGCGGCCCGCAGCGCTAACCCAACCTAACCTTCTGTGTTTCAGGCCCTTCGCCCTATACTCTATAGAGGTCGTCTCTAGTTGTAGGGAGTAACGAGTACCTACCTACCTTCTTACTTTAATAATCAAATTTACATACATAGGTAAAGCCTAAGATCCTACTAATGGATGGAGGTATACCATATAGGTGTGGAATAACATATAGGCAATTATTTATCCCGATAAAACGCGGGTGAAGGCACGGGCAGCAGCTAGTAATATATATAACGATACTTAAAACAAACTCCAAAATAAAAAGTCAGTACCTGTTTGTTTTGACCTATGACTTTAACGGTAAGTAGTAACCTATTTGTATGTTTCGTAGGCTTTAGCTAATCTACAAAATTCCTAGACCAATTTTGACAGGGTATTCACTGGCAGAAAGCTGGGGCTGAGATAAGGGGTTACTTGAGCGACTTCTATTTTAGAAAAATGAACAGTGTTCTGCGAAAGAATTATAACCCATGAAATTGTAAATTTTACGCAAGCGTAACCGCGGGCACAGTAAGTCTAAGTATAAAATATTGTAAATCCAATCCTATCTGTCATTACAGGAACCTTCCACCGCGGCATCGCATTCAGCGGCTCAGCCTTCGCCTCCTGGACCCACGCCGTCAAACCAGCTCAAAAGGCGAGAGCCCTGGCGTCGTTACTGGGCTGTCCCCTCACCAGCAACAAGGATATCCTGGAGTGCCTCAAGTACAGGCCTGCTGAGGCACTGGTTGATGCGCAGGTCGATATGATGGTAAGTGTCTGACGACACGACACGGAGGAGGCTATAGACTCCTTTCTCTCTTGTCAGCTCTCTCGTCTCTAGACTAGACTAATTATTATTTTCAACTCGATTTTGATCTCTCGTTTCATGGAACTATCGCCCGCATGTTCCATGAAAGTCCTACGCCTACTAAACTCTTGGAATATGAGAGCCTGGAGCCATCAGTAGCTTAAGTAGCTAGGAATGTAACACCCATCCAAAATAATTTTCTTACAACCTGATCTTTTAATCTCCAGGATTGGAAGGTCCACATGTTTACTCCATTCACGCCGACTGCCGAGAAGGGTACCGTGAGGGAGCCATTCTTAAGAGATTATCCATACCAGGTGGCCATGAACGGGAATATGGCGCCTGTGCCTCTCATCACCTCCGTGACTTCGGAGGAAGGACTGTACCCCGCTGCTGGTAAGTAGTAAGAATACATCTCATAGGATGCAGTTAGCACACTACACCTAACTTAGCCAATATCGGGAAACAGGTGTAAAATTCCCCTGTCAGATTAAAACTCAGTCACATCATCATATATTTTGCCCGTTTGCACTGTTGAGTATAAGTATAGGGGCCAAATTCTGGTAGGTAACTAACTAGTCGCAGAATCGTCTGTCAATGAATGAAAGTCTAGATACAAAAAACACGACACTCTTTATTGTACTCCACAAAGATATATAAAACACATAGATATTAACTTAAAAAGTACCTACAATGGGCCGCCTTATCGCTCAGAAGCGATTTCTTCAAGGCAAGGTAGATAGTGCATGTGGTGCTATTTGCAAGGAGAGAACTTACATAACCCTGACATAGGGGTGCTAAGAATCTCCGGAAGAGATTGAGCTACTAATCTATGGAGGCGGCTCAGGACCGCTATTTGTGGAGTCATATGGTGGAGGCCTATGTCCAGCAGTAGACGTGTATGGGCTGATATTATGAACCCTGATACTTTTGACACGCGTCCCTCCACCTATAGTTTCTTTTATTAAAGGTAAAATGCAGAAATGTGTCATTCTGAGACGATACGATGTTATGGCAAAGAATAAATTTCATGGAATTAAAGCCCAGACCTTCTCTTTATCGCGTCATCTTATGACTGGCAGTTGCATCCCCTGAAAACCTTTAAAAGGACTATGTTCCATATTGCATGACCCTAAATTCAAACAGTTTTGTTTCATTTCAATCCATCTCACCAGCATACCAAGCGGAGCCAGGCTTACTCGCTGAACTGGAAGCGAACTGGCAGCAGCTAGCCAGCAACATCTTCGAATACAATGACACGCTTCCTCTGGCAAAACGCGCTGACGTGGCAGCTAAGATCAAGGCGCAGTACCTGAACAATACACCGGTTGGGCAGGAGACGTTCCCGCAACTTGTTCAGGTTAGTACCTGAACAAGTAAACCTACCCAAGTGTGACCGCCCGAATTGGATGAATCTTAGTATACGAGTAGAACTTTAAAAAATATTAGGCACGTGTTTTAGCGGCCCTAGTTCACGAGCTTTTTAGACCACGATATTTTTTTTAAAGTTTCGTTCAAGAGTGATCTCTGGCAGACGACCTGGCTTCCAAACCAAATAAATAATGCTGGAATATCTGAATCGTGTTTATCTGTTCCAGGCTCTGGGTGACCGTCTATTTGGGGCCGACGTCGGACGCTTAGCTCAGATCCACGCGAAGATGTCCAGGCAGCCTGTATACATGTACCGCTACTCCTACCGAGCAACCTCTAGCCTGTCCGGACTCATGGCGCATAATGAAGTCAACTATGGTAAATTTACTTCGGTCTCTATCTCTATTACCTTGAGATAATCTTACAGCATAATACTAAGAAAATAACACGAGTATAACCATTAATTGAGTATAACCAACCATTAATTGAGTTCTATGATAAATAGAGTATTTTCTTTTATCTAAAACTCTTACTAGACCTCGTGTGGACATGAGGGAATTATGAGATGAGATCTAACTTTCGCTTGTAGAAGCGAACGGTACAGCAAACCACCGTTCTCTGCTGTCTTATTCTTGGCTTATTCGAGACGCCCCAGACAGACGAGAATATCGGACTATGCACTAGCGGCGTAAGGGGGGACTGGGGTTGCGGTTCACCCCGGGTACCAAGCTCCGAGGGATGCCATCTTGTCACCTCTCGTGCCCTGACACCCTGAATTCAAACCCGAAGGAGTAAAAACTAAAACTTACGCTAGTCTTGGGTTATAACTAGGCAAAATCCGATACCTGTGACTTACGTTACTGTGACTTCAAAATATCTGTGACAAATACTAGCTAGTATTTCTAACAATCACGTACAAATTCATTGTTTTACTGATTAAATCTTATATTTATTGCAGCAATAGTACCGCTACGTAACCAAAATTCTTCTTGAATTGTATTTGTATAACGTAATGTAACAACTTTGTTACATTGCGGTATACATTTAAAATTTCCAAATATAAATAAATAATAATTTAAATAAATAAATAAATAATAATTTATTCAAAATTAACTTAGGGCTAAAAGGATAACAAAGACTAAGACTATTTAATCTTATGTTTTTATGGGATAACATAGTACATGTGCCTGAACTAGGTAAAAACCTGTTTTTCAGGCAAAGAAAGTGCTGATAATAAACAAACAATAAAATCCGATAATAAATGCTATGCATACTATTATAAGATAACTTATGCTAACTATGCTAAACTAGTTTTAATAATAATAAAGGTGCTTACAATTAGTGGCATACTTTAGAACAGTCAATAAATTTTCTGTGTCATCGTATGACATACATTGTAAAGTATCTCTAAGTTTTTTCTTACAGCTATTATAGTTTAAGGAATAAATATTGCCTAACACATTTAATCTATTATATAAAAAAGGACCAAGAACACTGTAAAATTTTCTTGAAAAAGCATGTTTTCGACCTAGTTCTTTAGGGCAAACATTATTTTTCCTCCTTTTGTTAGCGATTTCAGGGACATATGGAAGGGCTGCGTGTTGTTTAAGTACTATGTTCATTATGAATAACTGTCGAACTGTTAATACTCCACATGATTTAAAGAGAAGGTTTGTAGGAAAAAGAAAAGGACGGAAAGTTGATACTTTAAGTATCGCTCTTTGTGATCTCTCAACAGTTAGTAATAATGTTTTACCTACTCCACCCCATGATGTAATGCAGTAGGTCAATATGGATTCGCAAAGGGCCCGGTAAACCTGTATAATAAGTTTTTGGTCCGCAATATGGCGTAGATTTTTGAATACAAAAATCAGCTTGCGGACTCTACTTACTAAAGCTTCTAGATGGGGTTTGAATGATAGTGATTCATCCAGTATTATGCCAAAGTATTTAATTTTATTTGTATTATGTATGGTTGGGCAGATACATACGTTATCAGCGCCTACAAAATAATGCGGATACAATTTTGGGCTGATTTTGTTTGACGGGCGTTTGCGCATCGAAATCCTAATATACTTAGTCTTATCTGCATTTAGAGTTAGTAAGTTGTGCTGAAGCCATTTATTTACAATGTTGAATCCATTTTGCGCAAACTTGTACACTTCTTCTTTAGATTCAGCGGAGAAAATTAGAGCAGTATCATCAGCATATGATATGATTTTGCCATGATCTAATTTTAGATTGCAAAGATCATTGATGTAGATTAAAAATAAAGTAGGACCTAATACACTGCCTTGGGGAACACCAAAGTCAGTATTTTCCTGATCATTGCTGAGAACATCGCCTATCCTAACGCACTGTGTGCGTTCTTCGAGGTAGCTCGTGAAAAGTTTTAGTTGAGTGCCTCTGATTCCCAGTGTTTCAAGCTTGCGCAATAGAATGGGTACGGAAACGGTGTCAAAGGCCTTGGCTAGGTCCAAAAATATTACAACTGTGTGGTTACTCTGATCCAGTTCTTGTTCAATGTAGTTAGTAAGGTGATGAACTGCGTCTGCAGTAGACACCTTAGCTCTGAACCCGAATTGCATTTTTGACAGAATAGACTTTTCTTCTAAGTACTTGACTAACCGTTTATTTATAACTTTTTCTAATATTTTGGAGAAGGCAGGAAGCAGGGATATTGGTCTGTAATTAGTGATTTGATCTTTTGCACCAGATTTGTAGACCGGTACAACCACAGCTTTTTTTAGGCATTTGGGGAAATGCCCTTGGGCCAGACATTTATTGAAAATATATGTCAGCGGTGGTATAAGAATTTGTCGGTTTCGCTTGATTATTTTGGTAGATATATCATCCCAGCCTACTGCGCAATCGTCCTTAAGGCTCATTATTATCCTATCAGTTTCGGTGTCATCAGTATTAAGCAAAGCAAATGAGGTTAGTGTGGAATAATAAGTAAAATTTGTACAAGTAGGAAGTTGCGAATGGACTTTATCCGCCAAACACTTACCTACGTCAATGAAAAAGTTATTTGCAGTGTTAGCAGATTCAAGCGGTGTCGAGCTAGCTTGCAATAAATATGAATGTGACTCACGTTGCTTCGAGGTATGAGTTACAGATTTAATGCAGTCCCAGATCTTTTTACTATTTTTCCCGGCTTTTTCTAGTGTCATTTTATCGTAGCTGATCTTTACTTTCCTTAAAACGTTATTACAAAAAATTCTGTATCGCTTGTACGATAACTGAACGACACGATTAGTAGGATTTAATTTTGCTTTAATATGTAACTTGTCTCTGTGTTTCATACACCGAATGAGACCCGGAGTGATCCAATTTATGTTAAAGTTATTTTTATTCAAACGAACTTGACTTGTATTTTTAATTATTGCCTGTTGTACATTTTCAATAACAAAAGACATTCCAAACTGCGGATCAGCGGAATCGTAAACTGGGGCAAAGTCTAAGCGTAAGTCATCTTCAAGTTTATGCATGTTTACCTTAGAACAAGTACGACTGTTGATTAGTTTAGGTAACTTACAATTTAAGGTTAGTAGGGCAGCACTGTGATCGGTTATGGATGAATTTATCACAAGCGAGAGTGAAGGAAAATTTGATTTCATTATGATGTGATCCAAACAAGACCCAGATTGATGTGTTGGAAGAGTATGCGCGGGAAGCATACCATGAAAGAAACATAGATTTAGGTAGTCCTGAGCCCCTGAGTCGATGCACTCAGAAAGAATATTGATGTTAATATCCCCTATAAAAATGTCATTTTTAAAAGATGATAGATTTTGCAAGGTGTTATTTAGAGATTCATTAAAATTGCTGAGGTTTCTAAATGAAGGAGGTCTATACAAAGCAAAAATTGCAAATTCTGACCCAATTTTAATCAAAAGTCTGTTGCAGTCCTCTAAATTCGGTTCTTCAACAGAAATACTACTAGAAATACTATAAAATACTAGGTGTCTCATTCTGATTTAGTGATACTATTATAAAGAGAGAATATAGAAGCGACATTATCTAGCTGAAGCGATTTATTGCGTAGGTACCTAATAAAATAACAACTATATAATATCGTGCACTCGTGACACACTGGCACTGCCTGTGTGACAATCACAGATATATTTAGTTTCTGTCACTGTGAAATACCGCCAATTTTCCATACCTGTGACTTTTATCAGTGACGATAAATAAGCCTCTAGCCTAACTTACACGCACAGTAAGGTCATAAAAATTTCCGTGGCTCGCTCCGCTCGCCAATATATCTTTGTCTAGACTAGGCTAAACATTAGTGCGGCTCGCTCCGATTGGGAGTAGAAATCCGCCCCAGGTACCAACCCACGCTACGCTGCCACTGGGACTATGATACTTACAATTAAACAAATAAATAAAATAAAAAATCATTTATTGCCTTTAACTTGACATAAACTAGAAAAATACAGAAATAAATTATTACTAATAACAGGCAAAGGGAGTAGATTCAGCATTTGCTGTATGCAAGAACATACGGCGCTGATTTTAAATCTACTCCCCTCGGATAGGCGTGAAGAAAGAAGAAATAGGCGTGAGAATTACCCCAACAAGTACTTACTTATGATCTCTTGACGATATTCTAAGAAAGCGGGGTGATATTTGCAAATAATATACATACATACATATGTAAGAACTGCGAATTATTACGGAGGTTTCAGAATTTAATACTTCTAATATGAAATCCAGACGATATTCTGAGAAAGCGGAATGAAAGAAAGCAAACATGGACAGTTGAAATGAAATCTATACTTATAATAAAACTGTAACAGGTCCAATTCTGTACATTGAAGATATTTAGAAAGTTTTTTGGAGGACACTCTTTTGTCGATACTGATGCCAAAAATGTAATTTTTTTCTATCATGTCTGTCCGTCTGTCTGTCTTTCTGTCTGTCTGTCTGTCTGTCTGTATCTTGGCCGCGCATAGCTCCGAAACTACTGAACGTATTGAAATGAAACTTGGCAGGATTTGAGTTCATAGTACGAGGAAGGACATAGGATACTTTTTATCCCAGATTTCAATAATCCCTTGGGAGAGGGGATGAAAGTAAAATTGGTTGGCTGCACATAGCGCCAGAACTACTGAATGTATTCAAATGAAACTTAGCAGGATTTGAGATCATACTATGATAAAGGATATAGGATACTTTTTATCCCAGATTTCAATAGGGTTCCCTTGGGAGAGGGGATGAAAGTAAAATTTCTTGGCTACGCATAGCCCCGAAACTACTAAAGGTATTCAAATAAAATTTTGCATGATTTAAGTTCATATTACAAGAAAAGGGCATAAAATACTTTTTATCCTGGAATTCAGAAGGGTTCCCTTATGAGAGAGGATGGAAGTGAAATTTTGCGCGTTGCAGGATGGCGCGCGGGGCAAGGGCGGTAGAGAGCGATAGCCCCCCTCTGTGGGGGGCACTGGCAGTGGGGCCCCAGGCAGCGGGGGCCCCAGAAGTGGGGACTCTAGCAGTGGGGCCCCTCACGCAACCGGACCCTCCCAGAAGCCCCCCACAGGAGGGCCCCCACATTACCCCGCAGTGGGACCTCAGTAGCACCTACAGTGGGGGGCACCGGCAGTGGGGCCCCAGAAGTAGGGGGCCGCCGGCAGATGGCCTCCCGAAGTGGGCACCCCACATTGCCCCGCAGTAGTACCCCCTCATTAGCCCCCCACAGTGGGGGCACCAGCAGTGGGGCTCTCGGCCGGGGGCCCCCCACATTTCCTCGCAGTGGGACCCCCGGTAACCCCCGCAGTGGGACCCACTCAGTAGGCCCCCACAGCGGAGGGCACCGGCAGTGGGGGGCCCCCACATTGCCCCGCAGTGGGACCCCAGTAGCCCCCCGTAGTGGCCCCTCGCAGTAGGGTAAAATTTCTTGGCTGCACATAGCGCTGAAACTAATGAATGTATTCAAATGAAACTTGGCATGATTTAAGTTCATACTACGAGGAAGGTCATGTAATACTTTAATCCTGGAATTCGTTAAGGTTCCCTTGGGAGTGGGGATGGAAGTGATATTTCTCGGCCGGAGTGTTTGGTATACATCAGAACAGAACAAATGAGAGAAGACTGCGCGCTGAGAATTGTGTAGATCTGCGAGACGCCATGAATCAAGATAGAAATTGTGAAGATTTAGGACGACTGGTGATTGTTCCTTCCAGTTTTAGAACTGGACAATAGATATGTAGTGCCCTATTCTCGTAGGTACTATCAGAAGCTTTTGAATCGCATATTATACCTAGGTAAATGTGGAGCTGTGTGACGTCCAGTCAATAAAATCTAGGTATATGTAAATCTATACTATACTACATTAATAAAAATAAGTAAGGTTTGTGAGATTGTAGGGAGTAATCTCTGAATCTACTGAGCCAATTTTGAAAATTCTTTCACCTATTGAAAACTACGTTATTTGCGAGAGTTATAGGCTATATATATTAACAACTAAAAATGTTTACCGCTCAACGAAGTGGGCACGGGTCAGCCAGTTAATAATATAATTTAATAATAATGTTGGATAATCCACACAGCATCTTTACTCTTTTATTTATTTTGTTCAAATAATAATTATTTGCCGAAATGTAACATAGCGCTATCATCTCTTCCAAATTTTCCGTGAAAATTGGATGAAAATTAATTATCGCGACGATGCGAAGTTTTTTATCCAATGTAGCCAAACACTTCGCCGTAGATCGAACACTAAGTTTTGTTGCGACAACGTGAATACGAATCTTCGCCTCGTAGGGTGGCCGCCGTAGGGTTATTGCAAGTTATATACTATTTACAGCTTTCATAGATAGATAAATACTTACCACATAGTAATACCACATAGAGACAAAAAAAGAAAATTACCTATACAATGAATTAATACTCGTAGAAACAAATTAGAATCAGTATTTACAAATGAAATAATTTTGGAACTAAATGCAGACTGTTATAAACAATCCACGGGGAACAGCTAGTACAGGAATAAATGCTAAGAATAGATGAAGTATAAAGGCGGCCTTATCGCAATGAGATACCTCTTCCAGGCAACCTTGGGATGGACTGAACGTGTAAGAACAATATAGAAGGTGGTAGTCACAAAAAACAAGAAAACATTTTAATAAGCTGAGGAATCCTTAGACACTATACACACAACACTCGGACAGTAGAAAACAGGTATATCTAATACCTACAATTTGAGGCAATAAAGTATCTATGAAAGTTAAGAATGACTCTACCACGATTGACTGGTAGAGAATGCTTTTGAGCGATAAGACCACCAATTGTCACATTTTTGTAGCATATTGTTTGTTAATTGTTAAGTAAAGTGTGCAATAAAGCATTTTTAAGAGAGTTCAAAAGTAGGAACTTATCAATTCGTCTGTATGTTTTCTTTTTGTATGTATGTTACGCGATATCTCCGCCAATTATGGACCGATTATAAAAATTCTTTCACAATTTTATCCCCAGGGGATTAGTGTTTATCCCGCAAAAATAAGTATAAAAGTAAGGGAATTTGAAGTCGGTTTATCGTTTTTTAAAACACGCCAAATTATCTATCTACCCTCCCTGCAGGAGTGAGCCATGCTGACGACGTGTTCCGCATCTTCAAGTTCCCTGGCCTGGAGGCGTCGTCTCCTGAGGACATGGCCATGACTGATGCATTGCTGGATATGCTGTACAGCTACGCTACCACCGGGTAAAGATAATATTGGAGTCACCTTATCTATACTAATATTATAAAGAGGTAAAGTTAGTCAGGTTGATAATCTCTGGATCTACTCAACCGAGTTTGAAAATTCTTTTACCAATTGGCTATTATATAAAAATAAAAAAATTGGGCAACAAACAAGCATAATCACATTTGAACACATAAAGAAAATACAATTGTAGACAGACAAGCCTGGTGTGCATTACAGTTAAAATCTGTGGCATCTACACTAAGTCGGAGACCTGAGGCCCTACTCGGAAAACGGAAATCGAAGTTTCTGATTCGTTTTCAAGCAAGCGGTAATCTTATGCAAGCGACATAAGAGTTGGTTTTGCACGAAAACGAATTAGAAACTTGGATTTTCCTTTTCCGAGTAGGCCTGCTGTACTGTAGATACCACGTCCCTTCCAGATAATGTTTATATTCAGCCGTCTATAAAAGTATGTACGACAGGTAGGTAATTCAAATTTAAATACATAGTAATTGAATTTAATTATTCCTACATTGTGTTTAGGTCCCTATTTATTGGTAAAATTAAAATATTAACAAGTAAAAATGTTTATCGCTATTTATGGCGTCGTACGGGGGAGGCCTATGTCCAGCAGTGGACGTGTATGGGCTGATGATGATGATGATGATGATGAATGTTTATCGCCCAACGAAGTGGACATGGGTCAGCTAGCGTTATGTTTGAATGTTGCTTTTCTTGTAGCGTTCATCTTTATATTTTATTTATTGATGTATTGGCTTCTGCCCGTAACAACCACAACGATTCATAGTTAGGCACACGTTGCCTTGCAACTCGTTTTGCTCGCTCTCGATCAGGTCTTGGCTGAAAAGCAATGTTTTTGCTTTTCAGCAAAAAAAAACACCGAGCCATGGCCCTTTTGTGACGCTGCAACACACAAAATTACCCGCACTTATAGTTCTATTTGATATACATATGTACATATATGATATCTATTTCCTCATTTCTTATTTGATAATAATAACTATATTTACTTATAGCTATTTATAGTACAAAATATGACTTGTCTTAGTGCCTAAAGAAATTTAATTGAAATCTTTAAATAATAGATTGAATAATCAAAACATGCCTAAATAAGTCCGTTTTGGAATGTATAGTCTTTTGAGAAATAATAAAAATTATATTCTATATCCGTAGGTAAATCTGAAATTCAATAAGGATCTAATAAGAAAGATGCCTGGAAGAGATCGCTTCTAAGCGATAAGGCCGCCCATTGTACTTGTCCGATGTAACATCTCTCTGTAATGTTGTTTTTCTAGTGTACAATAAAGAATTTTTGTATTGTTTTGTAATAAGGAATGGCGTGCTTAGGTTCGGTGTAACACGTTTTTTTCATTTTACAGAGTCCCCAGGCTGACCAAAACTGCCCCCGAATGGAAGACAGTAACGCCAGGAGACAAAAACCTTACCTATCTCGAGATCGCATCCCCGACCAAGATGGAGATGAAAGTCAGCGAGGACTTCGGACACAGGACCTTCTGGGACGGCCTTGACTTCCTCGAAAATAGCAATTATAACCATCATATTAGAGATGAACTTTGATTGAACAGCAAATTGTTTTACGGCTTAGGATATTTTATTTCTCATAAGAATTCAATAAAAATAAATAAATTTATCATTTATTTCAGCCAGCGTCTTGGGGACGCTTCCGACTGGTATTGATATAGACCAGTTGAGCTATCTGTAGATTGTTTTCAACAGTCTGCAGTTAGCTCAATTGTTTCAATTGTAAATACTAGCTTAATTTGTTTATATTATTTGATTGTTATTTTCTTTGTCAATAAAGTTCATTTATTTCAGGAAATTTGGAAAACAACATTAGTCTAGTACAAGATGTAAAATACTTAAAAACTACGGCCCATATAAAATAGATACCTAACTTAGTCTAATATACATAATATTTAAACCTTTTTATTGCTCAATAGTACCTACATAATTAATTTTAGAGTTTTTGACTCAAGGCAACTTAAAAATGAGTCAGTAAACTTGATCAGAAGATTGTGTTATTTAATTGTTAATTTCTAAGTGCCATTTTAACTATATCCTAGTTCCTACTAATATTATAAACTTCAAAGTTTGTAAGGATGGAGGTATGGATATTTGTTACTCTTTCACGCAAAAACTACTGAACCGATTGAGCTGAAATTTGGTATGCGTATAGTTTGGGACCTGGAATAACATATAGGCTTTACCCGATAAAACGCGGGCGAAGGCGCGGGCAGCAGCTAGTTTTTTTATAATTTTAATCGAATAAAACTGAGGTAAAATTGTTTACAGCCTATTTCATTAATTTCCATCTCCCTTAGTTTGTACGGCTTCGAGCGTAAGTTGCGCATTGCGCCCACATCAAAGTTTTCTAAAACACTTTATAACTTTACGATTGAGGGAAGGGAAGCCGCCTTGCTTAACAATGTCGAAATACCTGGATGGAGTTTTTTTCATGTACACAACTGTTTGGTAACTAGTTTTTGGTGGAATATTACGTACCGGTAAGAATCTAGGTAGGTAGGTACCTACTTAATTTCAGGGTGTTTGATATTGTGACCGACATAATTTTTAGGGAGTTCATTAGCTTTACTCCTTGGGAGGGAGGGTCATTAGCTTTACTCCGGTAGAATCAATGTCTTAGGGGAATGAGCCCTAAGACAGCATTCGTTTTACTAGATCCATTTATTTTCTCGTGATGGCGTACGTATGTAGTTGTAGGAGCGAGTTCACACATCTGACAGTACCTATTCCGAAGCCAGTGAACGATTTAATACTTAAAAAACGGTCCGGTAACAATCGTTTACTGGATCCGGAATACTGTTAGGCGTGTGAACTCGCTCTACAGTTAGAACTACGCCATCACACACAGAATTCGATTGGACGCAAATGCAAATACAACTAACCTAATTTTTTTTTATATATATTTGAATTACAAATATATATATATTTGAATTACAAATAAACGTTTCTACCATTCTATTCTATTCTAGTACTCGGTAGGTATGTAGAGTGCCTACGACAACGCATAGGTACATACACCTTTCTGATACAGCAGTCAGCACGGAAAAATAAAACTGAACAGTCTAAAACCTTTCGGTCCTTTATTTTCAAGTTTCAAGTAATTTATTGCAACCATATTGTACAAACATACATATATTATATATTGATATTTTTACAGTCTCAAATAGTTTGGTACACTTACCAAACTACATTTAAAACAGAACCGTAATTTTACAGCCCGAATGTGTAGGTTACCATTACAGGTTCCTAGGCACCTAAACGCTTTTCATAGATTTTCCCTATGTGCAATCGACTCATTGAATCAACGATTTTTCTCGTTGACTGTACCTAGGCAAATAGCTAGTCTACCTAACTTGGCATTCTAAAATCTATAATGACTCACACAATCTATTCGAGAAAACAGACGTGTCTGTCTGCTATTGATTACTGATGACGTCAGACCTCCCACTTTAATAATACTAGATATGTACCTATCTAAGACTGTAAGTAAATCCACATCATCATCATCATCAGCCCGTATACCTCCACTGCTGAATATAGGCCTCCCCCAAACGACGCCACGAATAGCGGTCCTGAACCGTCTCCATCCAACGACTCCTTGCGACCGCTACGATGTCGTCGGTCCATCGAGTGGTAGGTCTTCCCACACTCAAGACAAGAGCCATTCTTGCGCCGCCGCCACCGCCCGGCCGGCAGGGCGGTGCGATTGTGATGATCAGAACCTGCATGCAGCTCACACATTGTCGTCAGTGAATAATCAATAATCCTCTAAAAGCTGATAATGATGATGACCTAGTCTAGTTGTCTTCGGTTTGATTGTCGAAGATCTTGATGCGGGTAGCGCAGAACTGTCGTTGTTCAGGTCATTGGGATTTGCCTGAGAGATTTACCTATGTCTAGTATAGTATTAAGTTATAATAAAGTATAGTATTAAGTTATAATATAGTATAGTATTAAGTTTTATCTGAGATTTGCCTATGTCTAGTATAGTAATATGTTATCTGTGCCTATGTCGAGCAGAGGGCGTTTTTTCGCTGAGATGATGATGAGGTAGGTGTTAAGGTAGAAAAGATTTACATCTCTCCAGAAATACAGCCCAAGGTCTCAACAAATTCAATTGTGGGGGACAGGCTCTGTGACGCTTCGTAATATAAATTGAATGAATTCATAGCTGACAGGAACTTTCTACAAGATTCATTGTTCAAGTTATGCAAACAAGCATCTAGGCATAACAGAGTGGCGTGTTCTTGGACTACGCAGAGGATTTCGGACTTTAATACTCAATAATAGACACTTATATGATTGTTTACTCCTTATAAATAAGGTATATTCCGATCCACTGTCTCGGAAGGATAACTCCAATCTCGATTTTGAAGGTCTCGAATATTAAGAGGTACTTAGGTAGATATTTAAAAGTATTATGCTCCAAATAGACAAAAGGGAATGGTTTAAAGGTTCACTTCATGTTCATACTTACTTAGCTTTTTTATGACAAGTAAATGGTAGGTACAGGTACTTAAAAGAAACACTAAGTACTATATTTTAAATGTTTATAATAAAAAAACTTCATTTCATAGACACAAAACCAAAACATACAAAATGAAACCCAAATAAATATTAATCAGACTTATGAACTACAAAATAAAATACTACTTAACATTGTTTAGCACTTGCTTCAAACACAATTTCGAAACTTATGAAAAGCAAAATGGAAACACTGAATTCATATCTGATTTGTAGCATCCCAACAGGGTTTATGTCATAATCTCACTATTCAAACTACACATGAAAGAGCAGAATAAATAGATTAGATTTTAACAGTGTTTAATACAAATGCTTGATACATTGGCACAAAATCAAAGTAAGCATATTTCAGATAAGAACTAGAACTCAAAACTTATATTCATAATAGCTTTTTGTTCAACATTTTTAAATGCCTGCTTCAGACATATACATAAACCACCTTTGATTCATTTACAATACAAATAAGTACAAAGATGCAAGCCTGAGCCTTTTTAATATTTAGTGACAGAAATTTTATTTCCTAATACTATTTTTAGATAGAAATGGATGATAGTGATGATGACCTATCCGACGATATCTCATACAATATTTAAGCCATCAGTTCTTTTCTAGAACTTTTGTAATGATGGCTAAAAAAGCAAAGATAGAGGTGAAAGCACTTGAGTAAACATATTTCCAACATTTCACCATTTTTGTTGAATGTCACTTTCATCATTAAATGGAATTAAAAAAAGTGCTAAGAATATCAGAAGGAGAATGATTTCAATCACAGATTTTAGCCGATTACTCATCTTTCTTGGAATCTCCACCACTAGCAACTGTAATCTTTTTCTGCAGCTTGCTGTGTTCCTCTGCCAGTCTGTCATATTCCTTGTTGAGACTCTCAGCTTGGGATTTAACAGCTTCCTTATCTTTCTTTTCTTTGGACAGTTCTTTTTCTAGTAAAGCAATTTGGCTCTGAAGTTCTTCAACTTCTTTCTTGGTCTTTTCATCTCCGGCTCCGGCCTGGTCAAGCAGAGTTCTAGCGGTGTCTGTGGCACTTTTCGCCTGTCGGAAGTTGGCCTCGCACTGAGCAGTCATGGTCGCCAGTTGCGAGATCATCTGTACGAGACGACGAATCACAACGAGTAGGAACAGCGCAAAACCAGAAATGTAGAAGTTTCTCTGGGCACGGAACAAGCGCATGTTACCTTGCATCTCCGCATCTAAATGTTGGTGGTCCGTAGATTCTAGGCTGGAATACTTTTGCATCTCGCGAATCGCGTCTAAAAGACATAGCACCAAAACTCCGATCAGGATGAAGAAGTAAATTGAAGCTTGTCCGCTTATGTAAGCGAGGAATTTTGACTTGAAGAATTTAGACCATTTACTGGGGCTAGCGATCGGCAAGGTGAGAAGGAGCACGGCGGCTATTTCTGCGTACAGAAACCCCGCGATGATGGTCCACTGTAGACTCATTGTAGCACTTGTTTATCACTGTTTGTTCCGTTTGAAGCGTGTGCCGGCACCGGCTACCAAGTTTTATGTGGTGGAAATAAGAGAAATTACTGAAATTATGACGAAACGAAGGTCAAAAATATCGGTGACTCAAGGTTTGCTCAAAGTACGAAAAAGAAAACGAATGACATCAAAAGAATGACGTGTTATTATTTTATTTCTGAACGAAATAATCAGCTGTTTACTACTCCATTCATGAAAATGACACCACAACAACTACAGCTCGAGAGGAAAAACTGTACATACACACAGAGTTGTATCACAGTTGTTTAATTGTAGGAGGCGGCTGGCAGCGCGGCGCCTACTAAAGCAATTTTTACTATCCTTGTCCAAACTTTTTGAAAAGAAGCTAAAATATGCACTTGTTTTTTTGAAAATTTATAGTTTTTGACGAAAATATTAACCTCACCGTCACAGTTCGTATTTTGTCAGTGTCAAATGACACTGTCAATCAATATCTGTCTGTTCGATGGATGACGTCATTGCAATTTGTTTTATGATATCGAAAAAAATAATATAAAATAAAATAGCTTACATATTATTTATTACTCACGAAAGCAAAATTTTCCAAAAGGACTGTCAAACCATCACTATGGCTGATCCAAAATACGAAAACCTGCCAGGAATCGTGAGTAATCAACATATATCATAGGATATTGATTTTCCACGACCCATTGTCTCATTTTCTATTTTATCACTATCTACATAATCTATAGACCTCAGCAAACTATTCCTTATTCTTAAATCTAGCTTTTGTTGAAATTTACAGGCATACGACCAACCCGATTGTTATGAAACTGGAGACTTACCAGAAGCTGACCAGCAAGACCCCTTCGAAGAAGAAGAAAACGAATGCATCGAGAACCTTCACCTTTCTGTAAAAGACTCCTTCAACAAATTTAAAGGGAAGTTCCTGACGGGAAATGTGGACTTCTCAGATAGGCTCAGTAGGAAGGCTAGGATTGGTTACAGGTAAAAAAGTAACAAGATTTATTTTTATTGATTGTGTGAAGTTCAACGATAATCTTTTATTTACAATTAAAAGCTTGTGTTTGGCCGCTATTGCTATCTCTCCTGATGGTAAGTGATGATGTGGCTGAGGATATAGCATGCTTGCCTAGAAGAATCATGTTCACTCTAGCCTTAAGACCTATAGATCCTCCTGCAACTAGGCCACAGATGGTTTAAAACCTTTTTGTGTGACTGTATATCCCTGTACTTTATTATTAGTCCAGTCAACAAGTAAAATAATGTGGTAATGCTTATTCTCAGTCTTAAAAATATGTATGATAGCTCATTCAATTTGGAATGATGTCTTGAAAAAACTATCTCAATATATTTTTTTTAAAAAGTCTTAATTTTTATTAACAAAATAAGATGAATAAAAATATGTTCAGTTTTTCGTTAATAACTCTAAAAGTACTTTTTATTCAACTCCGAAAATAGGGCTCAGCATGGTTTTTACTCCATCAAGACAACACCGCTTGTGTTTTATTGACATATTATTGTTTCACAGACAGTAGTGAGTCCATAGGCTCCTGAACTAGTTTAAAACTGTGTTTCAGGAGCCAGTGGCTTCTCCAGCTTATAATATTGTAAATTATGTCAAAACAAAATGATAATAAGTAACATATAAAAAACATGCAAAAGTAGCCATTTTATGCTTATAAATCCTTCCAAACATAAATTATAATGTAGGTATGTATACAATGTGTAAATCAAAATAAAATGTAATACTAGGTACAATTTACTGCAAAAATCTATGGGATGTTGTTAATTTTCTTATTTTCACAAATTTTCTTATACATCTGTTTTTGCATCTAACAATGACATTAATTAACATAGGAAAATTTATTATTTTGAATACCTACAGGGCAGGGGAATGGGAGCTGGCAGCCGAAGGCACACAAGAGTCTGTGCTGGAACGCTATAACCGACTGCGCTGTGAGTTCTCTGAACTCTTGGAACAAGTCACTGAGCAACAGAATAGCTCTACTGAAAGTGAAAAGGTTAATATTATGTCCAGTAATCTTTAATTTACCTATTGGAGTTCAGAGTTATTTATTATACTGTAATGCAATGTAGAGCCAATAGGGTGCTTCTAATTCTAAGTGGGGCACTGATCTGCACTGACATCTCGCATGGTAGTGTATTGTGCATTATCCCCCTGCCTAACCAGCCCAGCTCCTTGAAGTACCGGAGCAGGACTATTGTTGTTTGACAGCTTCGTTTCAGCTTCCCTGTGGGTGTGGATGTGGTTGGGGTCTCAATGAGACTCTTCAATCGATAGGGCGTTTGTCTGGGGCATTTGTCCAGCTGGTAAGGGCTGTCGATGTGATATAATAAATAACAAATGCTGTATAATCCACACGGTGTCATCTAGCCCCAAGCTAAGCAGAGTTGTTTTATGAATACTAGATGACTGATATACATAATACAATATATTAGATAGATATTTTTACTATACATAAGAAATAACCAGAACACGCGAATCATACAAACATTTGTCCCAAGGCAGGAATTGAACCCGCAATATCCTACATCACAGGAGGTCGTATGATACTGTAATGTAAGTTATAAATAAGGAAATAGAGGAAAAATCTAGAAAATATAATCGATCACACTGCAATACCAAATTAATAAAGAAAAAAGTTATCATCACTTCAGCTTTAGTAAATACTCTCAGAAACAGGGAACAAGCGACGACGCTTCCTTTTTCTTTCATTACTAATGTAAGCGGGTTAACTACGAACCTAGTTTGTGTTGGAAGAACAATAACGCCCGCGCACAGCGGGCTCTACTCGCAGTGTGCGCCGCGAAGCTGAACGAGCGGGACGCTAACCACACTCACCCTGATAAAGTCCCTCGTTAAAGGATGAAACGTTGGTGTTGTTACAACACAAACTAGGTTCGTAGTTAACCCGCTTACATTCATAAAGAAGTTGTTCTCATTTGTTTCTATTATTTAATTGTAATGTTCTTTGTTAAAAAACCTTTCTTGTTATAAAATTTCCAGGAAGACTATTCAAAACTGGCAGCTCAAATCAACTCGACCAGGAAACTTTTAGAAGGTTTAGGATTAGAGGAAGGAGAACAAATTGATCCTAAAGCTGAAAAGTTAAAGTATGTACATAGTGTTTTTCTTATTTACTATATAAGTAAACAAAAGCTTATTGAAAAATGGAGCATAACGGAGCACACTCTTCATGTATAAACATTCTTTATCTAATCTAAAGTATTATTGATTAAGTAAATTGTTATTTATTAAATTAAGTAGTATTTTGTTAAAACATATAGCTGAAAAACCTCTTTGTCACATAAACTCAAGCCATAGTCAAAGTACAACGTTTGTAAATAACTCTCAAGTCTCAATACATCTTTTTTGGCATATACATTATTTATTAATTGTGTACATTATACATACAACATTTAATTATGTACCTACATTGAACATTGTTAGCGATATGCTTTGTTAGCGTAAATCATCATCAGCCCATGTTCACTGCTGGACAAAGGCCTCCCCCGTACGACGCCACAAGCCGTGGGGCCGCGGCGTACGAATATCGACCCCTCCAACTCAACCCGTGGATGTCGTAAGAGCCGACAAAGGGAACCTACCAGAGGAAGGGCAGCAGCTTCCTTCTGAGTATTTTTAAACACCAACACTGCGATCACCAATCCTCCTGCCAAGCGTGGTGATTATGGCAAATCCCCCCCTACATGGGAGACCATCCACTCGATGGACCGACGACATCGTAGCGGTCGCAGGGAGTCGATGGATGGAGGCGGCTCAGGACCGCTATTTTTAGTTTATTAAAGATTATTTATCGCGTACCTAAGTACATTTTGTTTTATACATATTTTCCCCGACGTTTCCATCGCGTTACAGCGATCTTGGACACGGGGCTGCTGGATGAACTCGGAATTGCCGCCGAGAATTGATGGCAGAATCCACAACTAGTATCATTTTTAGTTTACTTAAGGGCAATGTTTCCTGGTCACGGTAGCGGCCATGGTAACAGCAGGGCAGGGGGTGTTAGGAATCCCCGGCAGAGATTGAGCTACCAATACCAACACCGACGACCCTTGCACCTGGTAGCATACAATGCACGAATAACCAATGAGTGGTACCAGTGATGACTTGTCGCAGGGAGTCGTTGGATGGAGGCGGCTCAGGACCGCTATTCGTGGCGTCGTTTGGGGGAGGGCTATGTTCAGCATTGTACGTATACGGGCTGATGATGTTTACAAACATTGTTTCGTAAGTTTTATGTCCAATAAAATTTGGTCCGATTATAGTTTCTGTATGATGAACAGATAAAGATACTCTTACATAATAGAACATGATTGAGAAATCTTTTCTTTCAGAGAAATCCTCTCAATAAACGGTAGAAGAAAGCAAGGTGAGATCGTGACGGCACACCTAAAGCTAAAACCCGAAGTGAGCCTCGCGCAGACTACCCGCGTAGCGCAGCTAGAGCACAGGTATTTATGAGCCCTGACCCCCAGAATCGCCATTAATTTTAAACGATTTCGGAAAAAGGAAGAGGTTCTTTGTTCGGCGGTATGTTGCTGATTTCTTCATCAATTGTGTGTCCATTTTGATGAATCTTGTTTTTGTATAGAAAATTACCCCAGGGTTGGTCCCATATAAATTTTACTCGTACAGTATAATTTATTAATGTATTATACTTATATTTTAAGGTTGCCTTGAAGAGATCGCTTTTAGCGATAAGGCCGCCCATTGTACATTATCCATGTTTTTGTGTTCTCTATTTATTATTTTTAATATTTTGTGTGCAATAAAGAACATTTCTATTCTATTCTATTTTAATTATTTGTCCGCATTACTTAAAAATCAGTGAAAATATAAAGGAATTTGAAGTCTGTTTTTAATTTTTGTAATAACATCAAATTAATTGTAGACGAGGCGCCCACATGTCCCTAGCGGATAAATTAATTGGATTTTTTTTAAATTTTTTTTTTTTGATCGAGCTCTTTTATTTTATTTGGAAATTCCCTTGCGCATACGTAAATGTGAGCGGGTTAGCAACGAACTTAGTTTGAGTTGGAAGAACACCAACTTCATCACCCATCGAAGGTCATTTTCAGGGTGAGTGCTGTTCTAGATCGCTGCGAACGCGCGCTCCATCGTGCACTCATATTACGGTTTTAGAATTTATTTATTTCTCAATAGAATATATATTCGCGTATAGAGAAATACAGGGTTATCTTAAAGTAACATTCAGAACGGACTTAATTATATTTTGATTATTTTATCTAATACAACGTTGTTTCATTTAATACAAAGGGCACAACAAATATCCATATTTATAGAGATATACAACTTATATTATAGCATAGAATAGGTCCTGTGTCACGCACGGGTGGCTGATGATGATGCAAAGGAACTGTGTCAGTATAGCTCTTTCATCTTCTGTTATCATGATTTGGGTCTGGACCTACAGTACGTAAATTTTTGTCACATTCCCTAGATTTAAGAAAATTATAAAGTAGGTATCCTAGGGAAATATTTCTCGTTGCTGGATATTTTTGTTATCTGCTTTTGTTTATATTCTAAAGTTGACCTCTATACCCAGGTTACACAAGTTAGAGCAGGCTGCTGGTGTCAGAGACGAGGAAGCGTTCCGAAGACTACAGGCATCGACCGGACAGGTATTTATTACCCATTAGATTCATCATATCAACCCATACACGTCCACTGCTGGACATAGGCCTCCCCCCATACGACACCACAAATAGCGGTCCTGAGCCACCTCCATCCATCGACTCCCTGCGACTGATACGATGTTGTCAGTCCATCGAGTGGATGGTCTCCGAAAAATCCATTTCGCGTTGCATTGTGGCCGCCACTCGAGAACCTTTACTCCCCGGCGGTTATCAGTTCTGCGACCTATATGACCTGCCCACTGCCACTTTAGCTTACGTCGGTGACTTTGGTTTTTCTACGGATTTCCGTATTCCGCATTCTGTCACGTAGAGTAACTCCAAGCATACTGTGTATTTTACGTACCTACATATTATCATAGATGAAAGAAATAGTTTATTTTCGTCCATGCTATTATGTATCACTAGCTGCTGCCCGCGCCTTCGCTGGCGTTTTATGGGTATAAAAAATAGCCTATATGTTATTCCAGGTCCCAAACTATACCGATACCAAAGTTCAGCCTAATCGGTTTAGTAGTTTTTGCGTGAAAGAGTAACAAATATCCATACATCCATTTATAATATTAGTAGGATTATTAACACAAGCGCTGCTAACAATTAGCTTAGGGCTAGATGGTGCTGTGTGGATTGTCCAACATTATCTTTTTAATTTTATTTAAAGACTGGTTTGTTCCCAGGCGACACTATGCGGTGCGGCGGCCACACTAGCGGCGCAGGCGGCGCTGGTCCGCGGCGGGCCAGAGCTGGCGGCGGCGGAGGCGCGCGTGACGTCACTACTCGCAAACGTCGACGCGCTCAAGCAGGCGGTTCGACCCGTGGAACCCGAGCTCGACGCTAAGGTAACGACGCTAACACACCTATTGATTTCGGGTAAATCTAATGGAGTCTATACACAAAAGATTGTCGCACACTTTCATGGGTATGTACATACCAGCCCAGCGGCTTTGCGCGACATTTCAATATACGAATAATGTAGGCCGCCGACATTATTTATCAACTAGTCGGCCTTTGGTGGGCAGATAGGTGTCTTCTAGACCTTCGTGATACACCGTCGGCCACATCGTCACTTTCCATCAGGAGAGATTGTGCTCAAACGAAGGTATATAGATGATAATAATATATGGCGTGTTTTAAAAAACGATAAACCAACTTGAAATTCCCTTACTTTTACACATATTTTAAGTTTTGCGGGATAAATACTAATCCCCTGGGGATAAAAATTCCCTCCGGGATCGTTTTCTATACAATAGTGAAAGAAATTTCAAAATCGGTCCATAATTGGTGGAGATATCGCGTAACATACATACAAAAAAACATACAGACGAACAAAGATTTATATCTTTAGATAGGCCCTTACCGTAGTGAGACCACGCCCGTGTTGGTGCCATATGAAATGAGATAGCTCGCTCATTTGGAATCAGTGTACCACAGTGTACATCTAAACACAGTGTCAGCCGGACGTGCTGTAACATTGCCATTTTTTGTTGAAAAGTGTCACAAAATGCCATCGTGCGCATTTCGTAAATGAAACAATAATTCTAAACATACAAATAAAGACAAAAGCGTTACATTTCACTCTTAGGTATTGCGATATAATTAAATAACTATTATTTTTCTTTCCGTTTTATAAATCTGTTTCCGCTGTTGCGTTCTGACCGCACTACAAAGTAACATTACCAGCTAATCTGTGGTACAACCCAGATTGCACACTTTTTAGACTTTTCGATTTCAGGGCATGATAGGGCCTTTATTTTTTCACAAAAGTGTGTACAGTATGATTGCACACAATATGGTTATAATAACAGTTAGGTACGTGGTTAAGTTTACTGGCAAAAACACAATTTTTAACTACTTATTAGTGACCGTGCGTCGGCATTTCGTAACGCACACATTCAAAGACAACGGGACCACGGTTTTTGGTGCCAGGGCATATCTAACGATATAAATCTTTGCGATCAGACGAATTGATAACTTCCTTCTTTTGAAGTCGGTTTAAAAAGACTTCCTTTAAAGCCGCGAACATAAAAAGTTCAAGTTCAGTTTACACCTATTCCTTGATATTGGAACTTATAGGACACGTCTATACAGAGACACTACAATTGGATGGAGTCAGGGGTTTAGCAATAGAGGAGGTCCACGCGCGCCGATAACTATGCTACGTCTACGCCCCTCGCACGGGGATTGTTCTCTAGGGTAGAATAGATAATAATATCACATCGTCATACATTGCTTACATACATTAATGAAGTTGAAGGAATTAATTTCAAATAATTTACGCATTCGATGACAAAGTGACGTAATTTTTTTCTATACTCTCTATAGGACATATTACTGCAGGACATATCAATAGGTCGGCTGTCAGCTACGGCGCTGACTTGGAGTGTCGCTCAAGTTGAAGCAAAAACAAGCCTCCAGTATTAGTGCTTCCAGATGGATATTAATGCGTATTATTTGGTTCCAGGTGAACGAACTCTACAAGCTGTTGAAGCAGATAGAGGGCATTTCACATTCCGAGATCCTGGAGCGTATGGAGGCACTAGAAGGCCTGCATAATCAAGGTGACCTATTCTGAAGTTTTAGAGACAGTTCTACGGAAATTGGCATCTTATTTTCTTCAGCTTTAAGAAATTTTCACTGAGAAACATCTAATCCCAATGTAAACTATAATTATCAGAATTATAGATACCCTATGCTGGTATTAGGCTACTTTAATTCGCAAATGCGTAATTATGTGGTATAACATCCACTATGAACAAATATTTGCTGATTACGTGAATGTTGGTCCTGCTGCGGGTTCGAACCCGCTACCTCAGACACAAGCATTGCGTCTCTTAAGGCGGACCTTCCCCATTATGCCACGAAAATTGCAAATAACCCTCCATTATTTCCTCAGCAAGCAACTTCAGCAAGTCCCTGACAGAGTTGGAAACTCTCCAGAGCACCATATCGAGTGGAGTCCAGAACAACAAGGAACTGCTACAAGGAGTTCAAGAGATCTTCGCGATGAACATTGACAGCATCCAGAAGGAAATAAAGAAACTCAACGAAAGGATCGCCAAGCTTGCTGCGTGATCATGATGGTTCTAGTTTTGATTTTGCACTTGCGTATATTGTCAGCATTTTATTGCACAGTGAAACTTTGAACAGCATTTATACTCCACATGAAAATGCTTTTGACAGAGTGACAATTAAATAGTCATGTGCTTTTCCGATTTGGTTTTTCATGATATTTTTTTATGAAATATTGCATTATGGCTTTATTTATATATTCATTGCATTAATGTCCATTCGCTTACCAATTATGGAACTTCATACGCGTGCATGTGTCAAAAGTAAAATAAACCAGTGGATGGTGTAGATTCAAAAGTGGGCTTATTTTGTGGCAACAAAATGTGGCTGTAGACCAATAGAACAACTTTTTTTTTACCAATTCATAACTTGTTGTTTTTCTGTATATTTGCTAGTATTTAATTTTGTTGGTGCATTTTATGCGATATGAGCTATTAATTTGAATTATCTGAATCTACCCAGTATTGATTTGCATGGCATAAGTATAAGTACTGATTTTTGACCATAGTTTAGTTGATGGTGCCAGGATAGATGCCTAGCTAGTAGATGTTCGAATCATTATTTACAGTTAATCTATAATGTTACTAATAAATACAATATTTATCAATCAAATAGACTGCTTAAAATAATTTATTTTGAAATAAATTGATTATTGTAGCCACATGTGTTTAATTTATTTCCGACAGAAGCTTGAACTAGTGGGTTAATTAGAGGCCAATCAAAAGAAAAAAAATAGCCTAGCCTGACCACTACTAAGTTTGAGAAAAATCTAATTAGGTGCATTTCATATATGTAGATAGCTTAGCACATCTACAGTGGAAGGGCACTGGGGGTCAATTTGACTAACTTATATTTTGAAGAAGAGTACTTGATGCTTATATTTTCAGTATTCTGAGGAAACAGCAACGACTATGTCTTCTCAATAAGATGACTTGTTGCCAAACAAACTATTTTTATACAGACTATTAGAGACCCAGTAAAACAATAAAATACATTACAAGTAATGTTTATTTTTTTTAACTTATCTTAGAACCTAAGCTTCTGGAAGAACCACTTGTTCTTCCCACTCTTGTATCTCTCTTCAAAGCGTACCCTCGTGTTGAAACGGAGCTTCTTACGCTTAGCGGGGTCTTTCAGGTCCTTGGCAGCAAACTTCTCAAAGCTGAAGTCTACGGAGTAACGTGTGGGCATCAAGTGGTTGTAGTTTACAACCTGGAAATAATAAGAAAGCCATTTAGACTAATATTTATAAAACCAATGGTTAGGGCTTATGGCTATGCTGAAAGGAGCTCTACACACCATGAAATTAAGTTATTTATTTTGTAATTTACAAGATGTACTGATGTACATATACATATGTATGTGGTTGCATTGCATGTGTCGAAGAGCCAAAAGTAAACCAATTTTTTTTATAAATCAAGGCGAAGAACTGGATTTGGAGCATCAAGCAACTTCTAGAAGTCTTGTAATTGCAAACATGGCTCATATCACTACATAGTATAAAACAAAGTCCCTTCCCGCTGTCTGTCCCTATGTATCTTTAAAACTACGCTATGGATTTTGATGGGTTTTTTTAAATAGAGTAATTCAAGAGGACGTTTTATATAATTTAGTAACAGCATTGCACCCGTGCGAAGCATGGGCGGGTCGCTAGTAGTGTTATCAGGTTTACCATCAAATCAAAACAAACTTTGAGGTTATAACACCGAATTTTGAAATCCACATACCTTGACAAAGGGCTTCACTTTAGAGCGCTTGTGGATTTTATTTTTGCCCATCCTCTTGTGTACTTTGCGTGGATACCTGTCGATGCCGGCCACGAAAGCGTGTCCGTAGGGCTTGTCTGACGTGCCTTCGTCGTAGTTTTTGACGACGATGGCCTTGCGACCAGCGTACCGGCCGCTGAGGACCAGCACGACCTTCCCAGGTTTCATAATCTTACCCATCTTGGATGGATCTGGCGAACAAAAAGTAACCTTCAATGACCAATGTTTATCAACTTTTACAACACTCCTAAATCAAACCACACTTATTAACAAACACAGAGCACTTCTCTGATGTAATTTACGAGAACATTTAGCTTATAATCTTTATAATTTTGCACAGATTACACTAAAAACTTTAGTAATAACACGGATCTATAAAGTCCGTTTTAGACGATTAGTCCGTGACGTTTGTAGAAAATAATCTAATAGAATCGTGCTCTGTGTCCCTAAATATAAATTTCATCACGGGATTATCTAGGATTTTCACAGGATTCACAGATATTTAGAGATATTTTCGAAAATCATTCGGAAACTCACATTCCCTTTACCAGTCAACAAGAAAAGAACACAGTGTTGCCAAATTAAAAATTATTTCTTTGACGTGACAACTGACATTAAAATGACAGCTGTGGGATCCGAGGTTTGGGCCTCTGCCGTATATTACTAATTTTCGGAAAACTACCGGTATTTGTATATTCCTGCACTGCACTGTGTATGCCAGTGACTAGTAGCACGCTTGCGTGCTGTGAAAAAAAAACCATGCGACCACCTAGCTACATAAGTATCCTAGCTAGTCGATTGACTGACTTAGACAGTGGGGTGTATCGTCGTTAAGATCGTCGTAAAGCTTTGCTACTGAAAACGTTTAACGCAGAGCCATTAACCAAAAAGTTGAAGTTGAAAACGTTTACTCAATATGCGCAAAAGATGGCGCTAGTAGACAGCCGGATTACAGATTCTTCGGCCATAAACAGAGATGAAGGGAGTTCCCCAAATCTGCGTAATCTTAATCATCATCATCATCAGCTACTATCTCCAAGCCCTAAGCGTGTTCGTTGGTAGAGATAAGCGCCCCTTCCCTCTTTCCTTTCCCAGCAACGCAGCATTAAGCTATATAAATGTATTTTCCTTCATGATGATGTTGGTATCATGAGAATATTTAAAATACTGTCGATTAATGGCTGCGAATAACTACACCCAACACCTACTTTTCCTGTTCAATGCTACCTACCGATCTTTATCTGTGGTAAATAAAATAAAACATAACTTGATTAATTGAGTTTAATATCAATAAAATAAGAAAATTATTTACACTTTTATCAAAATACAAAAATAAAACACTGCCACATTTACATACATAAGTAATAACGTTTTTGTGGAGGTACTCTATAGATACAAATATTCTTAAAACAGTTTGTTGCACATTTTCTAACTATTTTCTGTTTACGGACAAAAAACCCTCAAAATACGAACACTATTTTGTACATTGTTCATACTAGGTGTACCTAAATAACATTGTCCAATGAGTTCTTGCTTTTTTCTGAGCATATGTAGTGCTCTCATCAAATCTCTTTTAATTCGTGCAAATGAAATTAAAATCTTGATTATCAATAACACTTTTTAAAGGTCAGACAAGAAGGCGCCACTTATGCTCAGGGAAGCTACTCATCCATTGGACGACCTGTGACTTATCCCAAAATGGGAATAACAGACATTAATATGTGTATAGTGTTTTTGTGAAATCTTTTTAATACATCTGTGTAGGATATTTAACGTACAAAATTAAAGCCTGTACCAGACCATTGCCACAAATCTCCTTGCATCAATATCTACATTACTGCCTAACAATAGTTAAGTACAGGCTTGATTAAAGACTGATAACAACAATATTGTCTTATTATGTACATTTAATATTTTTTGCGTTTATAAGGCATGTTAACAATTCGTTACTCTTCGGGAAACTTTCAATTTTAATCTCTAGAACATTCCACTTCAACTTAAATTAGTTACATTCGTCTTGATATACTTTGGTTTATTGATATATTCAGTATTTGCCTATTTAATTTGTACATTGTAACTTTACTAATAGGTCTGCAAGCTTCGATAAATTACATGTCTATAAATTATATGACATATATTACATCGAAATCTGTAAGCTACTGGACACTTTAAAACGAAAAGAAATGCCACAATCAAAAGACTAACAAATAGAAAATACTTATAACTAGGCAAGTTAATGAAATATTAGTAATTAATTGGTAACGATAGACAGCAGAACGACAAAACGTTTAACCTTCTTTCCAGTACAGGTGTTCAACTAAACTTGAAACAAGTGCGTCACATTTAACACTCGTGTTTAACAACACCCTGTGTTACTTATATTTGGTATTTAATTCTGTATATTACAATCCTAGTGTCATTTTGGTTCTAAATAATGTCAATTCAATACACCTAGGTTAAGTACCAAACAACACATATATCTATGTGTCAAATTATTTTACTAATAAAATACCATGGGATATCGGAATGTGAGAAAAAAAGGAAGGATTTAACGAACGGTGTCCAGCTTCATTCACTTATATAATATTAAAAGGGCGAAAGATAGAATTCATGGCAAAACATTCGACTTCTAGCGCCACCTAGCGCCATGCGTGGGGAATTTAATCAAACGCAGCCGAACTAGACATGATAAATTTTATGAGGACACTGTTCAATAATCCTCATAAAAAGTAGAGTTGTTATTTTAGGGATGATCTGCAGATTTGGCGTTTGTGTAGTTCGGGCATTATTAACGATACAAAATTTATTTTTAAAACAGTTTTGGACAATAATGTGTTAGGTGTTAGGAACAATAAGGACCCTACCGAATCGGGATGCCACGGCGACGTCGCTGGCAACTTATCGAAAATTTTCTTTCTGTAATGTACGGCACATAACTGACTTTAAGATAAATGAAAAAACCGTAAAATTTTCTTCTCAAAGTGTAGGTACACATTCATTGAGTGGCAAATGAATTAAAAATGTGTAAATAAATATCTATAAATTTCAACAAATAGGCCGTAGACCTTGCTGTATATGGATATTAACATGGCACTCCTGGTGCAAATATAAACGGTTTATATGAATTTCCAGAATTATGGGTAAAGTATCTCAACTTAAAGTGCCATATCAAATAAATAATGTTCAAATCGTATTATAGTACATCCACAACAGAAAGAAGCTAATAAACAAACTATACAAAATTATACTTAGATATTTTATACTCCTATTTACATACTTATCACTTATGCAAAAATCGTTTATACAAATTTATAAAATGGTGTATCAAGTGTACATTACGTTGAATCTGTTACGTTAGTCGAAAGCTAAATGGAGCTGTTAAAACTGGCCAGTATTATTAAAATATAGAATAAAATTTAAATACACGGTGAACACGCCATATTTACTTCATTGTAACTAACAATTGGATTGTAATAGTTATACCACTTGATACAGCAAGTTTTTAACACAAATTATTTACAAACATAATCTCGACTGCCATCTATACTTCCTGTGCATATAATAAATATATGTATATTATAATGTAATATAATCTATGCATATACATAAACTATAAATTTACAAAATCTAAGTACGTGTGGATGAGACTAAATTCGGCATTGAGATCTGTGAAAATCATCCAATCAATAAACTAAATACTATTATGCTTTATATTGAATAATAATGTATATGTTTGACATTATTTAATAATTTGGCCCAAATACTTCACCATCATGATATATTCGACTATTATAAAATTATCTTTTATTTCGTTGAATTATCTCATTATCAATCAGATAAAGTTCCTGTCCAAATCTGTAGCAAAAATTTTATAAATCTACAAAATTCTGTTCGGAATTAATTATCCAATCCCAAAGTCATTATCAAAATGTACCCAGGGCGATCTTTTATTACAAAAAAGCCGTCAAGAAAATTTTTATTTCAAAATAATAATTCTAAATTTGGAAAAATTTGAGATGATTTTCCATTTAAAGGTCGATGTGCGCTATGCTACTGTGACTACGGAATATTTGGCACATTTCCATTTGCTCATCTCTTTCTGACCTTTGTTGTTAGAAGGAGAAGGCAATCTATACATCGCTGGACTACAGTCAAATAAAGCAGATTAAAGAATCAGTCAATTCCTGAGCCATGAGTCCTTATAACAGCCCCAAATATAACATTACACATTATAAAGTATACAAATACCGCGATGATTTAAAAAAACATGAAACATAACATTGATATTCTTCATAGGATACTTCGACAATTTATTATGTCTTTGAACACAATTTTTATAAGCACACATAATTATCTTCTGGCTGTTAAAATAAAAGAATGAGTGCAATCACGCGTCACGGAATCACAACACTGGGGACTATTTACAAACTAAATTACAAATATACATACATTTACTTCCACTCCGGTACAATACAAATGCTAGTTCACTAAGTGCTAACGCATTGTGCGTGTGTCACGTCAAGCGATCTCACATCACTATAGTTTTCCAGCGCTACATTGTTCACTATAGTATCTGTCAAGCGCTGAATTATGTTATGTCGCGATCAGACGGAGATCTCGTAGTTACAATCGTAGACAGACGCCCGATCAGGCGGGTCGGGGGGAGGCGCGCGTGCTTCTAACTGGTCTTGGACTTCTAGAGCGCGCACGAATGACAACGGTCTGGGGGGGTGGTGAGGGTTAGTCGGCCGCTGCAGCTGCGGTGCCGGCGGCGGCCGTCTGCGGGGTAAGGGAGAGGGTTGGGGAGGGAAGACGGGCACTCCGCCTCTGGGGGCGTGAGCGTGACGCTCCGCCCAGAGGTAGTTGCCTCGCTGCGGTGAAGCGGCGAGTTCTCTGATGTCGTCTGCAGTGGGGCGATGCGGCGCCGGCGGTTCGCATCGTAGCAGCTCGCCCTCGGAGAGGAACCGCCGCTGAGGACTTTGCCTGCCGTTGCTCGCTACGCTGATGAAGTCGGGCCGGCGCGGCTGGGTCGGTGTGCCGGGGTTGGACCTGGGCGTCAGGGGTATAATCGCGCGTGCTCGTCCGAGCCATCGCTATCGTTATCGTACGCCCTACGGACAGAGGAAAAGGGAGCTGCGGGGCGAAGCGGTTGCGCGTGCGGACGCAATGGCCGCCGCCGGGCGTTCCCGTTCAGAACTGAGTTACTCAGATTAAATCTTTTGATAGTCGAGAATCAATCATGTAGTACTACCATTTTTACTAGACATCATGCAGATGCCTCACGCATCATATTTGTCGTTTCCCATTGTCGAATTTTTTGTTTGAAATTTATTCTCAGCCATATTTTCATGGTGCTGTCGGACCAGTACTTAGCACGAGATAAAAAAAAAAACATGTAATGCTGATATGACATACACAACCTCAACAGTAAGCAACTCATTTAAAACAATAATATTACAGGTAGTAATTTGATTGATTCTCCACAAAATCAAGGCAATAGTTTCAGCCCGTGTACATCAACTAGTTTTACCCTTACCGCTTACCCGTCTACTTATTACCAGAGCCCGTGATCTTAGAACGAAACGGCCAACATAATTTCATTTATAACAGCGCTGTCTATGAAAGCGCAACGGTAAACTTTGACACCATTTCATACGTCCTAATGGTTTTGCTCAATTTTTTTATATAATGGTCACGAATTGGTTCTAAGAAAAGTCGGGGGTAAAGCTAATCTACAGTAGCGTTATCAGCAGCGTCATAAACAGGTTACAATCACTTCAGCGTTTCTTTGCAAGTTATTTGGTAATTTTGTTAAGTGTTCAACTTTTCTAACTAGCTATATTTTAAATGAATTAATAAATTATTAGTGAGGTTAGTTCTTAGTAAGAAACTAGATGGCGCTTTAAATGTTTTTATTCTTGTACCAATCTTGAGTCTAAATCGGACAATTTTTAATGGACTTTCGATTGATAGCGTTTAGTGCTGAAGTGACTGAAACCTCGTTTAGAGGCAAGAGCGGGTTCATAGTTCTGTACGGGGCGAATCTGAACGGCGTCCGGCAACGGCGGCTGCGATGCGAGCATGCCAACGCACATGCCACTGACTGTACACATTATACATTACATATTAAAATATACCGCACCAAGTAAATAGAAACTTGTTTGATGTTTCATTTAACTTATCTCAATAATAAATAATAATAATCATTTATTTCATCACATCTAAGGCTAAACGCACATTGATGTCGAGTCTGTTGTAGCCATAAATCCGGCATATTTTTCCTATTATGTAGCGTTTTTTTCACTTTCACTCGCCGGCAACGCCAAGTTTTGCTTCCCCGTTTGCCGGTGCTAGCGGGAAAAGGTAAAACGCTCAATATGACAACAGCAATGGCACCAGTGTTTGTTTTTGCAGCTCCTTTTGCAAGTAGGAAATTGTTTGTGTTACATTGGTGTAATGTAAATGAAGCCAAGATTCATGATTCTTTGATCGTTGTTCTAGGTACTTGGCGCGAGCTTAACTAGCTAACATGCTTGTTATGGTGCATTTGAAATATTTACACAAAATTTAAAGTGCTTTTCTCTCTTAATTATTATACTAGAATTTAAAAAGTCTTGTATCAGTAATCAAACTGTAAATTAAATGTCCCTACTTCATAGTAAATAGAATTTAGATTCAAATAGCAAAAAATTACATGTTATATTCATGTTGTGACATTAAAATATGATCCAAAATAATTGTACATGCATAGTATTTATACTGAAAAAACAGTTTTTACAAGAAATCAAAATGTCTTGCGTCCGTCAATTTTTGGGAAAACCGGTTAATTAGAAAATAAGCTCCATAAATGCATTCCTCTTGGCAGCAGAATCTAAATAGTTAATATGCTTTGGAATTTGGAGGAGCCTACCATTTCAAAAGTAATCTACAACTGCACAGATAGATAGTTCAGAGACACCAGAACAACATGCAACAACCCGAATTAGCTTGACATATACAATGGCCGATGAAAATGAAAAGAAAAATGCAAAATGTTGCGAAAACTACAAATTTTAAACATAAAAATATACGTGGAGAGGTATAAAGGGCCTAAAGGAAATTCTGGCCTAAAATATAGTAAAAATTACCATAGAGTTGGTTGCCTATGGTCTATATAACTCGACCATAGGCAACCGTTGGTATGTACCAGCCATTGTATATTGTCTCGATCTACGTTTTCGCTCCTTTTTGGCACAACAGCTTGCAAATAAAAAGATAAAAAATTAATTTCTTGTTTAAAATTTATTTTATGTACAGAACTGCAGACCTAAAGCCTCGGGAATTTTCAGCTTTATGAATAACAACAAAACAGAATAAAATAATGGGAGTTATGAAACTGTTTGCTAGAAAGATATCTAAAACTATTGAACTCAAAAACAGCAAAAATAATAACTAGAACTTATGTTATTATATTATATACTATAATTTGAGTTTCTAACAAACTAATATACAACATGGACATCACAGGCAAATAAGCCAGCCAATATCTATGAAATCAAGTATAGTTATTGACTGACAGTCTGCAGTTGACTCAATTGTTTCAAAAAAATTATAAATACTAGGTCTTTGTTTCTATTATTTGATTGTGATTTTCTTTCACTCACTATAAAGGTAGACTGATAAATCTTATATCAATGAAGATTTTTTTTTTTTAAATTTTATCCATTTGTTTCTAAGACAAGGTTAAACATCGGTCTCAATAACTATAGCTTGTAATTTCCTGGTCAAAAATAAAGCTTGGAATATTAAATTTATGCTAAAACCATGCTGCTAAGTAAATTTGAGACAAAGGGTGCTGTTTTTATGGGAAATATTTTAGGATTCAATATTTATAATACTTTAAATAAATATACATATGTTATTTATGTTTTATCTTAGTCTAGATTGGAAGTTTAATTTGACGAGAGTAGGTAATAATTAATTTAAGTAATCTGTATTTACCGTTTAGATCTGTGAAAAGTGCACAAAGAAAATTTTAGAAAAAATTAAAAGTGCAGGCAATTTACAAATGGGATATGTACGCTGGTGAACCCTTAAATTGAGATCTTCGAGAAATGAATTTATACATCTTGATGTATAAGATACACATCACATACATTTATACATCTTGATGTATAAGATATATTTCAACGCGGTACAACATTGTACCGCATTGAAATGTTGAGTTAATAACTAATTTTAGTCATAAAAACAAATACTGGAATAGGCAGTTGTTTTAGAGGCCTTGATCCTCTAAAACAACTGTCAACTTTCTATTCCAGTATCTTGATTACTCAGTCCACCAACACACATCATCCGTATGTACAAACACGCACACACAAAAACCATAACATAATAATTTACCGTATTTCGCTGTACACGTTACGTCCACCTGCGCGTAAGTGTAACGGTAAACTCGAGTTTTGTTACTAAAAACTGTTAGTTTAGCATTCCTGGTGTCATTGGGTTTGCTTATAATTTAAATTTTAGTACCTTAAATACATTGATGCTACAATATTGGTGTTCATTCTGTTAGTACATAAACTAAACCAATTCGACAGCACTAAACATTTTGTAGTCCCTATCTTTTTGATAGAAATAATACTAATAATAAAAAATAAGATTTTATATCATCTAGGACCAAAGCGCATAGGAAGACAAGTAACTCGGGGTAACATCGATATATTTAGCAGTCACCTTCTGTCTCCATCATCAGACCAGCTCGACGGTTATGATACCATCGAGCTGGTCTGATCATTGCATTGCATTGTCACGAAACTTACATAAGTACCTATGGCAAATTTCAGCTCAATCCATTGAGGATAACTGACCTGAAGTTGCAAGATTTGTCCGACACATACATACATAATATTTATGTATGTGATATATATTACATGTGTACAGCCATACTGACAACACAAGTTAAAGCTTGAAATAAAAGGACACCCGTGTGACATATTATCACAATTGATTAATTTATGTACCAACAGTATATAGCTTCATAAAAGCATCGCTTATAGACATTTCGATTTATTTTGCACCGATTTACCGCAAGTTTATGAACATTTACGTAAAAAGAATTTAAATTTGGGATAAAAATAACGTTCGAGCATTTAAGCAAACCACATGACGACAAAGCACAATTTACATTTTATACAATCAAACATCATACAATATTTCATACAGTGTTCCCAATATAACCACTAAAACAGTGATAATGCAAACCAAATTGACATGCAAATAAACACTTAAGAGTAACTAAAATTCAAAGCGATGCATAGGGGAAGGGAATTTTTTTTCTCATACGATATTATTCACATAGATTTTACCATTTATTCAGACGTTTGAAGTAAACATTTAGTTGCGAGACCAAAACTCAAATTTTCATAAATTTTTGCAAAAAATGCACAAATATGAAATTTAAGATTCAGTAACAGATATTTCTAACTGTGAAAACATTAGTCAAATGAAAGGAACAGGCCATGACACATGTAAAACAATAAATACCTATAACATTATATGGGAACTTCTGATCGCCAATTGGTCCGAATTGAAAATTTTGAGCTAAACATTGTAAGCACAGTATACTTAGTGTACCTACGAACGTTGCGTTCGTAGTGGTGTGGTTATAAATCGTGTAACCAACCATCCATTGTAGGGGGCTGAAGAATACACCCGATTTAACAATCCACTGATAGAAATTGCAAGGTAGGTCAAAGCTTCGTTTGATCAATTATGGTGAGATACACTAATGTTTACCGTTTCACAAAGGAAAAAACCTCGACAAAAACTTGACTTGGACGCTGCTGTAATGAAGTTCATAATTATTATAAGTCATATGATCAGATGAAAAATATATTTTGACAATTTAAAATTAAGATATCAAGTCCTCCGGAAATTATGTATGTAAGTATTGTTTATGGTATGTTATTAACTTATAAATTCCTGACAATAAAATTTGTATTGTATTCTTTCAGAATCCCCACATACCTTCTAACAGGGCTGCTGACTGCTAAAGGTGTGGGCACACCTAACGCCTTGATGCGTTGTTGCATCGTAGGCGACGGTCGCGCGCCGTTCGTTTCGCATCGGAGTGGTTCCATTACCACTCGGTAGCCGGTTGTCGTTGTGCCGCTATGGCTAGAATAACATAAAAATAGGCTAAGGTTTTTTTTATATTTACGTGTGCTTGCTTGTGAGGTATCTGAATTTTATTCTTTAACCGTTTAGGGTAGGCTTTTGCCCACCAGTGAGAAAGTATAGTCGTCTCAGTAAGTGAGGGTAGTCGTGGATACTGCCATCAATTCTCGGCGGTAACTCCGAGTACCAGTCGCCCCGTGACCACGATCGCTGTAACGCGATGGAAACGTACGGGAAAATATAACAAAAGGTACGCCATAAATACCCGATAAGTAATCTATAGTATAGTCTCGTCAGAAAAAAACCTTTAAATTTTCCTGTTCATTCGTATTATTTTTTCGTTTTGTTGCCAAATGTTGGCATGTGTGAATATCAATAAAAACAAGGAGAAATGTCTCAGTCCACATACATCCGTTTTGAGAGAAAATATACTGAAACAGCTCCTGTGATGTGAAGAATTATGAATTATGGCTGGCTGGGACTGTAGTGTAGACCTAGGGATTGCAAAATCCGGATAGTTCTCTTAACCTGAATTATGGCTGGCTGGGACAGTAGCGTAGACCTAAACCCTTACCAAGCAAAAAAAAACTTGTTTTACATCATTACAAGATTGGTTTTCTTCTGGCAGACAATCAACAGTTACAGTGTAATTCTTAATATCCAATCTTCAATCTATTCATCGTTTTGTTAATCAACGGTCAAATATTGACACACAAATAAGTTTTACTAGCTTTTGCCATCGTCTTTGCATTTTTTCGCGAATAATAAGTAACCTTTAAGTTATTCCAGCTCTAGAACTATATAAAAAAATTCAGCCTGATCCGTTTATTACATTTGGCGTGAAGAGTTAGCAAACTTCCGATAGGCAAAGGAGAGATACATATATTGAATATTGGGAACAAGTAAACCTGTAGATTGTTTGCAACAGTCTGCAGTTACCTCAATAGTTTGATTGTAATTTTCTTTGTTAATAAATAATTGTATTGTAGTAGGTACTGACTTTAAGTAAACACACCTCGTATTCCTAGAAAGTGGACTAAGCCTCGGATAATGGTGCGGCCTTGGCGGCAAATGATGATGCGGTTCCCCGGGCGGCGGGAACAAGTTCGCATTGGAGCCTCGTCGCTGCAAGGGCGGGGGCGTAGGCTCGCAGTCCGCGCTTTGTGAAGCCCCTGGGCCTTCCATCTCGCCTTCATGCTCCTCTCGGCCGGGTGATAGCTGGGAAATTGACTTGGTGATGGGTATAGGGGATTTGGGTCTGGTTTTGTGCCATAAGACGTGTTTTCCTTGGCCTTAGCAGGTGAATCGACTTGCTGATGGGTATAATGGGGATTTGTGTACCATAAGTCACATAGTATAGTTGTTGATTTTGACCTTGGTGCTGGGGACTCGACTTGGTGGTATATGTGTTCAAGAGGATTTTCTACTTTGTGTGACACAAGTCTGATCAACTTTATAGAATATTTGCGTTCTTATTAGTCAGTAACTGGACTTGGTGAATCAGGGGATTTTGACCTTTTGGCGATTATGGTGTGTCACAAGACTTGTTATACTTTATTTATGCTATATGGTGATGGGTACAAGGGGATAAGTGCTATAAGTCTGATTTTAAATGTAGTGTATTTATTATTGGGTGATTGAGTACTAAGTTGAGTACCTAGATGGATATAACTGAGTAGAGTAAAAGCTCAGTAGAATATAACTACATGAAAACATACATATAATTTGAGTAAGGTCAGCTGGATTATTATGCAATAAATAGTAACAGACTACCTATATGAGATTCAATAAGACAATTAAGAAAAGATAGTAAATTTGGATATATATTTTACGGATATCTACGTAAAATTATTGGTTTAATGTTGCCCCGTAGAACCTACGTAATGCAGAAAGTGAATTTACAATGGCGAAATTTATCACATCTATAAAATGATTTATCAATTACCAACTATAATAGGGGCCAATAATTGAATAAATATTAACGATATCCATTAGTTAACTCCATTGTTAGTAAATTTTCTAAAGCTATAAAAAGAGAAAGTTTTGACTACGTCTCGAATTTTTATAATTATTAATGTCTTTAACCAGAAATGTATGCCCAATTTGGACTCAAAAGTGATCAGAATAAGGTTCTATCTTTACAATAAAGAATCAAATAAATGTTATCGCCGAAAACCTGATTAACAAAGAAAAAGACAGATTAGTAGAGAGCCAGACATCATGTCTTCAATTCACATATTTTAAAGTGCAAGTGCAAATTTAGTCATTATTGCAGTGAATTGAAGGTATGTTTTCGCTCTACAAGCATGATAACTAAATGATATATCTACAGTTGATGGCACGAGCTGTTATTTCTAAACTAAGCATGATTTTATGAAAAAAAAAAACAAAGAAGTCAAGTAAAAATTATATAGAGAAAACTACCAAGATGATTGTAGTTGGAATTTTTATGAATTAGGACTATGCTCAGGTCGTCATACAACTGGTTAAATTAGAGATACTACTAGTATTTTTGTAGTATCTGCTATGTATAATTTAGGCAGAGAGTGAAGTCTATAATCTAATAGAAAAAAAAATTATACACTCTAAAATTCTAATTGGAAATGTTATGGTTATACCCTCAAAATTGATTCTAATAGAAAATAAAAATTTATCATACTGGTGTATAATGGTCAAGAAATGAATTCAATCAATTCAATTTATTTATTCAGATAATTACAAAATCCAGAAATTTTCTTTCTTAGGTTAAAAGTGTGTGTTAGGTTTTTGTTGTACCTATCTAAACATTTTTCATAATTTCATAGCATAGTTTTATTTGTTGAATCTTAATGTAGTAGCATAGGGTTGCGTTTACACTGAGGGTTCATAGAACCGTTCAACTTCAACTTCTTGCCAGATGGCTCTAGTCTTGACGCAATTCCGCCAGTGTTCTTCTCATACAGACTGGGGCTTGTGTAAAAGCTAAGAGATACAAAATTTTAGTGCAGGAAGCACTGATCCTTTGTGTGCATTTTTTATTATTATTTTCAGCCTAAAATTTCCCTACCAACAGGTCGTTGATTGTATCGCTCGCAAGTGTTGCGTTTCACAGCCTTCCAACATTAGCATAGCAAAATTCTAGGACCTAGAGAATATTGCAATTATTGAAATTAAAGGAATGAATTTCAAATATATTACGCATATAATGAATATTAAATGTAATTTTTGGTCATCTATCTAGATTAGACAAGAAAATGGTGTTTATTTTTATTATATCATATATATTGTTTATTAGACAACAATTTGAATCAGCCGATTCAGTTTTTTTTGTCATGTTAGCCAATAAATTGATTTTCATTCTCTTTCTTAATTAATTACCATACGTTGTGAATCATACTTTAAAACTCGCGATTTTCGTTCTATCTACTTTTCCTCATTTCAACCCTCAGTGTAAAACCAACCAGAACTTAACTAAGTGATCTAGCCGCAAGCGTCTGGCTCTCACCTTGTTGTAATGCGCGTGCGGTCCCTGCGGCCGATGCGCGTTGCCATTGTCCGCCGTGTACGTCTTTACCTGGTGCGTGTCGGTCGCTATCGTGGATATCGCAGAGGCGGAGTGTGGAGGCATCTCCCGACGCTTCTTACTGCTCTTGTACATGTATTTTGAGGGGCGTGCTAGGCTGGAAATAGGGAGTTGAAAAGGTTTAGAGATGCACGAGAAGACACAATTAGTCTATACATCAGCTAAATTAGATGTAAAATGTAGATAAACCGCCTATACTTCCCTAAAATTTACTTTGTTGCCGTGTATTTTAATAGGCTATTTACATTCCTTGTCGAATTGAGTTCTGTCCAATAAATATAGCTAAGAATATTTGAAACTTGTTTGAGCTGTTTACAATCATTTCTCATCGAATTTCGCTGGAGTGTATAGTTTTGTTATTTTATGGAGAATTGCAATTGAATGAGAATTGGAAAAACCAGTATCTTGATGATACAGCTAATTTTGCCCGTGTGACGTTTTATGACATTCTTTATTTTGAAAATTTTCAGGCTATGTCAGCTACACTTTATAGAACACATACATCACACATATTTATACAAAACAAACACAGTGTAATGTATAAATAAATAAATGCATCACAATAATGAAAACTAACTTGCGCTGATTTTCAGAAAGAGAAACCATTGAAATTCCTCAAATTTCGTAATTTGAAAAAAAAAACACTATATACTGCAAATTGAATCGAAATGTGTTAAGTTCTTGTACATGTTTGTATGTTTAAAAAACTGCACTAAGTTCTACATCTTAGCTACAATAGTTTATAAATTTCTAACCTTAGCAGTCAATTTCACGATCATCTTGGATCTTAGGATCTTTTCAACAGTTTCAAGAACACAACCTGAGGAAAGGTAAAATTTTAGAACTGGGACTCATTTCAATCTTAGATCGGAATCTTTCATATATCCCAGAGTATTTGTTACTACTTATATAGTTCCTAATACTACTAGCACAAAACTAAGCAATGCTCTAATTATATGTATAGGAAATAAGCTTTATCTTTACAAATAAAACTTATTCCGGCTATGACTCTTGTTTAATAACTGAAAATCGTGAAATTGACTGTCTACGAACACGGTTTTTAATCTCCTTCCTTTCCGCCTTATGACATTATAATAAATAATAATGCTGGACAATCCACAGCATCATTTAGCCCCAAGCTAAGCAGAGCTTGCAGTATGGGTACAAGATTACTGATATACTTAATACAATATATTACATAGATATATATTTTTTATTAAAATATAGAAAATATTCAGAACACCCGAGACAAATATTGGCAATGTTACAAACATTTGTCCCAAGGCGGGAATCGAAACCGCAACCTCCTGCGTCGCAGGCGGACCTTGCCTGCCACGATCGGTCGTCATTCACACATCGTTCATTATATGTAGCTAAACTTTTCTTTAACCAACATAGTAGGCAAAATTATTCCACCAGACAAATTTTATTTTTTAAATTTATCTAGCTTTTTATCTGACCTTCAAAGCCAAATCTTACCTAGGAAACTGAGGCCCGCACTGCGAATAGCAGCAATTATACCAGCACCCCCTAGAATAGGGGTTGTACCCCCCTTTGAACCTTCCAGTCACCTGCTCGTTGGTGGTAGACCCCCGGCAGACCAACGCCATGTGGAAACCACTCAACCCGAATATTGGTATTGCTAGCATCGTGATAACACCCATAATAACCATACTGGAGGATTTGTTAAGGAATTTCTTGAGGTTAAAATAAAACATGCAAACTGATAGCTGTTTGGTTGACAACACGAATAAATGTGCATTAATTTTTAATCGATATTGGTGACTGCAAGTGGAAGAAATTAAGGGAGATAGAACCTTTTCCAGGGACTTTTTATAGGAAAGAAGGTGAAGGTAAAGAGGGGTCTAGTAACAGCAGCGTTAATTTTTAAGGTGGTGAATTGGTGGAAACATGAGAAGTGAAATGGAAACATTGTGAGGACATGAGGAGTGAAACGGGAACATTGTGGGGATGAGGGATGAAATGGAAACATTTTGGGAACATGAGGAATGAAATGGAAACATTTTAAGGACATGAGGAATTAATTGGAAACATTATGGGGTCCAATAACAGCATATCTCTAGGGTGGTAAATTGGTGAAGAATGAAATGGAAACAGTGCGGGTCCAGTACCAGCAATATATCTCGGGTGGTGAATTGGTGATAAAAGAGATGGTAACAGTCAATTTAGATAACTTTCCCACAGTCAGATAAATAATAGGATTGATCTAAACTAATTGAAGGCCAAAATAAATTTCTTAAAGTCGGAAGACTGGCCTTAGTAAGATTAGAAATAACCAACGAATTAAGGACCAAAAACTTTAGGAAGAAATTTTATAAACGAAATAAACACTGCTAACAAAGTAATAAATTCTGGGGAGACGACAAAAGTACGAGTTATTATAATAATATATTTTTAGTATAAACGAATAAAAGGGACATCTTAGAGACGAACGCAAATCTACAAAACGAACTTAGGCCTAACGAACCTATAAAGGCTGTACAAATTTAGGGCTGTCAACTCAACTAAATACAAAAACAGCATCTTACCTAGGATACTGTGGGCCGAACTGCGTGTAGCAACAGTTATACCAACAGCCTCTTGAGAAGGGATTGAAGCCTCCTGTGAACTTTCCCGTGACTTGTTCGTTCGTCGTCCGCCCTCGTGATACGAGCACCATGTGGAAACCCGTGAGACCGAATATAGGTATCGCTAGGAGTGCGATTATTCCCATTATTACCATTCTGGTTTATGCCGTTCAGAAAATTACGCGGGGAAACAAAATTGTACAAATATTGATAAAAAATATTGGAGGTTTGTAAAAATTTTTTAGATGATTGTAAAAAATTATAGAAATTTGTATAAAACTGACAGATTTTAAGCTGGGTCTGAGTTTGGCGGCCTGATTACTAACTATGTATTTTTACAGAAATGTTCATACATTCTTTTATCCTAAGAAATTTTTAAGAACACTTGCCCTAAAAACAGTAAGAGACGCGGATTTCATTGAAATCTATGACGTGATTCGAACCTGAGATAACATAAACACCAAATTTCGAAATCAACGAAGGGATAAGACAATTTTTTCCTTAAGAATCCTTGAACTTACGTTGTTTGCAGGTATCAGTAGGTAGGGGGTTCTTGACCACTAGCATTGTATACGACTTACTTTATTGACGAGATGTTTATACCTATATTTCAGCAAAATTAGATGTGCAATGTTTGTAAATAAACCGACCATACCTAACTTTAAATTCAATCTGTTGCCGCGTTTTTTTATCCACAATTTACAATTCTTACTTCAATAAATATTGCTTATAATTATACATATGTGAAACTCAACGCCAAACGAGCAAGTTTTAGTTTTTGTGTCGTGGTTTGTTTACAAGCATTCCACATCGTGTTTGGCTAGTGTATAGAAAACAGCATCTGCCTCGGGTTGCGGGATTTTCTGAAAACACCGCAATGGGAAATTATGTTTTGACAGTGAATTTCCTATGTTAAAACTCTTACTCTTTTGATTGAAGAAACCTATTCATGCATGACATGTGCAAATAAGGTGCAGCACCCAAAAAAGTTACATTTTTGAAAAGGATACGACACTATAGGTTTCACCTCGGTGAGATTCTTCCCATTGTAGTTCATGACGAAGTATAGACTTAGTCCGAATATACTGAGCATGTGAATCGAGAGGGATATTAGGAAGAAGAAGAAAAATCTGTAGTTCCGTCGACCTATGCAGTTGTTCACCCATGGACAGTGATGGTCGAATGTCTGAAACAAACATTTATTTGATGAGTTTTGAGACGTTAAAATTTATCAAATTCAATGAAAATAACACGTCGTTGTTACGGCATTTTCAATGGGTATTATCCATTGAAAATGCCGTAACAACGACATGTGTTATCTTCATTGAATTTGATAAATTTTAACGTCTCAAAACTCATCAAATAAATGGTTGGTGAGATATTTTTTCTACAATTCACACAGCATCATCTAGCCCCAAGCTAAGCAGAGCTTGTGTTATGAGTACTACTGAAATACTTAATACATACATACATATTTTTTATCTTAAATTTTGCCAAAATTGAGTAAGATATTTATTTTTTTATTTATTTAATTATTGCATATACATATATACATTAACATAGTTTTAGCTTAGGTGGTAGTTAGCTTAAAGGTAAGTACATGTACCCTGTAAGGGCCGCAGCAATTCATCTTATGATTATTACTATAGGTATTTAATCTATTTATTGCTACAAACAAATAAGTCGGAAAAATATAGCCAATTCTAAAGTTTTTGTATTAACAGTGTAGCCCTCGCACTCGGAGTAATATGAATTATTTAGTATAGACATGTCTGTTACAAGAATCAAAAAGATACATATTAGCACTCTCCTAAAAAACACAGAATTCCTTTTTTACTACCCTATAAAAAAGGAAATTAACAATGCTAGCTACTGCACTTTTCATAAGGAGGGCAGTGGTACACTGCTGGACGCAGGCCTCTCCCTGATAAGCGCCTTAATGCATTTCATCATATGGGTGGTAATGCCCATAATCCCCACGATGGGCATGAGGGTTGGGAATCGCAGTTCGGCGGTAAAGTTTTTCTGCTGGTGACGCTGCTATACGCACCCCCCCGGGAAATTCCCGTATTCGCCTCTTGCGAAATCCGCGGGAAGAGTTGGAATGGTGCAATTCTAAGCCGGTACCACACCCCTTACCTATATCTTTTGATTATAAGGTGTGCAATTTAATGATTGTCTATGGTTGTAAAGCGTACCTCTATACAGTGGTTGCAGACCGAGCAGTGCGAACATCGAGGCGGCCTGTAGAACTTGCATGTGACACACCATTTCATTCGAACTGTGATGCCGTTTACTTCCACGCTTTTGTACAGAGGCGCTCGAAAGTCATCCTCGCGGTCTTCGTCAGGTGGGGCTGGAATAAACTAGAGTTATTAGATACCTCATCAGGTCATATTCGTACACGCCTACGAAACATACCACACACCAAAGAAATATATCGAGATAGAAACAAATAGTTGATTTGTATTGAAACGGAGAGGGTAACAGTTTTTGTTGGTACTTTGACATCACGAGGTTAATTTAGTCATGTAAAACAAAGATATGTAGATAAAAAATGCTTTATTGCCCACATTACAAAACAATTAACAAACAAAACTTTGGTACAAAAAATGTGATAATTGGCGGTACACAACAAACGACTTGTTTGAACTATTAATATTGAGCAAATACGCATTTTTTATATATAACGTTGCACGCGGAAAGCGATTGGGAGAGGACTGGAGTTAGCGGCGAGAAACTGTGGTCCCCAGACCTCAATTTCGGCACGCGAGGTACATACATTTTTTTGCTTCTATCTCGATATATTTCTGTGCCACCCCCAAACAAGAAAGTTTTGCCATCATCACCACGCTTCGTTGGAGGATTGGTGATCGCAGTGAAGGTGGTAAAAATACACAGAAGGAAGCTGCTGCCGTTCCTCTGATAGGTTCTCTTAGTCGGCTCTTACGATATCCACGGGTTCAGCTGGCAGGTTCGATTCTAACACGGGGCGGGACCACCACGGCAGTTATAAAGAAATAAATTATGCTGGAATTTGTGACACAAAAATCATCAGCCGAATTCCACTAAATTAATCGCTTCATCATATCAATATCTCAGAAAGACACAGTTTGACATTTTAGCTTTGATGAGACACTACAGATGGAGGGTCGCGTGTCAAAGTGTCAAGGATCTATCAATCTCTCCGTGCAAACACCACTGCTCGCACTATCTTTTATAGAGTTTCTTTCATCTATGGACGATTCTGCGACGACACCATGTCATAGAAAAGCGTTTGGTTATCAGAATTGCCGATGTCGTAGACCAGTCGTTCGCCCGGGTGTTACTGGATTGAAAGTAGATCTCCACGATCTCTACTAGTGAGAGGCAGCTCTGAACCGAGATGCCTGGAGAAGTATTACGTCATGGTCAAGATCCACTTCGGTCGTTGAGCTAAATTAAGTATATTTTGCACTGTGGCCCCAAACTTAGCCTGTGTACCAGATGACTGGTAAGGTAGGTAAATACATTCCTCATACTGGTATACATATATATCACCCGAACCCAGAATGAATATAAGCAGAACATATTGTTTATCTCGCGTCGGGAATTGAATCACATCCTCTGGGCAGCTTAGGAGACATTCTGGGTCACAGAGGTCGTCAATTTGAGACTTTCAAGAATTCCAAAGAGTAGGTACAAAATTATTTCCTTCCCAGCGACCGCTTACCCGTCTGCCGAGCGATTATGTCACCCACCCTCGTCGGATTACATGCGAATCCTTGACGTCAGGGACGCTAGGACGGGGTATTCTTACTTGTGATGTCACCATCCATCAAGTTCTATTGTTCAACAACATCAAGTTCGATATATAAGTGTGAATTTTACGTAGTGAGGCCTTCGGGTGTTCCAGTCTACATCGAATGGACATCTATGTTCGTTCGTCGATTTTTGCCAGTTTAAGAACTGATTTGTTCATGATGTTTGTCTATTTTAAAGAGATTCTGGTCTGTTTTATTCATTTATTGATTGCGTCATATTATGGTACATGAAATTTGTCAGAATTTATTGACTACGTTAAAAAATACACACTATTGCAATGGGAGACGGATAGGTACTTAATTAAATAATATGGTATGAAAGTTATGTCAAATAAAATTTATCTAGAAATTAATTCTCGAAGTAACCCCTTTTATGAAAGCAATATTTGGATGAAAGCCGCAAGGACCATTTAAGATTGGCACAATCTAAAAGTAAAAGTAAAAAGATTTTTATTTGCCAGAACAGATGAGTAATGTACAGCAAATTAAAAGAATAAAAAGAAAAACTGACAAAATCGGACTCCACTCAGCATGTGCTATGGTAGAGCAGATCATACCATGGCGCTGATCTTCCGTGTCAATCTATACATCGACCGTAATTTTAATCGCCATATTCCGTCACCAGTAGTAATCAATTTTTAATATTTTAAAACTTTTATATACATCCTTTTAGATTATCATCTAGGTCGAAAGTGCTTGGGAACAAATCTAACGAACCCAAACTCGACGTGGTCAAGTCGTTTTGTTTAGGAGTTCCTATGGCCACCTTCGGTTTCCATCATCAGACCAGCTCGATGGTACCATGACATTGCATTATCCCCGAACTTACATAAGTATGCCAAATTTCAGTTTAATCGGTTGAGGATAACTCCTGGTCTAAAATTGAGTTGCAAGATTTCACCTGAACAAACATAATGTGCATAGCAAATTAAATAAAAGCTTTTAAAAACAATAATAGGTATAAGTGCAAACAAAATAATTACGGTCTAGAATAATTTCTCGACGTAACCCATAGGACATTGTTGTTGGTACTGAAAAATTATTCACCAATCGACGAAATCGAAATAAACATGAATGTCAATGGTTAATCCATAAAGATATTTGTCGTAGCTTCAGGTCAAGGTCTTTGCGATGCTAAAATAAATCTGCACATGACTTCTATTAATATGCTATTATGTCAAACAAGTATAAGAGCTATCAAGAATTATAAGTTGAATTTTATCATGAACTTGATATAAATAAATAATGTTGGACAGTCCACACAGCATCTAGCCCCAAGCTTTTAACCAGAGTTCATAGTTCATTTATTTGTGATACACTGGTATTAAAAGAATGTTGACATTTAAAATTAAGAGCACTGTGATCTGCCATTAGGCATACACATTTTGCACAATTTAGTAAAAGAACAAAAAACAATAATAATAGTGAAGCTTCTAAATACAAAGTTTTAAGGATTGAAAATAATGTGTTTACGATACTATAATTATTTATTGTACACCAGAAAAACAACATTACAGAGAGAAGTAACAAGTATAATGAGCGGCCTTATCGCTTAGAAGCGATCTCTTCCAGGCAGAGTTTGGATGGCAAGAATTGTTTATTTAAAAAAGAGCAGAGGGTGTACCCAATGTGATTTACCAGTTTGAAAATTAGTATCAACCAGTTATAACCTTTATATAAATGTTTGTATGTTTTTTGTGGAATTTTAGGATCTAAGCAACTTATTATTGCCTATTTTGTCATTCCTATGGCTAATTAGGATAGAAAATGTATCAAATTGCAAAAGCATTGAGATTAAATTTTTAAAGAGTTGTTTAAAGATATGGTCAAGTAAATGTTGTGCAATTGTAAGAATGGTGTCCAGCAGAGGACATTTGATGGGTGCATTAAGGACATGTCAATTATCAATAATTATCATGTTTACATTTTAAGTACATATGTACAATTTATGATAAACACATTAAAAGTTATCTGAAGCTAACTGACTGCATTAACATTATCTCTGAGATAACAGAATACATTCAGTATTTAATTTACTATAACTACACCAATAGAGCTATATTTTTTATTTAAATTAGTAAGGTGGTGTGAATAATATTGCCATTCTGAGAAAACAAATGTTTGATAGCCAAATATAGTGTCACTTATCTGATAATCTATAGGAAATGGCAAGTTAGTTACTTGCAAATGATACTTTATATTCGGATACATTTTTGTTTGATTTCTTTAGCAAAATGGTGTTTATTAAGCTATACATTCACTAACATTATTCAACTATAAAATCTCAAGAAGTTCTGCTTTTAAAGTCTTGTTTGGCCAGAAAATTTCCTAAAATATGTTATAGTAACAACAGTCTGCAGTTAGCTCAATTGTTTCAACTGGAAATACTAGTTTATTTTTTTTATATTATTTTATTGTTATTTTCTTTGTGAATATTGTTATTTACTATAACAATATTGACAAAGACTTTTATTATATTATTTTTTTATTTACTTTTAGATCCAAAACCCACCTAGGCGAAAGGTCACACCATATGCGTGGAGGGACCAGGGGGAGGCCTTAGCCAAGCAGTGGGCCAAACCAGGCTTAAAGTTATCTAGAAATCTAGACAACTGAAACAGACAGGGAAGGCTCAAGGCTGATAATAGAAGTGTCTATAAAACATATTCTATGTATAGTTTATCCTATGGATAAGTAATTAAAGATGGTGTAATTATTAGGTAGGACATGATGTAAATACTAGAAATAAGAATAAACTCGCTGTGCCCAAAACTACGCTGCACAAGATTAGTGTATCTTTTAAAGGGCAATGTATACGCTTCTACAACAAAACTCCTGTTGCGAGAGAGTTGCAAAAACTTTCAATAAATTAATTCAAACAAATTGACAAACATATCTTTTGTAAAAAGGCTTATTACAAAATATCAGACTATCTAGAGGATAAAAAAGCTTGGGACGGATTTTGGTCCAACTCGAAAAATAACACCTAACAGGCTTCTTTACTTTAGTCTACACAACACCATTTCCATATCAGTGTTTAATTTTAAAAATTTGACCTTTGCGACGTGTACATTTATTGTATTTAAAGAAATAAAGAATTTTTGACTTTTGTTTGAAGTAAGAGAAAAAAGAGTCAGATCAGAAAAAAACTTAGCAATAACAAAGAAGTCAAGTGCAGTTCTATGGACTTTGGAAAGATCAAACAAAGTTCATTTATGCTTGCTTTTGAGACACAGTTTAAGAAGTTTTTATGTAAGCAGCTATTAGCAAGTTGCCTGTTGCTGCAATAGTTCCCCTGTCTAGTGTCAGCCAGTGTATTGCAGTAGCACTTCAATAAACTTGGGCATAGGATATTGGGAATGAGCCTTGTTAGTTTAAATTTAAACCAATGTCTTACCTTTTGGTATGACACCCGGGTCCATGAAAGTGGCCAGCGTGAAATTGGCCAAAACAAAAAAGGTTATGACACCTTGATACGCTGGTACCCATGAGTGGTGTGAGAGGTAGTATTGACATCTGAAACATAGGAATATAATGAATGTGAATAATATAACCATGGTAACATGAATTTTATAATTGTAATATTTAGCTACAGGTAGAAACTTGAACCCATAATTATCATTTCTCGTGTTAATATTGATAAGTCTTATAAAATATGTACTAATATGTTAAACTTTTTTATTAATCCTTTCAATGACAACATAATAGGCCCATATAAGACCAACATAGAGTTTAGGCTACAAAAACTTGTGCTGCTACAAACATACATTTTCTTAGTACATATTTTTTGTGTTCTCTATATACATATATATTTCATTCTAAATTAAACTGATTCAAGCTTACAATGCTCAGAGCTTGGCTGTTAAAGGGCTAAGCTCTTTCAGAACAGAGTATTTTCTGAGATGCATTTTATGTTAGAGTTATTGGAATAGAATTGTAGGTTTTATGGGAGTATAAGCTACATGTTTAGATCATTAACAATCAAATATGAGATAGTGAAAGTAGTGAAACAGGAAATTTCCATTAGCTAAGACATAGTCTAATTGTTTTGAGGGAAACTTTGTGGATATGTGTTGTTGATGCATATGTTCTCATATCTTTAATTAAATGTATTAGTGCAAGCATGGACAGTTTTATCTGCAAGTTTTCATGGTCAGCAAACCCTAATACAATTCAAATTGACTCACAAAAAACTTGTTGAGTAAGTACTTACATTTTTATTTACTGTAACCTTAGCTTGCAGTTCTAAATCAGGTATTAGTAATGCTCACGCTCGATCAGGTAGCTTATTAGAAACAATATAATTAAATTTCATGGCAATTTCGATAGCAGCAGTTTCTGGTGGGTGAGTGTCTGGTCAGAAAGGTCATGACTAGCAAGAAAGGTGCATATTGAGAATTGACGAGCTCTAGGCTCACAGGGCTATGGTACAAGCCCAAGATATTAATAGAACCACATCAACAAGCCCATGTGAAAGTTGTCAGAACAAAAATTTGGATATATTCTTTGATCGACATTGTGTACTTACGGAAAATAGAAAAATAGGGCAGTTGTGCCCAGCAATAACGTCCAAGCGAATGTCGCGGGGATGTATCTCGTCTTGAGGTCGCATTTGGGCATATTGTGTCAATTATAATTCCATAAAAGTAAAATAAATAACTCAATTTTAGTCACTACAGATCAACATGGCCGCACCTAATAATTTGACGTGATTTTGACAGCTGCTGAGTGAAGTGAAGTTAGCCAGCAGTCATTTACCGTCATTGTGGTGGCACCTATGGGAATAGTGATGTTCAGTGACCAACTTTCTGCAAACTACCGGTTTTTGCTTTCAGGATTTTCTTTGTTTCTCAATATTTTCTTCTGTGTGGCTCCTACCAATGATCTGCGTGATGCATCAATAGTCCCATCCATTCTTCACTTTGGAGCGTCCGGTCCATCATAACAAGATGAGCGTCTGGATCATAGGGGTCAAAGTTCCTTCATCAAACAACAACCCTATTTTGATCTGAACCAGCCCAGAAGAGTTGTGTATTAGAGGCTGATAATGTAACATTTTTAAAAGTGGCAACATTTTTTTTCAGCCAATCATTGATCAATCAAAGTAAAAAAAATTAAGTATTATTTCATTCGTCTAAAACCGTCATCGATAACCCTAATTGGTGGCTTTTCATAATCATCCAGTCGAGGTTCTGTTTTATTGGCCATTTGTTTTAATTTTTCGTTACTTCCAAACAAATTTTGATATGAATCAATTTTCAGTCTCGCGGAGTAAAATGGCCGTGTAGTGTTGTTCTTGTGTTGTGTATAACTTTTTATCGTAAAACTTTTGATTATCTTTATGAAAAATTGTTTTGAAGACGTTTCTTTTATGTTTAGTTCACAGAAAATTCTGAACTATAATGTCCGATAGCACAAGCCCAAGTGTGTTGAGTCATTTGAGGCAGTATAGGTTCCAGAGAAAACCGAATGGTCTTGCTGGTCCCAGCAGTCCTGTGACAGTTACGGCTTCTTCATCGTATTCTCGTTAGTATTTTTATATCATAACAGGTTAAGATTTGTTAGAAACGAACACGCTGCACATTTTTCTCATTAGATGCTTCTATGACGAAAATGTCTGGCGTGTCGCCGTGACGGTGAGGTGCCCGTTTCAAGGTTTCGTTTTTTAACACTAAACGCTTGAAAATGGTTCTCTTAAAAGTTAATTTGGTTTGTAGTTATCAGTGGTTGATTTCTTACCAAAACATTGCATCAGCTGATCATGATGATACACAGTGGAAACATAGCCTTACAATTTTATAACCCAACTTTTTCGTTCAGCTTCAGGAATGTTTCACATAATTCGTATGAGAGATCTATCAAATTAATTTATCGATGTTTTATATTTAAAGATATTCATTTTCAGTCTGACCATAGTCAGTAGCATGATTTAGATTTAACTTTTTGTATTGAGAGAAATGTTAGGGTGTGCTTAGAATAAATCGATAAATATTTCAAATACCACTGATTTATGGTAATGGTAAATATCCACACCTACAGCAGTTTTTATGAAACCTAGCAAAATTAGTGGTATGTAGATTTCACGACGTTGCATAATAACAAGGTACAAAAAGGTATAATGTCTGTGTAGGTATTAAGCATTTTGGTGTAAACTGATGACTATGTATATACCTGTTTGTTTTATGCTTATTGGTATTGCATGACATGTAGTCCATAAAGTGATCTTCATAGTACATTAATTTAATAAAATGGACATAAAGCAGTATCTATTTCATCTCCTTATGCTTGGTTAAGATATTTTATAAGCCACCATCAGACATTAGCAAACAAAACCCAACGTCTAAAATCCGGTGGCCTATTTGTATTCTTGCTGTTAGTAAAATTTATACAAATTAATAGCCAAATCTCCCTCAACAGAAGCTCAAATCAGAATGTTGGCCCCGAACCAAGTGGTTGTCCGAGCCCCAAACCAAGTCGTCCGCGCACCTAATCAAGTGGTCCGCAATGGCGTACCGGTGGTGTACAAGCGTATTCGCGTCCCAGATTCGGATTCCGATGATGCGATGACGCCTACGAAAAAAGTGGCGCCAGAGCCAGCGATGGAACTCACCACATTGGTGAAGGAACGGAGATTCAGGAACATGGTGGAAATGTTCCCGGATATATCCCCTATTGTGAGTATTGGAGCAAGTTATGGACTCCTCAGTACTGTTCTAAGGCGATTAACAAACTGTCACGCATCACGCTCCGTGTTGCGTGTCGACGCACCTTCTCGCATACTTGCGGGAGTACGGATCTGCATCATCATGCGGGTTTTTTACGCACTCACGCGCGTAGTTGCATGTTGTGGATTGTCACGGCGGCTCTGACTCATTTCATTCAAAGCCCTTCCAAAATCCCTCACGGTACTGCGGGACGCAGTGTTCCATACCTTGCGTCTCGCCCCGCATCTACGCGCGTGAGTGCATGTTTCTCCGCGCTTGAGCGCGTGATCCGCATGAACGCGCGTGGATGCGTTTTCTGTGTGTTGAACTGTGCGTGTTTACTATACAAACAACGTTAGAAGACGCATTCACGCAACACGCAGCGTGGTGCGTTGCAGTGTGTTGATCGCCTAATTCTTTTTAGATTTTAGAAGAATTGAGATTTTAAGAAATGTTGTATGTATGTTATGTATTTGAAAGTTGAGGGTTGATTTATAAAAAGTAACCTAATTGAAGGTAGTTGATTAAAAGCCAGTTTTGGTAATGAACTCAATCATGGTGTTATCTTTTATGGTATATGCACGAATATGAACAACTTGAACAAGCAATTTTTTTTTATTATTGATAATGTTAAAGCGTTTGACCACCATCTCACTCTCCACTTGAATGAAAGACTAGAGTAAAACATAGTGAATCTCATAAGGTAATGAGTATTATCAGTAATCTCACATGGCAGTCTATTGTGCATTATCCCTGCGTGACTCCTGCTTTGCTACAACTCCATCATTATCATCATCCAGACCCACTTGAAGGAGCTGATTAGGACTTTTTGTGCTGACAGTTTGAGTGCAAAGCTTTTGCAAATTAGTTTTTACAGAAATCATACATAACAAATATCTTTAAGATATTAATGTGTTTGTGAGAAAGTTTGGATAGACAGATGTTTGTTATTTTCTTATGCCAAAACTACAAAACAGATAGTTCCGAATTTTAGAAAGATGTAGGTCTGCAGCAAAAAAATATTTATTTCCGCAAATACATATGTACATACAATAGCTGTACTTAGGTACATTTTGAAAAGCTCAAATTTTAAATTCTATATTATTATCCTACTAATATTATAAATGTCAATGTTTGTATGGATGGATGTATGGATATTTGTTACTCTTTCAAGCAAAAACTACTGAACTGATTAGGCTGAAATAACATATAGGCTATATTTTGTCCCGATAAAACGCGGGCGAAGGCGCGGGCAGCAGCTAGTATATTATAAATGTTAGTTTGTGACAATGGATGTACATATGTATGTTTGTTCCTCTTTCGCGTAAAAACTACTGAACTGATTGGGCTGAAATTTCGTATGGGTATAGTTTGGGACTAGGGTTTATGGTTTCTCGATTGGTGAAAATTTTCTCGATAAAATATTATTTTGCAAAATACATGTTTTGCACAAATTTTGCTATTTATCTCAGGAACAGCACATTTTATTTGTTGGGTTTTTGTTTTGTCAAGAAAGCTTGAAGTATTTCTTGAGTTATGTCTTTTATTTTCGATTGGTTGTTTAATTAACTTGTAATTAGATAAAAAGTCATTTTTTGCGCTTCCGCCTTTCCAAAAACGTAGGCTCTGTCCCGCTCCTATGAACGCAACATCCTATTGCTATCCTTTTTACAAAATGGCGCGCAATGCGCACTCTTAACTCGATTTGTTGTGTATTTGTTGAAAAATTGGGATCAAATTGGATTAAACTATACCTTGCTGTTCTTAAAAAACTTATCAAATTGGCATTGTAGTCTCTTCAGTAGTTGTGTAAATAAAAAAAAAACTTTTAGATGCATTATTACCAATTTAGGTACACAAAAAAAGGTCGTATTGATTTTAAAATGAAAAAGAACTTGAATTGCCTACTCTCATACATATAAATCTTCACCTTTCCGTTGTTTTTTTTTAGAAACATTGTTTTAAATTATTTTGTACAAATAAACTAACCAGTCTACTCTGCAAGCATCAAAGTAATTTATACGTTCGTATCCCACAACACTGAACTCCGAAACAGAAAGGATGCCGCCAAAGCGTGCTAAAGACAAAGAATTGAACTACTGAAATTTCTCGAGTTCTCGACTTTTCTCGACCTGAATTTCCCGGGATCGAGAACGATGGATTTCCCGGGAATTCCCGGGCATATTTGGGACCTTTTTATCCCAATAAAACGCGGCTGAAGTCAAATAGATAGTAATAGTGGAAATAAAATATATTATTGATTTTATTAATATTTGCAGATCGTACAAACATTTTTCCCAAGGCGGGAATCGAACCCGCAACCTCCTACGTCGCAGGCGGACCTTCGCCGCTCTACATCGGTCGTTCTAAACTAGTTTGTTATTATGATAATAGTCAATATACTATTATATTTTTACATTGTGTCCCAATTTATTATTTCCAGTTTGTAAAGAACACCCTAGTGAAACACAGCTGGAGCGAAGAGCGAGCTAGAGACGAACTTCTGAAGCACGACCCTGAGAGCAATGAGCGGCGCGCGCCCCCCACCACCACGTATTTCGGAGTAAAGCCAGGCAATTCTGGACAGATCAGGGTATGGCTTACTTATAAACTGTCTCCAGTGACTCGGCAATACGAAAAGAATCTTGTTCTCCGATACAAGGGTCTCTCGAGGCAGATATTTCAGATTAAAGATCGTTTATTTCTCTTAAGAACGGAACGGATAGCCTTGTTCCCCATACAAACGTACTTTCCGCTTCATTTGGAAACTATGCACCCGATCTTATTGAAATTTTCCATACGTTATCGGATGAGAAATAGGTTTTGTTTTTGAAAAAACATAATGATATTTAAATGAGAGCGAAACCAATTTTGACCACCAAAGCGAGTCATCTTCAAGCTATTTTTAATGCATGATAGACACCTTTATTCGAAAATCTGTCGCGCTGCAAACATCCTAAATATATTCAACATTATAAATAATCAAAAATATTTTTGAAATCAGTCGTTTGCTCAGAATTAATCGGAAAATACGAAAAAATATCAAAAAATGGCGGCAACACGAAGCACAGCCACATGACAGCTTCGTATTAGATAGTTAGATGCGCTTTCTCACTCATAGCGCGCCCCATTTCATTCTACGTGTAACAACAACAAATCCGCATGGGAAAATCCGTTTTTATTGAGGAGAGGTTCGTAGTCTCCTTTAGAACTAACATTCACTTACAGAGAAATCTTATTTTAATTGTATATAGTTATGTTGGGTTAAACAAACACTATTTAGGTCTATAAACATTATGGCTAGCAACGAAACCGCGCCGCCATGCATTCAATACTACATCACCAGAAAACGATTGGTCATAATACCTTTTCTTAGGCAATTAGTGTGAAGGAGAGGACACACTACAAGCTGACTCGGTGGTGCGGCGCTCGAGCTTTTAATGATAAATCGTTGGCCGTAACATGTCTTTGATGTCTTAAAATTTTGAATTACTAAGTTTTCCCCAGAGCAGAGATTCGTAAAATCTAGGAATAGAATTTCGTACGTAAGTTATCCTGCAGGTGGGTGAACCATAATACTATCGCTTTGTTATTTACAGCTGCAAGCCACAGGCCAAAGGCCTAGCATGAACATGGCACGAGAGAGCGCGCCCAAACCGAACAACATAGTTGTGGTCCGCAAGCAGCTGGCGGGTAAAGGTGGCAAGGCCCGCCGCGGCAGCAGTGGCAGTGAAGACGACGATTACGGAGTCCGGAAGGGGAAAGATGATAGGGTTTATGATAGGTAAGATGTAATTCTTGAACTATAGCCCCGCGTTACTTTTAATACAACGCGCGGCGGGAACTACAAAGTTCATAAAGTTTTCATATTGGCAAAGGCCAAAGTTGGCCGTAGGACGAATATCGACCCCTCCAACTCAACCCATGGATGTCGTAAAAGCCGACTAAGGGAACCTACCAGAGGAAGGGCAGCAGCTTCCTTCTGAGTATTTTTAAACACCAACACTGCCAAGCGTGGTGATTATGGCAAATCCCCGATGTACCGACGCAGTGGACGTTTATGGGCTGATATAATGATAATAAACACAGGCACATTAATGAAAATCCCATAACTATATCAAACTATTTTTTTTAGTTTTGTCATTCAGTGACTATGTCACTCCCATAAGAGATCAATTCTAATATCATAAATGCGAAGGTGTGTTTGTTTGTCCTTTTTTCACGCCCTAACTAAGCAACTAATATTTTTGGCATACAGTTAGTTGAAAGGATGGAGAGTACTACCTACCTAGGCTACTTTTTGTCCTGGTAAAACATCTAATTCCCATGAGACATTTACGGTAAAAAAGACCTTTTCATCCCACTAGAAATGTTAAATTCAGATTTATCGCGGTTGAAACCGCGGGGAACAGCTAGTTCTTTATAATAAGACAGGCAAAACATGATGTGATTATGATTATTTGTTGCAGTGACGACTCTGACAACGAAATAACAAATGAGCTGATCGGCGACAAGAAGAAAGTATTCGAGTTCCTGAACACGAGCCAGCACAGTGAACTGTCTTTGCTGAGCGGATGTTCTCAGAAGAAAGCTGATTGTATTATGTCGCTGAGGCCTTTCAATGGGTGGCTTGATATGGTAAGAGTTTTCTATTATAGATGGTGCACACTCTTGGTTCTAGTATCAAAGATATATTTTGTAAACAAAGACATTGATGAATAAAAATTTATACAAAAACTGACAGCAATAACAGGCGATATTAAGGTAACAGCAGGGTAATAACTGAAAACAAAAACTTCAGGAATGCTATTACACACGCGCAGTGAAAAATGCGCACATTCGATTTCGAAAATCGATGAGAAACGAATGAAAGCTGTCACTATCAACAAGCTGTCTTTAGACACACTAAACTTAAAACTAGTAGCAACCCAGACACATATTGCCAATAACAAAGAAATCAAGTCAACTTCTTGCTCTAATTCTGGTCAATTTCTCCATAGGTCGAAAAATTCAATACCACCAAAGGCCTAAGCACAGAACTGTTGAATTCCACCCAAGAATTACTAGCAACGAGAGGCAATATACAGAGGCTCATGAAGAAGTGCATTGGATTGGCTCAACAGTTGGAGGCGGCGGTGGCGGCTGGCGCGGGGAGATTGCGACAGCCTGCTATTATGGACGCCAGGTAATCTATTTGAAGAATGTTCGGACGATCGCCGGACTGACGGGTCCGATTCTTAAAATCCTTTTACTTATACATGATGTTCGGCAAAACGTTTGTCATATGAATGCAGGGGGTAGGTGGAACCAAGTGCAATAGAATAGGGTAAAAAGCCTCTCAGCTATTTGTAAGATTTCTTTAAAGTTAGAAATAATATGACGTATAATTTTTTTTTATTACCTCTGGAATGTTAACACTTACTTCTAAGGTCAATTTACGTGAGATCTACGTAAATGACAGCTATGAGCATGCACATTTTTAAAAAGTGAAAATTAAAAACTGAGTATAACTTTGTACTGAAATATAAAAAAAAGTGTTTTTCTTATCTTCCAATCCACAGAAAACTTATCTAGTTCATGGTTATTCCAACGGTGTGTATAGACCAATACAAAAGTACATAAAATACATCAAAAAATAATAGTTCATAAACAGTCGCTCTTGTATTTTCAAAATTGGTTCTTTTTTACAGCCTAAAACTAGCTCCATATCAACTCGTCGGACTGAACTGGCTAGCCGTCCTTCACAAGCAAGCTGTGTCAGGGATATTGGCTGATGAAATGGGTCTTGGAAAGACTGTGCAGGTATGAAGTTTCAAATCAGGGAGCCCCCGTTTTAACGCCTATGGGTTTAACTTTAGTTACCAACCCTAATGGGTTGTTATAAGTTTACATGTCTGTGTGCCCGTCAGTATCATTCTAACTTCCAAAAGCATGAACCGAATTTAGTATGTACTTTGAAAGAAGACTTCACCCATGGTATAAGAAAACAGATATGCTCTTCCAAGACACGATGGTCACGTTGGTGTCGCCAGGCTACGTCATCGACGCCATCGGCGAATGAGAAGACGAGTTCCTGGAATACCAGTAGCTTACAATCGTAACTCCCCGAGCTCCTGTATAAATCTGATAAAACTATGTGGTTTTGTATTTACCAATTATTTAACACATTGACTTGTATTTAACTAACGCTGTTTTGACTGATTGAACAAACCTAATTGACGATTGTAATTTTTTATTGATCTTTCAATTGATCCTTATCACATTTGTTTCCCAACTTCTACATTTTGTTGAAATACAGTGGCAACTGGACAGTGACGTCACCTGGCGACACTCCCGGAAGAGCAGACCTGCTTTCTTGGATCATGACTTTACCAAAAGGTCTTAGCTTGTCTTATTTTGGTTGATCAAAATTAGATTCCACCCTTCTTATGATGATTCAATCAAAATCCGGGGTGCATCACTGAGGCTGGGTAGTAAATGCGTTAAATTTTACATAATTCAAAAATTCACCCATTCCACATCATCAAATACCCCTGACGAGTGTGTGTGTGTGTGTGTGTGTGTATATATATATATCTCATGTTACCTATACACTTTTATATATTGTTCTGTTCCAGGTGATTTCATTCCTGGCGCATTTAAAAGAGACTGGACAAGCTAAAGGTTGTCATTTGATCGTCGTACCAGCTTCTACTCTTGGTATGTTCTTCTTATCCATTCTTGAAGCCTTTTTCCGAATACTGTCTCGTTCTTTACTGTCATGTTATCATCTATGCAATCTATTCTTCTTTGTTGTTCATATAAAGTCTATTTATGAAGGTAGGTTGATAACAGCAGGCCTACTCGGAAAAGGAAAATCGAAGTTTCTGATTCGATTTCGTGCAAAACCAACTCTTATGTCGCTTGCATAAGATTACCGTTTGCTTGAAAACGAATCAGAAACTTCGATTTCCGTTTTCCGAGTAGACCCTCAGGTTGTCATGTGATTTTTATGTAAAGTATGAGGGTACTTCTGCTATTCAGCTCCCTAGCTGCAATACAAGTCTAAATAACAACAATGTGTTTTAATTGATATCCTGGTCATAATATTTATGAAACGTATTTTGCTCTTGTAGTTTATGATTATTCATGGAGAATACCGTATATAGTTGTTATAGTATATATATATATATATATAATTAGTATGTTGAAATATATATATATAACTATATATATATATATAGTTATAGTAGTTTTCACTTAGGAAGCGTTCCGTGACACTGACAGTATAATGGACTGCGTTTCATTTCAATTGACTATGATTTTGTCAAATAAATATTTCGAAAATTCAAATAAATTTGAATGGAATTAAAAAATTATATTTCAACATACTAATTAACCTATAGAATTTCAGTACGCTACTCAAATTATCAAAAACAAAATTATAAATAGCCTCCACACGTAATAAGAAAAGAAATCATTTTCTTTATAAAGTCAGAGATAATTACTTTTGCGTAAAACGGAACGTAATAGAGATGACCAAAAATGAAACGAATCGGGAAAAATCGATGAATCGATTATTGCACATAAAAATCATAACTTACTACTTCATCATTTTTGTTTATTGAACATCTTGTTTATTTTTTATTTTACGCAAAAAATTGTTACAAACTTGCTTGAATTTAAATTTCCTACAATTTTGATTCTATCAATTTTTTCCAGGATCTATATTTTATGACTTATACCCGAACAGAGGGTGTGAATTTTTGGTTATTGCACCACTTGTTTATAATGTAACTTTACCCGAAAAAATGTTACAAAGTTGTTTAAAATCAAATTTGCTACAATTTTTGTCCATACAATTTTTTTTTCGTAGAATCGTTTTTTTTTATTTATACCTGAGAAGAGTCTTATAAAAATCGAATAAAATTATTTCGAGCACACCTTAAACCATCTCTATGAGTGTCAACCAAATTTCAAAGCGAAACGTCACGGAACGCTTCCTAAGTGAAAAAGACTATAGTTATCTAAGTTTATCAACAAGATCCTTTAGTTATAACTATTGTGAGAGACGCAAAGTTTCTATTGTGTTCTATTCTAACCAACTTTATATTTATCGCACTTAACCTTCTTATAATTTCCCGTTTCTTAAAAATTTAAATAGGCAACACAAAATATGTTAGCTTTTTTATTTCAATCGAAAAGAAAGGTACGGCAAAATATAACAAATAAGTTGTATGTTTAAATTATATAATATAAACATACAAATTATATAATAATATTCTCTGTCTATAGATAATTGGAGTTCGGAACTAGAGCGCTGGTGTCCATCGCTACGTGTCAGCAAGTACTACGGAAATCCGGAGGACAGGCGGCAGTTACGTATAGAGTATGCGCGCGGCTTGGATAAATACGACGTTGTGCTTACCACGTAAGTATGCCTTTACTTTGCAGTTTATTTAGGGATCCAGGGAAATTCTAGAAAGAACTTGCTCGGACAATAACAAAACTCTCGTTTACACTCACCAAATACATATGTCGCTGTTGTTCAAAAGGCTGGCGAATTTTGAGATTTATCCTTTCGTTGTTTTTTTATGGTTCACGCACGTAATTTCCGTAATCCAAAATGAGAGTTGTAAGAACAAATTTAAATAAAAATTCTTTTAACCTTTATTAGTGAGGTAAAAAAACTGATGCATTTTAGTTAGTGAAAAATGGAATCACCTGTCTCAATCGTAATATAAATATCATCATCATCATCAGCTACACGTCCACTGCTGGACATAGGCCTCCCCCGTACGACGCCACAAATAGCGGTCCTGAGCCGCCTCCATCCATCGACTCCCTGCGACCGCTACGATGTCGTCGGTCCATCGAGTGGATGATCTCCCATGTAGGGGGGATTTGCCATAATCACCACGCTTGGCAGGCGGATTGGTAATCGCAGTGTTGGTGTTTAAAAATACTCAGAAGGAAGCTGCTGCCCTTCCTCTGGTTCCCTTAGTCGGCTTTTACGACATCCACGGGTTGAGTTGGATAAATATAAGCAAATAATATTGCATACGCAATATTATTTTTGATAGCGTACCTACGTTAAAACAGCTTTCTAAGTAGGAGTAAAGGTTCTCGAGTAGCGACCGCGATGCAATGTGAAACGAAATGTAGGAAGAGCTCCCACTTGATGAACCGACGACATCGTAGCGGTCGCAGGGAGTCGTTGGAAGTGGGCGGGTCAGGACCGCTATTCCTGGCGTCGTTTGGGGCAGGCCTATGTTTAGCAGTGGACGTATATGGGCTGATGATGATGATGATAGATATTAAAGTACTTATCTGGACCTAATCGACAATTGTATTGATTTTTAGATACACAATGGTAAGCAGTTGTCCGGAAGAGCGGAAGATGTTCCGTATAACGCCGATGCATTATGTCATATACGACGAAGCTCATATGCTCAAGAATATGTCCACACAGCGCTACGATAATCTGCTTAAAATCAAGGTAATTTGAATCTTTATTACATTATCTTATGGTTTATTTTCTCCACGTGTAAAAAAGAGCTAAGAAAGTACATTGAAATCTTTAATTTAATTCGTATATATAATAGTAACGAGCGAGTTTCTCGTCCGTTTATTTGGTGGTCAATAACAATGTATGAATAATAAATCCTTATCCCAATGCCAAATGCGCAGACTGTATTCGTACGTACGTACACCTAATAAAAATCACACAGTACACAACGACACAAGCATAACCGAAAGACTGTGCAGTAGGAGAGCACATATGGTATAAGAAAATAAGTTATGCTCTTCCGAGACAAAATGGTCACGTGGGTGGCTTATGCTTACGTCAACGACGCCATCGGCGAATGAAATGAAATGAATAAAATGAAATAAGTTTATTTGGCACGACACAAGACATACTTAAATAAGAAACGCTAAGCTAGGAATTTACAATTCATATTTTAGAAAAACAAACAAAAAGAAAAGTATACAAATAAAATGTAAAATATAACTAAGGCTATGTTTAAGGACTATCACTTTTCACACTTCTTACTAGCATTGGTACTTCCACTGGCTGCTTGATAAACCACCGAGTGTCGAGCCAATAAGGTATTAACGCAGCATGTTGCTGATTAGGTAAGTGGGGTTACCTACTCAGCGCTGGTATTATGTTGACCCTCGTGACGAAAGTGAAAATGAGAAGACGAATTTGGTTTTCTGGTGTAGCGTAAAATCGTAACTCGCGCGCCGCCGCCGGTTGATTTGTTCTCCCTCGAAGCTGTTGTTTCTCCGCGTGAGCAGGTAGGAGTCGAACCGGTAGGGTTTGTTTTGTTTATGGTAATAAGTAAAAACACAGACGTTTTCAAGTTAGTTTAAAGCATTATACACACTAATAATGCGCAATTGCTCCATACAATCACATTGTACTGATATATGTATAACTTTCGAAGCACGCGAACCACAACGTAACGCCCTTACTAAAAGTTATTCCTAACTAACAGTACTTTTATTTGACACTCATTTTATTACTGGCCGTCGACCGCCCAAAAGTGCCCATTCTCCCTTGTAGTTTATTCACAAAGAAGCATGAGCAAGATGCAAGATCTTATAATATACGGAACCCTGGGTGCGCGAGCTGACTCGAATTTGACGTTTTGTTTTAATTATTTTCAGCCGTTAGTTTCCCACTCCTGCCGTGGCCCGTATTCCTCTAGTTTTCATATAAAAAACTAAATAAAGATAATTCTTTTCAGTCAAAACACCGTCTTCTACTAACCGGCACGCCCCTCCAGAACAATCTCCTAGAACTGATGTCCCTGCTGGCATTCGTGATGCCTCACATGTTCTCCGGGAAAACGGATGACTTGAAGAGCTTGTTCCAGAAGAATTCTGTAAGTTTCTATATCTTTTATCCTAACTTGATGTATTGTTATTTTGACAACCTTTGTGGCGCAAGGGTCGCCTGCCACGTAGGAGTGTGCGGGCTCGATTTCCGCCTTGGGAAAAATTGTTAAGATCTTCACATGTTTGTTCTGGGTTTTCTGGAAGTCTTCTATGCATAGTAAAATCAGATACGTCTATCTGATGTAAAAATATGCATGTAATGTATTAAATACATATAACAGCTAGTACCCACATAACCCAAGCTCTGCTTACTTGGGGGTTAGATGATTATATTTCCAACATATTTCCAGCTTTATGTATTATTATTTATTTATTCTTACCAGCCAAAGATCGTAGTAGCCTTACCAGCGGTATCACGGGCGTCGCACGGATCCTTTGCCGACAGGGTTGCAATAGCGACGCGGACGTTCCAATTCTCTTCTATCCAGTGGAAAAAACAATCCCATGTTGGAAATCGAACCTGCTTTACAGAAGTCATCAGAGTGTTCCAGAATTTAATTTGAAATATCAATAAGGATATCCTTATTGGCCGTGGGGCCGCGGCTTACGAATATCGACCCCTCCAACTCAACCCGAGGATGTCGTAAGAGCCGACTTAGGGAATCTACCAGAGGAAGGGCAGCAGCTTCTTTCTGAGTATTTTTCAACACCAACAGTGCGATCACCAATCCGCCTGCCAAGCGTGGTGATTATGGCAAATCCCCCCAACATGGGATACCATCCACTCGATGGACCGACAATTTTGTTCATAAAGTTTTCAAGGATTTTTGCAGTTTTTACGTCGTGATCACGAGATAAGTTCTAATCAAAATGAAAGTGCTTTGTTTCCTTTAGACCTTTGGACACGTCACAAAGTGGCCTAATATCATAAACTTTACTCTTGCAGAAATCAAAAACAACAAAGAACCCCGGCTCAGCAGACGACGAGCCTGCATTCGAGCAAAACCAGATCCTCCAAGCCAAGCGCATCATGAAACCATTCGTGTTGCGTCGGCTGAAGAGGGATGTTCTTCAAGAGCTGCCTCTGAAGACCAACCACACCGAGCTCGTGCCTATGACTGACAAGCAGAAGGACCAATATGATCAGCTGATTGCTGGCTTCAAGTCGAGAGATGGACTTGTAAGTAGCTTTTTTATTCCTTCGTCATCTCGGCCAAACTATATCTACTTCTGGACGTAAGCCGCCAAAATGCGCCATAGTGACAGGTCCTACGCAGCCCGGATACAACTATTTCAAGTGACTTCGTCACTGACTACTCGTCAGGTTTGTAGAGGTTTGCTCACGCGTTGATAACTCAAGAGACAAAATGGACGGCACCGCTCGGTAACTTTCGTGACAGAACATCTGTGTTCTGTCACGAAAGTAACCGAGTGTTGCCGTCCATACAACAAAATACGAAACGTATGTAGTATCTCTATACTCTATGCGGAATTTGATTGTGAGTGACGAGAGTGGTACACCCTCGTTTCACTCACTGCTAAACTATATTCAAAGGAGATGTTACATGAGTTTTTGCCATCACTTTATATTCTCCTCTCCAGATCCACGCAACCCAAGAACAAAGCGGTATGTCAATGATGATGGATATGCGTAAACTAGCGAACCACCCGCTACTCCTGCGTTTCCACTACCAGGGGCATCAGCTGAAGAAGATCGCGTCTCGACTGGCCAAGGACCCCACATACAAAGAGAAGAATGACCACTACGCATTCCAAGACCTGCTGTGTATGTCCGACTTTCAGATACATCAGTTGACGCTGCAGCATGCGGTGAGTTGTTTGATAATCACTTCGAAGCTTCGAACATACTCGTAAAGCAGAGAACCGCTATACAAAAATATCCTAAAGAAACCCATTCCTATGATCCAAGAAAACGAGGTCTGCTCGTATTATATTCTCTTTGGTCTGCTCCTCCGGGAGTGACACTAGGTGACGTCACTGTCCAGTTGGCACTTTATTTCAACAAAACTTAGAAGTTGGCGTTGGTATTTTTTATTTTTTTTCATGTTTGTTAGATCCTTCAAGACAGTGTTAGTTAAATACGAGATAATGTAATAAATAATTGGTAAATAAAAAACCAGATTTTATCAGATTCGTACAGGAGCTCGTGGAGTTACGATTTTACGCTACTGGTATCACCATAAAACAGATTCGTCTTCTCATTTGCCGATAGCGATGATGACGTAAGCATGTGTCACCCACGTGACCATCGTGCCTCGGAACACCATACTTTGTTTACAGCAGCTAGTTCTCTAATAACTATATTATTATGTGCTTGGACGCAGAATTCAGCTTTCTGCCTTTTACAAGCCAGGACGACTACATGTGGCCAACGTCAGCATCTGAATGTCGGTTCGATTCCCGCCAGGACCATTATTTTTATGATCTTCAAACGCTTGTTAATTTGGGTGTTATACATTTTATACCAAACAATTTATAATCAATATTTTTCCCAACAGTGCATCAGCAACCAATCCATCCCAGAAGAACTGATACTTGAATCCGGCAAGTTTCGCCACCTCGACGAGATGCTACCCCGGCTGCAGAGCGAAGGGCACCGCGTGCTGGTGTTCAGCCAGTTCACCATGATGCTGGACATCCTGGAGCCCTATCTCAACATCCGCGGGTACCGGTACCTGAGGCTGGACGGCAGTACTGCTGTTGTGGACAGGTAATGTACCGGACCGCTGGAGCACGAAAGCTATTAGAGTTGTACTGAAGGATTGGATTTGTAACGAGTATATCTGACAGAGACCCAAAGTTGTCGATATAGCTGAAAGTATTAGCAAGCTGAAGTGGCAGTGAGTTAGCTACAGATAACTGTATTTTTTACTGACTTCAAAAAAGGAGGAGGTGCTCAGTTCGGTTGTATGTTTATTAATAAAAAAAAATATGTTTGTATGATATGCGATATCTCCGCCAATTATGGACCGATTTTGAAAATTCTTTCGCTATTGTATATAGTACTAGCTGCTGCCCGCGCCTTCGCCAGCATTTTATTGGGATAAAAAATAGCCTATATGTTATTCGAGGTCCCAAACTATACCCATACCAAATTTCAGCCTTATTGGTTCAGTAGTTTTTGCGTGAAAGAGTAACAAATATACATACAAACTTTGACATTTATAATATTAGTAGGATAAACCCGAGGCGGTCCCACAAAATTTTATCCCCAGGGGATTACTGTTTATCCCGCAAAATTAAAAACAATGTAAAAGTAAGGGAATTTGAAGTAGCTCTAGCGTTTTTTAAAACACACCATTTTATTTTTATTTAAATTATTTTTCCTCTATCGTAATCGGAGAATATGTAACATCATTACATATAAAAGTATTTCTATTTATCTTATATCTATAAATGTAACTCTTGCAGAACAGAGAAAATACTTGATTCATAATTCTTATTGCACTATTGCACTTTATTGCACTAATAAAAAATACTCAAAAACATAAAACTACCCTTGAATACCGATATCTGAGATGATTGGCGTTCTCTGACCTATATTCCAGTCCACTAGTATTTACTAGTGGACTGGAATATAGGTCAGAGAACTTATCATTCACTAAGATATTTATCTTAGTGAATGATAAGTTTCACACCTTATCATAGGTAGATTAATGATTTAGAGAAAAGCTTGATGCGGCCGCGGACATTACAATAAAACCACGAATTCAGGCCTTATTCAACATAAATTACTGTCAATTTTACTACGACTTCAGGGATCTACAGATTTAAGCCTCTTTATATACTCCTCTGTTGTTGCTCCAATTAATATTAATATTTATTTTCTCTTACTTAGACAAGACCTAATAAACCAGTACAACAGTGAAGACGTATTTATATTCCTACTGTCGACGAAGGCCGGAGGACTGGGCATCAACCTCACTGCAGCTGATACCGTCATCATACACGATATAGACTTCAACCCTTATAACGATAAGCAGGCCGAAGACAGGTATGCTATCCTTCCATATTAATAATTGGTCCTTGGTCGCCTGGAAGAATTCGCTTTAAGCGATAAGGCCGCCAATTCCATTGCAGGATAAGTTGAATTATGTACTGAGTGTTTTATAGGCTACTAGCTGCTGCCCGCGCCTTCGCTCGCGTTTTATCGGGATAAAAAATAGCCTATATGTTATTCCAGGTCCCAAACTATACCCATACCAAATTTCAGCCTAATCAGTTCAGTAGTTTTTGCGTGCAAGAATAACAAATATCAATAGATCCATACATCCATCCATACAAACTTTCACATTTATAATATTAGTAGGATAGGATGAAATTATCTTTTAATAATTATATCTATTCTATTCTCACATACTTTGTTATCGCTCTCAGTGATAAGGCCGCCTTTTGTGCTGTCTTTATTTTTATTTTAGATATAAGAGTTTTTAATAAAGTATTTTTTGTGTACAGTAAATTGTTCATTCTTTCTTTTGTACATGTGCCGTGGTTTCGTATTCCTTGTTCCTTGGGTTTTCGGAAAGGCCGAAAAAATCAGGAAATCAAAGAGCTAGAGAAAACAAAACACTTTGGCGAAACAAAGGCGCCTTTGGCTCTGTGAAAGATTGGATAGGGTCAAAACGTTGGTAATGCATATCACGGTTGCCACGTCAGCTGACGACTCCATAGACGCCCTTTAGAAAAATATGGTGAAGAGAAACAACAGGATTGTTGGTGGGACCAAAACGCGACTTCTCTTATCAGTTAACATAGAATAGTTTTTGATCTATTGTTAACTATACCTAACATTATCATCCCGTTACAGATGTCACAGGATGGGTCAGACGCGTCCAGTGACGATATACCGGCTTCTCAGCGCGGGTACCATTGAGGAGGGTATCTACCAAGTCGCGCAAGAGAAACTCAACCTTGAAAAGCACGTGACTGGCGCTGATGGTATGATTTGTCTCTTAATTTTTTTAGATTTTTAACATAATTAAATAATGCTAGATAATTCACACAGCATCATCTAAGAAGAGCGATAAGTGCCTCATCTATTGATCGAGGGGTCGTCACCCCTCGAGCCGACGCACCAAGGTAATGAGGCCAAAACTCGAGGCCCCCTTCTGTAAGTCCCACAGGGCCAGAAAGAAGTTCAGTAGAAGCATCATCTAGCCCTAAAGATCCACTGCTGAAAGTGCCTTTGGGGGAGGCGACTAGGAGGGTTTTGGCATAAACACCATGTTTAGCAGGTGAATTTGTGGTCGCAGTGGAGGTGTTAAAATACACAGAAAGTAGCACCTACCCGTCCTCTGATAGGTTCCTTTTGTAATTGGCTTTTATGACATCCACGGGCTGAGTTGGACGGTTAGGTTCCATTAGTCGCCTCTTATGACATCCACGGGCTTAGTTGGACGGTTAGGTTCCATTAGTCGCCTCTTATGACATCCACGGGCTGAGTTGAACGATTAGGTTCCATAAGTCGCCTCTTATGACATCCACAGGCTGAGTTGGACGGTTAGGTTCCATTAGTCGCCTCTTATGCCATCCACGGGCTGAGTTGGACGGTTAGGTTCCATTAGTCGCCTCTTATGACATCCACAGGCTGAGTTGGACGGTTAGGTTCCATAAGTCGCCTGTTATGACATCCACAGGCTGAGTTGGACGGTTAGGTTCCATTAGTCGCCTCTTATGACATCCACGGGCTGAGTTGGACGATTAGGTTCCATAAGTCGCCTCTTATGACATCCACGGGCTGAGTTGGACGGTTAGGTTCCATTAGTCGCCTCTTATGACATCCACGGGCTGAGTTGGACGATTAGGTTCCATAAGTCGCCTCTTATGACATCCACGGGCTGAGTTGGACGGTTAGGTTCCATTAGTCGCCTCTTATGACATCCACAGGCTGAGTTGGACGGTTAGGTTCCATTAGTCGCCTCCTATCACATCCACGGGCTGAGTTGGACGGTTAGGTTTCATTAGTCGCCTCTTATGACATCCACAGGCTGAGTTGGACGGTTAGGTTCCATTAGTCGCCTCTTATGACATCCACGGGCTGAGTTGGACGATTAGGTTCCATTAGTCGCCTCCTATGACATCCACGGGCTGAGTTGGACGGTTAGGTTTCATTAGTCGCCTCTTATGACATCCACGGGCTGAGTTGGACGGTTAGGTTCCATTAGTCGCCTCTTATGACATCCACAGGCTGAGTTGGACGGTTAGGTTCCATTAGTCGCCTCCTATGACATCCACGGGCTGAGTTGGACGGTTAGGTTTCATTAGTCGCCTCTTATGACATCCACGGGCTGAGTTGGACGGTTAGGTTTCATTAGTCGCCTCTTATGACATCCACAGGCTGAGTTGAAAGGGTCTTTTGTTATTTATAAGTCTTTAAATTAGCAACTACTATTGTGGGTGTGATTTGTAATAAAAGAGTTTGTTCACTTAACTGAGTCTATTCAATACTATGAGACACAAATACATTAAATGACAATTACGATATTCTATAATCCAATATTAGAATACTCACTCACTACAGGTCTATTCTTACGCCGCGACTGCCACGCCCCACTCTAATGTTCCTCATCCTTTCCAGAAAACGAAGGAACTGACCAGAAGAGTGTTGTTCGTCTGCTATCCGCCGCGCTCGGTCTTCACTCCACCACATGAGTGTAACCAGTTTTACACAAGTGACCGTGATCTTAGATAGTTTAACACAAGTGAATGTGATTTCTGATAGTATTACACCAGTGATTGGGCACTAACTTATGGAGAATAGTAACAATTGTAAATTAAATGAGCAAGTGTAACTTTAAGGTTGAATATGCAAGTGTAAATGCTAAAGGGAGTGTATAAAAGCTTAAATCGGGAGTTATATAAAATGTAAATTGTAAAGAGTGATAGCATTCTAAGCTAGTTATGAAGCTGGCTTCAAAAGTTTAAGCTCTTATACCTAAAACTACCCAAGAACTTTTCCTACCTATTAGTTCTCTCTAAGTAACGTGCAATTTAAAATTTTGAAGCATTTGACATCCTTGTGCAGCGAGGGATTGCAAGGAATAGATGCGGGATTCTAATGGAATCGAGAAGGATTTATGCAATAAGATTTTGAGATGACAGAATGATCTATGTGGAAGAAAGATTATTTCGTATTGTTCTTGATACATTTTTTAATTATTGACGCAAGACTAATTGGTTTATACAACGACTAATATCCGTGTAATAAATTGTTTGGCACATATTTGTAAATTGTGTATAGCTTGCTTAACTCTCCTATGTGAAACAATTCGCTTTTAAATAAATGTAAGTGACGCCAATATGAGTTTTATCTTTTTAGGCACTATTCTCAGAGACTCATTACGGTTTTAAATAAATTATTTTTCAAATGAATAATTAATAAATATATTGATATCATTTGTTATACAAACGCCTTTGAGAAAACTGAGAATTGGCGCTTGACTCTATATATTAGTTATTATAATAGTTTATAATAATTTTATAATCTACAATAACTATTTGTTCCCTAAACTTTCTTATAAAGATATTCGATAAATAGGGTAAACGGAAACGTGAGCGTAAGTTATTGTTTGCTTGATAATCTTTTAGTATTTTTACTGTTTATAGAACTTTGTTAGTAAATTATTTTAGGTGCTGGTAACCTTGCTTTTAAAAACCTATAAACATTATGACCAGATCTAAAAGCACATTTAAAATCACTTATAATATTTTTCTCAAAAAGTTACATTTCTGGTTTTGAACATTAGGATAAAGAGAAAACTCGAAACTGCTCAATAATTTCTCAAAATTGGAAGTAAAATCTCCCCTTAATATAATTTTATTAAATAAATTTTAATTGATAAATAAATGGGTAAAATTATGTTAGTTTTAAAACCCCTTTATACTCAACAGTTCTAGAAATCCCAATAGGTAAGTATTCGGTTAAAATTGTATATTTTTAATAAATTTGGTATAACAAGTTCATGATATCAACCCTTATGAACAAACCACCGACTAATAATGTTAGTCCACAGAAATGTAACATTTCTGTGGTTAGTTACCCTTAATAAATCAGTTCCTTAATAAACCATCATCGTGGTAACTAAATATAGCTCATCCCGAACGAGAATGGGCTAAGTATAGAAAGGTGTCGATTCTGATGTTGCTTCTATAACACTTAAAACGTTGCCGTTCGAAAACGTTTAAAATAACTGATTAGTAAAATACAACATCGAGTGTGACACTAGTAAAGCATAACGATTCTTAATAATATACTTGCATTAAATATAGATTCTTACATAAAGCTATATCAAAGTAATATTTACTCTTCACTATAGTAGAAACGGCTGTTTGACCCCACAAGGGCTTGTTTATTTACTATGATACCTTGGATTACATTTAAATTATTATACTTAGCATTTTTTAGTCTAACTTAGATTAATATTTAGTTAATACATTCCTTAGCCAATTTTTGTTATTATTATTTCATAAATTTGAAAAATTTATGTATTTTTTGGATTGTAAAACCAATATTTTGTGAACAGACTCAAGCATTAAAGTTATTAATTTTAGTACCTTTAATTTTGATGCTTAACAAATGAGATATACTAAAATAATTTACTCTTATAGCTATCATTGTAGTTTATATAATTGCGCTGATTCTTTAAATCATCAATCGAATGGAGATCCACAAATATAAAATGTATAAAACTATTCTGAACAAAGGAATTAAAATAAAAAAAATACATAGCTTTTTTAAGTAATAAAAAAATACATAGCTTTTTTAAGTATTAAAAAAATGTTGTAATGATTAAAAAAGCTATAAAAAAAGTAGAAATTGTACAAATGTGGTGTTTGCACTTAACCTTGTATCGGCGTGTTAAATAAGTACGTATTTAAGATTTCTGGATATTGCTTTGTGAACTTATTGTCCATCGACTATTTGCTTTGTCTTCTAAGGTACCTATTATAAAAGGTTTCTCAGTCATAGAACTATATTTGGTTTTTCAGTCATAGATCTATATTTGAGTAAGGTTTACGTCATAGAAATCATTACTCATGCGTAGATCGATGACTGAGGAAGTTTTTATAATACGGGCCCAAAAGCCACTCCAACATTATATGGCCAAATTCACCACTTTAGAGTGAGTACGATTAAAGCCAAAAGAAAGTTTCTTGCAGATTTAATTTGTATCATAACAAGAGAGTTTGTTACCTAATTTAAATTTCGTGAAATAATATTGTGCGTGTATACAGTGTTATTTTAACTGGGACGGTATGGGAGCACCCATAACCAGAGGACAGAAACATTCTCAGGGCACATCAGCTCTTTTTGGTGAAAACCTATTTCATCTCCCTGATTATGGGTGCCCTACTATTGATGTTTACAAAAACGGCTATTTATCTTGATTCAAATGGTTATAGAAAATAAACTGACCTGAATTTGGTCACATAAAAAACGATTCAAATGGTTATAGAGAATAGACTGACCTTTATTGTCGCATAAAATACTAGAGAACAAATGAGTTATGGGCTAGTTAATTTTACCACTGATTATCGTTGTTCGGTGAAAGTTTCTCCTTGTAAATTTATCGACAAAAAAAACCCGTTCATCATTTACCTTGCTTTTGGATGCTAGTAAAAGTCGGTTTCATAAACATATGTATTGTAAAACAAGTAAAATTCAACTCAAATATAATAGACACAAAGCAATAATCAGTAAAATTAATAATTATAAATAACGGGTTAGTAGTATAAGACATGCCACAGGTATATTTTGATAAAACTTGACCAGAATGTAACACTGCCTTTTATTTTAGACTAATTTCATATTAGAAGGTGGGTGCTATCTCAAGCATCGCAGGAGGAACCTGGGTAAATCCAGCACAGGTCGAGATCTGGAGGGCTAATTCTGGCAATATTATCTACTCGATAAATATGGCAATGAATGTCAAAATATCGAGTGATTGCTTCGTAGGTACCAAACAAGCTTCTGAAAACTGCAACACGATATTTATCGAGGGCTTTACTTTGAAAAGATGCTCGATGAATCACGAGAATTGAGTTTTTGGCGGGACTCGATATTTATCACATGATATTGTATCCAGTGATCATAGACTTTATACCCCGTGATACTGCATATCCCCACAACCGCATGCCACTAAAATGTGCATTCAAATGTGGGCTTTAACTCGTTATGTTTAGATGTATTTTATATTGGCGGCATCAGATAACTAACAGCTCGCGAGCAACTCGCTTGAAGATTGCGGTAAGCCATTCTGTCTTTATAAAATTTATCTAACGGTTACGAATTAAGGTCCATATTTAAATGCGCTGTGCTGTACCGGTGGATGTATGTGCAATGTTATTTATTCTCAGCACTGGCTGCCACCCAGTACTTGGTGAAAATTATCTCTTGAAGTCAAATGAAAATTATCTCTTGAAGTCAGATGAAAATTATCTCTTGAAGTCAGATGAAAATTATCTCTTGAAGTCAGATGAAAATTATCTCTTGAAGTCAGATGAAAATTATCCCTGATGATGATGAAGTATGTATCATAACCAAAATCGTATAAACGTGAAACTGTAAAACGCTCTGATAGGTGCGGATTTGCTTCCCGCCGATAAATAATTTGCAGACGCTTCCGATATTGACCAGATTTTATTGATATGGACCAGTTGAGCTATCTGTAGATTCTTTGCAACAGTCTGCAGTTAGCTCAATTGTTTCAATTATAAATACTAGTTTAATTTGTTTATATTTTTTGATTGTTATTGTCTTTGTCAATAAAGACTTTATTTGCAGAAGATATCTATTTTTAAACGACTTCAAAAGAAGGAGGTTATGAATTCGTCTGTGTTTTTTTTTTGTATGTATGTTACGCGATACTCCATCAATTATGGACCGATTTTGAAAATTCTTTCACTATTGTATAGAAAACGACCTCGAAGGGGTCTTATAAAATTTTTAGCCCCAGGGGATTAGTATTTATCCAGCAAAACTTAAAATAAGTGTAAAAAGTAAGGGAATTTGAAGTCGGTTTATAGTTTTTTTAAACACGCCATAATATATACTTAAAAGTAGCTAATTTTAGTTTTTGTGTAATTCTCTACGAACAGATTATATATCAAAACAATGTATATCCAGTAAGTTTTTCTTGAACTAAATTAATACTGTAATTTTGGAAACGTTTTTTCTAAAGTTTTATTTTTGTTCTAGATGTCAAAATTCAACTAGCCTTATGAAGACTTGGCAAATGTAACAAGAGTGAGTCTAGACCTTCGTGATACACAGTCGTCGGCCACATCGTCACTTTCCTCAGGTGAGACAGAAGGTCTATCTATAGAACATTAAAAAAACTTGGGAATGGAAATTCAGAAAAAAGTTCTGCAGGGAAAAGACGCGACGGTGCAGCGGTGTTGGAATGTAAGTTACCTATGGCTTAGAGCGCCCGCCCACGGCGACTTTTTGTAGCGACGATGATGACTTGCGTTTGCATCGATACAGTCGCGATTCAGAATCGATACAGAAATGTCTGTTAACGCGCGAGCACCCCTCTCTACTCTTCGTTCCCCCGAGGTCGCGCGTTTGCATCGATACAGTCGTTATGCCGTCGCTTACAAAACGCGCGACAGCATTGCTACAGAAAGTCGCCGTGTGCGCGCGCTCTTACAATTAGTTATCTTTTTTACGATACTAAATATCGTTGTTCTTTATTACTTCAATTGAAAAGAAAATTATTATACATATTTAGTGGTGTCAATAATTTGAATCAAAAAAATAAAATAAGCATCATCAGCAACACACAATGTCCATTGCTAAATACGTCTCCCCAACCAAGGGAAGTTTTGCCATAATAGGCATGATGACCGATTTTGAGAAACTACCTAATCCGAGATATTTGTAGACATCTACTGATATATCAAAAATAAACAATCAAAGATATACAAAACAAAACCTTATTTCTGCAAAAAAAAAAGCTTATAAAATGCAATTTAAATTTCGCTCTAGCGCCAGGGGCGCGTTTATGACGTCACCGATGCACGAACATCTGATGATACAGAATTACCATAATATTGTCAAGAGAAGAAAGTCATAACCAAGGAATTTATATACTACTGCAACGTAACGGGAAAGTTCACTCGACATTTAATCCAAAAAGGATTTTGAACCTTGTTAAGGTTACTAGAAAAGGTTATTTTTTAATTCAATTTAGATTTAAGGAAAAACGGTCTCGAGAGAGACTCACTTTTCAGTCGCTGTGTCCCTTTCACACATTCGCTAGCACAATACACTGATGAAACACAAAAGGGAAGATTGGGCACTAACTCTTTGAAAGTGGAAGGCTAAAACTAGGTTACACTAGGTTCACCCACCTCAGTCATGATCGCATCAGCGTTTGTGTTGCGCGTGCTTCCTACGACGTACTTTTGTGTGATTTATTTATTGACTAAAAGACTACAGCAATGCCTTCGTGTGCGTTCACTTTGTGTCCAAAATAAAAATCAACGCCCAAGGCATCACTTTTCACACGTAAATACACAAAAACTTTAAATTTTCTGATTATTCTACTGCATTTTACGTTACTGCGTTTACCTATTGTCCTTATCATTTTCTTTTGATACTTAGGAGGCCTTTATTCCTACTTGTATCCTAGGTATATCGGTGGAGGTGTGTGCCTCCAACTACCTAAGTATAAAAAAAATGATAAGGACAATAGGTAAACGCTTATTTAAGATTTTTATGTAGTCGGATTTTAGTTTTTTATTTAAATATATATTTTTTATCACCTTTTTGCTGATAGCTTGAGAATTATTAACTTCACAAAAGCTTTAAAAACGGTTTCGGAAAGTACAAACAAAGACCTTTGCAACGATACCACACACGAGCATATTTACTAACATTGGGATTTTCGACCCTTACCCAGCTAACTCGTAAGACCCCCATTTTATCTTATGTCACATAGCCTATAACCAACGGGCTATTAAGACGAATCATACAACACCTCATTTGTTGAAATCGGACCAGTAGTTTCAGCGCTAAGTGGGAACATAAAAATCGGCTACATACATATGGTGTCAAACTTATAACTTTCGATTGTTTCAATTGTAAATACTAGTTCTATTTTGTTTCTATAGGTTATATATTAGAATCATAGTAGGCTATGATTCTAATTAACTGAATAAATAGTAATATGATTGTTTGAATTTTTATTGCTATGTGTTGTTTGAATTGCCACTTCAGTATTTTTAGACTAAAAGAAACGCAATTTCAAAAAGCATGACAGTGGAGTGTGACTTCAGCCGGTTGCCCCGCCGAATATTTTCTGTCATTTCAAAAAAAGTTTCATAACTCAACTCTTTTCTAATACAAAAGTAACAGCCTGTTTACGTCACACTTGATGGTCCCAATATGGGGACGTTTTTAATTGTTTGTGACTAAACGAATTATCAATATCTAACTTTATGATAATCTAGGTAGGTATGTTATTTAAAAAAAACTTGTTTAAAAGGATAATATAAGCAATAAAAAAATCATGATTATTCCCTGTCTTGTCCTGTTTCATTCATAAATTATGGTCGTCCTTATAGAAAGAGACACACCTCCTTAGTATTCAATCTCTTTCAGACCGCGGTTTTTGTATCAGTGATCCTTCCAGTTACGTTAGTATATAAATTCCTTGGTCAGAACTTTACCATGGTTATTATGTGCCTTTACATATTGTGACGCATGACGTCACAGTTGTGTAATGCTCTGATTGGTGTGGTGTCATGGCGGATTGCTGTATTTTGTAGTTTTATTTTATTATAATATGTAATCAATTAATCTGCAGTGTCTTTGCTTAGCGGTAGGATAGCTGCTTTATGCTTGCTCTCAAATCTTAGTCAGCCCCAGAAAAAAATATAAATAATGTATGTTAAGTCGAACACACGGTACCACGTATTGTTAATGAGTGATTCAATTATGTACATAGGCATCGGATAATTTACTATAATTAGTCGCTCCTTTCACCACGTAAGGCAACACGGCATTGTATTTGACCGACTTCAAAAGAAGAAGGTTATCAATTCGTCTGTATGTTTTTTTTAAGGTATGTTACGCGATATCTCCGCCAATTATGGACCGATTTTGAAAATTATTTTACTATTGTATAGAAAATGAGCCGGAAAATTTGTATGCTCAGGGGATTAGTATTTAAAACACAAAACTTAAAATAAGTCTAAAAGTAAGGGAATTTGAAGTCGGTTTATCGTTTTTTAAAACACGCCATATTATGTTTTGTACCGTGAACAGTTTAGTACCCTGTCGCTTTAACTTTGACTTTTAAGTTGAATTTCTTTGCTGCGTCTTTTAAACCGATTTCCAAAAAAGGAGGAAATTATGTTTTTGACGTAATTTTGGCGATTTCTCCGTCAATGTGTGAACCGATATATCTGAGCAAAGACTCATTAAAATATGTATAAGTTAATAAAAAAAATTATGGGATTAAGTATTCTCTATACTCAAAGACATTTTCAATGGTCCTTGTTTAAATACTATAATAGAGTTTTATGTGACCCTTACATAATACTTATTCCGGAGGGGTTAGAATGTGTCCCGCAAAACATAAAAAACTGTGTAAATATTAAGGAGGTTGCTTAGTTAGGCACTAGATGGCGCTGTGAAATTATATCTAATCTTGATCTTGGATCTCACACTGCTCGGCAAAGGTCTCCCTTCTCTCTTTTGTAGATTTTATTTATTTTATGGAAAACCAGTAGTAAATGCATAAAAATTTAATTAATTTACTGCATGCCATACATTTTTCGATGTATAAAAGTTTGATAGACAAGATATTTATTTATTAAAAGTTGATAGTCGCGTACAGAATCAGAATCAATAACTTTATTTCTTTAGGCTTACAAAATAAGCACTTAGACAAGTCAAATTTTATACTATAAACATAGTTATTAATATCAAATAAGAAATAAGGTTTTATTGATATTCTCTTCACTTCAATTTTTTGTCCACTAGTGGAAGAAGTGAAAAAGAAACCACTATGTAGCACATTTATAATATCTAATACATTGTTATTTTGCCTATCTAAATCTACAGTTTACATAGGTTTAAAAACTAATTAAAACTTAAACGTGATTAAAGCTAAGGATTGCTTTTTTATTTTTATTAATATTTAAGTAGGATGATATATTAACCTACACATTCGACGATTTCATAAAATTCCGGAACAGCCCTACTCCCCCGTTAATTTTACCATTCAATCCTTGGCAGTATAGGAACCAAGACACTCCGTCCAAAAGCTTAGCATAAACTGCAGTAGGCGTAGCGAAACGGAGAGTCAATTAGTAGACTAGCTGTTGCCGCAGATAAGGGTCGATTTACATTGGAGTAGACTAGCTAATCACAAAGGTGGGCGGTGTGATACAGTATTTACGCTGCAAATCCGCACTGGCCGCACCAAATCTCATACAACACTTAAAGGAGCATCCATTCGGCTCGATCGATAAATAAAATAAATAAAAAGTATTTATTTCCCAATAAAAGTTTGATGATGGTATACAGAGTATGCTTGTTTTTTGCCCACTAAAATTATTATTTATTATTATATTTATTATAGGTACTTAAATAACTAATTAGGTCCTAAACTGTTGTCGATAAAATAAGCAGTAAGTATAAAATACTCTGACCGAAAACCCAGACTGACAATTCATCGTCTCCTTGTTCTATCTAAGTTAAAAACTAAGTAACCGTACTCTACCTCGGCAGGCCCAGAGAATGTGGGTTAAGTATATTATAGTATAGTTGGTTTGGTACATATAAAATAAATTATATCAAGCGAATAGCGACTCACTGCAGAGTTCAAACGTTGTTTAGCAGGAATTTAATGTGGTCGGCTAGTTTACAGAAAATATGAATCAAAGGACAAAAGACAATAAAATCTATTTTATAAATTACGGACACAACCAACACCAACGTTTCATCATGGGATTCAACATGGGACTTCTTCAGAGTGAGAGCAGTTCGAGCCACGCGTGTTAGGCGTCACTGCGTGTATTTTTTCTTTCTATTCCTATCTGAAAACGATTTTCCACCAACCTCTGTCGATACCATCACTATGACAGAAGAGATCATGCTATAAAGATTTTAATCTGTTTGTCCTCCGAATAAACTGAAAACTGTCCAGTTTTGTGAAAATGAAAATGGTGACCATTTTCGTTTTCACGTAGTGACTATTTTCACCTCCAATATAAACCGGCCCTTGCCGCACCGCGCTCGCCCGCGTCAGTAGGCAATCCGCCCGGGCGGGCGCCACACGACCGGAATCTGCGCACGCGACGGCAAATAGTTTCAGTGAAATAAACACAGCCGACCACGACGACCCGCTAGCAAGCGCCAGATTCTGGTAAGAAATTTTACTTAGCCTAGGTACCTACTTCTGTTATATCTTTCGCGGTTCTGGTTGCCTGGTATTGATGCGTTGCAGGCGCTAGATTTTGGTGACAAGTTTACTGCTTACATATATGTTTATGTTTGCCTGGTTGGTATATTGGTTGCGATTTTTGGGCGATTTTTCGGTTGAAAAACAGGTATGGTACGTCTAAAGTGGCGCGCGTCTTTCATCGCTTGTGTAGGTATGCTATACTATTTATGTAATAATTATAAAAAACTGATTCCTTGCGACACGTCCGATTAAAGTACAAGATTGATTGATATTGATAATGCACTGAATATGTTTTCTATTATATATTATTATTTATAACTAGCTTCCGCTGGCGGCTTCGCAGGTGTTTTCCTGGATAAAATGTGGCCTCTATTTTATTCCAAAAAATGCCCTGATGTATGTAACATCAGGGCATTTTCAGTCCGATCCGTTCAATAGTTTCGGCGTGACAACATCCAAACTATCGCATTTATAGTTGTGAAGATTATCAAGTCAGAATTAGCTAAAATTAAATCCCCCTTTTTTGGGCCAGCTTATCCCCCTTTTGATTTGGGCAAGTTATTAAATTATCTTGCTTTGATTTTAGTGCGAAAATGCCGCGAAGGCGAAAACCTTAGAGCGGTCGCTCTATACTAATACATTATAGTTATTCTGTGACGATAACTATGCGTCACTGTACACAGACTATTTTAGACTGGATAAAATGAAAGTGCATCGGTCAGGGCGTAAGAGAAATAGATTTTCTTTGCTCCGGTTTCCCATTAGAAGCGACTGTACCGCTGCCCTAAATACCAGTATAGAACTTTATAGCTGGGTTTTAAAATCTTAATACTGACTTTTGCCCTTGGCTTCTCGGGTTTTTCATGTATAAAAAGCAGGCCGCTCAGTATTCATTATATCTCTAATTTTTCGAGGAAGCATACAAATCGTATAATTATTTATATTCAGTAGATTTTACAAAGAAAAACATTGTATAATGTAGACATACCAAATCTAGATAGAGTGTTAACGATAGAGGTAGAGTTTTAACTATAGATAGAGTTAGAACTAGATAGAGTTATATATAATACTAGCTCCTGCCCGCGCCTTCGCCCGCGTTTTATCGTGATAAAAAATAGCCTATATGTTATTCTAGGTCTCAAACTATACCAATACCAAATTTCAGTCTAATCGATTCAGTAGTTTTTTCAGTGGATATTTGTTACTCTTTCACGCAAAAACTACTGAACCGATTAGGCTGAAATTTGGTATGGGTATAGTTTGGGACCTGGAATAACATATAGGCTATTTTTTATCCCGATAAAACGCGGGCGAAGGCGCAGGCAGCAGCTACTATTACTTTATTTACTCGACTTCTTATCGGTGTTGTAATGCTACTAAAACTTCTTTCAATATTGATCAGTTTGGCAAATATTATTTAAACAAGTGTTTCTGTTGTTTTTGAATTCGTAATGACCTTCGTAATTATGCAACATGTTTGCTGAAGAACATATTTTTTCCCTTACATTGATAGTAATCTCTACCTGGCCTTTCCTTTTTCTCTCTTGTCTTGTCTTTTCCTCGTTTTGATTATGAAAAAGACAATTTGTTTTAATTCCTTACTCTACAGTGATATTTTCGTTACTTGCAAACTATCGTACGTTTACTATATCCAAATCCAAAAAATATGACCTCGACAGGACTTGAACCCGCAACCTCCCCCAGTACGGGAATAAGCTACCCATTGCGCAGTTTCCCAAGTGTGGTTGAACCTACCATTTTAATAATTGTTTAAAATTTCGCGATTTGTTACCATATTAAAGAGTAACTATTCCCCGCGGTTTCGCCCGCGTTAAATTCGAATTTCACATTTCTAGGGGGATAAAAAGGTATTTTTTCGCGTAAATTTCCCATGGGAATTTGATGTTTTACCATAATTCTGGTCCCCCCCAGACCAGTTTATTCGTAAAAGAATTTCCTCGCCGAATAAAAAAAAAAAAAAAAAAAAGGGCAAGAAGTTTACTCTCCATCCTTTCAACTAACTCTATGCCAAAAATCAAGTCGATTGGTTGCTTAGTTAGGGCGTGAAGGAAGGAGAAACAAACCAACACACTTTCGCATTTATAATACTCATAATAGTTAGGAATATATATACATCGGGTAGGTACGCGATAAATCTTTAATAAATATTTTTTTGCTATTTTTCCGTCATAGGTAAATTCCAACTATTACTGTAAAATAAACTGTTTACCAAATAAATAATTCATCCTCCGAGTCTTTTTCAGGTACATTTTCCCTGTCACCTATATACATTTTTGCGTAACCTCTGCGTGTACCTACTGTACCAATCAGCCTAGCAGTTCTTCCAGTACTCAATTAATTAACATCAACCGTCACTTCTTTCAATACCTACAACCGTAGCAACGTCTCTGTTTCAGAGGTGAACGACCCAAAGCAATCGTCTGTGGCCATTCGCTTCTTTTTGTTACCTAACTCAATCCTGCGTTGAAAATGTACACCGTAATGTTGTGTTAAATAGCTAAGCTAGCTGAAGAAGCATATCAGAATGTTTAAGTTGTTCGTAGTTTATTTGGTGCATCGGGTATTGTGAGTCTTGTTCTTTGTTGCATTGCTTTTAGATTTGGAAAGTTACATTTTGTTCTCATTAAAAGCTTTGCTAAGGTCACCTTCAGTTTCAAAATGCCTTTATTAAACAATCCTTACATCTAATTTATATCATAAATGTTCAATAGATAGGTATGTATGAGACACCGGTATAGCAATATTAGTTAGGTATAGTTTATTGTTGTTATCGAGATTGTTTTGCTTTTCAGCACAGGCTTCCCCCAGATTCTGCCATAGAGCATAGAGTTCGGTCAAGTGTTTTTCTCCTCCAATGTATGCCCGCTGTAAAGATGTCTCAAGTTCACCTAGTAGTACATAAGTAAGCCAGTGCAAAAGTTGGATAAGTACCTAACATGTAAAGATACATATATTCTTCGTGATTTTTTCCTCTATTTACTCCACTAATTTCTCCCTGTACACCTAAACTTAGCTGTTATGCCCCCTTCTATTCAATCTCAAATTATTCAAAGCTCAATACACAGGAAATATAACGTTTATTAGCCTGTGCGTGTGTATAAAAAAAAACGGTATTTGGTAAACTAGCATTCTAGGTTTCATGTTCGTACTTTTAGCATTTCACAGACACGTAATTAACAGTATTATCTGCAAATTTTCGGCTCGTCACACCTCGTTGGCTGGTAGATATTTCGGCAGCCATTTTGAATTGAAAATGCAACAGATATTGCTTGAACATGAAACTGGTAAAATAAGTCTTCATTTCTAAAAATTTTAAGTTGTAATGATTCTCTTTTTTTTGCTTTACAGTTATCAGATACCTAGGTAGGCAAGTAACTAGGCATACTACTTTATGGACGTTTCATAAACTCAAGAAAAATAAAAGTGCTATCGCCTAATTCTGAAACCGCCTTGACTCTAGTAGAAATCGAAGTTATCAAAGTTATAAGTTATAAGTTGAGTTGTTCATTCAGAGTGCATACGAGTGTTACAAAGCGTAGGCCATTGTGTGGGCTGCAAAAGTGGCGCGAAATGAATAGTCAGATCTTGTCGGCCATGATGGAACTTGTAATATAGACAATGCACTGCCAAACCTGTGGCGCAGTATGGCCCAACGTTTGCATACCTAACTAAACAAACGCAGGATAGTGCTCATTGGATGTAGCTGCGAAATTGTTGTTCAATCAAATACACCTTTACACTCAAATAATCACTCAATATCAGTAGAATTCAGATAATATAAATCATATAATTTTGAGTTTAATCGTTGAGTAACACTCCTAGAGGTAGATTGCGAACTCGAATACAAATATCTTGAAACTCTCGGTTCCAATCGTAGCGATTTTATTGCTGCCATCTATAGAAACTGCTAGATCCTTTTGAGTTGGTCAACTTTTTCTATTGTTGACTTTAGGTGCGGTGCATTTCAAGGCAACTTTCGTAAACTGCTTGCTTTTACTTAGCACAACATTAGTTGATTGATCGCAGCGACGAGACATCGTCATACAGTCGGTCTATTTGCATCTGAAATAGATGACATAATTTCTTTTGAAGGCCGTCTTAGTCTGCGATACGTGTTTTGTATAAAAAGAACAGTATTGCGCACCGTATAGACCCTTGCATGAGACCATTTATTGTATGTTTTTATTTTCTACGTTTGGTACTCTGTCTTCTTGCCTTCTTCAAATGCTTCTATCTCGTGTAATGAGAATGGTGTCGATTCTTTCGGCACCAAAACCTAAACTCACTATCTATCTAATAAAATAACACACCCTGCTGAGTACAGGCCTATTCCGTATCTCGCCACCCCTGGAGGTCCTGTGCCAGTCGGATCCACTGCTTCCTTAGAGCCCCACCAAAGTCGTCAGGTCGGTTAAACTCGCTACTTAGCCTAAAAATTTAGCCCTTTCTCAGTTTTTAATCGCAACATATTCAAATTAATTCATTTATTAATAAATGTATTCTTTATCTATTAATTTGTTGTTGTTTCCCGTCCGAAGCCTTCTAAAAGTCTATATAAAAACTAAATTGATATATTTATTTAACATTTCTTTAAATGTGAACAAATACATTAACAATTCTTTAAAAACAACCAATCAAACAATAAGATTTTTAGTAGTGAGTCATTGGACCTTCGTACAACGATGGGTTGGGTTTGAGCAACTGCGCAGATCTGAATCAATGTACCTATTTATAGAGTAGACAGCGTTTTCTTATAAAAATAATATAATGAACGGGTTTAAAATATAGGGCAAAAGGTCGTAGCTGTAGGTAGGTACTACATATTTTATAGCACAGACATAAACTACGTAGGTAGATAAAATATTACTTATTTCGTGAAAACTCAATGGATCACGTGTTAATAAGGGTGTTTTAAATGGGGTCTTTTCACATGTTTTAATTTGAAAGATATTTTAAATAGTATTCCTATAATCGATCTTTGGTTTTTGCAAGATAAAAAGAAAATCTCAGTAGCGTTCTTTAGTTTTTCGTCATAATTTATGTCTTTGTTTTTGTCTTGTTGGAAGGTTTGGGACATTTTGTTGACACAATACGTGGCAAGATCTGGTTCTGGTTCTGTATTCAGCCAGGGCACGACAAAGACTCATCACAACAAATCGCCCGCGCCCATTGACCTAGAACCTTGGAGACTACATGTAGCACCGGTCACACTCGAGAAGCCATACATACATTACAAACTAAACCTTCAGACAAACAAACAGAGTCCTCTATCTGACCAGAATCCTTAACAGAATCTACATCTACAGTTGAAAATATACTTTAGATGTTAGGGTATAGAGTTTATTATTTCCTAGATGGATGTAACTATGCTATGAGACATCGCAAACAGAATGATGTCATTGTGCATTCCTCCAAGTTTTCCGAGTTTTCAAATGTTTTGTTGAATATTCACGTGTTTATGCAATCATGATAATAATTTTCAATATGAATTCTCTTGTAGGTTTTTGCATAGGTCGTCGATAACATGTTCACTGAAAATAATCTTTGCTCTTCTTACATTCAGGTATTTGGATACAGTGACGTTCATAGATCGCTGACCCTCCTGACAGATTCCAAGTCTCGTATTTCGGTACATGTTATTAGTTTTGGTGCTATAATATAAAAAATGTTATTTTTATACAAAACAGCTTGCTATTTATTTAAATAAACCATCCAACTCATGCGATCACAAAGCTAGATAATGTAACAGTTATTTGGTCCTATGTCTATGTGCCTCTATAGAATAGGAAGTATCAGCACAAGAATAACAAAATCAATTTTTTTTTTAAATGGAATTTATACTTTAAGCTTTGCATTGAGAAAGTAAATCTGTCTTCATATTACCGAAATATATTAATCTCAAAATTTTTCTACGGTATTGTTAGAAATTGACTTTAAACTTAGCAGAGGGGTTTCCAATCGATGAACGCCACTTTACCTTGATGAGTCTATAGATTTTTAGTGTATTTATCCAAGAATCGGCAATAATAAATAATAATAAGTATAATAAATATTGAATATTTTAATAACAAGCTTTTTATATCTTCTAGGACCAAAGTTCTTGGGAAGACAAATTCAAGGAACCCAAATAAGCTTTATATCATGATTAAGTCGTTTCATTTAGGAGTTCCTTTGGCCACCTTTGGTTTCCATCATCAGACATGTCATGGTACCATCGAGCTGGTCGCAAGCATTGTCACCGAACTTACATAAGTATATAGCAAATTTAAACTCAATCGGTTGAGGATAACATGTCCAAAATTCAATTGCACAATTTGTCTCACCAAAACTAACAAAGCAAAGAGAATTAAAATTAGAGCTAGTATTTACAAGTGTTGGCAGCTTATATTAGTCATTTTATTCGTCTCCAGCTTGTAAAAATAACGTGAGATATGATCATCATCATCCCATACACGTCCACTGCTGGACATAGGCCTCCCCCGTACGACGCCACAAATAGCGGTCCTGAGCCGCCTCCATCCATCGACTCCCTGCGACCGCTACGATGTCGTCGGTCCATCGAGTGGATGGTCTCCCATATGTAGGGGGGGATTTGCCATAATCACCACGCTTGGCAGGCGGATTGGTGATCGCAGTGTTGGTGTTTAAAAATACTCAGAAGGAAGCTGCTGCCCTTCCTCTGGTAGGTTCCCTTAGTTGACTTTTACGACATCCACGGGTTGAGTTGAAGGGGTCGATATTCGTATGCCGTGACCCCACGGCTTGGCACGGGTGAGATATGATAGGATAGGTATTCTTTTTTGTAAAAATATCAATTCCAATCATCCCTATTATCTTCTTTGAATTTCTAAAGCTGATTTTATTTGTTACAGTGAAAATATACGAGTAAAGAGAAAAATTCTCTAGTGCAGACGAAACGACAGCAGCACACAACGAGAGAGCGGTAAGCTAAAATATTTTATTTAGAAAATAGAAAATATATTATTGAGAAAACGAACATTTTCCGGTAGTAGGCAAATGGTGGTATTAGACACAAAAGTAAATAAATAAATTATTAACAAAGAAAATTACAATGAAATAATAAAAACAAATTAGAGCTAGTATTTACAAGTGTTGGAAGCTTATATTAGTCATTTTATTCGTGTCCAGCCCATCCCGTTTGCAAACACGATCTTAATTTGTCACTGCGTGCGCATTTAAAGTTTTTGCTTTTAGAGATTACTGTTACTTTATTTTATGTTAAACTTATCACTTTTGTGAAGTTTTCATTCATAAATATCTTTGTTGAGATAAAATATGTTGGATTCTAGAACCGAATTGAATACAACAACTTTAGACAAAACTGTAACACGAAGATAAAAGGTGTTTCGAATCTGTAGCAGCGGCAGTTCATTGCTCCGACGTAATTCAGTTTATTTTTACCTGTAACACTATCGACTCTCTCGGCAGCATGATAACATGCGGCTAATGACGATGATGACCTTATTATGAATCTAGTTGTAATTTCGAAAGAAATAAAGGCGATTTTGATTGCGTTTCCGAACCTTGATCCAGGTAAAGCTTATGTCAGAAAAACCAAACATATAAATCTGATTTTAGTAAATAATAAATCCAAAAGGATATGATCTATGTCTGAAAGTTGTGTATGAAATCAATATAAGAGCTGCTAATATCAGTATATAATCAGTGAAATAACGAATAAGTCTTAACTGAAGCGCAGAGAACACTGCCGAAAATCTATTTAAGAAATGGGGGCAACGCTTGATACATTCGTCTCGAACTAATATCAGTCGATTTTGCTTTTGCGTTTTAAGCTTTGTTGTGTCTAGTTTTTAGGGTTTTAGTTTTAAATTAGAACTCAAATAAGTGTAAGTTAATATTGCACCTACTACTTATGAAGGTATCTCAAAGAAGTCAAAAGTCGCTTCCGGCTGGTATTGATGATTGGATCAGTTGATCTAACTGTAGATTGTTTGTAACACTCTTGCAGTTAGCTCAATTGTTTCAATTTTAAATACTAGTTCTAAATTCTAACTGGTTTCTATTATTTGATCATAATTTTCTTCGTCTCTAGCTAACTTTTGTCTCTCTAAAGATGTTATAAAACACAAGAAGTCAAAAGTATAAATCCTATTTTGGTACTTTTAATGATTGATTACCAAACACTGACAAATTCAGGATTTTTATCTATTTGAAGTTATAAAATTTATTTTAACGTTACGGTGGAAGGTCTCCCTAATATCAGAGAGAGCACAGAGTGGTCCTCTATTGTACGCGTAATACCATAGTAATGCCGATATAATTGGCTGTTTCCTTTTTTTGTACGCCTAACGCGAAGTTTTTGGAACCGGTTTGTGCTCTTTCTACACGTTACTAAGCGTAGCCGGGTTTAGATACGATCATAATAACGTACCTATCACAATGCTTTATTTAATGTTGCTACTTAGTTAGTACTTATCTATAGAAATATATGTAGCTAGATGATAGCTACATACGAATATCATACAGCTATAGAATTCAACGTGAGAACCATTTGCATTTGCCTTGGTTCTCACAAAAAGCTGTAAAGCATTTGCTTTACAGCTTTTGGGATGCTTTTGTCTAAATGCCTGTTTTGAGTGGTGTGGTGTCTCACAGGGAAAGGCATTGGGACCTCTACTATTATTTGCCCATGATTTGAGTTAAAATATGCCTTTGGGTCCGTATAGTTGTGGATTATGCTAATTTTGTATTCAATGTTTCAGTATGCATGCGTTTTGGTTGTAAGAACGTTTGTTTTTCTTTGTTCCAGATTAGGGTTCATAGAACCCGAACGAAAACGATACGAGATTGGCGCTGTAATCTCAGCCCCTCGAAAATTTAATCGCTCGGTGACTGCCAGGCATCAAACCTGCACTGCTCTATTTAGTCGTATCAAAACGAAAACTCGAAACACCCTCTATCAGTGGCCACGACAGAAGGGTTTTATACAATTTATATATGCATATATAAATCGGAGAAAGTGATCTCTAAGTGACGTCACAATAAAATATTGTGATTATAAAATAACTTATTATAAAGTAAATAATCTGCTTCGCTTATAAAAGCGCATTTTTTCGTATTGCCCGTATATAGGACTTATGTAAATATTAGGTGTGTGTAAAGTAACTATAATACTAGTCATTTATCTAGTGTATTTATTGATGTTTATAATTTTTAAATTATGATAAAGATCCGATATTTATTTTCCAAATAAATAATTGCTCGAGTGCATTAACCAAAGACCGCGGGTAGAGATAGACAATAACAAATCAAAAATCAAGCGTGAAAGTAATCTGATCATAGATAAAATAGACTATCAGTCGACCAACGACCAATCGTAGAAGAGTATATACCGACCACAAACAAAATAAACTGAGAATTCAAAATGCAAGCACAAGTAGGAGTGGGTTCTAACGAGCTGCAAAGAAGCTACAGGATGCAAGACTTCGCCTCTCCCGGCGTCATCATGAGGGAACGGAGCTTCATCCGTCCGCAGTCTCATCATAACATGCATCATAACCAGGTGAGCGCAGAAAAAAGGCAGGCAGGATACTCTACATTATTTTATTACAACATAAATAAATTAACAATGTGGGCGAACTAGAAAATTTCAATAGGTTACTCCTACGTTATGTGCAATGCACCTCAACTTGTGTCGAACCTTGATCAAACCCACATCAAACCATAGCCCAAAGCACAAATAAAGTAGACTATTACCCACAGACATGATAGAGCTGCGCTGCGCCTTAGATTTCTGTGCTATTACCAAACGCATGAATTAGCAATCTCTTTAGATGTTATTGAACTTTCTTTTCAGAGGCCGATAAAAACCTCTTTGTTTGGAAACTGTTGCAAATCGAAAGCGATGAATTTTATTTTGTAACATTACCAAACTTTTTAGTGGAATTTAAATTTTACGTAAAAGTAGAGCTTGCTGCTGTTAAAGAATAATCGAATATTTTTGGTGTAAAAATATATTGGATGGAAAATTATTTTAAATATTTACCTACGTTACGAAAGATCCACATCAGTTATCACATTTCATTTGTATTGTTGATATATACGTAACACATTTAATTACCATGCTGTCTGGGTGAAGTGCAAATTGCACAATATATAATATTGTACCTATATATAATATTATTTTCAGTAAATAAAATGTAGTAGCATGCAATACTATAAATGTTGGTGTTTAATATTTTGCGGTGTTCTGCATAATATTTCACAATCATTAGCTATGGGTATTGCAGCTTAAAATTAAACGGTACTGAGTTCTGGGTTAAAAAATTTGTTTATTTTTTTTAAACTATAAAAATTAAAAAGCTATGATGAGATCATAGCTTTTTAATTTTTATTTAGGAAGTAACTGAATAAATGATTATAAATTATAATGATTACCCACAACGTTACTGTTAAATCTTTTTTAATTTTTTCAGTTTCTGAACAATGGGAAACGTCGTAGTATGATTCTTACCAACGCCAAAGGAAAACCTACCCTTGAAATCTACAGGCCACCAGGTAATTAAACAATTCGTTGTATCAGCAACTTTTCCTTCATGGTCATCTCCTCTACAGTTTATTCTCATCTCTCTTCTCTTATTTCAATTTGCCAATTTTTACCACATTATTTCCCATTTTAACCGTTTAAATCGAACTATATTTAATTTAATTACACAATCGATTCGATTGCGATCTCGATTATTTTTCATCCCGGGAATGTAGCTGGTTTGGACGTCACTACGCGTAAATGGCGCCAAAATTTAAAAATAAACAAACTTCATATTTGGAACAGCATGTCGACAGTCTGATGTTTGCAGCGGCGGATTGTGTTTGTTTGTGTCGCGTATGTGATTTCCGTGAAGTATTGTGAATTTGTGAAAATGTCTCGGTGTATCGTGAAGCAGTCTTTGTCTCAGCCGGTAGGGCCGGTGGCGGTGGCGCCCACGGTTGTTTCTCTACCGTCGGTGGTGACTCTGCCTTCGGTGGTCTCTGTGGCGAGTGTCGTGTCGGTGGCGGCTCAGGTGACGCCAGTCGCGGTGTCGGTTACCGCCGCGCCCGTGACTCCGGTATCTGCGGCCGTGACGCCGGCGATCGTGCCTAGTGTGGCGGTTACTACTCAACCGGTTTCAGAAGCTGCAACTAGCGCAGGTCTGTTATCTATATTTTTCATCAGCATCTCAGCCGAAAGTAGTTCACTAGACACTGAATTTTCTAAAGATCTCTACAACCACAACGGTCCTCTGCAGCTTGTCTTGAACGAAACCAGATTCATATATTTTCTTTTGACTCCACATACCAACTTAAGTTTGCTCATCTTTTTTTGCTGTTGAATCACCGATTCAACAATATTTGGTCGCAGTTTCGTCAGCTATAATGTATTACAGCTCCTGAATCAACTTTCCTACTTCTAACAAGCCAGTCAAATTATAGTTATTTGTCAAGTAAATCTTCACGAAAGCCTGCTCATCCACCGCAACGCACGTGCTTCACGCTTCGTGATTGCGGTTACCCGATTAGAAGTTGTCGATTAGCCGTGGCATCTGTTGGGATTGACAATGTGAGACATCAGTCAGAACATTCGTGGAGTCCTGTTGGAGATTCATTATGCGGGCTATCATTCAGAATTTGTGTTTTGGGTTTGTTTAGAAGAATAATAAACTAAAAAGGTAGGTTAAGATAATTTTTATTGGTTTACAAAACACAAGAAAATAAAATAGGTAGTAAAAAAGGATTAGAGAGCAAAAAAACAGTGTGACCAAAAAGCTGCCACTCAGCGTGTGCTGCACTGCAGGAGCGCGGGGAGCAATTGTAGGGCTGGTCTTCCGTGGCACCTTAAAACAAAGGAAGTCCTTAAAAGTTCTTGCAGATCTCTTACAAATATGCCTAAAACGTCCTGATGTGGGGCAACAGCGTCCCCCTGATCATGGGGTCAAATCATGGGGTTCAATTCTGCCTGAGCCAGCGCCAACTCGGTCTACATAGGCATTTTATTGATCTTGAACGACAAGTATGTCCACAAACAGAGCAACAACTACAATCTACAAGTTTTCCTAATTTTCTGTTGAATCGTCAGAGCTGTTTGATCGCAATTCCAAAAATACCTTCCAAATCAAGGTCTCTGCCGAATCAATATCATATCGCGTGTTTTACAGATGTTGTACATCAATCCTATTAGAGAACCTCGTATTAATTTTATTCTCTTACGCATGCGATCTAAAGGTTGGCCTGTTTTTATTTATCTTATTAGTTTCATTAAAGCTCTCTCATATCCAAAATTAACCATTCGTCTCTAGACATACGGACTGCATTTCAACTGCTCTCCAACTGCAAATTTGCAGTTTGAATGCAGTTAGTACGACTGCGATAAAAAAACAGCAAACCAACCGTGCAGCCCGATTGTAGTCGCTGTGTACTTGGCGTGTTGTGCAGTTCTATCGAATGAACGTTGGAACTGCACGCCAACTGCACACCTGTTTTATCTGCATTCAAACTGCAAAGCAGTCGGAGTGCAATTAAAATTTAGACCGTCTGTCTAGCCTCCAGGTCTAGTGCCTTACTCCTTCGCAGTCGGGCAAATTGCGCCTTTTCATTCAAAAATTGAAAGATCTTGATTCTAACTTGTCGTCTGCTGATGACTCTTAGTTCCTTCCTATCTACGACTACTAATAGAGAGAACTCCTGATCTTGGTTGGAAATTGGAAAGAAAAACTGCACATGTCTATTCCCAGTTCCAACCGATGTGGCGACGCTGGCGAAGGTGCGCCTGCGACGCAGCCGCTGGAGGTTGTGGGTACGATTCCCACCTTAGGATAAATAGGTATACATATACGATCTAATAATAATTCTATCTGCATATATGTTATGGGTTTTTCTATCTTAATTTTTTTTTATCTGTAATGCAATGTAATAAGTATATCACTTATCTAGTACCCAAGTAGTAAATAATACCAGCTCTTACTACTTTAGGGATAGATGATGCTATGTGGATTATCCAGCAGGCCTTATGATAGCCCAGATGGTGTACTATTCGACCTTGCAGTTTGTTATTATTAGATATAAATCAAATATCCTCGCATTTCTCCAGCTGAGTGATTAAGTTGCGTTATTTTTGGCCAGTCACGTCAGATTTGTTTGGCCGTGTTCCATTATTATTCATTGAACGGTATTCACGCATTATTTCCGGCGGCGGTGGCGCGGCGGTGTACCTTCCGGGGAGCTGAGAACAATAGTATAGACAGACTGTCAAAGACAGTATAAGCATACTCTAGCTGCCCCCCCTAGAATTAACACCCTAGACGGTTTTATCTTAGCAGAAAACTTACATACAGCGCGTGTGGTATTGAAGTTATAATTTTTCACGCATTCGATCACATGTCAATGTATGATCATTGTCCCAGTTAATAATAGGGGAAAGTACTTAGGTCGTCTCTACGATCGTAGAGACACCTCCAAATACTCAAAGGAAACTGAAATCTGATGAAACCCGTCTCAAATCGCGATGTTTTGAGCGTTCTCAATGAAAATCTGTCAAAAATTAATCTTAGATATGTATGTGCTTAAATCTGAGTTGCGTTTGAATATCCTGAGGAGCGGAAACTACGATTCCCCTTTCATTGGTACATTCCTGACAAAAATGTCAATTATATTCTTTACGTTCTAAGTTACTAATTTTATATACATATATAAAATATTACTACATACATATGTAGTAATATTTTAGGCATAATATTTATTATGCCTAAAATATTAAGCCGTGGGGCCGCGGCGTACGAATATCGACCCCTCCAACTCAACCCGTGGATGTCGTAAAAGCCGACTAAGGGAACCTACCAGAGGAAGGGCAGCAGCTTCCTTCTGAGTATTTTTAAACACCAACACTGCGATCACCAATCCGCCTGCCAAGCGTGGTGATTATGGCAAATCCCCCCTACATGGGAGACCATCCACTCGATGGACCGACATCGTAGCGGTCGCAAGGAGTCGATGGATGGAGGCAGCTTAGGACCGCTATTTGTGGCGTCGTACGGGGGAGGCCTATGTCCAGCAGTGGACGTGTATGGGCTGATGATGATGATGATTTATTATGAGTATTTTTATTTATTAAACCTACATTAGCACACAGATCCCCTAGTACTATCCAACGATCCATCCACGGTTGTCTGGTAGAGATCGCTCTCAAGCGATAAGACCGCGACGTGTAACTTAATTTTAAAAGTAGTTTTTTTTTTGTATTTTTGTTTTTACCAAATAAGTGTGTAATAAAGATTTTTCTATCTACGTTAGTAGCCGCCTGTCAGATAAATACAGCACCCGTTACAATTTATATAGTTATCAGACGACATAAAATTTACAGGCATGGCAAGCCTGTAAATTTTATTACCTACTTATACTGGTAATTTTAAAAGCCCGCGCTCAAAAGCCAGTGACATCCATCACATCACGACAAGCTTTACCTTCATCTCATAGTACTCTTAAGCACATTTCTGTACTTTCCAATCACCCTCTTCTCTTGACGAGCGATGTTGACCACCAGGTGTCCGCACAGACGGTGTCAATGCTGCCACCACTACGGCGGCCACCACTGCTGCTGGGAAGCTGAATGTGCATGCTAAGGAGTTCACTATGGCCAAGCCGAACGACCTGCATAATAGGTAAGTGGTTTTTGTACACCGCGTAAGCGTAGACCGCCAGGGGGCCAATTCTGCGTATCACATGATACTTTATCGAGTGATACTCATTATTAGGGGAATAAATATATCATGTGATAAATATCGAGTACCGCCAAGAACTGCATTCTCGCGCGACATATCGAGAAACTCATGAAGAAAAAACCAATTGCAAATTTTGAGAACACGCTTGTTTATCTCTCGATATTTGGACAGTTTATAGCCATATTTATCGAGTAGATTATATTGCCAGAATTGCCCTCCTGAGGCCGAATTCTGCTATCCAATAGCTTTACTATGACAATATTACTGTGGCAGGATCGTTCATACATAAGTATATGAAAGAAACTTTAGATAAATAAAAAACATTTATTTCAGACCCGTAATAGATAGATCCATCGATCTATCTAGAGTTTCGTGGCAGAGAGATCGATGTGTCGAAATATGGACCATAAAGTCCTCTAAATGTTCAACCATGCGGTGTAAGCCTCACGCATATGGTTTATACGACCAATACGCTGGAGATAGATGTAGACCTGGCAGCAGCTCTGCATCTATCACAGGATAAAAAAAACGGCAAAGATTGAAAACGTTAAATCTTTCCGCTCAGTTGCTCTTTGGCACGGTCGCTGATTCAGGCCATAGCATCTGAGCATGACAAACATAAACAATAATGATTTGCAACAGTTTTATCTTCTCTTCTTGAACATTTTGGCATAGAACTTTAAAATTTTTAGAGGAAACGGAACTACATAATCCTATATACATGTACACAAGGTGGGTACATATTATACAGTGTTTCGATGAATTTAGGTACCACTTAGTTTTTGAGTGCCGAATATGTATTTAAAAGATGATTTCATTTGCTGCTGCAAAGCGACCTTGTGTACAAAAAGGTATATTTATTTGATTGCACTTTAGCATCTCGACATTTACTAGAATCTGAGATGTTAGCTCAAATCGTTTTGGTAGAAGTCTGGGTGCAATTCACACCTACACAAGTTGTGATGTAATCGAGGCGCTGTTCGTCATCACTGGCCAGGAGTGGAGTGACACGTTCCATTTGGCAAATGTCGATCAGGAATCAGAGATCTTGCCTTTGCAGCATGACGAACGATGAACCTTTTCGCATTAAGATTTTCCACAGTGATAAAATCTGAGGATGGTTAATAAAACTTGAAAATAAACAAATTAAATCGAAGAGACGAAAAAGTAATCGAGTGAGTGAGCGTCAAACATCAGTCTATATTGGTCTGAAAAATTTGGATTTGACCTTGCATACACTGTTGTTTCTCATCAACGGGAGTAACGTAACCGGCAGTGATGTCGTTGGTTGGCCCTCATCCAATTGAGCCAAACAAAAATTTTACAAGATAACACGTAGAGATGTCCCACGCGTATTTGCGACGTTGCCACCGTAGTATCAATTGTGAGGTTTTTGTTATCACTTTGTTCTCGAGTGCGGTGACGCTAGCACGCCCGCGCGCGCCGAAACGGGTCTAAGAGACGCCCAGCGCAGTGTGCGCACGCGCCGGGAGACGCACGGAGTTCCCGACACGGACGCAAACATCGAAATAAACGCGAACGCCTCCGAACGAAACACAACACAACCGAACGCTGTATTTATAATTCTAAGTCCCTCGATAGTGTAGCTAATCTGATCAAAAGCTGATGCAAAGTGAATGCTAAAGCTCTGGGAACGGCACGGGAACAGGCTTCTATTAATAAAGGAACGACGAATGGGAAGACGTAGTTCCTTTACATTGCCAAGTTTGCGCTGAGATTTGCATCGAGCTTGAAGAATGTGATAAATTTTATTGTTGCTCATGTAAACATTGAATTTATTTGCATAGTAGTGTGTGATTCTATAGTGAGATAGAGCTGTTTTTACATATAAGAATAAATTATTATTAAACGTGAAAATGGTGCGTGGGAGATACTCTACTTCCGACATGTAAGTTTACAACAAAACCTACCCATTTTTCGGAGTTTCATAAAAACCCTCATTTAAAAAGACCTTAAAATTTAAAACGAATGTAACAAAGAATCTGTAAAAGTATTCGCGGCCGAGTAATATTTTCGGGCACTCGTTGCCAAAAATTTGATGTAATTTGTAAAATTTTCTAAAATAATACTACCTACTCATCATTCACAAGCTGCAGTGTTTTGATAGTCTGCGACTTGTTTCTGTGTCGTAGTCATAACAATTCGGGATTATTTTGATTACATGTGTTTATTACAATGGTTATAGGTACCGGAACGCCGTTTTAGTTCATCTTGTTTTCAAAATAAACTGTCGCCGTAGTCCTGTATGAACTATAAGAACGGCATTCAATCCAGTCACGATTGTTTTCGAAGCTCGTTAATGCAGGGGGGGCAATTCTACGTATCACGTGTCTATTATCGAGTGATACTCATTATCACGGGATAAAAATATCATGTGATAAATATCGAATACCGCCAAAAACTGCATTCTCGTGCGACATAACGAGCAACTCATCAAAGAAAAACCCTCGATAACTATCGAATTGCAGATTTTCAGAATACGCTTGTTTATCACTAGATATTTTGACAGTTCCTGCCATATTTATCGAATAAATATACATATTGCCAGAATTGCCCTCGAGGTGTGATTTAATTTCCTGCAAAATATAGTGGCTTGAATTACCTGCCCTTTAGATAAAGTTTTTTTTTGCCTTATTCGCATCAACCATGAAAAAATTTCTCAAAAATATTCTTAAAAATGTTCTCCGTACAATAACTACTTTCTTTTTATCAATTTTGACATCGTTTCATCTTCCTATCTTATCTGCCGAAGCCTTTAAGTCTATTGACATTCTACTTACGTAAACTATGTCATTGGATAGTGCCCTTTCTTTTAGTTTCCGTGTTTGTTTACAACTAACCTAACCTTTTAAAACATGCTTATTTTCGGTGCTTTATGTATGATACTAAACTGACTTACCTATCTCTATTATTTTACCTACCTACATCTGTTTTATCTTATCACACAGTTCAATATTACATTTAATATTTCCTTTTTAGAAGCCTCATCTGCAAAATTTTTATATAATTGTAATCTCTTTAACTTTGTTTCTTTAAAAAAGGAGTCCTTAAATAGCGAGAGTAAGTAACCTTATTGACCCATCTGACTTGCCTGTTTGCACCCTGTGGGGATAATCTCTTCTTTAATGCTGTGCAGTTCCAAATGGTGGTGAATTTTGATATTATTCAGTTTGATGTATGATTTCGCTCAGTTTATTCGTTTCGTTGCTGTTAATCCATGCGTCATAATTATCAATCATTGCGCCGTATTGTGTTGTTGTCCCTGTTGTTCCAAGGTCACCGTTTGTTGTCCGGTAATAAATATGACTTCATTTTACCATTTTCGTTAATTGGTTTGTTTAGTCGCTAGCTCTGTGTATTTCTGCTACTGCTTTGTTCCATTTAGCAGACTTTGTATCGAGAAAATCTAGACTACGTACTCATTTATTTCAAATTGGGTGTTGATACACTCTTATTGTATTGAGCCTATGGGATCAATCAAGTCTTTTTTATCCATTGCTGATCTCCAAACGTTTGTATAACCAAAAATAATTAAAAAAACATCTAAAGCTGTCATCTTTCTTTAGAATTTGTTTCCTTATCTATTGTTTTGTATGCAGTAATCATTGTTTCATCATTCATTAATAATTAACGTCGTTCTGATTTTAGTATGTCTCAATGTAATACTTAGACTCATTTTCATCTATTGAATGCGTTGCTGGATGCGTAGAAACAACCACGATACAATGAATCACAGACTGGCGAAATGTTTGCAGAAACACGATCTCGACATAGGTATTGAAAATATCATTTGTGTAAAGTAGTACCGTTAATTGATTTGTCTAGCACCAAATTAACCAATCATTCTTTATTGTACAAGGAGTTGGACAAGAGGGTCTCTATATAGCATATTAGGTTTTACAAACCTAATATGCTGTAGAGACATATTTTTTTGACTCTAATCCCACACTGCATATCCAAATCCTTCAATGTAGGTACAATTTAAAGAATTAGAAATATTGTAATCCTTGTAGTTGAAACATGTCTACTCCGTAAGTCCCTAGCTCTTTTTAAGTCTATGAAACTTAACACCAAACACCAGCCAGTATGATGACTGGTATCCATAAAATCTAAATACTCATGACAAATTCAAGTTCTGTCCACTTGAAGAGCCAGTATGAATCATAAGGCCGAAATGGATTGACCTTGGAAAAGTCCTGCCTTGCCTTCTTTTTATGACGGTCTGCCTGCATTAGCAGAATGATTCGTTCGCCCAAGTAGTTTGGTTACTTCGCTTACTTTTTGTGGTTTCACGTATCGCTTGATCTTACCACAGCTTGATATTCATAATTCTGAAATAACAAGCAACCATATCCATACAGTTGGAAAAGAGCATAGGCAGGGTCCACTGAGTGAGTAAACAAGTGACCTGCAGACAGGCAGGACACGCCACTTGGCCCAATTTCGCCCTCGTCAGTTCCAGTGCGTCACTCCAGCAATCATTGCATCCATTATGTTGGGAATTCAGTTGCGTGGCACTTGACGGCATTGAGCACGCCTGGCCAGGGATTTTTTCCATGTTAATCCTGATATTTCGATAGGAACACTGTTTGGTATGATTTCTTCCTTGTCGTTTATTTGAGGTACTGGTAATATGTACGTCTTTTAGGAACTTGATAATGTGGGCGAGACAAAGCCGTAGCTAACCATATTCGGAACTTACCTTATTTCCTAACTCGTTGGCATCATTCACAATGAACAAGGTTTACCACTCTATTTCTTATGGCTCTTGCTAGAGTTCTATTTTAAGCTTTTCGTCGCTTATTCTGAATGACCTGCACTCAACATTTTATGGAAACAATTCATTTCTATGATCGTATTATTAAAACAATAGGTTTGACTGGTCGTTGCGCACGGCCATAACGGGCCAGACGATGTGTCCTGCATCGGGACAATGATAATGTGTGGACAATGATTATTTATGAGCAATCGGAGCATGTCACACGCGCTGCTGCTAGCCATTGTCATTATGAATAGTCAGGGATCATGAGTCTACCTACTAGGATGACCAGATCCATTATGTTTTCGTTAATGTTGCGTGGGTCCAACAATGGAATTGACTTATTTCGGTAGGTAACTCACTGTTTCAATAACTCTATTGCACCACTCTATTGTACCCCCCTACGTCAATTCCAAGCTTTGTCGCATAGCTTTAGCCAATTAAATTTGTTTTTGTGTCACATACGCACTCTCACTTTATTCTTGAGTGCGTGCAATACGTCCGGCGAGAACACAAATTGCAATTATTAATTGCCGTCCCAAGATAGATTGCGAGAAAGCTAGCTCTAGCTGCGTTTCAATCAGATGAGAATCCGCGTGAGTCATCTGACTAGCAGGTCGTTCACATCTACCTTCAGACGGCATTATAAATTGGGCTTTATGGATATATGGGTATATTCCATCCAGCTATAGGAACCTACCTACCTAAGAGATGGTTTTAAAATGCAACCAATAACTTTAAACCTTGTAAGAAAGATGCTGTAGTAGTCCCTCGAAGGTATGCAATGATTAAACAAGCTTGTCTTGCATCTGGTCTTACCTTCTTTGCTTACCTACTGACGTGGCTCCTCCGAGTGGCGACTCCGAGTAGATGCTATGATACCAAAGATCGCCAGTTGTCCCGGTCTCTATTGCCATTTTATTTTCGCATAATCCCACATATCCACAAAGAACCGCGTCCAAGAATGAAAGCCGATTTCTGTTGTTTTCTTTCACAATTGCAGCAAGTGCAAAAGCATTAACCAAGACACACAGATAAATGAAAGTTAAGTAGGTGCTTCATAATCATAAACTCAACCAACACTTGGGTTTACAGGTGGGCTTATTGTCACAAACTAGACAAAGTGTGCCATTGTGTGAGAGATAAAACTTCAACAAACGCAAATAAACTAAGTAAACTTCTCAGACGGGGTTTGTGGTGCCATTACTCCTAATTAAACATATAAAAATTTGTTTATCGCGGATTGGATATGAGAGGCTATTGCTCCGCTGTTTTAAGTTGTATGTAGGCTCAATAACTTATTTTTTCTGGAAGTACTTACATGGAAAAGTAGGCCTATTATTCCATGGTTGATTATATCAATGACTTTAATGCTTAGCCAGATGTCGCTTGGTTCCATACCGACAATACTTAGTATATATCTAATAAATTCAAGGTTGTGCTAAACTATATAAATATAGACATGTAGGTATCTTATAAAAATCGAATTGAAATCTAATGTAAAATCGCAATTGAATGAGATTTAGATAGACAAGACAAATGCGTAATGTATCAGACACAAAAGGAATATTATAAATGTGCTAGTGAAGAAAATTGATGATCTCATAAAATCAATACCTACTGAACACTTTATTTCTGGTTTGATAATAATTTATAGCTTAAAATTTTCATTGCCTAGCAAATAGTTACAAGGTAGTACTTAAAAAAAATATATTTAAAAAAGCAGGTGGTGTGTCGCTTGCCTGACATCAGGTGATATCAGAATCAGAATCAATAACTTTATTTCTTTAGGCTTACAAAATAAGCACTTAGACAAGTCAAATTTTATACTATAAACATTATTATTATCAAATAAGAAATAAGGTGTTATTGATATTCTCTTCACTTCAATTTTTTGTCAGGTGGGGTGTCGCTTGCCTGTTTGTCGCCATAGTGGTATAAAAAGAAATCAATGAAGTATAAACGTTTAGGTAGGTTAGGCCGGTAATTAAGTTGCTAATACGAGCAGGATATCGTGCATGGTCCATGAGCATGCATTCGTGCTGTCCTTCGCCTGCAATAGCTTAGGACTTGGAAAGCAGGACTCATTAGTAACCTGATAATGATTATGTCTCAACACTAATTAACTTTTTGGTTCAGCTGGTCGATGTTAGTAAAGTAACTGATATTTTACCAACAATAATGTACCTATCCATGTCGATACAGATAGGAAAAAAATTCAGAGCCTTTCAAAAATATGGTTGTAGGCTCGAGGTTTATGTCATAATCCAAATTCATTGCTCTACCTTATATGCTGCAAAATTGATCATGACACGCGACAGCCAATAATACAACTGTTATTTCCTGACTGCGCATGGAGGGTTATGTTTTTTCTTAGATATTAAATAGATATCTATGTACTCGTAAGTAGTTATCTAAATGATCTGACATGGACTGGACAACTCCTACCTACCTACCATATTGTCTCGCTAAGATTTAGCTGACATTCTGTTTTATTTCCAGGTCGGCGATGGGCATTGGATACGCGAGCGTAGGGCTCCAGCACTCACGCTCGGCGGTCCTACACGCGCAGGTGCCTCCGCATTACAGGCCTGTGATGCCGCATGGCTTGCTCAGCACCTCTTCTAGCGGCAATGTGCCTCACTCACAGGTAAGAAGAGGTTTCAGCAAAGTTGAACCCTCTCTAGGGTGATGTCGGAACTGCGGTTGAGTGAAATGCGTCACTCATTATAAATGCTACATTTGGCAGTCGATGGGCATTGGATACTTGAAACATGAAACTGTCGCTGGGCGGACCTGCACGTGCAAGAACCTCCGCTTTACCGGCCTGTGATGCCTTATGGATTGCTCAGCAGTCAGCACTACTTTTAGCGGGATGTAGGCAATTGATGTGATATGGGTCATTGCATGCTAAACAAGGGAGCACTGCCCTACGTACGATAGGTTTTTGGCTCATTTTCCAGTTCATATTTCCCGTAAAAAAGGCTGCAGGTATATTTTCTTTATACCTAGGTATTTGTTTCGTTAGTTTGTGTGTTGATCTAGTTGGGGTTGATTTGTCCGTTTACTTTAACTTGAAATTACCAGTAGATTCGTGATACCCTTGCACTGGGTTGGTGGGATACTAGCTGCTGCTGCCCGCGGCTTCGCACGCACTTTTCATGTGTCCGTCCCCGGGATACCATCTACCTCCCTGCCAAATTTCATTAAGATACGTCCAGCCGTTTTGGCGTGAAAAGCTAACAGACAGATAAGAGTTACTTTCAAATTTATAATATTAGTAGGATTGGGTATAGTCCCGTTTTCACCAATATTGGATTCTGCATCAGCTTTCTTTGGATACTAGATTCTACTACCTATTTCGGTTAGGTTCGCTTTTACAATTTTCAAGATTTTTTTTACGATTGACACAGCAACGCTTCTTGTTGTGTCAAGGTGCGGTGCGAACGTGCGAACCTCCTTTTTGAAAGTGTGTTATTATTATTATTATTCATTTATTTCAGATCATATTAATCGATAAAACACTATTTATTACACATATATATTACTCACACTTTTAAAACGACATATTACTACAGTTATGTATGTGGTTGTTGAATGTGTAGTGAAATAAGTAAATAAATACAAATACGTTCAAAATAATGTATTTAAAATTTATCTTTAAGTTTAATTTAAACAGTGAACCAGTCTTTTAAAAAACGATATTTGTTCGTTTCCAGTCGGGCGGACCACGAGTCCACTTCAAACTCCAGCCACAGCAAGTTATTATCCCGGAGAAGAAGAAGTCTCCTCCTTCTTCCCTCATCAACGGTAACGGCAAAAGTATCCGTCCTCAATCGTTCACTCCCGGCATCAAGCGCTCCAAGTCTCTGACCTCGGCTGACGCGCTCGCAAGCGGCATGGCGGCGCTGGGGCTGGCTGCGGACGCCGGGGACCTGGGGACATTCCCCGCTGAGATACAGGAGTGCATTGATAAGGCTTTGGAGGGTAAGTGGACTACACACAATCGAAGTCGGTTTTTAGTATTTTTCAAAACCATCATCAAATTATTGTAACCGATCGCCTGTTTTGACCGGAAGTCGGTTCTGAAGTCAAGACTATTAAACTGAAATTAATAGTCATTTGTTTTCAGTCTAAAAACTTACGTGGAATCTATTAGTTTCAAACTGTTTTGCAGGATATTGCATACTAATCCCTTGGAAATAGAATTTTTACGAGACAAACTCAGGATCATCCAAAATATATAAATGACGGAAAAATCGACGAACCTACATAAAAACATACATACAGCCGAACATAGAACCTCCTCCTTTTTTCGAAGTCGGTTCAAAATAAGATAGCTCCAGAGCACATTTAAATGATAACGCTGAGCAATCCTGAATCCCAATACATAAGTGGAAGAAATACCATATTTAATTATGTAGGTACATACATTTTTGCCTCCTCCACGGCTGCCGGTGCCGGCGGCGGCGCCGGCACGGGCTAATCGAAAATCACTCTAATGAGTGATTTAATAAAAACTTGCCCCTTCCAGATCCAAACGCCGTCTGCGCCCGCACCCTCATGGATGCCGTCAACCACTTGGTCGGCCGCGCGGTAGAGTCCCCTCGGTACGCGCTCCCGGCTGCGCGCCGCTGCATCGCCGTCGTGGAACGTGAGCAGACAGAGACCTTCCTCGAGTCTCTGCTCAATACGTGCCAGCAGTGGTACCATGACCGGGAGAAGGTAATTATACTCTGAATTCTGAAACAAAAGTGTTCCAGGATATTGAGAGACGTATCCAGAAGATAAACGGTATTTAAGATACTGCATCATACCCAATTCTATATTATATTCTATAGCTTGTCTGAAATGGGGAGCAAGAAGGTGTTCCGTCGGGCAGGCTCAGGCTCGTAAATGACGAGCCTCTTTTGTCAATTTAAATAGTAACAAAGACATTGGTATTGATCCTCATCAGGTCCAATGCCTCCATAACTGCCGTTCCACGCATATCTTCAAAACAGACCACTAAACTTCCCTCCACAATTTAAAACTCGCATCGTCTTTTCCAGCTCCTAGGAACAATAGTCGGCGGCGGAAGACCTCGCCTCATGGCGTTCCTGTCCTTCCTTCTCGAGATGTATTGTCAGCTTAGGCGGCGCGCCATCCAGCGACGCGGCGGCTCCAACACCAGCGCACAGCCTGGCCAGGTGTTGCTGACGCTCATCTGCAAGTGCTGCGAGGATTGTATCCGCCAGCCGGTGCCATCGCCCAGCGACGTGAGTAAACCATCTTTTAGAGCTTTTCTTCTTCTATCAGAAAAGTTCCAGCAGGTCAATGCCGATTTAGGGACAACTGGCAATGTCTGGTGTCGAGGCTTAGATCCACAGCCCACAGGCAAGACCCGCTTCGGGTTGGTTTTGCCAGGATAGTCAGTGATCATATTATATTGGCAATCGAACCCCAATCAATGAGGGTTTCTGAACCAGAACAAACAGTATATGACATTACAAGTTTTTTCTTTCCAGACGGAAAATCTCTTCTTCGTTCTCACATACATCGGCCGTGACCTGGAGTCCCAATTACCGGGTGACCTGGAACGTCTACTTACCGCCGTCCGAGATGCTTTCCTCAACACAGCTGCGGTTCCCTCCATCCGTCGTACGCTACTGCAACTGATTGAGCTTCATGCATCGCGCTGGCAGCTGCCCGGATGTGCTGTACTGTATTACTATCCATCATCGAAATAGTCGCTGAAGAATAGTCATCCTTACGAAGCATGTGGTCGGTTGGATCGGATTGTAATTTGGTGAACGGAGCTGTTCCCTATGCAGTGTTTGTACCTTCCGTCCGTTGTACCTTACGTAGTTGATTGAGTTGCACGCGTCGCGTTGGCAGTTGCCTATTATGACTATCCGTCTTCGAAATAGTCGCTTAAGGATAGTCATCCTCAAGAGCATGTGATTGGACCGATTGGTTTGACGGCTGAACATAGCTGCCTGCTCTATTTTTAACTATGTTGGAAATAGTCGCTGCAGGATAGTCGTCCTTGCGAAGTATGTTTAGTTGGATTTGACAGAATTTAATGTGAAGTAGTTACCTCGACGAAATAGTCGCTGCATGATGGTCACTTTACGTCACTTTGTCCATTCACGAAATTATAAATAAACGTCGGTTTCTGTGACGCGTATATACTTCGTGAACATGACCTAAACATGAACAATGATCAGAATCTAAGGATGATTATTGGATGTAAATTTAGATTCGTGGTTGGTCGGCTATTCTCACGATCGTTTAGAAGAGGTGGCGTTAAGTTTAGCTAAGCATTTCTATAATTGTTCTATTTATACTTGACGATACACGAAATTGTGCAGTTGTCCTTAACGTATTTAGGCATTCGGCTGCCATAAGCTCACTCTTGTGCCTTTGATTATATATTTAAAAGTATATCCAAGTCGAATATTTGGCTTGGAGGTACCGATTAAGAATTGTTGTAAAATAAGGTGTTAAAATTCTTAGCTTAAGTCGGATCATTAAATTATACATTAGCCAAACTCGGATGTAGAATGTTTGTAAACAAAATACGACATGTGAGTTCTAGGTTTTTACACAAAAACCTAGAACTCGCATGCTTGGCGTCGGGTTTCTGATAAAGTTGTAGGCAACATTTTATTAGTGTTTAATGTTTGTACATTATTATGCCTTGAAAGTATTATGAAAGTACGTGTAATTAGGACAAACATGCGATGTACTTTACTGTACGATCATCGCATAGTAACTTCGTGCATTGTGACTTTGTCGGATTTTTTGTGTTGTCTTTTTAGAGGTAGCTCTTTATTTGCTATTAGGTCTTTTTAGAGCTGACGTATCCGATGCGAAATCGCACTGGGATAATCTGCTGTCTCATCGCTAGGTGTGCGTAGGCCCTATTTGATTTGTTTTGTTTAGTTCCTGCACGGTAATATTTTTGTTAGTTATTGCACTCCGGGTTTTAGTTGAACACATTATTTTTAGTAGCAAGCCCACATGGTAGGCTTGTTGGCGGTTAAGTATTTGCTTTTAAATGCAGGTAGTTGTAAAATATGTAGCGTATGACTGAGTTTTACGTAAAAATGATTATTTCAATGTTTATGCTTGTGATATTATTTTAAATTAATATTGTGTAATCTCGTATGCCTACATATTCTGTCCTAACCAAAGACTGTAATAATGTCGAGTTTCATTAATATTTTGTTGCGACATTATGATGGACCAAATTATCTTTGAAATGTTTTGAAACGGAAGTACCTAGAATATTAAGTACCTACCTACTGCATCAAAATGAAACGAAAGATAATTCAATAACTGTCTAACTAACCTGGTAGGTATAGGATGCTAATCTTACTAGGTATTGAGCCCATTACAGATGTAGCTTTATGGCTCCGCGCAAATGGGCCACCGACCACAGCCACCGGTGGCTATCGCGCGCTACTGACACTGCTGTAGCGAGTGGCCGCCACCGGCTACACGTATGCGGCGCGTCTATACAAAATATATGAAAAAAATATGTTAAGTGGGTGTCGCTGGCCACCAGTGGCAGTGGTCGGTAATATATCGCGCTCTGCCTTGCTTATGATTCATATTAGGTACTATATATTATGGCTATGTACGTCTGTGATGGGCTTAAGGTGGTTTACTTTATTGATGTTAAAAGACCTAACTAAACTTGTATAATGCATTCATAGCCATATAAGGTAAAGGTTTATTAGATACGTTTGTAAAAAAGTAAAAAGCAATAAAAAAATGGTGCTAACAAAAAACGATTGGTGGTAAAAAATTAAGTAAATAAATTGTTCTTTTATCTAATTGTAATTTCTAGGATACGGGCAATATCGTTGTTCTCGTTACCGCATCTATAATTTTTTTACCAATAAACACATTGTATTTTTCTATAGTCAATAATAAAATTATTATAAAATGTATCCGGTTTTTCATTTATTCACGTTTCATCTATCACTTATCGCATCTCCAGTCGTAGATTGGCTCAATCCAAAATACATGTTTTTTGGCAACGCTGGCTCTCATTAGACCTTAGAAGGTCGGGATCATTCCTGTGTAGTCGTACGTTTCCGCGCGAATCAAATTCGGACGAATTCCGTTTAGTTCAGGCGGGTAGATTAAGGTATAATCATTGAGTAGGTAGAAAGCGTATGGTATAACGTTGCTGCATCGTGCGCTTTAGGCGTAGCTCTACGATGTCTGTGATCGTGCCTAAAGTCAGTCATTATGATTGGCCGGATAGGTGTCAAACGATTGTTACTATCTTCAGACTAGAAATATGTCACTGTCTTGTGTCACTGAAGCCCAGTAATGCCAGCTATAATTTGTGTCCCGTCTGTTTATTTATTTATTTACTTTAGGGGATCTTTTAGTACATAGTACACATACCTACATCAGTAGTGATGTTTTAGGATAACAGGTGGCTATTAATGCTCTTTGCTGCACATTATTCTATATTTTCGGAAACAACGGAAATACCTTTTTTTATTAGATCCTTTCATATAATACTCATATACGTTACACTGCACATAAGACAGTACTTAAAATAATAGGTAGGTGTGCATAACAAGCAAATGATATAAAAAAAAAAATTACTTTTAAACATACATGTAGTATATTCTGACACCCTACTTGATGGGCTGTTTATGACGAAATAAAATCCTGCTTTATGTTAGCAAAATATTATGGCTTTCGACACTGTTAAGATAAATACCAATCCAATGACTCCTCATATTTAAAGTTTGTCCAGCCGTTAAGACTACAGGTGAAACCAATGAATGACACATACACACATTCAGAAATTATTACCCTGCGCTCTTTCGGTACTTGGGTAAAAATAATCAAGTGTTTCTGGTTAACTTTAGAATTCATCGATAGTCGAATATCGATAATGTCAAGCACTAGCATATTTCATTATTGCTGCAATTGTTTTGTATACTGACAGACATCATTACGTGCATGCTGTGTGAGTATGCGATTGTGTGCGTGTAGTTTAAGATTGTGTGCGATAATAATGTTGTGTGCGTTTATAGCGAATAGCGATTGAAAAGTCTATGTTTGTTACCTCACCCCCCGCTGAAAGATACAGAATTTTTTGCGTCCGACCGGAGGCGTGTGTCGCCTCCTGTCTGGCTTAATGCTCTACGTGCAAAATAGATGAAGTAGGACGAGAAATTTCAAGGAGAGGACATCATAACTGAGAACAGAGCATTGGAATTTTTGGTAAATTAAGTAAATATGTTCCACATCTCCTTCTTCAAGCCCGCATTCACAAATTGAGTGATTGCGAATCCTTAGTTTCGCTAAAAATATACTGGAGTAAATGCAAAATGTAGATGGTTGAGGTTACAACTTTACTAGACTTTCTAAGGGGAAAAACGTACTACAGTTGGCATCACTAATTTTGTCTATTGTTCGTTTTGTTCTGTCTGTCTTGCAGATAACTTCAGTCAACATTGGGCTTCGCCATCGCTCGACGCGTTCGCTTTTGCTTTGTGTTTTTGTTTATTGTCCGGCGCCCGTTCGCGTTTCACGTTCCTGCTGCCCCAAACGTTCTATGAATCTCGTGTTTTGTGAATGAAAACATGTTTATAATTAGTGCCCAATAATCTGTGATAAATATGTCGTGAATTATGAAAATGTGATCAGTGTTGTGTTTGTGTAAAATGGGTTTGATAACATCGAGGGATCAAACGATGTTGGACGGACCGGTCGCGTCTGTGAAGAGCCAGCATGTTCGGCAGCCCTCTACTCGGAGCCGGGCGAAGCCTCCGATGCCGGACCGGGACGAGCTGGAGAACAGATTCGTCAAAGTTCTGGTGAGTCTTGAAATTCGCCGGTACGTGTTTACAAACATCGGCATTTCACGGAGCACGAATGTTACTGCATTGCAACTAAATGCAGCGGAAAGCGGACTATTTCAGTTATTTGTAAGTAAAACTTGCAGTAAAGTACTGTTTTCGTTGATGAATAAATCTCCTGCAAGTTACGTTGTTTCGTACAGTTTACGATCAATGTCCTTTCATAGGGGGTTTAGGACAAATCCAATTTGAAACCATTTCTATTTAAAACTTTATTTGTGTTCACCTAATAAGCTCACAATAAACATTAGGTACCTACTTATAAGTATACCTAGTATTTTATCAAATAAATCAACAGTAGGTAGGTACTGTACATAAGCCCTCTTTAAAATCCCTTTGTTGTGGCTATACCACCCCAGCTTTGACTGTGTTTGCTATTGCATTATTATGCAAAAATTTCTATCTATATATTTGGATATCCACAGCTGATAAAGTACATATATCCTTCGCATGCAGAAGTTCATTGCATGCAGAAATTCTGAGTCAACTCTATCAAGTCCAGTCCAGGGCAAACCATCGACCCGTCGTCAACCATAGACAAACCTAAGTTATGTCACAAATGTTTTATGAATAAATGATCTGAGTACTACTCACTCACGAAAACAAAAATCTAAAATCAAAATGAGAATATTTCATCATATCAGCCCATACCCTTCTACTGCTGTACATAGGCCTCCCCATATGATGCCACAAATAGCGGTCCTGAGCCTCCATCCATCGACTCCCTGCGACCAATGAATGAGAATATTTACTATACTTTTACTGACTAGGCTTTCATTCTTTCTCCCACTCGCATGCTACCTAATAAACTATGAACTGTGAACTCAACAAAATAGTATGTATGTACTACATGGGACATTATGCAGCTGCCCCCTATCTTCCCTATTTCAACATCATCCCGTTCCGCTCCCAATCATTTGGGTTCTCATAAACACATGTACATTATGATAACAGATGTAAAGCTCATTTCCTGCCCTTATCTATTTGTTATGTTGATAAAAGACTCGTTATTTGTAGTTCCAGCTCATAGAATAAAATGCACAGGGTACTCTATGATATCAATGACAATTGATATGTTTTGATGTTTCTACTGATTTTAAAATTACAATTCTGGGCCAAAATTCTGCTAACTAATTGCTTTACTATGACAATGGTATCATTTAGGTACCATCTTAGTATTATTAAATTTTAGAATTGATTATTGTATTGACTCAGAATAATTATTTATATTCATTGTTATTGTATTGTATAAGATTTGAATTACCATGTTACTATTTAGCTATTCTTGTGTAACCCGACTCTTGGACGTTTTGATTTTATGTAACTGTAAGTCAGCTTATAAAATAAATAAATTACAGTATCTTTCTTAGATGAAACAAACTCTAGATAGTCTGTGCGGTGCTATTTGCACTGTGAGATTTTTTTATGGAATGGTTTCAATCTTGACACTTTTGACACGCCTCCATCTGTAGTTTCATGCATCAAAGGTAAAATGCTAAAATGTCTCATTCTGAGAAGATACCATTGTTATGATGATGCAATTAATTTAGTGGAATTCGGCCCCTGAATATAAGCTGGTTAGGTATGAACCTTGGTGCTAAAACCGATATGGACGTATGTGATACAGCTGTGGGGATCAGCTTGTAAATCAAATGTATCAATTATACAAAGAACCCAAAATTGAATCTATTCTATGAATTCCTAATGATCGCTGAGCTACACAACAAACTGGAAATAAAACCCTCAACGACGAAATAAAGCAATTCTCAGTTAAATACAAACAATGCCTTAACCAACACTCTAATTAACTGGCATCACAGCTGACAACTATAAGCTACCCTAAGAGACTGCGAAGTCAACACATCATAGAGCTTGAAGCATGATAAAAGGAAACAATGGGGAAATGATCGCTGGACCAATTCCTTGAAACAACTCTCACCTACATCAAATTTGCTCATAGTCAGAAGACTGATAGCAGATGAAAACAGAACACAAAAAAAAGGTATGAACCATATTCATGTTGGAAAAACACCAACTCACCCGAAGATGTCCCTTATAATTTAAGGAATGAAACATTAGTATTCTTTGGTTTGTAGTTAACCTGTCCATTCATAATGTATTCCGCAAACTATGACAGCTTATACATATATTTAAATTAACTAACTCTTATATTTACGTTTTCCAATCCTGGACAAGAGATTTCATACTTTATATATACTACTCTGCTGACTTTGCCAGCCTCATGAAGCTAAAAATGCCCAGTATTATGTATAATTATTTAAAGATAGAAACAGCTGGCTGAACAGTCCATAGCAAAACTATCTCAACTTATCTCATATATAAACTATCACTAAAAGTAAATATGCAAGATACATACCTAGGTGGCCTAAATGGTAAACTATTTCACATATTAGGTACATTGAAACTGACTTTAATCAACATGCTCCGAGGCAAGGTCAATGTGAATCAACCTAAATGAATAACAGGAAAAAGTCATTGTAAAGAGTTGTTGATTTAATGATAACATACAACATGATTTACAAAATTTTGTATTTGTTAATTATGTTAGGGACCTTGAATCTCTTCCAACTGCAGTTTATAGTCCAAAGTTGTTAACTTTAGAAGTTATACATATGTATAGTACATACATATGTATAACTTCTAAAGTTAACAACTTTGGACTATAAACTGCAGGTAGGTACATGCTTAATTGCTTACATTAACTTTTATGAAACTAATTTCCTAATAGTAAACCTTAATATTGCAAAATGTTCAAACAGTTTCGGCAATTGCCTTGGTTTGAAATTTAAAAAAAAATGCCATTGAAAATATAAAAAAAAAATTACCTAGATGTAGATATTTTACAATCAGCCAATTTCCGAAATAATATCTGACCCACAGCACCTATTTTTGTATGTCATTAGATTAAATAGTGTGGAACCAACTTTATGAATCTCACGAATCTCAATTTTTTTCGTTTATTTACTTATAGGTCACAAATAAGTACTTTAATTCTAACAAATGTATTTATCATAGATATTCCTCACAATGTTTCATCCTCAAATATTTATTCACACTCATAGAAATATCGATCGATTCCCAAAAAATTGCGACATTACACTACTTAATGTAAATACTAGAAATAAGTGCCCAAAACTAGGTTGCCAAAGATTAGTGTATCTTTAGGGCAATGTATACGCTTCTACAACAAAACTCCCAAGTGAGTTGCAAAAATTATCAATAAATAAATTCAAACAAACTATCAAACATATCCTTTGGAAAAAGGCTTATTACAAAATATCAGATTATATAGAGAAAAAAAAGTATGGGACGACTTTTGCTCTAACTCGAAAACTAACAACCTAACAAGGTACCTAAAGGTTTCTTGTTCGCTTCTTTACTTTACCTTATAAAGATTGAAGTGAACATAAGAATCAGAATCAATAACTTTATTTCTTTAGGCTTACAAAATAAGCACTTAGACAAGTCAAATTGATATTCTCTTCACTTCAATTTTTTGTCCTGATGTTGTGTGATAAAATCAAAGTGATTATTTTATGTATGTAGGTAATTTTAATTTTGTGACGTCCAATAGTCCGTTAAGATCTAAAGGAAATAAAGCACTTTGATATTTGATTATGCTCTGCTTAGCTTGGGGCTAGATGATGCTGTGTGAATTGTCCAGCATTATTTATTTTATTTTTATTATGTAAGTACCTGATATGTATACAAAATCCTTAGTCAGGCAGGGTGTCAGAAGAAAGTTGGACATTGCCCTCACCTGATGAGCACCATTGCGCCCTGTCTTCCGAAGAACGTCTAATAAGGACAAAATACCTGCTACGAAAACCGATTTCAACTCCTTACACATCCTTTACACCGATTTCTGTCGTTGATTGTAACCGACTTAACCGAACTGATAGAAGCTCAGAAGCATTGAGAACAAGCTTGTTTGCTTCTGACTCACACCCAGTGCGATGGAATCGGCGGCGCCCAGCTCCACGTCACAGTTACCTATTGATGGCTATTTACGGTTATCAACGTGACAGCATCGATACATATGACAGCCTGTTCAAATATAACTCTGTTTACTGAATTGTTACTTGTCGCTTTGTACTCGTTTAATGATATTGGCTAAGTTTAAACTAGTTTAAAGAATCACACGTTCGAGAACAAGTATCCATCAGTATTTTAGCTTTATACTTACTAGTTTAATGCACATGTTAGGGAACGAGTAAATCCTACCGCCTATTATATTCTACTAATATTATAAATGTTTGTTACTGATATGGATGGATGTATGGATGTATGGATGGATATTTGTTACTCTTTCACGCAAAAACTACTGACCCGATTGGGCTGAAATTTGGTATGGGTATAGTTTGGGACCTGGAATAACAAAATATAGGTATTCTGGAATAACACAATATAGGTAGTATCTAAGTATTTCTTATCTCGATAAAACGCGGGCGAAGGCGCGGGCAGCAGCTAGTTATCAATATTTTATACACAGCAGGAAATTAAAACCAGCCAGGGTGTTTGCCTTATTCAGTTTTAAGTACTGGCTGCTGCCCGCGCCTTCGCCCGTGTTTTATCGGGATAAAAAAGTAACCTACATATATGTTATTTCAGGTCCCCAAGTATACCCATACTTAATTGATCAAGAAAAGGATGAAATTACAGCTTTTATTGTCCTAACATGCTGTCCCGTTATCATCTTCAAACCCTTTCTTTATCAACATGATTTATACCATTTTTAACCGACTTCAAAAGGAGGAGGTTCTCTATTCGTCGGTATGTTTTTTGTATGTATGTTACGTGATATCTCCGCCAATTATGGACCGATTTTGAAAATTCTCTCACTATTGTATAGAAAATGATCCCGAAGGGGTCCCATAAATTTTTATGCCCAGGGGATTAGGATATATCCCGCAAAACTTAAAATAAGTGTAAAAGTAAGTTTATCGTTTTTTAAAACACACTATTATCATAGTGAAGCGTTTTGATTAGCAGAATTGGGCCCCAGGAAGCTTCCATCTAGCGAGGCCCAAGGCCTCTCGTCAACTGTATAATGATCCTGATCATCCGATGATCTGAGTCACGGGTATTACGGCCCGTGAGGTGAAGGGTCAAGCCTTGACTCCAATAACGCCTGCTTAGGTGTTAATTTCTTATTCTGGCAATACCTTGGGCCTTGCTCAATTCCGCAGGGCTCTAGTTGTTTGCCTTGTTGCGTCATTAACTGACTTCGAAAAAAGGAGGAGGTTCTGTGACCGGCTGTATGTATGTTTTTATGTACATATGTATGTTCGTCGATTGGACCGATTTGGATGATTCTTTTGCAGTTGTATAGAGGACGAGGTGGTTCCATAAAAATTATATTGGGTTTTATATAAAGGGTTTTGTATAGAAGATGTACATCATGTTTTGACGGAGTGTGTCCGTAACGAGGCACAACGACAAGATTTTAGGTGTTCATATGGTTACAGAGCGTTGGTACTTGTAATGGCATTTTGTCTTCCCCGTACTCCGAGGAAGCCAAAATGCTAGTCAAGCAATGCTAGTCAATCTACAAGTTATATATATAAGTATTTTATAATCCTCCGCATCGATTGTGATGACGAAGCCTAAGATAGGAGTGACATAGTCACTGTGTGACAAAACTCCGTTTAATAAATAAAGATACAAAAAGGGTTTTGTGTAAAGAAATAGAGAATTTTGATTACGAATAAAAAACAAAGTAAACGAATGATCGGTGATATAGTTACCTAGTAATAATGGTACACTCACGAAGACATCAGAACTGAATAGACCAGCTCAGCTGGTAAGTATATCTACAACACAAAGCATAACGTTTAATTACTCCTTCAATCATCAATGAAAGCATAGAGCTCAACCTATTAATTTTAACAATACTTTATTCCCCATAAACCTTTCAATTAAATACCATTAATGTTTTATCTTCATAAACCGTACCTTTACGATTTCCACTACTGTGTAAGAACACTGTGGTACAGGTTACCTACACACCGTACAGAGAAGTGGTCGCGTAGCATTCCACAGCATGGGGTGCCGATAGACGAGGCATGATATGGAATCTCATTTCATTAGGGCTGGGCGAAGCCTTGATTGCTTTTGACATGAATTGTTGGTGTTCATGGTCTTTTTATGTGGCGAAGTTCTAGAAAATGCATAGCTCTTCTATTGGTTAAAGATTTGAACATGACAATTCCACAAAATACAGGCTCAGTTAGTGTACAGATATTACTTCTAATTGGAACTTCTTTTCATGGGGCATATAAAACCCTAATCGTTTTGAATCTGCTCTTATCCCACTTCTTGAATGTTCATCACAACATATCTTGTTGGCACGACGTTCCATAAAAGCTTAAGGACCTTAGGATTGACCTCCACTTCGTATAATCTTCGTCAATACCCCGTCCCAATGACAAAACAAAAATTATTAACAAGCAAATCTCAAACAATACCCATATCAAATCCTAATTCCTAACCATAATAATAACAAAAACAGCATCATCATCAAACGTTGTAATCGTAATAAAAGGTAATTATGAGAGGAAATCTACGGTAAAAACGCAAGCGCGTGCGGTATGTCGCATTAACGTTTCTTACTGTACGATCACGTTACGATACGCTACATTGGCTCGATCGATGCCATCATTATGACAGAAACAGAACGGACCTTGTCGGAACGAATTTGCAATGTGACAAATGAGTCCCCCTAATTCTGTGTTCTCGCGTCATATCTGTCCAATCGAGGCTCGAGTCCCTAGCATCGTTGCGAATAGCGACCCCAAAGTCGAGGCGCTGTCACTCAAAGTAGTCTCACCCACTCAACGAAAATTCAACTTTATCTCCCTTGAGTGGTTCTTAGCAGTGTAAATCTACAGCAAAAAGTGGGAATGAAAACACCTGCTGCCGATGCATGTAGCGAATGCGTTCGCTTTCTGGTCTTTATTTTGAGGGCAGATGTCGAAATAACGTAGTACCAAGCTTGATTTGGACTCTAATTTGTTGATTGGAAAGGTGAAAATACCGGAATTTTTAGTTGAATTTAACAGAATGGAATATTATACTATATTCATTTCCTCGTGCAAAATATAATTGTTTACAATTTTGACGGTTATCGTGATCTGCAACTTTTGCAAGAGACTGGTGCCCGTGAGAAGTTTATAAAAACGGAAGTATGGGTCACCCACCAGGGCTTTACGCCGCAGGATATTGGGCTTAAAAATAAAAATTAAAAGTACTTACTTGATCGTTTTTGATAAAATTTACTATTGTTGAAAATCTTTATGTCCAGCCCCTCTAGCACAAGCATTCTTGTCTATGGTTAAACAGAGAAAAAATACGTCATTTTGTCATCAAATGCGTAAATTATTTGAAATTAATTCCTCCAACTCCAATAATATAAGCAATGTATGACGGTGCAACGTTATTATTGTCTATTCTAGCCTAGAGAATAAAACCCGTGCTAGGGGGGCAGGAGAGAAGATAAGACTCTTAAGTGTTAAAGTTTGCCTTTATCTCTCTAATTTTCAGTTTTACATGTATGTTTTATTTCTAAATTCACTTGTATGCAAAAAAAATCTTTCAAGAGCCGCCAATTCTGCGCAGAGACACGTAAGCTAGTCCTGGCTATACAATATATTGTATACTATCTTATAGCCAGGAATATTAGGAAATAATACTATCGCCTATTGAAATATCAAGGTGTCCACAGTCCTTAGTTTCCCGTTACAATACATTGTGTTACTGCGAGAACGTCAAGTTATTGTTTGATGGGATTCCCATTATGAATGCACGCTCTATGAATGAATAAACCTAGTACCTATATCCTTAGGGACCACCCCCAAGAGCGAGTTGTATCGCCGATAAATGTCACGCGATGGCTCATCAAAACGAGTCAACCCGATCTCAATGTTACTTAGTCAGTCGGTGTGAATCATATTTGCTCATGCAGAGTAGATAGACTAATAAGAAAATGTATTATCCCCAGCGGTGGGTGTTCTGCGTGCTCGCGGACTGAATACCAAGACTGAATAGGTGCATCATCATTTTAGTTCAATGAATTTTTTGATAAAGTTTTTGTGGTGTGGTTTTTGGTGGCCAAGCCTTGATCACTTTACTTTAAGACGAAAAATTTGTGCCGTTGTGATAATGTTTGGCCGAAGGCAACGCCAAAACTACTGAATGGAAATGGCTGAAATTTTGCACATAAAGTTCTGAACCTGGAACAACATTATAGGCTACTTTTTATGCCAAACAACGCGTGCGAAGCCACAGGTAGAAGCTAGTAGCCAATAAACCTACAACGCAAATGAAACCACACTCAAGTGATATGAAATTCCACAACTTGTTTGCAAACGTACAGCGTAGATTCATAATGGCAATAAATAATCATAATGATTAATGAATCATTACATTACCTAGCCTTCTGTTGACGTAAGACTGGCCGACTATCTCACTTGAAGTTGATAATTCATTTACCTAGCCCAGGGTAATTCAAGTCTACAAATTAGTGTACTCAACTCTCCTCAAATCACTTAAGAGTATTGAAACTACTAAATAGTATACTTAATTGGCCGTGGGGCCGCGGCGGCGTACGAATATCGACCCTTCCAACTCAACTCGTGGATATCGTAAGAGCCGACTAAGAGAACCTACCAGAGGAAGGGCAGCAGCTTCCTTCTGAGTATTTTTCACCAATCTGCCTGCCAAGCGTGGTGATTATGGCAAATACCCCCCTACATGGGAGACCATCCACTCGATGGACCGACGACATCGTAGCGGTCGTAGGGAGTCGATGGATAGAGGCGGCTCAGGACCGCTATTTGTGGCGTTGTATGGGGGAGGCCTATGTCCAGCAGTGGATGTGTATGGGCTGATATGATGATGATGTATCCTTAATTCACCTAGGTAAATTAACCCAGGTGAATTAAGTCTACGGCGCCGACATATCACTTGAGCTCTACAGTAGCTGATAGAAAAATGCAAATAATAATCAAGGTCCAGATCCATTGAAAACTTGGTAATTCGTAGTGTATTAAAGGGTTTTTGTCATTGTGTAGACCTTCGTTTGACCACAAGCATGCTAAGTGGCTATATGTCAGATGATGTGTCATTTTTCTTGGGCAGCTTCCATCGTTTCATTCCATAGCAATGACAACGCTAAGCTCGCTACTGTTCTAATAATTCATTGGTATTGTATTCTGATCTGACTCCTTGATAAAGAATTGGATTATTTCTTCTTGACGATCAATGTGGCGTAGCGGGCGAAGGTCCGTCTGCGACGCAGGAGGAAGCTGGTTCGATTCCCACCTCGGGATTTCCGAGTGTCCTGAGTGTATTCCATTTTTAATAAAATACATTATTAAAATATATCAGTTATCTAGTGCACATAACACAAGCTCTGCTTACGGTGTAGTGTAGATGAGGTGTGGATTTTATTTATAAAAAAAAATGACAAGAGGCGATTGTTTCTCTCTATCTACTTGTGATCTCATACTTTGCCCTCCATTTCTCGGTCAGCGGAAAAGGAAAATCCATATTTCCAAGGGAACAAAATAAATGTAAGTGTTATTGTGCAGTTTAAACTTTTAAATTTTTCATATCCGCGATAGATGCAAGATAACTGCGCACATCATA